>CM062819.1:1341626721-1344026721 GCA_031772625.1 Pinus tabuliformis | reverse complement strand
TCTGGAGCTACTTTCCAGCGGGCCATGTCATTTGCTTTCCACGACATTAAACATATCATTGAAGCATATTTGGACGATCTCACTGCTCGTTCTTGAAAGAGAACTGATCACCCTAGTCATCTTCGATTGGTTTTTAAGTGATGTCGTTTTTATAAAATCCGGTTGAATCCCAACAAGTGCATTTTCGCGGTTACGTCTGGTCGGTTATTAGGGTTCATCGTGTCAAATGAAGGGATTCGGGTTGATCCCTTCAAGGTTGAGGCAATAATTCAGTTGCCTCCCCCGTCCTCAATTCGACAACTTCAAAGTCTTCAAGGGAAGGCTAATTTCCTAAGACAATTTATAGCGAATTATGCCGAGATCACTAAAGGGTTTATGCGTTTGTTACGCAAAGGAGTTCCATTCGTGTGGGACGACTTTGTGCAGCAGTCGTTCGATGCTTTGAAAAAGGCATTAGTCTCTGCCTCGCTTTTGAGTCCATTGGATTATGGTAGGGACTTCCTTTTATATCTCGCTGTAGCAGAATCAACCATTGGTATGGTTCTCGTTCAGGAAGACGATGCTCTCACGGAGCATGTGATTTATTATTTGAGCCGAGGCTTAATAGGTCCTGAACTTCGCTATTCTCCAATTGAGAAGTTGGCTTTGGCAACCGTCCATGCTGTCTAGTGGCTCCGTCATTATATCTTGCTACACAAAACTTTTGTCTTAGCGGCGGTTAATCCATTTCAGTTTGTCCTCAGTAGGCGAGTGATTGGGGGCAAATACAATCAATGGATAGTCATTTTACAAGAATTTGATCTCGAGTTCTTGTCTGCCAAGTCTAAGAAATCCATGGTTTTTTCTGAGCTAATTTCCAAGCTGCCTTGTGGAGAGGATACTATTTATGAAGAAAGTTTTCCCGACAAACATTTATTCCTCATCTCTTCACTCGACCCTTGGTATGGAGATATCATTGTCTATCTCCAGACTTCGAAGTTCCCCTCTACTTTCTCTAAGGATGAACGCCGGAAATTACGTCACTTGGCCAAAAATTATGTTATCGTTGGTGATACATTATATCGTCGAGGGGTTGATTCAATCCTTCGGCAATGTTTAACCTTAGAGGAAGCAGAGTCAGTGCTCAATGACTACCATAGTGGAGCTTGTGGTGGTCATCTATCAGGGCTTGCTATAGCCCAACGTATCTTGCGTGCCGGCTATTTTTGGCCTTCGCTCTTCAAAGACTGTGTTGAAGCGGTCAAACGCTGTCACCCCTGTCAAATCTATACTCGGAAGATGCGTGCACATCCAGCTCCTCTTTTTCCCGTTGTCACTGTCGGTCCTTTTACTAAGTGGGGTATCGATTTTACAACTTGTAATCTGCCTTCAGCGGCGAATCACAAGTACATTATCGTGGCTGTAGACTACTTTACGAAGTGGGCCGAGGCCATGCCCACTTATGAAAACGATTGTGAAACAACAACATTGTTCCTTTTTAATCAGATTATCTCAAGATTCGGTATCCCGGGAGAGACCATGGCAGTCATTTCCAGAATCAACTAATGTCTGAATTGGCTCTCAAATTGGGTTTCCGATAGGAATATTCGTCTCCTTATTATCCTCAGGCGAATGGAAAGGTCGAGGCAGTCAACAAAACTCTTAAGACGATCCTGCAACAGACAATCAACAAAAATCGGTCCAATTGGCATCTTATGTTGTATCCAGCTCTTTGGGCATACCGAACGTTCGTGAAGACTACTACTGGTTTTACACCTTTTCAGTTAGTTTATGGGATGGAATCTATCTTTCCTATCGAATGTGAAATTCCATCTCTTAAGTTAGTTGTTGAGCTCCTTCCAGAGACTTCTAGTCTCGAAGAGCACCTCCTTCATTTGGAACATCTCGATGAGCAACGTCGAGATGCTGCCACGATGAATCAGGCTCATAAGAAAAGGGTTAAAATGCAGTATGATAAAGTTGTCCATCCTCGAGTCTATTCTGAAGTTGACCTTGTCTTGGTCTATGACCAAGATAAGGACACCTTGGGGGCAAGCAAGTTTAAGCCTATGTGGTACGGTCCCTTCATTATTAAATGAGTTTTAGAAAAAGGGGCATATGAGTTAATCGATTTTGAAGGAAACAAGTTGGCGGAGCCCCGAAACGGGCTCTACCTCAAGAAGTACTTTGCTTAAGTAGTAACTAGGAAATGGCTTCTTTGTACATTATGTATATTTGTACATATCTCATCGAGAGTTTTTGATATCAACACTTTTTGGTCTACTGTGGCAGGTGTTGATGGATGACTTGGTCTATTTTGGATTCGCCGATGGTGCTAGTCGGCACACTCGGAACCTCGCTTCTGCAGCTTGGGTACTCTATTATCCAACTGGTCAGTTGATGGTATCAAGGGGAGTATGCATTGGTCCCGCTTCAAATAATATGGCTGAGTATACTGCCGTCATTAATTTACTATCCGAGGCAATTTCTCACGAAATCGACTCGTTAGTAGTTTATCTTGATTCACAATTGATAGTGTCACAATTGAATAACATTTATTGGGTAAGGGATCCCTGTTTATATCGCCAATATTTAAGGGTGAGGTTGTTGCAAAGATCATTTACTTATATTAATTATTTGCACATTCTAAGATCTCATAATTGGTTAGCTGATTCTATCGCTAATCAAGCATTAGACTGGCACATCAATCATTCATCACAATAAAATCAAGCATCAAAAAGTCGATCTGTATATATATATATATATATATATATATATATATATATCATAAAACATCTCGAGTGTACATAAGTCTGTCTAAAAATAATATACAAAATTGGGACTCAAATGCCCATAATCATGTCTAGTACATCTAATGCCCCGGCTCAGGATGAGCGGCTAAGTAGGTAACTATCGCATTGGCCACATGCCTAAAAGTGCGGACCCAGTCTCGTGGCATGCCAACCACATGACGCTGCATATCCTCAGGAAGATCCTCTATCGCCGCCATCGGTACTCTGTGAGTGAGTCTCACCAAGTGCCACTGGACTGTGTGAAGTAGTCGCTCTGTGTCTGCAGCTGCCTCTTCGGCCCCTTGGCCATGACGTCTGTGCCGTGGGAACTCATCTAGTCGTACCGACCCAATATCTGGAACATGATCATCATATTAGTCATTTGAATCCTATCAAAAACATTTTTCAAGATTTATTATTATACTTGAAAAATCCAAAAAAATCATAAAATGAAAAAATACTTACCAATGTCGCCCCATGATGCGGTCGGTGGTAATACTAGATCGGGATCTCCTCGGAAATCTAACCAGCATAAGGGTAGTCATCTATGGCGATGATCTGCTGATCCCACCAAGAAAAGAAGTCATTGTCAAATGCAGTCCGTGGGATGTCCCCACCTCCTAGACGTTTCATCAGGTCAGCCCACCTGCCCATGCGTGGATCTCATGGGGTGCTGATGGAAACTGCTAATCTAGGGCGGAGTGTAGGGACCCACTCAAAAAAGAAAGAACACAAAATAGTCCCATATCCGAAGTTTTTGGTCTGCCCTCTCTTGATGGAAGTGAGTTGGCTTTTCAAGTTGGCCAGAAGAGGAGTACACCAGTCAAATGCGGTGGTGAGACAGTCTACCGCCAAGCTCATGGTTAGCCGTGACGCCTAGTGTGGGGAAGCTGATCCGTTCACTCTAGCTATGGTGAACAGGATTATCCTCAACGACAAACTCTCCACATGTGTGATTGAAATCTAACTTCCAACCTTTTTTGGATGTCTCGGGCAATATATATGTACATAGTCCTCGATCGAGAGACTGCCTCGTGTCCTACCCCTGGAATGTACTACCTCTCCCCTTCTGGAAAGGCCTGTGATGAAATAAATGTTGTCCACTTGTATCCTGAATGGCATTTGGTCAATCATAAACGAATCATCATCGATACTCCAGTAATCAATGAGCATCTCAAGAAGACATGTGTTTGCTTTCATATTTAAAAATTTGAAGAATTTTAGCAAACCACATCCCCGTAAGGCATCCAAAGCATTAGGATCGTTCATGACCTCATCATCCACTGAGGTATGCTCTCTTTCTCGCCAAGTGATTGGCATCCTGAAGAAAAAATGATTTTAAACCGTTAGTTTTTTTGTTTGAAATGTTCGTGGCGTATACGCGGGTCCATTTGCACACAGTCGTGTGTAGGGCCCGCGTGTACGCGGGTTTCATATATCCAACCCGCATATACACCGTGGTGAAATTTTTGGCAAAGAATTCAATGGTAAAACATAAATTAAAAATTCTAAAACTAATCACAATTGATTGCAAGACAAGTATAAGAGTTACCTGGGGATTTTGGAGTAATCTGAATGGTTGAATTTGGCATATGGAAAAGTTGCTTCTTTTGCTCCTCTCCTCTACTCTCAAGCTCAAATGGTGAAAATGGTGAGTCCAAAAACTCTTTTATAGACTTTGAAAATGCAAAATTTTTTCAAAACTTAATTTTGTTTGGTCTCATGTAAGTTTTAACTTGGGAGCTTGGAATGTCGAGAATGGTTTGATTTTCAGGACATTTTGGACGTTTTTTCAATGATTTCGAGACGGTTTCATGACTGCTGACCTATCATGGCAGGTATCGTTTTCTCACTGGCATATAGGTTAGGGAAGACATTTTTTCCGTTGCATTATGCATACTAGCCTCCATTTGTCGATACATTTGCCATAGGGTCGATCCCATCGTGTTATGGTTCGTAAACCATCTTCACTCGCCGATTCTTTAAATCATGACACGATGGTAGAAGCCATCCTTTACATGGGCATCGTAGTTAGCACCTCACTAACATTTATTACCCATGCTGCTCCGATATGAGTAGGCTTGGGAGTCTTCTATAGACCCGCCATGACTTATGCGATGAAGACTCATTCCTCTTTGCTTCTTTGCTTTCATTCTGGCTTTGTACCCTAGAGGCTCCTTTGTGTTGAGTTGTACTACTGCATTGCATGTTGACCATTTTCACCTTTTGGCCTTGAGCCGGCTTCACTTGGACTCGTGTTTAAGCCAAATTTTGACCATGACGACTGCAAAATCAAACTTGTGTATCTTTGACTTCTGCAACTTGACACACCCTGACCCATGGAAGGAACGCACCTTTGAGTGTCATTGACCAGTTTTCACCTCCCTGCATTGAGCATAGGAACATTCCAATCCCAGGAACTAGATCATCTGTTTCACCGACACTCGTTCTTTCCACTGTACTATAGCATTCTTTTATTCTTTTTCCAGCTTAAAAGAAAAAGACAAAAAAAATTATATATTCCAAAAAAGAGCGGGAACGGGACAATATTTCCATTTATTATTGGCAGCTAGAGTCAGTCGTGTCGCCCTTGAACAAAGCACTCAAAAGCAAAGTCTCCTCCGTTTGGGCGGGATTTAGTTTGACTTAGGTACGCCTTAACCTTGTTATTGAGTCAGTTCTCCCCCGATTGGTTATCTCTTCCAATCATATGGGGGGTTCGTTCGTGCCTTCTGCATGACGGACTTATACAGAGTCATCATATGCTGCCACATAGTCACATTGAGTCATGATTTTGTTCAAGGGAAGTTAGCCTGAGTCGGCCTCTTTGCGGTGTCTCTTGACTCATTTTTCAGTTGGCCATCCCTGGTTGTCAGTATCATGTCTATCATCACATCAGCTATATTGGTCCTTTACTCGTGCCGGTTTGAGAAGGTCTCCATTGACTTCTTACTGGCGGGTCTTGTCCTTATCGACGATGACACCTTGCTCTGAGGATAGGCCTAGAGCTGCACCTTGGCCCTATTTTCATTATTGATAGGTCACCTTGTGCTCAACATCGATTAGTATCATTTGTCTTTGACCAAGTGGTTTCCCTTGTGTTTGACATCAACTTACATTATCACACATTGGGATTCATGCAGTATCTTGTTTTCCATTTGACCCTATTGGTGGATACCTCGCCTTTGTGTCAACTTTCATCATTGGTTGGTTCAAAGGGTTTCTGTCATGCGCTAGCTACATCTTGTGTACGCTGGAAATGTACTTTGGTCAGGTTACTACATCTTTTTCGTCTGATTCCTTCCACATTATTGGCCTACGGGTTACACTCGCGCTAGATTGATGAAGGATGTCTTAATGTCATCCTTCTAGCGGATCTTTCCCCATCGACTACGACTCATTGCTCTGGGCCAGAGATCTAGAGTCCATTTGGCAGTACCTTGGGGTTTGTAGTCAGTAGTGGCAGATCCTTCGCTATTGACAGTGGGAAACCATCTTTGTCTCCTAATTGATAGATTCTTATAGGTGTTCAACTCCAGCTCATCTATTCACACTTGTTAGATTGTACTGGGTACCTTGACGCTCATTATCATTATTGGTGAGTAGTCTCACATTTGTTAATGGTATACATCAATGACCGATAATCAAACGATTTCTCACATGGTCGACTCCAGATCATTTATTCCCATAGTGCAGAAATGTACCACGGCGGTTGGTGAAGACCTCAGGTTGCATCAGCATTCATTGGTTCACTTGACAGTTGCTCCTGTTGCTGCTAGTTGATACCACCCTATCTTATATGTTGTAGTCATTCATGGCAACATTCTATATGCTGGCACCTGAGTTTGTAGTGTAGTACCATCCTATTCCATCATGTTCATTTGGTACCTTTTGTGATCAGTCTTTGATATCAATGATCCGGTTCATTCTTCAGCATCATTGACATTCTTATATGTGATATTCAGACATGTACTTGTTCGATCGTGATCAGATGATCCATTATGTATTTTCCAGTCTTTTATACTTGTATACTTAGTGGATCCACTTGTACTTGATATGAGGACATGCTTTACTCTCTCTGAGCATGGGTATGCCCGCCTCAGACATTGTTTCTTTCTGATCTCCTTTTGTGGCTTGGCAGGCTAAATTCTGGTGAAGTCCTTCTCAGTTTTTGACATATTTCCTTTCCATGAACTTGCTTAATACATTTCGGCCATCATGTACCCCTTCTAACCTCATATATTAGGGGACATCTGTTATAGCTCCAAATCTCACTCTGGAGATTTGTGATGCTGCAGTCATGGCCTAGGGCAACCCCTCCTTCCAGACCTGGTCCAAAATTTAAAAAACAGTGTTTTATTCCCTATACGTGACATTGCCCTGAGCTAAACGCGTGTGTACACGGGTCTGTGTATACTTAACCCACGTATATGTCTTAAAACACTCAAAAAAATTAAATCTCCTTAATTTCGGGCGGAGATCGCGGGTTTTACCTGCTGATTACCTGTTAGTGCCCGTGGCCCAACTTTTCCCAACGAATTCCCAACTAAAAAACTACTTTGGGAGAAGTATAAAAAGGCTTCAATGGGAAGGCCTAAGGGAGGAGAGAAGAGAGAGAAAGGTTATTATGCTGAGATTTCCCTGACTAGGTCTGAAGATCCTACTTCCTCCTGCACTTCCCCCATTTACAGGAAACCCTTGTTTCCTTGTGTGATGATGTCTATCTACTACTTGAGATATCATGGAGTAAGTCATGGAAGGAGTTTGTTAAAGGCTTGAGACTAGACGAATCCGGAGGACGGTTCCGCTTGGAGCCTGCGAAAGGATGAATCAAGTGAAATTATTCCTTTATGTACTTTATTTATCTATAATAAAAGAAGCACTTGTCTTTGTTCCTAATATGAATCTTCTTCATGTTTATGATATCCATGTTACGATTCATATATGAATGGTTGTTTAATTGCATAACTAACTACCTTTCAATATATTATGAAGATGATTTCTTTATGATGTTTAGTCCATATACTACTGTACTTTCTT
The DNA here is from genome assembly GCA_031772625.1 of Pinus tabuliformis. Lineage (NCBI taxonomy): Eukaryota > Viridiplantae > Streptophyta > Pinopsida > Pinales > Pinaceae > Pinus > Pinus tabuliformis. Next base: position 1,344,018,910 of record CM062819.1, on the reverse strand, counting down.
GAATTGATCGTTTTGCAGGTTGAAGGAGCAAAAGGAACTTCAAAAGGGTTTGGACTGTGGAAGGATCTTCTCAAACGAAGGACCCCCAGGTATGCCCCTTATTGTATAGTTTGCTTATATTAGCATTATGGCTATATAGAATGTGTGTTTCTCTATATAGACAACCTCTGATCTGCTAGGGTATCAACCCAAGACCCTAGGGGAATTTGTCCCTTAACAATTTGTACCAGGAACACTTCATGCAAATGAAAGGGGGACTTTCTTTTAACCACATACACACAACTAGAGCATCAGATGTTTCCCTTCATACCCCCCTTAGTGCATTCAAAGTTAGTTTACATTCTTGTCGAGTTGAAACTAAAATTAATGACCTTCCTCTTCTTAATACCTGCATCATATTTTCACTTGTGTAACTGTGCTTCCAAATATGTGAACTCAACAATAAAACAAACCTTAAACTACATGAATGTCTCTCAACATGTGAAAGAAGTAAACCCTTACCTGAGTCTTCCTTTGTTGGCAATTTGGGCTTTTTGTCACAATATATCTCTTCTTCTCTAGAAAGAGGACATAAACGAGCTTTTTAATGTTTCTAAATGGAGTACTCTTCACCTATGTCCTTCTCCTTTACACCATGTGATACAAACGCTAATTTTCTTATTCTTGGCTATGGTGTTCATGAACCTATTTCTAGTTGTGATAATGGGATTAGGGGCTCCCTTATCACATCCCATAACCCCTAATGTGCTTAATCCCTTAGCCAATGGGGCCCAAGGGTGTAGTTTTAGGGGCATTGGGACCAAATTTGGGTTCATAACATTAGGAAAAGTGGAATGGCATGACCAAAAGGCTTGTGGGGGGGGGGGGTAGGGGGGGGGGGGGTGGCGGAGAGGGGGTGGGGGGGGGGGGGGGGGGGGGGGGGGGGGGGGGGTGGCGGAGAGGGGGGTGGGGTATGTTATGGTATATTGAACGGGGCAAGAGAATACAAGGGTATCATGGATGGTAGAAGTTGATCGGAGGCAAAAGCATGGTTTACTAAGATCTATAATCCTAGCATTAGAGAATGAGAAAGGGGCTTAGGACTTAATTGCATAGGGTCTAGGGGACCTAGAGGGAAGGTAGCAAGAGAAATTGATAAGGGAACCCCCAAAAGTGGTGATAACGAGATTAGGAGTCCAATTATCACAAACCATAAGCCCTTAACCCATAACCACTAAATTACCTATCCCCTTAACCCCAATCCATAATCCCTTACCCCCTACACTCACAACTCATAACCCATAAACCCCTTGACTCATTAAATCTTAAGACACTAGTAACCCCTAACCTATAATCCATGAACCAACTCCTAAGCCATAAATCCTTATCATCTTAACATGTGACCCTTAACCCCTAACCCTTCACCACCTAAACACCTTAACTGCTAACCCCTTAACCACTGACACCGAAATCCCCTAAATCTTAAGTTCTTAACCGCTAAACTCAATTATGTTAATGTAGAATAATATACATAAGAGAAAGTAAAATGATATTATCCACATCAATGCTTGAAATATCCTTAAATTAACCATGAATGGTCAGCTAGGGGGTGAATGTGGGGCACCATTAAAGTTACATCATCTTTAAATTCCTTTTACACAGTGAGGTTTTTCTCCAATAGGGTTAAAGCATTATTAACAAGTAAGTATGACACATTTTTGTGGGGGAGTGATTAAAATTGTAACACAATTCAAGTGATTTACACAAGCTCCAATTTAAATGACATCATTGTATGTTTGTGTCAGGTTGTTAAAGAGGTTATTTATAGACAATACATTCAATGTACTTAGACTTCATCTTTTTACGGTCTCAACTCTAACATGGATTTGTACTAGGAACACTTCATGCAAATGAAAGGGGGGGTTTTTGTTTAACCACATACACACAAGAGAACTAGATGTTGTCCTTTAGATCCCCCTTGGTGTGTTCAAAGTGGGTTTACATTTGCGTCGAGTTGAAACTAATCATAATGACCTTCCTCTTCTTAATAACATCTGATTGCTTTTTTTAGAGGCATATCTTCATTTGTTGTTGGATTCGTAGAAGCTTTGAGGGATTCGAACAATGTCTAAGGGGTAGGGATCTGGAAAGGTTAAGTGGTTTGATTCGACTAAGGGTTATGGTTTCATAACCCTTGATGATGGCAGTGAGGACTTGTTTGTGCATCAGACTTCAATTCACTCCAATGGGTTTCGATCACTGGCCGAGGGAGACGCCGTCGAGGACACGGTTGAGCATGAGAATGGCAGAAGAACCAAGGTCGTAGATGTTACATGCCTGATGGAGCCTTCATCCAGGGTAACAATGGAGGAGGCAACGGTGGTGGCCGAGGAGGTGGTAGAGGCGTCGATCTCGGTGTTAAGTGCAGCAAAGAGGTGGCCATGGCCAGCCGCAGAGCCATTTTTTTGGCAAAGTATTCAGTTAATACCATGAGGAGGGGTTATTGGGGTAACAATATTGGGAAACCCCACATCGTACCTATTAAGGTCACAGGTAAATGTGCCTTCAGAATAGTCAGAATGGTGCCCGCACTCAGAGATGTCAGGATCGTGGCTGCATGCATGGCTATGAAGGTTCTGTAGTTTGCTGGAATTGAATATGTATTCACCTCCTCACGAGGGTCGACCAAAACTCTTAGAAATTCTATCAAGGCCGTCAAGACGCTGGAGGAGTACCCACAGACTAAAATTATTAATGGAGACATTGAAGCTACACGGTCCTGCACGACCAAGAGGACAACAGAACCCCCTTCCTTGGTAACTTCTAATCGCTTTCAAATTTTTATTAAAACCCCTTCGGGGAAGTCTTCCTTGATTTGGGTCCTTGCAACAGACTATGTTATGAACCTGAAGAATATCATCGCCAAACAAATTGGCTACCTGGTTGGACTACAACATCTGTTGTATGGGGGCAGAACCCTATAGGATCTCAGATCCATTTTGGATTACAACATTATGTCAGAATCTACTATAACACTCAACCTGAGGCTACGAGGTGGTGCAACAACTTTTAGTTCAACAAAACAAATAGAAGGAGGCAGTGGGACAAGCACAAAAACAAAAAACAACACAGATCCACAACAGAAGCACAAAAATGGAGGAATATCCTTCAAGAACATCTTACAAGGGGGAAAAACTCCTACAATGGTCCCAAAGCAAGCTAGAACAGAACCCAGTCCATACATTGTGGAGCAGCTGAATTATATCCCAGAACTAAATATAGATATACTAGAAACTGATGAGTCATGTAATAATTTTGAATCACATGCCATCATTTGTCGATTCAACTGTTTCTGGCCAAAACCTTTTGAACTTTTCCATTGGATATTCAAAAACTAGACTCTACACTATGAGATCCACCTTTGTTCCAAGGGGAATTTCATTGTCAAATTCCATTCAACAGAGGTAAGAGACATTGTGCTATAGGAGGGACCATGGTTTTGGGGATCTACGGGCCTCTTCATCACACCATGGTTTCTGGAATTTGATGCCAATACTATGGTTGTTTCCAGGATGCCAGTTTGGGTCCGTCTGCACAACCTCCCATTGCACTTCTGGGACCATCAAGTCCTTGCTGGTATATGCAACACCATTGGCAGATATATTAAAATGGACACACAAAGAGTGGAGGAAAGAATTTTTACATTCGCATGCATCTGTGTGGAAGTAGATCTCAGTAAAGGATTACTGACCGCATGCAGATGAAGCATAAACAACAAAGCTGAACACATACACTAGACTACGAAAACACAACATTTATGTGCAAAATATGCGACAAATAGGGCATCTACAAAATACATGTCCTAAAGACAAAAAGGACATCCAAAGAAAGAAGAAAACAAGGAAACAACACAAGGGTTGGCAATTTCCCCCATGAGATCTTGAAGAGGAGGAGGAGTTTGATGTGGAAGAGCCCATAACAAATGAGAACAATCAAACAGACAAAGAAGTAGAAATCTAGGAGACATCTCCACAAGGACCTATGGAATCACAACTGAAAAAGATGCCAGATACAATGGAAAATAGTGGAACCAAAAGACTACACACATCAGACACCTCTGATTCTGACAAGGAAAATACCTGACCAAGCGTTCAAAATCCACTTCAACCTGTATCCATGATGCCGTCTCAAGGGGAGTGGCACAAGGTCGAGAAGAAAAAGGGGAGGAAAACATGATTTTCTCCCCATATGTACATTAAACTTTTTATTGAACCTCTGATCTGAGGTCATTTGACTTGCAGATGAAATGCAACTCAGCATATACAAAATGTAATTTTTTTTTCATTAATAAAATTACGACTTTTCTTACGGGAAAAAAACATCTGATAGCTTTTCCATATACACGAGATAAAATTAAAGGATCACCTCATGTGTAGATGCCCCCATTTATTATGAGATTCAAGGGATGTTCTATTGCCTTTATCAACATTTGGATGGGTCGTTATCATGGTTGACTGCAATTTGACTGCAAAAACTTATAATAATTTTTCTCTCTCCTTTCACTGAGTTTGACTGGTGAAGACCGAGCTATTTTGAGGATGATTTATTTCTGATTTGACCAACATTGACTTTTTAGTAAGGGCTAAAGCTTGGCTGCATGAATTGACAGGGTTGTTTTGACTTTGAATTGGGCAAGTCAATTTGATTTTTGTACTCTCTCTCTACTGAACTTTTGATATAATAATAAGAAGAATTGATCAAAGGGTTTTCCCAACATTGTAGTTTTTCCCTGGCATCCGCCAAATCTGGTGTCCTCTTGTCTTGGCTTGTCTTGTACATATTTTTTTACTGTTAATGTGATTAATGGTTAATGTGATTGCTACTGAAGATCTAAATTGAAATTGTTATTAGGCTGCTTAAGGAACATTGGAGTAATTGTGCTAAGCATAAAACATACCAATGTTAACTAAAATTAACAGATTGTCATCACAACATACCATTGTTAACTACGATTCCTGTCACATTGATCATTTTCCATCTAAGGTATACAAATCTATATGCAATTCATGTATATATCATTGGTTTGATCACATCTTGCCTTAACCATCTATGACACTAGGTGTAGGAAGAGGTTCCTTTAGCTACCACATTTAGCTGGATATGTATGATCCATGTGTATATGATATTATGTCCAATGTGTACTATTTTTATTGTGTTCACTTAAATACTTTGTTCTAACTCTTGATGCTTTGGCTGTAAGTTTTAATATGAGTTGTTCCATGGTGTTTCATAATTTTGCTCATAGAAGTGTGTCATCTTGATGGTTTGGGTATATTCTTGGTGATTTGAGTAGGTGCTATACATTGATCTTATTGTACCTCTTATTTCCTTTAGTCAAAATTTATCCTATGTATCTCTTCACAACACATGTGAAGGTCTTCTAAGCTATAGCTAACTTCTAATAAGGTATTTTTAAACTCTAAGTAAACTTCCTCAAAATAATGATCTATCTATAATTATTTAATTTTATTAATAACATTATTTACAAGTTTAAACATATTTTTCACCTCTTTAAAATTGATAAATATTTCCCTTATGTATAAAACTAGTCCATTTTCCCTCCTTATTTAAACATACTTATTCCTCATATAATTTTATTTCTAAGCCTCATATAATTTTTATTGATGCCTTTATTAAACTAAAATTATCACTTATCTCCAAACTTCTACGTGAGATGACCTCCTTACCTCCTTTTGCTCAAATAAAAATAAAACTTAATGAAAAACTAAGGGACCGTAGCAATTGATTTGGAAGATTTTAAAACCAATTAAAATTTAATTTGGTCGCTAATATGAAATCTAAATGGACCTATTAAAATTTATTTTCCCACCACTATTCTCTTTTGCTAGGTTTGATATGTGGTTATTCTTCTTTGCCAGGTTTGGGACTGAGTTCGCTCTTTCTCTGCTCATAATATTTATGATTTCGCAACAAATACCCTGCTATGATATTCAATTATTCGCTGCCCTATATTAGACTAGATTTTAAAAATGTATTTATTATATTGGATCTGGGTTACTGATTTGGATTTGGAGGTTTCGCTGCAATTCAGAGCAGAAAACATGTCGTCCGCATATGAAGATAAATCCGAGAACCTCGAGGTGTATGGATAACTTTGAAAGGTATTTTTCTGATCTCATTTCTATGATTTTTATTGTTAAAATTTCAAAGGATTTAAACTTGTATACCGAATTATGGAGGAGAAGGCAGGGTTAGGATTGACAAGGGTTTATAAATTCAATAATATTTTTTTTCGTGATTATCAAGACCAGACACTCCTGTGGAATTATGATCTTAAATTTTTTTGGTAAATTCAATGGTGATGTGGATTGATCAAGAGGCTATAGTTGCTTCAGAAGTTCTCCTATGATTGTGTTGCTTCTTGTGATATATGGATCTACTTATGCTGGTATTTACTATGTTCCTTGCTCTGCTACCATTTAAAAAATCTTTGAAAATGCATCACTGCTGTAGTGAACAATTCTGAAACTAAATTGTAACACCAAGACACATAATTTCTAATTGCAGCAGAATAAAACATAATTAAATAATAGTCACACAATCGCGAAACACAAATTTTCTAGGGAACTCAACTAGGAAAACCCTCTCCTTGATTGAGAAATTTATTGATAGAGAATGAGCAATGGACTTCTTATTATACAACTTTGTTTCACTAGAAACCAATCTAGTTTTCTTTGCTTTTCCTAAGCTTGAAACACCTGAAAGAGACTTCATCTACTTCCCTCAATCCATGTGCATAGGCTGCTCCTATTTAACTAGGAATATTGTTGAGTTTCCATGATCTTGGGTCTAGGATAGAATCTTAGAATCTCCATGAGGGCTGACACCTATCACTACTGCAAGTCGCTTATGCTTTAATGAACACGGGCTGATCCAATCTACTCTTCTAGGTTGGCCAATCCTTGAGCTCTAATCTTCCTTCTAGTAGTCTCTTTTTTCCATCAAAGAGCTACACATAGGCTCCCCAAACTTTAGTGGTCAAACTCTTTTTATGACTGCTAGTCATGGACTACTTTGGGTAGCCAACAAACTGCCCTCCATTAGTCCAATGGCAACCAATCCAATAACTGCAAGATCTACTCCTAGGAAGGACTTTCAACCATCAAGAAAATTCCTCCAAATGGCTCCCACAGGCTTCTAGTCAAACCAATCCAAAACCGATCCAATAACAAGGATCCAACACCTATAAGAACGTACCAAAGTACATACCTTTTCTGACTATTTAAGTGTCTGTTTCTCTGCTGTCAACTTTGGCCTAGTTAGGGCTGTTGAAGAATCTAGGGCAAATGTAGTTTATGTGATTCTTCTTAGCATGATAACTATTTGTGAGGTATTTTATCTTTAGATTATTAGCACAATATTTTCTTGATATCGTTAGTGTGTGTATTTCTTACTTCATCAAATAGCTACCAAAACAAAGAGACAAGAACACATGATGTTGGTTTTCTGCCAGGGCCAAAACCTCTCCTCTTGAGAGGAAAACCCTTTAATCTCTTCTTATAGATTCTTTTATTGACAAATACCAAGACCCTTGACAAAATACTTGACTCAATTCTTCTTCAAGACACTTGTCACTATCTCTTGCACTCTTCGACCTTCACAGTCTTCCTCCTTCGCACTGTATCACTTCAGTCCTTCTTCACACTGTTATTACACTGTCACTAGGAGAGTCTTGGTCTCCTTTTTTTTCTTTTGCAACCCTAGACACAGTCCTCGACCTTCACTGATCTATTTTTTTAGTCCAAGATAGCTTCTTTGTCTTTGGTCTTCTTCTATCACCATTCAACACATGATATAACCCTTAATTGTAGCTGCCGTTGTCTTAGAACAAACTTTGATCCTTTGCTTATACGACAGACTTAGCCCGTGTTAAATTTAGGTATGTTCTATGCTTAGAGAAATTTACTTCTATTTTTCATACTAGCTCAATGACACTATTCAAATTAGTAATCACATCAGCATGATAGTAAAGTGTTGATAGAAAATATACATAAAAAATAGAAGACAAGCCAAGACAAGAGGACAGAAGATGTGGCACTAGCTAGGGACAAACCCCAATGTGGGGAAACTCTTGATCAATTCTTCTTATATTCTTCAATAGTTCAGTAGAGAGAGAGATAGAGTACAATGATTTGAAGTCAATACTTGACTTGCTAAATATGAGATCAAAGATCTTCTCCGTAACGATGACACAATGAGGTTGAAAATCTGATACCAAGGACTGAAGATATGCAGAAGATGATAGGCTTAGAACAACTGAACCAATTACCAAAAAATATTGAGGCTTTCCTTCAATAAGATTCTCCTTCCTTCGCTGCTTCACTGATCATGACAAGGCTACTAATCTGGCACCTTTCATATGCAACAAGGACTGATGTATTTCATGGCAGACCTGGTCACTGGTTAGGGCACAAACTCAGTGTGCTACAACACCCTAAACACACCCCACAATCCACTTATTGACTGTAGTTAGCTTTCATACAATCCATCCAACCACACGCTGCCTTATAAGGCTGCTATCTTTCTGAACGCAACACTTAAAGACCTCCAACTGCTGGCTATGGCCTGCGGTCTAGCCCAACAGTGGACTGAAGCTTAGGTCCCTTCAAACTAGTGATTCAAATAGTTCTTACACAACAACCCCTAACTCATCCTTTTTCCAGATTCTCCTACCCAACATACTGAGTTCAAGAACAACTTGATCATTCCCAAAACAATCCATGTTGTGATGTACAACAATGTGACCCTTCACGCTGATGAGATATTTCCTTTTTGTTGTAGCTAAGTTCACTTTTCTTGCTGCGTCTAAGGGTCTATTTCATGTTGTGATAATGGCTCCTCTAACTACGGATTTAGGCCTTCACATGCTGTTGGTTAGGGCCTCTTCAACTGCGGCTAAGATCACCTCCTTCAGGACTACGACTAGGGAAGCATTAGTCCTTCCCTGACAATAGATTAGGGTACAACTGAACAACAACTTGAACTTCTTGTCTAGACTGCTACTAGGGCATCTTATTACAACGACTAGACTTCCTCCTTGAGCTGTGAATATAACTCCCTCTTGACAATGTATTGATCTCTCCTTACCTGCAAAAAGATCTCCTCATAAGACTGTGTCTAGGGATCTTTAATTCTGCGTCTAGGGCTCTCTTAGAAGACCCTTTCTTCATTGCATCTAGGGATTCTCCCTCTTGATCTCTCTGGCCACCAAACCCAAATGAGTGGAGAGAGATCTTAGGAGAAGTGTGTGTAAAAAATTACTTGAAGTCCTCTTCTATTTATAATAAATCGTTGAGGATAATTTGGGGTAATTTGGTTGCTGGATGACCTTGAAAAATTGTCAAATAACATAAAGAAATTCATATCTCCATGAATACATGTCAGAATCAGATGATCTTTAGATCAATCCTACACTTCTCGACGAGAGGAATCCAAGAAAAATTATCAGCTGCCATATATAAGAAGACCCACATGGAGTTTGGCCCTAGTTGCCAATTTTAACACTCCCTCTCAACTAGGGAGAACTCCATCTTCTAATCCATCTGTTAGTCCGTAATCTCTGCCATTAATGCAATGCCCCGCATTACTATGCTCTGCTGAACTATGAAGAAGAAGAAGTGATAGAGAATGTATCATACCATTCTCTACTGGCCCAAAGTCAATCCCATAAAAGAGTGTCTCATACCACTCTTACTAATCCGAAATCAGTTCCAATTGATCCCAGATCAGTATCATCCTAGCATAGGGAGTACAGCAGTACACGATGCATCCATAAATAGTACTATGGTCCCTATCCTCATTTCCCTGCTCATTGGCCATATGAGAGGTACTTCCCATGAGTCCCAAACTGCATGGGTAGGATGTCCTAGCAGGAGAAGGATGAACCACTCATCCTGCCTACATGTCACCAGGGGTATCCCAGGGGAAGGTTGAACCACTCATCCTACCTACATGCCGCTAGGGGTATCCCAGGGGAAGGCTGAACCACTCACCCTGTACACAACAAATCACTAGGGGAAGGTTGAACCACTCAACTTGTGATTGTGTCTCAGCAGGAGAAGGATGAACCACTCATCCTGCCTACATAGCAAACCATTAGGGGAAGGTTGAACCACTCACCCTATGGTTGCTAATCACTCCAAGAAGTACCTCAAGCCTCCGAAGTTCCTAGAGGTCAATATCCATATCATACAGGACCCTTAGGAGAGGGTCTCTCCACGACTCCTCGTCATTCTCGAAAAGTCAAGAATTTGACCTTTCCCAGGGGCTTCATCTGAATATTGACGACTTGCACATCAGTCCCAATGTGATGGAGCCTTATTTCTCCTCATTGTACCATATCCCAGATAATTGATGTCTATGTGCTGGGAGCGATCATGAAACATGAGATTCTATGATAATCAGATCCCACTCTGGTTGTCATAGAGGATCACGGTGGTATCCAGCACGTGTCCAAATAGCTCACTGAAGAGCTTCCCTAACCAGACAACTTCACCCGAGACCATACCCGCAACTATGAATTTGTTAAAACTAGCAACTAGGTCCAAACTCCATTTGGGTCATCTTATTTATGGCAGTTGATATTTTTATTGGATCCCTCTCATCGAGAGGTGTAGGATTGATCTAAAGATCATTCGATTCCAATAAGTATTCATGAAGATATGAATTTATTTGTGTTATGGGACAATTCGTCAAGGTTGGCCAGCAACCAAATAACCCCCACGTGTGCTCAACGTTTTAATATAAAAGGAGGTGACTTGATAGTCATTAGAACACACTTCACTCTTGATTTCTCTCCAGAGTCCACTTGTTTTGGATTTTAGTGGAAGAGAAGTCTAAGAGGAGGAAGCCCTAGATGCAATAGGGAAGGAGCCTAAGCTTGAAGTCTAAACGTAGTCCTAGAAGATGCCCGAGCAGGCAACGCACAAGAAGAAAAGGAACTCGTTGGAGGCAAGGGAAGCTCTATCTTAGCTACAACAAAGGAGAACTAAAAAATGTGGTAATAGAGGTCTATTTCATGGGTCTTTTGGAGGGTCGAGTTTGCTGTAAGGGAGGTTGAGGTAGCTCCCTAAAGGGCTGAGACAAGGGAAGGTTGTTTCAGCCTGTGTAGAGGTGTTCTTTTGTGCTAAAATCATTGGTGAAGGGTAGTGTAGGCTGTTGTGGGTAGGTCGCAAGCCATATGAGCTTTTTGGATGGAAACGTAGGGTGTGTTAAGGGCTGTCTATGCCCAAAAAAATAGTGAAGGGAGCCACCACTTCTCCTTGGATAGGCCCCAGGCCTTAACACCAAATCAGGGCATGCGTAGGACTGTCCAAGGGTATTAAAGTGCTCATATTAGTAGTGTGGAGGTAGAGGATACTTGTGGAGGAAGCCACAATTGTTTAAGGGACTGTGTGGGTATGTTTTAGTGCTGACTTGGGCCACAGTGGTGCCCTAACCAGAACACAATCATAACAACATTGGTACTTGGTGCAACAGTGGTACATTGGTGCAGCAATGGTACATAGGAGCAGCAATGGTACTTGGTGCAACATTGGTACAAAAATGGAAGCAGCAATGAGTACATGTTGTACAGTGCAACATAGTGCACATAGGAGAAACAATACATAGCATGATGTATAGTGTAGCATAGTGCACACAATAGTAGTGATAGTGCAGCATGGTGTAGATTAGTATTGTTGGACATTGGTGCAACAATGGGACAACATGGTAATGATGGACATATAGTAGCAACAAGAATGTATTGTAGCACTTGGATGATGAGGTATTGCAACAAAAGGATGATGATGTAATGCAACATGCATTTCAGTGCAACATAGTGCAACGAAGAGCTCAACATAGTGCAACAGTACCGTGATGGGTACAATCATGATTAATGAAGCATGATGAGATGCAGCATAGTGATGATGGGTGCATCATGGTGCAACATAGTCAGGTGCAACATGATGATGAGGTGCAACACAATGATAGGTGATGGAGTCACCTTGGAGAATTAGTTGAAGCAGCATGTCTTGAACTGAGTTCAGCTACCTCATGTATCATCTTCTTAGAGATGATCTATGCTCTTATTTAGATAAGTCAAAATGTTGACTTCTGTTGTATATGTACTATCTCTCTCTCTCTCTCTCTCTCTCTCTCTACTGAACTATTGAAGAACTTATAAGAAGAATTGATCAAGGGTTTGCCGACATTGGGGTTTGTCCCTGGCTAGTGCCACATCTTGTGTCCTCTTATCTTGGCTTCTACGATTTATGTTTATGTTTTATCTTCAATTTACTATTATGCTGATGTGATTTCTAATTTGGAAAATATATTGAGCTAACTGTGAAAATTGAAATAAATTTATCTAAGCATAGAACATACCCAAAACTTAACAGAATCTAGCCTTAGCGGTGCTCAAAACAACTGACTTCTGCTTCCTTCTCATCCAGGATATCGAAGCAGAACCAAAATAGAAACAACACTTAGAAGTGCTTTTGCGATCCTCCACATTGCTTGCCTAATCAACATCAGAATAACAATGCAGCTTGGTAGCTCTAGTAGTGTATCTCAGTCCATGAGTGATTGTGCCTCGAAGATATCTCAGAAGATTCTTGGCACCAATCCAATGTGAGTGATGAGGCTCAGCCATATGTTGGCTCAACATGCTAACTGCAAAACATATATCCGGATGGGAGTTCACTAAGAACATCAATGCTACTATGAGTTGATGAGACTTAGAGGCATTTCCCAAATCAGGTCCGGCAACACTACCGCATAACTTCTTAAAGTTAGGCTCCATCGGGGTAGTCATAGGCTTGTAGTCCACCATTCGAAATTTGAAATCCAACTCCCTCTTACTTTTATAAATGAGAGGGCCTGTACATGTCAGAAATAGGTACTCCACATAAAGTACCAGAATGAGAGATCTATCATCCACAACATTAAAGCAATAGTTTGGATCGTCTTCACTCCTAGTGAATCTCAGCTTCGTCAGATAGCTATCAATCATCTCATTCCAAGCTCGAGGTGTTTGCTTCAAACTATAGAGAGTTTTCTTCAACCTACATACATGAGATTCCCGAACATGAATCTCGAATCCCTCAGGTTGTTCCACATCCGTGGTCTTGCTATTACATGAGGGGAATGGTCCCCTTGTAAGATTTCCTTTGGTACATCTCAGACATGTACCTTCATGCTCTACTTTGAATTCATGCATCCCTATCACCATCTGTCTCATATCGGGTAGGGCCTTACAATGAAGATGGGTAGACCTCCGATGACATTGAAGAGATGTGGCACATGACATGGTCCCCTATGGACTCACTGCAACTTGACACAAAGTGCCAACCCTAAACCCAAGAGTAAAAGCATTTTTAAAATTCCTTTTCCAAACACGTACCTTTCCATCGATAAATGCCACCTTGTAACCTTTTTCTTCCATTACCGAAATGGACACCAGGTTCTTCTTGAGATCAGGTACATATAGAAATTTGTGTAAATGAATTGTGTTCCCCTTATTCAATTGAAGGGTAACATTCCCTACGCCCTTTACGGTATAGGGTGTAACATTCCCTACGCCCTTTACGGTCCACAAGCCTACGACAACCTTGTTTGAGGAAAGTCCACCCATAAACAAGCCCAAATCACTCCAGACCTTGACACCTGCTCCTCGGCACTCTTGGATTGCAATTCGGTCACCAAAACAACCCTAACAGGCCCTCAAATCCTTGCTGGTTTCCCTCCTTTTCCTGTGGCCAATACATAATAGGTCTCCTTCCTTCAATGAGCTCTTCTTGTGTTGTGTTGCTCACTTTGGATGAGTGAAATGACACTCTAATCACCTAATATTTATATCCAATATGAGGGCTCCAACAAAACTTCATCATAGGGCTTGACAAGCTGTCATAAGGCTTATTAACATCAAGTTGACCTTGACCTTGTGCCACCATGCCCACACATAACTTTCAAAAATTCATAACTCCATTTCTACAACTTAGAATCAGATGTTTTTTGATGCGTCAAATTTGTCTCAATGAGTACTATCATCCTCATCCATCACATGTCGAAATGTGTCCATGGTTTTGGCCCAAACAACAATGGGTGCAATGTGAAAATTCCTAAACTCATAATCCCTACTACAACAATTGATTAAGCTTCTCCTATTTGTTAATTACTGAACAAATTATTCACTACTTCCTACAACAAATATCAAAACTAATACACTGCAACCTTCCCTTAATTAAATTATATACGGAAACAAGACACTGAGCAAGAAAGAAAATACAACATAATGACATCATTATTTTTGGACAAATGTCCCTGGAAAAACCCAATGCGGGAAAACCGGTGCAGCAACACTGAAGGTTTTTATTATCAAGCAGTAGTAATTTTTGAATACAACCTCTGGATGCCTTCTCGACAATCTAGTTATAGAGAATATCACTGAGAGAGAGAATTGTGAGATTACCTCACACTATACTGGAAATCCCAACTGATTCAGCCCTTGAATGAACAAACACTGGTTGCCTCTGCGTTAGCCCAATGCCACACTATCTAGGGACTGCGTCACTCTCCACGGCTAATCAATTTTCCTCTGAGATTCAAACTTTTTCTCTCCCAGACTCACACCTCGGCTTCCAGTTTCTGAAATTGAACTCTCCAACAAATTTATGGATTCCCTCTAGGCTTCTACGTTGCCTTTGTGTGGTCCTGCTTGGCCTTGCATCAACTTTACTGGCTTTGCGCTGCCTCTGCTGTATCTTTATTTGCATTCTCTGCCGAGTATTCTCCGACCAGGAAAGATTTCCATTCGGATAATATCCCTGCCCCTCACTGCAAAAATTTCACTTTGAATTTCTCTTCAGCAACTACTCCGCTTTAGAAATTCGATCTTTTGAACTCTACTTGATGTGTTCTCCAAGTGTCCATCAAGCCTCCTCTTATAATCCTCTCGTTGATCAATCAATGACCCGATTAGATTCTAATCAATGGCTAGGTTCATATTGACTTGATCTACACCTTCTTCTAGAAGCTTCACCCATAGTTTAGATTAATACCCATTAATTATTTTAATTTCTTAAGTTTATAGTTAGGGACCCATTAATAATAATTAATTATTTTAATAAAACTGTCTCCGGGTGGAATTTCCCAAAACAATTTCTGTGTATTGGAGAATGCATGTGTCTAAGCCCCTCATTGCAAATTTTGAGACTTAGAGCACATTCGATGCTACCAAAAATCAACACTCCCTCTTAGCGAGGAATGTGCTCTAGCAATGTACCCTGCTGGAGCATCACCCTGTTCCGTAACATCTCCTTCTGAGCTGCTGATGTCTAACATCCTATCCACCAACTACTGTGCAAATGCTGCATATGTACTGTTGTTAACCCTGCCACTACCAACATTGCATCTGTACTGCAACTCCCTCTGAAATTCTGCATCTGTGCTACTATTGGCCCTGCCACTGCATCCTTCTCCAACTGCTGCTGCTACTGCATCAAAAGCGGAAAAGCATCCCAAATATTGAACTAACTATGTTCAGTATGATGCATCTCATTGTTGGATTCTAACTGCTACTAGTTTGGAGGATGATGAATCTTGTTCATTGCAAGACCACTATTCATATCCTACAATGATGTCTTTATTTCATGGCATCCTCAATTCCTTGTGCACTAACAGGATCCAGAGGTCTTCGTCATGCCCCACATTGACGGGTGTGCAATCCAACACAATTGCCAATGTACCTGATAAAACATCAAATAAATAGGATTAATTATTGGAATAATTAACTCAAAAGAGCAAAACAACCATGTAATGCTCAAGGTAAAATTTTAGTTAATGAGCACGGAACATTCTGCGTATAAGTGCCCTGTCATTATTCATTCTAGAATAGATAATCCACTCTATTTCCACTTTCTATCATGTCAGGGTTCTAATGTTGGGAAAGTTTCAAAATAGGAAGCTATCATATCTACCATAGGAGGTCATAATATAGTGGTTCTCAGTGCCTTAGATGTTGCTATGCTCAGACAAGATATAGTGTCCTCATACTGTTGTAACTAATGCACATAATAGCATTGGGAAAAACACTCAAGATGTTGGTTTCATCTTGTCAATGAAGCACCTCTTTGCTACTAAAAAACCCTCTTCACAATGCCTTTTTGTTGGTATCTTTTCTGTAGTGTCTTTCATGGCAACATCCTCCAACAACTAGTGAAAATGCTGACATATGTCCTGAAAAGTTCACCGTATTGCTATTTAGGGTTAGATCTCTTTACTTGAAACCTTTGACTCATGCAATATTCATACCATTGAATATCTCAGGCCATTGAAATTGTCTGCAATAAAATTGGTTCCCAGGACATAGTTCCATCAAGTATTACATCATGAAATTTTTAAGGTGGTGACCAAAAGAGATGTTGTTGCACCCGTGGACACTTATGCGCTAGTTTAGAAGTTTCCAACAAATCTTCATGCCCCTAAGAATTCAAATCTTGATAGACAACATATTTCTTCTTGAATGCATCTGCCTCTATTACCACTGCATTTCTTAACCAGAATAGCCTTTAAGAATATCTTTGACTACTATACTTTTTCCAAAACCCATTCCACCCCTAGTGAGAATAAGCACAAATCTTATCACTATGGGCATCCACCAACACTGCTACATTCATCTTAATAGTAATCCTTTAATGATTCACAATGGATTTCATTATGTCCAACAGAGTAGAAAATCACATATATATGTTGAGTCTTTATAGCCAATTTAAAACGTTGTTTTTTTTTAACAATATTGAACTAGTTCAAGAAAGCAGCTTTTAGAATGCTTGATAACCATAATCCCCCAATTTTGATTATTTGGAACGCTGCTTAACATTCTAAAATATCGTTGACCATAAAAGCTTAATAGAAATAATGCATATTTTCATAAAGGATTTTACCTAGTGGTACAAAACATGATAGACCAGAGTTTTTGTGAATTGCAGTTACCATGTAGAACTTGGTCAATAATATATTTAGAAGGCTCCCAATGAAATGCAAAATAGTTAAGAATGCAGTTGTCTAACTGATGTAGAAGTTGAGCATAAAGCGGTTGGATCTCTTCCTTAGTACAAATACTGGAAAGATATGCATAGAGGACCTCTTGACTCTTAGCAGAACCACTCTTATCTCCCCTCAAATACTCATAGAGGTTGCATTTTCTTTTCTAGGAAAAGTAATCCCTTGCAATATTGAGCCTGCATTCCTCATTAGTGGGGGCAATGGAGAGGCTAATGATCTGACTATAGGAATGCCTCATTTATGTTCCTGATACTACAACAAAGCTTTGTCTATGACTCATGAACATAAGATATAAATCCTTGATTTTCTCCAAGGAATATGGCAAGGATCTCGTATCCACTGCCCCAGGAGGAGAGAAGGAGGGATATATCATCATGTAGTAACTTGCAGACAACCTGAAAGATCCTGCTTCTTAGAGTATTGAGTTAGTCTCAATATAAAGCTCTGCAAATACCCATCTTGAATATCAAGATGATCGTTAATTCTTGCACATGATATGTGATCAAATATTGTTACTATTGTAGGCATTGCATGAGCAGATTCAACAACACACTTTACTCCATCTTTGGGAACTAAAAGCCCTATATAAGCCATGTTGCCACTCAAGGTTACCCAAGGAGTACCTCTTGTTTATTTCCATATATTTTATCCACGATGCAATAAAAGGCTATTCCCATAGTCGACAAGCTCGACCATTCAGTGGCTGTTATAACGACGTGAATTGTTGCTAAAAGTTTTTCTGGTGTAGCTGTTGTCTTTGCAGTAGTATGAACATGAACTCTAGAAATACGTACTATTTTCCCAAGGGTAATTCCCTTCAAAGCTGTAACTATAAATTTTGCAGGAGGAAAAACTCTTTCTGATGCAACCACTGTAAATATCTTTTGTTTGCAATAGGCCAAGTTTCATAATAATAAGAACTTTAAAGGTGACCATCTTTGCTATAGTTGTACTAGGTTCATATTTCTATTTGTGGCTTTCAGTGATCAGTTTTGGGCTCTACCGTGAAACAATAGACATAATTGATGGCATAACAAATACCTGGGTTAGTTGATGTGAGATAAATCAGATTACAAACCAATTGTTTGTATATCGTCTCATTTGTCAGCTTTAAAACAATATAGGTTGGTGATTTTAACTCAACCTCCATCAATATTGTAACATATTTTCAACCCACCATATGGAAATTTTCCAACCAAGTTTTGGTATATATATATTTTCAATATAGAACAATGCATTTCTCGAGGCACACCCTAACCTATAATTCATTTTTTAATATAAGAATGCCATGGACAAGAACCATCAAAATCCAATGAGGGGATTAGGAAGAACATTCCCATACTCGTTACAACCAAAGATGTTTATGCCACGTTGAATATCCAAAGATCATATGACAATGTCGCATATACTCGGACAACATTTTCTATGAGCTTGTAATTTTGTCCTGCTCTTACATACATGATTTTTGCCATAGAATTCGAAGCATCTGTTTAAAAAGAAACCTTCTGTCCGTTACAAATGTAAATGGTTCTCTTATAGGAAAATAAATTGTTTATGACAATATGCCTATCAGTTGGGTAGTTCCCAAGGTATTTGCTTTCCTTTTCAAAGGTTAGGTCACCTATTTTAGCACTGAGGGTTGCCAATTCTTTATCCTATTGATGATGCTCATGCATATGATAGGAATCTTCTTTCTGTGCATATGTAACCATATTATTAATTTGCTTAGCTATAGAATCCAATGAGTTGTCCAGATAAGCCTTTTCACAACATTTGCTTCCATCCTTTTTATCTATTACATGGCTTCCTTTGTCAGCTCCATTGCTATTTCTTAATGCTCTTGTCAACTATCCTTTTTGTAGGGAATATCTTTACAAATTCCTTTGAATGGTGTTGGACAAGAGACTTAATCAAATGTTTTTCTCCCACTTTGAAGATATTTTTGGTGTTTGTGGGTGTGATTTGTCTCCAGTGAGGAAATTATAGGTCTTTCTTTTTAGCTCAATCGAGCTGCACTCTGTAATATTTTTGTTGTTCCTATATTTAATCATTTTCCTGACCTTTTGTATGTCATCCCACCTACCATCCTTTGTGTATATGTTGGATAGAAGCACATAATAAGTAGCATTTGTCGAGTCTAGATTTATAACATGTTCTGCCACACATTCTCCAAGTTCTACATTGAAATGTATTACATAGGAATCAAGTTATATGCTCAGGTCAACCAAACTCGTGTTATAGGTCTCTATATAAGGGATCCGGCCTATTGTATTAATTCAAGAATACACCACAGTTTTGTATACAATACATAGACTGGATCGAACTGTTTCTTGCATTTGATGCCATAGAGCTAAGCTTGTGTCTAGATCCTCAAGATCTATTTTCAACATAACACTTTTCAACACTTTGTCAAGTATGCGAATTCCAAAAAAAAAAAATTCAGATAGTGCTGGCCTCAGAAATTTAGATCAGAAGTTAAGCATCAAAACACTTGAGCGAAACATTTTCATGACAGAGGACTTCACCAGAATGGAACTAGTGTGCCTGAGATCGTTCAGAAGTATATGAGTTCTGGAACAGAGATTGAATACAGATGTTAGCACTCAGGTCTACAAATTAGTGCGTATGACAAACAATTGTTGGAGGTAGCAATATTAGCATACAGGTCTGTAAATTAGTGCGGCATTATATACAGGCCAACTTCCAAAAATTAAGTTGTCTTTGCATAGTAGACTTCCCTGGATAAGGGTTTGAGCCATACCACAGAGACCATAGAAGTGTGTGTCCAGAATTATGAAATAGTCCATCGAGTAAACCAGATCGAATCAAAAAAAAAAAACCCAAAACAGTCATTAAAACTTCAGCCGATCCACTTCAGAATTGCGTTGAAATTTCAGAATTATATCTATTTCAATAAGGCCATAGAGATTGAATACTTGATAGAGCTTCTTCACGTGTAGTGTCGTCTTTCAGGGGTGCTAGTAGCTCGATCTCCAGGATGATTACTTGGCCGCAAAGACTTGTCCTAATTACTTTCACTCTTGCTTGGGCTTCTCCTCGACTTGGCTCTGATACCATGTTAAATTTAGGATCACGTGTTCTTTACTGAAGATAGAAGCTTCAATATCTCATTAGCACAATTATTAACTCATTAGCTGAGAGATCCCTGTAACTTCTTTAAAGAAGATAACCTTTTAAAGGATGAAAATCGAGCTTTCCAGAGTTCATATCTGTCTTGTTCACAACTTCGATTGTGAACAAGACTGTAACACTGTCATCAATTTATAGGTACAGTAAGATATCACCATTGCTACTAAGTAGTACCGATGTCATACATAATGCTAGACCATAAATATTGGTGAGCTTGAGGTGACATACATAGAACAGTACCACGTACATATAACTGTGAGGGAACCAAGAAAGATCACTGCTCAGGATTCTATTTTTTTTTTTTTACTTTTATGATAGCTTCAGATCTTGCAAACTTCTAGGAGGACCACTACTTCTTGAGAGATGAATTCAGCAGAATTCTTATTCTGCTACTTGATGCTGGGTATAGAAGATTTCAGGGAGACTAATTCTCCTCAAATTGAGAAAGGATTGTCTTTGCAAAAATGAAATGCTTCCACTGCTTGTGACCAAAAATTTATTGAGGTCTATTTCTAAGATCACAATGAACCTACTGTAAATCAACATCTCCACAGGTTGACTCACCTGATATAAGCAGTTTGAATTGTGAATATATATGTGTGTGTGTGTGTGTGTTGATCAAGTCACTATAGGAAGTGAAAGATTCATAATGTCAACACATATTCTTATCATTGCATTAGTCTCCATATATCTTACTACCCTCATCTAGGAAAGCCACTAACATTAGAATTTATGAGGTTAAAATATATTATTGTCCAGAGTTTAAGTCATTGTTATGAGTTTTGTTGAGTGTTACTGTCCATATGACATATACATCGCTAATACCTTATTCATTGTGTCATGGCTAATATAGGACGACCAAGAATTTCCATTAACAGATTCTAGAGTGCAGGTCTGGAGGATACATACAAGAATTAGATAAGCAATACCTTAGAAAAATACGAGCCTTAAAGAATCACATTTGGGTTTGAATAGACTTCTTGAGAAGGTGCATATAGAGGCGATATGTAGTCATAGTGAGTTACTGCCACACCATTATAGATCCATTTTGATGAGCCATAGACCATAGAAGAATGAATATGCTGAAGATATCGTGGACAGAGGTATAACAAGGCATTGCTAATACAATGATGCCAAATATAGCGATGCCTGTAGCTTTCTTTTGAGGAAATAAAATGTTGCCTGAAGTGAACCCATAATTTCCAAGGTTAAGTGTGAATGCCAATTCCTCTTTCAGGTCCATTACTGCAATTCAATAATTCCTTTTTAATGTTCACCTTCAATCAAATTCCTATATACTCTTCCCTCAAAACCACACATTCGGGGAGCTATCCATTCACTTGTCTGGAAACAAAACTAATTTAACTTCAGGCTTTGCTAGATTGTCTCTAGATTTTCAGGTTCCTCTAATAAGTGGTCAGCATCGTACCAAAGGACTGATAAAAAATACACTATAACCTTGAGTAGGTCTAGAATAAATGTGGCCCTTGTAGTCATATACCAGCAAAACAGTGGATTGCACCAACATAAATACACCATTAGAAGGTTCTATTACATCTGATGTGTCATTGTATAGGGCTGCTAATTTTTTGTTACAAATCTAGGCTTATTTTCAACAACATATATCTTTAGTTTACTTGTGATCTATCTTTAGTATCAACTAAATTTTATAGTTCTTTGTAGACGCAATTTCAAAGGATCTTGGTCCATATTATCAGATGGAAAAAAGAAATTGGATGAAATTGAAAAACATGTATAGTTCGTGTATTTGATTATTCATTGTGATATGCAAAAAATGTATCAGTGGTAACTTGTGCTCAATAAAATTTATATGAATTGAAATTGGTTATGTGTAGGACACTAAAAGAATATAGAGATGGGGTTGAGGAATTCTCAAAGTTTGCTGAGGAGCATTCAAGGAATAATATGTCCACAAAATGTCCATGTAACAAATGTGGCATAGTGAAAGTACAAACATTTGATAAAGTACGAGAGCACTTGATTTGTGATGGTATAATAGAACAATATAACATTTGGTATTTGCATGTAGAGAGAATTCCCAATCAGGTATCTTGAAAAAAATTGAATTGATCTAGTTTCAACCTTATATGTTTTACAGTAAAGATATCACTTATTTTTATATGTGCAAACTCCAATTTTTTTTCTTTGTCTCCTTTAGATTCCATCTATTATTGATAAGGACATGCAACATTCTGAAAATGAGCCACATGAAGTTCTCAAGCATATTTAATCTCAACTAGTAAGCCATTTCATATTAGTCAAGGGCCCTATTTGACTAGGTTGACCAAATGCTATTGATTTTAATTTTCATAAAAACCATAAAATTATTAACATAAATTTTAATTTTCTTATTAATAGGGATATGAACATGTTGTGGAACATGATTATGATAATCAAGTTGATGAGCATGAAACATTGTTTAAGAACGATAGTGAACCTCTAAATGATGATGATGATGCAACCATTGTCAGTGATCAAATGCTTGAAATGGTGAATGATGTCAATCGATGTCTTAATCAAAACATCAATGAGGGTTGTGATAATGAGGGGTTGACATCAACAAATGTACTAAATGAACTTAATGAATATAAGAAGCTTATTGAAGATGCTAAGAGGCCATTGTACCCAGGTTGTGTTGACTTCACAAAACTATCAGCCACTGTAGAATTCTACAATCTGAAAGTGAAGGGTGGATGGTCTAATACAAGTTTTGACCAAATGTTAAAATTGCAAAAAGATGTGCTTCCTAAAGATAACACACTTCCAGATTTTGCATATGCTGCAAAAAAGTTGATAAAATCATTGGGATTAAACTATGATATGATACACACATGTCCAAACGATTGCATTTTATATCGAGGAAGTTACGAAAGTAAATATCAATGCCCAACATGTGGAAAATATCGATGGAATGTGGATGCTTAATCTCAAAAGGTGCAGAAAGGTGTTCCAGCCAAAGTGTTAAGATATTTTCCCATAGTACCAAGGCTAAAAAGAATGTATAGGTATGATCTTGAACACTATAATTTTATTCAAGTTTTCCTCTTCTTGTATTATCTTTACCATTTGTCGTAGTGTTATTATATGATAATATATTATATAAATGATAAAAATCTTTTTCATTATAGCTCTGCAGACATGTCACAAAAAATGAGGTGGCATCATGATAATGCAAGAAATGATGGTCAAATGTGCCACCCTGTTGATAGCCCAGCATGGAAAACTATTGATGACAAATGGCCTAGTTTTTCTAGCGAACCTCACAATGTGCGACTTGCAATGGCAGTAGATGGATTTAATCCTTTTGGAGACTTGAGCAGCACATACAATGTTTGGCCTGTAGTGTTAGTTACATACAATCTTCCACCATGGTTGTGCACAAAAAGGAATTTTTGTATGCTAACATTGTTAATATCTAGTCCCAAGAAACCAGGAAATGACATTGATGTGTATTTGGAACCCTTGGTAGATGAACTAAAGGAATTGTGGGACCAACGGGTATGGACATATGATGCTTATAGTAAGACATGCTTTAACATGAAGGAAATTCTTATGTGGGTGATCCATGATTTTCCTACTTATGGGAATATGGCCGGTTGCACAACAAAAGGCTATAATGCATTTCCCATATGTGGGAGGAACACAGAATCAGAGTACCTCAGTTGTAGCAGGAAATGTGTGTACATGGGACATATGAGATTTCTTCCTCAACATCATAATTTTCGCTCAAAAAAGGCACCGTTTAATGGGAAGGAGGAGCATCGTTATGCCCCTCCAATTGTAAAAGTATCAGATATTTTGAAGGAAACAAAAGGAAAGGAAGCAATTTGGGGAAAGATTGAATCAAATAAAAGGAAAAGAAACAATAAAACAGGTGAAAATATTGACGTTGTGGTGTGGAATAAACAATCGATTCTATTAAATCTACCATATTGGGAGGTATGTAGACCCATCAACCATGCCTAATTATTGGACGCAACTTGATTAGTTGACCTCATTGTGATTAGATTTCTTGGTTGAATTTATTGTTTATCTATTTGTCCATATTAAATATTGTTATGATATTCTTGATGTGTTGGAATGTAGAAACTCCTAATACGCCACAATTTAGATGTAATGCATGTGGAGAAGAATGTGTGTGAAAGCATTTTTGGAACTCTATTGGATATAAAAGGGAAGTCCAAAGTTAGAAAAAAATCACGTGATGACTTGCAAAAAATGGGTTTGAGGAAATCACTATGGCCAGAAGTTAAAGGACAAAAGATATTCCTTCCACCTGCACCACATACTCTTTCAAAGAAAGAGAAACAGACCCTATGCCATGTTCTTTTCATGTTAAAGTTGCCAGATGGTTACAACTCTAATCCAAAAAATCATATATCTATGGAAGATCTTAAGTTCCATGGTATGAAAGCACATGATTGCCATGTTCTAATGCAACAACTCCTCCCAGTGTCTTTGTGTCATATGTTGCTAATTGTTGTCCGAAAGACGCTTTGTAAGCTTTGTTACTTTTATAGGCAAATCTGTGCAAAATCAGTTTCAGTAGAGTGTCTTGACAAGTTGGAAAATGATATTGTGGAGACATTGTGCTTTCTTGAAAAGTACTTTACTCCTTCATTCTTCAATAAAATGTTGCGTTTGAATGTACATTTGGTACGTGAGCTTCGATATTGTGGCCCGGTTGCATATAGATGGATGTACCCCTTTGAGAGGTACATGAAAATTTACTTTTTATCAAGCAAAACAACAAGATGAATTTTTTTGAAAGCTTTTGACATTACTTAATTCTCTTTTGTTCATTTTGTAGGAACATGAAAGTATATAAGAGTTATGTTAAGAACAAAAATAGGCCTGAAGGATGCATTGCTGAAAGCTATACTGTGGAGGAATCAATAAAGTTTTGTGGAGGATACTTGAAAGGTATGGAAGCTATTGGATCCACACATGGTCGAAATGAAGTGTGGGATGAGGAAGTTGAAGAAGTTATCCTTGATGGAAAGCCATTATCTGCTCCAATTCCTTCAGAACTGGATGACATTAGTTGGGAACAAGCCCATAGGTGGGTTCTATTTCACACAAACGAAGTTGATCCATGGATAGAGTAACATATTTGGCTTGTAATTTTTTGTTTGTTTGTTTATGTTTTAACAAAACATAGATCCATGGATAGATTAAGATATTTGACCTTTAAAAATATTTTATTCATATTTTATCAAAACACATTAACAACCATATCTATTGTCCATAATTTTTGAATTAGGATGCACAAATTAACAAAACATAGATCCATGGATAGATTAACATATTTGACCTTTAAAAATATTTTATTCATATTTTATCAGAACACATTAACCACCATATCTATTGTCCATAATTTTTGAATTAGGATGCACAAAATGGAGATTGCCAACTCAATTACCCAAACGAAAAATGATGAAGCTCTATTGTAGAAACTCCACACCCATAGTTTTACTAGTTGGTTTAAACAACAGGTAACGATATTATTTATATTATCAGTGTACTTGAAATCAGTATATGAGAATATTGTCATGTAGGAAATTAAAATTTTTTTCAGAGGTTGAATGTATGAATTCTAACTACATTTAAAAATCTAAAACTCTACAGGTGGAAGGAGATGGAAAGGTGTCTAATACACTTAAATGGATGTGGCCCCAGGAAATTCATGAATAAGTACAGGGTATTCCTAATCAATGGTTATAGATTCCATACAAAAAGCATAGAGAATGAGAGAACCACCCAAAATAGTTGTGTGTGTATGGAAGCTCAAACAATGATGAGGTCAAGTTCCAAAGATGCAAACCCTGTACTTCAAAAGAAAACATTTTATGGAGTGGTAGAAGAAATAATTACATTGGACTATTTTTGTATGGAGCACACATTGTTCAAATGTAATTGGATTGATGTATACAATAAGAGAGGGATCAAAACTGATGATTGGGTTTTACAATGGTGAATATACATAAATGCTTAAGTCAAAATCATTGGCAAGATGATCCATTTATTCTAGCATCGCAAGCTAAACAAGTATTCTATGTACAAGATCCAGTTGAGATTGACTAGTATGTAGTGTTAACATGTCCTCCAAAAGGATTGAGAAGTGATACATCATATGAACCCGAGTATGCAGATTTGTCACAGGTTGTAGACTTTCAAGAAACAAAATGTGTAAGTGAAGAACATATCTATGATCTCGATGTCAATGCTAACATGAACGTGGATTATGTCCATTCAGATTGTGAAGGAATATGGTTGAATATTAAGAAATAAAAGACATTGAATTTGTTATTTTGTTTCGAGAACTCCAAAATTGATATTTGGTTATAAGAGAGATTCCTTTGTGTATTATCTATAAAATGTTTTAAATCCATTTAATAGATCTGCTTTTAGTCCCTGGCTATGATAGAGACTACTGTTTTCGTCTTGCACCATTAATCTTTTCAAATTGAATACATAAAAATTTGATATGTGTGAAGTTTTTGTAACTTTTATATTTTTATATTTTTTAAGATTGAAATGACAATTTTCTATATTATTATTGGACCAAAGCCCTAAAATTTACTCATTTAAAATAACCCAGAAAATAAAAATTTCTTGGGCACATGCCATTTGTTTAGCCTTCTACTGTGACTGTTGGTTGCAAAACACACAATGCAGGTGTGCGTTGCAAAACAAACCATGCAAAAAGGTTTGTTTACTAGTTGGCTGATGATTTAATTCTTCAGACATAGATGATTATTATGCTTAATATGCCTTCAACAGAAAGGTTTCTTGAACTTGCCGACTCTTGTGCTCTAAATTATTTTGAAATTGCTTACAAAGTTGTGGTTTATACAAGTTTTTTCAAGGTTTTATGGGCTCCCAATTGGTTGATTGTGGTCGTGCATGACATGTTTGGTCTTGTTTCTTGTAGATGTTGTGGAAGATTTCCCAGTCAAAGGAAAATGGATGCTTTACGGTTTGTCTT
The DNA here is from genome assembly GCA_031772625.1 of Pinus tabuliformis. Classification (NCBI taxonomy): domain Eukaryota; kingdom Viridiplantae; phylum Streptophyta; class Pinopsida; order Pinales; family Pinaceae; genus Pinus; species Pinus tabuliformis. The sequence continues at coordinate 1,343,991,648 of CM062819.1, read as the reverse complement.
TGCATTTGGACTTGTAGAAAAATTTCCACTTGTGCCTTTGTTGCAGGCATATCTCGAGCATCAAAGGAAAGCATCAGAAGAAATAGAAAGAAAAGGAAGAGATCATTTTGGGCCACTGCTATGTTTATTCTTATTGGTGTGGTTCATGCTCCCTTGTTAGTATAAACTATCAAAATATTAACTTTTCATTAGACATATTCTCTGAACGCTTGCATGTCTTATTGCAAAATTCAACAACCTTAAAAGAAATTCATTCATTGATAAATGTAATAAAGTGCATTGAAGTGCTTCACATCTATAAACTTTACCAGAGCTGTTATTGAGTCTTGGATGTGGTTATCTTTTCAAAGCACACATGTATAAGAAGACGAGAAATAATATGCCTAACTAATTTCAAGTTATCTTCCTGCGAATATGGTGTTCCCTTCCATAAACCTGACGCCTCACTTTTCTTCTTTCTAGTGAACAAATTTGGGACTTTTCATCAATTGTGAGACAATTCCAACCCCATGACTATCAGTTTCTAATTTAAAGTTATACCCACAAGATTAGAACCCACACAAGGAGAATTCCATTCCCATTTCAAAAAAACCTACAATTGACTTATACCATGCTATTTAATATTTTATGTATTTCTTCGCATCCTTGGCTTGTGACATAAAGACGCAACAGGCTACCTTGCATTTTCTATACTAACACTCCTAAACAATAATAAAGTATGCCCAAATATGTCATTTCAAATGATTTATGCAGCTCACCTTTTGGCTTTTCAATTATTGAAGTTGTTACCTATATTGATGAGATCATCTACAACCGAGGCCACACTGAAAATATTTGTTAGAGTTTATCCATGTTGGACCAAAGTTGTTTCTTCTTTAGAAACACTACAATACATTGCAGTTTCCATTTAGCGGAGAAGTGTACCTAGTAGCAACCTTGGTCTGTGTGAAAATGGGTTGAATTCACAGTAGACTTTATCTGTTGTTTTGAAGGTGTTTCTCCTTCAATAGTAGTTCATCTTAGCAGATCCTTTAAATCTACACCTTCAACAGATGCATACCGCCTTGGGGTACTTGCTACAAATTCTAGTTTTGCTGTGAGGGTATAGCAACAATGAAAGAAGCACATCGATTTTAGGCATCTTATGGTTGTTGTATGTAAGCATGCTTGTTTAGCGTTTCCCAAACTTATATAGAGCCATATTTAGTATACTTTTGTAGTTTGACTTAGATGCTCACTTTTCTTAATTTAGGTGTTTTTCTTAGTACTATTTTATGCACATATTTATGTTTAAGAAAAGTGCACAGTAGAGAAGGGTTCTATATTTTGAATAGGGGACACTCTTCTAGGTAGGAGGTACTCTATTCTAGGGAGCTTCTATCATGCATGTTAGGTGCTTTATCCTAGACAGAGTTCCAAGTCCCTGCCTCCTTGACAAAGTCCCTGCTAGACAAGACACCGGTGGATAGAGTTCCAAGTCCCTAAATTTTCCAAAAACTCACCTGAGCCTAGCTATCTAGCCTAAAATCCTTTACATTCCAGTCATCTCTTGGCTGTGATTTCATAGAGAGACCCTCTCTAGTTTGGTAGGGCTAGCTACCAAACTAAAAGCTTGGTCTGTGGTTACCTCCGTCGATCTCCTCATCAGCCTGGGACATTGTGGAGGATAACAGAGGGCATGACAACTAGGGAGTGTCAAGGTGTTCTAGTGAATGTAAGGTTCCCAAGTCATGGAAAAATGTAATGCTAGTTGTGAGGTCATGACTGCCAAGGTGTGTTAGGGAATGATAGGGCATGCTAACATGTGCCAGATAGTACAAAGACATGTCAAACAAGCTAAGATGTGCCAAGTGCTAAGGCATGCCAAGATGTAAAAGGGTTCCAAGTCCCTACCTCATCTTCTTCCATATGCTATCCAATTATAACATTTCCTTTGCAATATTTGGTGCATTTGCTAGTTAAAGGTCATTTAATATAGGTTATAAATGTCTTCATAGTTTCAATTCTAATTGAGTATTCAGCTAAACATATTGATTCTCTTATACATAACTATTTTTCCCTCCACCCACTTTTCATAACTTCAATAACCATTAGGTAGGGACCTGCAACTTCGATGTTGCTTTGCTTGTTTAGTAAAATATTACTGAGACTTTAATTTATTGAAAGTTATAAAATTTACAATTTATGAAGTTTCAATGTCTAATTTTTAAAATTATAATTCTTTAAAGGGTGTTAGATCAATGGAAGAGCACCTGCTTTACAATCAGGAGGTTGGTGGTTCGATTCCATCGTGCCCTGACATCCATATGGAATGGTGACGATCAATTTTTGGTGACAGAGGTTCTTTTGACTATCACCAATGAGCTTTGGTGACATTTTTCGACCCTCACCAAAAATATGAAATGGTGACGGTCAACGAACGCCACCATATATATGCATCAATAGTGACGAACCTCAGAGGTCCATAACCATAAATAATTATTGTTGATATGAAATGGTGACGGTCATTGTTTGTCATTATAATCATTATTCATGATGGACCTTGAATGTCACCACAACACCTATACTTCTGGCAATGTGGCTTTTGGTGACGGTCAACGAACGTCACCATATATATGCAACAATAGTGACGACCATTAAAGATCCATCACAATAAATCATTGTTGTTCATATGAAATGGTGACGGTCACTATCCGTCATTATAATCAATATTCATGACAGACCTTGAATGTCACCATAACACCTTTGGCGACGTTAAGTTTTCAGTGACAGAGGCTTATGGTCCATCACCATTTCTCATATGCAATGGTGACGATTGCTATCCGTCATTATAAATCATTATTGGTGATGAACTTTGAATGTCACTGCAACACCTATACTTTTGGCGACGCAACCTTTGGTGACGTTCAGTTTTTGGTGACGGAGGTTATGGTTTGTCACCATTGCTCATATGAAATGGTGACGGTTGCTATCCATCATTATAAATCATTATTGGTGACAGACTTTTTATGTCACTACAACACCTATACTTTTGGCGACGCCACTTTTGGTGATGTTCAGTTTTTGGTGACAGAGGCTATAGTCCGTCACTATTGCTCATATGAAATGGTGATGGTCGCTATCCGTCATTATAAATCATTATTGGTGACAGACTTTGTATGTCACTACAACACCTATACTTTTGGCAATGCCACCTTTGGTGACGTTTAGTTTTTGGTGACGAATGCTCTCTTGACCGTCACCAATGAGCTTATGGTGACATTTTTTGCCCCTCACCAATGTCCTCTTTTCTTGTAGTGAAAATGGCTAAAAAAACTAAGTAAAGGGACGAACATAGAAGCGTGAAGAGTTAGCACTCAGCTGCCATTGGATCTGGGTGATCAATGGCCATGATTGAAATTGTAATCGGAAGTCAGGGGTGCCAAGGGACGACGACAACAGAAATAACGATACTCCGATGAGCGATGTGGCGATATTGCCGATAGACTGATCGGCGATCGAGTAATCGGAGGTTTAAAGTGGAAGAAGTTAGGTGTGGGTGGAGAAGCCATAGCCGATAGCGATAATCGGAGTATCAGAGCTCAGACCTATCGGAGTTCGGAGGAGAAGCACTGTGGAGTGATTAAAGGACCGGACCCGACGATAATCATAGTCGTGGGTCTATAATATTTGAAGTCTGGTTTTGTGTTCTAGCAGAGTTTTCCTTTGTATTTTCCATTTTCCAATGTTTTCCAAAAGGAATGAATGACAGATTTTTATTAAGCACTCCTGATAACTATGAAGCCGACTGTGCGATCGCACATCAGAGTCAGAGGGAGACAAAGGCCTGTATGTGTTAATGACCACAGACGAGCGAAACCCGATCAGTGATAAAGGAAATCCTCGGGGTCTGTGCAGAACCCATATAGAGGAGGAAAAAGGCGTATTGCATGAAAATCCTTGTGTAAGGATTACACAAGGAATTAAAAGCGCTAATTGAAGGTTGTGAAGGATTTAAAATCCCGCTAGGAATAAATGAGAAGGAGACTTCGTTAAAAGTCTTATTTGAAAGTGTAAGGGGTGATTCAAGTCCCAATAGGAAGGTTCAGGCGGGGTGATTGAGTTCCTATGCACATGAATTGATAAATGCACTGTAACCAATGATGGTTGAAGTTTTGACTCCTTAGAGAGTTGGAAATACTTGGGACAGTTATGTTTATGCATATTGATGCAAACTGTGGGTATATGCTGGGTAACACTGGCATCATTTTTCTAAGTATGGATATATGTTGGGAAACCGTGCATCATTAGTGGTATCAGAGCAGATCTTTAATTAGAGAAAAATTGAAATCAGAGCGAGGGAAGATTTCCTATGAAAAGGAGGTTGCACACTAAAGAAGGTAATGTGCATAGATTATAGGAGAAGACTGTAAGGGGAAATTTTGAAGTTATAGAAAACTGTAGCATTCCAACAGAGGCTTGGATTAGGCAAGAACATAGGATTCCTTGAAGGAGAGAGAAAGCAAGATTGCTTAATTCAAGTTCTGAAGGAAAGAGGACTTAGAGACAAGACAGGGGAAATCCATTCAAAGCACAGGTAGAATGGTGAAACAAGATCATGCTGAGATCTTGAAGGTGAGGTAATGTGTTCTATTTTAAATTGAGAATTTGTGTTTTTATGCTAATGCATAGGTGATAGCAAGAGAAGCTTTGAGAGAGGAACCAAATGTGTTATTCAAGGAAGAGTAAGGAGAATACTCTAAAAGAGAAGTGGCAGTGAACCTGAAGAATCCAACAAGAAATTGGACATAGAGAGGACAACTGAAGTGTTCTCAAGAGAGAGTGAGAGATTGCCGAAGCCTAGAAGGAGCAAAGGCATTGCTCAAGAGGAGGTTCCAGATAGAGGACCTATGCTTACCAAAATAATGAGTGAGGAGAGCTTAGTGAGGTAAGACTGCAACAGGAGGACTAGCTCTTGCAGAGGCTTGTTGCAAAGGAGCTCATGAAGAAAGAAGAATAGAAGATGACTACTGATAGTCATAGTAGAGGTTCAGAGATAAGCCACAGTAGAGGATATAAGAAAGAGGATGCCAAAGCAAATGGCAAGAGGATGATGAGTCAAGAAGAAATTGATAAATAGGTTGCTGAATTAAAAGAACAACTCAATGCATTAAGGGGAATTCTTGAGGAAAGCCAAAGATTAGGTTGGGTCTTGAGGAAGATGCCAGTGGAATGGCATGAGATGTAGAGAAGGCTACAACAAAAGCAAGTGCAGTGGCTGATGGAAAAACTCAAGGAAGCTGAGTTGGAAATAGAAATGGAAGAGTACATTTGTGAACTAGAACAAGGAGAAATTCTAGGAGAGACTGAAGAGGAAGACTTGAAGACTGAAACTTCAAGTGAGGCCAAAGGGTCACATGGGTTTAAAACTAACAATTTGTGTATGTATGCAGGTAAAACATGTAAAGAAGGACAATTGGCTGATATTGTCATAAAGGAAGACAAAGAGTAGAAGACACATGATTAGGAGATCATGGATATTTTCTACTTTGGGAGTCTGATGCACGAGCATTCACCCAAGAGAAAAACCATTGTAATTAAGTAGACATAGGGGGTCATGTATTTTAGGAAATAGTTTTCCTAATTCTTGAGTTAATGTAATTTAGGCCTTTTAGTGATTTAATTAGATAATGGAAGGAATTGTAAGTGCTCTCAAATAAATGAGAACATCAGTGGGAATAAATGACAAGAGTCCAAAGTCAATTGGAACTCTTAAAATTGTCCATGATTCTGGGAGCGAGGGAGAGTTTTTAGGCATTAAATGGAGAAAAAGATGGAATGGATAAAAGTCTCGAGGAGACTTATTAAATGTAGTACAACCACATATGTAGAAAGCTTTAGGGCTTTAGTTGAGTGATTCAAGGAAAGGATGTGATTAGATCCTTCACAGTGATCCGATCCAATGTTTCCATATAAATATATGTGTGATGGACCTGCGCGTTCAAGAGGGAGGTCACGAATAGTAGAAATCAGGCCTGTGTGAGAGACCGAGAGTCTCAAATGTAATCAATTATTTTTATGTTTATATACAGAGGAGGAATTCGATTCTGAGTGTGTCATATGCATGAATCGAGTGAATAATTGATTACTGTGTCAACTCGTAGGTTCTGTAACAGGTTGCAGGTAGAGTTCAGAGGACACACAGAGGAGACATTGAGGATTGTTCGAGTAGAACAGCTAAGTGAATTAAGGAAACAGAGTGAAGCTTTGGAGAGGTAGCGAAGCACGAACTCGCTGAGGAGTTCAGCTCAGAGGAAGCTGAGCAGTGGAAGCAGAAGGCCGAGGTTGAAGAACTGCGTAGAGGAGAAGAACGATTCCAAGGGAATCGTAACAGATTGTTGAATCCACTTGGAGGATCAAGAATTGCTTTGAAGTGATAGCAATCAAGGGAGTATGAGGAGTTGAGCCAGAAGAGAGTGGTGCAGTAGAAATAGTGAGGACCAGAACCCTTTTGAAACCCGAACCATGGAGAAGATTGAAGAAAATGGCGGAAAAAACTAAGTAAAGGGACAAACAGAGAAGCGTGAAGAGTTAGTGCTCAGCCGCCGTTGGATCTGGGTGATCAACGACCACGATTGAAATCACAATCGGAAGTCGGAGGTGCCAAGGGATGATGACAACAGAAATAGAGATACTCCGACGAGCGATGTGGCGATATCGCCGATAGACTGATCGGCGATCGGGTAATCAGAGGTTTAAAGTGGAAGAAGTCAGGTGCGGGTGGAGGAGCGATAGCCGATAGCGATAATCGGAGTATCAGAGCTCGGACCTATCGGAGTTCGGAGGAGCAGCACTCTGGAGTGATTAAAGGACCGGACCTGACGATAATTATAGTCGCGGGTCTATAATATTTGAAGTCCAGTTTTGTGTTCTGGTGGAGTTTTCCTTTATATTTTCCGTTTTCCAATGTTTTCCAAAAGGAATGAATGACAGATTTTTACTAAGCGCTCCCGATAGCTATGAAGCCGACTATGCGATTGCACATCGGAGTTGGAGGGAGACAAAGGCCTGTATGTGTTAATGACTACAGAGGAGCAAAACCCGATCAACGATAAAGGAAATCCTAGGGGTTTGTGCAGAACCCGTATAGAGGAGGAAAAAGGCGTATTGCGTGAAAATCCTTTGTGTAAGGATTACGCAGGGAATTAAAAGCGCCGATTGAAGGTTGTGAAGGATTTAAAATCCCGATAGGAAGAAATGAGAAGGAGACTTCGTTAAAAGTCTTATTTGAAAGTGTAAGGGGTGATTCAAGTCCCGATAGGAAGGTTCAGGCAGGGTGATTGAGTTCCTATGCACAGGAACTGATAAATGGGTTGTAACTAGTGATGGTTGAAGTTTTGAATCCTTAGAGAGTTGGACATACCTGGGACAGTTATGTTTATGCATATTGATGCATACTGTGGGTATATGCTGGGTAACCTTGGCATCATTTTTCTAATTATGGGTATATGCTGGGAACCCATGCATCATACATCCACCTGAACACATCATGGTATTGTCTGAAATCGTGGATGAAAGCTTTTCTCTCTTGTGAGGTACAAAACGTACCTAGATTCACAAAATTTGGATCCTTGTCTGTTCCCAGATTAATCTGTTCATGCAACAATGTAGAGTTGTGGTTTTTGGCATTCACGGGTCCCTAAAAGCAGTTCTGCAAGTCGTACAACTTCTCAAGTGATACCATACCCTTAGGGATGGGGTTTCCTTTGCTTGCATCGGTTGTGTCCTGCAAATACTTCTTGTGCTCGTCCTCATCTATCGTTACGTCTTTGGAGACATTAGTGTTAGCCATGAAATGCAGTATCTATTAATCATCATAAAAAATGTGTAAATTAGTGATATTGTCTGGGACAACTATTTTATACAAAATCTCAACAAAAAATCTATCCCTTAATGGTGACATCCTATCAGTTGCATTCACTAAGGCATCTGCAACTCCATTATAATTTCTTGGCACTAAAATAATATTAAAAGTTTGGAAATGAGAGATAGGTCACCATACCTCTTGTTGATAACTCTTAAGACATGATGACAAACAATGTATGGTGTTATGTAATTGACACACCATGATCTACGAGTCACCTACTACTTTTAGCACAACAACGTTGAGGCTGATGGAATTTTGTAAGCCAACAATGAGTGCTTCATATTTGGTAGTATTGTTTGTGCATTGAAATTACAAGTGACTAGATATTAAGTGTTTTCTTTGTAGCGGGTATTTTAAAACACATTGGCTCCAGAGCCCTCTTGCGTCTTGGATCCTGTCATGCGGAAAGAGTCAATTTTGCGGACAAAACCGACCTCCCTAGAAGCTAAGGCTTTCTAGTGACAAACAAGACAACTAAAAACTACCTTTCTCTAAATATGCATTTAGAATACAAGTAATCAGGTGATTATAACATACCTTTAGTCCAACGCTTTGTAGTAGTCCAGCCTCGCCGATCCAGATGAGCTCCTCCTTCTCTTCGAAACCTGCATTCACTAACAAGCCAAAAGATTAAATAGCACCTAAATAACTTGTAAAATAAAACATATTCATCATACAGACCAAGGAGTATATGAAACAAATCATGTATAACAATCTGTTGAGAAAAGTGAGTTTATTTGTATTAAGTGGAGACAAAAGAAACCATTACAACCTGAGCCTTGGTGTTGTGTAGGTCCCTCCTAGGGTCCAGCAAGAGTTCTCCTTTACTTTGATCAGCTCACCCACTTCCAAATAAGGCTAGGAAAGGATGGGAATCTCTCCTCTCAAGCTCTATATGGGAGTCCTAATTCCAGCAGCATCTACCCTTAGGAATGTTCAGCTTTCAACCTCCCCTCCCTCTGGCCCAATGCCTGTATTTATAGTGCTTTAGAGGAAGTTAATCAGGTCCACCATCAATGGAATAAGCCCCTCTTTGAATGGGATAGCTCCCCTCTTGATGGGATAAGTTCCTCTTTCATAGGGATACATGAACCATCTGGAGGCGCTCAATACACGTCAAACAAACTTCTAGAATGCTCTAGAATCGACCACAAGTAACTTTTTTGAAGTAAAACTCGTGCCTTTTGACCTTTACAGGGGTACGCACCCACCCCTTTACAGACAGAGCATACAAGTACGCAGGGAATGTGAACTTGAGGTGCGTACACGCAGGTAAGGCTAAGAGAAACTGCGTACCCAGAGTTATATAGATTTTTAAAGACTTTCTCTCTTTCTTGGAGTTTGACATGAAGAGCAGAGGTATAAGACTTGCCAAGGAGGATAGTATGACAGTTGATGGAGCCATACTAACTGCAAATAGTCATGGTGACAAATTTTAGTGTAACAGATTGCCCCCTAAAGTGCGAAGCCTGTAGTAGATTAGGGTTTCATATCATCTAGGAAGGGTGAAGTACTTTATCATTTCAAGGATTATCTTGTGGAGAGCCCAGTCGGAACCTGCAAATATTCAACACAAAATACATATATGAGATCATATCATCGCTGAGGTAGGCATTCCCATACTCAGATTGAAAACTTTAACTAAAAAACTAACTACTGCTCTGATACAGGAATGATTTCGCAGTACATCATAATCATAGACTCTTGTACACACAGTATGGACGCAACCATCTGTTTATGATTAGTCTACTGTACAATGAATACAAAACTCCTCGCAGCGTGGATGGTGGAAACTAGATCCAGGGTCTTCATTTCTACTTCCCGAAAAGGTACGATTCTATCCATGCGAATAAATGGGTTGATGTGGAACATGGTAGAAACCACTTGATTACCAGTCGATGATGTAAACTGTTAACAAGTGTGAGAGAAACCACCAGTGATGTCAATGGTTCTCAAAGTACCCAGTACAATCCATGAGATGTGAATGAATGAGTTGATGTCGAACATTTCACGGAATCCTTCGATCGAAAGTCAATGATGTAAACCGTCGTCAAAGGTGAGAAACCTGTCATTGATGCATGCAAATTTCAAGGTATTGACGATCTCTAGGTCATCTTTCTAGATAATGTGCTGATGTCGATGAAAGCGACCCGTTGCAGGCAAGCCCACAACACGAAATCATAGATCAAGTTGAAGAAATGTAGCTGTAAGGACTGACTCAGGGATGGTCGAGATGGATGACGAGTATTTTGCAGATGAATGGTTTATTTGCAGTGACCTCTTGAACACATAACGACACAACAGATGGCTTGGTGACATTTGACCCAAAGTTAATACCCGGCTGAAGACTTTCAATGTGGTTCAATCAACTATGAGGCAAAGGATTTCCCAACCCAAGTGAATGAAAAGTGTCGTGTTCAAGAGTGGTGATAAGGTTTCTTCTGAGACAAAGGATAACAAATAGGCTCATTTTTCTCTCTTTTCCCCCACCATTTCTGGCAAGTACCTCTTTATTTTTTACAAGCTTGAGGAGGATAACATATGCATGATTATAAGCTCATCCTTCGGATGAGTCCAACTTAGTTTAGATTCGAACCCTAAGAAGGAGTGGTCCGTTCCTGTTTGTAATCGAACAGGTCCTTTACTGTGAAATTTTAACGAGTCCAGTATAGGAGAAACTCGGTGTTTTTCAATTTTAGAGAGTCTGAAAAACTTAAGAAGACTCCAAGGTTGAACTTTTTCGTAAATTTGTGTCTCCCAAGCCCGAAAAAGTATAAAATAATACTTGAGAGAACTGCTTGATCTTGCGACCAAGGAATACTTTCATGATTAGTGTCTTTGACCTGAAAAGTAAAAAGCGATCAAGGACACGTCATTTTATTTCCAGTATCGAATTTGAAACGACAAAAATCCGGCAATCTTTTCCTGTTTTTACGGTCAGAAAAGGGCTATAAGTGGACCGTTTTTTAATTCCATTTTAACGAGTGTAAAAGAAACGCTCGGCAATCTTTTCATGTTTTAGGAGTCAGAAAAGGGCTTAAAAGATGACTCTAGGGTTTCAATTTTTCGTAAGTTTTAACGAGTTCGAAAAAATGATAAAAATGTACTCATGGTTTTCATTTTTTCGTAAGTTTTAATGAGTTCGAAAAAATGATAAAAAATGTACTCATATGGCCGACTTTCAATTTAATTTACGAGCAGGAAAAGACGGAAAGAACTCAGCATTTTCATTTGTTTTACGAGAATGAAAGATAGCAAAATAATCTCGGGATTTTCATGAGTTTAACGAGTCTTGAAAATAACTGAAATTGACTCGAGATAGGTTTCATTTTTACAAAAGCTTGAAACAGAGAAAAACTATGCTTCAAAGTAGTTTCATTTTTACACAAGCTTGAAACAGAGAGAAAACTGTGCTTGATGCCCCCTAAGCGTAACTGCTAGAGCGCATGCCCCCCAGCTTCATTTCATTCAACTAAGTACAAGCTGGATGGAATGAAGGTTCATGTACGAGATCATTTGAAAGACTCGACCTAAAACTGTAAGAAAATTATGAAAAACACTGAAATAACTAACCTAAATATAACACTTAATGTTTATGAGATCTAGTCAAACTCTCGACTCAAGTAGAGGAGGATTTGTTTCATTTTTTAACGAGCTTGACACAGGAAAAGAACTATGCTCAGATTCAGTTTCATGTTTATGCAAGCTTGAAACAAAAAACTATGCTTGTTATAAGTTCGCATGCCCCCAACATAATGACGCAAATCAAGGTACATGCCCCCCAAGCTTCATTGCATTCAAATAGGTGGATGAAATGAAGGTTTACTTTCAAAATCTTGGAAAGACTTGTGGGAGTTGTTTCATTTTTTAGTGAGGTTGACACAGGAAAAGAACTATCCTAAAAACCCTTGTTTCATTTTTTAAACGAGCTTGACACAAGATAAGGAACTATGCTCATAACTACTCTCTACAATCTACCTAACAAAAACTCTACTCTAAAAACCTTGATTCATTTTTTAACGAGCTTGACACAAGACAAGGAACTATGCTCTAAAATCCTTGATTCATTTTTTAATGAGCTTGACACAAGACAATGAACTATGCTCATAACTACTCTCTACAATCTACCTACTTAACCTACCCTTGTTTCATTTTTTAACGAGCTTGACACAAGACAAGGAACTATGCTCAAGACTCCTTGTTTCATTTTTTAACGAGCTTGACACAAGACAAGGAACTATGCTCTAAAATCCTTGATTCATTTTTTAACGAGCTTGACACAAGACAAGGAACTATGCTCTAGAAGTTCGCATGCCCCCAGCATAATGATGCAAAGCGAGGTACATGCCCCCCAGGCTTCATTGCATTCAACCAGATGGATGAAATGAAGGTTTAATTTCAATATTTAACTTGAAAAGGGAGTTGTTTCATTTTTAAGGAGGTTGACACAAGAAAAGAACTATCCTCATACCTGATTCATTTTTTAACGAGGTTGACTCAGTAACAGGAACTATCCTCAAAATCCTACTTTCTACAATCTACCTACATATCCTAAAATCTACCTGATTCATTTTTTAATGAGGTTGACTCAGTAAAAGAACTATCCTCATCCCTGATTCATTTTTTAACGAGGTTGACACAGTAAAAGGAACTTTCCTCGTACCCACTTATCATGGCTTCCAACTGGAAGAAAGACATGTTAATGGACACACCTTGATCAGGGCTTCCAAGAGGTCTTCATCAGAAGGAAGAATAGTTCCCTGGAAGGAACACATGTCAAGGGACTCAAAAGGGATAAGACCATCGTGTTCAAGTAATCCCATAGAGTTTTCCATGTCAATTACCGGATCTAAATCAAAGGAAGATGAGCAAACAGTGAGAGGCTCACTTACATCGGTAACTGAAAAACATGGGACCAGTTGCCACATAATTAACCCGTGGCAGGGTAGATACCACTTTGGAATCAGGAACATTTAGGGGTGTCATATTATTGGTAGTTGAGACAAGACTAGGGAACGAAAGCTGGTCTACAGTCACAATACTGCCATTGTGAGGGAAAGACATCACGCGAAAGAGTGTCGATACGACAACTTTCATTGCATAAACATAGTCTCGTCCAAGGAGTAAATTGAAATCCAAGGGACCTCAAACTACCATAAGATCAATACAGACAATTTTACCTTCCAAGGTAATAGAAAACTTAGGAAGGATCCCTAAAGGTTCACTAATGGTTCTGTTAAAAGCTTTCAGATTCTGCGTAATAGGCGCAAGCTGAGGGGAACCCAAAGCTTTCCAAGCATTTGAGGATAAAATACTAACAGAAGCACCTTCATCTACCTGTGTGCAATGCATGTCCCTACCACCAGCCTTGACAATGATTTGGAAAGGGATGGAGGAAGGAAGATGAGGTTCTGTCAGTCTATTCCAATCAAAGGAAAAGACCTCAGCACTTGGAGGGGGTTCTGTCGAAACAGGTGAAATGCCCCCCGGCATAGAAGAATCTGATGTAACAAGAATAACCTGAGCGGTATGAAGTTCACTCTCTAAAGGGAAAGTGGGATCGACCGAATGTGAAATTGAATCGACCACTTGATCAACTAATGGATCATCAACCCGAGTGACATGAGTTTCACTCTCCAATGGAAGAGTGTGATTGACTGTACTTGAAATTAGATCAATCACTCCGTCAGTTGACGGTAGGTTGGGAGAAATTTTACGGTAACCAGTTGGAAATTCTTGCTGTGGAACAGTAAGGTTTTCCAACAATGTTGAGGTTTCATCCATGTGAGGGCAAATGTGAGTTTGATGACTCCCTTTGCATAACTTACAAGGAAACCTAACTTTACCCTTTTTCCCAGGAACCTGACTATCACTGGTTGATGGAGCAATGGAAAGTTGATGAGATTTTTCTGACCATACTTCCAAGACCTTTGGAATACCAGGACAATTAACAAGGAAGTGGTCACCCTTACATAGCCTGCAAGGGTATTTGGGTTTACGATGCATGTCGGAGTTTTCCTCAACACAACTAACACTTACAGTCGTGGTTGGTTGGTTGACTTCTTTCTTATCTTGCTTCTTCTTCTTCTTCTTCTTCTTCCCTTTCTTCTTCTTCTTAGCCTCCTGGTTACTAACATCAAGGCTTTTACCAGGCGAAGAGGAAGAAATGGAGGAAGAAAAATTAGGCGAAGAAGGTAAAGGGTCAACAGAAGGTTGGTGATGTTGAGATGGTGAACTCTGTTGAGGTGAAGCATCCGGTTGAGGTGGAACAATTGGAGTACTTTGGGCCAACGAAGTTGAAAATAACCATATCGGTAATCCTATTGTAAATCCAGGTAATGACAAAGTAGCCATATAAGGAGGACCAACATTTCCGAAGTAAGGAAAAGTACTAGGATTCTCGTTAGGAGGGGTTCCTAAGTTGGTAAATTCCGGAACATTTGCCATTATATTCAACTTCAGTGAATTTTATTAACAATTTAAAACTAAAATTAACAATTCACAATTCACACCTAACAATTAAAATTCATAATTCACACCTATGGTCTCTAAAAGTAAAAACAAACAATTTAACACACGCTATCAAATCTAGGAGTCAAACCACACACAAACAATAACCTTCCGGACCGAAAACACTAGTTGGTGATGAAATCCAACATCGCAGAATTCAGTACAGAAGTGGCGGGTGGAACAGTTACCCCGGCAACCTGCTTAATGAATAGACTGGACCAAGTTCCTCCACTTTAACCGTCTCGAGTGAAGTGAACCCCCCAGAAAATCCAAGTGAGTCTAGCCGACGTCTGCTCCAGGTACAGTGGGATCTTCCCTCCACCGTCACCTTGGGTAGAACCCTAAAGATAATGGTCACTAAGGTTACCAACAGCAACAAATATACCTGGGGGAACAGTCTATGATCTGATAGCACGCAAGGGCAGAGTATCAAGCTCAATCCCCTTGCCGGCTCCTTGACAATAATCCAAGGTTTACCGACAAGTGACCCCAGGCTCCTCGACAATGGTCAATCCGAGGTTTACCGTTTGTAGTACGTGCGTATCTGGCATCGTTCCCAATGAAGGAGGATTGATTCCCTCATTGGTTCGGACACGATCTCGTGCTTCTCCTTTAAGAGGAGCTTTCCCAGAGCATAAATGTAACAGTTGGATTTATCCTACCGCAAGATAAGCTACTTGTTTGGTTTTACTGTCTTGGAGAGTTAACTACTCTCCTACTCCAAGACACTAGCCTAAGCTATGTTGGTGTATCAGAGCCCTAGAAATGTAAAAATTACTAGATGAATTTTAATTAAGCGTTGTGTTATTAAGGCTGTTATTACTCAAATGGGTAAATGGATACGAAACCAATGGTGTTATGACCCGACTCAACTGAATGCAATCGAATATGATAATGTAATCCTTTCAATTCAATGAATCCTAACTAAAGTAAGGAGAGAGTTTCCATTCACTTCCAACAATGCAAAAAATTGATCACTAAGAGAAAATATAACAAATTCTCTAATGCACTAATTTCATCAAGAAAAACTAATGCAAATCAATTCCAAAATAGTTTTTTTTTTTTTTTTTTTTTTTTTTAATTTTTGTGTAAATTCAAATCAAATAAAACTGATCTAAATCTACGATTGATTTTTCAGAATGTAAACTATGCAATTGTAATCTATGCACAATTCACTTGAAAAGTATGCAAATGTAATCTATGCACATTTTTCATTCATATTCTGAAAATGAGAATTCTAATTATGCAAATGTGATCTATGCAAGAGAATTCTCAAACACAAGATGATTCTAATGTAATCTAAGAACCAATCAAGTGTAGGTCGAGAAAATTGGGTGAGGGTTCCAAAGATCAAAAAATAAAAACACTCAAAGGCGATTAACACTCATACACAATTTAGCCCCCCCCGGCGAATGAGGGGGAAATTTTTTTGCAAAAACAAAAGCAAAAAGATGCAAAATTGTGAAAAGACTGAGACAAACCTCCAAGTAATGACCAAAGGAAATCAAATTAAGAATTTCTCAAAAAAGAGACTCAAAACACCCAATTGGTAAAAGCTTAAAGTAGGAATGCCAATGAAATAAGCCTAGATGAGAACTTCTGACAGGTAACCAGTGGATCTGGGCAGCAAAAAACAAATTATAAACAAAAACTAGAAGGCAAAAAGGAAAAAATGGAATTTTCTCAACTTTTGACAGGGTACGCAGGCAGCCTATTTGCACAGGTTCGGCCACACTCTGTGTACAAAGCTGCAGTGCGTACAGGTACACACTGTGCTTAACTCAGAGGCTGCGTACTTCTAGCAAAACCAAGAAAAGTAAAATCTAACTTAACCCTAAGCTATTCCACCCAAATTCACAGTCAATCAGTAAAAAACCAGAAAGAAATCGACTTTTCTCAAATCAAAGTATCAATCAAAAGAGAAATCAATCAAATCCATGGATTCCCCAGTATGGTCACCATTTTGTCATGCGGAAAGAGTCAATTTTGCGGACAAAACCGACCTCCCTAGAAGCTAAGGCTTTCTAGTGACAAACAAGACAACTAAACACTACCTTTCTCTAAATATGCATTTAGAATACAAGTAATCAGGTGATTATAACATACCTTTAGTCCAACGCTTTGTAGTAGTCCAGCCTCGCCGATCCGGATGAGCTCCTCCTTCTCTTCGAAACCTGCATTCACTAACAAGCCAAAAGATTAAATAGCACCTGAATAACTTATAAAATAAAACATATTCATCATACAGACCAAGGAGTATATGAAACAAATCATGTATAACAATCTGTTGATAAAAGTGAGTTTATTTGTATTAAGTGGAAACAAAAGAAACCATTACAACCTGAGCCTTGGTGTTGTGTAGGTCCCTCCTAGGGTCCAGCAAGAGTTCTCCTTTACTTTGATCAGCTCACCCACTTCCAAATAAGGCTAGGAAAGGATGGGAATCTCTCCTCTCAAGCTCTATATGGGAGTCCTAATTCCAGCAACATCTACCCTTAGGAATGTTCAGCTTTCAACCTCCCCTCCCTCTGGCCCAATGCCTGTATTTATAGTGCTTTAGAGGAAGTTAATCAGGTCCACCATCAATGGAATAAGCCCCTCTTTGAATGGGATAGCTCCCCTCTTGATGGGATAAGTTCCTCTTTCATAGGGATACATGAACCATCTGGAGGCGCTCAATACACGTCAAACAAACTTCTAGAATGCTTTAGAATCGACCACAAGTAACTTTTTTGAAGTAAAACTCGCGCCTTTTGACCTTTACAGGGGTACGCACCCACCCCTTTACAGACAGAGCGTACAAGTACGCAAGGAATGTGAACTTGAGGTGCGTACACGCAGGTAAGGCTAAGAGAAACTGCATACCCAGAGTTATATAGATTTTTAAAGACTTTCTCTCTTTCTTGGAGTTTGACATGAAGAGCAGAGGTATAAGACTTGCCAAGGAGGATAGTATGACAGTTGATGGAGCCATACTAACTGCAAATAGTCATGGTGACAAATTTTAGTGTAACAGATCCGTCAAAGTACATGGTCCACGTGTCGTCTGTACAAGGACCACTTGTCGCATTAATACTACTATCACTACTACTACTACTGTACAAGTTCCATTTTCACTAGTTGAGCATGGAAGGAGACCCAACTATGTGTCTGGTGGGGTAGGAGATGGCTCTTTAAGATAGCACCCCAACTGTGTTTCTAGAAAGAAATTGATGAACATAAGTTCTGTGAAATCCATTGGTTTATTTTATCAATTCAAGGGAGTCACATTGTGCTTCATGTATCTTTTCGACAATACCCAGATCTAGTTGTTTCTTCCCTTGTACGGAGGCCATAAGTGTGACCATTCAGCAGAAAAGTAACCTTGTAGCTTGCTTGACTAGTCTCTACTCTGTAATACGTCGTATGCTTCCGGTATGTCCACAACTACAATATTGATGCATTGATGAACACATCCATTAGAAGATAACCGAATGATCACATCCCTGAGTTCACCAATGGATGGTACACATGTTTTGTCTAGTTAGATGATTTGTGCACTTGTGTTACTCCATTGAGCATTGATCTTCTTAGCAATGGAGAGTGGCATGACGTTGACAGATGCTTCGTAATCAACCAAGCCGTTGTGAATATTATAATTGAAGATTTCAAATGATAACAAGAAAGGTGGGAAGAGTGAGTTCACCTACTCCATGGGGAGTGTATTGAGCACATATGTGAGTGTGTCAAGAGACTTACTTGATCCCTTGCTGGAAGAGGTATCATTATCTGTAGAGGTCTGCCCAAGTGCTTGCAAAAGAATGTCCTATTGACTCGTGATTTTGGCTAATTGATATAGAAATATGTTTGCATGAGTCTTATTCATATATTCTACAATGTTTTAATCGCGAGTGGGGAGACTCACTGAGTTGTCTATGGGTGTACTTATGTTCATGGTTTTCGATGGTCTGCTCTTGTCTTTGTTGCTCACAGATGCACTCTTTGTTGTAGTTGTCTTCCTGGACTTGCTCTGCAGTCTGATGTGTTGATCTCACTGGCAGACCTACTGTCCCTACTATGTTTGGCCTTATTTTACCTCTCGATATCTCAATCATAGTGGGGCCCCCTTGGATTCTAAAGTTATATCGTTTGTTTTGTTTCAGGGCCAGACCGTCACTCAGAAGCTCCTTCTCGGTGGTAGTCTTCTGGGTTGTGCAAGTGCACTAATACATGTTTACTACATGCCTATTACTTGGGGCTTCATCAGATGCAACAAATTATTCTTCTTCATGGTCACACTTAGCCTTCTCATTAACCATGATGTTATTAGAGAATTGCATAGCCATGCTTCTCATTCCACGGTTCCATAACGGGCATGTTATTTTTGAATTCTTTTCATGATGAAACACGTAGTATGAATCTATCACGAGCCGTTCAAGGTTCAACACTAGATTGGAGCTCTGCGCATATTTGGTTGGCTAGATGTTGTTGCTGCCTGAAGCTATGTTCTTCTTTTGTGGGTACTTGGAAGGCATGCTACTCATGGTTGTCTCGCTTGTCCGTTGTTTAAGTTCAGCAACTTCAGTGGTTAGGGACTTGAGGAGACGAGTAAGATTCTCAATGTCACTTGCTTATCTTTCCTTAGCCTTATTCAAAGAGCATGAGACCTCTTGCCCGTGTCTTTGGAGTCCTTAGTGGATTCATCGTTGTCGATGACTCCAATAGCACACAGGTCTTTCTCCATGACAGTCACGTCTTCGCAATTTTCTATCAATGTTCGTTTCGCAGCTCGCTTGACGAATTGCATGATACTGGTTGGCAATGCAGATGTGTAGTAGTCAACGGTGATGGAGTCATGAGGTTTGGTGTTTGCTGAAAAATTGTTCATAATGCGGTTAAACCTCTTATTGAAATCTTTGACATTTTAATTCTGCTCCATCTTGAGACTACACAACTTCTTTAGCAACATGGCAGGGTTTTGTCTTCAGCAAACTTCTCAAGGAAAATTCTATTGAACACCCCCCAGTTCTGGATGGAATTTGGTGGAAGGCTATGGTACCATATAGCTACTTTGCCATCTAAGATATAAGGGAACAATATGCATGCAGTGTCATCATAACGTACCTCGATTGTCTGCAGATGTAGGTAGAAAGTGTCTAAGTGGTCTTCTACCTTCACTGTCTTGTCAGGGTCATATTTCATTAAGAGCTTCTCCACGTGTGCCGATGGGCCCTGAGCCATCCATTCCATATTTTTATCTGCCATGTTTTCCTCTTCTTCGTCCTTCTCCTCTTCTTACGAATATGATGCTTCTTCCTTTGAATCTGTTGTTTCATCTTCGCCTTCACCTCCTCTGTTGCCTTCCCCTCTGCTAGAACTCGAGCCCAAGAGTAAGAGGTTGTATTCTTCTTCCTTTTGAAATATTGGAGGTTCCTATTCTTTTTCCACATCTTCTGCTATCTCTTCAAGAGTGGTGAAGATCGCTTCTTCCATAGATGAAACTACCACTCTTGTGGGGGTAGTCTTTTTCTTCCTCTGAGAATATGGAAGAGTATGCACTCTCAGAATTAGTCCAACAACTTTAGAAAATTGAAGGGTGATGGGATAGACAAATCAAATACATTGATATGGGATTTCACATTCAGGTCTGGAAGGTGAGAAATGGCCAACTTCAGAGTTGTGTGTAGGGGAGAGGGAGTGATTGTTACTACCTTGACTAGATGATGGATGAGTGGGGTCGGTGAGACAATCAACCATAAATTGTTGGTGGTGCTCCTTCTAGTGCCAAAAATGTTGATGGTGTTTGACTTGTCAACATTCAAAGGATCTCCTTGATATGAAGTCCAAACTAGACCTCAAACCATTTGGTGTAGGAGTCCCATCCAGTAGGATGGCCCGGTTTCCATTATCTTAGAGATTTTCCTTAGATATTGTTGTTCAGCAATGAAAGTGTTATGCTTGTATCTTTAAAAATCGAGGTGAGTATGCCTGGTGAGTGAGTAATGTAACTTGTGTCTAGGTTCTCTTATTGCAAAAGGGGAGAGTTAAGTGAGCCTCTAATTGAGAGGTAGTAGTACCGCCCAAGAAGAGACACACGTAAAATAGAAATGGTATATCCGACATCCAACAGAGTAATCCACAACGGATGCTACAACCGTTAAAACCAAAGTGAAAGCAAAAACATGTACACCATCCAACAGAGTAGTCCACACAGATGGGATGGTCATTATAGCCTGTAAACAAGACAACTCTATCTAATTTCCTATAGAGTAGTCCACAAGGATGAGACAATAGTGATAGGAAACGCAACACATTCTCAACAATGTAAGTACTAAAACACCAAAGTAGTTTAACTATCTTAGCACAGGTTAAGCAAACATGCATTACAAATGTTTAAAGAGTAGTCTTACAAACATCTACAAAATATGTGTGAAAATGTGTTGGGCTTAATAGGATTATGAATTAAGAAAAATTTCCAAGACACATATGTACACCATACATCACCAGTCCCAGTAGTGGGACATTGGAGCCACTCCTCGATCCTCAAAGAACAAACTGAAACTCTCAAGGCTAGGTGGGAGGAGCCAAGGTGAAAAGTCCTTGCTCATACAATGGGAGTGATATATATATCCAAGGGTGATGCTTGACGCTTGTGACTCTTGGACTACCCTCATGACTGTTCAACTTCCTATTACTTTTCAATTGACATGACTCTTCAACTTCATGTGTGATTCCATTGGACTTTCACTTTACATTACATTTGGTTACAAATGATATGGCCCATATTGGTGATGTGGCCTTGACAACTCATGACACAACATGACATGACACTACTGACATGGATTGGCTAGTTGTGGTGGCCATATCAAGTTGTTGTGCTGTTGAGTGATGGATGTGCTCTCAGGTGTGCTTTGCCTTCTCTTCTACATGGCTTGATGTTGTAGGGTCTTCAATGGTATTTTAATTGTAAGATGGTTACATGTATGCGTTTCTTTCGCTTTCTTGTTTGATGGGATTCTTTCATCCATCCAGCTACAAGTAAGTCTTCTATAATGTGTGCTCCTTCTTCACCCTGTTCAGACTACCTATTCCTACAATTCACTCATGACGGGACAAAATCAAATCCAAAATCTCCTAGTCTATCATGTTGCATTATTTTCCATGGTCTGGGCCCGGGAGAGATGATAGGTTGGGAAGAGGGCCCAGTAACTGCGCACTGCACAGTTCCAGGTGATAGGGAGGGAGATTGGTCACTAAGACTGCGCAGAGCACAACTTAAGCTTGGATGAGTAACTCTTGGGCGCAGTCTTCACTATCGGGGAAAACATCACAGAGGCCACTGGAAGGTAGGATTGCACAATTGAGGACACCAGTGGCTACTACAAGGTGGGACCCTAAGGGGCACCTATACGCAGTTTCCTGAGGGAAGACCAGGAAAGACATTAGAGGGACCAGAAGACAGTTCTATGTAGTTTTTTAGAGCATTGAATCCCAGTTGAGGGAGGTCATTGGGAGGAGACCTCTATGTAGTTTCTAGGAGAAGTGCAGGCTCATGTCTCTACACAATGTGGAGTTCCAACAAGAAGGAAGTAGACTTGATAACTAATATTTTGAAGCACGTAGTTCAGATCGGGCTTTGAGGCAGTTCCTATGCAGTTTTGGGAAGGAAGATAGGTTGCTCACCTTTGTGATTGCATAGTGCAACTAACCTGTAGGATAGCCTCATGCACTATAAATATCTAGGTAACAAAGAAGCACCACTGAGGGCTGAGATTGCGCGGTAAAGCTTAGTTGGGGTCTGGTGAAGTCAAGTTGTTCTGTTGAGATATTTTCAAGAAAATGGCTAAGTGTGAGAGGTAAGTGAACTTGTGACGACTCGAAATTGTGATCACACTCTTAGCATACTTCGACAACATGAAAACACTGACCACTGGGAGGACATAACAAAGCATATGGGACTATCTAGAGCTGAAAGCAACAAGTGTTGTTATGTAGTGTTCTTCTCGAAGGTGTATGAAAAGAATCAACTTTAGAATGCGGATGAAAAATAACCTTAACAGTAAAAATGGCTGTAAAACAGCGTGGAACTGCAGCAAATGATAAAAAAAACCCTGCCAAAGTCCTGATCTATGCAACAAAAATAGTTAAACAACAAAATGGAATAAGAAAATAAGCGCAAATAACTCCAATAATCCAATGGAAACTAGATATAAAGAATATATTTTATTATATGACACCTGTGAAGGGTACAAATAATGTTACCAGCCCCCCTCAGTGGGATGGGTTCTTGGCTATCCTCAATGTCTTTAGCTTTGTAGAGTCTCTCTTCCCTACAATGTGTAAACCCAACAAAAAATGTTTGAGTTTGATGGGAAATCAAATGGAAAAAGCAAATGGTAAGAGACAATGATTATAATCAAAGTTACAATAGTGAGTGCAACAATGAAAATGATTCAAAGTGAATAATGGATTTAAAACCCTTCAATTTATAACAAAAGATTAGGTTATTATCAAATAATGGAAAATAATAAAATATTATTAACCAAATTCTAGAATTAATCGTTTGGAATATTTTATTATATTTGGTTGGAGGGAAAAAATATTTAAATTGGTTAAATACTTTTATTTAGAAATAATAAGTAAATGAATTATTTATCATCTCAAGGAATGTGGTTAAGGAAAAATAAACAAATAATGATTTGTTTAAGTATTTCTAGAGGATTTAGTCAAACTTGACAAGGAATAATAACTAAATAATGATTAATTAATTATTCCTAGAGAAAAATAAGAAAAATAATGATTTATCTAATTATTTCTCATGATTGGGTCATATTTAGATAAACAATGGTTTAATTAATTATTCCTAGAAGATAATTAAATAAATACTGATTTATTTAATTATTCTTCATGGGTTTAACCAGAAATAACTTAACAAATTTGGTTTATTAAGTAATTTCTTATATTGAAAGAAATTTTACTATGGCAAAGTTGGCCCTACATGGTGTACTTTGATCCATCTAGTAGGTTATGGCTAGATGATCAATTTTTGGTGTTAACAAATTCCCCCCCAACGTACGGGTGTTGGGAGAAAAATGTATGACCGAAGTACGTTGTAAGGACACAATCGCTAGACACCGAAGGGGAGTCAGAGAGAGAGAGAGAGAGAGAGAGAGAGAGAGAGAGAGAGACCAATGGAGCTAAATCGAAAGAGGATAGTGACTGAGGGGGTGAGACTAACTAACTGATGTAAGTCTCCTTTTATGTTTTGGTACTTGATATCAAATGAGGCAAGGGATACATACCCAAACCCGCTGAGATAACTAAGTACAAATAATAATGGCACACCCATTAAATGAAATTGAGCACTAAAGTACATGTTGAATGGTACATGACATGCTAGCATAAATGATCCAGGAAATAATAAAATGTATCCCATATACATAATGCACCTGGAAAAACATGAGCTAGGACTAAATACAATAACATCTGAAAACATGATGCATAATGACCCTTCCCTCAAACAATGGGTGGGAGGGAGGGTATAACAACCAAAGAAGCCCTGCTGAATAGGAAAGGGCTCTGCAAAACTGAATGGATCATATGAAGGAGACATGCATGCTATTACTGTTGCAAGTGACAGGAACTGACACCATCAGACCTGTGAAACTGCATCTAAGGCTGTAGCATAATATGAAGTCATCTAGGCATGTGGGGGGCTACCTAAAGGGCCACCCCCTCATGCGATCTGAAACATCTCACACACACCCAAGAATCACTGGTACAATCTATTGCATCACTAGACCATCAAGTGTATGAATCACGAGAATGTTATGATTCCCTTTGCTTGATCCAAGGCACCGAACAAGAGTGGAAGTTGGAACCAAGATACATCGCCCTCTAAGCCGTTCTTTTGGAATAGATGTGTTGATGTCAATAGAATAGGCCCCGCCATAGGTGAGGCAATGATGATCCTCAGATAAGGCATGAGGGAAAATAGTAATGTGACTTATGGACTGACACCAAGGAAAATGGGGAAAAGGGGACTGAGGGACAAACATATGACTTCCCTTGTTAGAACATGAAGTGCATGGTTGACTTGGCAGCGACTTATGTGACTCAGGAGGGGATGGTGGACAGCATGATTGAATGAAAAAATGGGCAACACGGGATGAATGGTATGCAAATATGGATGGAATATTGTGACATGATACGATGGGATGTGAAATAGACTCCATGGATGTAAAGGTGACCCATTGCGGATGCTCTAAAAAAGGGTGACTCGATGATGCTTCCACACAGAATAGGCCCGGTGGGGACCATGAGAACATGAGCAAATGATGGTTTCTCATGACGAAAATCGGCACATGAGCCGACAAGCACCAAGGGAAGGTGGTCCCCAAAGTACAAGCTTCTCATATGAATAAATTCAATTTTGAGAGGCGACGAAGTGACCCTTCTTGGAAAGAATGGCTTCTGGGTGAAGTGTAAAATCATAAAAAACAAAGCTAGACCCATTATAGTGCTCGATGAAATCTTTCCAATGGTGCTGACAGTTCATCAAACTGAGCTATAGTTTGGTCCCAATGGGGGACAGGAAAACTAGGGGTTTTCCTATAAAAAGATGTTTTCCCTCTAATTTAATTCATTTGTACATCAGGCTTTGGTGAATTTGGAGAGGAAAAAAGGCCCTGAACCTTGTGGAGATTATAGCAGACAAATCGACCATTAGAATCAGGATCTCTAACTTTCAGGAAAGTGGCCTTACTTGTCTAGAGATAGCCTTAATGTATCTTGGAACGATGGTTCTTGGTGAAGAATTAAGGGAAGAGGAAAACGAGAATGAACTATTAGAGGAGGTCTAGAATCATCCTCACCTAGTAAGTCAAACATAGGGACTCTGTGGTAAAGGTGGTATGACATAGATTACAATATTTAAAGATATGGTATCAAATGTCTACGATATGCGATGTGAATATGGCTCGTCGGAGAGGCTGGTAGAACAAACTATCCAAGGAATGGGAGGATAATCGACCATACCTAGAACTAGTGTGATCTAGGCCAAGACTTATGTTAATCATTTGACAAGATTTCCAGGGGAAAACCATCATGCTCCCAATCATGGGATACTACCCGCAATCATATTTGATGGAGGGGATTGATCTGGTATGCAAAGGTGAGAATGATGCCCCTTAGCAGGAGGAGTTTGTGAAGCGCCATTGTGTTCCGAGTGCTCGAAAAGGGATTCAAGCATCTCGGCCCAACTTGGCACGAGATCTCTAAATGATGATAAGGAGATATAGGGACCTATGTGCCGCCCAGTATACTATGGGCGTAACGGATGTATCTAGAGTGGTGGACTCCAAAGACATTTATTTTTATATGTCAATACAAATGTGGTTATGCATATTTTATATGATGATTTTTGTTTGCCATTTGTTTTTTTATGGTTGTCTTCTATGGTATACATGTGATAAATTCCAATCTAGAATGTTATTTTCAATGGTATCTACATAGTTATTTTGGGCTTGAGGAACATGACTAAAATTAATGGTTTCAAATTCACATAATTACACCTTAACTAGTAGATATTTTCTAAATAGGACTTGGTTATGCACATGATACACACCATTCAATTGCATGACAAGAAACAAGGAATATAAACCAACATGAAGATGAAGGATGCAATGAGAAAGGGCATCGACTAACAAGCATATCACTACATCATATTCGACTTGGTTATTGGTGGTGGATCCAATGCACACGCCATTAGAATAGACTAACGTATGCAAGGGGGTGAAAATGGCCCATGTTGCCGAGGCTAGGTTCCTGGAGAAGCAACTTGCATCGTCGGCGTAACCGATATACAGTGTTGATTATGGATCCATCTGAAAGGTGAAAAAGATGATAAATGAGATGATGTAACCTACCTAAATGCATTACATAAATAAATACACACAAATCAATGTGATATAATATGGGTAAAATTTCTTAAGGTACAATGCATTTCGAGGATTAGGAAGAAGTTGGCCTTCGAAATCCTCTAAGAGATATGCCCCCTTACCTAAGTCATTACGAATGATGTAAGGTCCTAGCCATAATGATGAGTGAGACAACGATGAAGGATACAATCAACACCGTGACAATAAGGTTATCGCCGATGAGAAGATAGTGAGGGGCCTAGTATAGGATACCTCATAGATCATCACGAGTAAGATGGGGGGAAAACTTCTGGGTTCGCAAATATGTGATGAAGTACGCACGATGGTGCATATCATCCCAAGGGTAATTAGGGGTAGACATGGCTTCCATGATGTCCTCATCGGAATGGAATATGGGTGGACGGTAGGAAGATTGACTACATGATGTGATGGCAGTACCTAGTGCATCATCCTGAGAAAGAAGGTTCACATACGCATCATCCGAGGTGGTAGATGATGAGCTAGTAGATGGAAGATCTACCGATGTTGAGACTTGGGTTTCCAATGAGGGAGGTTCGACAAAAGTGCATACAGGAACCTCAAAGAGTTTTTCCTGCAAGGATCTCAAGGATGACGATAGGTAAAGGATATGGATTGTGGAGTCCATCATCTCGACATCGGGGGGAGGGATCACAATGGTGGGACCAGAGTCCCCTTGTTCTGGTGTACTAGTGGTACCATAATCCATAGGTATAGGAGTAGATGATCCACTATGAGTGGCCTCTAATTCATGAAGCCCATGGAGGCAATCATGAAATTAGTCGAGACAAGGGCAACAATGGGAATAGTGGCCGTAATGATCGCACAAAGAACACAAGTGATTTGTACGCAACGATTTAAGTTTCTTGGTTGAATCAGGTAAGGTAACTTGGACCTTAGGTATGTTAGATTTAGGAAACGTATTGTTGACCAAGGGTTTGAGGCGAGGAAGTTTAGGATAGTTATTGGTGGCATGCCCAACAACATCACACAAAGCACATGGAGGTGTCCACTATGGAGGCTTGGGATTTGGAGGTGCTTGGGTTGCCTTGTACTTAGGTTCCTTCTTCTTGGCTTTGTCCCCTGTCCAGATGCTTTCGCAATAGGAGTGGGTTCTTGTTGAGGTTAAGGTGGAATTGTAGCAACGGTAGGGGTAGTAGGGACCAGTTGAACCAAGGTCAAAGCATGATATGGTATTAGCTGGCTAGGCGTAGTTCTCGCTAAAGGACCAATGTACCAGATTGGGATCCCCAAATTCATATTAGTGAGACTCAATGAAGCCATGACAGGGATGTTGAATTATGCAATGGGTATGTATTTACTCTCAATTACATTGCCTTTTTCCTCTTTTCTTATCTCTTTTGTACCTTGATATGCTAACATATTGATGGATTGTGATAAGAAATGAATGAACTACTCTCGATTAAGATTTAGCCATCCTAACTAACTCTTATTCATTTTTATGCAGAAAAACGATGAAAGGAACAACTGCTGTCCCCTAGAGATGGAACAACATAAACCAACAAAGGAGAATGAGGTGTGTCGGGTGCGGTCAAGTCGAAGAACGAATCAGGAGGATCAACGCTAAATAAGAAGAATGTCAGAAGATAGCATTTAGTTGTGAATCCCTCAGGATCTTCCGATCCTGAGGGATCACATTTATCTTTTACCTTTCGACTATAAAAGTGAAAATTGTAGGAAGAAAGGGGATTGATCAATGTTTATCTCAAATTGTAATTTTAATTTACAGAATTGTGCTTTTGAAGAACACAACCGTATTGTAATGAGGATTGAATTCAATGGTTAGTACATAATCTACGTTTTTATTCATTTGTATTATTTGAAGTAGCTCAACAGTATTCGCTGGTGGCTAAGGCCCAACCTCTGGTGGATCAAACTTCTCTCCTCTGTGTTATATCTTTCTAATTCACGTGAGTCTAATTGGTTTGATGTTTTTTCCATTTTCTGCTAAGATTACCTTGTTTGATATCTTCTAATTTCCGGTGAGTTTACATTGCAGTTAGTTTACTTTCCTTTTCTCATGTACTTCACAACTTTTTCATTTGATTTCATTTATGCTCACTGTACGTTAAATTAGTTATCAGTTAAGACATTGTTTTTTTTTTATTACAATAAGGGTGTGGTTAGTATAGAATCAACTGAAAGAGATTGGTTAATTCTACTAAACTCTTGGTTGACATCATTTCCATTCGAATTGATTAGTTGAGATAGAATGTGATTCATATAGAATCAGCTGAAAGAGACTAGTTAATGCTACTATGCTCTCGGTTGATTCTATTCTCGATTGAATTGCTTGCTTTAGATTTGATTGTGATTTCAGTTGAATATTAAGTCTTGATGCTTGGATGTAATATTTTTGTTAACAGTTGTAGCTTGAGTTTTATGAATGCATCCATTTACTCTTGTATCAAGTTTTATAGTTCAACTTAAAAAGCATTACTCTCTGGATTTATAGCTTGCACAATATTGTGTACACTCTTGAAACAAAAGGACTTACCCAGTTTGAAAATTAATGTGAGGCAATTAGGAGTTTTTAAAGACACCTATTAGCACCCAACATTTTGGCACCGTTTCTGGGGAGAGTGTTTCCATTTCATAAAGAGTGATGTATGTATGATATTTGTTGCTGGGAAAGAATTGGATATTAAAAACATGAGGTAAGAACCTACATAACAAGTAAGTAAAGTGCTTGCTCCTCTGCCCGCTTTTTAGCACAATTGCATAGAAGTTGAAGTAGGTGTTTGATGTTTGTCTGTTGAGGGAGAACTGGGTATTAAAAACGAAAGGTAAGAACCTGCATAAGGAGCAAGTAAAATGCTTGCTCCCCCGCCCGCTTTCCAACAGAGTTGCTAGGAATTTGAGGTAGAAATAAACCTTTGTATTTTTTCATGAATGACTAAGAAGAAAAGACCAGAAAACGATATAATCCCACATCCCAAACCTGAAAAGTCTAAGAGACTAGTGACCCTTGGACGACCAACCTTTATCAACGAAATCATAAGGAAAGTTGAGTCTCAGCCATCAGTATGACCCTGAACCGTTGCTTTTAGACACCCTACTGTCTCCCTTCAGGCCACAAGATCACCATCTGTAGCTTACGCTGAGGTTCACAGTAAAATTGAAGGGACTGAACAGAGTTTTCAAGATATTGAAAATTCACGATCACGTCCCTCACAAGAAGGGAATTCTTGCAACCTCTGTGAAGGAGAAGGAGAAACAAGTAAATATGAGATTAAATCAGCAGAACCGAGATCTCCTGAGGTAGTGATTGAGCAGAGGACACCTAGTGTCCCAGATCAAGGTAGTGCTGTTAGAATCATCCCTGCCTCTTCTGGACATCCTAGGAACAACTCTCCAGCTCTGGAGATCCCAGAAGGATACTGGCATATTTTTTACCAAATGGCCAATAATCCGCAACCACCCCAGACCTCTACACTATAATATCCTATTGTTGACACAACTGTCAATGCCCCCATGAAAGCCATCCCATTACAAAACATTCCCACCTTTCATGGGCTCACTTCAGAAGATCCGGATGCATTTCTGTTTGAATTTGATGTCCTATGTAGGGGTTATGATTACACTACCGACCCCAAGAAACTAAAACTGTTTCCCTCCACTTTAAAGGGAGTAGCCCTACATTGGTTTATGGGACTTGGTGGAGGTACCATCAACGGCTGGGACCAAATGAAAACATCCTTCCTTTAAAAATATCAAGATTATTGCAGATCTAGAGAATTAAAAGATGAGATATTCCAAATGGTAGGAAAGCCTAGTGAGACTCTGGAAGAATATGTGGAGCGTTTCCAATATAATCTCCAAAGGTCCCCTTACGTAAATCTGCCAGATAATGTTCTGAAAAACATGATGATCAAAGGTATGAAATACCAATGGATAGAAACACTAAATATAATGGGTAAAGGTGATATTTATCAAGAAGAATATGACAATATTATTGATTTGTGCATTAGGTGCTCGAGGGGCAGTACAAGATTGAAACCATCCAGACGTGATGTGATCACCAAGGATAGCAAAGTCTTAGGAGGAAGCATTAGTCGTGCTTAAATTGACAATCTGCGGGAGGATTTCAAGATAGATATCCTGGGGACCCTAACAACACAGATAGATATCATGCAAGCCAAGCAGAAGCAGGTTGAAGCAGAGCAGAACCTGGTTATTTTTTTCCCTCGATGCAGAAAGAAACATAGTCATAAAGAATGCCCACTAGATATGGTACAAACCTGTGCTATATGCACCAAGGAACATACCACGGAAAATTTCCCATCGCTCCCAGGATTAAAAACAGTCTTCAAGGAGGCAGAGGAAGAAGTAGAACTAGTATATCTGTTGAACCAGTGTCGTCAATGGAAAGCACGACAAACAGGTATGCCTACCGACCCATCTTCATTCTTTCAGCCTTCGCAATATAATTCCTAGCAATATTTAGGAGCAGCATGACAGAACCAAACACCTTTTCCTAATTAGCCGCCACAAGCATTCTCTATGCCACCTTGGTCCAACCAATCAAATCCAAACAATAGTTGGCCAAATCCCTTTTACCTTACATCATTCTGGCAGAACAACCCATATTCATCTCAATGGTCCCCATCTACTTCAAAAAATCAAAACTGGTAGTCAAGTTGGAAAAGACCCACGAACCAGCCAGTAGGGACAGTCCCCCTGCCTTAACCCACACTACCAACACCTTATACATTACCCATCCCAACCCAAATCCTAACAACAAACCAGTCCAGTCGGTACAAATCATTGAGGGTTTGGACCCGGAAACTGAGTTGAGAGAATGTAATGAACTCAAATTGAGGTCTGGACGAATAATCACCCCAGAGGACGATAAAAATCTGCAACTTGAAGAACCATATCCAAATAAGCTGTTGACTGTAGATGATGAACAAACACCACAAGGGGAAAATACAATCAAGCAGAAAAGTCATGACCAGATCATTACCTCTTCCCCACCATTCCCAGAAAGATTGATGATACCTCGCCCAATTGAATATCCTGACTTCGATCTACTGGGTGAACTAAAAAATATTTGCATAAAAATACCCCTCCTCTAGGCTATTCAAGACATTCCAATCTATGCAAAAACCATTAAGGAATTGTGTGCCAAAAAGTCTACGAGGAAAATAAAGATAACACCAATTGTCCATGTAGTCGGAACTTTGTCTGATCTACTATTAGGCAAAGAGAAACCTATGAAATATGAAGATCTAGGAAACCCCATTGTCACAATACAAATAAATGGATGCTCCTTTCCCAGTGTGTTAGTCGATTTAGGCAAAGCCATTAATACTCTCACAACAACAACCTGCGAAAGGCTTAGCATCATAGCCTTAGATCCAACTACGACCTTGCTGGAACTTGCCGATCGTTCAGTTATTAAGCCGAAAGGAAAATTATAGGATGTGATGGTGTCTGTAGACTCTTGGAAATATACAGCAGATTTTTTGATTATTAACCTTAGAAACCGGCTAGATGGACATCCTTTAATATTAGGAAGACCTTGGCTAGTGACAGAAGATGCTTACATAAGCTGCCAAACAGGCAGTATGACCATAACTAGAGGGAATGGTGTAAAGAAGCTAGCTATATACCCTCCAGCTCAGCCAAGCCTAACCATAACAAAAACTAGGAAGCAACCTGTAACATATTTAACAGAAAATATTCGATCACCATTGACTGTGGCAGATGCTCTTGAATTTAAAAATCAAACAGAAGACGATATTATTAACACTTAATTTAACCATGTTGCTGTAGTATCTAATCTAAAATGTCACATGATTGAAGCCATCCTTGATAATGAAACTGAAGAATATCCTTTAAGAGATATCAATGACCAAACAATACCAACGACCATTGTCTATAATAGCAAAACTATTGAGATTGAGCTAGGGAAAGTCCTCAACATTAACAAAAACCTGAGTCATGACCAGCAATAGAAACTTATTCAAATCCTTAGGAAATATAAAGGGGCTTTCGCTTGGGATTACCCAGATATGAAAGGGATTGACCCTCAAGTATGTATGCACCACATCTACATTGAAAAAGATGCAATACCCATTCGACAACCTCAACGCAGATTAAACCCTCACCTAAAGGATATTGTTAAAGATGAACTGTAGAAATTGTTAGATGTGAATTTTATCTATCCTATATCTGACAGTAAATGGGTCTCTCCATTAGTTTTGGTTCCCAAAAAGAATGGGAAATGGTGTATATGCATCGATTACAAAGATCTCAACAAACAACACAAAAATACCACTTTCCCCTTCCGTTTATCGACTAGGTTCTAGATACATTGGCAGGGAAATAATTCTTCTCTTTCCTAGATGGCTTTAGTGGCTACAACCAAATCTAAATAGCCCCTGAAGACCAAGATAAGACTACTTTCACCTGCCCCTGGGGGATGTTTGCTTACATGGTATTTCCTTTTGGATTGTGCAACACACCCACTACATTCCAGAGAACCATACTCAGTATTTTTGCAGATTTGATAAATGAGGGATTAGAGTTATACATGGACAATTTCACACCCTATGGAGATGACTTCCAGCAGGCATTGTAGACATTGGAGAAAGTCCTAGAAATATGCATTGCTACTAAGCTCTGCTTGAGCCACGAGAAATGCCATATGATGATGACAGAGGGCCTAATCCTAGGCCATTACATCTCAGCAACATGAATTCAGGTAGATCCAACAAAATACATTTAATCCTCTTACTAGCTACCCCCCCACTCAAACAGAGGTACATAGTTTTTTGGGATTTTCTGGATATTATTGAAGATTTATAAAAAAACTTTTCAAAAATTGCTGCACCGTTATATGCTTTGACAGAAAATATTGATTTTATATGGACTGACAAATGTGACATTGCTTTTGCAGAATTAAAACGGCTAGTATCAACATCACCAATATTACGAGGGCCGAATTGGGATATACCATTCCAGATTTCATCAGATGCATCAGATACAGCGATTGGAGTGGTTCTTGGCCAAGAGGAAGACAAGAAACCCTATGCTATATACTACATTAGAAAAAATTTAACTCTTGCTAAATTGAATTACACAGTAACAGAGAAGGAGTTTCTAGCCGTGATTTATGCTATTAATAAATTTCGACACTATATAATGGGATACCTTGTAGTTCTGTATACTGATCACTCTACTATCAAATATTTAGCTAATAAACCCATTACGAATGGAAGAGTGACACGTTGGTTAATACTTTTGCAGGAATTTGACATAATGATAAAGGATCGACCAGGAAAGGAAAATCTGGTGGCAGACTTCCTCTCCCGAGTGCCAAGAACAGACGATGTAGTGGTGGTAGAAGACTAGTTCCCTGATGAACACCTGTTCACTGTGACCATGAAAACACCGTGGTACGTGGATGTGGTGAATTACTTAGCAGTGGGAAAACTACCCAAACATCTGACACCCAGAGAAAGGAAATTGATAGTGCAGCGCAACACTCGGTTCTCCTGGATCAGAGGATACCTCTTTCACACAGGGGCTGATATGCATATCTACAGGTATGTCAGGGAAGATGAAATTTACGATATCTTAAAAGCCTGCCACGATGGACCTTGTGGTGGAAATTTTGCAGACCGCAAAACTGGACATAAAATTTTACAGATGGGCTATTTTTGGCCCACGATTTTTAAGGATGCTAAGAAATTTTTCTAGGCATGCAATTACTGCCAAAGAATGGGCTGCCCTATCCAGTCTGACGAGATGCCCCTACATCCACAACTGGTCATCGAACTCTTTGAATGGTAGGCGTTAGATTTTGTTGGCCCAATAAATCCATCATCTAATAAAAAATCATATATACTGGTTGCAACGGAATACGTGACTAAATGGGTGGAGACTGTGGCATTACCAAGAGCAACAGAGGAAACAGTAATTAATTTTCTATTTGAAATTTTTGTGCGATATGGTCTACCTAAAGAAATAATTACGGATGGGGGGCCACAATTTGTAGGCCATAAGATTGCTGCTACACTAAAAAATCATCACATTTTGCATAGAATCACATCTCCGTACCACTCGCAAGCAAACGGCTAGGTAGAGAGTACCAACAAAGTAATTGAATCCATTCTAACGAAGATAGTCACCTCGCACAGATGAGATTGGGTTATCCAACTGCCAGAAGCCCTGTGGGCATATCATATGACTTGGAGGAATACAATAGGTTACTCCCCATATCAGTTGGCATTTGGTAAGGAACATATCTTCCCCATAGAATTTGAAATTCAGACATTAAGGATAGCCCACGAAGTGGGGCTGGATTTGAATGAAGCACAGATTAACAGACTGTAACAAATAAATGAATTAGATGAAATCCGGCTATTGGCACTTCAGCATATGACAATTATTCAACAACAAAGAGAAAAATGGAATGACACCCTCATCAAGAAAAAGACTTTCCATGAGGGCGATTGGGCACTTATCTATGATTCCAAGTTCCAAGACTTCCCGGGCAAACTCCAGACTAGGTGGTTAGGTCCCTACGAGATAATAGAAGTGCCCGATAATGGCACCCTTACATTGGCCACCATTGATGGGTCTGGCTATTCGTTTAAAGTAAATGGGCATCGGGTACACCTCTACCACAAACTGCTTACAAGGGAATCCTTTTACCAGCAGATACGCGAAGATTCTACGATACAAATTCTTGCTACAGAAGGCAACTCTTCGGCAACCCCAATTCTGTAAAAAGTTATTTTTTGAGAATTGTAAATACAATTGTTTTTATCTATTTTTTTCTTTCTTGTACGATTTCCCTTCTGTTGTTTAGAGCAACAAGGATGATTTCTTGTCCGTGTTTTTTTCTCTCTCTGTCTTTTTTTGTTGTTCTCTCAAGGGAACAACACTTTTTTGGAGTGTTTTTTGCTGTTCCCTCAAGGGAATAACACTTTTTGGAGTGTTTTTTGCTGTTCCTTAAAGGGAACAGCTGCTGTTCCCTCAAGGGAACAACACTTTTTTTCGAGTGTCTTTGTTGTTCCCTTAAGGGAACAGTTGCTGTTCCCTCAAGGGAACATCACCTTTTTGAGTGTTTTTGTTGTTCCCTCAAGGGAACAGCTGTTGTTCCCTAAAGGGAATAGTTGTCATTCCCTCAAGGGAACAACACTTTTTTCAAGTGTTTTTTTTGCCGTTCCCTAAAAGGAGCAACTATTGTTCCCTAAAAGGAACAGTTGTTGTTCCCTAAAAGGAACAGTTGTTGTTCCCTCAAGGGAACATCACTTTTTTTCGAGTGTCTTTTTTGTTCCTTTAAGGGAAAAACACCTTTTCGAGTGTTTTTGTTGTTCCCCCAAGGGAATAGTTGTTGTTCCCTCAAGGGAACAACACCTTTTTCGAGTGTTTTTGTTGTTCCCTCAAGGGAACAACACTTTTTTCGAGTGTTTTTTTGTTGTTCCCTTGAGGGAATAACTGTTTTTCCCTCAATGAAATGACACTTTTTTCCGAGTGTTTTTGTTGTTCCCTCAAGGGAACAACACTTCATTTGAACTATTTTCGATGTTCCCTCTAGGGAATAGCACTTTGTGAGTATTTTTGAGAACAACACTTTCTTCCCCTTGCATGATTATTCCTAGCCCATCCCAACCCAAACCTCTAATTTAAAATAAATATATAAGGAAAAAAGTATGGAGTCTAGTGAAGCAGGCGAATATCCTTAACATTGTTATCGTTAACAAGACTACTTTGTGATGAAAAAAAAGGGACGCAATTATTTATATCACTTTATTGTCCTCATTTCTACTGTAGATGATATTGATTGATTATCTTCACCATGTTGGTTCTACTCCCTTTAGTTATAATTCTCTCTACCTATTATAAATAAGATTATGGGTATATTTTTTCTATTGATATGTTCAAACTTCTTCCGCCATCCCTACTCTTAAGGAGTACTGAGCCACCCTCTATATATAAAACAAGGAGTGTTCATATATATATATATATATATATATATATATATATATATATATATATATATATATATATTTTTTTTTTTTTTTTTTTTCTTACTAACAATTTTTTGATCTACAGATGGAGGATAAGGGGTCTCATCATGAGCCAGCCTACCATGTTCATGGGGATGTAGCGAAGTGGCATTCTCGCTATGGCCACCACACCAAGGTTATGATCCAATGGATGCCTCAAGAAAGTAAATCCTTGGAACGAGAGGTCTCATCATGAGCCGGCCTGACCACTTTCACTACTTCCCAGTGAATGGCAGTGTGTTCATTTGGTTACCATGCCAGCACATTGATCTCTACTGTGGACATCATAATGCACTTCCCCAACTATAAATAGAGGATACTGGCTCACAAGGGTTCGAAAGAAACTCTGTCGAGGCTATGGACGCCTGCTAGCAGTAAAAGCTCTGCTTATGGTATTGAAGTTTTATTTTGTACATCAATAATTATTAGAATACCCTCTTCTTATTTTTCTATTTTTCTGCGGAGAAATTATTTCCCTAAATTATCTTACTTTGAACCTTTATGCATGGTTAACGTTCTCTAAATCAATCATATCATTTTCAAATCGAATAACGGTGGTAAGGTATCATCTCCTACGTATTATTGTCTTGTTTTTTTTACTTATCGCATCACCTCATGGCATCTTATCACTTATTAATAATTATCGTTACACACCTTGCTTTCATTACTCCCATACCTTTTTACAATCCTTTCATTAATATATGTACTCTGTCGCCTTTACTGCCCAATCTATCACCCCTGTACTTTGCCGCCAGAATGTCATGCTTCCATCCACTCGGTCATAGGTGACCTCTCATTTCGAGAGGGGGCGGAGACCTCCAATACACCCATGCATGCGTTTTCATCGTTTTATAGGATTTTATAGGTTAATATGACATCCCATAATCACGCAGCATGTGGCATTATAACAGTCCCTAAGTTAAATGTATTAATTTTCATAGAAAATCCCCTGACAATGTTGTTACAACTGCTCGTTGTTCTATCTCTCGGCTGTTGCTCGTTGCTGCGTTTCCTCCACTGCACTAATCATTTGCAAGAGTAGGAAGAATTCAAGCATCATGGGAGGTAAAACAGTGCATTGATAACCTTTAATACTTGCTATCTCTGATGGAGCCAGGGAAATTCTAGCTCGCGTGGGATGGACAACATATTTTACAAGATTTCAACCTCCCAATAAGGAAATCACCATTGAATATATAAAACATCTACATAATGGGCAATCCTTGGTAAGAGGTAGAAAAATAACAGTATTAGATGATGTGATAGCAGAGGTGTCTGGGCTACCGGCAGAAGGAGCAGTATGGTCTGACAAGCAAATAATGCTGCACAACGCCATGGATATTTTTAGGGACGAAGGACAAGAACTAATCAAGAAGGGCAAAGGCATTCAACCATCCTCTCTCGGAGAGCCATGGGGAGAATTGGAAAGAATTGTCCAGAACTATATTACCTGCGATGGTCATCGAGACGTGGTAAGGCTGCGACAACTCAAACTTTTAGTAGTCTTAAAACAAAAATGCTCTATTAATTTGCCTGCACTTTTGAATTTATTATTGCATGACATTGCCGATAGGCTGAGACAGGCTCAACATCCAGACACAGTAGTTAGCCACCATTGTTTGATCAGGTTAATAGTTAGTCATAACCTTGCTCAACAACAATTAACATGGGATGATCTCATAATGGCCCTTGAAAGAGGTGAAAACCTTCCAGCACCTAACCCTGTTCCAAAAAGAAAAAGGACCGCCCCTTCAGGAAGCAGACCTCACAAGCTCAGACAGTCTACAAGGTTGAATTCAGTCCAGGGGACGCCTGAGAATCCTCAAGGCAACACTAATCAACCAACAGAATCATCCAGCCCAGTAAATATACAGGACTCGGAACTAGAGACAGAAGGACAAGGCAATCCTGAGTCAGAACCTGACGGAGGAGACAGACCAGACTCAGTGCAGGAAGGAGCACAACATTACGATGATGAACGGGAAAACAAAGTAGGGCCTCCCCCAACACTAAATATGAGCTCTCAAGACAATATTTTGTAGGCTTTTGAGGCAAGGATGCCCCAGGTCCTAGCCAATATGAACATCTACATGTAGCCTGAAGAATCGTTTAACCCTAACTTAGGAGAAGCCCAATCTCCAGGGAATTCTAGCCAGACAGGAATCCTCCCTTTCCCAAAAAGATACAAACCAAGAAGAGGAAGTAGATACAAAGGCTATTCAGGAATTAGGTAACCAATCTGGTGACACACTTCCATTGCAAAACAATCATGATCAATAGCAAGAAGGTCAAGAAGTGGAAGCAGACACAGAGCTTATTTGTGAATCTAAAAACCAATCGGGAGACACGGTCCTATTGGAGTGAAGCCAGGATGAACAACCAAGCTCTTTAGAAATGAGGCTATTAATGAGACCATTAGCAGAAAAGTTACTCCTCAGAAGAGGCATGGAGCCAGAATGAAATTAAGGAAGCTAAGAAAAGAACATCAAAAGCTTCCTAAGATAGTCATAAGGCTCTGACGAAAGATAAAGGAAATTATAATGAGGAAAGCTCCGAGCACTATCCTTGAGGTGGCCACTGTGGCTATGTAAATGGAATTATGTGAAAGTAAGGCTACAGGGACCCAAACAGAGCTCATACCTACTTGAAAAATAGCCACTCAGGCATGATTGCATGCAGACTTAGTAGATGTACCCACATAGACAGAGGGTTGGACCTCCCACAGCAAAGAAGTTCAGACAGAGGATATCCCCTCTTGTAGCACAGGTACTCAAACAGACATACAAGATGAGGACATCCTGACACACCATGACCCTATTTTACTAAATCGTCAGGAGGAATTGACACAAGCCCGACTCACTTTTAAATAGTATGAATAGGATATAGTTCCCCTGCAGAAATATCAAGAGCTGCAGAAACAGTTTAGGGAACTAAGTATAACGGAGAATGAGACCCTTGACAGGTTTAGAAAGGAGGAAGAAAAGTTGGAGAAGGTGAAACTCAAGCTAGACAAAGTAATGAGTCAGATAAACACCCTCTACTCGCTATATTCAGATGTCCTGACATGTAGGTCTCCCGCCACCAATTATGCCTTCACCTACATGTATTTACTCTCAATTACATTGCCTTTTTCCTCTTTTCTTATCTCTTTCATACCTTGATATGCTAACATATTGGTGGATTGTGATAAGAAATGAATGAACTACTCTCGATTAAGATTTAGCCATCCTAACTAACTCTTATTCCTTTTAATGTAGAAAAACGATGAAAGGAACATCGGTTGTCCCCTAGAGATGGGACAACATAAACCAACAAAGGAGAATGAGGCGCATCAGGTGCGGTCATGTTAGAGAACGAATCAGGAGGATCAATGCTAAATAAGAAGAATGTCAGAAGATAGAATTTAGTTCTGAATCCCTTAGGATCTTCTGATCCTGAGGGATCATTTTTATCTTTTACCTTTCGACTATAAAAGTGAAAAATGTAGGAAGAAAGGGGATCGATCACTGTTTATCTCAAACTGTAATTTTAATTTATAGAATTTTGATTTTGAAGAATGCAACCGTATTGTAATGAGGATTGAATTCAATGGTTAATACATAATCTACGTTGCTGTTCGTTCGTATTCTTTGAAGTAGCTCAGTAGTATTCGTTGGTGGCTAGGGCTCGGCCTCTAGTGGATCAAACTGCTCTCCTTTGTGTTATATCTTTCTAATTCACACGAGTCTAATTGGTTTCATGTTTTTTCCATTTTCTACTAAGATTACCTTGTTTGATATCATTTGATTTCTTATGAGTTTACATTGCAGTTAGTTTACTTTCCTTTTCTCATGTACTTCACAACTTTTCCATTTGATTTCATTTATGCTCACTACAAGTTGAATTAGTTATCAATTAAGACATTGATTTTTGTTGATTACAATAAGGTTGTGGTTAGTATAGAATCAACTGAAAGAGATTGGTTAATACTACACTCTCGGTTGACATCATTTCCATTCAAATTGCTTAATTGAGATAGAGTGTGATTCATATAGAATCATATGAAAGAGACTGGTTAATGCTACTATGCTCTCGGTTGATGCTATTCTCAATTGAATTTCTTGCCTCAGATTTGATTATGATTTCAGTTGAAGATTAAGTCTTGATGCTTGGATGTAATATTTCCATTAATAGTTGCAACTTGAGTTTTATGAATGCATTTGTTTACTCTTGTATCAAGTTTTACAGTTCAACTTAAAAAGCATTACTCTCTGGATTTATAGCTTGCACATATTGTGTACACTCTTGAAACAAAAAGACTTACCTAGGTTGATAACTAATGTGAGGAAATTAGGAGTTTTAAAAGACACCTATTAGCACCCAACAAGGGACAAAAAAGATTCCAGGAGGTGGAAACAAGAAAGGTATATTTCCTGCAGGATAATGTCCCGACGGAACAGTTCTTGAATGATTAAGACCTGGAGGAAGGGTTCCTGGTGGGAAAAAAGGAGAGACACCCACAAAAGGAGGAGGTCCTAGAGGGGTGGATCCTGATGGCTCAGTTGAAGTCACAATAACAGGGTGTTGTGGAACTGACTATTGACCAAAGGTAACATACTGCTTTTAAGCAGTCCGTGACTCTTGTAACATGAAAACACTTAATGAGATGGGATCGGAGATGGGAGTGGGAGGACCAAGTAAGCACCCAACAAGGTGGAATATTTGTAGACTCCGGGTGAAACACTGGTGAGAGGGGTGGCAGACTGATTGTCTGACATCTTAGTATGTCAACTAATCGATAGTGACGATCTTCCCTTCATGGGGGAAGCACATCTTGCGGAAAACCGCAAACGCGATGTTATGAAACCATGTTAGGTCCCTATACTACTAGTGTATCCCCTTATTGTTATTATTGCAACCCCCTTATGGTATTTTTGTGCCCATGTAGTCCCCATGTTCTTATTATTGTGCCCCATAGAAGCCCACTATTGTTATTGTTGTGCCCCTACAATATTATTGTTATGTAGGCTCTGATTATATTAGGACCACTTAGACTCCTATATATAGAAAGGAGGTATTGTCATTTGTATCGTCCAAGAATTGTTCATTTGTGTAATGTAAACGAGTTTTCCCCCTCTAAGAGGCTGATTTTTAAGTCGTTATCTATTTTCTTTTATCTTTTTGTGAGCTAGTTTCATAGCATTTCGTATCAAAGCTTTAGATTCTAGGGTTTCGCTACTCCAAATAGGTCATCATGGAATTTTCAATATAACTTTTCTCTATGAAGTTTCATAATATAAAAAAACACCCACTTGATTCGAAGTCATTTAAAACCTTGGGTCTGAATTGCATATCTTTTCTCGCTACATTTTCGGAGATATGATTTGAGGAAGTTAGGGTTTTTGCAAGCCCCAGAATTCCATGTCAAACACGTCATCGTGGTATTTTCACTATAATTTTTTTTCTACGAAGTTTCAGACTCTGAAATTAAAAATCATTTGAGCCAAAATCTTGGTGAAGCTTGGGATTAATTTCAAATCTTGTTTCATTATATTTTCGGAGATACGGTCCAGGACATTTAGGGTTTTGGCAGGCTCCCAAATTACATCCCAAATAGGTGACCTTGGGAAAATTATCATAACTTTATCTCTGAGCATCAGATTGAAATTTCGTAAGAAGTGACAGAAAGAGGATGGACTGTACTTTTATTTATATTGTTTTCAGGTCCGAAGGTCGAAACACTGACACGTGGAACTTCGTACAACTGTGCTCTACTGGAAAAGTATATAATCAGGTCATCTTGGGAGATTGAGAATAACTCTTTCTTGGAGAATCTAATTTCGATCAGATTGGTGGCATTGGAAAGAGGATGCATAGGGCTATAGCAAGTCACAATTTCAGATCTTGCAGATATGAAATTTCAGAGATACAATAGACTCAGGATTGAAATATTAAAAGAAACAAAAATAATGACTTGAATCAAGAAAATATAAACACCTAATAAGAAAAATTGGATGGATGATTTGAAGAGTGTGACTGAATCAAAGATAAATAGTTGTAAATGTGCCATGGAAGCTAATATTGATGGTATGGAAGCAAATTTGGAGAAAGGTGTGGAATATTTGAAGAAAAACATGGAAGGTTTGAAGGAATGTGGGACAAAGCTGCTACAAGAAAGGCCTCCTAATGACGAAAAGGTAGTAGAGGAAACTCATGATGAGAAAAAAATAAATGTTAATCATGATTTCATAGAATCTAACATTGGATTGAAGACCCACTATATTCCAAAGATCGATATGAGGAATTTTGATGGAAAGGATCCCATAACATGGATACTATAGATGGAGAAATATTTTGATCTACATGATGTGCAACTTATATGAAAGGTACGTATTGCATCTTTATATTTAGAACCGAATCAATGTTTATAGTATAAAGGTATTTGTTCTTGTAAACCACTTGTTACTTGGTCAAATTTCACACAGGAAATGATAGCACATTATGAGGATATAAAGAGCAACACCTTCCTTATCCAATTGATAAATCTCAAACAAAAGGGTTCAATGGTAGAGTGTTATGAAACCAACTCACAAAAAGATAGCAAAGATAGATAAATGCCTTATAAATAAGCCTCTTCGAGGGGGAAACCTCCCTTACATTACACAAATGAACAATTCTTCAATGATACAAATGACAAGACCTCCTTTCTATATATAGAAGTCTAAGCGGTCATAATATAATCAGAGTCGACATAACAATAATAATGTAAGGGCACAATAATAAAAATAATGAGCTTCTATGGGGCACAATAATAACAATATGGAGACTCATGGGCACAACAATATAATAAGGGGATTGTACTAATAACAGTGAGGGGTTACACTAATAGTATTGGGACCTAACATGCCCCTCTCCTTCAAAAAGTGTTGTCCTCAATGTTTGAGTAGTTCTTGGTGCTTTTGTATAAAATTCTTGTCCTCCCATGTGGAATCTTCAACAGGTAAGTTTTTCCACTTGATGAGATACTCTAAAATTCCTCAATTTCATAGCTGTCAAGTTCTTGTTTCTGTGACTGCTCCAGGTACCAATATGATTTTTCCTTCCTCGTTAAGTTTTGCCAATATTGTTTGAACTGGGATCTTCTGCAACTTTTGAATGAGTGGCCACACTTCTTCGTCCTTCTTCCATTCATCCCTTGCTTCTGCAGAGAAATTATTTCCCTAAATTATCTTACTTTGAACCTTTATGCATGACTTAACGTTCTCTAAATCAATCATATCATTTTCAAATCGAATAATGGTGGTAAGGTATCATTTCTTACATATTATTATCTTGTTTTTATTTACTTATCCCATCACCTCATGGCATCTTATCACTTATTAATAATTATTGTTACACTCCTTGCTTTCATTACTCCCATACCTTTTTACAATCCTTTCATTAATATACGTACTCTGTCGCCTTTACTGCCCAATCTATCACCCCTGTACTTTGCCGCTAGAATGTCATCTTTCCGTCCACTCAGTCGTAGGCGACCTCTCATTTCAAGAGGGGGCGGGGACCTCCAATACACCCATGCATGTGTTGTCATCGCTTTATTGGATTTTATAGGTTAATATGACATCCCATAATCATGTAGCGTGTGGCATCATAACAGTCCCTGAGTTAAATGTATTAATTTTCATAGAATATCCCTTGACAATGTTGTTACAACTGCTCGTTGTTCTATCTCTCGGCTGTTGCTCGTTGATGCATTTCCTCCATTGCACTAATCATTAGCAAGAGTAGGAAGAACTC
Organism: Pinus tabuliformis; assembly: GCA_031772625.1. Classification (NCBI taxonomy): domain Eukaryota; kingdom Viridiplantae; phylum Streptophyta; class Pinopsida; order Pinales; family Pinaceae; genus Pinus; species Pinus tabuliformis. The sequence continues at coordinate 1,343,947,474 of CM062819.1, read as the reverse complement.
AAGCATCATGGGAGGTAAAACAGTGTGCCGAGAACCTTTAATACTGGTTGTCTCCGATGGAGCAAGGGAAATTATAGCCCGCGCAGGATGGACAACATATTTTACAAGATTTCAGCCTCCCAATAAGAAAATCACCATTGAATTTCTAAAACATCTACAGAATGGGCAATACTTGGTAAGAGGTAGAAAAATCACAGTATTAGATGATGTGATAGCAGAGGTGTCTGGGCTACTGGCAGAAGGAGCAGTATGGTCTGACAAGCGAATAATGCTGCACGACACCATGGATATTTTTAAGGAGGAAGGACAAGAACTAATCAAGAAGGGCAAAGGCATTCAACCGTCCCCTCTTGGAGAGCCATGGGGAGAATTGGAAAGAATTGTCCAGAACTATATTACCTGCGATGGTCATCGAGACGTGGTAAGGTGGCGACAACTCAAGCTTTTAGTAGTCTTAAAACAAAAATGCTCTATTAATTTGCCTGCACTTTTGAATTTGTTATTGCATGACATTGCCGATAGGCTGAGACGGGCTCAACATCCAGACACAGTGGTTAGCCACCATTGTTTGATCAGGTTAATAGTTAGTCATAAGCTTGCTCAACAATAATTAACATGGGATGATATCATAATGGCCCTTGAAAGAGGTGAAAGCCTTCCAGCACCTAACACTGTTCCAAAAAGAAAAAGGACTGCCCCTTCAGGAAGCATGTTGGACACCTAATCCTAATGGGTTAGTGTGGAAGCTGAATAGACTAAGTAGTCCAAGAGACCTTGGGATGTGAAAACCAACGGTCACTACATGTACTATAAATGTAAACCATTTGTTAATAAAATTGTACTGCATGTTTTATCTTTCATATTCTCTCTTGCTATCCATGTGTGTTTAACATGGTATCAGAGCCATGATGTGTGGCCTGTGTAGTTTTCTTCCTCAGGGTTTATCCTTTAGTTAAAAAATGAGATGTTTTTATTCCATGAGCAACCGGTCTGAGCTACCTTGAATAGTGCTAGCCTAGTCTTCATTACCTGTAACGCTCCATTAATTCTGCCTGCCTGTTCTTCTGAATACAATAATCGCTCTCTGACTGTCATAAACGTTTAAAAAAAGAGAGCGTCATTACACCTGCGCCTCTACTGCCTGACAATTCACCTGATTATTCTCACCTGCGTTACTGAATGTGTTTGAATAGCCATTAAACTTGAACGTTGTGGCACGTTGTATCGGAGCACAGGTCCCAGGCTCCTTTTTTGGTGTGACTTGTAACTCCTCTGTCCCATACTCTGCCATAACGCATCTGTCTGCTATTGTGCATCCGTTGGTTAACGCCTGACATGGTGAACGTTTGAGATTCTTCAAACTGAGGCTGTGTGAATGGTGGAAGGAGCCATTTCATTTTTTTGAAAAAAGACAGTAAAACTTTCAGGCGTTGATGGTATGGAGTCGTTATGGTCTGCGGATGCTGAATGAGCAACTACAGTTGTGGTTATTGCTCGAGAAACAAGACTGTGGTTTTTCGGCGGTTAAATCGGCCTCGGGGTGCATCATTGCTGGTAAGTTTATGGACGTTCTGAGCAAGACTTTCCAAGATTTCATTAAAAGTGAAATTTCATGACAAAGGGCAGAGTCTAAGCAATTTCGAATCTCAAAAATAAGGAAATCGAAGTATTCCTGTTTCTAGTCTTGTAATTGAACAAATCACGGAGTTTTGCTGCTGGGAGTGCTTTTATTTTGATGATTTGAAGCTTCTGCCGAGTGTATTTGGATGTCTTCGAGTTGGACTACGATTATTTTGAGGTCTGAGTTCATTTTGATGCTGAGAGAATTAGTCAGTAAGGGGACTTTGAATTCCTGAAGTTTAAATTTCCAGTGTTGCGATGCTTAAAGATTGGCGCGAGAGGGACATTGTGTATCGTACGATTTTTGTAGTACAACGCATGGGTTTTGAGAGTTTGACTTTCGGAGTGCTTATATCTTTGGTGGTATAGAGGTGGAAAGACTCAAGAAACTTTTATTTTCAGGTTGTCCAGTGGGTAAATTGCATATTTTCACGTTGAAAAGCTTCGAGAAGAGAAAAGGAGAGTATCTTTCAGGCTCCAGAGCCAAGTCTCTGTTTTATTTGTGCTTTGAGCGCTTGACAGGGTTAATGGGCAGGGCTCCGGGGATTCGAAGCTCCCGATTCCATAACGCCGCTGTTTTCAAGCTCGATTGAAAGATTTAAAAAGTTGACAAGTGAAGCTAATGTCCTGCGCATTTGATGCTTTCCAGTTCCATACAACGGCAAACGTAAGAGATCTGTAGTTAAGAGGAGTGTGCTTAGAGGTTTTGAAAGAGTAAATTTATGCGGCATAGCAATATACTGCACAAGACTGCTTACAACCAGATCAATCAAGTTATGATCATTAATTAGCTGCTGCAGGCGCATCTGTCGAGAAACCTGACCCTTGTAAAAGGGTTTCTCATTATCGAGCCATATAATGTCTCGCAGAAGCCTCATAATATTTTGGACCTGGGATCGCAACGTGTGATGGAGAATGTTATTTCTCTCCAGCCACTCTATAGTTGTACAAACAGATTTACCATTATCCCTGGAAGCAACAGAACGAGCATTTTCTAGAAGTTTGTTGATCTCTCGTACCGCACTGAGTTGTTTGTTAAACGACTGAAATCCCAGCATTCGTTCAACCATTCTTCTCTGAGCACTGATTGCACCTTCCCTTATAGCAATGCTCTGTTGAACAGTGGACCAAACCATACAAACTCAGGACTCCTTGTGGTTTTCTCTCAGTTATTCTGGTTGGGTTCCTTGTTTACCACTGATTGCACCTTCCCTTATAGCATTGCTGCTTGCCATTACTAGAAGGTGCCACTTTGCATTATTTTTCAAAATAACCAGCATCTCCATCTTTGTCATGTCCATTGGTATTTCGAAGATTTCCATCCTCATCCATTCCATCAAAGAACTGAGACATTTCTATTAATGTGGTCTGAGCTGTTAAAAGGGCACCCTCATCAATTGGAGGATTAATTGGAACGACAGAGTTCAATGTTCATAAGCATTGGGGGCTGTCTATATTCTTTAAAGTTGCGGTTATTTGGCATTGTGTGAGATATTTGTGCAACATTGTCATTAAATGGAGCAAATTGATGATGCATTACAGTTATTAAATAGTCTAATCTTTTCCACTGTTGATGGGACAGTCAAAATCAGTAAGGATTTTCTCTCAGAAATTCAGACATGTCTACAAAATGCACAGGAAAAGATTGATTTTTTGCAGATTGAATCACAGCTACAACAAGAAGAGCTACATCAAAATAGACATCATTCTGAACCTGTTTTTGTTCAGAACATTGAGACTGCAACCCATCAACAACAAGTCAATAATGTTACTGTTCATTCAAATAAAGCAACAATTGTACATGCAGATGCAGAAACTCAGTCTGCACTTCCTAAGCCCATCATCAGACCTTGGGAACAGCTTGTCCACAACAAGCATAGAACTGGTCTTGGATATGACAAGGACTTGTCCTTTCATATTCCAGACTATGCCAAGCCCATTCAGTTTCAGAGTGCTGGATTCATTCATGACAGTTCACCTGCTCTTCATGACAGTTCAGCTTCAGCTGTTCCAGACTCTGCCCCTCTTCCACATCAACAACAACAACAACAGATCGTGAAATGCCAACACTGTGACCGAGTTGGCCATTTGAAAGATCACTGTTTTTATCTTCATCCATGTAAGCACTGTCATAAAACCAGTCATTCTTCACACAGATGCTTCAGAAATAAACGTCCTGCAAGAACAAAGATTCATCTTGGATGGATCGCTTCTTGGCAATGGGCATCGGCAGCCAAGAAGATATTCCAAACACATGTCAGAACTTGTTCCAGAGTATTGAATAGTCTTGCAGTTGCGTTTCCTCCATCATCTCACCTTGTATCTGACAGGGGGGAAATGATGGTCATCTAAAAGCTTCAAAGTCAAATCAAGCGAGCCTGAGCCACAACCTGCCACACCAGTTTCAGAGTTGTAGCCAGAGACAAAGATGCCCGTGAACGTGTGTCAGGCGGAAAGAGTCGATTGTGCGGACACAACCAACCTCCCTAGGAGCCTAAGACTCTCTAGTGACAAACAAGACAAACAAGAGAAATCCTTCTCTAAATATGCATTTACTATATAAGAAATCAAGTGTTTAGATCCTACCTGTAATCCAACGCTGTTGTAGCAGTCCAGCTCCTCTGATCCGGATGAGCTCCTCCTTCACTTTGAAACCTGCATACACTAACAATCAAACGATTAAATAGCACTTGATAATCTCATAGAATAAAACATATTTAACACATAGACCAAGGAGTACATGAAACAACTCATAAATAACAAGTTATTGAGAAGAATGGACTCATTTGCATTAATAGGTAACAAAAAAAACAAATACAACCTGAGCCTTGGTGTTGTGCAAGTACCTCCCAGGGTCCATCAAGAGTTCTCCTTTACTTTGACAAAGCTCACCCACTTCCAAATAGAACAAGCAAAGATGGCAATCTCTCCTCACAAGCTTCTAAATGGGAGTCCTAATTCCTGTAGCATTTACCCTTAGAAATGTATAGCTTTCAACCTCTCCTCCTTCTGGCCCAATGCCTATATTTATAGTGCTCAAGAGGAAGTTAATCAGGTCCACCATCAATGGGATAATCCCCTCTTTGGATGGGATAGCTCCCTTATTGATGGGATAAGTTCCTCTTTGGTAGGAGTGCATGAACCATCTGGAGGCGCTCAATACACGTCGAACAACCTTCTAGAATGCTCTAGAAATGACCAAAAGTGACTTTTTAAAGATGAAACTTGCGCATTTTAACCTTTACAGGGGGACGCACCTGCCCCTTTACATACAGACGTCCAAAGACGCAGCTTTTGTGAACATTGGGTGCGTCCCCGCAGGTAAGGTTGAGAGAACCTGCGTCCCCAGAGATAAATACATTTATAAAAGACTTTCTCTCTTTTGGAGTTTGACATGGAGAGCAGAGGCATAAGACTTGCCTAAGAGGATAGCATGACTGTTGATTGAGCCATACTAACTGTAAATAGTCATGGTGACATTTTTTAGTGTAACAGATTGCCCCCTAAAGTGCGAAGTCTGTAATAGATTAGGGTTTTGTATTATCTAGGAAGGGTGAAGCGCTTTATCATTTCAAGGATTATCTCGTGGAGAGCCTGGTCAGAACCTGCAATTTTCAACACAAAATACATGTATAAGATTATATCATCACTGAGGTAGGCATTCCCATACTCAGATTAAAACTTTAACTAACAGACTAACTACTCTGATACAGGAATAATCTTGCATTACATCATAATCATAGACTTTTGTAGACACAGTATGGGCGCAGCCATCTGTTTATGATTAGTCTACTTAGATAATGAATACAAAACTCCTCGCAGCCTGGATGGTGGAAACTAGATCCAGGGTCTTCATTTCTACTTCTCGAATTGGTACGATTCTAGCCATGCGAATAAATGAGTTGATGTCGAACATGGTAGAAACCACTTGATTACCAGTCGATGATGTAAACTGTTAACAAGCGTGAGAGAGACCACCAGTAATGTCAATGGTTCTCAAAGTACCCAGTACAATCCATGAGATGTGAATGAATGAGTTGATGTCGAACATTTCACGGAATCCTTCGATCGAAAGTCAATGATGTAAACTGACGTCAAAGGCGAGAAACCTGCCATTGATGCATGCAGACTTCAAGGTACTAACGATTTCTAAGTCATCTCTCTAGATAATGTGCTGATGTCGATAGAAAGCGACCCATTGCAGGCAAGCCCGCAACACGAAATCATTGTTCAAGTTGAAGAAATGTTGCTGTAAGGACTGACTCAGGGATGGTCAAACGGATGACAAGTATTTTGCAGATGAAAGTTTTGCTTGCAGACCTCTTGAACACATAACGACACGACAGATGGCTTGGTGATGAATAACTCAAAGTTAATCCCTGGAACCCGGCTGAAGACTTTCAAAGTGGTTTGATCAACTGTGAGGTAAAGGATTTCCCAACCCAGGTGAATGAAAAGTGTCGTGTTCAAGAGTGGTAATAAAGTTTCTTCTGAGACAAAAGATAACAAACAGGTTCATTCTTCTCTCTTTTCCCCCACCATTTCTGGCAAGTACCTCTTTATTTTTAACAAGCTTGAGGAGGATAACATATGCTTGATTATAAGCTCATCCTTCGGATGAGTCCATCCTAGTTTTGATTCGAACCCTAGGAAGGAGTGGTTCGTTCCCGTTTGTAATTGAACAGGTCCTTTACTGTGAAATGTTTAACGAGCCCAGTATAGGAGAAACTCGGCGTTTTTCAATTTTAGAGAGTCTGAAAAACTTAAGAAGACTCCAAGTTGAACTTTTTCGTAGATTTGTGTCCCTCAAGCCCGAAAAAGTATAAAATAATACCTGGGGGAACCGCTTGATCTTGCGACCAAGGAGTACTTTCATAATTAGTGCCACTGACCTGAAAAGTAAAAAGCGATCAAGGGCACGTCATTTTATTTCCGTATCGAGTTTGAAATGACAAAAACCCGACAATCTTTTCCTGATTTTATGGTCAGAAAAGAGCTATAAGGGGACCGTCTTTTAATTCCGTTTTAACGAGTGTAAAAGAAACGCTCGACAATCTTTTCATTTTTTAGGAGTCAGAAAAGGGCTTAAAAGATGACTCTGATATTTTGGTTTGTGAAAAATGACAATTTTCCCTCTAAGTCCCTTTGTCCTGCACAAAAACAACACATTACTCATACCTGTTTAAGATAGGTAAAAATACATCGAAAAACATCCTTCCATGGTGAAAAATGAACAAATTCATCCAAAAAACCTATAAAAAGACTTTTTACCATGTCATTTTTACCATTTTACTGTTGAGGTTGAAAAAAGGGCTTTTGGCAAGAAACTTCCCGTGGTCGCTGCGGAAAATCCAACCGTCAGAATCGAACGCCGTCTCTTCCAGGTATTTTACAACATCCTACTCTTCAATTTCATCCGATTAAAATTGTATTTTAGGTTTTAGTTTTGTTTTTTGGGGGGGTTTAGGTTTCAAAATGCGCTCTGCGGTGGACGCAGGTGCCCTTCGGGTGACCTGCGTCCCCCGACTTTTTCCTATACAGGAAAATGGTCGGGGGACGCAGCCCACCTTCAGGCCAGCTGCGTCCCGACGCCCTGTGTTCTAAACGTGGGGTGCGTCCTCCGTGGAATGCGGAATTTGAAACCCCAATCCTCACAAATAACCATTCAAATTTCCCCAAATTAATTCTAATCATTGTTTCTTGGTGTGTAGGGCACTCACCATGTTGGATTGGAGAGAAAGAGAGCACGAGGACGTTGATTTAGCTGCAATTGAACATCAACCTTCCATTGATGCCCTAAAAGCATGCGGGTTATATAAATACTGGGCCATACCAGGCATGAGGGCTCAGGTAAGATTCTTAGAATGGCTGGTTGAGAGATGGAACGTTCAAGAACAATGCTTTTACATCGGAGGGCACCAGCTCGAGATAGAGCCCTCTGATATATACTTTCTCACTGGCTTGCCGAATAGAGGTGAGCAACTCAATCTAGCCGGGACTAGGCCGGGTGGCCAATCCCTTGCTAGTCTCCGGGCAGATTAGTGCACACCCAATGCACACCATGCGAAAGGCGTAGAAATCAAACACATCTCTCTGCGCGAACTCAAAGTTATAGCTTTCACGGTTACCAGAATTTGCGGCGCAGCCGCTTTACATATTGCTTCCGGGTCCCAAATGCGGATGGTGATTGACTGTTACCAAGGCACCATTTTCAACTGGTGTGATGCTGTGTCGGCTAATATGAAGAGCCAACTGACTAGGGCAAAGAACGGACGACTGAAGACCTTTGGATATGGGCCTCTAGTCGTGAGCTTTGCCTTAGAGAGAGTTCCAATGCTGATCCCTCGGCAACTCACTGTTGATATCTTGGGTCCTCGGGAGCCAAAGCTGGTACGATGGGTTGCGGTGATGGCCCGGCATCTTGACGAGGGTGCGGCGGTTGTTCGATTCACTGATAGTTATTTTCACTGGTTAGAGGACCAGGTTTTTTCGATCCAGGACTTTCCGTACGCCGGAGTAGATTTTCGAGGTGATCCGGACACGGTTCTTCCACAGGGAGAACAATGGGATGACAGAGGTACTTTATTTTTCACAAGTTTTCAAATTATGTATTTTTTTGTTTTTTATATATATCGCCTCAAAACTGACAGTAAAAATTTTCAAAAAGCAGATGTTGGTCCACAGCGCCCAGCCAACCTCCGGCCTTTTGAGAGGAGACATCCAGTTGCACCGGTACCGGCCCCACAGGACGCGGCTGCAGAGACACTAGCTGAGTTGGAGCATGATCTAGAGCGTCTGACGGCGGATATGCCTGAGACTACCATGGATGATATTCCTATCAGACTTCAGCGCTATGTAGTCGCTGTCCCTGGACCGTTTAGGAGATTTTTGCGTAAGGTAGCCCATGCAGTGGTGTCGTATAGGGAGCACCACCAGTGATTGGCTAGTCACTTTGTAGACACATGTGACATTTTTGACTTTTTGTACTTTATCATTTTTGCCGATCATAAGGTGTTTTTCAACCTATGATCGAAGACGATGTATATTTTTTGACACACTCCTATCTATATATATATCACTATTACCGGCTTATCTTGTTTAACATATGTGATGAAATGTTTTTAAATTTACTTGCATGATTTATCGTAAATGTCTGTTCAACATTCGAGAAGCAATTGCATCTGCTAATGTATTTAAAGACCTTGGAATATGCTGATATTCAATGTAATCAAATTCACGTTCCAAGAGACGCACTCTCAAAAACAACCTTAATAACACAGGATTTCTAATGGCATATACTCTATTAAGCTGTAATACAACAAGTTCAGAATCTAACCTCACTATCAAACGTCGAATTCCAAATGAAATAGATTCGAATAATAATTCAACCACTGCACTGTATTCTGCAATGTTGTTCGTTGTTTGACCGAGGCTTACCCCATGCATAGAAACTAACTCGTCAGAGGGCGAATAGATAACCCAAGCTGCGGAAGAGATATTCCGTGTACTACGACAAGCACCATCAGCAAATCCAATGTATGTTTGGAGAGGCGTCGACATATGCAATATCAAGAGTAAAACCAAGATAAGCCAGAATAACGACGAAAAACACACTCCCTAAGCTAAGCACACTGACTAACTAACAAACATACTAGCTAGAAAGAAAACCTAATCTAACTAAAACTTCTCCATACCCACCATTTAAGCATAATACCTGTTTAGGTAAAGTCCATTTCTGGGTTTACCCAAAGAGTCCCCATCAAAATCAACCAGCTCATAAGCCCCTTTTGCTAGCTTTCGCTTTACAATGTAGGGTCCATGCCACATAGGAACGAATTTTCCAGCACCTAGCTTATCGTTAGCTTGATCATATAATAGCACTAGGTCTCCCTCCGAAAAACTTCGAGGGGTCACATTTCTATCATACTGAGCTTTCATTCGCTTCACGTGAGTCTCGATTGCCAATGTAGCGTCACGTCGAGTCTCATCTAATTTGGCTAAGTACAATAAACGTTTCTCCTCTTCGGAAGTAGCTGGAAGTAATTCGACAGCCATTTGAAGTGATGGGATTTCGCATTCAATGGGTAACACAGCTTCCAAGCCATAAACTAGCTGGAAAGGAGTGAACCCTGTTGAAGTTTTCACTGAGGTTCGGTATGCCCATAGCGCTGAAAATAACATGTTGTGCCAATTCGACCGATGAATACCAATGGTTCGTCGGATCATGATAACTAGAACTTTGTTGATAGACTCAACCAAACCATTGTCTTGCGGATAATAAGGAGTAGAGCTATCGTGGCGCAAACCAAGCTGGCTTGTAAGCTCAGTCATCATGGTGTTTCGAAAATGGATCCCATGGTCAGTAATGATTGCTTGTGGGACACCAAACCTAGTTATAATATGATTGAATACGAAAACTGCAGCTGTTTTGCCGCTTGCGTCGAATGTAGGCATCGCCTCGGCCCATTTAGTAAAATAATCAACCGCGAGGATGATATACGCATGCCCCCCGGCCGAGTGAGGGTTACAAGTAATAAAGTCGATACCCCATTTGGCGAATGGACCAACGACAATTATAGGGTGGAGAGGAGCAGGTGGTGCGCGCATCTTGCGATCAAACACTTGACAGTTGTGGCACTTCCGGACTGCAATGATACAATCTTTAAACATAGACGGCCAGAAATAGCCAGTGCGCAACACCTTCTGAGCTGTGGCATACCCAGACATATGACCGCCACATGCTCCAGAGTGACAATCATTCAAAACCCTCTCAGCCTCTTCATGAGTTAAACAACGTCGAAAAACTAAGTCTGCCCCCCGGCGATAAAGTGTATCTCCAATAATTTTGTATTGCTGGGATTGAAAACGAATTTTTCGACGTTCCGCTTTGGAAGCTTCAGGCCGAAAGGTTTGGGTTTGGAGATAGATGATTATATCTCCGTACCACGGATCTACAGTACTGATAAGAAACAAAGTTTCGTCCGCAATGGACTCCTCTGCCACAGTCTCTGTGTCAGCACACGGGAAATCACACATCAATTCCGCAAAAACTAAGGATTTCTTAGACTTGGACTTCTCGAACTCTAAGTCGAACTCTTGCAGGATAACGATCCATTTAGAGTACTTGCCCCCTAGCAGTTGTTTTGTCAAAATATAAATCATAGGGTTGCAATCCGAAATAACTGTAGTTTTACGGAGAAGAATGTAGTGACGAAAATGCTGGACAGCTTGAACGGCTGCCAGGGCCAATTTCTCCACATGCGAATATTTTAACTCAGTGGGATTTAAGGTCCTACTAAGATAATATATCACATGTTCCGCTCCGAATTCATCTTCTTGAACTAACACCATTCCAATGGTGGAATGCGAAGCTGCGAGGTATAAGAAGTAGTCCTGGTTGTAGTTGGGAGGATGCAACAACGGTGCATGGGTCAACGCGTGTTTAAGTGCATCAAAAGATTGTTGGGCAATCTCGTCCCAAAAGAATTGAGCGTTCTGTTTCAACAACCGTGTAAAACCTTTAGTGACCTCGGCGTAGTTTGGGATGAATCGGCGTAAAAAGTTCGCTTTCCCTTGCAAACTTTGGAGTTGGCGCAAACTCGAAGGAGGAGGCAATTTGATGATAGCTTCGACCTTCGAGGGATCGACGCGAATGCCGGCTTTTGAAACAACAAATCCCAGCAATCGACCTGTTTCTATACAGAAAACACACTTGTGGGGATTCAACCGAATTCGATAATGCCTACACCTCATAAAGATTGCTCGTAGGTGGACAAGGTGATTAGCTCGATGTAAAGAATGAGCAGGCAAATCATCGAGGTACGGTTGCACAATGTGCTTGATGTCATGAAATGCGTAAGACATCGCCCGTTGAAAAGTGGCCCCGACATTCTTAAGCCCAAAAGGTAATTTGCAATAAGCAAATGTCCCCCATGGACAAATGAATGCCGTTTTTGGTTGGTCGGCAGGTAGAATATTGATTTGATTATAGCCCGAAAAACCATCCATAAAGGAAAACATTTCACTTCCGGCACAATCATCAATAATTTGATCGATATAAGGCGTAGGATAGTTGTCTTTTGGACAAGCTCGATTTATATCCCTATAGTCGATACAGATTCTTATTGTTCCTTGTTTCTTGTTGACCGGAACAATATTCGATACCCAATCCGTTAACGAGATCGGATATATGAAACCTGCTTTCAACAGCTTTTCGACTTCTGCTTTAATCGCAGCCGCTTTTCGAGGGTGAATTTGACGCAACCGTTGCCGGACGGGTTTAGCGTCCGGGTAGGTCTTTATTTCATGAACAACAATGGCAGGATCGATTCCTGGCATTTCCTCGTAAGACCAGGCAAACACATCGCGGAATTCTTGGAATAGGGCCTTGTAAGTTTGGATTTCATCTTCTGTACATGCGGCACCTATATGAATGTTTTCCTCAATTCCGAGCTTCACTGAAATATCAATGGGAATAGTACGAGAAATATTCCCTAAATTCAACTCTGAATCAGAATGTTTCGTTGGATCCTGAGTGTCTTTGACATATTCAGCGGTAAAGATAGATGAAAAATCATTTTCAAAAGCATCATCCTTAGGTAAAAACGAAGATCTGTGATGGAGATCTTCCCATGGTAGATCGTCTACACTTAGGATTTCGCGAAGTTGCTCGTCAGATGACACGACTTCGGGAAATGCTATCCGTTCTAAGGTTGAGGTGAAAAGTGATTCTTCACTAACCACATTCATTTGGTCGATTTCGGTTGAACGCGAGTCGGTAAAAGACATGACAGCTTCATAAGCAATTTCATATGGACTCAAAGGCATAGCATCACCGAATGAGTCTATCTCAGATTCAGATGGGACAATCCAAGGATCATAAATAATGTTTTCTGATGTAATCATATGAATTGTTGCAAATGAAGGATCTACGCTGAGTGGAGGGAGAGGAAAAGTTCCCAGTAAACCGGAATCTTTAACTAAACCTACGCCAACGTCCCTATAAGGGATTGTCGTCTTACCGACATGCTGGATACTCTCTGAAGAGGCTGGGTCGGATGAAAAGTATGTCAGCTGATCAATAGTCACGATCTTACCGTTATGTGGAAACTTAATTACTCTAAAGACCGATGAAACGACCGCCGTCATAGCATATGACCAACTTCGACCCAAAAGAAGGTTGTAGTCTAGAGGGGCATCAACCACTTCCACATCCAGACTAACGGTTTTACCTTACCCCTATAGGCAATTCCTGTAGAATACCAAACGGACGGAACCCACGGCCATCAAAGGCCTTAAGGATGGTGGGGGATTGGTTCAACGAAGGAGAACCAAGAGATCTCCAACATTGAATCGACATAATACACGTAGAGGCTCCCTCATCAATCACAGTCCGATGAATAGGCCTGTTTTTTACTATCACTGGAATTTGGAAAGCCATTTGATGGGGGAGACGTGGTGTACTATTTTCTAGATCGAAGATTATCAGGTTCGGGTCCTGAACATCAACAGCTCCGATAGCCGACAAAAGTAATTTTCGTTGTGCTGGGCATGATTGCAGCACTTCTAATGCCGACATTGCTGAGGGTGAAACAGCTAAGTCCTCAACAATGTTGTAATTCTAGGCTGCTCTCGCATGTGGATTGAAAGCAGACCTTCGAAGTACACCCTTGGCGGGCGGTTTAATTACTAAGTCCGGGTTAGGTTTCTCGATCTGTAGTGGATCGGAACCAGGAGCTGAGGTTGATGGGTTAGAGTGAGAAGATTCTGCTTCCTTACCATCAACAGGAGCCTTACTACCATAATCTTGCGATCGAGTCGCAATCCTCACATGAGACATCATCAAAATGGGTTCTTCACTGGCATTCGAGGAAGAACCTATCATCTTATTCTCCTGCTCCGGGAATGGATTTTTTAACACAGCAGGAGTGGGAGAACCTTTGACTATTTTCACAACCTCGACCCGATGAGGGCAATCTCTCGTAAAATGATCCTCTTCACAAATAAGACAAGGATATCGAGGTTTGCGCTTTTCGTCATTGGTTTCCGACTTTTCCGTTTTCTCCTTCGGAGCCTTGTCTGCTTTAGCCTTCTTCTTTCCTTTCTTCTTTCCACCGTTTTTTGATTTGGCCGTAGATGTCTCTACAGCGTGAATATCGGCGGTAAGTTCAGGAGAAGACTCTCCTGTCGGGGAATCAGGCAAAGTGATAATAGGAGTAGTTGAAGCCTTGGAAGACTTCTTCTTGCTCTTTGTATTCACGATACCAATCATACCATCAGCGGCATGAGATCCCGAAGGAGCAGCAGCAATTTGATTCGATTTTGGAAGATCCGGAATCTTCTCGTGTAACGTACCCGACTGAGTATAAACTAAGTCAAGGTATTGCGCCTGAGCAATGACTTGCTCCTCAGTAACTACTCCGGCCTTAGCTACATCTTCAGTAATCTTTGGTAATAATGATTTAACAAACCATTCAGCTAAGATTTGGTCCGGGATAAAAACTTTCACTAGCCTTCTTCGACGTCTCCACTCATGAATGTGATCAGAAATATACGTGGACGTCGATTGTTTTAGTGAAGTTAATAACTCCGTGCCGTTATCGTATCTGACCGGCAACTGAAAGTGAGTTAAGAACGAGGTAGCTAACTGGCTAAAATTGTAAAAAGAGGCCCATGGTAACTCAATGTACCACTTGGCCGCGAGACCAATGAGTGTACGCTGGAAAAGACGTAAGCGGATCGAATCATCCGAGATAGAATTTGAAGCACACCAGAGGTGGTAAGTCATCACGTGATTGGACGGATCCTCTCCAGACTTACCTTCGAACTTGGGTATATCACTGGGAAACTTATTTGGCATTGGCGGCCAGAACTGAAGATATTGAATTGGATCGTTCGTTAGGCGCGTCAAGTCTGGTAAATCCAAAGTTGCAATAAACGGTAACTGCCGGTTAGGATCTCTAAAACTCTGGGTCACAATACCAGCCCCAGGAGGAGGATATCCAGGATAACTAGGAACAGGAGTCGCATTTGGGATATTATATCCTCCTGGAAAACCAGGATTAACCGGACCGTACTGGGGTTGTTGAGGTTGTTGATAAGTGTACCCAGGATACGGTTGATACTGGTAAACCGGCTGTTGGACAGCTTGCCCATGTTGGTACTGTCCCTGGTACGGAGGTTAAACAAATTGAGGTTGAGTAGTGACAACCGTACTTATACCAGGCTGACCTATGGGCATCTGGACCGTGGTTTGAATCGTAGATCCAGACAACGGTAAAGATGTCTGAGGAGTGGTCACAGGGACAGTAGAAACTGGAGCCGTCGATACTCCAGAAGTAAGTATGGTAGATGTGGCGGTAGTTGCAGCAGCCGTTTGAGATGGAGTACTAGGTGCGATTGGCGGCTGAGTAACTACCGAAGTTACAGAAGTTTGAACATTTGACTGGACAGGTTGCGGTTGCTGGGGTGGACCAGAAACTACGGGTTGTCCAGCTTGAGGTACCGACTGTATACTTGGCTGCAACACCTGTTGACCCTGTGATGGATCCCACACTAACATTCCAGGGTATTGACCCGTAACAGGTTGAGGATACTGAGATCCATAACCGGATTGAGGATAGGATTGATAATTGTAAGGTGCAGTTCCTATACTTGGAACATATGATTGACCTTGAGGTGGTTGATAACCTTGACCTGAGTATTGAGCTTGAGGTTAATAACCTTGAGGTAAATACGGATACTGGGGTTGACCTTGACCTTGAGGTTGGTACCCTTGAGGTTGATACCCTTGGGGTTGATACCCTTGGGGTTGCCATCCTTGAGGTTGCCATCCTTGAGGTTGATATTGATACTGAGGTTGACCCTGGGGTACATATTGAGGCTGGGGTTGACCTTGAGGTATGTATTGCACCATAGGCGCGTACTGACCTTGAGGTTGCCCCCCATACACAAATGATGTACCTTGAGGTTGCCCCCCAGGCGTTAACTGAGGCTGCCCCCCAGGCGGTAATTGGCCACCTTGAGGTTGGGAAACGGGAACTGAACCTGACATCATGTAAATGTCTCCTACACCCAATGGTATATTACCACTGTTTCCAACTAATAACCCATGATCAACGGGTTGAGGAGATGCCCCCGCAAAGGTACCAGAAAGAGATTGATACCCAGTGGGAACAGAAGGACCGCCATGTAAGAAAGATTCAGGACTTTGAGTAAACACGGACGACTGACCAGACATATTTACAGGAGTATGAATACCTCCAGGTGGAAAAGGAGTACGAGGTGTAGAAAAACCTAGCCCAAAGTTGTCTAAATAATTGGTTAACGAAAGGTACCAAGTAGTACTTCTAGGAGGACTGTAAAAGATAGATTCACGCTCCCTTAGATCAATAGTAAGTTGATCTTCAAGGTTGGAGACGCCTATTTCTTCCTCTGGAGCAAGTTCTTCGATAGCAATCAAACCAGTAGGAAGATTTTCGGTGATAATTCTTTCTATTCTCGGTGAATCAGGAACACTAGAAGTCGGAGTAACAGGTTTAGATATTTCAGGTTCTTCGCCTGTATCACTAGCAGACGAAAAACTACCAACAAGCTCAGAAACTGTAACAACTTCGGGATTATAACCTGTCTCTAAACCTTGGTAATCTGAATGGACTACCAAGGAAGATTCTCCTTCTTCAGGTGAACCTACTCTACTGCCACTAGGAGGAGTTACAAGGACCTTTAAACCTTCTAGATTACCCGGGTCGTCTCGAGGAGGTGATCCTCTAAGCCTACGGGATCTTCTCAACAATTCGGCCACAGAAACAACTTCAGGAGACTGGCCCCGAAGTCTACGGGACTGTCTCGGTAATTCCGCCACAGCTAAAAACTTTTAACTACTACACACGAAAACAAAATAAAATTTCAAATCAAACCACCTAAAGTCTCTAAAGAACCAAACAAATTTGAATCACACGCCTAAAGAATCTAGGGCGTCAAACCAAGCACAAACAGTAGCCTTCCAGACCGAAAGCGCTAGTTGGTGATGAAGCCCAACATCGCTGGATTCAGTACAGAAGTGGCGGGTGGAACAGTTACCCCGGCAACCTGCTTAATGAATAGACTGGACCAAGTTCCTCCACTTTAACCGTCTCGAGTGAAGTGAACCCCCCAGAAAATCCAAGTGAGTCTAGCCGACGTCTGCTCCAGGTACAGTGGGACCTTCCCTCCACCGTCACCTCGGTAGAATCCTAAAGATAATGGTCACTAAGGTTACCAACCGTAACAAATGCACCTGGGGGAACAACTAAACTCCGACAGCACGCAAGGGCAGAGTAGCAAGCTCAATCCCCTTACCGGCTCCTTGACAATAATCCAAGGTTTACCGACAAGTGACCCCTGGCTCCTCGACAATGGTTAATCCGAGGTTTACCGTTTGTAATACGTGCGTGTCTGGCGTCGTTCCCAACGAGGGGGGATTGATCCCCTCACTCGTTCGGACACGAGCTCGTGCTTCTCCTTTAAGAGGAGCTTTCCCAGAGTACAAATGAGACAATTGGATTTATTCTATCACAAGATAAGCTACTTGTTTGGTTTTGTTGTCTTGGAGAGTTAATTACTCACCTACTCCAAGACACTAGCCTGATCTAAATTGGTGTTTCAGAGCCCTAGTAAATAAAAATTACTACGTCGATTTTACTTTAAGCGTTAATTTTATGGTTTTTCTTAAAGACAAAAGGTAGCGGAAGTGAAACCAATGGTGTGTAGACTCGACTCAAACCACTACAAAGATGCACCTAAGATGATTTACGCTACTTTTCCTTTTTCAATGAAATTCTTAACTAAGAGAGTTGAGAGAATGCAAATTTTAGAGAAAACAACTTTCTTGATAAAGACAATCAAAGAAACAATTCTCTTATCTTTTCAAGCATACAAACATGACCACTCTTTACGTGCACGAAAAACTCTTTTTCTTTCAAAACTTTTCAAAGCTACTTGAAACAAAACTTTTCAAAGGAGATGTTTTTGTATTTTCTCTTTTTAATAAAGCATATAAATCTATTGTAACGAAAATCAATCTTAAAAGTTATAAAAACTATGAAAACTTGACTCACAAGCAAATCAAAAAGGAAATTACTCTAAGCAAACCTAACAAGGCAAAAGCTAACAAAGATGATTCTAGGTTGTTTTACTTGACCAAAATCAAATCAAGGACCAGCTAATGCAGAATCAAAAGACTAGTCAAAACAAAACTCAAATCTTTTTGTTCTTTTTGTAAAATGGAATTCAAAACTTAATCAACAAGTACATCGAAATTTGCCAAAGAGACAACTCAATGGTAAGTTGCTCACACAGGTAGACTTTATGACAGGTCTGACCTCTAAGAATGTTGACAAAACCAGAGAGATCTAAGGCTTGACAACCTCTACCGCCAAAGTCACTACAAGACCTACTCAAAAAGCAAACCCTAGGGCTTAAACTTCTATGAAATCCACTAAAACACTCAATGCTATCGAAACCAGTTCAGGTGAATATTTTTGACAAGAGACTAATGAATCTGGGCAGTAAAAACTAAGAAAAAGCAAAATCTAAGAGAAAAAATGCAAAAAATGGAATTTTCTCAAATTTTAGCAGGGGACGCAGGCAACCCGTTAGAACAGGTGCGGGCCCGCTCTGTGTACACAGTGACAGTGCGTCCAGGGACGCACTGTGCAATGCTCAGAGGGTGCGTCCTACTGAAAAACTCAAGAAAAACCAAAATGAATCTAACCCTAAGCTAACCCACCCAAAAACAAAGTCACAGAGCCAAAAACCAGAAAAATAAACCAATTTTCTCAGAGCAAAGTTCATACAAAGGAAAAGACTTTCACATTAATGGAGTCCCCAGCGGAGTCGCCAATTTGTCAGGCGGAAAGAGTCGATTGTGCGGACACAACCAACCTCCCTAGGAGCCTAAGACTCTCTAGTGACAAACAAGACAAACAAGAGCAATCCTTCTCTAAATATGCATTTACTATATAAGAAATCAAGTGTTTAGATCCTACCTGTAATCCAACGCTGTTGTAGCAGTCCAGCTCCTCTGATCCGGATGAGCTCCTCCTTCACTTTGAAACCTGCATACACTAACAATCAAACGATTAAATAGCACTTGATAATCTCATGGAATAAAACATATTTAACTCATAGACCAAGGAGTACATGAAACAACTCATAAATAACAAGTTATTGAGAAGGATGGACTCATTTGCATTAATAGGTAACAAAAGGAACAAATACAACCTGAGCCTTGGTGTTGTGCAAGTCCCTCCCAGGGTCCATCAAGAGTTCTCCTTTACTTTGACAAAGCTCACCCACTTCCAAATAGAACAAGCAAAGATGGCAATCTCTCCTCACAAGCTTCTAAATGGGAGTCCTAATTCCTGCAGCATTTACCCTTAGAAATGTATAGCTTTCAACCTCTCCTCCTTCTGGCCCAATGCCTGTATTTATAGTGCTCAAGAGGAAGTTAATCAGGTCCACCATCAATGGGATAATCCCCTCTTTGGATGGGATAGCTCCCTTATTGATGGGATAAGTTCCTCTTTGGTAGGAGTGCATGAACCATCTGGAGGCGCTCAATACACGTCGAACAACCTTCTAGAATGCTCTAGAAATGACCACAAGTGACTTTTTAAAGATGAAACTTGCACATTTTAACCTTTACAGGGGGGCGCACCTGCCCCTTTACATACAGAGCATCCAAAGACGCAGCTTTTGTGAACATTGGGTGCGTCCCCGCAGGTAAGGTTGAGAGAACCTGCGTCCCCAGAGATAAATACATTTATAAAAGACTTTCTCTCTTTTGGAGTTTGACATGGAGAGCAGAGGCATAAGACTTGCCTAAGAGGATAGCATGACTGTTGATTGAGCCATACTAACTGTAAATAGTCATGGTGACATTTTTTAGTGTAACAACGTGCCTTTAGTTGGCAATCTGGGACACTTCCTCTAGCAGAAGACTTCAGCTTCTTGCCAGTTTCGGAAGCATTCCAGGAACATAATTGAGAACACTTCCTCTAGCAGAAGACACCAGCTTCTTGCCAGTTTTGGAAGAGTTCCAGGAATTGCATTAAGCATTCCAGAGTTATTGGTTATCCTTAAACCATCACAGGTTGAGACTTCCCTTTTCAGGTTGAAGTTCTCCCTTTTATATGGGGTGAGACCTCCCTTTATTGGTTGAAGGTTTCCCTCTTTAAAACAATAGGATCACTTCCTCTAGCAGAAAACTTCAGTTTCTTGTCAGTTTTGGAAGAGTTCCGGGAACTGCACTAAGCGTTCCAGTGTTGGTGGTCATCCTTAAACCACCGCCCTTTATACCAACAGTTAATAGAGCACATTCAGCCTAGTGCTGCCATGCATTTTTTGCACATTTTGTATTACAGCTCTCTTCTTGGACTCATACATAACCCTTCAGATTAAGGGGGGGAATGTTGGACACCTAATCCTAATGGTTTAGTGTGGAAGCTGAATAGACTAAGTAGTCCAAGAGACCTTGGGATGTGAAACCCAACAGTCACTACATGTACTATAAATGTAAACCATTTGTTAATAAAATTGTACTGCATGTTTTATCTTTCATATTCTCTCTTGCTATCCATGTGTGTTTAACAAAGCATACCTCACAAGCTCAGATGGTCTACAAGGTTGAATTCAGTCCAGGTGACGCCTGAGAATCCTCAAGGCAACACTAATCAACCAACAAAATCATCGAGTCCAGTAAATATATAGGACTCGAAACCAGAGATAGAAGGACAAGGAAATCCTGAGTCAGAACTTGAAGGAGGAGACAGACCAGACTCAGTGCAGGAAGGAGCACAACATTACGATGATGAACAGGAAAATGAAATAGGGCCTCCCCCAACACTAAATATGAGCTCTCAAGACAATATTTTGTAGGATTTCGAGGCAAGGATGGCCCAGGTCCTGGCCAATATGAACATCTACATGCAACCTGAAGAACCGTTTAACCCTAACTTAGGAGAAGCCCAATCTCCAGAGAATTCTAGCCAGACAGGAATCCTCCCTTTCCCAAAAAGATACAAACCGAGAAGAGGAAGTAGATACAAAGGCTATTCGGGAATTAGGTAACCAATCTGGTGACACACTTCCATTGCAAAACAATCATGATCAATAGCAAGAAGGTCAAGAAGTGGAAGCAGACACAGAGCTTATTTGTGAATCTGAAAGCCAATCGGGAGACACGGTCCTATTGGAGTGAAGCCAGGATGAACAACCAAGCTCTTTAGAAATGAGGCTATTAATGAGACCATTAGCAGAAAAGTTACTCCTCAGAAGAGGCATGGAGCCAGAATGAAATTAAGGAAGCTAAGAAAAGAACATCAAAAGCTTCCTAAGATAGTCATAAGGCTCTGACGAAAGATAAAGGAAATTACAATGAGGAAAGCTCCGAGCACTACCCCTGAGGTGGCCACTGTGGCTGTGTAAATGGAATTATGTGAGAGTAAGGCTACAGGGACCCAAACAGAGCTCATACCTACTCAAACAATAGCCACTCAGGCAAGATTGCATGCAGACTTAGTATATGTACCCGCTTAGACAAAGGGTTGGATCTCCCACAACAAAGAAGCGTTGACAGAGGATATCCCCTCTTGTAGCACAGGTACTCAGATGAACATACAAGCCGAGGACATCGTAACACACCATGACCCTATTTTACTAAATCGTCAGGAGGAATTAACACAAGCCTGACTCACTTTCGAATGGTATGAACAGGTTACAGTTCCCCTGCAGAAATATCAAGAGCTGCAGAAACAGTTTAGGGAACTAACTATAACAGAGAATGATACCCTTGACAGGTTTAGAAAGGAGGATGAAAAGTTGGAGAAGGTGAAACTCAAGCTAGACAAAGTAATGAGTCAGATAAACACCCTCTACTCGCTATATTCAAATGTCCTGACATGTAGGTCTCCCGCCACCAATTATGCCTTTACCTACATGTATTTACTCTCAATTACATTGCCTTTTTCCTCTTTTCTTATCTCTTTCATACCTTGATATGCTAACATATTGATGGATTGTGATAAGAAATGAATGAACTACTCTTGATTAAGATTTAGCCATCCTAACTAACTCTTATTCCTTTTTATGTAGAAAAACGATGAAAGGAACATCAGTTGTCCCCTAGAGATGGGACAACATAAACCAACAAAGGAGAATGAGGCGCGTCAGGTGCGGTCATGTCAGAGAACGAATCAGGAGGATCAATGCTAAATAAGAAGAATGTCAGAAGATAGAATTTAGTTGTGAATCCCTTAGGATCTTCTGATCTTGAGGGATCATTTTTATCTTTTACCTTTCGACTATAAAAGTGAAAACTGTAGGAAGAAAGGGGATCGATCACTGTTTATCTCAAATTGTAATTTTAATTTACAGAATTGTGCTTTTGAAGAACGCAACCGTATTGTAATGAGGATTGAATTCAATGGTTAATACATAATCTACGTTGTTGTTCATTCGTATTCTTTGAAGTAGCTCAGTAGTATTCGCTGGTGGCTAGGGCCCGGTCTCTAGTGGATCAAACTGCTCTCCTTTGTGTTATATCTTTCTAATTCACGCGAGTCTAATTGGTTTGATGTTTTTTCCATTTTCTACTAAGATTACCTTGTTTGATATCATTTGATTTCCTGTGAGTTTACATTGCAGTTAGTTTACTTCCCTTTTCTCATGTACTTCGCAAATTTTCCATTTGATTTCATTTATGCTCACTGCAAGTTGAATTAGTTATCATTTAAGACATTGATTTTTGTTGATTACGATAAGGTTGTGGTTAGTATAGAATCAACTGAAATAGATTGGTTAATACTACACTCTCGGTTGACATCATTTCCATTCAAATTGCTTAATTGAGATAGACTGTATAGAATCAACTGAAAGAGCCTGGTTAATGCTACTATGCTCTCGGTTGATGCTATTCTCAATTGAATTTCTTGCCTCAGATTTGATTATGATTTCAGTTGAAGATTAAGTCTTGATGCTTGGATGTAATATTTCCGTTAATAGTTGCAACTTGAGTTTTATGAATGCATTTGCTTACTCTTGTATCAAGTTTTACAGTTCAACTAAAAAGCATTACTCTCTGGATTTATAGCTTGCACATATTGTGTACACTCTTGAAACAAAAAGACTTACCCAGGTTGATAACTAATGTGAGGAAATTAGGAGTTTTAAAAGACACCTATTAGCACCCAACAAGGGACAAAAAAGATTCCAGGTGGTGGAAACAAGAAAGGTATCTGTCCTGCAGAATAATGTCCCGGCGGAATAGTTCCTGAATGATTAAGACCTGGAGGAAGGGTTCCTGGTGGGAAAAAAGGAGAGACACCCACAAATGGAGGAGGTCCTAGAGGGGTGGATCCTAATGGCTCAGTTGAAGTCACAATAACAGGGTGTTGTGGAACTGACTATTGACCAAAGGTAACGTACTGCTTTTGAGCAGTCCGTGACTCTTGTAACATGAAAACACTTGATGAGATGGGATCGGATATGGGAGTAGGAGGACCAAGGTAAGCACCCAACAAGGTGGAATATTTGTAGACTCTGGGTGAAACACCGGTGAGAGGGGTGGTAGACTGATTTTCTGACATCATAGTATGTCAACTGATCGATAGTGATGATCTTCCCTTCATGGGGGAAGCACATCTTGCGGAAAACCGCATACGCGATGTTATGAAACCATGTTAGGTCCCTATACTACTAGTGTATCCCCTTATTGTTATTAGTGCAGCCCCCTTATGGTATTTTTGTGCCCATGTAGTCCCCATGTTCTTATTATTGTGCCCCATAGAAGCCCACTATTATTATTGTTGTGCCCCTACAATATTATTGTTATGTAAGCTCTGATTATATTAGGACCACTTAGACTCCTATATATAGAAAGGAGGTATTTCCATTTGTATCGTCCATGAATTTTTCATTTGTGTAATGCAAATGAGTTTTCCCCCTCTAAGAGGTTGATTTTGAAGTCGTTATTTATTTTTTCTATCTTTTTGTGAGCTAGTTTCATAGCATTTCGTATCAGAGCTTTAGATTCTAGGGTTTCGCTACTCCAAATAGGTCATCATGGAATTTTCGATATAACTTTTCTCTATGAAGTTTCATAAGATAAAAAAACACCCACTTGATTCGAAATCGTTTAAAACCTCGGGTCCGAATTTCAGATCTTTTCTCGCTACATTTTTGGAGATATGATCTGAGGAAGTTAGGGTTTTTTCAAGCTCCAGAATTCCATCTCAAACACGTCATCGTGGAATTTTCACTATAATTTTTTTTTCTACGAAGTTCAGACTCTGAAATTAAAATTCATTTAAGCCAAAATCTTGGTGAAGCTTGGGACGAATTTCAGATCTTGTTTCGTTATATTTTCGGAGATACGGTCCAAAACATTTAGGGTTTCGGTAGGCTCCCTAATTACATCCCAAACAGGTGACCTTGGGAAAATTATCATAACTTTTTCTCTAAGCATCAGATTGAAATTTCATAAGAAGTGACAGAAAGAGGATGGACTGTAATTTTATTTATATTGTTTTCATGTCCGAAGGTCGAAACACTGACACGTGGAACTTCGTACAATTGTGATCTACTGGAAAAGTATATAATCAGGTCATCTTGGGAGATTGGGAATAACTCTTTCTTGGAGAATCCAATTTCGATCAGATTGGTGGCATTAGAAAGAGGACGCATAGGGCTAAAGCAAGTCTCAATTTCAAATCTTGGAGATCTGAAATTTCAGAGATACAACAGATTCAAGATTTAAATATTAAAAGAAACAAAAATAATGACTTGAATCAAGAAAATATAAACACCTAGTAAACAAAATTGGATGGATGATTTGAAGAGTGTGATTGAAGCAAAGATAAATAGTTGTATATGTGCCATGGAAGCTAATATTGATGGTAGGGAAGAAAATTTTGAGAAAGGCATGGAATATTTCAAGAAAGACATGGAAGGTTTGAAGGAAGGTGGGACAAAGTTGTTACAAGAAAGGCCTCCTAATGACGAAAAGGTAGTAGAGGAAACTCATGATGAGAAAAAAATAAATGTTAATCATGATTTCATAGAATCTAACATTGGATTGAAGACCCACTATATTCCAAAGATCGATATGAGGAATTTTGATGGAAAGGATCCTATAACATGGATACTATAGATGGAGAAATATTTTGACCTACATGATGTACAACGTTTATGAAAGGTACGTATTGCATCTTTATATTTAGAACCGAATCAATGTTTATAGTATAAAGGGATTTGTTCTTGTAAACCACTTGTCACTTGGTCAAATTTCACACAGGAAATGATAGCACATTATGAGGATATAAAGAGCAACACCTTCCTTAGCCAACTGATAAATCTCAAACAAAAGGGTTCAATGGCAAAGTGTTATGAAACCAACTCGCAAAAAGATAGCAAAGATAGATCAATGCCTTAGAAATAAGCCTCTTCGAGGGGGAAACCTCCCTTATATTACACAAATGAACAATTCTTCGATGATACAAATGACAAGACCTCCTTTCTATATATAGAAGTCTAAGCGGTCATAATATAATCAGAGTCGACATAACAATAATAATGTAAGGGCACAATAATAAAATTAGTGAGCTTCTATGGGGCACAATAATAACAATATGGAGACTCATGGGCACAACAATATAATAAGGGAGTTGTACTAATAACAATAAGGGGTTACACTAGTAGTATAGGGACCTAACATGCCCCTCTCCTTCAAAAAGTGTTGTCCTCAACACTTAAGTAGTTCTTGGTGCTTCTGTATAAAATTATTGTCCTCCCATGTGGAAGCTTCAACACGTAAGTTTTTCCACTTAATGAGATACTCTAAAATTCATAAATTTCATAGCTGTCAAGTTCTTGTTTCTGTGACTTTTCCGGGTACCAATATGATTTTTCCTTCCTCGTTAAGTTCTGCCAATATTGTTTGAACTGGGATCTTCTGCAACTTTTGAATGAGTCGCCACATTTCTTCATCCTTCTTCCATTCACCCCTTGCTTCGTTTATCCAATCTGGTTGGATAATAGAAATAGCACAAAACAATGCTTCCACATCCTCATCCTTTCTTGAGAGTGCATTTGCAACAACATTTTTCTTCCCTTTTTCATAGATGATTTCAAAGTCATAACCAAACATATTTGTGACCCATTTTTTCTATTCTTATAAAGATAATCTTTGTTCTAAAAAGTATTTAAGACTATCATGATCCATTTTTACCTTTAAGTGTCTTCCCATTAGGTAAGGTCGCCATTTCTTAAGTGCATGTAGTATTGCCAACATTTCCTTCTCATAAATAGCTTGCTTGAGATGTAGCCGTAAAAATACCCAATCACCTACATCAAAACTTCTTTCACTGCGATGTTGATTTGCCTGTTGTTTCATTCGATTCTACACCAAAGTGGCGTTATCCTTTAAAAGTTGGAGAACTTGTTTTTTATGCTCAATGTTATTTTTCACTGCTTGAATCTTTTTCTTCTTGATATGTCCTTCTATCTTGAGAATTTGAGGAGTGGTAATTTCTTCTAATGCATTACAAGATATGGCTGGATTCATTTCTTGATGCTCAATGTGATCTTTCACTTCTTGAACATTTTTCTTCTTGATATGTCCTTCTATCTTGATAGTTTGAGGAGTGGTAATTCCGGCCAATGCATTACAAAATATGGTGGGATTCATTTCTTCTTTCTCAATGTGATATTTCACTTCTTGAACCTTTTTCTTCTTTATATGTCCTTCTATATTGAGAGTTTGAGGAGTGGTAATTCTTTCCAATGCTTTACAAGATATGGTCAGATTCATTTCTTCTTTCTCTGGGGTTGGTTCCTAGTGTATATCCTCTTATTTTGATGTTTCTTGATCCTTTTCTTCGTCCTCTTCACAATCAATGTAAAATAATTCTTCTCAGCACACTTATGACCTTTAATGTATTTGTTATCACAATTGTAACAAATCCCTTTTGCTCTTTTTTCTTCCAATTATTGTGGTGTCAACCTTGTAGGTTGTGGAAGGTTAGGAGAAACAACACTTCCATATTTATAGTTGTGAGGGGTAGACTTCCTTGTTGCATCTTTCCAACCTGAATGCCTTCTCCAATGAATCAGGTTCCCAAAGACGAACCTCATGTTGAATGTTATCCTTTAAAGTCCTTATGGAGACATCAATCCTCTTCTTCTCTAGAATATCATTTTCCCTTTTATTCAACTTTTTAAAGTCCTCAATGTGCTCTGCCATTGTACACTTTTGTTTGAGATTTATCAATTGGCTAAAGAAGGTGTTTCTCTTTGTATCCTCATAATGTTCTATCATTTCCTCTGTGAAAATTGACCATGTAAAAAGTTGTTTATGAGAACAAAGCCCTTTATACCCTAAAAATTTATTTGGTTCTAAATAATTAGATGCAATATGTACCTTTTGTAACAGTGGTACACCATGTAGATCAAGATATTTCTCCATATGTAGTATCCAATCCAATTTATCAGATTCTTGATTTTAGGAGCTCGATCTTGAAACAATTGTAACTCTATAATTTTGGATCTTTAAGTTTTGAAATTTCGGCCTGTAATAGCCCTCTATGTCCTCTTTCTAACTCCACAAGTATGATTGCAATTGGATTCCCGAAGAAATATTTATTCCCAATCTCCTGCGATGACCTAATTATAGACTAGTTCAGTAGAGTGAACTTGTACGATGTGCCACATGTAACTGTTTCACCCTTAGATTTTGAAATTTGTACCCAAAAAAGTATAGTCCGTCCTATTTCTGTAACTTCTTATGAAATTTCCATCTGATGCTCATAGAGAAAGTTATGATGATTTTCCCAAGGTCACCTGTTTACGATGTAATTCGAGAGTCTTCAAAAACCCTAACTTCCTCAGATAATATATCTGAAAATATAGCGAGACAATATCTAAAATTTAGAGCTGAGGTTTAGACCGATTTCTTCTCAAATGGGTTTTTGTTTTAGCTTTTGAAACTTTGTAGGGAAAATGTTATAGTGAAAATTCCACAATGACTTGTTTTAGATGAAATTCTGGAGCTTGCAAAAACCCTAATTTCCTCAGATCATATCTCCAAAAATATAGCGAGACAAGATCTGAAATTCACACCTGAGGTTTAGTGAGACTTCTTCTCAAATGGGTTTTTTTGTTTTAGCTTCTGAAACACCGTAGAAAACAAGTTATAGTGCAAATTCCACGATGACCTGTTTGGAGCAGTGAAACCCTAGAATCCAAAGCTCTGATACCAAATGTTATGAAACCAACTCACAAAAAGATAGCAAACATAGATCAACGCCTTAGAAATAAGCCTCTTTGAGGGGGAAATCTCCTTTACATTACACAAATGAACAATTCTTTGATGATACAAATGACAAGACCTCCTTTCTATATATAGGAGTCTAAGGGGTCATAATATAATCAGAACCGACATAACAATAATAATGTAAGGGCACAATAATAACAATAGTGAGCTTCTATGGCTCACAATAATAACAATATGGGGACTACATGGGCACAACAATATAATAAGGGGGTTTTACTAATAACAATAAGGGGTTACACTAGTAGTATAGGGACCTAACACAGAGCACATGGAGTACTTCCAAAAATTGAATATAAGGGTAAATGATATTCCAGAGAAGCAGAGGATTGATGTCTTCATAAGGACTTTAAAGGATAACATTCAACATGAGGTTTGTCTTTGGGAACTTGATTCATTGGAGAAGGCATTCAGGTTGGCAAGAAAAATTGAAAGAAAAATTATGGTAACAAGAAATCCTACCACTCACAATTATAAAGATGGAAGTGTTGTTCCTCCTAGCCTTTCACAACCTACAAGGTTAACAACACAACAATTGGAAGAAAAAGGAGAAAATGACCTTGTTAAAGTTGTGATAGAAAATACACTAAAGGCCATAAGTGTGCTGAGAAGAAATTATTTTGCATTGATTGTGAAGAAGAGGAAGAAAAGGATCAAGAAATGTCAAAATAAGAGGATATACACAAGGGACAAACCCTAGAGAAAGAAGAAATGAGTCCGACCATATCTTGTAATGCATTGGCAGGAATTACCACTCAAACTCTCAAGATAGAAGGACATATCAAGAAGAAAAAGGATAACCTCACTTTCGCGGAGAATCAAATGAAATAACAGGCAGATCAACATTGTAGTGAAAGAAGTTTTGACATAGGTGACTGGGTATTTTTACGACTATAACCATACAAACAAAATGCCCCTCAAACAAGCTAAGAAGGACAATAAATTATCATCAAAGTAATATGGTCCTTATAAAGTGTTGCAAAAGATTGGTAAAATGGCATACAAATTGGAGGTCCTACCAGGAGCTTCCTACATCTTCTCGAATGCCCTAAGTTTTCCATGTTTCATGCTTAAATAAGGTTATAGGTGACCAGGTCCGAGTTCAAACAATATTGTCGGAACTTGACGAGGAAGGAAAAATCATATTTGAACCTGAAGCAGTCACATAAACAAGAACCCGATAGCTATGTAATCGATCAATTTTAGAGTATCTCATCAAGTGGAATAACTTACTCACTGAAGATTCCACATGGAAGGATGGGAATTTTATATAGAAGCATCCAAAACTACTCAAGTGTTGAGGACAACACTTTTTGAAGGAGAAGGGCATGTTAGGTCCCTATACTATTATTGTAGTCCCTTATTGTTATTAGTTCAACCCCCTTATGGTATTGTTGTTCCCATGTAGTCCCCATGTCGTTATCATTCTGCCCCATAGAAGCCCACTATTGTTATTGTTCTTCTCCTACAATATTATTGTTATGTAGGCTTTGATTATATTGGGGCCACTTAGACTCCTATATGTAGAAAGGAGGTATTTTCATTTGCATCATCCAAGAATTGTTCATTTGTGTAATGTAAAGGAGGTTTCCCCCTTGAAGAGGCCGATTTTGAAGTCGTTGATCTATCTTTTCTATCTTTTTGTGAGCTGGTTTCATAACAAACCAGCTCACAGAAAGATAGAAAGATAGATCAACAACTTCAAAATTAGTCTCTTTGAGGGGGAAACCTCCTTTGCATTACACAAATGAATAATTCTTCGATGATACAAATGAAAAGACCTCCTTTCCATATATAGGATTCTAAGGGGTCCCAATAAAATCAGAGCCTACATAACAATAATATTGTAGGGGCACAACAATAACAATAGTAGGCTTCTATGGGGCATAATAATAACATGGGGACTATATGGGCACAATAATACAATAAGGGGGTTGCACTAATAATAATAAGGGGTTACAGTAGTAGTATAGTGACCTAGCCTAACATGGCATAAGTGTAACTACGACCCAATAGAATTTTGTAATCTAGAGGTGCATCGATAACCTCAATATCTACAAAAATAGTCTTGCCCACAAGAGTCACTGGACAATTGCGATACATGCCAAGAGGCTGGGAGGGGTGACCGTCTTAAGCACACAAAGTTGTGGTGGATGGGGATAGTTTAGATGACTTGAGTTTCTTCCAAACGATAGTGAACATCATGCAGGTGGATGCACCTTAATTAATAATGCATCGAGAGATGATGGAATTACAGACTCAGACTGGTATCTGAAAATCAACAGATGATGGTAATGGAGGATGTTCTAAAGCATAAACATGAAAGACAATTAAATGATCATCTAAAGTATCTACTATGCCCAAAGAAATTATTAGAGATTTATTTTGAGATGGGCATGACTGGAGGACCTCCAGCATTGACATGGCTGTAGGTGACTGCACAAAGTCATCTATTATATTGCACATGTGGACAAATCAGTTAGAAGCCTCATTACGGTGCAATGGCCCTTCGGGGATCTTGTGAATTGACTCAACCTTGGGCTGAGGGATCTATAAAGGACCATTTGATGTCGTAAGAGACTCAGTAGACTCTTTGGTTTTGGCCTCGATTGCGATGAAGTCGATGACTTTCCATATTGACGTGACCGAGTTTGGAATTTGACATCAGAGGTACTGACCCCATCAGAATTAGTCATGAGAATCTGGTAGTCACCAGGACTAGAAGGTTGGGGAGGGTGGGTTTCTTGACTTTGTTTAGGTTGAGCAGCAACAAATCCTTGTTGAGGGAAAGGATTAGTAAGCACGGCTGGTTGAGATGGTGCAAGATTCTGAGGTCGTTGTTGCATGGGCAGTTGACCTCTAGAAGTTGCTTGGGCTTCCTACATTTTGCGCATCTGAGGTAAGAGGGGACACTCATGAGTATAATGGCCATGTACACAAAAACATGCACAAGGCTTGTTCGTACAAACAACCTTGTTCTTCCTAGGTTGGTTTCCATGTTGTTGGTTGTTGGTGTTAGGTTGGTTCCCTTGTTACCCTTGTTAAACTTCCCCTTATTATTTTTCTTCGAATTTTGGCGGTTAGTTGCACTCTATTGTGCATACACTTGAACCTAAGGGGGCAGCGGCTGCTGGGGCGAAGGATGAATGGGAGGTTGCGACACTAATGACTGAGGGGATGGAGCACTTGGCATTGAATAGGTGTAAGATGGTGAAGGGGAAATGGTTTGGTAGACAGGTTGAGCACTAGCTAGCCCTGACATCTGCTGATGTGGTTGCGTGAATGCATAAGATGTGCTTTGTCTTGAACACATGTTTTTGGTAGTAGGGGGATAAGTGTTGGAGGAATTGGTGCCCCACTACGGATAGCCATAACTTTGTTGAGTATATGACGAAGGATGTGAAATAGTTCCAATGATACCATTGGTGGCTTGAGATGCCCCCAGTGCATTTGCACCTCCAGGATGAAGGAGGTCTGGTATAATGGTATATACATAACCAGATTGAGCATAAATCAAGTCATATCTAAGAGTGATCTGGAGAGCCTCTTCCTCTGTCTGAGGAAATTGAGATGCAACATCTTTAGCAATGGGCGCTAAAAGAGTCCTAAGAAAACAATTGAGGTAGAAACAATCTTTGAAGGAAGGAGCATGACACATGCTCCTCCTTATATGCCATTCCTGAACATGGTCGGAAAGACGGGTGGCAGAGCACTAATGAAATGTGGTTAGGAGCTCCGTACCGCTGTTGTATCGAAGAGGTAACTGAAAATGTGAAAGGAACACTTTAGCAAGCGTCACAAAAGTGAAACGAGAAGTGGAGGGTTGGTCAATGTACCACTTTAAAGCATATCTAGTGATCGTGCATTGGAACAATCGAAGACGAATGGAGTCATCAGTGATGGAATTAGACGAACACCACATATTGAAGGAGCAGATGTGATTAGTAGCGTCCTCTTCAGAATTACTCTTAAACTTTGGAATGTCTGAAGGAAGCTTAGTCGGCATAGGTCGCCAACCAATATCGTGGTGTATGGGGTCGTTAATCAACTGGCTAAAATCCGGGAGACTTAACCCAACCATGAAAGGTAGCAAAGGAGATTCCAGAATGGTTCCTGTAATGGTTCCACTATATGTTACTACCATGTTAGAACTGAAGCCACCACCAGGTTGGTTTCTTGCACCAGCAGTGGGTCCTGACATGGTGATGGTATGCGGTGAAAGAGGCTCGAAATTGGATGAGGAATCAGATGAAATAGAAGAAGAGTTGGTATGGGGACTCAAGGGAGGACTAACTCAAACACTGCGAGGAGGAGTAATACGTCCAAGAGGAAACTGGGGATCAAGACCTAAAATTCTCCATGATAAAAGCCTTGGTGGCGTAATGGTTGCAACGCACAAGTGACACGAAAATGGTGAAGGGAGATAAAAAGGATGTCTTTGTCTCTATTGGGGAGATAAATTAATTAAGTTAAGTCTTGGCTTGGCTTGGCAGTGTTAACTAGGTGCCCTTCGCTTAAGGTGTTCTTGTGTGTGCAAATATGTCTGTTTATTACTTAAGCCCATATAATTTTTGAAAAAATGAAAAAGAAAAAGATTTTTGAAATACTGTAAATAAACTAAAATTAAAAACATAAAATAAATAGCAAATCAACTATCTAAACCCCACCCAAACTGGGTTTGAAAACACTGTGCTGGTTGGTGGTGAAATCAACTGAAAAAACACTAAAATGGCGAAGATATCTAAGTGTCGGTGTGACTGGGATCAAATGACACTATGTTGTTGGAAAGTGGTGCAACAAAAACAAAACACCAGTGAGGAAAATCGCGGCAGAATATAGGGTGATGGGTGTAGAAATTAGGGAAAACAGTGGCACCCAAAGGTAATGACCAAACAAGGCTCAATAGGGAACTTTGGATGGAAACAACCAATCTTTGAAGTTTTGAAAAAGAAAGGTATAGATCTGAAATGTATGGCTAAAATCTCTACAAAAACTCAGACTTCTTACTCGGCTGAACTCCTCCTACAAAGGTCGAAGCATACTAGAAGCCCTAGGGGGCTAAATTCCACTTCGACGAGAAAAAAAAAGTAGATAAAGGCCTAAGTGGGCTAAGATATTGGTCAACCAACCCAGCAAAGTGCTCTCGGAAAAACCCAGAAAATGATAAGAAAAATTCTTGGAAACCCTAAAATCGCAAGTACTGACCTGTTTTACGAGAGATCACTTTTTGGGCCAGAAAAGTGCACTTTTTGGGCCAGAAAAGTGCACTTTGGACCTCCAGATCATAGGTTTGGGGCTGAAAAGTGTGATTTATGCTCCTCAGTTCTCAGGCGGAAATCGTGGAAACATTTGTCCTCTCTGGTGCAGTTTGTTCTTGTGACCTACGAAAATAACCAAAAAAATTTCGTAATTTAGAAATTTGAACGATCTAGGGTTCGAATGCTAGTAAACAACATTAAGAGACTAAAAAAAGAAATAACCCTAAGATGAAAACTGAAAGTCACCAAATTTTCTGAATCAGAATTAAAAACCTAGTGAAGTCGATATTTGTTGGACGATAAATGCGTAACTAATTCCCCAATGGAGTCGCCATTTGTTATGTAATGTTCTTCTCGAAGGTGTACGAAAAGAAACCACTTTAGATTGCAGATGAAAAACAACCTTAATAGTAAAAATTGTTGTAAAACAGTGTGGATCTACATCAAATGATAGAAACAAAACCTACCAAAGTCCTAATCTATGCAATAGAAATAGTTAAACAACAAAATGGAATAATAAAATAAGCACAAATAACTCCAATAATCCAATGGAAACCATATATAAGAATATATTTTATTATATGACACCTTTGAAGGGAAACAAATAATGTTACTAGTCCCCCTTTATGGGATGGGTTCTTGGGTATCCTTAATGTCTTCAGGTCTATAAAGTCTCTCTTCTCTACAATTTGTAAACCCAACAAAAAATGTTTGAGCTCAATGGAAACTCAAATGGAAAAAGAAAATGGTAAGAGACAGTGATTATAATGAAAGTTACAACAGTGGGTGCAACAATGAAAATGATCCAAAGTGAAGAATGGAGGTAAAACCCTCCAATTTATAACAAAATATTGCATTATTCTCTAATAATGGAAAATAATAAAATAAAAAATATTATTAACCAAATTCTAGAATTAATTGTTTGGAATATTTTATTATATTTAGTTGGAGGGAAAAAATATTTAAATTGGTTAAATACTTTTATTTAGAAATAATAAATAAATGATTTATTTATCATCTCAAAGAATGTGGTTAAGGAATAATAAACAAATAATGATCTTTTTAAGTATTCCTAGAGGATTTAGTCAAATTAACACAAAGTAATAACTAAATAATGATTAATTAATTATTCCTAGAGAAAAATAAGAAAAATAATGATTTGTCCAATTATTTCTCATGATTGGGTCAAATATGACAAGGAATATTAGTTGAACATGCTTTAATTAACTATTCCTAGAAGATAATTAAATAAATAATGATTTATTTAATTATTCTTCATGGGTTTAACCAGAAATAACTTAACAAATGTGGTTTATTAGGTAATTTATTATAGCGAAAGAAATTTTACTATGGTAAAATTGGCCCTACATGGTGTACTTCGATCCATCTAGTAGGTTATGACTAGATGATTAATTTTTGGTGATAACAAGTCCGATGCTTGGGATATACCTTTGGACGACTGTGATGACACTTGTGTGACAGTGATTACAACTTTGTGTGTGAGTGTGACTGATGTTCACATAGCTAGGACAACCCAAACAACAAAGAAAAACCTTCGAAATTACTAGAACAAGATCACAAGCATGACAATGGAATCAACATGTGGAAAGATGCTAGTTGTTTAAGCAAGAAAAAGAGTGAAAATACTTTGAAAGAGATTAAGGGATGAGCTCTAGCATTTGCAACCATCAAATTAAAAAACAAGGAAGGCTCCGAAATTTGTGTGCAAGCCAAAATTTTGGAGGGTGTTGTAGCCTTTACAACAATTGATAAGAGCTCTTTTCCTCTTGTGTTCTATGCGTAAATGTACTTGTTATTATGTGGCTTTAATAGTTTCTATATCATTGATATATCTTTAGTTATTTGTTGGTTATAATCATGTTTTATGACAGTGACGATGTATGGCTCTCATCATGTTTTGATTAGTAAATGAATGAATGATGAATGTATGGCCTAATAGATGTTATTGTAGCTATTATGAGAAGAAACTATACCTTCTTGGTGATTTTTAGATAAGTATCAGATCCCTATTTTCATATGTGTATTTATGACTTGTAGATTTCATGTTCATGATATGTTTGGTGAAATTTATATCATGGCTAGGCTTTGTTATGTCAAGTTATTATCTAAGATTTGTATGGAAGGATTTTTCCTTGTTTCATTCATGGTTCTAGAAAGTTTCATTAAGTTTTGGGTAGAGGTCTGGATTCTAGCCTGAAAAAGTGGCTTAAATCCTGTAGTTGCAAGCACATAACTGGGTTAAAAAATTTGTAGTCACTCCCTTGTAAGCATCGTGTGTGTGACTGAAGGGTTTCATTCGAAATTAGGTAGTGTTGTGCTGGCTTCTAGGAGATCAAGGAACTGAAAAATAGGTTTAATTCAAGGTTTGAGAACCGAGAAGGGTGCTTTAGCCCTTGGGTCCTATAGCACCTAATAAGGAATTCATTAAGGGTTTTGGTTTATCTATTCCACTTCCTTAAGGTGATCTAGGAGATTGAATCATATCATATTAACTCCTTGTCACATGTTTACCCAGGTAGGCCGGTAACTTGGGTAAATGTGGGAGGAGGGTATTACAACCTTGATGGACTTAGAATGATTGATGAAGTTCCTCTCTAATTGAAAGAAGATATGAAATGTGAATGTCCTGAATGGACCCTTCTTTGACCAAGTTTGTTGGAAATTGGATGGAATTATCCTATATTGTGAACATATTCTATGATGATTACTCTTCTACAAGTTAGTTCACTGATTGGATGCACAAATGGGAATATTGAAATATGAACATTACTTAATGACATGATGGTTAGTTGTGATAATTCTTGTAATTTCTCCACAGATGAGAGGGAGTGTTAGAGTTGGGAAAATATGACAGAATTCTCTAGATTATTTGATCATGCAATAAAGTATTAAATGGATCAAAGAAATATTATGACAAAGGAAATTCAACTATATCCAAAATAGTAAAGTCATCTTCTTGAAGGGAAAAATAGAAATTTGAATTTGTGAAATTGATTTAATACTAACCAAATTCATGGGTTGGCCTTCCCTCCAAAGGGCATGTCCTTGATATCAACCACTATATAAAGGCATCCTCATACACCTGTTGGAGGACAAAAAAAAATGGTCTTCTTATGGTTTCTATGGTCTTGTGAAGTGATTATATCTAAGGAAATTTAGGGTTATTACATACAAATTTGTAAAAGCATTCCTGGCACATTTTGGAGGTTCTTCTATAACACATTTTAGAGGATCTTCTATAGCACAATTCAGAGGCATGGTGAATGAGGCATAATTAGTATTTCTTGTGAGAAAGTTTGGATTTCCTATGAGTCAGTTCAGATATTATTAGAGGCATGGCATTACTAGGAGGCATGAATTGGATATCTTAAAGAGTCACTTAGTTCAGATCGATCTAGGCTCAAGTTGGATACCTATGGCACAATTTCGGATATGTGATTTGGATCAATCTTAAGGCATCAGTTTGGAACGACAATATGGATCTTTGTTGGTCTATTAGAAAGGGAAATTTGTATCTCTGTTGAACCTTCATTCTCGGATATCTGTTGAAGAAGTATGAACCTTTGTTATAATGTCCATCCCACATGAGAAGACCAAGGTATTTAATCATTTTTTATAATATGAAAAGTTTCCAAGTATTCTAAGGACTATTGCAGGCTATTATTGTTGAATAACATCAGCTACAAAATGACTATTGAAAAGTCACCGTTACAACATAAGTATGACAAACCCCTTTTCCTTGTTGTAAGATGCATTCATTTTATATGTTGAGAGTCTCTAGTTTGTCATCCAGGGTTGTAATGATATGTGAAATACAAGTTACAACTGACAGTTGGAATACTACATTGTTGAAACTCTGTTGTATTCAAGGATTTATGGTCCTACCCTATATTGCTATAGAAGATAGAAATCTATTATGCTACAAGAAAACAAGGATGGACTTAGATCAATCATTATTGGATCACTTGTTACATTTGACTGAACAAAGGATGACAAAACCAAGGATGACTAGACCGAGGATGTATTTGCGATATAGTGAAATCTGGATAGAGTATCAGTGATTGAGCTTGTTTGGAAAGCATGTGTTGTTGGCCCTAAGTGGCCTGATGTATTACATATCATTGGATCTCTTTATGCTTAAGTCTTTATATTAAACAAATAATAAGAAGAATTTAGTTTGGATTTTCCCCCTTGTGGGGTTTTTCTTTGGTCTTTGACCTAAATAATGGTGTCCTTATTATCTTTGATTTTACTCTATTTGGTCCTTACTGTTACATTACATTACTATTATGTATATTAATGATAATTATGGAATGATATGAGATAATGAAAATTTTAAATTTCTATATACTATAAACTTCAGTTAAATTCTCTAAACCTGACTCATACAATGACATACAAGACTAGCACAGAGAGGGTAAAAATGACTAGAAAAATTGAGCCATTTGGTTTTGAAATCAATAAGTACCATCCCAATACTATCAAATCTTTTAGGAAAGAAATTGGATTGATTTTATTCTCAAATTCAAGGGTTATAAGAAGAATGTTTCTAGGGAACTTGAATTATCTTTTGATGGAAATTATGCCAATATGGGCCACCTTACCATCCACTTGTTAGATTCTATATTAAGTTAGATTACATGGCTACCATAGGAAGGAGAAAAATGGTTTAATATGTAGCATCTACAAGGGAATCCATGGACCTATTTCATTAAGAGGTCAAGAAAACATTAATATTATAAGAGACAAATGCCCAGTACTTGGTAGAGCTACCCAAGGGATGAGGTCACCTTAATAATCTATAGATAAATGACATGTGATGGTAGATTTAGTCTCATCTACATCTATCATATCATAATATTGCAACATTTGAGGGGAGAGAACACCTTGCATTTTCCATATTATTTTCTTAAAAGTTTCACCATTATGGCTAAGATAGCACAAACATCTCCAAGTAGTGACAAAAATTTATTTCTTCACGGTTTAATCAAGATGATCATAGAGTGGTAACTCTTCAAGAATCAAGAGGCTTGGTAGACATTTCATAAAAGGAATCAATTTTTCACAGTGGGAGAAATGGAGTCTATATAAGAATAGGATACATATTAAGTTGAAGAGCATGATGAAAATCAAGAACAAACACATAAATAGGAACAAATAGCAAAAAAACTATAATCTAGAAGAATGACAAGATCCATGACTAAGAAAGTGGATAAAGAGGAAAATACAGATACATTTGTTCATATGGACAAAAATCAAAGAACCAAAAGTCCTCCCTTGGTTGAAATAGATGATAATAATAGTGTTGACAGGGATCAATTACTTATCTATGATTATATGGAGTCTTTATAGACTTAAGAAAAAGAAGAGTGAATATTTATAGGTAAAGGAAAGTTGCTTAAAGAGTATACCTTTATTGATGAATAGGATGAATACACAACCACAAAAGAGGAAATAAGGGAAATCATAAGGAATTAGTGTTCAAAGCAAGTTGAAACATATCATGTGACATAACTGAAGGAGGTTATTTCTCCTCAGGAGGAAGCCCTTGAAATGAAAAAGAGGATAAATAAGAAGTTAAAGAAGGTTATCCAAGAGATGCAAGTATTACAAAGATACTTGAATCATAAAGTGATTTTCTCATTGAACACAACCTCATATTAATAAAAGAGAATCAATAGATTCAAGAGGAAAATAAGAGGTTTCAAGAGGAGAATAATATGATTGAAATCCACACAGGCCTATAAGTCGTATGAGAGGAAAAATGCCCTTAAAGTTGAAAACAAGACTCTTGAAAGTGGAATTTATCATGAAAAGGCCTAAATCAAAGGGACAATCATCACAACCTCCCAAATACAATCTTGATATTTTGTTGCAGGCAACAAAGATAATATGATATAGGCAATGAAATTTTGGGGAATAAGTATGAGGACATACTTCACCTTAAGTTTAGGGGAAAGTCAATCCTCTCTTTTGATAGGAATTTTGCTATGGTTCTATGTCTTCTTTGGCCTTAGGAACACCTCCCTTAGCCATTTATGACAACATTTTCTCATATTTTACCAACATAATTACTTTTCCAATGTATTTTATTGATAATTTTATTTTTTTAAATTTGATGTAAATAATTGCATTGTGAAATAAAATTACAAATTTCGGTAGAATTTTTATATCATCCTTTGTTATGATATTTATAGGAGATATAAGTAAATTCTAATTTATAGTTTTTTTTCTCATGGATGTCTTGATAGGGTGAGATTCCTATACGCCCAATTTGAAACATCTGTGAAGTATTTGGTGAATGAAAATACTCCAATAGGAAAAACATAACGTGAGTTGGAAAATATGATTAGATCATAATTTTAGATATTAAATCTATGATTTGAGCACACAAGAAGGTTAAATTGATGACATTTCATCTCTATACTAGGTTGCAATTAATATATAGTAGGATTTTTCGGCATTTTGTTAATTTTTTTCCTATAAAGTTGAGCAAACTTTACCTACCAAGATATGCTATTATTTTTTAGACTTTGGATTTCGACTTGAGAGGTTAGAAATTGTTTCCATCCCTATTTTCAATCCATTTTAATAAATTCATGAAGTTCCTTTGAATTTTCAATCATTAATACAAGCTAAGTGTGCTTGCTGAGCTGTGGAAGGGCCCCCACGACTCAAGTTAGTGCACTATTTCATTATTGTGCATAATTATCATATATAGTTACTTTCTAATGACGATTATTGTCATATTTCTCTTTTTTATATGCACAAATTATATTTTTTATATTAAAATGAAAAGTTGTTCAAAAAATTGTTTTCCTAATTATTGTGTAGTTATGTTTTCAAACTAATTTTAAATCCATTGTTAAGCATTCTTTTTTGGTTACACCATGGCTATATCATCTACTTTTTAGCATTTTTAGTGCTATTTTGATTTAGTTACAACAACTAATTCTTAGTGTGAGTTGACTAGACATCATAAGTTATTTATCACTAGATATTACAACTATATTGCCTTGGTATATCATAGTAACCACATTAGTTCAACATTGAATCATTAGAATATATATCGTTGTAGATTTAGGTGTGTTTATGACTCTTATTTATCATAGAGTAATTGTTATTTGAGAGAACAATCTAGTTGGAAAAGTTGACAAAGGCACCGAAAGTGTCATTCACCATTTTTTTATCTTGGTGAAGAAGGCCCATACTATCTTAACGAATTTTCCACTTAGCCTTGGGCTAACAAACACCATAGTTCCCTTTTTTCATTTGCTTCTTTCCTTAGATTATTTTAATGGTTTGGGAATATACTAGTTAAGAGGATGAGTAGAAGAATATGAGTGATTTCCCATCTTCACTCTTACAAATGGGAAAGGTTGTAGTGCGTCTTTCAATCCCTTGGATTAAAAACCCCTTAACTATCTTCATTTCCAAGAATTTGAGTGTGAGAAGTCCTAGTGAATGCCCAGTCCAAATTGTTCATAAATCAAGTAGGTGTGTTTTACATTTCAAGCCTGTGTGATTAGAATAGAGTTTTGTTTCATGCTTTCTTGACTTAGTCTTTAGTTTTTACTTTTGATTTTAATTCAACCTAGAAGTGGCAGCTAATCTAATCTAACTCATTACATATTGTAGTGTGCTTCCAAGTTTACAAACACCAAATTGATATGAATATTGTGTCCTAGTTTAAGTCTTTGAATTATCCCAACACTACGTACCTATATATTTCTCCTTGTCATTATTATCTCTCCATGTTTTTATTTATTTATTTTCACTTTTATTTCCACGTTGGCTTACCTTGTATGATTTCCTTATCTACTTCCTCATTAGAGTATTCGTCATTAACCCCTAAGTTAGGAGCAACTGGGATTCAAGTGCCCTACAAAACCTTTAATGGGGAATGGTTAGTCTCATCCTCATGGTCTAAGGCATTACTTTCAAGTAAGAGAAATGATTCTAGATTTCTTTCAAAGGGAGGCATTTCTACATATCTTTCCATACTTTCTTTTGGGTTTTCATGAGTTCTTGGATTTATTGTCTTCCTATTAGGAAAGGTCTTCATACACATTACCATTAGGAATGTGCTCTTGTCCTTTTCTCCCTATGGACTTATGTGGGGACGGGGGGGTGGGTGGCCATTAGGGATGGGTGCATGTAGAAGGCATATATATATTGGATGTTGAATGATTGGCATAGGCTTGAGTCTTCTCAATTTGGGGAAAAGTTGCTTGTTTGGTTGAATTGTGTTTCTTCTTGGTTTGCTACCATTGTTCATTTCTTTCAGAAGGGGCTTGTTCAAGAATTGAATTAAGGCAGTTTCTAGCAAAATTCCCATATTCATGACACGCTCTTCATTTGAAAGGGAGAGGTTAATCATCCACTGACTACATATACATCTAGTTAACTAGTCTAACTAAACTGCTTCTAGAAAACCCTTTTCCAAATATACTTTGATGAAAATGCAAGTACATGTATTCATTCAATCTCATGGTTCAGATTTCCCTAATGTATTTTTGATGTTTCTAATTGTTTCATTATTCCAATAGTGTAAAGGAAAATGTAGAAAGAATACACAAACTTGAACTATAGATGGAATGTCGTTTTCAAGATTGAAATATAGTGTCCAACGATTAAGCTACATCCCATGAGAACCCAAAAAATAAAGCCCTTTGTGGAAAATTAAATCATAGTATTCCGTTTCCTCAAACAAGAGAGAAAAAAATACTTGGCCACATAATTTGAGAGAAAATTATCCCTTAATCAAAGGTTTCCAATCCAAATCACCATAGCTTGTAAGGATGCTTAAATTCCCACGGCTCGTAAAGATGCTTAAATTCCCATAAACAGTGTGATCAAACCCTTTACAAAAAAACCTATATCTACCATAATACCTTAACAGATTACTTTATTAATAATTAAACACTTTTTTTGAAATATATTAATTTTATCTTTATAAATATTTTTTCATGAAAAAATTAGTTTAATATTTCTTCATTGCGGACTAAATATATAAAGTTAAAATGAAATTTAATATCAAACCTATTATTTTTAGGTAGTATTGGGTTACTATATCGTAAGAGTGTTCATTGAGACTTAAAATATCTATATTTATATTTCAATAGTGAATCCATAAGGTTACATCTCATCCATTATAATAATATTTATTTAGGAATTACCAAATTTAAATGTTATTCATTATTTTATATTTAAATGACAAAAGTAATGCTTAATTTTGCAATGATCCTGGAAATGAAATTATATACAACAATCCACAATAAAGGAAAGGAAAGAAATAAAATTGACATGCATAGGCATTTTATATTTAGATGAAAAATGGACTTTTGATATAAAGGTAAAGGAAGCAGGTAACGTGTTAGGTTCACCTATTTTCAGTAGTAATTGCGTGACTAGGTAACTTCACATCATATACATATTGGTAGTTCACGTGCATAGTCTCATGGTTTAGGTCAATATTAGATTTTACGTATCAACAAACTTGTGTCACCTCAATTTAATATTTTTTCTATTTCCATGATTTTGAATACACAAAAGCAAGCAAAATAGTGTGGAATCCAATTTGTAACCATCTAAAATTTAATATTTAAACAAGTATAATATATAGTGTTGTTGTTTAGTCCATTTTTTCCAAATAAAATGCCAAAGGTAAACTGGCAAAGGAATTTGCCTATGTTTAAAGATGATAATAGGAAGGATGTTGCTTTACATCTGGTTAGATTTCACATACATATTCGCAATTTGAAGGTTGATTTTCCTAAAGATTGCTTGATGAAGATATTCATGGCCGCTCTGGAAGGTGAAGCCCGATGTTGGTATGAAAGTTTGCCGCTTGCTTGTATTTACTGTTTGAAGGATTTTCATACCATGTTCTTTGAAAGGTATAAAGACTCTTATCCATCATTAAATTTGGTTCAGAACTGTTGCAAACATGTTTATAGTTTTATTGAACATCTTGAGAAAGTTTATGAAGATGATAACTTCATGGATGATGAGATCATGGAAGCCCTGCATGAAAATCCATTTCAGCAGCATAAAGAGGATACTTATCAAGATGCGCAGGAAAATTTGCACCAGGATCAAGATCTAAGTACAGTGGAAGATGATGAAGGAGAAGGTTTTATTTCAAATCTGTCTGTAGAAGAAGTCAACATGCAGGAAAGTCAAGTTTCAATTTCAGAATGTGATAGAGTCAAGTCAGCGATTTTAGATCTAGATTTAGATTGTGATGATCAAGAGTACCTTGGTCTGAATCCCATGAAGGAGAGCTCTGCTGTTGAGATCATCTGGAATGAAGAAGATAGAGTTATTGACCCAAGTGTTCTCATTTCATTAGAACAAAGCCTTCATGAGGAGGTAATCCAGTCATTTGATGAAAAACAAGATGAAACCTTTGTTCAAGTAAGTGAAAAATCTTCTTTTGATAACTCAGTGGTAAATGATAATTTGGATAATTTGATTGCCATGTCATATGAAGATGATCAACAATGTTTTCAAATTTCAGAAGATCAGGGAATTAAGGACTGTCATTCAGGTTTTTCATGTTTAGAAATGTTATTTCAAGAAGACAATACTTGCTTGAGCAAAAGGAAACAAAAAGTCTTATCTCCTCTGTCTGAAGATGAGATAGATCAACTCCTGAAAGGTCATGTTACAGCTCAAGTTAACGCAGATCTGCAGTGTGCACATGGTCAAGAAAGTGTTGGTGAAACTTCTTCCACTTTTGAAAATAATGATAGTCTTGAAATTAGCTTTATTGATCAGCAAAAAGATAATGTTTTCTTTCATGAAGATGATAAGGCTATCATGTTTGATAATCTTGAAGATTGTTTTCTGTTTAAGAATGACCTAGACCATGAAATTGAGGAATACGAGCCTGAGAGAGATAATATGCCAGAATTTCTCATGGTCAAGGAATTTACAACTAACACTCAGATGGTAGAAGCTTATACCTCTCTGTGCCTTCCTATCACTCGGCAACCAGTTGTTCTTTTAGATCAAAATGAAGGGAGTACTTGTATTTTTGCTGCTGGATCTCAAGCCAAGCTAATGCTTCAGGACTTTCAAGATCCTTTTGACATTCTTTTGCAAGCACTAGAGAAGATGAATGTTGCCTGGTTCATTAGCATAAGCCTTGGTTTCAGTTCTTATTGTGAGTTTCCTACATTTACATCGTTCTACCTGCTCGGGACAAGTGAGAGCAGAATTTCATTAAGTAGCCATTTGTTGGATTGGTTACATTGGAAGGCTCACTACACATGATTGTACATATTTCATC
Source organism: Pinus tabuliformis (assembly GCA_031772625.1). Taxonomy (NCBI): domain Eukaryota; kingdom Viridiplantae; phylum Streptophyta; class Pinopsida; order Pinales; family Pinaceae; genus Pinus; species Pinus tabuliformis. Next base: position 1,343,902,914 of record CM062819.1, on the reverse strand, counting down.
AGTAGGCAGGTGGTTGTCATCAGGATTTGAAGTTCTCAAATCTCGATGGTCTGCTGCCATTTAAAAGCTTTGTAAGTACTTGTTTTAGTTAAGTCAGTCTTGAGTCATTTTTTGTTTCAGTCAGTTTAAAGATAGTTTCAGCTGAGTGTCCAGTTTCAACTTTTCAAAGTCTTGTTTCAATTTTGGATTAGTCAGTTCAACTATGAGTCTTGAGTCAAAGTTTCGTAGTAATTGGTTTTTGGGTGTTTTGAAGTTATTGACTCCATAGCTCAATGGACGAAGGCACTGCCTACTTTCCCAAAGATCTGTAGTTCCTGGCACCTCCAAGGAGCTACCATCCCCATTGGAGCCAATGTTAGAGTCGGTATTTCCATCCCTCCGTTAGAGATCAAATCCTCTTGTTGCATTTCATATTAGGTGTCCCAACCAGTCATTCGCATTCCATTAGGCGCATAGATCATCTGACGGTAGTGGCATTCCTATAGTTTCCCTCATCTTATCTACCTGCTGGCTCATCTTTGTTCATTTAAAAACATATACAGTCTCCCTTTTATCTCGAAAATTGCAAAACTTGTCTTTAGGGTTTCATGGTCGATCAGGTCTAGGTTTCATTAGGGTTTCATCAAAAAATGTGTTAAAATGTCTAATAATGCCAGCAGGCACATGAGGGAGTTTCAAATAAGATTTCATTGTAAAAATTTCATCGTAATAATTCTCAATCATGACTTTTCTTCAAAACTCTGTTTTGAAGAAAAATTGTCAATTTCGTCTTTTGTAATAAATGCCATGTAATTTCAAAAAAGATTCAGTTGTCAAATTCTTCAGGCACAGCCCTGGTCGCCTTTGCTAAATTCCATGTCAGCTATCCCTGCAAAAAATAGACAAGAATTTCGTCATTCAGCTCAAAAAATCAAGTGGAAACAAAATCAGAGTTTGTATTAAAAAGTGAAAGTGCCAAAGTTCTGCAAACATTACTAAGTGGGTTATTTCAAATTAAAAATCAAGTCATTGGGCATATAAGATAATTGTGGTGTTTGAACAATCCATTGGTATGCCAAAGACATCATTAAACCGAGTCAAATTGTGGAGGAATGAAAACAGGATTTTGAAGAACCCACTGTGGGTGAAATTTAGTCGCGGCGCACAGAAAGAAGGTCACGGCGCATTGGCAAGTTGCGGCGCATAGAGCCGCACATCACTGTGTAAATTACAACGTGCACGACGCACATACTGGTCATGGCGCAATGGGTTGTGTGCGTGGCGCACAGAGCCAACAAGCAGATTTTGTCATTGCCTTCAAAGAAATTTCAAATCTTTCGCTTCCATTTCCCCCGAGTAAGTCCGACTAATCTTGCAATTTTTATTGAATAGTGTTTGGTGTGGTTTTGAAGTTGGATTTGGAGAATTTGAATGTCGAAATTTAAACCCTATCCTCTTATGAAAAACTGCTCTTAGGGTTTGAGTTTGAGTATTAAAATTTGACTTTGGTGCCAAAATAATCCAACTCCTGTTTCCCTTTCCCATCACTGTAATCATATCATCATTTTCAATCCCCTATTCCCTTATAATCCCAAGTCACTCATTCCCATTTATCCCTATCCCTAAACCCTACAATTTCCCATCACTATCACTTTTCCATATCGTTTGCAAAAAATCCCCAAACCCCAGATTCCTAAATACAGTCAAGTGACTGTTATTACATTTGACTGTAATTACATTTTAAATCTCACTTGACAAAGCTCCACTACACCCACTTTTCATATTTCCATGTGCATATTTCCCATAGTCCTTTCCTATTTGGCACACATTTGGCAATTGGAAACAAAGCACCAAATTCTCATTTTCAACAAGTCAAACATTCACTTGGCATAGACTTGTAACACCATGACAGACACTGAGTCATCATATGAACAAGACAATGATTCTACCACATAGCTTCATGCACCGAGGAGGCCTCGTAAGGGTGGCAAACATGTCAGAGAAGAGCCCACCTCATTGACTCAAATGCTCATGCACATGAAAAACCATTATTGGGCACGAACTCATGTTTGCAAAGCCATGATCAAAATCTTGAAGGCAAGACTAAGGAGGGCACTAAAACGACGTAAAAGGCATGATAGGCTCTGAATCTTGGCCGAAGCTTCTTTTTCTGAGCATGATACTTGATGATGGACCTTCAGTCCAAATTTCAGCAAATTTGGAGAAAATTTTGTCAATTTTGAATTTTTTTTGGCTTCAAAACAGATTTTCCTGCCCAACGCGTAGCGCCACTTGGCGCGCGCTTATAATTGGGAGATCCTCTGGAGGAAAACTTTACATTTCTGGATTTTTTATGAAAATTTATGCATGCTCATGAATTACCTAAGGATTTCATCAAGTTCTGGGTTGCCTAAAGGGTCAAAAACACACAAAAAATGACCTTTCTGCCACCTTTTGCACCCACAGGAAGTAGTGTTGGGAGATTGGACTTTTGGAGGGGAAAATGGACACCAAATCCAGAAATTCCACTTGGGTTGGAAAGTAGACAGGTAGGGCTTTCCAACGAGCTATCATGAGCTCAATTTGGACTTCGGGAAGGCCCTCAAAATTAGCCTCAAAGTTGTGCTACGCATACAGATTTCAGGCGCGGCGCATAGGGAAATTTGGCCTATTTTTCACTCAGCAGCTCAGAATTTCGCCTAGTTTTGACTAGTTTCACTTTTTCATGTAACTCTTGATTTATCTTGATGTAAATTCATGACTTTGATGTAATTTTGGCACATTGTTACTCATCCATGTAGATTCATTCACTAAAAAGTGAAAAGATAGTGAATGAATCAGTTTCCTTTCATATAGAGGCAAGTTGTTTCATTGCCTATTTTTTAGTTCCTTGTTTAGATATGGTTGAAATAGCTCCTAGAATGATGAGCTCGACCCCTAGAGGCATGGGAAGAAGTTAGGCTTGTCTATATCATGTAATTTCTCAGTCATTTTCAGGGTTGGACACTTGGGATTGCTTGGCACTCCATTGTACATTTGATTTCTGCATTTTTGGCAAAGGAAAGACCAGGGTTTGCAACAATTTTTGGGATCCTTGTGGCTCTATGTTTTGATGGTGTTCTTCTCTATGTAATTTGTAAGTTCACTGATATTTATGTGTACCATTTCCTTTCTCTTTTGCTTCTGAAATTAAACAAATGAGTGACAAAGGTAGAATTCATTAGCTTGATGTGCTCTACCTTTTAGTTTTATTTAATTTTCAATGTTTTCTTTAGTTTGAAGAGGATTCTTGATACCCTCCTGCCCTCTTCAGCTTCTCACTAGTCTGAACCTTCCATCTTTACAAATCAAAGCATCAAAACGATTGCCTTTCTTGCCCCAATCAGAACTTTTCAAAACTGGCCTTCATCCCCAGACCCAAATTTTCCTTTCCCTTGATTCCAACAAAACCCCCAAAAAATCAAATCAAATCCTTGCACTTCATACCTAGCCTAAAATTAGTTTTTATTTCAGTAATCTCAAGCCCCATCGATTATCTTTTGCTGAGATTGACCTGGAGAGAGCCCTCTCCTGTCCTCGTAGGGCTAGCTACGAGGCTGAGCGTGGTTTGATGTTACCCTGAATTCTGCCTTCTTACAGCCTGAGGTAGATTTAGGCTATAACACCTTCCTTGTCAAGTTCTGCCAATATTGTTTGAACTGGGATCTTCTGCAACTTTTGAATGAGTGGCCACACTTCTTCGTCCTTCTTCCATTCATCCCTTGCTTCGTTTATCCAATATGGTTGGATAATAGAAATAGCACAAAACAATACTTCCACATCCTCATCCTTTCTTGAGAATGCATCTGCAACAACATTTTTCTTCCCTTTTTTGTAGATGATTTCAAAGTCATAACCAAACATATTTGTGACCCATTTTTTCTGTTCTTCTAAAGATAATCTTTGTTCTAAAAAGTATTTAAGACTATAATGATCCATTTTTACCTTTAAGTGTCTTCCCATTAGGTAAGGTTGCCAATTTCTTAAGTGAATGTAGTATTGCCAACATTTCCTTCTCATAAATAGCTTGCTTGAGATGTAGTCGTAAAAATACCCAATCACCTACATCAAAACTTCTTTCACTGCGATGTTGATCTGCCTATTGTTTCATTCGATTCTACACCAAAGTGGTGTTATCCTTTAAAAGTTGGAGAACTTGTTTTTGATGCTCAATGTTATTTTTCACTTCTTGAATCTTTTTCTTCTTGATATGTCCTTCTATCTTGAGAGTTTGAGGAGTGGTAATTTCTTCTAATGCATTACAAGATATGGCCGGATTCATTTCTTGATGCTCGATGTGATCTTTCACTTCTTGAACATTTTTCTTCTTGATATGTATTTCTATCTTGATAGTTTGAGGAGTGGTAATTCCGACCAATGCATTACAAGATATGGTCGGATTCATTTCTTCTTTCTCGATGTGATATTTCACTTCTTGAACCTTTTTCTTCTTGATATGTCCTTCTATATTGAGAGTTTGAGGAGTGGTAATTCTTGCCAATGCTTTACAAGATATGGTCGGATTCATTTCTTCTTTCTCTGGGGTTGGTTCCTAGTGTATATCCTCTTCTTTTGATGTTTCTTGATCCTTTTCTTCCTCCTCTTCACAATCAATGTAAAATAATTTCTTCTCAGCACACTTATGACCTTTAATGTATTTGTTATCACAATTGTAACAAAGCCCTTTTGCTCTTTTTTCTTCCAATTATTGTGGTGTCAACCTTGTAGGTTGTGGAAGGCTAGGATAAACAACACTTCCATATTTATAGTTGTGAGGGGTAGACTTCCTTGTTGCATCTTTCCAACCTAAATGCCTTCTCCAATGAATCAGGTTCCCAAAGACAAACCTCATGTTGAATGTTATCCTTTAAACTCCCTATGGAGACATCAATCCTCTTCTTCTCTGGAATATCATTTTCCCTTTTATTCAATTTTTGAAAGTCCTCAATGTGTTCTGCCATTGAACACTTTTGTTTTAGATTTATCAATTGGCTAAAGAAGGTGTTTCTCTTTGTATACTCATAATGTGCTATCATTTCCTCTATGAAAATTGACCACGTAAAAAGTGGTTTATGAGAACAAAGCCCTTTCTACCATAAAAATTGATTTGGTTCTAAATAATTAGATGCAATATGTACCTTTAGTAATAGTGGTACACCATGTAGATCAAAATATTTCTCCATATGTAGTATCCAATTTACCGGATCCTTTCCATCAAACTTCCTCATCTCACGTTTTCTTGATTTCAGGAGCTCGATCTTGAAACAATTGTAACTCTATAATTTTGTATCTTTAAGTTTTGAAATTTTGGCCTATAATTGCCCTCTACGTCCTCTTTCTAACTCCACAAGTTTGATCGCAATTGGATTCCCGAAGAAAGATTTATTCACAATCTCCTGCAATGACCTAATTATAGACTAGTTCAGTAGAGTGAACTTGTACGATGTGCCACGTGTCACTGTTTCACCCTTATATTTTGAAATTTGTACCCAAAAACGTATAGTCCGTCCTATTTATGTAACTTCTTACGAAATTTCCATCTGATGCTCATAGAGAAAGTTATGATGATTTTCCCAAGGTCCCCTATTTAGGATGTAATTTGGGAGTCTTCAAAAACCCTAACTTCCTCAGATCATATATCCGAAAATATAGCGAGACAATATCTAAAATTCAGACCTGAGATTTAGACCGATTTCTTCTCAAATGGGTTTTTGTTTTAGCTTCTGAAACTTTGTAGCGAAAACGTTATAGTGAACATTCCACAATGAATTGTTTTAGATGAAATTCTGGAGCTTGCAAAAACCCTAATTTCCTCAGATCATATCTCCGAAAATATAGCGAGACAAGATTTGAAATTCAGACCCGAGGTTTAGTGAGACTTCTTCTCAAATGGGTTTTTTTGTTTTAGCTTTTGAAACACCGTAGAAAACAAGTTATAGTGCAAATTCCACGATGACCTGTTTGGAGTAGTGAAACCCTAGAATCCAAAGCTCTGATACCAAATGTTATGAAACCAACTCACAAAAAGATAGCAAATATAGATCAACGCCTTAGAAATAAGCCTCTTTGAGGGGGAAATCTCCTTTACATTACACAAATGAACAATTCTTCAATGATACAAATGACAAGACCTCCTTTCTATATATAGGAGTCTAAGGGGTCATAATATAATCAGAGCTGACATAACAGTAATAATGTAAGGGCACAATAATAACAATAGTGAGCTTCTATGGGGAACAAAAATAACAATATGGGGACTACATGGGCACAACAACATAATAAGGGTGTTTTACTAATAACAATAAGGGGTTACACTAGTAGTATAGGGACCTAACACAGAGCACATTGAGGACTTAAAAACATTGAATATAAGGGTAAATGATATTCCAGAGAAGCAGAGGATTGATGTCTTCATAGGGACTTTAAAGGATAACATTCAACATGAGGTTCGTCTTTGGGAACCTGATTCATCGGAGAAGGCATTCAGGTTGGCAAGAAAAATTGAAAGAAAAATTATGGCAACAAGAAATCCTACCACTCACAATTATAAAGATGGAAGTGTTGTTCCTCCTAGCCTTTCACAACCTACAAGGTTAACAACACAACAATTGGAAGAAAAAGGAGAAAATTACCTTTGTTAAAGTTGTGATAGAAAATATGCTAAAGGTCATAAGTGTGCTGAGAAGAAATTATTTTGCATTGATTGTGAAGAAGAGGAAGAAAAGGATCAAGAAATGTCAAAAGAAGAGGATATACACCAGGAACAAACCCCAGAGATAGAAGAAATGAATCCGACCATATCTTGTAATGCATTGGCAAGAATTACCACTCAAAATCTCAAGATAGAAGGACATATCAAGAAGAAAATGGATAACCTCACTTTCGCGGAGAATCGAATGAAATAACAGGCAGATCAACATTGCAGCAAAAAAAGCTTTGACATAGGTGACTGGGTATTTTTACGACTGAAACCATACAAAAAAATGCCCCTCAAACAAGCTAAGAAGGATAATAAATTATCACCAAAGTAATATGGTCCTTATAAAGTGCTGCAAAAGATTGGTACTATGGCATACAAATTGGAGGTCTTACCAAGAGCTTCCTACATCTTCCCGAGTGCCCCGAGTTTTCCATGTTTCATGCTTAAAGAAGGTTATAGGTGACCAAGTCCCAGTTCAAACAATATTGTCGAAACTTGATGAGGAAGGAAAAATCATATTTGAACCTGAAGCAGTCATAGAAACAAGAACCCGATAGCTATGAAATCGATCAATTTTAGAGTATCTCATCAAGTGGAATAACTTACTCGCTGAAGATTCCACATGGGAGGATGAGAATTTTATATAGAAGCATCCAAAACTACTCAAGTGTTGAGGACAAGTGTTGGGGCATGTTAGGTCCCTATACTACTACTATAGTCCCTTATTGTTGTTAGTGCAACCCCCTTATGGTATTGTTGTTCCCATGTAGTCCCCATGTTGTTATTATTGTGCCCCATAGAAGCCCACTATTGTTATTGTTCTGCTCCTACAACATTATTGTTATGTAGGCTTTGATTATAATGGGGCCACTTAGACTCCTATATGTAGAAAGGAGGCATTTTCATTTGCATCATCCAATAATTGTTCATTTGTGTAATGTAAAGGAGGTTTCCCCCTTGAAGAGGCTGATTTTGAAGTCGTTGATCTATCTTTTCTATCTTTTTGTGAGCTAGTTTCATAACAAACCAGCTCACAAAAAGATAGAAAGATAGATCAACGACTTCAAAATTAGCCTCTTTGAGGGGGAAACCTATTTTACATTACACAAATGAATAATTCTTCGATGATACAAATGAAAAGACCTCCTTTCTATATATAGGATTCTAAGGGGTCCCAATAAAATCAGAGCCTACATAACAACAATATTGTAGGGGCACAACAATAACAATAGTGGGCTTCTATGGGGCATAATAATAACATGGGGACTATATGGGCTCAATAATACAATAAGGGGGCTGCACTAATAACAATAAGGGGTTACACTAGTAGTATAGGGACCTAGCCTAACATGGCATAAGTGTAACTACGACCCAATAGAATTTTGTAATCTAGAGGAGCATCGATAACCTCAATGTCTACAAAAACAGTCTTGCTTGCAAGAGTCACTTGACAATTGCGATACATGCCGAGAGGCTAGGAGGGGTGACCGTCTCAAGAACGCAAAGTGGTGGTGGATGGGGACAGTTCAGATGACTTGAGTTTCTTCCAAACGACAGTGTGCATCATGCAGGTGGATGCACCTTAATTAATAATGCATCGGGAGATGATGGCATTACAGACTTGGATTGGTATATGAAAATCAACAGATGATGGTAATGGAGGATGTTCTAAAGCATCAACAGAAAAGACAATCAAATGATCATCTAAAGTATCTACTATGCCCAAAGAAATTATTATAGATTTATTTTGAGATGGGCATGACTGGAGGACCTCCAGCATTGACATGGCAGTAGGTGATTGTGCAAAGTCGTTTACTATATTGCACATGTGGACAGCTCAGTTAGAAGCCTCATTATGGTGCAATGGCCCTTCGGGGATCTTGCGAATTGACTCAACCTTGGGCTGAGGGATCTATAAAGGACCATTTGATGTCATAAGAGACTTAGTAGACTCTTTGGTTTTGGGCTTGGTTGCGATGAAGTCGTTGACTTGCCATATTGACGTGACCGAGTTTGGAATTTGACATCAAAGGTACTGACCCCATTAGAATTAGTCATGAGAATTTAGTAGTCACCAGGACCAGAAGGTTGGGAAGGGTGGGTTTCTTGACCTTGCTAAGGTTGAGCATAAACAAATCCTTGCTGAAGGAAAGGACTAGTAAGCACGGCCGGTTGAGATGGTGCAAGATTTTGAGGTGGTTGTTGCATGGGAAGTTGACCTCTAGAAGTTCCTTGGGCTTCCTACATTTTGTGCATCTAAGGTAAGAGGGGACACTCATGAGTATAATGGCCATGTACACCAAAACATGCACAAGGCTTGTTCGTACGAACAACCTTGTTCTTCCTAGGTTGGTTTCCATGTTGTTGGTTGTTGGTGTTAGGTTGGTTCCCTTGGGGTTGATTAGGTTGATTACCCTAGTTACCCTGGTTACCCTTGGTACCCTTCCCCTTATTGTTTTTCTTCGAATTTTGGCGATTAGTTGCACTCTATTGTGCATACACTTCAACCTAAGGGGGCAGTGGCTGCTGGGGCAGAGGATGAATGGGAGGTTGCGGCTCTAATGACTGAGGGGATGGAGCGCTTGGCGTTGAATAGGTGTAAGATGGTGAAGGGGAAATGGTTTGGTAGATAGGTTGAGCACTAGCTAGCCCTGACATCTACTGATGTGGTTGCATGAATGCATAAGATGTGCTTTGTCTTGAATACATGTTTTTGGCAGTAGGGGGATAAGTGTTGGAGGAATTGGTGTCCCCCTACGGATAGCCATAACTTTGTTGAGTATATGATGAAGGATGTGAAATAGTTCCAACGATACCATTGGTGGCATGAGATGCACCCGGTGCATTTGCACCACCAGGATGAAGGAGGTCTAGTATAACGGTATATACATAACCAGATTGAGCATAAATCAAGTCATATCTAAGAGCGATCTGGAGAGCCTCTTCCTCTGTCTGAGGAAAGTGAGATGCAACATCTTTAGCAATGGGCGCTAAAAGAGTCCTAAGAAAACAATTGAGGTAGAAACAATCTTAGAAGGAAGGAGCACGACACATGCTCCTCCTTATACGCCATTCCTGGACATGGTCGGAAAGACGGGTGGCAGAGAACTAATGAAATGTTGTTGAGAGCTCCGTACCGGTGTCATATCGGAGAGGTAACTGAAAATATGAAAGGAACACTTTAGCAAGCATCACAAAATTGGAATGAGAAGTGGAGGGTTGGTCAATGTACCACTTTGCAGCATCTCTAGTGATCGTGCATTGGAACAACTGAAGACGAATGGAGTCATCGGTGATGGAATTAGACAAACACTACATATTGAAGGAGCAGATGTGATTAGTTGCGTCCTCTTCAGAATTACCCTCAAACTTTGGAATGTTTGAAGGAAGCTTAGTCGGCATAGGTGGCCAACCAACATCGTGGTGTATGGGGTTGTTAATCAATTGGCTAAAATCCAGGAGACTTAACCCAACCATGAAAGGTAGCAAAGGAGCTTCCAGAATGGTTCCTGTAATGGTTCCACTAGATGTTACTACCATGTTAGAACTGAAGCCACCACTAGGTTGGTTTCTTGCACCAGCAGTGGGTCCTGACATGGTGATGATATGCGGTGAAAGAGGCTCGAAATTGGATGAGGAATCAGATGAAATAGAAGAAGAGTTGGTATGGGGACTCAGGGGAGGACTACTCAAACCCTGTGAGGAGGAGTAATACGTCCAAGAGGAAACTGGGGATCAAGACCTAAAATTCTCTGTGATAAAAGCCTTGGTGGCGCCGTGGTTGCAAGACACAAGTGACACGGAAATGGTGAAGGAAGATAAAAAAAAATGTCTTTGTCTTTATTGGGGAGATAAATTAATTAAGTTAAGTCTTGGCTTGACTTGGCAGTGTTAACCAGGTGCCCTTCGCTTAAGGTGTTCTTATGTGTGCAAATATGTGTGTTTATTAATTAAGCCCATATAATTTTTGAAAAAAAGAAAAGGATTGTTGAAATACTGTAAATAAATTGAAATTAAAAACATAAAATAAATAGCAAATCAACTATCTAAACCCCACCCAAACTAGGTTTGCAAACACTGTGCTGGTTGGTGGTGAAATCAACTAAAAACACACTAAAATGGAAAAGATATCTAAGTGTCGGTGTGACTGGGATCAAATGACACTATGTTGTTGGAAAATGGTGCAACAACAACAAACACCAGTGAGGAAAATCGCTGCAAAATATAGGGTAATGGGTGTAGAAACTAGGGCAAACAGTGGCACCCTAAGGCAAATGACCAAGCAAGGCTCAATAGGGAACTTTGGATGGAAACAACCTATCTTTGAAGATTTGAAAAAGAAAGGTACAGATCTAAAATGTATGGCTAAAATCTCTACAAAAACTCAGACTTCTTACTCAACTGAACTCCTCCTACAAAGGTCGAAGCGTACTAGAAGCCCTAGGGGGATCAATTCCACTTCGACGAGAAAAACAAAGTAGATAAAGGCCTAAGCGGGCTAAGATATTGGTCAACCAACCCAGGAAAGTGCTCTTGGAAAAACCCAGAAAGATAAGAAAAATTCTTGGAAACCCTAAAATCACAAGTACTGACCTGTTTTACGGGAGATCACACTTTTTGGGCCAGAAAAGTGCACTTTGGACCTTCAGATCACAAGTTTGGGGCTGAAAAGTGTGATTTATGCTCCTCAGTTCTCAGGCAGAAGTCGCGGAAACATTTGTCCTCTCTGGTGCAGTTTGTTCCTATGACCTATGAAAATAACCAAAAAAAAATTCTAATTTAGAAATTTAACTGATCTAGGGTTAGAATGCTAGTAAACAACATTAAGAGACTAAAAAAAGAAATAACCCTAAGATGAAAACTGAAGGTCACCAACTTTTCTGAATCAGAATTAAAAACCCAGTGAAGTCGATATTTGTTGGACGATAAATGCATAACTAATTCCCCAATGGAGTCGCCATCTGTTATGTAATGTTCTTCTCGAAGGTGTACAAAAAGAAACCACTTTAGATTGCAGATGAAAAACAACCTTAATAGTAAAAATGATTGTAAAACAGTGTGGATCTACATCAAATGATAGAAACAAAACCTGCTAAAGTCCTGATCTATGCAACAGAAATAGTTAAACAACAAAATGGAATAAGAAAATAAGCATAAATAACTCCAATAATCCAATGGAAACCATATATAAAGAATATATTTTATTATATGACACCTTTGAAGGGAACAAATAATGTTACCAATCCCCCTTTGTGGGATGGGTTCTTGGGTATCCTCAATATCTTCAGGTCTATAAAGTCTCTTTTCTCTACAATGTGTAAACCCAACAAAAAATGTTTGAGCTCAATGGGAACTCAAATGGAAAAAGCAAATGGTAAGTGACAGTGATTATAATGAAAGTTACAACGGTGAGTGCAACAATGAAAATGATCCAAAGTGAAGAATGGAGGTAAAACCCTCCAATTTATAACAAAATATTACGTTATTCTCTAATAATGGAAAATAATAAAATAAAAATATTATTAACCAAATTCTAGAATTAATTGTTTGGAATATTTTATTATATTTAGTTGGAGGGAAAAAATATTTAAATTGGTTAAATACTTTTATTTAGAAATAATAAATAAATGATTTATTTATCATCTCAAAGAATGTGGTTAAGGAATAATAAACAAATAATGATCTTTTTAGTCAAACTGACACAGAGTAATAACTAAATAATGATTAATTAATTATTCCTAGAGAAAAATAAGATAAATAATGATTTATCTAATTATTTCTCATGATTGGGTCAAATATGACAAGGAAATTTAGTTAAACAATGGTTTAATTAATTATTCCTAGAAGATAATTAAATAAATAATGATTTATTTAATTATTCTTCATGGGTTTAACTAGAAATAACTTAACAAATGTGGTTTATTAGGTAATTTCTTATAGCGAAAGAAATTTTACTATGGTAAAATTGGCCCACATGGTGTACTTCAATCCATCTAGTAGGTTATGACTAGATGATTAATTTTTGGTAATAACAAGTCTGACACTTGGGATAGACCTTTGGACGACTGTGACGACACTTGTGTGACAGTGATTACAACTTTGTGTGTGAGTGCGACTGATGTTCACATAGCTAGGACAACCCAAACAACAAAGAAAAACCTTCGAAATTACTAGAACAAGATCACAAGCATGACAATGGAATCAACGTGTGGAAAGATGCCAGTTGTTTAAGCAAGAAAAAGAGTGAAAATACTTTGAAAGAGATTAAGGGATGAGCTCTAGCGTTTGCAACCATCAAAGTAAAAAACAAGGAAGGCTCCGAAATTTGAGTGCAAGCCAAAATTTTGGAGGGTGTTGTAGCCTTTACAACAATTGATAAGAGCTCTTTTCCTCTTGTGTTCTATGCGTAAATGTACTTGTTATTATGTGGCTTTAATAGTTTCTATATCGTTGATATATCTTTAGTTATTTTTGGTTATAATCATGTTTTATGACAGTGATGACGTATGGCTCTCATCATGTTTTGATTAGTAAATGAATGAATGATGAATGTATGGCCTAATAGATGTTATTGTAGCTATTATGAGAAGAAACTAGACCTTCTTGGTGATTTTTAGATAAGTATCAGACCCCTATTTTCATATGTGCATTTCTGACCTGTAGATTTCATGTTCATGATATGTTTGGCGAAATTTATATCATGGCTAGGCCTTGTTATGTCAAGTTCTTATCTAAGATTTATATGGAAGGATTTTTCCTTGTTTCATTCATGGTTCTGGAAAGTTTCATTAATTTCTGGGCAGAGGTCTAGATTCTAGCCTGAAAAAGTGGCTTAAATCCTGTAGTTGCAAGCACATAACTAGGTGAAAAAATCTGCAGTCGCTCCCTTGTAAGCATCGTGCATGTGACTGGAGGGTTTCATTCGAAATTAGGCAGTGTTGTGCCAGCTTCTAGGAGATCAAGGAACTGAAAAATAGGTTTAGTTCAGGGTTTGAGAACAGAGAAGGGTGCTTTAGCCCTTGGGTCCCCTAGCACCTAATAAGGAATTCATTAAGGGTCTTGGTTTATCTATTCCACTTCCTTAAGGTGATCTAGGAGGTTGAATCATATCATATTAACTCCTTGTCACATGTTTACCCAGATAGGCTGGTAACTTGGGCAGGGAAAATTTTAAGAAGCCCCCCTAAATTTACATATATAATAAATGGGCAAATCTCCATGGTATATAGGAAAAATGGAAGGCGATTTTATCAATAATATGATATGTATATATAATTTTTTGGTGAATCTCTCACCAGGCATGGCGAATATTTTACTCAATTATAAAATCTTGTGTTTATTGAATACACTAATGAAATCATTGCATTTCTTTAAAATATATTTTGAAATCAAAATTACCGAAATTACATATCTATAACCTAGTGGGTGTAGGATAAAATTCACCCGTGCCATTCATAGAAAGCATGAGAAAAAACCTCATACTATATATAAAACCAAGAAAAATTCAAATTCATCACTTCTAGGGACCTCGTAACCACCCTACTAATACACAAGTATGTTCCTGTTTGCAATTAGAAAAATTACCCAAATTACAATCTGTTTACTCCAGCATGCGCTGGAAAGTTATAGAAGGATGACTAGTGCAATCAATCCATTCCTGGATTTGTTTCAGTTTAAAACAGAAGTATACAAATATACTTGTCCAATATCTATGCTTTAACCATTCACCTTAAGATGTTTTTACAATATAATTTCCTAAGTCTATTTAATATCTTCATTATCATCAAAACCAACCTATATCCATCTTAACTCCACATCTACCACTCTTAGGGGGATGAAATCTATTTATCCCTCTGAGCACTTGGTAGACCCATAATTAAGATGGATCTAAGATGATAGAATTTCCCCTTTAAATAGTCTATGCTCACTTGAATACCATGGTATTACCATGGGTCAATACCATGGGTTATCATAAACCTGGAGCTCAAAAATTACTATTAGTAATTTATAAAAATTAATAAAATTAATAGTTGATTTTTATTTTATTTTTTATTTTAACCAAGCTAAAATGTTTAACATACATTAAATTACAACATCCATTTTTACTCTTGATCGGATCAAATATTTTTTCACTCTATGCTAGTTTGCATATCACGATATTTGATACCTCTCGGGGGTTAGTAGATCCAGAGTAAAGATGGATCTATGCTGGTTTAATTCCCCCATTTAAATAGGCTACATTCCAGGTGAATACCATGGGTCAATACCATGTGCCATTTTGGTGAATACTGTGGGTCAATACCATGTGCCTTTTTTATTTTTATTAATACTGATATTTGGGTTAATAATGTTTTTTTGCATGGTATTAATAACAATTTAGTCCATGGTATTTGTCCCATAGTATTTTGCCCATAGGTTTCATTAAAATATAAGGTGACTTATGGAGTAAATATAAAAAAATGTTTTATTTGTTTACCATACCTCACGTTTATTTATATTTTTATTAATTTAGCATACCTCTTTTACAAATATGGTATTTGGCCCATAGGATTCACTTAAATAAAACCTCTTTCTTGAGCCTTCATAAATAGAATGAGGGTTATGGACTAAATATAAAAAGAGGTTTTATTTATTTACCATGCGTCTAGTCTATTTATAGTTTTATTTATTTACCATACCTTTTGAGTGAGTATAAAAAGATGTTTTATTTATTTACCATACCTCCACTTTACTTATATTTTTATTTGTTTACACCCTTGCATGTATATAAGGTGACTTATGGAGTAAATATAAAAAATGTTTTATTTATTTACCATACCTCTCATTTATTTATATTTTTATTAATTTACGATACCTCTTTTATAAATATGGTATTTGGGCCTTTTGCCCATAGGATTCACTTAAATAAAACCTATTCTTGAAAATGGGCGAATGGAAGGTTGTAACTCCTAATTTCAAGGGCTAAATTTACCTTTTTTACCCTCTCCCTTAAAATAAGGTGGGTTATTTGAGGTGATTTGTAAAAATGTACTATGATACAAAATATTCGCCCACTAAAAATTTAGAACCCCTTAATTTCACCAAAGGGCGAACATTCGCCCTAAAATTTTCTATGAACTTGGGTAAATGTGGGAGGAGGGTATTACAACCTTGTGGACTTAGAATGATTGATGAAGTTCCTCTCTAATTGAAAGAAGATATGAAATGTGAATGTCCTGAATGGACCCTTCTTTGACCAAGTTTGTTGGAAATTGGATGGAATTATCCTATATTATGAACATATTCTATGATGATTACTCTTCTACGAGTTAATTCACTGATTGGATGCACTGATGGGAATATTGAAATATGAACATTACTTAATGACATGATGGTTAGTTGTGATGATTCTTGTAATTTCTCAATAGATGAGAGGGGGTGTTAAAGTTGGGAAAATAGGAAAGAATTCTCTATATTATTTGAATATGCAATAAAGTATTAAATGGATCAAAGAAATATTATGACAAAGGAAATTCAACTATATCCAGAAAAGTAAAGTCATCTTCTTGAAGGGAAAAATAGAAATTTGAATTTGTGAAATTGATTTAATATTAACCAAATTCATGGGTTGGCCTTCCCTCCAAAGGGCATGTCCTTGATATCAACCACTATATAAAGGCATCCTCAGACACCTATTGGAGGAAAAAAAAAAATTGTCTTCTTATGGTTTCTATGGTTTGGAGAATTGATTATATCTTAGGAAATTTAGGGTTATTACATACAAATTTGTAAAAGCATTCCTGGCACATTTTCAAGGTTCTTCTATAACACAATTTAGAGGATCTTCTATAGCACAATTCAGAGGCATGGTGAATGAGGCATAATTAGTATTTCTTGTGAGATAGTTTGGATTTTCTGTGAGTCAATTCAGATATTATTAGAGGCATGGCACAACTAGGAGGCATGAATTGGATATCTTAAAGAGTCACTTTAGTTCAGATCTATCCAGGCTCAAGTTGCATATCTATGGCACAATTTCGGAGCTGTGATTTGGATCAATCTTAAGGCATCAGTTTGGAACGACAATATGGATCTTTGTTGGTATATTAGAAAGGGAAATTTGTATCTTTGTTGAACCCTCGTTCTCGGATCTCTGTTGAAGAAGTCTGAACCTATGTTATAATGTCCATCCCACATGAGAAGACCAAGGTATGTAATCAATTGTTATAATATGAAGAGTTTCCAAGTATTCTAAGGACTACTTCAGGCTATTATTGTTGAATAACATTAGCTACAAAATGACTATTGCAAAGTCACAGTTATAACATAAGTATGACGAACCCCTTTTCCTTGTTGTAAGATGCATTCAGTTTATATGTGAAGAGTCTATAGTCTGTCATCCAGGGTTGTAATGATATGTGCCATACAAGTTACAAATGACAGTTGGAATACTACATTGTGGAAACTATGATGTATACAAGGATTTATGGTCCTAACCTATATTGCTACAGAAGACAGAAATCTATTATGCTACAAGAAACCAAGGTTGGACTTAGATCAATCATGATTGGATCACTTGTTATAGTTGACTGAACAAAGGATGACAAAACCAAGGATGACTAGACTGAGGATGTATCTGCGATATAGTGAAATCTGGATAGTGTCAGTGATTGAGCTTGTTTGGAAAGCATGTGTTGTTGGCCCTAAGTGGCCTGATGTATTACATGTCATTGGATCTCTTTATGCTTAACTCTTTATATTAATCAAATAATAAGAAGAATTTAGTTTGGGTTTTCCCCCTTGTGGGGTTTTTCTCTAGTCTTTGACCTAAATAATGGTGTCCTTATTGTCTCTGATTTTACTCTATTTGGTCCTTAATTTTACATTACATTACTATTATGTATATTAATGATAATTATGGAATGATATGAGATAATGAAAATTTTAAATTTCTATATACTATAAACTTCAGTTAAATTCCCTAAACGTGACACATACAAGACTAGCACAGAGAGTGTAAAAATGACTAGAGAAATTGAGCCATTTGGTTTTGAAATCAATAAGTACCATCCCAATACTATCAAATCTTTGAGGAAAGAAATTGGATTGATTTTATTCTCAAATTCAAGGGTTATAATAAGAATGTTTCTAGGGAATTTGAATTGTCTTTTGATGGAAATTATGCCCAGATGGGCCACCTTACCATCCATTTGTTAGATTCTATATTAAGTTAGATTACATGGCTACCATAGGAAGGAGAAAAATGGTTTAATATGTAGCATCTACAAGGGAATCCATGGACCTATTTCATTAAGAGGTCAATAAAACATTAATATTATAAGAGACAAATGCCCAATACTTGGTAGAGGTACCCAAGGGATGAGGTCACCTTAATAATCTATAGATATATGACATGTGATGGTAGATTTAGTCTCATCTACATCTATCATATCATAATATTGCAACATTTGAGGGGAGAGAACACCTTGCATTTTCCATATTATTTTCTTAAAAGTTTCACCATTATGGCTAAGATAGCACAAAGATCTCCAAGTAGTGACAAAATTTATTTCTTGACGGTTTAATCAAGATGATCATAGATTGGTAACTCTTCAAGAATCAAGAGACTTGGCAGACATTTCATAAAAGGAATCAATTTTTCATAGTGGGAGAAATGGAGTCTATATAAGAAGAGGATACATATTAAGTTGAAGAGCATGATGAAAATCAAGAACAAACACATAAATAGGAACAACTAGCAAAAAAAATATAATCTAGAAGAATGACAAGATCCATGACTAAGAAAGTGGATAAAGAGGAAAATACAGATACATTTGTTCATATGGACAAAAATCAAAGAACCGAAAGTCCTCCCTTGGTTGAAATAGATGATAATAATAGTGTTGACAGGGATCAATAACTTATCTATGATTATATGGAGTCTTTATAGACTTAAGAAAAAGAAGAGTGAATATTTATAGGTAAAGGAAAGTTTCTTAAAGAGTATACCTTTATTGATGAAGAGGACGAATACACAACCACAAAAGAGGAAATAAGAGAAATCATAAGGAATTAGTGTTCAAGGCAAGTTGAAACATATCATGTGACATAACTAAAGGAGGTTATTTCTCGTTAGGAGGAAGCCCTTGAAATGAAAAAGAGGACAAATAAAAAGTTAAAGAAGGTTATCCAAGAGATGCAAATATTACAAAGATACTTGAATCATAGAGTGATTTTCTCATCGAACAAAACCTCATATTAATAAAAGAGAATCAACAGATTCAAGAGGAAAATAAGAGGTTTCAAGAGGAGAATAATATGATCGAGATCCACACAAGCCTATAAGTCGTATGAGAGGAAAAATGCCCTTAAAGTTGAAAACAAGACTCTTGAAAGTGGAAGTTATCATGAAAAGGCCTAAATCAAAGGGACAATCATCACAATCTCCCAAATACAATCTTGATATTTTGTTGCAGGCAACAAAGACAATATGATATAGACAATGAACTTTTGGGGAATAAGTATGAGGACATACTTCACCTTAAGTCTAGGGGAAAGTCAATCCTCTGTTTTGATAGGAATTTTGCTATGGTTCTATGTCTTCTTTGACCTTAAGAACACCTCCCTTAGCCATTTATGACAACATTTTCTCATATTTTACCAACATAATTACTTTGCCAATGTATTTTATTGATAATTTTATTTTTTAAAATTTGATGTAAATAATTGCATTGTGAAATAAAATTACAGATTTCGGTAGAATTTTTAAATCATCCTTTGTTATGATATTTACAGGAGATATAAGTAAATTCTAATATATGGTTTTTTTTCTCATGAATGTCTTGATATGGTGAGATTCCTATTTGCCCAATTTGAAACATCTCTGAAGTATTTGGTGAATGCAAATACTCCAATAGGAAAAACATAACGTGAGTTGGAAAATATGATTAGATCATAATTTTAGATATTAAATCTATGATTTGAGCACACAAGAAGGTTAAATTGATGACATTTCATATCTATAATAGGTTGCAATTAATATATAATAGGATTTTTGGGCATTTAAATTTTTTTTTTCCTATAAAGTTGAGCAAACTTTACCTACCAAGACATGCTATTATTTTTGAGACTTTGGATTTCGACTTGAGAGCTTAGAATTTGTTTCCATCCCTGTTTTCAATCCATTTTAATAAATTCATGGAGTTCCTTTGAATTTTCAATCATTAATACAAGGTAAGTGTGCTTTCCGAGCTGTGGAAGGGCCCCCACGACTCAAGTTAGTGCACTATTTCATTATTGTGCATAATTATCATATATAGTTACTTTCTAATGACGATTATTGTCATATTTCTCTTGTTTATATGCACAAATTATATTCTTTATATTAAAATACAAAGTTGTTCATAAAATTGGTTTCCTAATTATTGTGTAGTTATGTTTTCAAACTAATTTTAAATCCATTGTTAAGCATTCTTTTCTGGTTACACCATGGCTATATCATCTACTTTTTAGTGTTTTTAGTGCTATTTTGATTTAGTTACAACAACTAATTCTTAGTGTGAGTTGACTAGACATCATAAGTTATCTATCACTAGATATTACAACTATATTGCATTGGTATATCATAGTAACCACATTAGTTCAACATTGCATCATTAGAATATATATCGTTGTAGATTTAGGTGTGTTTATGACTCTTATTTATCATAGAGTAATTGTTATTTGAGAGAACAATCTAGTTGGAAAAGTTGACAAAGGCACCAAAAGTGTCATTCACCATTTTTTATCTTGGTGAAGAAGGCCCACACTATCTTAACGACTTTTCCACTTAGCCTTGGGCTAACAAACACCATAGTTCCCTTTTTTCATTTTCTTCTTTCCTTAGATTATTTTAATGGTTTGGGAATATACTAGTTAAGAGGATGAGTAGAAGAATATGAGTGATTTCCCATCTTCACTCTTACAAATGGGAAAGGTTGTAGTGCGTCTTTCAATCCCTTGGATTAAAAACCCCTTAACTATCTTCATTTCCGAGAATTTGAGTGTGAAATTTGTATCTTGAACATGATTGCATAGAGGACTCTAACTTGTGTGAGAAGTCCTAGTGAATGTCCAGTCCAAAGTGTTCATAAATCAAGTAGGTGTATTTTATATTTCAAGCATGTGTGATTAGAATAGAGTTTTCTTTCATGCTTTCTTGATTTAGCCTTTAGTTTTGACTTTTGATTTTAATTCAACCTAGAAGTGGTAGCTAATATAATCTAACTCGTCACATATTGTAGTGTCATTCCAAGTTTACAAACATCATATTGATATGAATATTGTGTCCTAGTTTAAGTCTTTGAATTATCCCAACACTACGTACCTAGATATTTCTCCTTGTCATTATTATCTCTCCATGTTTTTGTTTATTTATTTTTCACTTTTATTTCCACTTTGGCTTACCTTGTATGATTTCCTTATCTACTTCCTCATTAGAGTATTCATCATTAACCCCTAAGTTGGGAGCAAATGGGATTCAAGTGCCCTACAACACCTTTAGTGGGGAATGGTTAGTCTCATCCTCATGGTCTAAGGCATTACTTTCAGGTAAGAGAAATGATTCTAGATTTCTTTCAAAGGGAGGCATTTCTACATATCTTTCCATAGTTTCTTGTGGGTTTTCATGATTTCTTGGATTTATTATCTTCCTATTAGGAAAGAGCTTCATACACATTACCATTAGGAATGTGCTCTTGTACTTTTCTCCCTATGGACTTATGTGGGGACGGGGGGGTGGGTGGCCATTAGGGATGGGTGCATGTAGAAGGCATATATATATTGGATGTTGAATGATTGGCATAGGCTTGAGTCTTCTCAATTTGGGGAAAATTTCCTTGTTTGGTTGAAGTGTGTTTCTTCTTGGTTTGCTACCATTGTTCATTTCTTTCAGAAGGGGCTTGTTCAAGAATTGAATTAAGGCAGTTTCTAGCAAAATTCCCGTATTCATGACACGCTCTTCATTTGAAAGGTAGAGGTTAATCATCCACTGACTACATATACATCTAGTTAACTAGTTTAACTAAACTGCTTCTAGAAAACCCTTTTCCAAATATACTTTGATGAAAATGCAAGTACATGTATTCATTCAATCTCATGGTTCAGATTTCCCTAATGTATTTCTGATGTTTCTAATTGTTTCATTATTCCAATAGTGTAAAGGAAAATGTAGAAAGAATACACAAACTTGACCTATAGATGGAATGTTGTTTTCAAGATTGAAATATAGTGTCCAACGATTAAGCTACATCCCATGAGAACCCAAAAAATAAGGCCCTTTGTGGAAAATTAAATCATAGTATTCTGTTTCCTCAAACAAGAGAGAAAAAAATACTTGGCCACATAATTTGAGGGAAAATTGTCCTTTAATCAAAAGTTTCCAATCCAAATCACCATAGCTAGCTTGTAAGGATGCTTAAATTCCCATGGCTCGTATAGATGCTTAGATTCCCATAAACGGTGTGATCAAACCCTTTACAGAAAAACCTATATCTACAATAATATCCTAATAGATTACTTTATTAATAATTAAACTTTTTTTTTGAAATATATTAATTTTATTTTTATAAATATTTTTTCA
This sequence comes from Pinus tabuliformis, assembly GCA_031772625.1. NCBI lineage: Eukaryota > Viridiplantae > Streptophyta > Pinopsida > Pinales > Pinaceae > Pinus > Pinus tabuliformis. Next base: position 1,343,880,598 of record CM062819.1, on the reverse strand, counting down.
TGAAAAAATTACTTTAATATTTCTTCATTGCAGACCAAATATATAAGTTAAAATGAAATTTAACATCAAACCTATTATTTTTAGGTAGTATTGGGTTACTATATCGTAAGAGTGTTCATTGAGACTTAAAATATCTATATTTATATTTCAATAATGAATCCATAAGGTTACATCTCATCCATTTTAATAATTACCACATTAAAATGTTATTCATTATTTTATATTTAAATGACAAAAGTAATGCTTAATTTTGCAATGATCCTTCGAAATGAAATTATATACAACAATCATAGGCATTTTATATTTAGATGAAAAATGGACTTTTGATATAAAGGTAAAGGAAGCAGGTAACGTGTTAGGTTCACCTTTTTTCAATAGTAATTGCGTGACTAGGTAACTTCACATCATATACATATTGGTAGTTCACGTGCATAGTCTCATGGTTTAGGTCAATATTAGATTTTACGTATCAACAAACTTGTGTCACCTCAATTAAGGTTTGTTTTTTCTTTGTATATATTGATAGGAATATCAATTTATGGGCATATATCATATTAATATTATATTAATTATGTCAATCGATATGGTTTATTTTAAAATAAGATTTCCAAAATTTTTATTCTTTAAAAAATAAATATGGTGGTTTATATTTAATCGTTTTATATTTTTCGTCACATACATAATTTAATAGATAAAATTAAGAGTTTCAAAATTGTTTTTGTTTTAAAATTTATGCATTATGTTTGCTTTTACGTTTTATGTTGTTTTGACATTACAAATTTTGAGCGTTGTATAAATTAAATAGTTGATAAATTAATTGGTGCATAAGAATTTTGATGTCTATTCATGTTTATCATCCATTTAATTTATATGGTTATGCTAGTTATATTTATACATAATTATGTTTTTTCTTTGTATACATGATATTTTGTTTATATGAAATGTTTTAAGAGATTTATTATTGATTAATAATGTATCGTCTCACATCTTATGCCTTTGGCATTCATGCAATCCTTTTATCCGGATTTGACATTCATTTATTAACTGCAACTTTTTTTTGAGAAATTTGGCATTCATCTAGGAAAGTTTTGTAATGTGTTTAGGAAAGATAATATGGGACACCTATGGAGGTATTCAAGGGAATAATGAATGTAATATGGCCATAATAATAGAACAGGTCCACTATGCAATTAAAATATAAGAATATAATAATAAAGGACGATTGACATCAGACCCCTAGGAATACTCATGAAAAAACATAAATACACATTAGTATTATTGTATTGGATATATATTGAATTGTATTGTATTATAACAAGCATATATTGTGTAGTGGTTACTTTGATAAAGAGTGTTTGATTGTGTTGCACTACTTTAAGGTTTCTTATCTCTATATAATATGTGTTGTTCATGGTGAAATTTTTGGTATCTCCTGCGTCTACGGTTTATTTATGAATTTTATGGTGGATTATCTATTATACCTTTAAAGTTTTACTACTGACATCACGACAAAACTCAAATGGTGCTTCACAATATTTATGGATGAAATTCCTAATAAACCCATCTACATAAACTCATGCGCCTCACCCATGGGGATTTGAATCGAGAATCTGTTGGCACAAAACTAAGCAAATACCCATCAACATTGGCAACAACCAGTGAACTAGCCCCTTGGGCCCCACACACAATAAATAAAAGTAAAAAAAACAAAAAAAATATAATTTTGGTAAAAAAAAACTATGGTGGTTGTAATCATGTTGAGAGAAGTACTATTAACTATTTGAACCCTTAACCTTGTTTACCAAAACACAACATTTATAGTAGTATAATTATTAAAGATAGAAAATAATGGTTGATTGGATAGAAAAAGATAAAGTAGAAATGAACACAATGAACCCTGAGTTTTAGAACACGAAGAGACCCTCAATCAAACACCAAATTAGATAACTTATTTTCACACATAAAATAAATAGTAGAAAAAAATCACATCCTATAAAGAAGAGATGAACTAAACTCACAATAAAAGAGAATTCAGTTGAAAATAAAGGATTCAATAAAGATGGGAAAATAGTAAGATGAAAATTAGAATGTTGGACATGATAAGTAGTCTAAAGGAAGTCAGAATAAAAAAGAATAACAAAGGATAGAAAGATAAGCCATTCAAATTAAATAAAAAATGTAATTTGAGTAGGTAGTTATCCGATTTATAATAAAAGAGATAGGAATGGGGAAACAACAAAAGTAGATCTTAGTCATATAATAAATTGATAGAGGACCTAGAGTTTGATTATAGTGACTTCATATTTTAAATTATCTAAAACAAAAAATCAAAAGAAAGCAAATTACAATTAACAATGTCAATGGAGGGAAAATCAAAGTTAGAATTGAGAGTGCCTCAATATAAACAAAGTGAAAGATAAATCTTATAACATTATTGATGGAAATAAAAACAATTTCAAATTTGATGACTATATTGATAATGGAAGAGATGAAGTCAAAATTAAAAAATTATTTAATGGAAAATGAAAAAAATGTTCATGTCCATGACTCATTCAAGGATGACAAAATTATATTAACAATAATAATACCATTAATGTAGAAATCCCCCCGATCGAGGTGTGACGGGATGTGAGACCCTTGTGAGGATCGTCGTTATGATTAAAAAAGTGTGGAGCAGGGCAAGTGGGTGGCCCACCCAATGCAACCACACGCTCAAGGTAAGTAAGGGACTGACGAACCATAACCAAGTGGAAAAGAGGACCGCGAGCACGGTAATTCGGGTTTTACAAGTGGTAAGTCTAGTGGTAAGCTTGGCATTCTGCATGCAAAAATTCTGGTTTCACCTCAGGAGATGTGGTAAGGTGGTGAAGGTAGCTTGTGGGACTACAGACCTGCGCCATAGGCAGAGCACCCAAGATGACAACAAAGGCGTGACAACATGGGTGGGTAACTAATATGTTTCTTAGGCCTTCCTAGTTCATGAAATGGTGATATTGTTGCAAGGCTCGAAGCTAGAATGGCAGGGTTTGGTGATGATAGTGCATGGGTTAATTGGGATTGGGTTAAGTCTGTCTCTGTTAGCGTCTAGAATGTCGATTTCAATCTTTTATGGAAATTTTTTGGCTCAGATGGGCATGTATGGGGAGTTGGGGCCTGCATTTAGGAATTTGTCTATAAATTATGTTAATGAGTCATGTAATTCTAGGCGTTTGAGGCCCGGATGGGTCTGGGGTCTGTTAGAGAGTCGAACATCTTCTGGAAGTCTCCCGACCTAGAGGGGCATGTATGGGGAGTTGGGGTCATCACCGAGTGTCTCGTCTGTAAATTATGTGAAGGCCTCATTTAATTCATGGAGTCAAAGGCTTGGTCGGGCCTAAAGACAGAGAGAGAGTCTGGGAGGAGTAAGGCATTCGTGTCATTCGAAAGAAATGGAGATGGTTGGGTCTTCTACCAGCCCAAAGGTAAAGGCCGAGGGTGTCGGGGTTCTTTGTGTTCTCATTCCCTAGAACAAGAAATGGGGAACCAAAATGGTCTCCCACAAGAAAGGGACGGATGGTAAAACCTGCATTTGGCATTTGGACTATAAATATTTTATTGAAACATCTGTGTGCACTACCCTATCAGGTCTGCCTAAACTGAAAACTCCTCCAGCTTCGACACTGCTGGTTCTCACTTCAGTGAGGGCTCAGAAGGTACCGTAGTCGTTGGGTGATCCCGTCTACGGTAGAATGGTGAACGCAGAGGCTAGCATGAGGAAGTGAGGGCACCATTGCGACAAAAACCAGAACAACAAGAAAGGGAAAACACACTAACTTCGTCCAGCAAGCCCTAGTGCAAAAAAGAAAGGAAAACAGGGGAGGAGAACATGCAAAATATCATATATGCTTACGGTGTTGGACCCCTGGCACAAGTGAAGTCTTTCATCTCGTCATGGGAGGTGGAATTGAACGGAAAGGTGACTGCAGAACCGATTCCAACAGAGGACTGGGAACCTTTGGTAATGGACCCTAGACACACCCGCAGAAGGTTGACTCTGTTCAAACAGTCAATCCAAATTTATTGGGTAATGAAGAGCTTATTGGCAAGAGCTATGTCGGAAACCCAGAACATGGATGGCCCCCAGCAAACCCAGCAATCTGAACTGAGCCTCAAGGAAATTCAATGGGAAATATAGGCAGTATAGTGCAGCAGTAGCACCAGAATGTCCACCTTGGCCGCATGGAAAAATAGCTACAAAGTATGCAACAAAATGAAATGCCAGGATCGAGTGCAAAGGACCCTGCCCTGGTAGAATCGTCTGATGATTGACTACTGAGAAGTCATGAAATTTTTGAAAGTTTCTGATGTTTTTTGTTGTTTTTATGATTTGGTCGGATAACATTTACATTGTCAATAGTACATATAAATGGGTGATAGAAATGATAATATATAAAGCTTGGATAGAAATACTTAAACTGTTTATGTTTTGGACGGCTTATAATGTTGATCGGTGGCCAACGGACCTGGTTTCCTTCGGACAGGTTGAGACCACGAGACATATTTTTTGTAATTTACTTTACATATTATTAATAGAAAGATATTGCCAAACTTACACCAAAAAAACAAAAAATATATAGAAAATAATGAAATCAATGTTAATAAAGATAAAAAATAAAAAAATTAACTTCAATGATGTTATCGATAAACGATCAATTGATAATGGAAAGAATTAAATTAAACTCAATAAAACAATAATAAATAATAATAATTATTACACCTATCTAGATAGATTAAAAATAACGAAAATTTGAAAAAGCTAATAAACATGATAATGCAATTAATAACTAGAAATCTCATGAAATATAAGTTGGTTAAACATTTAACGAAGGGAAGGTAAGAGTAAAACAAAAGATAGTAAGAAAAAATTCTCAAATTTATCTCGGTCATATTATATAAATAGTGAAATGAAACCAAAGTCACAAGCAAATATTATATATAAAAGAACACTATAGTGAAAGTTGTAAAGCTTATAATAAGATTAATATAAAACCATAACAATGGCAAGATCAACACAGGTTCAGAAATTGAAAAAAATTGTGACAAAATCAGTGAATGATTTAAATATGGAAGATAAAATGGATTAGCATAAATGGTGTGCATATTGCTAAGCTTTTAAAAATAAGAAACATCGAAAGCTAACACAAGCGCATAAGAGAGGAAATCATGGAGGAAGGAGATTGTACAATTTCATATACATGTCATTCTCATAATCCTTGCTTCCAAAATATTTGAAATTTGGAAGAAGTGTATGCAATATTTATTATAAGTATTTGCATGGCAAAGGATATTTTGACAAATGTTGAGCTCTGTCATCATACAATTGGATTGTTTAAGAATGGTAAGGTGCTAACTAAAGTAAAAAATGCAATGTCATTGGTGGAGGGATTCATTCAATGTGGGGTATATAATTTCATATGCTCTTGTGCATTATTTAATAGTGGTAAATAAAATGGTTGATAATAGTTATCTTCATAATTTAGTGCGGAGATATAGTTCCTTTAATTAACAATGTTGGTAACGAATCGCAAGATTGGCCAAGCTTGTCAAAATCCCTTAAGGGCCATGCTTGTCAAAATCCCATCTCTCTTTATATTAATATATTAATTTGTCCTCAAAATATACTTAATCTCACCCATCAATCTATACAAATGGCAATACTTTTATTTGAAGTATATTTATTTCTTTACAAGTGACAATATTATTATTTGAAAGATATTAGTTTATTATAAGTTACTTCCAAGTTATGAAGCAATCCATTAAAAAATATTTTTCTAATTAATTAATTGGCTGTGAGGCTAATGAAGTTTTTCTAAAATGCAAATATTATATTATTAAAAAACCAAAACAAAACAAAAAAAATTATTATATTATTAAAAAACCAAAACAAAACAAAAAAAAATTATATTTTGTTATTTCTTAATACAGACAAGAGTCTATCTATAGTGGAACTTGTGAACTTTTAGGAAAGTGGAAAAAGATTAATGTTATATTTTAAGATATTGCTTTAAAAATAATGTGGTAAGTGCATATAATGAGATTACAAGAGAAAGAGCACATTTCGATGTGATCAGGTTCGAAACAAACGATTTTAATATATAGTTAAACAAAACTAAGATATAGTATTTCAATTTTTCATGGAAGAACCTTATAAAGTAAACTTGATAGTAGGTGACAAAAATTAGAAGATAAGTGCACGAAATTAATAATTCATCTATGGTTAATCAAAACACATCCTGCACCTTCCACCTTTGGATAATGTTTCAATGTTCTATCAAAGCACATAATATATGAGTATTGAGATTTCATCTACTAATGAAACTAAGTCAATGTCAATTGAATTTTTCTAGCTTGATCTAACACTAATTTGAATGGATGAGGATGGATGAAGAGTAAATTTTTGAAACCAAGTTTCATTCAACTTATCCAATTCTTAGGAATTTGGAAATTTGAGTTGGTAGGAGTTAAGGTGTTCATACAAAAGTGTTATTTCCTCAACAGAAAAGTCCCCATGGAGCATCTAATTATTATAGAAGATGCCTCAATTTCATGCTAACCAAACCTTCCAACAAATAAACTTTGTCGCAATTAGACAAACTCTTTTGAATGGATGTTTGTTTTGAAAGGACCCCATATACTGATTTTTCTAGGTATCAAAGAGTTATGACCAAGACAGTGGCCACTAAACTCTACAATCAATTCCTTGCAATATAAATTTCCAAACCAACCTAGTGAAATTGCATTCCAAAAGAAGGTGAAGAGAAGATTCAACAAAATAACAACATAATATGCATCTTGATGAGCCATAAATGCCTATTTTACACAATTTTTTGGTTGTGAGGACCTTCTGACAAACCAAATGCCAAAAAAAATTGTTTATTTTGGGAATGCCATCTTTTAACAACTCCTTTTAAACCCCAAGTTTTTTAATTGTAATTAAGACAAATGATGCTAGAAATAACCATCATGAACATCTTGACAAACTTTAATTTATGTAATATGCATTTTATTTAATATATTGCTAAAGATGAAGAAAAGAGAAACCAACATGGATCTTAAATTATGCTTGAGGTAAGCCATATGGGGGATTGGGAAGTTTCCTACTTTACCTAAATTAATGTTTTATTTTCTGGTTTGGTAGTTGAATTACTTAGTTTTCAACAAATATGAGAAATAATAGGGATGTGTACTAGACTACTCTAGGATTATGGGATACACACCCATTTTGAAGACTCCAAGTTGACCATGAAACTTGAGTAGGGAATTGAAACTCTCGTACTAACCAACATGCATGCAATTGGGCAATAGAGTGCAAGGAGAGAGAGAGAGAGAAGTGCATGCAAGTGAACTAAGAGAGAACTTGTGAGCACAAGGTAGAACCATACAAGGGGATAAAAATGTGACCTTGAACATCAGGGGGGTGGTAGCATAAAAACATCTAAGCCACAACAAACCTATGTGGAGTTGTGAACTCATTTAATTGGACAAGGAAACAATGTGGAAGGCTTCAAACTTAGATATAGGCCAAAGGGATTCACTGAATAGTCAGATTGAATTAAAACATAAGGAATTGAGAAAAAGGTAGGATTGAGGGACTACAAGACCAGTGAAAGATTCCATTTGTGCTTTGTAGCCCATGGTGGCCATATTGTGAGTGTTAATAGGCCTAGGTTTAGTAGTTGAAAGGTTGAATGTTGATTTCTTGTATGTGAAAGAGAGTGGACTTCATGCCCTCTATCTTGACTTAATAATTTTGAACCATGAGTAAATATTCCTCTTAAGGCATCAAATCTAGCTCGGGGTGGCCAGTTGTAAGAAATATCCAGTGTAGTTGTTCCTATGGTTGAGTGGAGAGTGGTTCTCCCTTCTTAAATTTCCAACAAGGTTAAGTAACACATATAAGTATATGTATTTTCTTTGTTAATGAAATTAAATTATTGTTTAGCATTTTATGATAATGGTTATGTTGGATTTCTAAGTGTGTATTTAATGATTAGATGAAACCCATGGTGTATGGTGTTTGGTTAATCAATGTCAATTCATTTACTAAGTAATGTTGTAGGAAAAATAAATCACATAAGTATGTTCCTTGTGTTAAATATGAATTTTACAATATGGTAGAGTGTAATGCATAAGTTGAGTTGAGCCTATGGTTATTCTTATAACTATGTTAGTATATCTAGCCATTGATGGGCCAGTAGTGAGATTGAACAACTACATTGTACTATGGAATTAAAGTAAGAATATTGGAAGGTTTTCCTTCATTCGAAACATTGAAGAAGGGTTGTTAAGGAATGGTTGTGAATGTTTTGAATGAAAAGTCCATATTTGTCGTTGAGGAGTTATGGGGACCTTACTTACTCATGTGTTAAGCCAGACAATTGGTTCTATATTTTGCAAGGTTCTAGAGTTTATATTTGTAGTTTATAATCCTCAATAGTTTGAAAAATTTCATCTCAACTGGGGATCAAAAGGAGGGTTTGGAGATTGGCCATCTCATGGCTTTGTTTTATGGAAATTCTATGCTAAGGAAATTGTGTTGGAATCCTTCATAGGCTAAATTTAAGACCTTTGCATTCTTATAATTATTTTGGCTATATATCTACCCCAATTAGAGTCATTTTTAGTCCTTTGAAATAGGATTAGGCACTAAGAGAATGTTTAAAAATTTGGGGATTGGTTCCCCTGTTTTCAAATTGATTTGGACATTTGGGTATTGGATAATTTTTATCCCAATACCTAGTCATATGATTCGTCTTAGAGATGTGACTAAGAGATAGTTGTAATAGGGACTATGTTTGAATTCCATTAATTGGATCGACCTTTAACCATCATAGAAAGTTCTTAAGCTATCCCAGTGGTTGGTGGCCTAGTTAATAAATTGTTAATTGAAGGGTCCTTATAGCTTCCATCAAATGGAATCCATTAACTAAAATGGCATAGACTTGCAGAGTCACTTTCTTATTTTTCTAGTGGTTGGTGACCTAGTTGACAGAACCTTTAGTTAATGGAGACATGAAATTAAGTTCCATTAAGTATCAGAGGACCAAATGTTAGATTTTGCTAGTGGTATGAAACCCCAGATCCAGATTCTATTAAGATCTATGTTGGGCTTTGAATATGTCATATTATTAAATATATAAAGTCTCCATTCATAAGTCATATTCCCACATTTATGACACTTTCCATAGTAATTATACCACCAACTTCTGCTAAATGCATCTCTTCCACCTTGTGGTTAATTATGATGGATTTCTTATATTTTTAATGATTAAAAATGTATTTAATATGGTTTTATCAATGATGGCTTACTAATGTGGTTATGTGACCAAGAAGCATGTTTGAATATGAAAATTTATATTTATCTTCCAGCTCAGTACCAATCTAGCAGTTCGGTACTAGCTTTTGCACCTGCACGAATGGAGAAAAAAGTCAAAATTATAAAATATGTTTTTGTTTCTCAAATCATGACATATTATATTCCACATGGGATTAATATATTGGTACATGCCTTGGAATATACCCATCTCACACATGTGGGATCCTAGCAAATGATTTAAGCTACAACCAAAAATACGTAACAATTTTGAAACTACAATGTTTTGCCTCAATTTTTGCGGATATGGTGGTGAATCTAAAGAATATGGAAAATGGGTTTTTGTACAACATATAAACTTACTTGGATCTTAAATCGTTTCAAAAAATTCAACATGGGTTCAAATTTATAGTTGGTTTTTAAAGAAGATTTGTACAAAATTTATGACAAAACCCATATTGGAAAAAGTATCTAAACAATTAACTTCAAGCACGATTTACGAGGCCATGGAATTGAATCAGGAAATTTGAAGACATGATTTTGTTGATAATATGGTAAATTAGGCTCCATAGAAACAACTATCCAAAATACAACATGGTCAAGGAGATCATGTTGGTAACACCAATTTGTATAAAATTATAAAAAAACCAAATTTATGAGATTTTCCTCTAAAGTTGTAAATTTGTTTTCTAAGGTTAGGAGATTGGATTTTGTCCTTATTCATTGGTTTTTATGTATAAATAGAGCCTCATAGGATTGAGAAATGGGAATATTATTGTGACACCATTTTATCACATAAACATTCTCTGTAAACTATTATACTTTGTTGAGGCTCGAGGGTAATAAAGTTGCAATTTTGATGATCTATTGATTTTTTTAGCAGGTAAGCATATGATTTTTCAGCTACTTTGTTGGTGTCGGAAAGGGCCCACTGTCTCCAACATTTGTATGATTTCTTGTATTATTTTTGTTTCAGATCATAAATAATTGTAAGTATTGTTTTCAGATTTTTGGTACTTAGTTATCGTGTATTAATTTAGATCTTGTATATTGGCTTAATATATATTATTTATCTGATTTCATGTTTTTGTATCATCATAAGTAACTTGGATTTTCATATAGGAATTCAACCATACTCTGTTTTAGCGTTTCCTGTACTTGTTAATGAAATCATTGATTCAATACCTATTTCGGTACCTGCATATGAGATAGGTTGAGATACACTAGATGATGTTAGTATATGTGTGAGGCAAAGTAATGTGTGTATTGTGGATTTTCTAAAATCATTTATGTGTGTGGTGCACCAACATTTCTTCATTATTAGTTGCTTGATTTAGTCTTACATGAGTAGTTTGCACTAAGGTTACATTACATTATATAATTCTAAATTTCAATTTATTGTTGTGTGATTTACATATTCAGAGTTAAGTTTGTTAATACAGGAACAATTCAGACCCCGTATTTCATATTTCATGAGCTCAAATGGGAAGTCTTGACACTGTTTCAGTCTTCCTGTACTAATCATTTCCAGCAATAGAATAGATGTCAGAGTGTTTGTATTTTTTTTATTCTTTTATTTCCTTTTAAGCAGTGTCTTTTATTTCTAAATGGCGTGAAAATTAGTCTAAAGTTAACTTAGGCTATAATCCTACATTTCCTGTGCTTGCATCTCTAAGTGTTACGACCTCGGATTAGATAATTAGATGTTGGAATTAGAATACATATAATTCCACCAACATTTTTGGAGTCGTTGTCGGGGAACTGCTAAAGGGATTAGAGCATAGTTGTTTTCATAAGTTTTCTGCATGATTTTAGTCACAGGGACAATTTGGAGGTGGATATAAAATGGTAACACGAGAGGTAAGAACCCACGTGTCCACTTTGGTGGGGTTTCCCCAAAGCCTTGTTGTTTCCTTATTTTTCTTTGCTAGTGTGTTTTCCTTTAGATTGATTCATGAAAAGAAGAGAAGCCTAACTTGTGTGAACAGATAACTTGGTGACAACAGGGTTTTAGTAGCATGGTGGTGCTTTGAGTACATCAGTGGCTTACTTGTATTTCTATTAATTGTGTTTCCTTCTTATATATTTATGATTTTTAATAAGAACTCCATACACTAATCCATGTGCAAGACAGGGATTAGGAACTAGCAAAGAAATATTCAAGGATGATCAATAGTTTGGAAGAACTCTTTCAAATCCTAGCAGTGGCCAGGATCTCTTCTTGTTAAGAAGAACATATATTGATAGTAGCCAAGAAACTATCTGCCTTCCCAAAAGTGATAGAAGAACAACAATTCCATGAATCACATTCACACGAAGATATTTACTCTTGCAAACTTGTTAAGGAAACTGAAAAATCATGGAGTGTGTCCAATGGAGAGCAACCATTAGAACCTGAGATTGAAGAATTTTTGACATGCCTATCTATGGACCCTCTAAGCATACAAGAGGATAGTCATCTCATAATAAAAGAACCACATAGCACTGTAAAGGAGGATATGCCAAATGAGCCAAATAAAGAGGTAAACCGAGAGAATTTTGATTTTGATTTTAATGAAAGTTGGTTTCAAGCAACTATAAGACCATACCGATCCTTTATTTTTTATTAATTCTTGCTATCATCACCTAAACTATTGTTTTTTCGTACTCGGGTATATATTAAACACTATATTCTAAAATTGAGTATGAATGCATTTTTATACCTGTTACACAAATGGTTACATTGGAAATACTCCTATACCTCGGGAGAGGAATTTATTTTTCTCAAGTAGAGTAGGATAATAAATAAATAAATACATAAATAAATTTTGCATATAGTAGTTAGTTTAGTTATAAAATATAGTGCAACATCTTTCTCATTTGTTTTGTATAAGTGGGGATGTTAATAGATGAAAAGAAACTAGTTGAAAATGGGAGATCTATGTTCCTATAGAAGATTTATGTTGAGGTCTCTTTCAGCTGCATATTGTTTTAATGAATATTTCCACTCAATCTTATTTCCAATAGTAGCATGGTTCAACTATTACTATTATTTCCCACTTTTTATTTCTTTTTAGTTAGACTTGTTTCTAGTTTTTCTTTTCAATAAAGTAAGCTATGAACATCATGTTTGGAATTTTGTGTGAAGTTAATATCCTTATTATTTAGTTGGAAATGACTGCATTGCAACATCATCCAGTAATGACTGTCTGGTACCATATTTCAGCCAATCAATACTCAAAATATTGGTACCAATTTTCCATTTTGCAAGGCAAAGTTGGATTCAAAGATATTGTTCACTTGGGATGCTTAAATAATAGAAGAATACTAGTACTCAAAAGTGGAAAATACATCTTCGTCAATGGCATAGAACTCTTATGGGAGTATTTGATGACATCTTTCATTTTCCTTAAGTTGTTAAAAATGATGCATTCATGCTTTATCATTACTTATCTATTTTAAGACTGTTATTTCAAAAATATGATTGAATAATAAATTTTTTTTCATAAAAGTTTAATTGGATGATAATTCCAAACTATTCATAGCTTATATATATTTTTTGTTTTGGAATTTCATTTTTCTTCTTCATATAAATTTTAGAATATCAATACGAAACAGTTGCTCAAAATATGCTTACCAAAGTATACTAGGGGATTAAAACCAAGTTAAAGGGTCCATACAATGATACCAATGAAAAAATCAACTTGAATACTATAACCATAACGCGAAGCATGGTATTTGAGCATATTTATTAATACTTTCAAAAGAGTTACTAAAGTCTCTACTCCTAGTGGAACACTACTTTAAAAGCGAAAGCATACATGAAAACTATGATCGATAGGACTTTAGGTGTCTTTTGGTTATTCTTTTGTTAACCTCATCCATATCACATTAAAATGGCTCAATCATGCTATGTACTTAAGTACCTATAAGTACCATATGCATCCAAGAAGTCACTCTGAAAGGTATCATCCTATGCCTTTATGGGGCTTTCTAAAGCCGCTCCCCCATCTACCAATTGCAAAGGCAATGACCATAATATAAACCTAAAATGGTAAGAAACATGGGACTAGAGAATTCAGTGTAAAATAGGTTTAAGAGGTTAACATATCGAGGCTATGGACGCATGCTAGCAGTGGATACTGACATGTGATACCACTACGAAAACCAATCAGGCCTTAAGGTAATCTTGCGACCTTTATTATTGGTTTTTCATACTATATATAATATTTAATTGTCTTAGAAGTGGGACCTATGATCATAGAGAATTAATAAATATCAACTACAAATCTTATCTGTAATACTTGGATGACTATAATACTTTGGGATTTGGTTAGTAATAACTAATTTTTCATTAGTTCATCATTTGTTGTGATCATAAAAATCATCCTACTTTTCTGTCTACAAAGCAGGATAGCCCCTTCAATTTACGAAAGGTTTCATTTTCTTGAGCATAAAATTTTTAAGGATTGATGAAATCATATGTAATGAGTGATTTGGAATTTCTTTTATGCTTGTTGTTAGTTTTGTATCATTTTAATAAATCAATGATGACTTATTTTTGTTCAATATTCATCTCATTATTTCCATTTTTTTGTTTTTTTAGGTCCCTTTTTGTACTATATCCATCTCAACATCCCTCCTCACTTCTTTAGTACCTCACCTTGTTGCATGAGGAGGTGAAAAACCTCAGGCATGGGGGAGTGGTTGTTGGGTCCTTTTCAACATCTTCAGTTCATTGTCTTTAGCTTCCTTCAATAGATCAAATCAACATTCATCAACTCCAACTCTTCCAGATCATTCCATACTTTCAACCTTATTCAGCCTCATCTTCAACTTTAGCCAACACATACCATGTTCTATACAACTTCCATTGTAGCCTGCAACACAAATCAAAATTCAAAAGGTATGCTTGAGGTAAAACATGTTAAGAATCTTTAACTCAATCAAATTTAAGGAAGCTTAATGATTAACCCCTTCCTATTCCATAAACCTTTAATTTTCTTAAACCATAATCAAGCCCCCCATTTCCAAATGCATTAATGGGGGGTTTTCATAGAAATTGAATTGGATTGTAATTCCAAACTATTCATAGCTGATATATCTTTTTTGTTTTGGAATTTCATTTTTCTTATTCATATAATTTGTTTTATCATCAATACAAAACAGTTGCTCAAAATATGGTTACCAAAGTATACTAAGGGGATTAAAACCAAGTTAAAGGGTCCATACAATGATACCAATGAAAAAATCAACTTGAATACTATAACCATAACACCAAAGCATGATATTGGAGCATCTTTATTAATACTTACAAAAGAGTTACTGAAGTCTCTACTCATAGTGGAACACTACTTTAAAAGCAAAAGAATACATGAAGACTATGATTGATAGGACTTTAGGTGTATTTTGGTTATTCTTTGGTTAACCTCATCCATCTCACATTAAAGTGGCTCATTCATTCTATGTCCTTGAGTACCTATAAGTACCTTATGCGTCCAAGACATTATGTAGGTAATCAAAGTCACTTTGAAAGGTATCATCCTATGCCTTTAAGGGGATTTATGAAGCCACTCCCCCATCTACCAATTGTAAAGGAAATAACCATAATATAAACCTAAAATGGTAGGAAACATGGTACTATAACATTCAGTGTAAAATAGGTTTAAGAGGTTAACCCATTGAGGTTATGGACACCTGCTTGCAATGGGTACCGACCTGTGATACCACTAGGAAAACCCATCAGGGCTATGGACTCTCATAGGCAATGGGGAATTCTACCTAAAGAATTTCCAACCAAACCAACAATTTTTGTCTACATGTATGATGGTTACTCTATAGTGTTACAATCAAAAGGAATAATGTGTGGATGAAGTCAAGGAAAAAATGAAGTCCATAAATTTTCTGCTAAAGAATGGCCTTAAGGTAACCTTGAGACCTATGTTATTGGTTTTTCATGCTATATATAAGATTTAATTTTCTTAAAAGTGGTACATATGATCACAGAGAATTAATAAAGCTCAATTGCAAATCTTATCTGTAATACTTGGATGACTATAATACTTTGGGATTTGGTTAGTAATAACTATTTTTTCATTGGTTCATCATTTGTTATGATCATAAAAATCCTCCTACTTTTCTGTCTACAAAGAAGGAGAGCCCCTTAAAATTTATGAAAGGTTTCATTTTCTTTAGCATTAAATTGTTAAGGATTGATGAAATTGTTAGGATATTTCAAACACATAGGAAATAATTAAGTATAATTTGGTCTAGTGTATAGTTAGGTAAAGTGTGTTTCTTTACTATGTACTTTTTGTAACTTACAATCTGACGGTCATGATATGTTCTAGACATGAAGTGATCTAACGGTTCATTCTCTCCTCGGTATTACCAACACTTGATCCGTGGCTTAACACCGGATTGGTCCATGATCTCTATTTAAAGAGCATGGAGGGTCATTTGTAAGGTGACTATTCATGAGAGAATATTATGTAACTTTTCTTTCTTTTACATTAATAAATTGTCTAAGGTGGTCGCGTTGGCTCAGGCCATGGACTGTTTCCCTCTTTGAGGGTTTTGACCACGTCAAACATACTGGTGTATTGATCTGTGATCTATTTGTGAGTGGTTTCCTTTGGTGTTATATCTAAGGAACTTACCCTGTATATTCCTACATGGTACCAGAGCTATTTGAGGGCCACATCTGTTGGTGATCTAAATCTGAAGCCATTACAACTGCATCTGAATGTCGCTTCCTAGATCTACTATTTCTGACCACTTATGGGTCGAGAGGGCTTCTCTATGACATTATGAGCATATGCTCTAGTGAGGAACCCCTTTCATTTCACGCGAAAAGGTTTCTGGTTGCCCTAGCTACGTCTTTTTTTAGATCTGGAGGTATACAGTGTTTATTTGCAGTTTTAGTTTTTTATCTCTATTTATTTTGGTTTATTTATCTCTTTGTTTTTTATTACCAGATCTATACCTTTCATTTCTGCGTATGCTCTTTGCCTCGCGACTTTGTGAGATTTGGGAAAATCAGAAACATAAAGAAGGATTTTTCTCATGCGTATGCTCTTTTTCATCGCGCCTTAGTGTGATCTTGGAAAATCAGAAACATTGAGGAAAATATTTAGTTTCCGGCAAAATCTAAGTTTAAGTCATAAGGCTTGGTTTTCTTTTGAATGTTCATTTTGGGTTGTGTGGTTTTTTTTGTTTTGTAGGCAAAAAGAGTTTATTAAAGTAAGCACGCACTCCAAAGCTTCAGCGAGAGTAAAAAAAAATCCTAATTTCCAAAAATTACTAACCTTTTGAACTAGCTCACTTGGTCCAAAGTTACTTTATGAGAATAGAGGCTTTGGGTTCAAATATTTCTTTTTGTTGAGGTATTTTTTCAAAAAGAACATGTAACTTATGTTTTAAAGTTACTTTATGTAAAAGTGTTCTCATCCATTATAAAAAGTGAGTCACTTATAATTCCAAAGTCACTTTATCTTTTATTTAAGTCACAATTTAGTGGGTAGTTTATAAAGTACCGTTGTAAAAGTGACTTTCACTTATTTATAAAAGTGGGTCACATAAAGTACTCTTTTTTTAAAAGTGAGCTAATTAGATTAAGTTTGGAAAAGAGGGGGAGATTTTGTTTAAATATAACATTATCATTCACATCCCAACATTCACGTAGTTCGTCGGCATCTTCAACAACTTTTATTCAAAAAGCCATAACTTTTTCATCCGGAAGCCGTTTTCAGAGCCGTGTTTTTTGTATCGACCTAATTTTTCGAGATATTTCCATTGAAACACTTAGTTTCAACATATTCAACTTCAGTTTCTTTTAAAACGGAAATTCCATGCCTAGTTATTATTGACAACACCAACTACTTTTAATGGTTATCCTACATTGTGGATTTACTTAGAAGTAAAGGTCTTTATAGAATAGCCTCAGGCCAAGAATCTAAACCTAAAGATGAAGATAAGCTAGCCAAATGGGAAAATAAGCAAGATCAAGCATGTGGGTTGATATGGATGTCTATTTCTCCAGATCTTAGATTCCATATTGTAGAACTTGATACCCTTGATGAAGCAATGAAATAACTCAATAAAGTTTTTGGAATTAAAAATGAAATTAGAGCCCATTAACTCGAAAATGAGTTGCTTACGTTGGACCCCAATAATTTTTCTTCCATTGAAGACTTTTTGTCCAAATTCAAGACCCTTAGACTTCTCTTGGAAGGTGTTAAGGTTAAGAAAGAAGATGGTAGCCTTATCTATTCCATTCTTACTAAGTTAGGACCAACCTACTCTGTGTTTGTTTCCACCTTCCATTCTACTAGAGAAGCCTTTGTTTCTCAAGGAAAAGCCTCCAAGTACCCCTCTTTTGATGTCTTTTGTGGTTTTTTAATAAGAGAACAAGAAAAACTCTTACATTTTGGTCTTCTTATTAATGGAAACTCTTCTAAGAAAGCCTTAGCAGCCCAATAGCAACCAAAATCAAAGAATCCTAAGAAGAAACATCCTAAAAAGAATGGTCCTAAACCAAACAAGGGTCCTAAGCAATTTCAGTCTCAAAATGAAAAATCAATTCAATAAAATGGTAAGGAAATTAAAAACAAAGGGAAGAAGACTGATAGACATTGCAACTTTTGTAATTGTGATGGCCACTTAGAATCCAAATGCTTTAAGAATATGGAAGCCTTGGAAGTAGCAATGAAGAAGCATAACATCCATTTGGAGCACTCTTCAACTTCAACTTCATCTTTAGGAATAACACTTTCTGCATGTGGTTATCAAGCATCTCAGTCTGGCTATGCATTAAATGTATCTTCTTCTTCTCATTCTCATGAGTGGCTGATTGATTCTGGAGATTCTTATCACATGGCCAAAAAAAAAGCTATGTCTTCTTCTTTAAATGATTGTAACACCAAAAATATATATGTTGGTGATGATAGATCTCTTAGTGTTGTAGGGACTGGAACTATTCATCTAGACAATGGTCAATTTAATGATGTATTATGTATTCCTACCTTATCCTACAACCTTCTATTTGTATATTAGATAACTCATTCAGGTGAAGGTAAAATCATTGAATTTTCACCTCATGATGTTGTAATTAAGGACCTAAGAGATCCTACACTGATTTTAGCTATTGGCATTGCTGATGATTCTACAAGGTTGTACAAGTTTAACAAATTTGGGTCATCAACTCTTCCCTCGGTATTTTTTGCTCATAATGATGAAGTTAGCAAACTTTGGCATGAGCAATTTGGTCACTTCAACTATCACTCCCTTCAAAATATATGTAAATAAAATATGGTGACAGGTCTTCCTATGGTATCTTGCAGAGATGGTATTTATTCTGGATGTGTACTTGAAAAACATCAGCGGGATAGTTTTGAAAAACATGCCTCTTGGCACGCCTCAACCCCTTTACAGCTTGTGCACAATGATTTATGTGGTCCACTTCCAATTGTTTCATTCTCTGGCTACAAGTATTTCTTAACTTTCATTGATGATTTCTCGAGACGCACTTGGGTATACTTCTTAAAACTCAAGAGTGAAGTCTTTAACATGTTCTTGGCATTTAAGGCCTTTCTTGAGAAACAATCTGGACATCAAATTCTTAAGTTAAGATATGAGAATGGTGGAGAATATGTTAATAACAAATTCATCAACTTTTGCACTGAGCATGGTATTCAATTGTAACATATTGTTCCATATACTCCATAGCAAAATGGTGTAGCTGAAAGGAAGAATCACACCTTAAAATAAATGGCTAATTATATGCTTCAATCTAAAGGACTTAGTCTTAAATTTTGGGCAGAAGCAATTAACTGTGCAAATTACATAGTAAATCACACTTCTACTAAGGTTTTAAAGAATATCACTCCAGAAGAAGCATGGAGCTCAATTAAACTAGATGTAAGTCACTTTTGTGTTTTTGGAAGTGAAGCATGGGCTGATATTGTAGATGAGAAACATAAAGCCTTAGAACCTAAGAGTGAAAAATGTATTTTTGTTGGATATTATGAAGATGTCAAAGGTATAGACTTCTTCAACCTAAATCCAAAAATGTTATCATTAGAAGAGATGTAAAGTTTGATGAAAATATATCGGCCTACGAACCTAGTTTGGCGGATGTGCCACCTCTCTCTATCCATTCTACTTCTGAAAATATTTCTTCTTCAGATGATGATAGCGAGGATGACAATCCTCCCCCACCTTCTTGGGATCCTCCTTCATCTCCTCAGCTTCTAAAATGGTTCTGCACTATTGGAGATGCAGCAGGTTCCCTTGCAGGTGATCCTATAGATCAGCGTTATACACATTCTCTGTTCGATAGAGCCTCTTCTTTACTATCTCAAGCTTTAATGAATTATGATCTTGACACCTTTGCAGAAGCTTCAAGCCATCCAAATTGGGATGCACCTATGAATGAAGAATATCATTCATTATTGGCAAATGATACATGGGACCTTGTTCCTCTTCCAAACGGACAAAAATTTATTAGATGCAAATGGGTTTATAGAACCAAGTTTGGACCAGACATAAATCTCATCTTGTTTCTAAGATTTTTTACAAGTTGAAGGCATTGACTATATTGAAACTTTCTCCCCTATTACCAAAATTAACTTTATCCGCCTTGTTCTTTCCCTTGCTTCCTCTTTCAAATGGGAAGTCCATCAACTGGATGTTAAATCTGCCTTCTTGCATGAGGACTTACATGAAGAAATATATATGGAACAACCTCATGGATTTATACAAACAAACTCCAACCTTGTATGTCGACTTAAGAAATTCCTTTTTGGTCCCAAGAAAGCCCCTTGGGCTTGGTTTACCAAAATGGATAGCTTTCTTTTGGATATTGTCTTTTCTAGGTTTCATTTTGACAATACTGTCTACACCAAGAAAGTGGGTAAGTCTCTTATCATTCTTATTCTTTATGTTGATTATTGTCCTTGCAGTATTGTCAGAATGATAGTATGGGATTTTGAGATGGAGATAGTATGAATATGAAAATTTCTATTTCTCTACCATCTCAGTACTAATCGACTCATTCGGTACCCGTTTCTGCACCTGCACGGAGGGAGAAAAAAGTAAAAATTATCTAACATGTTTTTGTTTCTCAAAGAATGACATATCAGATGCCACTTGGGAATAATATGTTGGTACATGCCTTGGATCACATGTGTGGGATCCTAGCGCATGATTTAAGCTACAATAAAAAATAGGTAACAATTTTGAAACTTCCATGTTTTGCCTCGATTTTTGTACTTATGGTGGCGAATATCAAGAATCCAGATTTTTTTTTTCACAAAACATATCAATTTACTTGAATATCAAACTATTTCAAAAAATTCAATAGGGTTTAAAAGTTATAGCTGGTTCTTCGAAGCAGATTTGTACAAAGTTTCTTAAAAAACCCAGATTGGCAAAAGTATCTAACAATCAACTTCAAGAACGATTTCTGAGGCCATGGAATTGAATCAGGAAATCATAAGAGAAAATATTTTTGATAATATGTCAAATTAGGCTCCATATAAATAACTCTCCAAAATACATCATGTTCAAGGAGTTCATGCTGGTTCTTTAACACCAATTTGTATAAAATTACAAAAAAGCCAAGATTTCTGAGATTTTCCTCTAAAGTTGTAAATTTGTTTTCTGAGGTTAGGAGATTGTATCTTATCCTTACTCATTGGTTTATATGTATAAATAAATCCTCATAGGATTGAGAAAGGGGAATATTATTGTGACACCATGCTGCTACATAAGCATTCTCTGTAAACTATTATACTTTGTTAAGGGTAATAAAGCTGCAATTTTGATGATCTATTGAGTATTTTAGAATTTAAGACTGCAAGTTTCCAGCTACCCTTTTGGTGTCGGAAAGGGCCCATAGTCTCCAGCATTGGTATGCTTTCTTTTGTTATTTTGGTTTCAGATCGTAAATAATTGTAAGTATTGTTTTCAAATTTTCGGTACTTAATATTCGTGTATTAATTTATATCTTGTATGTTGGACTAATATATATTGTTTATCGTGTTTATTATTTTTGTATCGTCATAAGTAAATTGTATTTTCATATAGAAATTCAACCATAATCTTGTAGACGGTCCTAGAAATCCATCAACCAAGGGGATCTCCCCGATATGAAGTCCCAATCAGACCTCACACTGTTTGGTGTAGGAGTCCCATCCAATATAAAGGCTTGGTTGCCAAATCCTTAAATATTTTCCTTGGCTCTAGTTGTCAGCATAGGAGAGTGATGCAATGGTGTCTTCGAAAAGCAAGGGAGGTGTGCCTAGTGAGTGTGCAATTGCAACTGTGTCAAGGTTCTTCTACTACAAAGGGGGGAGAAAAGTGAGCCTCTAAGTGAGAGGTAATAGTACCACCCAAGAAGAGACACACATGAACTAGAAGGCTTCGTCTAACATCCAACATAATAGTCCACAGTGGAGGCGAGGATCATTACAACCAACAAACACGAAAAGATATGTCTATTATCTCGCGAAATAGTCCACAAGGATGGGATAACAATAACAACCATTACACTACATTCTCAATAAGATAAGAACTAAAATAACCAAAATAGTTCAACTATCTTAGTATATATGAAAGCAAACATGAAATACAAATTTCCATAGAATAGTCTTACAAACATTCATAGTCCATGCATGAAGAATGTGTTGGCCTTAAAATGCTTCTTTCACTAGGAAAACGTTCCAAGACACATGTTTACAATGTACATCACTCCTTGCTCCTAAAAGAACTAGCTGATCTCTCTAATGCCTTGTGGGAGGAGCCAAGGTGAAAATTCCTTTGCTCATATAATGAGGGGGTACATATAACCAAGGGTGATGCTTCCCCATTGTGACTCTTTGACTACCCTCATGATTGTTCAACTTCCTATGACTTTTCAACTTACATGACTCTTCTTATTCATGTGTGTCCTTTGGACTTTCACTTTACAATACATTTGATTACAATATACATGGTCCACACTAGTGATGTGAGATATGGAAACTCATGAAACAACTTGAAATGATACTGATAACATGGGTTGGCTTGATGATGTGGTAATTTCAAGTCACTGTTATTGTTGAGCGCTAGATGTGTTCTTGGATGTGCTTTCTCTTCTCCTCTGCATAGCTTGCCGATGTCGGGTCTTTAATGATCTTTGGTCTTGGAAGGTGGTTGCAAACTTG
Organism: Pinus tabuliformis; assembly: GCA_031772625.1. Classification (NCBI taxonomy): domain Eukaryota; kingdom Viridiplantae; phylum Streptophyta; class Pinopsida; order Pinales; family Pinaceae; genus Pinus; species Pinus tabuliformis. The sequence goes on along the minus strand of CM062819.1, from coordinate 1,343,858,062 downwards.
TGTCCCTGTGCTTTCTTTTGATAGGTCCACTCGTAATTTCAGCTACAAGTGAGCATTTAGGCATGCTTCCCTCCTTCTCCTTCTTCATCATCTCACCATCACTTGATAGTGTACCTGTTCTTGCAATTCACTCATGAAGGGATGACATCAATTCGAAAACTTCCAAGTCTAATATGATGCATTACTATCCATGAAATAAGCCTGGGACAAGTGACAAACTGGGAGAAAGGGATCAGTGACTATGCATTACACAATTCTAGTTGCCTGGGAAGGACCTTTATCACTAATATTGTGTAGAGCATAGCTTAGGCTTGATTGGGGAAATTTTTTGCACAGTCCTCACCGAGGAGAAAAAATGTGCAATGGCCAATGAGGGACAAAATTATGCAGTTCAATCAAGCAGTGGTTGTTGCGGGATGAGGCTGTAGGAGGACAAACAAAGCATTTTTGAGAGGAAAGGGGGGATAGGGCAACAAAGAGGCCTGAAGGGAAAGTCTACGCAGTTTCTAAAGGTAGTGAGTTCTTATTGAGGGAAGGGAACGGAGGAAGCAGTTACGCAGTTTTGGAGGCCAAGGGAGGTTGGGCTCTATGCACATTACATAGTTCCAACAAGAAAGGGAAAAGCTTGAGGGTTGAAGATGTGAAGTGCACAATTCAAGGCAAACTAGGAGGCACAACTACGCAATTCTGGGGTCATGGAAGGGTGCTAGACTTTGGAATTGCGCAGAACAACAACTCTAGTTGACAGTGACTGTGCACTATGAAATTCCAGGAAACAAGGTCACATCCATGAGGGCTAAGGTTGCACAGTTTGCAGCTCAGTCAGGTCCTGGTGAAGCTAAGTTGCTCGGTCATGAAGATTTTTTGAAAATGGCTAAGTGCGGGAAGGGAGAGGGATTTGTGATGAACTTGAACGGTGATCATACCCTTAGCATAATTTGATGACACGAAAATATAGATCATCAAAACAAACAAGCAAAGAATTTCCCTCTGTGTGACTGCCTCATGACATGATGTGAAAAGTGTGACACTTAATATAGACTTTAGGACGATCGTGACGAAACTTGTGTGACAATGCTCTAGACCTTAGGTATGAGTGTGACAGATGTTTACATGGTTAGGACAACTCATATACACAAAGACTAACCTTCGAAACCACTAGAAAAGCTTCGCAAACATTACATAATAATCAAACATGCCAAAAGATGATAGTTAATCCAACAAGCAAAAGGGGTCAAAGAACTTCAATAAATCTCATGGAATGAGCTTGAGTGTTTGCAACAATCAAGAAAAGACCTAGGAAGGCTCCGAAGTTTGAGTGCAAGACAAAATTTTGGAGGGCGTTGCAACATCTACAACAACTTTGTTTTAGTGTTTCCTATACATGTTAATGTAATCATTGATTCATTACCTATTCTAGTACCTTCATCTAAGGTAGGTTGAGATACACTAAATGATGTTAATATATGTGTGATTCAAAGTAATGTGTTTATTGTGGCTTTTCTAAAATCATTTATGCATGTGGTGCACCAACATTTATTCATTATTAGTTGCTTGATGCAGTCTTACATGAGTAGTTTGCACTAAGGTTAGATTACATTATAGAATTCTAAATTTCAATTTATTGTTGTGTGACTTACATATTCAAAGTTAAGTTTGTTAAGACAAGAACAAGTCAAACCCCATCTTTCATATTTCCCAAGCCAATAAACAGGAAGTCTTGATACCATTTTAGCCTTCCTGTACTAATTCATTTCCAGCAATAGAATAGATGTCAGAATGTTTATTTTTTTATTGTTCCCTTTCCTTTTAAGCAATGTATTTTATTTATGAATGGTGTGAAAAGTAGTCTAAATTTAACTTAGGCTCTAATCCTACATTTTTGTGGCTTGCATCTCTAAGTCTTACGACCCCGGATTCGATAATTAAATGTTGGAATTAGAATAAATATAATTCCAACAATCTATATTTTGTCAAGGGTGGTAGATGACATCAATGAGATCTATTAAGAGACAAGACCAATGAATTTAGAGTTTGTCAAGATTCAGTTATTAAGGAAAATGAAAGAAATTGTAAATTAGTTTTAATAAAAAAACTTAGATATCAAATGGATTGGGTGGAAAAATTATAGAGATATAATTCTACATGGAGGAAACATAATGTCTAGGTTTCCAAGGATCCAAAGATTTGGAAAAAATTACATATCCAATATTTTAGAAATCTCGAATGCTGGATGCTAGTGTATCAATCCATGAGGAGGGTTGTTTTGGAGAATTTGGTATCTACGGATAAATACTAATTCCCTAGATAAGTAGCCATATCTAGAACAACAGTTCAAAGCACTTTAGCCTTTTCCTATGAGCAATAGATAAGACAAAGAAGATGAGAAGACCTACTTGTAGTTTTTCTTTCCTCTTGTCTCCTTTGTATCGATCTCGTTGCTCCTTCCCGTACTTAACATGCTTGAGAAGTACCTATAAACACAAACAGAAGACAAAGAATTGATCAAAGCAAAAGATCTATTGAATACAAGTAAATGGAATCAAATAAATTCACACATATAAGCATCAAATATCAAGATAAGCATATGGAAAAAAAATTCAAATACTTTATTGAATAGAAGGAAGAATTACAACCATGAAGCCTGATTCGAAGTCACTCCTCCATCTCTGGTTCCATTCACATCACATCATAAGCATCACATTCCGGCAACATAATGACACTTACAATAATCTTAATTCTCAAACTAACATTATCTCCTTACAATTCATCAAAGTCCAGCCCTTGATCCCTTAGATGAGTGCTCAATTTATAGGAAGATGGAGGAGGTTTTGTCATCAATGAGGGTATTGAATGGCCTTCCATACTTAGAGTTAGTTTCCATGGAGGAAGGAATGAGAGGATAGGAGGTTAATTGATCCTTAGCCTATCCAATTTCGAGCTCATAGGAGGGGATAATAGGTGGGATCCTTCTAGAATGATCTAGAACCAAGGAATATTCCTAGAACCCTATGAAAATTTCGCTCAATCTCGCCTAGCACAGGTCAAAGTGGGCCTAAGTGCTCTACAGAGCACCCTTGCATGGGCCTAAGTGCTTTGCAGAGCACCCTTACATGGGCCTACCTGCGTTTGTCCTTCAAGGAGTCATTTCAAGATGTCTTCAAGCCATGAAACTGTCTGGGAAGGAGATATTCAATAGGTTGACTTGTTTAGGGCATGTAGCAACTAAAATTAGGGTTTGATGAGCCCTAAAACACTGATCTAGATGATGGGAGTGATGTGCCCAAATGGATCTGTAACAGCTGCCCCCTAAAGCATGAAGTCAAAAACAATAATGTTGAGTGATATGCTTTATGATGTGATGAGGAGGTTCCGAAGTGGTTGGTTACCTGCATCGATTATAATACATAATATCATGATATTTTGATTTTTTCTCATGAATTACTGAGGGAAGACATACCCATGCTCAGCATATAAACTTTCATTACAAGTACATAGATAGTCGTCTACAGATACAGACCCATGATCGGAATGACCATCAATGTAAATCCATTGTAGGATGATTTGGTACATTTCCTGAAATCGCAACCTGGATGGATGAAACTAGATCTGGGGTCATCTATCTTGTTCAATCATTCGCTCAAGTACGAGTATATCCATGTGAATATGTGATATGAAGTCGAACATGGGAAGACACCATCTGATTACCAGCCAATGATGTAAGTCGTTAATAGATGCAAGAGAAATCACTGATAATGATAATGATCCTCAAGGTACTGCAGTACATTCTGCATGGTGTGAATGGATGATTTGATGTTGAACACCATACAAAGTCTTTTGGTCGAAGGCCATTGATGTCAACCTATCACTGGAAGCAAGAAACCTGTCATTGATGTATGCAAGCCTCAAGGTACTGGAAGGGTGTTTCTAAGTCAACTTCTTGGATAATTAGTTGATGTCAACAAGAAGCGACTCGTCGCAAGAGGGCCTTGATGTATCCCACATCAACGATACAAGATGAGTGTAATGATTTTCAAGACGGAATTTGACTGACGACACAAGGTTCAGGAATGGCGGTCATGAAAATGAAGGTTTATGAGTATTGCAAAGGATGAATTTTAAATGAGTGACTTCTCTTGAACATATCGGCGACACGGAATGAATTGGCAGCATTGACCCAAAACCAAATTAATGGATGGTGTGATAGACCATAGGTATGATAACCATCAAGTAGATAACCCAACCCAAATAGTCTGAATGAATTGGAAGCATTGACCCAAAACAAAAAGTTATGGATGGTGTGATAGACCATAGGTATGATATCCCTCAAGCAGATAACCCAACCTAAATAGTCACAGAGATGAAGTGAAAGTGTCATGTTCAAGAGCGACCTGATACCATAAAGTGGTTTAATCCTTTTTACCATTTTCCCCAGTCATTGTTGACCAGTACCTCTTTATTTTTATCAAGATTGAGGAGGATAACATATGCTTGTTGTATAATTCCACCCTTTAGGTGAATCCATCGCTATGTGATGTTTTAACGAGTCTAGCGAAGGTGAAACTCGATCTTGTCTAGATGGACAAGTTTGTCGCTATTTGATGTTTTAATGAGTTTAACGACAAAGATAACTCGGTCCTTTTCATGTTTAGAGAGTTTGAAAAGGGATAAAAAGAAAACTCCACAAGTTCTTTTTCGTAGATTTGTCTCTCAAGCCTGAAAAAGCATAAAACAATACAAAAGAGAACCTATTGACCATGTTCGGTCAATGTATTCCTTTTTCGTAGCTAATCTATCTTAGCCCGAAAAAGGGTTAAACTTATACTGAGTAGATTCCATTTCCAATCCGTTAACGAGTTGAAAAGGACAAGCGCTCGACAATCTTTTCATATTTAGAGAGTCTGAAAAGAGCTTAAAGAGGACTCCAATTTGAGGAATGAGTGGTGTTAAGGATAGCAACTGGTTCCGGTGATGTTGGAACTTCTCAAAACATTTTGATTTATGTGAAGACCACTCATTGCAACTATTCCTCAAAAAGGATAAAACAACCAAGTGACAGCGTACGATCAGCCAAAGGGATGGTGGCGATGGGATGAAAACAACCAAGGCTCATTTGAAGAAAGAGGCTGATAGAATGGCAATCAGAGGGTTAAAATGGAGATGGGTTCATTTTTACACAAGCTTGAACCATAGGGAACTATGCTTGGATTCAGTTTCATGTTTACACAAGCTTGAAACAACAAACTATGCTTGGATTCAGTTTCATTTTTACACAAGCTTGAAATGAAGAACTATTCTTGAGATTGGTTTACATGCCCCCAACATGATGAAAAGGAGAGTCTCCTGTAACCAGATGGAAGTCATTGTGGTGAAGCAGGATGGTTATCCAACACCTTTATGGCTTTGTCTAGATAGGGACAAAGGTGAATGGGTTGATTCCATTCACATGACCTATAGGAAAAATTAACTTTACCACTAGGTGCATGCCCCCCAAGCTTCATTACATTCACCTAAGTAGACTACTTGTGGATATCAAGTGGATGGAATTCAGGTTCTTTTACGAGATCAAGTGAAAGGCTCGACTGGGATTTTACGATATCTAATCAAGCACTCGACTTGGAACTTGGGACCTTGTTTCATTTTTTAATGAGCTTGACACAATACAAGGAACTATGCTCAGATTCCTTGTTTCATTTTTTAACGACGTTGACACAAGACCAGGAACTATCCTCATACTCCTTGTTTCATTTTTTAACAAGGTTGACATAATACCAGGAGCTATCCTCATATCCTTGGTTTCATTTTTTTAACGAGGTTGACACAAGACAAGGAACTATCCTCATATCCTTGGTTTCATTTTTTAATGAGCTTGACACAAGACAAGGAACTATGCTCATGGACCTGTTTCATTTTTTAACGAGGTTGACACAGTAAAAGAACTATCCTCATGTTCCTTGTTTCATTTTTTAATGAGGTTGACACAAGACAACGAACTATCCTCCTGCCCTTTGTTTCATTTTTTAACGAGGTTGACACAAGACCAAGAACTATCCTCATGGGCTTGTTTCATTTTTTATTGAGGTTGACATAGTAAAAGATCTATCCTCATACTCCTTTTTCATGACCCATAGGAGGTCATGACTTCCAAGAGGTTCTCATCAGATGGGAGAACAATGCTTTGGAAGGGATCCTTAATAAGGAATCCATTAGAAAGATCTGTTTCTAATGCCCCAAGTACATAATGTAGAACATCACTGAATTGATCGTTAGTTGATGTAGGCATGGAACAGGTTTCCACATAATTAACTCGTGGCGGGGATGATACCATTGGTACAAAAGGACCATATAGGGAAGATGGTTGAATAGAAGCCATATTTGGACCGGGAAATGAAAGCTGGTCAACGGTGAAAATTATGCCTTCATGCGAGAAACACATCACTCGAAAGAGTGTTGAAACAATAGCTCCCATGTCATAAACATAGTCGCGCCCAAGAAGTAAATTATAATCTAAAGGGCTTGGGACTACCATCACATTGAGATAAACAATTTTTCTTCCCAAAGTAATAGGCAACTGAGGAAGGATCCCTAATGGTTGACTAGTTCCTCTATTAAAATCCAATAGATTCTGGGTAACAGGCACAAGTGGTGGCGAACCAAGCGCTTTCCAAGCAGTAGAGGAAAAGATACTCATAGATGCACCTTCATCTATAATAGTGCCAGATAAAATCATATTACAAACCTGTACTATGATCTGGAAAGGCACATAGGAAGGAAGATGACATTGTACCAGTCGATTCCAATCAAAGGAAGTGACCAGACTACTTGGAGTGGGTACCATAGAGACGGGAGTATTATCCCCTTGTGTTACGAGAATGAGAGGATTTTCCTCCTGTATTGATGGAACAGGAGGGTTGTCTCCAAGGTCATTGGAATCTGAAGAAATAAAAAGAACCTGAGTGGTATCATACTCACTCTCTACGGGAAAGGTATGATTAACTAAAGGTGAAATCGGGTCAACTGTTTCCTTGACCTATTGATTTGGGTTAGGTATAAACTCATAGGATTCACTTTTAGAGAGAGTGGTTTTGACCGAAGGTTGATTTTGGTCAGTAAATTCATCAAGTAGTGAAGGATTAAGGGAGAGCCTCCTATAACCAGATGGAAGTCACTGCGGAGAAGCAGGATGGTTATCCAATACCTTTTTTGCTTCATCCAAATAGGGACAAAGGTGAATGGGGTGATTCCCTTCACATAACCTACAAGGAAACTTAACTTTACGCTGATTTCCATGAACTTTACTACCTCTAGTTGATGGTGTGTCACTAGCATGATCTCCAGAAGTTGATGACATAGGATGATGTGAACGGGAAGACCATTCTTCTAAGATCTGAGGAATACCAGAACACTTTCGAAGAAGATGGTCTCCCTCACAAAGTTTGCACGGATATCGAACTTTGTGAGGCTTGACGGATGGTTTCTCATTAGATGTTACATTCAAAGCAATTGTTGCTTGGTTTCCCCTCTGCTGGATTTTCTTCTTCTTCTTCTTCTTCCCTTTCTTCTTCTTCTTAGCCACCTGGTTACTAGTACCAATACTTTCACTAGGCGAAGAGGAAGAAGGGAGGAATAAACAATCGAGGAAGAAGGCAAAGAGTCAACTTTAGGATCAACTGGAGGTTGATTTTATCGAGTTGGAGGAGTACTCGATTGCGGAGAAATCACGACATTTTGAACTAAGGAGGTTGAAAACAACCATACTAGAAAGCCAATGGTAAATCCAGGTAGGGATAATGTAGCCATATAAGGAGCACTAATATTTTCGAAAGGAGGAAAAGGACTAGGATTCCCTTCAAAAGGAATTCCTTGATCGGTGGACTCCGGATTTGTCGCCATATGTTTCAACCTAAGATCATCTAAGGAGTGAGTGTGGAGGATGTTATCCGCAGCCAATTAATTTTATTTTAATCGAAGTAACATAACAAAACAAAAGAGGGATAATTTAGGTAAAAGGTTTACCAAGCAACTGTGAATTGCAGAATACCTCCTGGCGAACCAAGAAGTAGAGGCAGGCAAGCTCCCCAAATATTGTGTTCGGTGTATCAGAGAGTATAAGGTGGCTGACTCAGTTACCTAAGGATGGATAGCAACCTAGTGTTATCCTCCCATATATACCTGAAAGTACGTGGAGGCCCAATCTGTATAAGTGTTGTCTAATGCAAAACCGCACAGTGAGAGCATTCCCATATACTTTACGTACTGTAACATCGTCCTATATACCTGAAGGTACATGGACAAGGTATGATATACTCACGTACGTGGAATGAGGTATCGCACTCAGGATGTATTGCAAACAAGTTAGCAACAACTGCTTTGTTTTACAATGTCGGAACACGTCTCTAGCCTAGAACCACTAAATGTTTTTCGTTAGGTGACAATGCTCCATTAGGTAAATTCAGATAAATTTTAAGTTGATCTTCTTAAGAATTTGCCTTTCAAGGTTCACCACATGATGTATGTTTTCAATTCCTAAAATGCAACTAATATGATAAGCATTATTTTCATTCAATTTAACAATGAAAACCTTAGCTAGTAGGGATAAAGCAATAAGATCTTTGACAAAAACAAAGAGCACAAATGCAATTTCCCTAGCTATTCCTTTCAAGCATTCACAAACTACAATATGAAATATGCAATTTTTTCTTTTCGAATCCCTTAATGTTATGATGAACAAAAAGGAAACTAATGCACATACAATCAATCAACCTTTCTATAAGAACAAAGACTTTACGACAGTTCAGTTTCAAAGGAAAAGAAGAATTTTATGACACATTCTTTCAAACAAAGATTAATTGACTATAATCTAACTTTGATGATGAATCAATAATGACAAAGAAATCATTTAAGAAATATTAATCAATCAAGTCAAAGTAGGGCTGGAAAGAGGAAATACAAGTTGATTTCAGAGACATACTACAATCATTGATCTTTCAGCAAGCATAAACAGAAGGAAATTTGGAGAAAAAACCCAATCCAAAGGTGAAAATTTTCCCTAAGGTGGATCAACGCAGGTCAAAGAGGGCCTAACTACACTGTAGAGCATTGTCTCTCACTCAAGGGTGCTCTGCAAAGCACTGTCCCCTGACCAAGCCTACGCTGATTCCTGAGAGGCCACTCAAGAGTCATCTAACCTCAATTTTTGACCAAATAACACTTCAACAAGGCTGAAATACAATCAATGAAAGGAAGTAAGGTCTACTAGAGTGTCCTAGGATGTGGATAAGCTACTTGGACAATAATCTTTCCCCAGTATGGTCACCAATTTGTTTTGGAGAATTTGGTATCTACAAATAAATACTAATTCCCTAGATAAGTAGCCATATCTAGAACAACAGTTTAAAGCACTTTAGCCTTTTCCTATAAGCAATAGATAATACAAAGAAGATGAGAAGACCTACTTGTAGTTCTTCTTTCCTCTTGTCTCCTTTGTATCGATCCTGTCGCTCCTTCCCATACTTAACACGCTTGAGAAGTACCTGTAAACACAAACAAAAGACAAAGAACTGATCAAAGCAAAAGATCTATTGAATACAAGTAAATGGAATCAGATACATTCACACATATAAGCATCATATATCAAGATAAGCATATGGAAAAAGGTTCAAATACTTTATTAAATAGAAGGAATAATTACAACCATGAAGCCTGATTCGAAGTCACTCCTCCAGCTTTGGTTCCATCCACATCACATCATAAGCATGACATTCCAATAGCATAATGACACTTACACCAATCTCAATTCTCAAACTAACATTATCTCCTTACAATTCATCAAAGTCCAGCCCTTGATCACTTAGATGAGTGCTCAATTTATAGGAAGATGGAGGAGGTTTTGTCATTAATGAGGGTGTTGAATGGCCTTCCATATTTAGAGTTAGTTTCCATGGAGGAAGGGATGAGAGGATAGGAGGTTAATTGATCCTTAGCCTATCCAATTTTGAGCTCATAGGAGGGGATAAGAGGTGGGATCCTTCTAGAATGATCTATAACCAAGGAATATTCCCAGAACCCTATGCAAATTTCACTCAATCTCGCCCAGCGTAGGTCAAAGTGGGCCTAAGTGCTTTGAAGATCACCCTTGCATGGGCCTAAGTGCTCTACAGAGCACCCTTACATGGGCCTACCTGCGCTGGTCCTTCAAGGAGTCATTTCAGGATGTCTTCAGGCCATGAAACTATCTGGGAAGGAGGTATTCAATAGGTTGACTTGTTTAGGGCATGTAGCAACTGAAATTAGGGTTTGATGAGCCCTAAAACACTGATATAGATGATGGGAGTGATGTCCCCAAATGGATTTGTAACAAGGACACATGTAGTTCATGCAAGAATTTTAGGCTAACATGTCTAGGTGACATATCATGATGACGTGGCATGTAAGATAGGATATAATGACATGACATGTTGACATGTCATTAATGTCGCATAAGGACATGTCTTTGATGTGGCATAACAACATGTCACTAACACAACATCCGAACATGGCAAGGTAACATGGACTAGTGGTGCGTTTATGCTAAGGTGGAGGCTAGGTGGTAGCCCAATGTAGGTGACATGGAATGTAGGATCTCTGGCTAGCGGAGATCTATAAATATAGAAATTCTAGTTTAACGGATCATTGTAAAATATCAAATTCAAATATACGGAAGATCGACTTGTCACTGTGTAGCTATAAGAATGAAGTCATAGATATGGATGGATACAAATGCTTTGAAAATCATAGACTAGGCTAGATCCAAATGCTTTAGAAGTATTGGATGCATCTAGAAGTTCAAAGATCAGGAAGTTATTATAAGAAAGACTTAAAGAAAATCCCAAATTTAGATGTAATGGAAGGAACATTGATGTGTTTAATGAGGACGTGGACCTAGGATACCAAGAAATGTGGGTAGGGACTACCACATTTTAGCCACCTATAACTGATGTGGAAATGTATGGTGGGGAAACATTGGAAAAAGGACTACTAAATGTATACAACATGGAAATGGTAGGGATGTTGATGTGGTACTTGGAAGGAAAAATATTCAAAAGGGCATAAATTTGTGTCAATGCCCATATTTTGATGTAATTTATATCATTGGAAAGCTCTTGACAAGTAGATGATGAATATATCTCAAAAAGGAATTTTAGGGTAAGTAAAATAATGACAAAATTTATAACTCCACCTCCTTAAAATTACTTGGGGGTTGGGTGTGTTACAAGGTGGTATCAAGGAAAAGGTTTAACACCAGGGTTGAATGGGTATAGGAGAGAGAGTGAGTATATTTTTCACAATTTTAAATGTTCTTGTACAAAAAAAAAGGTTCATTGAAATGAAATTGTTGAATTAAAATTCACTTGATTATTTCTGTAACCGAAGTCTAAGAGTGATGTGTAGTAGTAGTAAGGCTTCAAATTTAGAGTAGTCTAGGAAAATGCATGTATAACCTAGGAAAATAAAACTACCAAAAGTTTCATTTTTTATCAAACTAATAGCCATGTGTTATCTCATCATAAGAAGTCTTACCAAAAGAATCAAACAAAGGAAGTGTTGAGAAAACATCCAAATTTGGAAGAGACAATGAAGATTCTGAAGGTAGGATTTCAAAGTTATAGAGATGATAGTGTAAATATCATAAGAGCATGAGAGGAGTAGCTTGATACCAATGCAATGATGTTGAAAATTCTATTATATATTTATAGGCAGTTGCAACATGGACCAATTGCCAAAATTATGGCTAGAAACAAATCATAGAATGCAATAAGACCATCAAAAATTCAAAAACATGGGATAAATACCGGCAATGTAGGGAGAAGTACTTGAGGTAAGAGGCATAGGAGTGGTAGGAAAGAAACATGTAGGAATGACATTTCAGTAGAAACTTCTGGTGAATACATAGGAAGCTCGGGAAAAATGATAAGAAATGAAAATAGGTTAGGACTGCATAATAAAAGGAAGGACTAGAATCCTATAAAGAGTTCATTTCCCAAATAATTCAAGAAGAAAGAACCAACTAGTTTTGATGGTGAGGTTAAGAAGAATTATGTAGAGGTATGGTTGCAAGGGATGAAGAAATATTTCAAAGTACATACCTACAATGAAAACATAAATGCTAGAGTGGTCATATTCAACTTAAAAGAAAAGTTAGCATTCAATAGGAATACCTCAAGAATGTCAAGGGCATCGATGAAAGGAAGCTAAAATGGGAAAATTTTGAAAATTACTTCAGAGAATAGTACCCATACAAAAGTTTTTGCAATGGAAATATTAGAATATTTCGTAAACACAAGTTATGGTAGCTAATTATGCATACCTATGCAACCATATTTATCAAGTTTCTAAGGTATGTGCCTTTCATTAAATGTAAGAAAGAGAAAATACAACACTTTCTTAGTGGATCACCACAATTATATCATGAACATATTGAGTTTGATGTACAAAGGACACTTGAAAACGCTATTAGGAAAGCCAAGTACTATTATGAACAATCAAAAAACAAGACTGAATCCCAGATAGAGTGGAGGAAGAAGAAGAAAACTAGCTTCAAACAAAAAGGATCAAGTTCCTTACACTATAATTAGTCTGGGAAGAGCATTAAGTTTAGTGTACTAGCTAGAAGTGAATATCAGCAAAATTTTCCTGCTTAGAGTGGAGTTGAACTAATCATACCAGCCAAAGAAAATTCCAATGAACTTCTAGGGGTGCAAGGTGTTGGAAAATGGAAAGTGGGAGCTATTAATCTTATTTTCCTTTAACCTTGATATTTGATTGTGAATATTAATTACCTTCTTTAGTTATTTAGTTAGGTTTTTTCATAAACAATAACAACAACAATAGAGGACACAGATATTAGGCTCTCAGCCAAGGAAAAACCCCTCCAAGGGGAAAACCCAAAAACTCTTCTCTTATTAGAATCTGCTTCAAATGAGATACAAAGACCCAAACCCTAGATCAAGTCCTTATCCTAGTATCAAGTTGGCCCATCCTCAAGTCCTTCCTTTGAGATGCACCAACCAACTTCAATAGTGTAACTTCGAACTGCCAACTTCAATACTGAAACTCATTCTGCAACTTCGATCCTCAAATTTTGGCCTTGAAGCTTCGTTAGAAACCCTAATCCAACCTTTTCCTAAGACCTTTCTAGAGTAATACAAATCTTCCCAAGGTCAATGAGGTATAGACAGAGTATTCTCTCTTCTAGCTATAAGTTACTACACTTAATCCTCCTGCAACTTCATCCTCTTTCTGCAGCCTACAAACCGTAGAATTTTGCACGTGTGAGAGAGATGAAGCCCAAAAAAACAAGATATTTTTGTCCTTCCTTGTCTCCCATATCTTTGCTATCCTTCTCTACTTCTACCAACTATAGATTGAAATTATTCTTGAGATATCAAACTTTTGGAGTGAGTGAGTCCCAAAGGAGGTCAAACTTTTTCTTTATATAGCCTTCTCAAGGGGTTGAATTCCCTCCTTTAGGCTAACTTGATATTCACAAGGATGATTTATACTTTTGGAGCTTCTCAGACATTCTAGACTCAAAAGTAATTATTTTGACAAATATAAATTGACAATAAATCCTAAGACCTAACAAACCTTATAAGCACAAAGAACATGCCTTTACCTAGAAGACCATCAATAATGATCATGAAACCCATGATTTAATAATAATAATTTTTTCTTTTCTTTTCTTATTTGTTACGTATGATACATATTGAAATGAGTACAACAACAATTATGAAGACCGAAACTAGTTGCATTTCTCAACACTCCCACTTAACTAGGGAGGTACTCAAAATTGCACAACCAGTACAACATCATAATTCAAATTGAGGAGTTCACACAAGAAGAGTTGGATTGATAAGCCATACTATAAGCATCATCATCATGACCAACACTCTATTTGAGGCCTAACTAGACAAGCTCTTCTTTAATCAAGAGCATTATGATGGGAGGATTTACGTGTGATACCGCATTACCTCTACAAAGGTACATACCCCATCTAGATGTCTACAAGGTAATGCCCTTTAGGAATTTTCTTATCTTGGATCTCCAATCCTGAGTCCTCAAAGAATATCAATCCTCTTTTACCACTATTCTCTTGGAAACCTGTCACATCCTCAAAGAGTGTTGGTAAATTTCCTTTCTTGGATGTTATATCCTCAGGGAAAACAAATATGTTTATCCAATCCTCCATAATTCTCTCTTCATGATCTTCGCTTATACTTAAAGTTGTTAGTCCTAGTCATGTGCATGACACATTAAGATGAGAATCCATATTTGATGTCCAACATCACTCCCTCTCAACCAGAGAGGACATCCATATTATCCTTTAATCTTGAGAATAGAACCTTGCTTTTATACAAGGAGACTCCCTTAATCCCTCTCAAAATCATAGGATATCTAGACTTCCTTTCTATTTGGGAATTCACTATCACAATCCTTATAGCTTGTCTTCATAAGAGTATAAGCTACCAAATATTCATAGCTACCCGACTTCCTCTTTCCTCGAGTATCATGGAGCCACTTTCTCTCTTCAATCTTGTGACAAGTTCCAGGCCAATCTTCTTTCTCATCACTTTCTTCTACGATATGAAGCCATTACATTGAGCCTTTCTAGACTTCAAGTCGATCATAACTTCTTCTTGAAAGTAATTTTCCTTTGACCTTCAGGTTATCTTCTCGCACTGTTACCTTTTAATCCCGAGATGTCCACAACTTGACTTCAAAGTTGCCAGGTATTAGATATTGAGTTTCCCTCAATAATCCTCATAAATTTTCAACCATACAGTGGAACTTGCCTCAAATATCATCATGTGTCCTTGACACATTCTACCAGGTAGCAAAATAATATGCTAACCAAATAACCAAAAATAATGAAAATTAGACTTACCTAATTATTACCTTCGTGTTCTATAAACATCCTCATGGTCCATATCTATATGAATCTTCCTTCATGAATCAGAGTGCCCAAGAATGGTTAAAACTTTTTTTCTAGAGACTATACTAGATTTTAATCATTATCTTATATATTCTAGAGAAAGTCTTAATCTTTATACATCCTTAAGTAAGTCAAATCCTATTATTTTCAAGCATCATATATCCATATAACTAAGTATATTTTATGTCCAACTTTCTTTACACAAGATTCTATACATGTGAATCTTATCCAAATTTTTATATCTAGAATGCATTCCTATGCTTTCATCCGATCATCTGGCTACCCATATTTCTCAATAAGAACCTGCATCCCGACCCATTACATTCTTGATCCCTTTACCAATATTGATTATACATTACATGGAATGTTTACTAACCTTTTTCATAGTGCTTCTTCCAACAAACATTCATAATATAGTGAAACCCATTTGAGACAAAATCGAGATGAACCGGGTGACCAAAATTCAGATCTCGTCTCGCTATATTTTTGGAAATATGAACTGACGAAGTTAGGGCTTTTGCAAGCTCCCGAATTGGATCTCAAACAGGTCACCTTGGAAAAATCATCATAACTTTCTCTCTGAGCATCTGATTCAAATTTCGTAAAAAGTGACAAAAATTAGACGGATTGTACTTTGTTGGGTAGCGTTTTTAGAACCTAAAGGCGAAACAATGACACGTGGCACGTCATACAATTTCTCTCTACTGAACCAATCTATAATCAGGCCATCACGGGAGATTGGGCATAACTCTTTCTTTGGGAATCCAATTGTGATCAGACTTGTGGGGTTGGAAA
Source organism: Pinus tabuliformis (assembly GCA_031772625.1). Lineage (NCBI taxonomy): Eukaryota > Viridiplantae > Streptophyta > Pinopsida > Pinales > Pinaceae > Pinus > Pinus tabuliformis. The sequence continues at coordinate 1,343,842,296 of CM062819.1, read as the reverse complement.
GAAGATTCACAGGGATATCACAAGCCACAATTTCAGAACTTGGAGGTCTGAAATTATAGAGTTGCAGTCATTTCAATATTGAGCTCATATAAAGTGAAAAAAGAAAAAGAAAAACAAAACAAAAGAAAAAAACAAAAGGTGTGTAGTTTTTCTTTTTTTTTAAAATTTGCATAAGCCTTGTTTGAGAAAGTAGTTTGAAGTGATTCAAAGGGCATTGTGAAGAATAATTATTATTCATTGATGAGCCGAAGAAATAAAATGGAAACACCTAGTAAGAAACCTGGAATCTCTACTATGACACATGAAGATGAGGAAGAAATGCAACATGATATATCAAAATTATGAGACCAAGTGCAACAAATTTCACTCTCACAAAAAGTAACTGAAGCTAAGATGGATGGTTTAAAGAATGGAATGGAAGCTAAGATGTGATCAGACTTGTGGGGTTGGAAAGAAGATTCACAGGGATATCACAAGCCACAATTTCAGAACTTGGAGGTCTGAAATTATAGAGTTGCAGTCATTTCAATATTGAGCTCATATAAAGTGAAAAAAGAAAAAGAAAAACAAAACAAAAGAAAAAAACAAAAGGTGTGTAGTTTTTTTTTTTTTTTTTAAATTTGCATAAGCCTTGTTTGAGAAAGTAGTTTGAAGTGATTCAAAGGGCATTGTGAAGCATAATTATTATTCATTGATGAGCCGAAGAAATAAAATGGAAACACCTAGTAAGAAACCTGGAATCTCTACTATGACACATGAAGATGAGGAAGAAATGCAACATGATATATCAAAATTATGAGACCAAGTGCAACAAATTTCACTCTCACAAAAAGTAACTGAAGCTAAGATGGATGGTTTAAAGAATGGAATGGAAGCTAAGATGGATGACATGGAAGCTAAGATGGATGACATGGAAGCTAAGATGGATGGTATATAAGCAAAACTTAAAGGCAACATGGAAGATTTGAAGATAGATTTGACGTTGCTACAAGAAATGCTTACTAATGGTGAAAGGGTATTAAAGGAAACTCGTGATGAGAACAAAAGAAATGTTAGTCATTATTTCATAGAATCTAACATTGGATTGAAGATCCACCATGTTCCAAAGATCGATATGAGGAATTTTGATGGCAAGGATCTCGTAACATGGATACTATAAATGGAGCAATATTTCGATCTCCATAATGTGCTAAGCACACAAAAGGTACACATTGCAACTTTATATTTGGAACCCAATAAGTTTGTATGGTATCGATGGCTTTTCACTCGTAAAAAAATAGTCACTTCGGAAATTTTTATGGAAGAAATGATAGCACATTATGAGGATACAAAAAGAAACACCTTTTTTTAGCCAATTGATAAATCTCAAACAAAAGGGTTCAATGGTGGAGCACATTGAGGACTTCCAAAAATTGAATATAAGGGTAAAAGATATTCCAGAGGAGCATAGGATTGATGTGTTCATAGGGATTTTAAAGGATAACATTCAACATGAGGTTCGCCTTTGGGAACCTAATTCATTGGAGATGGCATTCAGGTTGGAAAAAAAATTGAAAACAAAATTATGGCAACAAGGAAGCCTACCACTCACAACTATAAAGATGGAAGTGTTGTTTCCTCTAGCCTTCCACAACCTACAAGGTTGAAACCACAATTATTGGAAGAAAAAAGAGCAAAAGGGCTTTGTTACAATTGTGATAGAAAATACACTAAAGGTCATAAGTGTGCTAAGAAGAAATTATTTTACATAGATTGTGAAGAGGAGGAAGAAAAAGAACAACAAACATCAAAAGAAGAGGATACACACCAAGAACAAACCCTAGAGAAATAAGAAATGAATCCGACCATATCTTGTAATGCATTGGCCTGAATTACCATTCCTCAAACTATCAAGGTAGAAGGACATATCAAGAAGAAAAAGGTAATAGTGTTGATTGATTCGGGTAGTACCCATAATTTTATTCATTGTAAGATAGCCAAGGAATTAAATTTCTTCTTATATCTAGCACTAGAGTGTCAAGTGATGGTTGCAAGTGGAGGAACCATAAATTTCTCTAGAAAGTGCCATAATATCAAGCTATCCATGGGAGAATATGTGTTGAATAGTCCAATTCTTTCCATTCCAATGGGTGGTGTTGATGTTGTACTAGGAGTCCAATGGCTTCAAAATTTGGGTTCGATAACTTTTAATTTTCAAGAACTTTTCTTGAAATTTGTTTTAGGAGGAAATGAAATTGAATTAAGGGGTATCACAGGGAAAACGAGTAAGATAATCAGCTCTAACAACATGACAAATCTTCTAAATAGAGAACAAGGAGGCGTAATTGCACAATTATGTTCACTAGAGGTTACCACATTGGAATCATCTATTTCTCCAGATCTCCAAAAAGTCTTGGACAACCATTGCAGGGTATTTGAGACTCCCAAAGGCCTCCCACCTATTCGTGATCATGATCATGCTATTCATTTTATTCCAAGAAGTGTTCCTCCAAACATCAGGCCTTACAGATATCCCTATGCCCAAAAGAGTGAAATTGAACATATGGCTGCAAAAATGCTAGAGGCTGGTATAATTCAACTTAGTAAAAGTTATTTCTCTGCTCCAATAGTATTGGTGCACGAGAAGGATGGATCATGGCGCATGTGTTCAGATTATAGGGAGCTCAACAAGCTCACTATTAAAGATAAATTCCCCATTCCTGTCATCGATGAATTCTTGGATGAATTGTATGGAGAAATTTACTTCACCAAGTTAGATCTTCACTTAGGATATCATCAAATCAGAATGAAGACTGAAGACATTCTAAAAGCAGCATTTAGAACTCATGAGGGTCATTATGAATTTTTGGTCATGCATTTTGGCCTTACCAATGCACCTTCTACATTTCAAGGTTTGATGAATTCCATTTTCAAACCCTTCCTTAGAAAATTTGTGTTAGTATTTTTTTATGATATACTAATCTACAACAAGCCTTGGAAGGATCATGTTCAACATGTTGACAGAGTGCTCAAACTATTGGAGGAGAAACAATTATATGAAAAAATATTCAAATGTTTCTTTGGAGTACAAGAGGTGGAAAATTTGGGTCATATTGTATCTCATGAAAGTGTTAAGGTAGACCCTAGAAAAATTAAAGCCATTAAGGAATGGAAAATCCCCGCATCCATAAAGCATCTGTGAGGATTTCTCGGGTTGACAGGGTATTATCACAAGTTTGTTAAGAATTATGGGAGAATAGTGGCACCTCTAACAACATTAGTGAAGAAAGATGCATTTTCTTGGACTCAAGAAGCAACGAAGGCCGTTGAACATCTTAAAGAGGCAATGTGCCAAGCACTAGTTTTAGCTACACTAGACTTCACAAAAACCTTTTATTATGGAATGTGATGCCTCAAGAAATGGAATTGGTGTTGTTTTGATGCAAGAAGAAAGACCCATTGCTTTCGAAAGTCGTCCAATCAAAAGAAAATATTTACACAAAGCTATTTATGAGAAGGAAATGTTGGCAATACTACATGCACTTAAGAAATGGAAACCTTACCTAATGGGAGGACACTTCAAGGTAAAAACAGATCATGATAGTCTTAAATACTTTTTAGAACAAATATTATCTTTAGAAGAGCAACAAAAATGGGTCACAAAGATGTTGGATTATGACTTTTGAAATCATCTACAAAAAGGGAAGAAAAATGTTGTTGTAGATGCACTCTAAGAAAGGATGAGGATGTGGAAGAATTTCTTTGTGCCATTTCTATTGTCCAACCAAATTGGATAAACAAAGCAAGGGATGAATGGAAGAATTATGAAGAAGTGTGGGCACTCATTCAAAAGGTGCAACAAGATCCCAATACATATGATACATTTAACTAGAAAAATGATTCATTATGGTACAAAGATCGCTTATACCTCTGTAAGAATTCCCAACTCAAACAAAATATTCTTAGGGAATTGCATACATCTCCCTTAGGAGGGTATTCAAGATTTTTAAAAACTTACCACAAGGTTAAGAAGGAAGTTTTTTGGGATGGCCTTAAATCTGATATTCAAAATTTTGTGGCGGAATGTTTGGTTTGCCAAAAAAATAAAGTTGAGACAATTAAGACCCTAGATCTATTACGACCTTTATTCATTCCATGTCAATGTTGGGAGGAGGTTTCAATGGATTTTATCACAGGCTTACCCAATTTCGAAGGAAAGAGTGTCATCATGGTGGTAGTTGATAGACTTACCAAGTATGCACAATTTTGTGCATTATCTCATCCATTTAAATTTAGTACAGTTGCTACTGCATTTATGGAAACAATTCAAAAGCTACATGGAAACCCAAAGATTATTGTAAGTGACAAATATCCTATTTTCACTGGAAATTTTTGGACATAATTATTTTATTGTTTGGGTACTTAGTTAGCTCATAGATCATCTTATCATCCTCAATCTGATGGGAAAACTGAGATAGTGAAAAAATGTTTGGAAGGATATCTTTGTTGCTTTGTATTTGATAAACAAATACAATGGGTCAAATGGTTGCCTCTCAATGAATGGTGGTATAACACTTCCTTCCATACTACAACAAAAATGACCCCATTTATGGTGATTTATGGATATCATTCACCATCCATCACATCATATTTAAGGGAAAATTCTAAGGTTCAAGCAGCGGAAGATCACATCGAGCATCAACAAGTTCTCCAACTCTTAAAGGATAACCTCACTTTGGCGCAGAATAGAATGAAACAACAGGTAGATCAACATCGCAATGAAAGAAGTTTTGATGTAGGTGACTGCATCAACCATACAAACAAATGTCCCTCAAGCAAGCTAAGAAGGATAATAAATTATCACTAAAATATTATGGTCTGTACAAGGTGTTGGAAAATAATGGTACTATGGCATACAAATTGGAACTTCCTGCATCTTCCTGAGTGCACCCAATTTTCCATGTTTCATGCCTAAAGAAGGTTATAGGTGACAAGATCCCAGTTCAAACAATATTGCCAGAGCTTAATGAGTAAGGAAAAATCATATTGGAACCTGAAGCAGTCACATAAACAAGAACTTGAAAACTGTGAAATCGATCAATTTCAGAGTATCTCATCAAGTGGAAGAACTTACCCATTGAATATTCTACATGGGAGGATGAGAATTTTATATAGAAGCATCCAAAAATACTCAAACGTTAAGGAAAACACTTTTTTGAAGGAGAGGGGCATGTTAGGTTCCTATAATACTAGTGTATTCCATTATTATTATTGTCATTGTACCCCATATTGTTATTGTTGTTCCCATGTTGTCCCCATATTGTTATTATTGTGCCCCATAGAAGCCCACTATTGTTATTGTTGTGCCCTTACATTATTATTGTTATGCCATCTCTGATTATATTGTGACCCCTTAGACTCCTATATATAGAAAGGTGGTCTTGTCATTTGTATCATCCAAGAATTGTTCATTTGTGTAATGTAAAGGAGGTTTCCCCCTCGAAGAGGATACATTTTAAGTTGTTGATCTATCTCTTTCTTCTATTTTTTGAGCTGGTTGAATAACATATGGTTACTTCAGAATGAGTAATAGATTCCCCACATCCTTGCATATGGTCTCTTAGTTGAGAGACTCTCATGGTAAAGTATGACACATCCTCATACTTCGATTTATTCATTGTATATACTTGTTCTGTAAAGACATCTTTTGTCCTGTGGTACTTACAGAGTACAAATTCACTAGATTTTCATACATGGATTTGGAAGTATTTAGATGTGCAACAAATGGAACAAGAGAATCCTTAATTGATTTAACTATGATCCTTTGAGACCTTACTTCCCCTTTCTTGTAATTTGATAGTTCTTGTGTCTTGACTCTTTTCCTTTCCTGGTTTAGTGGTTTCCCCAATGCCATATTCAATTACTTCTTATTCTATGAGTATCAAGTCAATTATTTTCTCCCATGATAGATAGTTTGATGCCCCAACGAGCTTATTTCTCTCCTTGCAGAAAGAACCCATATGCATTGAAGATTTAGACATGATGTAATAATATGATAATTACTTGGGACCAAAATTCTTATTGATGATGTCTCTAATATTCTTGATGCCTTCAAGATCTTTGAAGTGTCCTTGACAACAAATTTTGAGATTCTTGATGCTTTCTTCAATGATTCCTCCCAAATATATATTTTCCTAGAGAGATATCAACACTCTCCTTGAAGTCTTCTTCTCATGTCTTTATTTGATGCGAGCTTGATGTAGACTTAATCTCCTTGTAGAAACCTCCCTTCCTTGAATCTTTTCTCAAATGATTCTGTTAGGTCCCTATAATACTAATGATGCCCCCATTACTATTGTAGTTGTATCCCTTATTAATATTGTTGTGCCCCATAGAATCCCTTTATTGTTATTTTTGTGCCTTTATATTATTATTGTTAGTTCGGCTTGGTTATATTGTGACTCCTTAGACTCCTATATATAGAAAGGAGGTTTTTTCATTTGAATCATCCAAGAATTGTTCATTTATGTAATGTAAAGGAGGTTTCCCCCTTGAAGAGGCTGAATTCTAAGGCGTTGATCTATCTTTTCTATCTTTTTGTGAGCTGGTTTCATAACATTTGGTATCATAGCTTTGGATTCTAGGTTTTTGCTGCTCCAAATAGGTCATCTCAGAATTTTCACTATAACTCATTTTCTGCGACGTTCCAGAAGTGAAAAAAAAAAAAAACCATTTGAGACAAAATTGCTTTGAACCTCAGGTCCAAATTTCAAAGATTTTCGTGCTATACTTGCAGAGATATGATCTGAGGAAGTTGGTCTTTTTGCAGACTCCTGAATTACATTCCAAATAGGTGACCTTGGGAAAATCGTCATAACTTTTGTTTTGAGCATCAGATTGAAATTTCGTAAGAAGTCACAAAAAGAGGACAGACTGTAGTTTCATCTGTATATTTTTTAGACCCGAAGGTCAAAACAGTGACACATGGCACCTCATACAAGTTCGCTCTTCTGAAAAGGTATATAATCAGGTCATCTTGGGAGATTGTGCATAACTCTTTCTTGGAGAATCTAAATTTGATCAGACTGGTGGCATTGGAAAGAGGACATAGAGGGCTACTGCAGGTCACAATTTCAGAACTGAAAGATCCAAAATTACAGAGATACATCATATTCAATATCAAGTGCCTACAAAGTGAAAAAAGGTGTGTATTTTTTTAATATTTGCATAAGCTTGGTTTGAAAAATTAGTTTGAAGGAATTCAAAGGGAATAGTGAAGAATTATTATCGGTAATTGATGCCCCAAAGAAAGAAAATGGAAACACCTAGTAAACAACTTGAAAGCTCTAGCATGACTCATGAAGAAGAGGAAGAAATGCTACATGATATATCAAAATTACAAGACCAAGTGCAACAAATGTCACTCTCACAAAAGCTAACAGAAGCTAAGATAAATGGCATGGAATCTAAGATAAAGGGTGTGGAAGCTAAGATGAATGGCGTGGAAGCTAAGATGAATGGTGTGGAAACTAAGATCAATGGAATGGAAGCTAAGATGAATGGCATGGACACTAAGATGGATGACATGGATGATAAGATGGAAGAATTGAAGATAAATTTGAATAAGTTGCTACAAGAAAATGTCACTAATGGTCACTAATGGTCACTAAAGGAAACACATGATGAGAAAAAAATAAATGTTAATCATGATTTCATAGACTCTAATGTTGGATCGAAGACCCACCATATTCCAAAAATCGATATGAGGAAGTTTGATGGCAAGGATCCCGGAACATGGATACTATAGATGGAGCAATTTTTCAATATCAATAATGTGCAAAACACATAAAAGGTACGTATTGAAACTTTATATTTGGAAACAAATTAGTTTGTATGGTATCAATGGCTTTACTCTCGTAAACAAATTATCACTCAGGCAATTTTTACAGAAGAAATGACAGCACATTATGAGGATACAAAAAGCAACACCTTTTTTAGCCAATTGATAAGTCTCAAACAAAAGGGTTCAATAATGGAGCACATTGAGGAGTTCCAAAAATTGAACATAAGGGTAAAAAATATTCCAGAGGAGCATAGGATTGATGTGTTCATAGGGAGTTTAAAGTAGAATATCCAACATCATATTCACCTTTGGGAACCTGATTCATTAGAGAAGGCATTCAGGTTAGCAAGAAAAATGGAAAGCAAAATTATGGCAACCAGGAAGCCTACCACTCACAACTATAAAGATGGAAGTGTTGTTGCCCCTAGCCTTCCACAACCTATAAGGTTGACACCACAAAAATTGGAAGAAAAAGGAGCAAAAGGGCTTTGTTATAGTTGTGATAGAAAATGCACTAAAGGTCATAAGTGTGCTGAGAAGAAATTATTCTACATAGATTGTGAAGAGGAAGAAGAAAAGGAACAAGAAAGGTCAAAAGAAGAGGATATACTCCAGGAACAAAGCCTAGATAAAGAAGAAATGAATCTAACGATATCTTGTAATGCATTGGCTGGAATTACCACTCCTCAAACCATCAAGATAGAAGGACATATCAAGAAGAAAAAGGTAATAGTGTTGATTGATTCAGGAAGTACCCACAATTTTATTCATTGTAAGATAGCAAAAGAATTGAATTGCTTCCTATATCCAGCACCATAGTGTCAAGTGATGGTTGCAAGTGGAGGAACAATAAATTTCTCTAGAAAGTGCAATAATATTAAGCTATCCATGGGATAATATGTATTGAATAGCCCAATTCTTTCCATTCCAATGGGAGGTGCTGATGTTGTACTAGGAGTTCAATGGCTACAATCCTTGGGTACAATAGCTTTTAACTTTCAAGAAATTTTCATGAAATTTTATGTGGAAGGAAAGGAAATTGAATTAATGGGCATTACAGGGAAACTGGGAAAGATAATCAGCTCTAACGGTATGAGAAAGCTTTTAAAAAAGGAACAACGAGGTGCAATTGCATAATTATGTTCGCTAGATGTTTCCACATTAAAATCATCTATTTCTCTAGATCTCCAAAAAGTCTTGGACAATCATTCCAAGGTATTTGAGACTCCCAAAGGTCTCCCTCCTATTCATGATCATGATCATGTTATTCATTTGATTCCAGGAAGTGTTCCTCCAAACATCAGGCCGTACAGATATCCCTATTCCCAAAAGAGTGAAATTGAATGTATGGTTGCAGAAATGCTAGAGGCTGGTATAATTCAACCTAGCCAAAGTTCTTTCTCTGCTCCAGTAGTATTGGTGCACAAGAAGGATGGATCATGGCGCATGTGTCCGGATTATAGGGAGCTCAACAAGCTCACTATTAAAGATAAGTTTCCCATTCCTGTCATTGATGAATTATTGGATGTATTGCATGGATCAATTTACTTCACCAAGTTGGATCTTTGTTCAGGATATCATCAAATCAAAATGAAGACTGAAGACATTCCAAAAACAACATTTAGAACTCATGAGGGTCACTATGAATTTTTGGTCATGCCTTTTGGCCTTACCAATGCACCTTCTACATTTCAAGGTTTGATGAATTCCATTTTCAAACCCTTCCTTAGAAAATGTGTGTTAGTAATTTTTGATGATATACTTATCTACAGCGAGTCTTGGAAGGATCATGTTGAACATGTTGACAGGGTGCTACAACTATTGGAGGAGAAACAATTATATGCAAAAATATCCAAATGTTTCTTTGGAGTGCAAGAGGTGGAATATCTGGGTCATATTGTATCTCTTGAAGGAGTTAAGGTAGACCCTAGCAAAATTAAAGCCGTTAAGGAATGGAAAATCCCCACATCCATAAAGCATTTACGAGGATTTTGAGGGTTGACAGGGTATTATCGCAAGTTCGTTAAGAATTATGGGAAAATAGTAGCACCTCTAACAACATTATTGAAGAAAGATGCATTTTCATGGACTCTAGAAGCAACAAAGGCCTTCGAACATCTTAAAGGGGCAATGTGCCAAGCACCGGTCTTAGCTACACTAGACTTCACAAAAACCTTTATTGTGGAATGTGATGCTTCACGAAATGGAATTGGTGTTGTTTTAATGCAAGATGAAAGACCCATTGATTTCAAAATTCATCCAATCAAGGGAAAGTATTTACACAAAGCTATTTATGAGAAGGAAATGTTGGCAATACTGCATGCACTTAAGAAATGGCAAACCTACCTAATGGGAAGACACTTCAAGGTAAAAACAGATCATGATAGCCTTAAATACTTTTTAGAACAAAGATTATCCTCTAAAGAACAACAAAATTGGGTCACAAAGATGTTGGGTTATGACTTTGAAATCATATACAAAAAAGGGAATAAAAATGTTGTGGCAGATGCACTCTCAAGAAAGGATGAGGATGTGGAAGCATTATTGTGTGCCATTTCTATTATCCAACCAGATTGGATAAACGAACCAAGGGGGGAATGGAAGAATAACGAAGGAGTGTGGACACTTATTTGAAAGTTACAACAATATTCCAGTACATCTGATACATTTAGCTGGAAAAATGATTCGTGATGGTACAAAGATCGCTTATACCTCTGTAAGAATTCCAAACTCAAACAAAAGATTCTTCTGGAATTGCACACTTCTCCCTTAGGAGGGCACTCAGGATTTTTAAAAACTTACCACAGGGTTAAGAAGGAATTTTTTTGAGATGGCATTAAATTAAATATTCAAAAGTTTGTGGCGGAATGTTTGGTTTGCCAACAAAATGAAGCTGAAACAATTAAGACACCGGGACTATTACAACCTTTATCCATTCCAAACCAACGTTGGGAGGAGGTTTCAATGGATTTTATCACAGGTTTACCCAAGTCTGAGGGACAGAGTGTCACAATGGTGGTAATTGACAGACTTACCAAGTATGCACACTTTTGTGCATTATCACATCCATTTAAAGCCAGTACAGTTTCTACTGCATTTATGGAAACAATTCAAAAGATACATGGAAACCCAAATATTGTTGTAAGTGACAGAGATCCCATTTTTACTGGAAATTTTTGGACAAAATTATTTTCTTGTCTTGGTACTCAGTTAGCTCATAGCTCATCTTATCATCCTCAATTTGATGGGCAAATTGAGATAGTAAACAAATGTTTGGAAGGATATCTTCGTTGCTTTGTATCTGATAAACAAACACAATGGGTCAAATGGTTGCCTCTGGCTGAATGGTGGTATAACGCTTCCTTCCATACTGCAACAAAAATGACCCCATTTATGGCACTTTATGGATATCAGCCACCATCCATCACATCATATTTAAGAGAAAATTATAAGGTTCAAGCAGTGGAACATCACATCGAGCATCAATAACAAGTTCTCCAACTCTTAAAGGATAACCTTGTGTTGGCACAGAATAGAATGAAACAACAAGCAGATCAACATCGTAGCGAAAGAAGTTTTGATGTAGGTGACTGGGTATTTCTACAGCTACAACCATCTAAACAAATGTCCCTCAAGCAAGCTAAGAAGGATAATAAATTATCACCAAAGTATTATGGTCCGTACAAGGTGCTGCAAAAGATTGGTACTATGGCATACAAATTGGAGCTTCCTACAACTTCTCAAGTGCACCCAGTTTTCCATGTTTCATGTTTAAAGAAGGTTATAGGAGACAAGATCTCAGTTCAAACAATATTGCCCGAACTTGACGAGGAAGGAAAAATTATATTGGAACCGAAAGCAGTCATAGAAACAAGAACTCGACAGCTACGAAATCGATCCATTTCGGAGTATCTCATCAAGTGGAAGAACTTATCCACTGAAGATTCCACATGGGAGGATGAGATTTTTATACAGAAGCATCCAAAACTACTCAAGCATTGAGGACAACAATTTTTTGAAGGAGAGGGGCATGTTAGGTCCCTATAATACTAATGATTCCCCCATTACTACTGTAGTTGTATCCCTTATTAAAATTGTTGTGCCCCATAGAATCTCTCTATTGTTATTTTTGTGCCTTTATACTATTATTGTTAGGTTGGCTTGGTTATATTGTGACTCCTTAAACTCCTATATATAGAAAGGAGGTTTTTTCATTTGAATCATCCAAGAATTGTTCATTTATGTAATGCAAAGGAGGTTGCCCCCTCGAAGAGGCTGAATTCTAAGGCGTTGATCTATCTTTTCTATCTTTTTGTGAGTTGGTTTCATAACAGATTCTTCTTGACAATCAATTTCTTCTTGAAGAGCTTCCTTTTTCCTTCCCCTTGAAAAGTAACCCCTTTTAGTATCCTTTCAACTACCTTCCTTGTTCACCTTAGCTTTGATACCATGTTGGAAAATGGAAAGTGGAAATTATTAATATTATTGTCCTTTAAGTTTGATATTTTCTTGTGAATCTTAATTATATTCTTTAATTCTTAAGTTATATTTTTTTCATCATACAATATTAGGATTAATAACAACAACAATAGAGGACACAGATATTAGGCTCTCATCCAGGGAAAAAACTTCCAAGGGGAAAACCCAAAAACTCTTCTCTTCTTGGAATCTACTTCAAATGAGATACAAACACCCAAACCCTGTACCAAGTCCTTCTGCCAGTACAAATTTGGCCCTTCCTCAAGTCCTTCCTTTGATCTGCACCAACCAGCTTCCATACTACAACTTTGACCTACCAACTTCAATACTAAAACTTGTCTTCCAACTTCACCCCTAAAATTTTGGCCTTGCAGCTTCCTTAGAAACCCTAATCCAGCCTCTTCTTGAGACCTTCCTAGAGCAAGAAAAATATTCCCAGGGTCAATGAGGTCTAGACCAGGTATTCTCTCTTCCAGCTACAACTTACTACACCTCATCCTCCTGCAACTCGGACTTGGAACTTCAGCCTCTTCCTACAGCTCAAAAACCCTATAATTTCAGATGTGTGAAAGAGATAAAGCCAAAAAAAAGAGCCTTCCTTGGTCTTGTACATTGTTGTCGCAAACATTAGAGCTTATTTCATGAGATTTCTTGCGGTGTTTTGTTCCCCTTTTCATGTTGGGTTAGCTATCATCTTTTGGCATGTTTGGCTATCATGCAATATTTGCAAGCCTATTATGATGGTTTCAAAGGTTTTTATTCATGTATATGAGTTGTTCTAACTATGTAAACATCTGTCACACCCATACACAAAGTCCTAAGCATTGTCGCACAAGTTTTGTCACAATCGTCCCAAAGTCTATCTTAAGTATTGCACTTGTCGTAAAGCAGTCACATAGAGGGAAATGATTTGTTCTTGTGTTTGGATGATCTATGGTGTCGTGTCATCCAAGTATGTTAAGTGTGTGATCACAGTCAAGGTTCATCACAGTTCATCACATATCCCACACTTAGCCAATTTTCAGAAAACTTCTCGACCGAGGAACTTAGCTTCATCAGGTGCCTTCTGAAATACACACTGCTTAGTCTCAACCCTCTAATTTGTGACCTTGTTGCTTGGCACTATGCAATGTGCAATTATTTTCTCCCAAGACTGTTGCACTGCGTATTTCTTATGCCCAACTCCTAGACTTGACCTCCATAATTACAGTCTTGTCCTCCATCCCAGCTTAAACTGCACACTTTTCATCTCCAAGCCTCTAGTTCATCCCCTGAGTACTTGAACTACGCAGTTGCGCAAAATCCCAACCTCCCTTGACTTAAAAAACTGCATAGTTGGCTCTCTCAGTGTTCATTCCCTCAACCTGACCCCCCTGGCTCTGGAACTGCACAGTCTTGTCCTTCAGGCCTCCCTGAGCTGCACACTGTGCAGTCTCAAAGCTCAAACTCTTCCCCCTGAGTACTAGAAATATGTACTACGCAGTCAGTGAGTACTGTCTTCCCAGCTTGTCACCTATTCCGGGCAATGTTGGTGGATCAAAATGCATCATCTTAGACTAGGGGGTTTTCATATTGATGTCGTCTCATCATGAGTGAATTGTAGGAAACAAGTACCTATCATGTCATGGAAAGATGATGGAGAAGGAGAAGAAAGAGGAAATCATTCCTAAAGACTCTCTTGTAGTTGAACATACAAGTTGACCAATTAAGAGAAAGCAAAGGGACACTAGTTTGTGACCACTATCCAAGACTAGAGATCATTGAAGATTTTGCATCACCAAGCAATGTGGAGGTGAAGAGAAAGAACATTCAAAAATACATCCAAAACTTAGCATCAACAATGACTTGACATTGCAACATCATCAAGAAGTCCATGTTAGCATTGTCATTCCATGTCATGTCATGAGTGTTCATATGCCACATTTCTATTGTGGATCATGTATATTGTATTCAAAATGTATTGTAAAGTGGAAGTCCAAAGGACACACATGGAATGTAAAGAGTCATGTAAGTTGAAAAGTTATAGGAAGTCAAACAGTCATGATGGTAGTCAAAGAGTCATCATTGGTTATATATACTCCCTCATTGTATGAGAAAAAGAACTTTTCACCTTGGCTCCTCCCGCAAGGAATTATAGAGATAAGCTAGTTCTTTAAGGAGCAAGGAGTTCCTCCAATGCTCCACTATTGGATCTAGTGATGTACATTGTAAAAATGTGTCTTGGAAATTTTACTTAAGAACATTAGGCTTCAAAGCCAACACGTTCTTCATGCATGGACTATGAATGTTTGTAAGATTATTCTGTGGATGTTTGTATTTCATGTTTTCTTTCACATGTGCTAAGATAGTTGAACTATTTCAGTTCTTTTAGTACTTATCTTATTGATAATGTGTTGTAATGGTTTTTATTTCTATCCCATACTTGTGGACTATTTTGTGGGATATTAGACAAATATTTCTTCATTAATTGGTTGTAATGGTCGTCGCATTCGTTGTGGACTATTATGTTGGATGTTAGACAAACCCTTCTGGTTCATGTGTGTCTCTTCTTGGGTGGTACTATTACCTCTCACTTAGAAGATTACTTTTCTCCCCCTTCCATAGTAGAAGAACCTTGACATAGTTGCAAATGAACACTCACTAGGCTCATCTTCTTGCTTTTCGAAGACACCATTGCATCTGTCTCTCTTGCTGGCCGTTAGAGCTAAGGAAAATTTTTAAGAATTCAGAAATTGAGCCTTTATACTAGATGGGACTTCTACACCAAACACTGTGAGTTATAATTGGGACTTCACACTAGGGACATCCCCTAAATGTTGGTGGGTCCATCACCATTAACATTTCTGGCGCTAGAATGAGGGAAGCCAATGTTTTATGGATGATAACCCCACCAACCCAAACATCTCATCCTCTGGTCAAGGCAGCAACATCCGTTGCACCTCCCCTAATCGTGTTTCTGAATTTGGTGACTCTTCTCAGCCCAAGCCTGAATGTGAAATCCCATATGATTAGATTCAGGCCATTCGTCTTATAACCCGCCAGTTTACAAAAGTTGTTGGATTGATCTCGGGAGTTATTAGTCTTCCATATTCTCCAAAGAAGAAAAATACCACCCCCACAGGGATAGTATTTTCTAATCTTGAAGACATGGTCCTTGCCACTTTTGAAGAATTAGCATACACTATGGAATGGGAAGAAGAGCCTCCACTCTTTCATGGTGGTGAAAAAGATAATGTTGTACTCTCAGACACAACTTTTAGTGGGTAAAGCAGAGAAGAGGAAAAGGAAGAAGAGCCACCAATTTCTGAAAAAAGAAGGGGAGGAAAGCGAAGGAGAAGACATGGCAAACCAAGATCTAGATTGGATGAATCAGGGCCCATTGGCACTTTTGGGTGTTTTACACAAGATGCCAAAGCATGAAAAGAAGATCCTAATGAAGTATGACCTTGATAAAAAAGTGAATGTTGAAGACCATTTGGACAAATTTTACCTACATTTGCAGACACTTGAGGTACGTCACGATGATGTTTCACATAGACCTTTTTCCATGTACTTTGGATAGTAAATCATTTGTATGGTATCACATGCATGCCCTGAACTCCATCCAGAATTGGAGGGGATTCAAGAAAATTGTCCTTGAAAAAATTGTTGATGATAAGACCCCCGCCATGTTGTTGAAAGAGTTGGGTAATATTAATATGGAGAAAAAATAAAAGGTGAAAGACTTCAATTAGAGGTTAAACCACATCTTGAATAATTTTTCAGAAAACACGAAACCTCATGACTCCAATAGAATAGATTACTACATTTTTTATTTTCCAGCAAGCAATGCGCATTTTGCGAAGTGAACTGCGAAACAAACACTAATGGAAAATTATGAAGAGGATATCGTTGTTGAGAAGGACTTGCATGCAATTGGAGTCATCTCAAACGATGAACCAAAAAAAGACCCCAAAGACGTAGGTAAAGGGTCTCAGACCACCATAAGCAGCAAGCCTCCCAAATTCAACCTATTTAGAAGGACTGCAACCTATAGTAGTAGTAGCAACCAATTGGCATAGTTTTCACAAAGCTCCAATGTTGTATTGAATATTGAACACTTGGGCACAATTCAATATTGTTCATATAATAAGGAATGTAATTTCATGCCCATAGTGGAATCAAGACATGAGCATGCTTGCTATGCATCTGGTTGATGTGGTAATGGCTGAGGAGTAGACTGAGCCTATAGAAGAAAAGGAAGAAGTTGCTGAAACCAATAAAAATCCAAGTGTCGGGCATGAAGTAAACATGTTCAACTACATACTCATAGCCCAAATGAGTACTATCGATAAGCACCTTTTGTTGAATTAATTTTTCAAAAAGCACATGTAGCTTATGTTTTAAAGTTACTTTATGTAAAATGTTCTCACCCATTATAAAAAATGAGTCACTTATAGTTCTGAAATCTTTTTATCTTTTATTTAAGTTACAATTTAGTGGGTAGCTCATAAAGTACCATTGTAAAAGTGACTTTCACTTATTTATAAAAGTGAGTCACATAATTCTTTTTAAAAGTGAGATAATTAGATTTATGTCTGGAAAGGGGGGATTTTTTTTTAAATTTAACATTGTCATTCATTTCCGCACATTCATGCACTTCGTCAACATCTTCAACAAGCTTTCTTCAAAAAGCCATAGCTTCTTCATCTGGAAGCCATTTTTAGAGCCATTTTTTTAATCAGCCTAATTTTTCGAGATCTTTCCATTGGAACACTTAGTTTCAGCATCTACAACTTTAGTTTTTGTTAAAATGGAAAGTCCATGCCAAGTTATTCTTGACAACACTAACTACTTCCAATGGTGGTCCTACATTGTGGATTTACTTACAAGTAAAGGTCTTTACAAAATAGCCTCAGGCCAAGAAACCAAACCTCAAGATGAAGATAAGACAGCCAAATGGGAAAATAGGCAAGATCAATCATGTGGGTTGATAGGGATGTCTATTTCTCTAGACCTTAGATTCCATATCGCAAAACTTGATACTCCTAATGAAACAATGAAACAACTCACTAAAATTTTTGGAATTAAAAATGAAATTAGAGCCCATCAACTCGAAAATGAGTTGCTTACATTGGACCCCAATAATTTTTCTTACATTGAAGATTTTTTGTCCAATTTCAAGACCCTTAGACTTCTCTTGGAAGGTGTTAAGGTTAAGAAAGAAGATGGTAGACTTATCTATTCCATTCTTACTAAGTTGGGACTAGCATACTCTGTGTTTGTTTCCACCTTCCATTCTACTAGAGAAACCTTTATTTATCAAGGACAAGACTACAAGTCCCCCTCTTTTGATGCCAATTTTGTGATCCTTTAATAAGGGAACAAGAAAAAATCTTATATCTTGGTCTTCTTAATCTTGGAAACTCTTATAAGAAAGCCTTAGCCGCCCAGCAGCAACCAAATTTAAAGAATCCTCAGAAGCAGTGTCCTAAAAAGAATGGTCCTAAACCGAACAAGGGTCCTAAGCAATTTCAGCCTCAAAATGAAAAATCATTTCAAGAAAATGATAAGGCGAATAAAAACAAAGGGAAGAAGACTAATAGACATTGCCAGTTTTGTAACCGAGATGGCCACTTAGAATCCAAATGCTTTAAAAAGATGGAAGCCTTGGAAGCAACAATGAAGAAGTAGAAAATCCATTTGGAGCACTCTTATACTTCAACTTCATCTTCAGGAACAACACTTTTTGCATATGGTTGTCAAGAATCTCGGTCTGGTTATGCACTAAATGTATCTTCTTCTTCTTATTCTCATGAGTGGCTCATTGATTCTGGAGCTTCTTATCACATGGCCAAAAACAAAGCCATGTTTTCTTCTTTAAATGATTGTAATACCAAAACTATATATGTTGGTGATGATAGATCTCTTAGTGTTGTAGGGATTGGAACTGTTCATCTAGACAATGGTCAATTTAATGATGTATTATGTGTTCCAAGATTATCCTGCAACCTTCTATCTGTATATCAAATAACTCATTCAAGTGAAGGTAAAATCATTGAATTTTCACCTCACGATGTTGTAATTAGGGACCTAAGAGATCCTAGACATATTTTAGCTACCGACATTGCTGATGATTCTACAAGGTTGTATAAGTTTAACAACTTTGCGTCATCAAATCTTCCCTCGGTATTTTTTGCTCATAATGATGAAGCGAGAAAACTTTGGCATGAGTGATTTGGTCACTTAAACTATCGCTCCTTTCAGAATCTATGTAAATAAAATATGGTGACAAGTCTTCCAATGGTATCTTGCAGAGATGGTGTTTGTTCTGGATTTGTACTCGGAAAACATCATCAAGATAGTTTTGAAAAACGTGCCTCTTGGCACACCTCAGCCCCTTTATAGCTTGTGCATAGTGATTTATGTGGTCCACTTCCAGTTGTTTCATTCTTTGGCTACAAGTATTTCTTAACTTTCATTGATGATTTCTCCAGACGCACTTGGGTATACTTCTTAAAACTCAAGAGTGAAGTATTTAACATGTTCTTGGCCTTTAAGGCCTATGTTGACAAACAATATAGACATCAAATTCTTAAGCTAAGATCTGATAATGGCAGAGAATATGTTAACAACAAATTCATCAACTTTTGCACTGAGAATGGAATTCAAATGCAACATATTGTTCCATATACTCCACAAACAAATGGTGTCGCTGAAGGGAAGAATCGCACCTTAATGGAAATGGCTAATTGTATGCTTCAATCTAAAGGAATTAGTCCTAATTTTTGGGCAGAAGCAATTAACTGTGCAAATTACATAGTAAATCACACTCCTACTAAGGTTTTAAAGAATATCACTACAGAAAAAGCATGGAGCTCAATTAAACCAGATGTAAGTCACTTTTGTGTTTTTGGAAGTGAAGCATGGGCCCATATTCCAGATGAGAAACATAAAGCTTTAGAACCTAAGAGTGAAAAATGTATTTTTGTTGGATATTCTAAAGATGTCAAAGGATATAGACTTATTCCACTTAAGTCCAAAAATGTTATCATTAGAAGAGATGTAAAGTTCGCTGAAAATATATCAGCCTACAAGCCTAGTTCGGTGGATGTGCCACCTCTCTCTATCCCTTCTACTTCTGAAAATATTTCTTCTTCAAATGATGGCAACGAGGATGACAATCCTCCCCCACCTTCTCAGGATCCTCCTTCAGCTCCTCAGCCACCAAAATGGGCCCACGCTACTCGGGATGCAGCAGGTGCTCTTGTTGGTGATCCTACAGATCAGCGACGTACACGTTCTCAGTTCAATAGAGCCTCTTCTTTACTGGCTCAATCTTCAGTGCATTATGATCCAGACACCTTTTGCAGAAGCTTCAGGTCATCTAGATTGGGACACAGCTATGAATGAAGAATATCATTCATTATTGGAAAATGATACATGGGATCTTGTTTCTCTACCAAAGGGCCAAAAAATTTTTAGATGCAAATGGGTTTACAGAACCAAGTATGGACTAGATGGAAAAGTTGATAAAATATAAAGCTCATCTTGTTGCTAAGGGTTTTTCACAAGTTGAAGGTATTGACTATACTGAAACTTTCTCCCCTATTGCGAAAATGAACTCTATTTTCCTTATTCTTTCCCTTGCTGCCTCTTTCAAATGGGAAGTCCCTCAGATGGATGTTAAATTTGCCTTCTTGCATGGGGACTTGCATGAAGAAATATACATGGAACAACCTACTGGTTTTATACAAATAGACTCTAGCCTTGTATGTCGGCTTAAGAAATCCCTTTATGGTCTCAAGCAATCCCCTCAAGCTTGGTATGCCAAAATGGATAGCTTTCTTTTAGAAACTGGCTTTTCTAGGTGTCATTTTGACAATACTGTCTACACCAAGAAAGTGGGCAAGTCTCTTATCATTCTTGTTCTTTATGTTGATGACATTATCCTTTCTGGTAGTGATCCCAACTTATAAACCATGTGAAGTCCAGCCTTAAAAATAAGTTTGAAATGAAAGACTTAGGAGACTTGCATTATTTTCTTGGTCTTCAAGTCTTGCAATCCAAGGAAGGTATTTCCCTTTCCCAGTCTAAGTATGCCTGTGATCTTCTACGCCATTTTCACATGGAAGACTGTAAGCGAACCCCTTCTCCCTTTCAGTCTAGAGCCAAACTTTCAGTCACTTGTACTTCTCCTGAAGTTGATGCTACCTTATACCGTCAACTTGTAGGAAAAATTTTGTATCTGACCCAGACTTGTCCTAACCTTTCCTTTGCTGTTGGCCTTATTGCTCGGTTTATGCAAAACCCACATGAAATTCATTGGAAAGAAGCCAAAAGAATACTTCGTTATGTTCGAGGTACAATTTGGTTTGGGATTCATTATAATGCAGAAGCATCTCCTCTATTGGTTGGTTTCACTGATTCCGATTGGGTTGGTGACCCTGATGATCGGAAGTCTACTGCAGGTTATGTGTTCACTCTTGGTTCAGGACCTATTACATGGGCTTGCAAGAAACAAAGTGCCATTTCTCTTTCTTTAGTAGAAGAAAAGTATCGTGGTGCCATAGAAGCTAGTAAGGAAGCCATGTGGCTTCGTCAGATCCTGTCAGAGTTTGGCTTTCAGCAGCAACATCCGACTACACTTTGGTGTGATAATCAAAGTGCCATTCAACTATGCAAAGATCCAATCCAACATCACCACAACAAACACATTGAACTGCACATGTACTTCATCAGAAAGCTCATTCATGGTCATGTTCTTGAAGTGCAATATTGTTCAGTAGATGATCAAGTTGCATACATCTTTACAAAGGCTCTCATAGAGGCGAAGTTTACTAAACTTCGATTTATGGTTGGAGTTCAGGAAGTTGTCACTAAGGGGGGATAGGCTCTAATGGCTCCCTTCTCCTATTGTGTCATATTTGTACATCCTTCAATCCTATCCCAAGTTGTTCTTAAGGGGGGATGTTAGGATACTCTGACACATAGGAAATAGTTAAGTATAACTTGGTCTAGTGTAAAGTTAGGTAAAGTGTGTTTCTTTACTTTTGTCACTTGCAAATCCGATGGTCACAATATGTAGTGATCTGAAGGTTCATTCTCTCCTCGGTATTACCAACACTTGATCCATGGCTTAACACCCGATTGGTCCATGATATCTATCTAAAGAGCATGGAGGGTCATTTGTAGTGTAACTATTCATGAGAGAAGCTTATGTAAATTTTCATTCTTTTATTAATAAACTACCTGAAGTGGTTGCATTGGCTTAGGCCGGGGAATGTTTCCCTCTTTGAGGGTTTTAACCACGTCAAGAATATTGGTGTATTCATATGTGATCTGTTTGTGAGCGGTGTCATTTGGTGGTCTGTCTGAGGAACTTACCCTATAAATTCCTACATTCTGGTTCTCTCGAATTTGTACTTAATACATTAAAAATGGATGCAAATACTCTTTTCCCACCTTTTTTGTTAACTTTTGAAATCTTTAATTTCAATGTACACAATTTCTTGGTTGATTTTGATGCATCGGTGAACATAATGCCATTATCTATTGCCAAGAAAATCAATGCAAAACGAGACAAAATAGATGCACAGATTATTTAGTTGGACACAACTCATGGCCATTCGATTGGTGAAATCATAGATGTCATCATCCACTTATCATCTGATGGGCGAGTCCACCAATGTATCAACATAGTGATTGTGGACAACCAGGTAGCATATAGAGTGTTGTTGAGCAAAGACTGATCTAGAAAGATACAAGGGTACTTTTCCATAGACTGGTCACATCTATGGCTTTTGTATAAGGGTAGAAATAATTAGATCTGGGTGGATTCAAAAAGATATATGAAACACATTGGCACTCCCTTGAATGGAAAAAATGAACCAATGGCTTTCGTAGAACTAATTTTTGGCAATTGCTTCCTGGAAACCAAACTGGGGTGTTATCTTGCACAACCATCCCCAGTCCCACTAGAGACACAATTGGAGCTCCTCCATATTCCAACTGGCAAGAATGACCCTTGTACAATTAGTAGTAGTAGTAGCAGTACTAGTGTAGTTCCTAATCCCTATACATATGATATGTGGACTTTGTACTTTGATTGTTCCAAATGTAGGAGGGATTTGGAGTTGGTTGCATTTTAATAGACCTGCTACAGAGAAAACATTTGATCTCTAGCCACTTGGAATTTGAGTGCACGAGCAACATTATAGAGTATGAAGCACTCATCTTAGGCTTGCAAAGAGCCATTGACCTCAATGTTTCCATATTGAAAGCGGTGGGTGACTCTGAAATTGTGGTGTGACAAGTATGCAATACCATACATTATGTGTCACCTCACCTTAGAAGCTATCAACAAGAGGTATGGAATCTGATTTCACATTTCCAAGCTTTCAATATCATTTATGTTCTAAGAATGCATAACGTAGTTGTAGATGCATTAACAAATGTTGTTGCTAGGTTATCACCATTGAGGGGCGATTTTTCTATTGAAATTATTTATAAGCCTTCCATTCCCGACAATATCAATAATTTACACATTTTTATAATGACCAACAGATACTGTGCTTCATGGAAAATGGTGATGTGTTCAAAGATGAAATGATCGATGAGGACGAGCACGAAAAGACATTGCAGGATGCAACCAGTGCAAGTATAGGAAACCTCATCCCGAAGGGTGTGGTATCATTAGAGAAGTTGCATGACCAATAGAATCGCTTCTGAGGACCTATCAATGCTAAGACCCACAGTTCCACACTATCGCATGAACATATTAACTTGGGAACATAAAAAGATTCGGAGTATGTTAATATCGGTACTTGCTGCACACCAGAAGAGCGGGAAGCCTTTATCCCCTTATTCAACTAGTATCGATATGTGTTCATGTGGATGTATGATGAGCTTAAAACATATGACACATGAATCATCCACCATGTGATACCAATAAAGGAAGGGGCCAAGCCATTCCAATAGAAGTTGAGAAAAGTACATCAAACACTTTAGCCTCTTATTCAGAAAGGGCTGAGGAAAATGTTGGATGCTCGGATCATATACAAGTGTGGCACTCAATGTGGCTATCAAATTTGGTCCTAGTGAGAAAGAAGTATGGGAAGTACCCTTGTGTGTATATTTAAAGAATCTTAATCACGCCTCAGACAAGGACAACTACCCTGTGCCGTCCATGGAACAGACATTGCAAAAAATATTAGGGTTTGAAATGTTTTCTTTGTTAGATGGTTATTCTGGATACAACTAGGTTCTGGTTGCAGAGCCTAACAGACTTAAGACCCCCTTCCGAACAAAGTGGGGCACATTCACGTTCAAACAAACGTTGTTTGGGTTAATGAATGTTGGTGCAACATCTCAATGCGTTAGGGACATCACATTCTGTGGATTGATTGGACGAAGTGTAGTGGTCTATCTTGATGATGTAACAATGTTATCCAAATAGAGGCCATACCACATACGCCACTTAAAGAATATTTTCGAACGGTTTTCAAGTACGGGATATCCCTAAATCCCAAGAAAAGTATCTTCATAGTGTTCGAGGGTAATCTCTTGGCTCACATCATTACCGAAAGTGGGATTAAGGTAGACTTGGACAGGGTAAGGAAAATCATGCAGATTCCCTTCCCAGTGAATGAAAAGGCTATGCTATCCTTCTTGGGGAAAATCAACTTCCTCCACAAGTTCATCTCTGACTATGCTCAGATTGTCAAGCCAATACAGGAGATGGTGAAGAAGGATGCAGTTTATACATGGGATAAAAGGGAAAAGGATGTGTTTTCCTATACTAAGTAGGCTATAGCAGAAGAACCTGCATTGTACTGCCCAGACTTCAAAAATGACTTATTTCTCTACACTTTTTCTTCTGTAGCCACGACTTGTGAAGCTCATTAGTCACTAGGGGTGTGTTCTCTCTAGAGGCCTACAAGACATCGGCTAACACATAGACACTCCTATTTTAACACAGGATGAGTGGCAGTATTGTATATTCTTGCAGGCTATTGGACTGACATCAACCCATATTAAATGGTGGTAGTGTGAATGGGGTCGAGAAGTTGACAGGGAGTGGGGCATTGTCGTCCCATTAGTGATTCAATGTTTAAATGGTACGGATTCCATGCAAATAGAATACCAAACCTCTCATATTGAAGCTTTTGCTGGAGTGAGGTGGCTTTGGGTTGAATCAACCCACTCTATACAATTTCGAATTCTGTATGTAGTTCAAGGTTCACATGTTTCCCACACAATGACTCGAGAGAGAGCAAGAGTAAGAAGAGGGGTTGTCTATTATGAGGAGCATGCCCATAAAGAAAATTCATATCTTCATCACTAAATAGAAGGTTTTGTAGCCATATATAGGGAGCAGATCTTGGCTCACATGTAGGTAGAAGTGGCCAGGTTGAAGGGGCAATCATCTTCCCATAGAACTTCCCTCTTAGACATTGAAGTTAGGGTAGAATGAACAGGTTAGATTCCTGACACAAGACACACACGAGGAAGATTTAACCAATATATGAAAACAATAGATTTACATTCACATATGAAATTCTTGTTGGACATGTTCTACTCAACCACCATTAATCCACATTTTTTGTTATGGTATGGTCTCCCCTATGAGAGATCAATGTGACTTTTTGTAACCTTTGATGTAATCTTTAGATTTTGAAGCTAATAGAATTCACACACACATAGAGAGAAAGGTAGCAATAAAAAGAAAGGAATGAAAGTATGACTAACAAAAATATTGCAAAAAGGCAATAAATAAAATTGAAAATGACTATATATATATATATATAAAAACAATAGATATGTACAATGTTCTATTAAAGAAAACAAAAATGAAAATTTTTAATAGGATAATCATTACTTTATTAAGATATAATAAAATAATGGTTATTGTTGCAGCATGGCCTTAATACCACCATCATATCTTAGATTATGAGCAGATTCCATTCAAGTGCAATATTTGAAACAGTCATGGACATTTTGCCAAAATTTGTCGAAAATCCCAAGAGGAATAGCCTCTATCAAAGCAAAAATGAAGAGAATAACTGAGCACAAGATGATTTCAAGTAGGTATAAGAATTCTCAGTGGAAGGGTATGGATCTATCAATGACACTCAAAGAGAATTTTCCCACCCCAAAAAATAATCAATTTGAAGTTCTTGGGAATATTGAGGATTCAGAAAACCCATAAGACACGGAGAAGGAATTTGAAAAGGAAGTAATTAAACCCACCTATAGATTAATGGACCTTGATAATGGCATAGATCCATCCCTTGTGAAAATTGAGACAAATGTTCTATCAAAAAGGGAAGTTGAACATGAGGAGGAAGAAGAAGAGGATGTGGAGGAAACAGAGGAGGAATAAGAGGAGGTAGAGGAAATAGAGGAAGATGAAGGGGATGAGGAAAAGGAACCAAAAATATTAGGGATGGTTCACTCTAAATCTTCCAAATCCTTCGTTGAAATTCAAAAGAAAGTTCGAAATCTCTCTCCTTGTCTCAAAGGGGAAGGAAATCCAATAAAAAATGGATGACTTTGAGTCAAGAAATAATATTGGCTTGGGATAACATGCACTTCTAGAATATACTTTGCTCAAGGGAAAGACTACAACTAGTAAGTGTTACCTAAATTTGGTTTCTATACTTTACTTTATAATCAATTTGTAAAAATCTATTTTTGTGTTCAAAAATTTAATAAAAGATATTTGCAAAAAAAATTTACCTTCTCTCTTCCCAATTTTTTTTTTGAATAAAAAGAAAAAAACACACAACTTAATCAATACTTTTTATTAACAAAAATGAGAGTATTGATTAACAAAAATGATTAGTTTTAATTAGAAAAGAAAAAAGAAATGAATAACTAATAAATTTATTAGCTATCTAATTTATTACCTAATTCATCTAATAGCTTTTAGAACATTAACATGAACAAAGTCCAATAACGGATTGCTCAATCTAAAGAGGGAATTTGAAAGATGTGTTTATGTTTCATCAATATTATAATATTTTTTAAGAATGCGAAATTTAAATAAGAAATAGAACTTTTTTAAAATAAAATTCCATACCAGAATCCAAAGGAAATTGATATAAAATAACATTCCAGAGTATTTTATATATTTAGATGAAAATGGTCAAAACTATGTACATTTTAGAAGGCTTTTTATAAATTAGCATAGTCTAGTTGTTTATACATGTTAGTATTAGGTGTAGTTAAATATAGGGTGATGGATTAGGGAAATTTGTAAAAAATATTATAATAAATATATACTAATAGAGGTGAGTCTTACAAAGTTTTAATAAATATATACTCATGGAGGTGAGTTTTATAAAGTTTTAAATTAGAGGTTGATGTTGACTTTGAAAGCAATAAAATTCAATATAAACCCTCGTGATAATATTAAATGAAAAATATAATTAAAAAAATTATTTTACTATTTTATAAAAATTTATAAAATAAATTGCTTCTTCATCTAATTGTTAAAACTTATAACTTACTTACATTTAGTTAAATATAATTTAAAAACACATCCATACTCACTCTATACATATTTACCCACTAAAAATACAAAATCACTAATTGAACTTGTACATATTTAATGGATGGAGTGACCTTCATTATTGGATTCCACATAATTGAAAATCTACATATTTAACAAGGAAGCGATCCTCACCATTGGATTCCTTGGACATTGACTCCAAATCCAAGATATTAATAATTTACCTTTGTATTCAAAATCATGGAAATAGTGAAATATTAAATTGATCTGACCCAAGTTTGTTGAAATGTAAAATGTGTTGTTGACCAAATCCATGAGAAAAATCATGTGAACTAGCAATATGTATATGATGTGAAGTTGAGGTATTCACGCAATTACTATTGAAAAAACATCTTACCTACTTCTTTTGCTTTTCATTTCAAAAGTCCATTTTTATTTCAAGTGCCCATACATTAAACTTTATTTTTATTTTTTTCTTATTGTTTCCATTCTAGATCATTGCAATGGTTCTCCTTACTCTTTATCTACTATGTGCCTATGACTTTTATATAGGTCGTTATGTCTTCACATTCTTGTTGTTATGGGAAGTCTCTAGGTAAGGCAGAGTTGGTAGAGCATGGATGTAGTGAAGGTTTTTTTTGTATTTTTGTTTACAATTAAATATTATTTTTGGGTTTTGAGCGATGAGGTTTACAAGGAGAGGGAATGTCATTTTAAAGAGGAAATTCACTCATGGTCAAGTATTTGTTCCAGATTTAGGAACTAGTAGAACTTAGGACACTAAATTCCACCATACCTTAGAGTTTTACTAGTACACTTAGATTATTGTAGTTCATGCCTTCCTTACTCAAGACATGAATAGGTTAGAGTTTAAACGACAATTTGACAAACTAGAAAAACAAAGTCACTTATTGGTTTCTCTCTACATCTATATGGAAAAAAAGCATCATAGTTTCATCATATCTAAAACTATTGGATGCTTTAAGGGCAATCCTATCAATGTCTCAATAGCCCTTTGAGCTTAGGCAACCTTGCTTTGTTTCCTTTCTCAAGTCACATATAATTTTAAGTTATGAATGTTTTGCTAGTTTTTTTTGTTTCTAGCTTTTAGTGATTTAAAATTTCACCCAAGACCAACCTAGTTGAGTCGAGAGACTCATTCTACAACTAGTATGATGTGTAAGGATGTTCATCCGTCATCAAAGTTGAAATTTTGCTCATGTCGGCCAAAATAAAAATTTTAAAAAATCTAAAAAATTAAATAACTATACAAAACATTTAAATAATGTCGGCTCATAAAAAAATTGCACGTGAAGAAATTGGATCCCTCAGCTCTCAGCTCAGGTTAAATTCGTATTTAAGATAGATCTATACTAGTTTCTAATAAACTAACTTTGAAAACTCTTCTCTAAATTCTCTTAGTAATACCTACTTTCCATCCAAAAAAACCCTTAAGACTTTTTTTTGGTTTTAAAATAAATACCAGGCATATCTATTATAGCTTCTTATTCCTTGTGTAAAATACATCTTCAAAATCCAACCAAAATAAATAAAATTACTCACCTTTCAAAGAACATAGGCCAGCGCTTCACGTGATTCTATTCTAGTCAATTTTTTCACTTTTTAGTCGTGCTATAGATAAATTTGTTAGCCTTTAATAGTGTTACAAATGCTTTTAAAGGATATTGGGTTTTACCCAGTGTATAATTGGTAATGTCTTTAGTGCAGTGGAAACGTGAGATGCTTAAGCTTCTCTCATGGTAAAATGTAGTTTTATATTATATTATGGAGTTAGCAAATTAGTTTTTTCAGGGAAAGAAAATAATAAAATAATATTTTTTATTATTTATGAATAATAATATATATAATAAAAAAAATAATATTTTTTATTATTTATGAATATTAATATATATAATAATTTTTTTTTTTTGTTTTTTTGTTTGGTTTTGTTTTTTGTTTTTTAATTTAAATTAAATAAATAATATTATAAATAATTTTAAAATACATAATGGTTATGAATATGTGTTTTTTATAAGAGGTTACAAGTTCAAATCTAGATAGGGTAGAGTATGTACATTTTCATAAATTTTAGTAATTAAATTGTTGTATGGAGGTAGGCTCCTTGTCATAAAAACAAGGAGGTCTCATACACCAATTTGGTGTTTAGCTTGGTGGTAGCCTTAAAATATATTTTTTATTTTATTTTATTAATAAAAATTATAATAATTTCAACTTTCCCTAATAATATGGATACCCAAACCTCAATGAGCACCCTATAGTTGAATACCGCTTAAAAATAACTGGTTAGACTATTAAACTTCATTTTAACTTATAGATTTAGTGCACAATGAAGAAATCTTAAACCATAATTTTCATGGAAGAGTATTTACATTGGATCAAATTATCGTATGCCTAAAAAACTTATATGTAGAGGGAAGATGCTTTCTTTAATTATTAGTAAAGTAATATATTAAGATGTCAATATGACTTTGAGGCTTGCTAAGAAGGGTTTGATCAAATAGTTTATGGGGATCTAATGCGAGCCACAACAATATGGATTGGATACCTTTGATCATGGGCCAATTTTCGCTCTCATTTTGTGATCGAGGTTTTCTTGCTTTCCTTCTTCTTCTTCTTCTTTTGTAAATTAGGCCAACTTTGTAATATTGATCAAAAGAAAACATTACATAACTATGACTACTAGCCTACCACTAGGGAAAATAGACCAATAACGTAGTAATAAGTCATTAATAAAAAAAGTTATTCCAAACTTCTATTAAACTCTTCTAGATAACAAAGTCTACAATTATCTAAAAAGCTAGAAAATACAACATAATAGAAGGTAACATTGAGACAAATTGTCCTACAATGTCTCTTAAAACATAAAAATGCTACAAAGTAGACCATGCTTAATTTGGAGGAGAATCCACCTAGATGGGATTTAGATCTTGTTGCTCATCCTCACTGTTATTAAAATCTAGGTTGGCAAGAACCAAGACCTTAGCATCCATTTTTTAAACCTAGCTACAAGGTGTCAATGCAAATAAATATTTCTTCCTACACCTCACTTCCTTCAACCAATACTTTACTCATCATAGTATTCATTTGCCAATATAAATTGAATGCTTGATTATATTAGGTTCCTCGGGTCCAAGCATTCCTTATGTTGGGAATCCACTAACCTAGATTCTCCATCACTTTTGTAAGATCTCTTTTCTAATCCCCAAATTTTGTGAATGTAATTAAAAGATGATAATGTTGGAAGGTCGACATGGATGTCTTGCCAAGACTAATTGATGTAAATATTTTATGTAAATAAATTATAAATTTGCTAAAGTTGAAGGAGAGGACAAACCTATATGGATTCCAATGTCTAAAAATGATACCTTGCTTAAGGAAGTTAGTAAGCTAGATTGGGAAGTATCCTATCTTCCACGAATTTAATGATTTTGATCCCTAATGTTCATGTTCAACCACCTAACTACCAAATAATTTATGAGAGATATGGGGGACGAGGTACAATACAACCCCCAAGCATGGGCTACGTACCATGCAACATGTTCTGGGTTGCCTATGCAGCCTAAGAAGGGACACCAAACCCCTCATAAGTGAGGCAGCACTAGGAAGAAGGACTCAAGTAGCTATTATGATGATGGAGACACAGAGAAAGAGAGATTGGCCATTCTAATGGCACAAAGAGTGGTGATATTGTGTGAATTTGAATTGAGTAACTGATGGCGTCACCTATGATTGGTCATCCTAAAACCCACTATGAACTAGTGACTTGTGAACTGTGTCAGTAATTTGTGCACAAAAATGTTAGAAAGAGGGAGGATCATCAAGGGAACCATAGCAAGTAGTGACAAGGTCTCCCATTGTTTTCTATAAGCCCCTAAACTTTGTTGTATGAATACCTAGCTTTGTTAGCTAAGGAAATCACTAAGGAACCCTCAACCTGAGTCAGGTAACTTGAAATGAGTTATGCTATGTGGTTGTTTTGTGCACAAAAAGCACTAGAAAGAGGGAGGATCTTAGAGGGAATTGTAGGAAGCGACAAAGGGGTCTCCCTTTATGTTGTGCATGCCCCTATTGCCCATACTTTGATGTGTAAATAACCTAGACACAGTGCTTGATATGAAATACTATTGTTCCATGTTTCCTATTTTATGTAAATGAAGGAGAATGGCCTTCATACTATATACTGTGAATTGAAGCCTTGGTTGCGGTTCCTTGATAGAAGCATCCTTTAGACATTGGATCTAGCTCATTGCGAGAAATTTCAGTGTAGTTGTGCCTATAGTTGGCTAGAGAGTGGTTGTCCCTTGTTTAATTTCCAACCTAATTAAGTGGAACAAATAATTCCATCTTCCTTCTTTCTATTTCAAATTTTAATGTTGTTCAATGCTTTATGTTTCAATTCCATGCTAGATTCATTGTGTATGACTGAAAATAATAGGTTGAATGCTAATGTAATGTTATATTGAATAAGTATGAATAATATTGAGTTGAAAATTTAACCCATCTTTCTTGAATGTTGAACAACAATTCTTTTATGAATGTCGTTTTATATTCCCTCTATGAATATGAATGTTGCATGTTATTGAATCCTTTCTCTTATGTTAATTCAGATCATTGTTTTTCATATTTTCATAGAATGGAGAAATATATTTGTGGTTGTAGTGCCTATATTTGTCAAATGTATGAAAGCCACCTAGTTAAAGGTGATGGGTTGTTTGTTGAAGGTTGTTGAAACCGTTTTTTTAACAAAGGTGAATTGGGGTAGAAATCCCAATGTTTCCTTTAGAAATTTGGAGTTAGGGGATCCCAGCCTTAGCCCCTAATCACATGGACTGGAGGGACATTGGGCTAGGCATTATCTGTAAAGAGGGCTTACCAAGATATCAGGTTTTGGAGGAATATAAGTAAGGATTTTCAGGTATTTCTCGATATGGCATAGCCTAGGCAATGGATAGTCAAATGATGACCTTATTCCTATTTGCAAAGGCTATTAACTAATTCCCTTAGATAAATCAAAGTATTAGGAACCTAGGAGAGATGGGGGATCACATCATGACTGGTGACATGGAAATGCAAAATTGTTGACACATGTAACTTGGAATCAACCATTTTTACATGTAAATGTTATGAATATGAGTGACATGTGGCACATGTCAGCAGTGCCACATATTAGTGGACATGGTATCATGTACCAAACTGTGTTAAGTGGTGATTAGATGCCCTTGAATGACATGGAATTTCAAGTCATATCAACATATCAGGAGTTCGAGAGGAAGACATCTTGGAAAATTGTCAATATCTTGATATACATGTCATCCATGCTACATGTTAGACATGTCAGTCAGTGCCAAGTGGTAGGCTATGATTGGGTAGCAAAGTATGAGATGGCATGTTAAACTTGCCACAAGACTATTGGCTTATTGGAGTTATGTGGAGATTTTTTAGTTATAAAAAAATTCTTGAAGTCTCCAATATTCCATGGAAAATAACATTATATCGACATATTGAAGGATTTACCATACCATATTATTGAAGGTTGTACCATCAATATATTATCATATCGAAGTACCTGATGGTTGGTGGCATATCATCTATATTGGTAGATCAAATATATCGAGATATCAAAAACCTAAAGGATCATATTGCATGGAGGCTATGGAAATCGTCGATATGGAGGGTTCCAATAGGGCACATGGGTTGTGTAATAAACATGGAATGATGCAAGAGTGTTGTGTCTCCAAAGGGATGCCATGTGACAACCACATTGACTATACAAATGATGATGTGGCCCTTAAGGGGAAAAAATTCAAATGGGCATAAATTTGTGTCAAGACCTCAAAATGAGATAAAATTTGTATCGTTAGAATGTTTTCGAGGAGTAAAAAACTATGGTGTTATCGAAAATATGATTTGAGATGATGGAAGAAAGAATATTTTTGGATAACATTGTCTTCATAATGTACTATGAAGGTTGGGTCTAATCATGTCGTACAACCCTAATATGGAATTAGGGGGGTGGGTATGTTACAAATTCATAAAAAAATGTTTGCTTGACACGAGCTTCCCTCTCAGTAAACTCTATTTCATCCCAATAAGACCATGAAATATAGTATGAGTAGTGCTTGGTATATTCCTTTTCATTTATCTAAGCTCTGGTGCAGGGACGCACCTCTCTACTACCACATTCCTAACCAAGACAAGAGTGCCCTGGGAAAACCATTATGTCCATAACGAAAAAAGGAGGAGAAAAAGCTAAGAGGGAGGATGGAAAGAAAGGAGAGGGCCCAAAATAGTATCCTGATATGGGAGTGTGCCAACATAATAAAAGAGAAAATCTAGGTGGTTTTCATGAGAAAATAAAGGAAAGGAGTAAAGGAGTGAAACCAAAATTAAATAGAGAGAGAGAGAGAGAGGTAGAAAAAAACAAAAAATTAAGTAGAAATCAAAGGGAAAGAGATAACATGAAGAAAAATAAATACCAGGGGAGGAAGTCACCATTAATCGCAAGTACCACACGTGATTTAAATTGTCACTATATCATAACATTCATACCTAGTGCTGAATTGCACACACAACCAATGAAATAATGTTCAAGCTCAAGGAGATTCATTACGAGATACAAAGGGAGGTTGATAATACTTTCTTTAAGATCATCCAACAACAAAGTGACATGCTTGGCCTTAACTAGAGCCATTTTCCCTACTCCATTATCAAACATAATGGGCCAATCGATGCATAAGGAGTCCCCATTCTGTACTACCTCGATGGCCACCTATTGATGGTGTTGGACCCGCCAACATTTAGGGGATCCCCCCGATGTGAAGTACAAATTAGACCTCACACCATTTGGTGTAGGAGTCCCATCTAGTATAAAGTCCTGGTTTTCAAATTCTTAAATATTTGTCTTGGCTCTAACTTTCATCAAGAGAGAGGGATGCAATGGTGCCTTCAAAAAGCAAGAAGATGAGCCTAGTGAGTGTTCAATTGCAACTATGTCAAGGTTCTTCTACTGCGGAGAGAGGAGAAAAGTGGGCCTTTAAGTGAGAGGTAATAATGCTACCCAAGAAGAGACACACATGAACCAAAAGGGTCTGTCTAACATCTAGCGGAATAGTCCACAACAGATGCAACAGTCGTTACAACCAATAAATGAAGAAAGATATGCCTAATATCCCGTGGAAAATTCCACAAGGATGGGACAACAATAAGAGCCATTACAAGAATTCTCAATACGATAAGTACTAAAACAAATGATATAGTTCAACTATATTAGTACATGTGGAAGCAAACATGAAAACCAAACATCCACAGAATAGTCTTACAAACATTCATAGTCCATACATGAAGAACGTGTTGGCCTTGAAGGATTTTTTTTATTGAGTAAAAGTTCCAAAGACACGTGTTTACAATGTACATCACTATCTCCAATAGTGGAGCATTGTAACTGCTCCTTGCTCCATTCCATGTGTGTCATTTGGACTTCCACTTTACAATACATTTTGAATACAATATACATGATCCACAATAGTGATGTGGCATATAACCACTAATGACATGACATGACATGGCACTACTGACATGGACTACTTTATGATGTGGAAATTTCAATCAATTGTTGTTGCTAAGTGTTGGATGTCTTCTTGAATTTTCTTTCTCTCCACTTCCACATGGCTTGGTGATGCATAATCTTCAATGATCTCCAGTCTTGGATAGTGGTCGCAAACTGTACCCTTTTCTTTCTCTTCATTGATCAACTTGTAAGTTCAGCTACGAGAGAGTATTTATGCATATTTCCATCCTTATTATCCTTCTCCATCATCTTTCCATGACATGATAGGGTACTTGTTCCCACAATTCACTCATGATGAGATGACATCAATATGAAAACCCCCTAGTCTAATATGATGCATTCTGATCCACCAACTGAGGTCAGAACAAGTGACATGATGGGAAGGGACTCAGTGACTGTGCAATGCAAAGTTCCAGTAGCTAGGGGGAAGAGTTTGAGCTTTGAGACTATGCATTGTGCAACTCAGGGAGAACTGAAGGACAAGACTATGTAGTTTTCAGAGCTAGTGGGGTCAAGCTGAGGGAATGGATAGGGAGATCCAACTATGTAATTTTGGGAGTAAAGGGAGGTTGGGATTCTTTTCATCTGCATAGTTCATGTACTTAGGGGATGAGTTTGAGTCTTGGTGATGTGAAGTGCGTAGTTTGAACTGGGCTGGAGGACAAGACTGCGTAATTCTAGAGGTCAAGGTTGGGACTTGGGCACATGAATTGCATAATGTAGTACTCTTGGGAGA
Organism: Pinus tabuliformis; assembly: GCA_031772625.1. Taxonomy (NCBI): domain Eukaryota; kingdom Viridiplantae; phylum Streptophyta; class Pinopsida; order Pinales; family Pinaceae; genus Pinus; species Pinus tabuliformis. The sequence goes on along the minus strand of CM062819.1, from coordinate 1,343,807,177 downwards.
TAGGAAATTTGCATTGCGAAGTGCCAAGAAGCAAGGTCACAACTTAGAGGGATGAGACTGCATAGTGTGCAGTTCATAAGGGGCCCGACGAAGCTAGGTTGATCAGTTGGGAATTTTTCTGAAAATGGCTAAGTGTGGGATAGGTGATGAACCTTGATGAACCTTGATTGTGATCACACACTTAGCATAGTTTGACAACACAACAAAATAGATTATCCAAACACATGAAAAAATCATTTCCTCCGTGTGACTTCTTTACGAAAAGGTACGACAAGTGTGACACTTAAGATAGACTTTGGGACGATTGTGATGACACTTGTGTGACAGTACTCAAGACTTTGTGTATGGACGAGACATGTGTTTGCATAGTTATAAAAACTCATATACACAAAGAATTTTTTTTGAAACCATAATAATAGGCCTACAAACATTGCACAACATCCAAACATGTCGAAAGACGACTGTTAATGCAACATGAAAAATGGAACAAAACACTACAAAAAAGATCATGAAATAAGCTCTAATGTTTGCAACAACAATGTAAAAGACCAAGGAAGTCTCCAAAATTGAGTGTAATCCAAAATTTTTGAGGGTGTTGTAGAAACTACAACACTTGGCGACACATTGGTTGAACTCCAACTTCTCTATCTTGATTAACTTCTTTTGTGCATGGCCTCAGTTCTTCAGGGATTATTGATTCATTGTGCAAATTACTTTGGCATTTCAACTTAACCCATGAATAGACATGGCCCCCCTTATACCTTCTCTATTGAACAAGACATGAGATTCAACAATATCATAGTGTTTCGAGTTGGGAAGGGTAGTGTAGCTTGAAAGCTTAAGATTTTCAGAGTAATTTTTCATCTCTAGTATTGCTCTGCTACTAGTAGGCTTGGAAAGTACCTCGACAAGGTCACACAGGAACACAAACATTTCCTTGCTACTAGCGAGCCTAGACAGTACCTTAGCAGAGTTTCTTACTTCACCTCTCTGCGTAGGAAGCCTTTCTCTTCTTTTGCCTTTATTTATTTATTTTAAAGATAATTCTACATCGACACTTATTTATTTTGGGGCAGAAAAGGGATCCTGACTTATCGAGAGCATAAGAGGTTGTTCCTTCAGAGGAGCATATAGAGACCTCTAATTTAGGTTTACTTGTTTAGATTTTCCCCTTCTTCATTTCTACTAGTTGGATAATATTGAAGACACCAAAACATGAAGACTGAGTGTAGGAATGAGGTTTCTGGAATAGACATGGGTTCATGGTTGGACCAAAATTCTCCTTATGGACGGATTGTATTTTCTGTCAGAATTTCATCTGCCAAAAGATGTAACCAACACAAGGAAGATGGACAGAAGGCTAGCCAAATGTTGAAATGTCACAAGACTCTTTATAGTTTGTCCACACAGATACTTAGAAGCCAAAAAATGTACATGCATAACACTTATTCACATAACAAAAACAAAAATAAAACTCAAGCAAACAAATAAACAACAAAATAAGAGACTATGTACACAGTGTAGGGCACAACCCTCGATATTCATTGAAAATACTGTTTTAAGTCTTGGCCATTGATAGGGAGAGAGTCAATCTTCTTATCAAGTGATTGAAGATGATAAGTCTGTTGGCCAATATTTTTGTGCACCGTGAATGGTCCAATCCATAAGGACTGAAACTTAGTGTGTTTTCCTTTATCCTCATGGGATTTATCCCACTTTAAGACTAAGCCACCCACACTGAAGGTATTTTTCCTTGCAGACTTCTTTTCGAACCACCTCTTGATACGATTTTGGTGAAGTGAAAAAATTTATTTTTTTCAACCTTTATTCCTGTAGCTTATGAAGGGTATCCATCCTACGTTGTACTAAAAAACATGGTTTTTCTTGGGATTGTTGTGAGAGTTGGAGAGAAGACAAGTAAATGTTGGGCAGGAGGATGGCTTCTTTTCCGTACACTAGGAAGTAAGGGGAGGTGTTTAGGGAAGTTTCCAGCGTGACTCAGTCGACCCATAAGGAATTTACCAAACTGGAGTGCTAGTTTCACTGCTAAGAGAATATGGTATTTTTGATAATTCAGATTAGGTTCTTATTCTTGGATTCAACAAGACCATTCTCATGCAGATAATAATTAGCTGAATGTTTTCAATATAATGCCATTTTCCAATAAAAAATCATAGGTTCTTAGGGATGAGAATCATGTTGCATTGTCAAAAACAAGTGAAGTAGGAATGTCGAACTTGGAAATGATGTTCTACTGTAGAAAACTAATGACTTCCTAATATTTCACCTATTGGAGTGGAACTACTTCTTCCCATTGCGTGAAGCAATTTGTAGAAGTAAGGATGTAGTGGTGTTTCTTTGATAAATGTGGGAAAATTTCCCCAATAATGTCCAAGCGCCACTGTTGAAAAGATTCTTCCACTACAATGGGCTGCAATGGGGCGGTTGACTTCTTGTTTCTGTTGGCACACCTCTAACATATTAGACACTTGTGGGTGTAAGCATGGGAATATTTGAATAACATATGCCAGTAAAATATAGCCCGCATAACCTTATGCATTGTTGTGTTGCCTGTGAAGTTTCCCTCTGCTGGTTTGTTGTGGAGATCACACAATACCTTTTTTGAATCATGTGCTTCCAAACAATTGAGAGTACTCTGTTTTGGTGCTTTCGGAACAATGCCGCATGCACCAAATGATTGGGTAATGTTTTAAGTCTAAGTGCCCTCTTCTGCTGTGTGGAAAAGTGGGAGGGAAATGTGTCGTGCTCAAGGTATTGGCACACATCTGTATACCAAGGGTTTGTGCTGGTAGTGTGGGAGGCTCACTCAACGTTGTACATCTCAATTTCTTGCTCCCACCCTAAAAGATCTTCTTCTTCTCCCTTTGTGTTTAATTCTTTTGTCACTAGTTGACAAAGACGATGGCCCTTGATTTTGTGAACTAGCTTAATTTCTAGATCATATTCTTTCAACTCGGTCATCCAATTCGCTCTCCTTTCACCCAACTCTTGCTAGATGAGAAGTGATCTGATTACTGGGTGCGAGACAAAGACAATACAATGATATTTCAACAAATAGGGCCAAAAGTGCTTTACTTCCTTACATACCACACAAGCCTATTTTTCCATGGACGAGCAGTTAAGCTTTGGTCCTTGCAGACTCATACTCATGAAGGAGATAGGTCGTTCATTGTTCAATTCATCCTTTTGAGTGAGTACAATGGAGATAGAAATGTCATCGAGAATCAATAAAATTATTAGTACAAATTTGGCAACATCGATAGCCAAGGGATAAGGAATCCAAAGAAACTTCACAACATATGTTCTAGTTATCATACCCTAGCCCAACACTGTTGACCAAGCTAGCATAGGGTTGAAATTTCCTTCATCTACTTCAATTTTCTAGTTGACCAACTGAAAGAGGAGGAACAATAGAATTACAAAGGCCCCCCACCAATAAAATTGAGTTAAAATGGGAAAAGGTGCTCACAATAACTTCAAGACAAAGAAAAAACAACCAAAATAAAAAAGGGGCATCTAGATATAAGGGTAACTATTACCTAAAGGAGGAATTGAAGAGCTCTACCATAGTAATCAAAATTAGGTAGTGAAAAACATAAATAATACCCCATCTAATACCTGGGCACTTCACAGACTCCACTGCAACCATAAAACATTACAATTTTGTCCTTCCCTTATTAGCATGAATTAGAAGTTACTAAATTTACAACCTCCACCTAAGAATACAGGTGTTCCTCCCATTTTTGAGCCACCTAAGGTGTTGGGGTCCCAAAGTCACACTATTTCGTGTTATAGTATAGACCCTAAGAACATCTTAAATACCATTTTAATTTGTTGTTTGTTGAGAAATCTGCATGTAGATCACCTAAGTTTTATTTGAAGTGTATTATTGCATTTTTAGGTTTTAAGTGTTCATTCATGCATTTGAGTTCATAGTGTAAAAGTTCAACAAGAAAAGTAAAATGTAATAGACAAGTTGCAGCGAATTAAATCCGACATTATTTCCATTTGCTTGATTGGTGTTATGCTAAATGGCTATGTGAATTTTTCGTTAAACTTTGTTGATATATTTGTGTAAATTCCAAATAGAAATTTCATGCACTCTAGTTTCCTTCCTAAAAGTTTATCACTAAGAATAAAGAAACAAAAAGAGCGATGTGGATCCATTCAAATTAGATTATTTTTCTATTTAAAATTTTAGTTTCTGTTGGGAATATGGTGTAAAATTCATTCCTAATTCAACTATTATTTGTTACACATTTTTAAATATGAAAATGTCATACATTTTAGCTTTAACATATGTTTTCAAAAGAAATATACAAGGCAAGATAAGAAAATTCCAACCAAATCAAACTTCAATTTCTGTTTAAAATTTTTAATTTCTGCTTAGAATCTAGGTAAGGGAAAGTGTCAACAATTCAAAATGTTCGTCTCGGCATAATTTCCATTAGTTTTAAATTAGAGCATCCATGTGCCTTGGGTTTGAAATGAAGAAATAAAAAGGGTTTAAAGAAGGGGGAAAATGGAGAAAAAAATCTAATAAACTCAAATGAGCAATTAATAATTCATTTAAGCTTGTTAAAATCATATGGGGAACTTACCAATTAAGAATTGAGCTGCAAGACAACATAATATTTTTAATTTTGCAATTTCGTTTAAAACCCATGCAAAAGTTCATTAAAATATCCAATATAATCTTCAACAATCTTGATAAATTCTACAGAAATTAAAGAAAAAAATATTATTGCTTCATAATTTCCTTTAATTAACAATCACATTTGATTTTCATACCAAGTCAGGTTTACAACATAATCTTCCTTGAAAAATCCTTGCAATTGTATTAATATGGTGCAAAAATCAAAGGATAAAGATGGGTTTTTACAATTACATGAAGAAGAAGAACTAACAACTGAAAACACACTTCAAAATTCCTTCTTAGTCAACTTCAAAAGTCCCAGCAAATTATAGAGAAAATTTGATAGAGTTTCCTCTACACCAGAAAATTTCCCCTTAATTACATCAAAATGAGGTCTATATAAAAGCACTCAACACTCAAGACCTTATACCTAAACCACTAGTGGTATTCAAAAACCACTAGGAATATTTTACAAAATGACAATTATCTTGTAAGTAACTTCCTCTAGAAGTTTCCAGAAAAATCTCCCAGCTGTAGGGTGGATCCCATATAATTTAGTTGTAGTGGTTTGTACTTCTCTCTCTTTCCTATATGTTTAGTTCTCTTCTCTCTCTTTCCTAGGCACTCGCTAGGTTACACACTACCTTGGTTGGGATGCCGATCGTGTCGACCTTAGTTATGTCGATGTCGGCGCCGATGGTTAAGGTCATTCCTCTTGTTGTTGTGGAGGCATGGAACTTGAGCCTGCCTTTATAGATGACACTCATGACACTGTGCATATCCCCTCTGAATAACCAATTTATACAAATATATCATACCGTTCCATTATTTTCCCAAAGGGACGTCACACGACTGTGCATCCAAAATTGTCCCTTCCAAAGTCATGACCATTTCATAATCCACTTTCCCTTGCTATTGTAAGATGAAAAAAATTTGAAAATAGTCTTCATATAAATTTACAATATCCTTCCCCTATAATGGGTGGTCCTCCTCCTCGAAGCCTTTCTTATCTTCCTTAATGTCATTGAGGATTTTCATGAGGAATTCCTTGGAATATAAATCCCCATTCCCATCAAAGAATGGTGGGAATTTACTCTTGTACAATACTTCACATCTATCTTTAAAACCTTGTATTTCATTTGACAGTGCCCCTACTTTCTTTTATACCAGTTTTACCAACTTCTTCTTTCTCTTCATCTAGTTGGGTCTCATGAGTCACAACCCACCTTGATTTATCAATATTTTCTCTCAGTATATTGTCCTTGGGTATATCGTTAAGGAAATTTATGATCGCTCCAACCTTTGTGGAGAAATCTCCAATAACTGTCTTAATGGAATTCATTCCTTATATAACATTTTGACAAATTCTATCTTCTCTTGAATTAACTACATGTGATCCCAATGCCTATCCACTTCCTTCATGATCCTTTCGTAAATGATTCTCTTGGAAACTTTGAAAGAGGACTTGCTAGGGTGTTTCCTCCTAAAAACTTTGAAATTAGCTTCAATTTTCTCACCAGGCTCCTATGCTCGATACATTACCATCTTGGTATTCTCAATCTCTTCATCCTTTGTCTTCAACTCTTACTCTTGATTTAAGAGTATATCTTTCATATTCTTGGCATCTTCTCATATAGTTAATGATTCAACCTATCTAATTAGAACATCAAAGGTCTATTGAGATTCAAGAGTATCATCTGTCTTCTCTTTCATTCCTTCAACTTGTTCCTCCAGTAGAAAATTTTGGTCCTTGTTTTCCTTATTCTTGATAAGTGGCTTATGCAACTTAGTCTTCATATCTTGGCTCTCTTCTTCCACCACTTCCAACTCATCTATTTTCATAGGATGTGCATCTGGAACCTTGAGTTGTTTCTTCATAGAGGCTATCTCCATGTCTTTATCCTCCAACACAACCTTATATTATTTAAAATATTAAGTAAACATAGGTAGGTGGGTTATTTTGTCCTCTAGGGTTTTTATTTTCATCTTCTGAGTTCTGCAAACCATTCTTTCATATTTTAATTATGCACTAGCCTTATTGTACAATTCTTGAAATTTCTTTGTTATAACATTTGTCCAGTACATATGTATATGCACCATATGAGTCATTTTCATGTTTAGTTCCATAATATTAATATATGGAATATGGTATGCAAGCAAGGAAAGTTGATGCACTTGATATTTGACATGGATCTAGTTATCTCCACCTTACTACAATAATTCCATCTTGAAAATCCTCTTTTCATAGTGTAACGTACGTTTGACCTGTATGGCAGGGAGTGGTTGGCTTTCTACGATTCTTATATGCCTCTTTTTTCTTTTCTCTCTTTCTTAGCTGATTTTTGGAGTTTCTCTACTACCGAAAAGTGTCTATGTTTGGACACCTCACTTGAATACATTCCTTCAGATTCTGACACACTAGAAGGAAAGTGTTGCATAGTGAAAGCCTATTTTGATGGGTTTCTGAGTTGGATATTGTATAGTATTAGAGCTTTTGACTTTGTCTCATCATTATCCCCTGTCACTTTTCAATCCTAGATTTCTTGGAGCTGGGATCCTCTCCTTCACTGACCTCCATGGGTTATGAAGTGCCTTGTTTCCTTCCTGAGAGGGGGAAATATCTAATTCAACTGGATGAAAAATGGCTCTGGATTCTCCCCAAGTAGACTTGTTGGCACAATATTCTACTACAGAATTCATATCGTGCTTGTGAGGAAGGTGGAAAGTAATTGCAACTTTCCTGGGAGTGAAATGTACATTGTCATTACCGAATCTCTACCTGATGTGATCCAATTCGAATATGCAAGGAGTAAAAATTGTTGGCAGCTGATATGATTTGGAGTCAGACCCATATATTCTGATGACTATGTACTTTGATCTAACAAATACCTACTTACACACCAAGTTACAATTTCCAGAAAGTGAAATACTTGTGCGACCACAACAAAGACTAAATTTGATGCATTCAAATTATTATTGTCTGCTATTACATCATTAATGCTTTGAACTATTTTAAAATCTTTCTTCATATCATATGTAGTTATCATCAGGTTCCAAACATCTGCATCACTATAATAAAAATACGGTTCTTTGGTTTTTTCTTTTATTTGGACATTAATAGAACTCTTGGTAGATGAGGAGGCCACAGGAGATAGGACTTGTTAACAAGGGAACTGGTTGATTGAGGTAAAGTGAGAAAATACAATAGAGAGATTCTCAAGGTGATTGAATAACTAATCAGTGTACGACACATGGAAAAAAGAGATCGACTAGCAGAGTGGAGGGAGAATCTTTTGAAATTTTTGAACAATGGAACTAGCTGGTGTGTGCAAGAGGTCAAATTTGGAGTCCTTTAACAAATTCAACTTGTAATTGGTGAATTTCAAGGTGGAATTGACTATGAAAGGGTTATGAGGTTAATTGGATAAATGAGAAGCTTTATTTTCCAAAATGGAGGATTTCTTGCACAGAGTGCAAGTGTTTCACGGGAAAAGGGATAGGGTTTCAATTTAGAGCTCAAATTTTGGCGAATTCAGGTATTGGGAGGCTACAATGAGTCGAATTCAATAAAAAATAGTGAATTATACATGGTGCGATGGATTCAGGCTCAATGGATGTGGAATGAGAAAATTTAATTTCACGAGTGCACTAAGTTGAGTTGGAAGGCCATGTTGTATAAAATGACAAAACAATGGACCAAATGAGCATTTTATATAAAAAAATTCCCTAACATGTGGCAAGATTGTATTAGGAGAAATTTTGGATGATGTTAGCATGATTTCGGCCATGCCACATATTAGGCACTGATGTGGGGGGTAGACTAATGTGGGCACAAAGCGTAGCGATGTGGCAGGTAAAGTAATATGGTTGTGGGGTGGCATGAGGTGATGTGGTATGACACGTATGAAGATATGTGGCTGTCTCTGCAGTCCTTCGATGGACTAAAATTGAATTTAGTTTGTCGTGCAGAGCACCATGGCCTGGTGCGTACACCATTGGATCCTAATGGAGCACAACTTCCCATTGTCGGTGCTCTGGCATGTGTGGTGCCATGTGCTTGTGCTTTAGCATTGTCGTGGTGCTCGCCCATTGATGCTTGTTGGACAGGACCTTGCAACATCAACACATTTTCCATTGAGATATTAACCTCCCCCTTTCAACATATTCACCTTGGGAGTTTCTTATTTGGACAAGAGGAGCCTTGGAGTGGATTTTTGAGGGGTGACATTATTTGGTGCCAACACAAGGGATGGAGAAAACATTCACCTTGTTAATATATTGACAATTTTTCATCTCCCTCACCATTCCTAACTACAAACCAACCTATCTCTCTTGTGCACTTGACCACAAATCCACATATATGGATTACCATGAGAATGTTTAACATTATGGCCACCCTCCTCATCGCATGTTTGGTGCATTTGTAACAATACCTCTCATGCTCCTTCATATTTTGGATCGAGGGATATTTAAAATTCTATCACAACTCCTTGACATTGGTCGGGGGCATGGTTCCACATTCCCCATCCTATTGGTTCCGCGTGGTAGTGGAAACTCACCCCCTTTCCCCCTCTCCCCACCTTCTTGCCTCAAACATCACCCCATATGGGCTTTACTTCTTGTAGATATGGGATGAATAATAATTTGTAGTTTATTGCAATAAATTTCAAGTCTATTGTTTTAGTAATAACAACTAGGTTTTTCTTTAATTTTTAAAATAATTAACATAATCGATGGCCCAATGGAGTGAAATTTTATTCAATAAAAATCTAGTTAAGTCATAATATAGGTTATTTTAAATTTAAGAAAGAGTAATTAGAATAATCAAGTTCTAGTTTCTTAAGTATAATAAATTCATTTTAATTAATTAATGATTGAAAATATTTAATCCAACAGTCAAGATTATAGTAAGGGTTAATTCAAAAGACAATTATAACATGGCTTGATGTCCTAATGTTCGTGGATTGTTAGAAATACTAAGAAGGGGATGAATCAATATTTCAAGATAATTCAACTTTTACCCAGTTTTTGTTCTTCTTTATATTGTTAACTGAATCATATTTTAACTACAAGTACATTATGACACTAGATCTATGCATAAGCATGTAACACATACAAACCATAATCATAAATGCAAGTGAAACATAAGATAACAACACATCAATATATGAAAATCATCACATAGAGACACCAGATATTAGGTGGAAAACCCAACTTGGAAAATCCATTGCTGCTCTTATCTTCTTTGTCTTCTATTATTATTAAAAATTCTTTATTTTACATCTTACACTAGTGCAGGCTTTTACCAGTGAGTAGGCTCCTACCCACTAGAGGCTACCACCTCCTATTGTTTCTCCATCTACCATTGGAAAGAAGCCACTACTCCCCGATCTAGTTCTCTAGTCACCATTAGAAGGAAGCTACCACCCCCTCACTGAAGGCTCTAACCCATAAACCTCTTGTGGACCTCGTTTCAAAATATTTCACATTAGATCCACTTGACTAAAAAAAAATCATGTAGTCCATGTTTCATCCAATTTTCAAACTGGGCCCACCTAAAACTTTATGCCCAAGCAATGAATACAAATATGATCATACAATCTCCTCTACACAACTGGCAACAAGTTATCTCTGCAATAACCAAGCCAACTTATATGACAAACCATAGTTGCATACAACCGGGAATCAACCATTCACTGTATCTAGTAAACATGAACGATCAATATTTGCATCATACGCCCTTTCTACCCATCAACAGTGACAAACCCTTGTATGCACCAAATATGCTCTTGCTCAATACATCAACATAAAGCAACAACATACCCTCACTCTCAAGACTAGTAGAAACATACCCCAAACTTTAGCCTCACATTATAAAATGTATATAAGAAACCCTAGCAGCATATTACTTCATATATAACTTGCCTACTTAGCATATAACAATTCATCAATCCTCTCTTCGAAATACATGAATATGGTCATAAACACATCAACACTTAGAACAATTGTATGATCATGAAACCCCTCAATACAAATCCATAATATAAATCAAACTCTAGCATCAATCAAACTCACTCTCTGCATCACTAGAAAATATGTTACTACAAGATCATTTTGCCATAGTAGTAAACTCAATACATCTGCAATACATCTCTATTGCAGATTCAACCTGTAGTAGAAATCACAATCCCTTTCAGCAAATCAATCACAACACAAAACCAAACCCTAATATCATCTCAAAACAAAACTCTCAACATTAATTCTAACAACATCACAACTTCTCAAAAAGGATTCTGTTGACGCTCCGATCAACACCCTCTAAAATGTTTCCTACACATGAATTTTGTATCTTACTGAGGATATAATTATCTACTTGCTTCATGATCAATGCATGTTATGCTAAGTGTTTAAGTATTCTTCTCATTTTTTGAGTGTCGAAGTCACTTGCATACACATGTTCAGTCCGTAACAAGTTCAAGAGTGCATTCTTTTATGCAAACTTGAATACGCATAGAACACTCCATCAAGATAGTTCCTGTGAAATGTTCAAAATATGTTGATAGTGATTGCACACTTTCAATTGGTAGTCTCTCACTTTTGGTTTCAATTTTGCTTCTATTCCGGTGAGTTTTTCAATGTTGTTCTCATTTTGCAAGTGTCGTCTACACTTTTCTCTTACCATTTCAAATGTCACCTTTTGGCATGTGAAGTGTCAGATATTACATTGTAAAGGAATAGTTGTGGTTCAGTTCGAGAGGCAAATTTAGTACTAATGGTCCTATTTATCATGTAGAAATTTACTGGATCTATCCCAAAAGTTTTATGCATTGTCATACTAGTATCGTCACTATCATCGTCCAATGTATATTAAATGTTGCATCTAGTCGAAATGAGTGAGTTTTACATTCTTAAAGGGAAGTTCTAATGCATTATCCTACATTATTGTGTCCCATTCATCATAAGGAAATACATCAAACATATTCCCAAAGTATTTAGCATTGGCATACAAGTGTCATCAATTTCATCACGAAGTCTACCCTAAGTGTCACACTTGGAGGAGGTTGTTGTATTGTCATTGCATTGAGGGGATCATGTTTTTATTATGTACTAAGTGTTCAATGTTGTTTTGTCAATTGTTTTGAGTGTGTGTGATCATTCAGAAGTTCATCTTGGTCTCACTTTTACCTTACTAATCTGACACTTAGCCAAATCCTGAAAAGATTTCTGCTCGAGAGACTTGACCCAACTCATCCTCCTTGAACTACGCATTGCGTAGTAGCATGGCTCAAGTTCCCCCCTTACCTCCTGGAACTACACAATGCGCAACTCCTACCTCCAAGGACTACATATTGCACAGTCATAGTGCTCAAGGATTGCCTCCCTGTCTTTAGAAACTACACAATCTTTCCTCCCAACTAGTATTTGTTGTGCATTACATAGTCTCACTCACCAAGCTCTCTCCCTGAGTCCTTGAACTACACAACTGTGCAATCCATTAACTAGTCTCCCTTTAGAATTGTGCATTATGCAGTCTTGTGGCTCTAGACTGCCTCCATGATCTCCACAACTACATAGATTAGCCTCCTAGTCAGCCTTCTTCTATGCACTGTGTAGTGTCAAGCCTTAATCTTCCAGCCTACCTCCTTGAACTACTCAACTACAGTGGGAAAGTTTAAGCCTCAAAACTTCCTCCTTGAGCGCCTCAACTATGCAGTGATCTTGCTTAGGCCTCTTTGAAATATGCACTATGAAGTCTCAAGCCTCTATCCTCCCTCGTGACCTATGGCACTGCGTACTACATAATCCATGAGTATTTCTCTCAATCCAACACCTAGTTCTAGTCTCAACGAGTGATTTCATGAAGCATGCTAGATTATGAGTTTTATAGAATGATGTCGTCTTGTCATGAGTGATTTTCAGTTATAGGTATTATATGTTGTCATGACATTATGATGATGAATGGGAACCTGCTAAAAGACACCTTTTAAGCTAGAAGACAAGCTAATCATTAAAGAGAAGATGAAGAGACATTATCTTGCGAAAAAATATCAAAGATTAGGATCGCATGAAGACTCCATATCAATCAACCCCTTGGAGGATGAATATGAAGCACATGCAAGATCCGTCATGAAGATGCAAAGAAAGCAGTAAAAGGAGAAACTTGACAATGCCATATAATCATGAAGCTCCATCTCATCATTACTCATCTCAAGAGTTACATGTGTCATAGTGTCTTGCCACATCATTTGTGGAATGTAATTATGTAATTCTCTAAAATAATAAAATGTAAATATGTGGAAGACCAAGCGTACCACATGGAATATGAAAAGTCACTATTGAGTTCTAAAGTCATATATAAGCTCAGAGGTCATGTAAGAATTTGAAAGGGCACTGTAGAATCTCAAGATGATATTTATGTTTGGAAATTACTAAGAGGGCGGGGCAAGGGGGGCGGGAGGGGTGAATTAGTAATTTAAAGCTTTATTTTTTTATCAACTTAATTTTCATTTTATGCAACTAATAATTTATATATATGCTCCATTATTATTGGAGATATACTTATCAAAGAGATATATTTATGCAACTAATAATTTCAGGTGTCAGAGAGAGAAATTTGCAGATATACTTATCAAAAATTCAAAAACATTCACACAACATTCAAGAACCAACACATGAAGACATGAGATATAAGTGGAAACTCCGAAGGGAGAAAACCACAAATTTTAGGTTGAAAGTGATGTGAATGCAAGCTACTACTCCTTATTACATCAAATTTTTCTAGGCTCCAACCTACAAGAGGCTCCTATCTCAAAGGAAGCTCCAACTCCCACAAATTTTCTGTAGGCTACAACCCATAGGAGGCTCCTACCTCAATTGGTTACAAAAGGTTCTTTATCAAGCTACAACATAGAAAGGGACAACAATCTCTTAATTAGAATATCAAGACAAAAGTGTTGCATGATCAAGTCTATTACAAATATTTACTGCTTCTCATTTTCAACTCCTTGGCTCTTCTGTTGTTTATCATTAACTTTCTGATAGAGACTCCTTCACTTCAAAAGTTCTCTTTCCATTCAACAATGTATATTTTATAAGAAAGCCTTATTGGTTGTTTGTATTCTTTGTAGGAATATGAAATGAGGCATTGTCTCTTGGTCTTCTAAAACTGTTCACAAGATTGTCTCTTCATTTTCAGTTCTGAAAAAATTTGTAATATAAAATAGAGCTGGAATAAAACAACAAGTAATGATTACAAAATATAAGTCAAATGGGTATTATCTTGTATCATACATTTTTCTATTTAATGAAATCATATATTTTTCATCTTGTGCCTCAATATTTTATGTTCCATTTGACAATATTCAACCTTCACATTGATTGTCATAGCCTTTGCACTTCACATCACTTTCAACCTTTTGCATTCAAGCATAAATTATCACTAATTCAACATTCACGTGCACTTCACATTCAATATAAATGATCACCAATGTGATCAATAAAATCAATGCCAATATTACCAACATTCTCCTCCTTTTTCATTGATGGCAACACAACAATTCCTTATCTTGCTTATCGAGGAACACCTTTGTTTATACCTCTTCCTCAATAAAAAAATACCTATGTTACCTCCCACTTTGAAATCAATGGCATAAGACTGACAAGGATAGAGCCACAAGGATAGTTCATAATAACACTCAATCCATAAAAGCATATCCATTATTAGTGTCAAGTATTAATGCACTTTGAATGTTGTGCAATGTATTCTCTAATTGCAAATGTTGCTCCAATTAACATTGTGAACTTTGCTCCAAATTGTAAACCCTTGAAATGCATTATATTGAAAATGTTGATCTCCAATAGTGATTCCATTGTTGTCCAATATATAAATAACATTGCTTCAAATAATAAATAAGAAAAATTATATAAATAATATTGTTTCAAATAATAATTAAGAAAAATAATATGCTGCTACAAATAAACTTTTGGCAAGAGAGAGATAATAAGTTGCATTTCAATAAATAAATAAACAATACATTGCTCCATAATATTGAACACATATACACTGCTCCATAATATGAAATCGCAAGAAAAATAATACGAGTGCTCCATTATACGCTGCTCCAGGTAGCGATCTAGTGAAGGTAGGTTTTCCATATGAAAATATTATGTATTTGTTTACCCTTGATTGTTTGTTTAGATGTGTAAGCTTGTTCCAACACTGCTTGCAATATTAATACAATGCTGCGTGTAATACCAACTCAACGCTCCTTGCAGAATCAACTCAACGTTGCTTGTATTACTGCTACTATCAACACTCATTAATGTTGCCATTTTTCACTCGCTCGGTATCTACGCATTCAATTCTACACATTCAACACATTCACTTCTACGCTGGATGGTATTCAATTCAACGCACTACTAGAGGATGTAAATGCTGTATTTTATTCTTTCAATAACGCTGGAGGATAAATGTTGTAAACGATGTAGAGTAAACCCTAGAAACCATGCAACGCTGGAACATATTAAACGTTGGAGGAAAAAAATTGTAGAGTATATATATATATTAAACGTTGGACTATATATATTAAAGCTGAAGCAAATTAATGCTGGAGTATGACTATTAATTCCAAAACATAAGATTAATGTAATAACACCATTCCAATGTCATTATCACTTTGTGCCAACGCTGTATATTAAGAATTATGCCAATGCTCTTCATGATCGCTCTCCATTATTGTTTCAATAAACCCTCTCCATTAGTGTTTTAATATTCTGCCAACTCTCTCCATTTCAATAAATGTTCTCCATTATTGTTTCAATAAATTCTCTCCATTATTGTTTGTTGTTCCAATTCAATGCACATATGTGCCCTCCATATATCAAAAATGTTTATATAGAGATTTAAATGGATGTTGCTCAATACTATTAATGTTGGTTAACGTTGTTCCAAAGAGGCCACAATAAATGTTGTTCAATAAATATTAACGCTACTCAATAAATGCTGCTCCAAGGAGGCCAGAATAATGCTCAATTCAAACATATGTTCAACTCAATCCAAATTTATTGTTTATGTGTGTCAATGAAATTTATATTCATTAATGAATCAATACATGTTGCTTGCAAATATAGTATTGGGCCTGACTTTGTAATACAAAGTCATAAAAATGTATGATGCTTCAGTCCTCTCTGTCCTTCATAATTTATTGAATAATGAATAAATAAGGTATTGACAATAATGCTGTCCCAATTTATTTGTTTCAATCCCAATTTATTTGTTTCAATGGATTGAATTGAAATCAGTCTAATAATTGAAACCAACCTTAGAAGCACCCAATGTTTTATTGGATTCAGACTAGCTTTCTCCATAGTGTATTATTCCAATTCTATCATATGTGGAGAACCCTAATTTCAATGTATCTGGCACATAGGATCCAAGGTTTTCCAATGAGTTCATATACACAGTACTCATTATCTGTCTCTTTATCTTTTGTCATCTTTGCATCTGTTTTTGTTCTTGTCTATTCTGAATGGGGATGATTATATCCTTGACCACATAGTCATTATTCTTCCTATGATTATATCCCTGACCACATAGTCAATATTCTTCCTTGCCTTACTTTCCCAATAGAATTCATCTCCCATTATTACATAAAGAAATTATTTTGAGTGCTTACTTATATTTAGAATGATTGCTTATTCTTTTAGATTTTTGTTTCAGTTATTCAATGGTGGTGATGCCCTTTTCAATGGCATTCCCTAGGGAAGAGAAGTGATTGTAGAGAATATGTTCTGCAATCTTGAATGATTGTATATTTGTTTAATTTTTCTTTTGTAGCTTTTGCATGTAAGCAGTTATTCAATTGTTGAATGTATCAATGCTAATGATGCCCTTTTTAATGGCATCGGCTGGTAAAATTTGTGTTGGCTCTTTTATTATTATTATTTTGTTCATGCATTTGGTTTTTTAGTGAAATTTCCTTGCAATATTATGCTTCATAGTAAGATTTAGATTTCTGCAATGACTTATTAACTATCATTTGCATTTAGATTTGTATTTTCCCTCTTCTTTTTCTTTAAAAAAATATACTGAACACATTGTGCCAAGGATAGCTAATAATACCACATGTAGTAGAAGCAGTTCAAGATTTTCTTTTTTTTTCAATACTTCCAACATTCATCTTTTGTATTCATTCAAATTCTTGCTTTCCAGTGTATCATAACATACTAATATTTGCTTTCATGATACAAAGATTTAGACTAGTCCTGGTGATAGTGTGTCTTAGATGTAGATCTCATGATTCTTCATGACCACTTCTTGGAAACTCCACACAAAGATAAATAAAATCTTCTCCTCTAGGATTGATGGTAGCATACATGTATCCCAGTTTTGAATGTAGCATTGTAGCTTAATTAATTGTTTTCCTTTTGATTCAAGAGCCATTTTTGTTTCCATAATAGTCTCTTTTCTTCTGCTTGCATGTATATATTTGAATAGAATAGAATTTGCTCCTCCAATTGATGGAAATACCTTTGCTTTTTCTTGCATGTATATATTTGAATGGATCTCAGGTTTTCATAGATCAAATGTTAGTTGAATACATGGATAATCATAATGTACATTGATGCATTACATATAAAAAATTATATTTATCATAAGATGAAGAATTTTGAGAAAATTATGATGATGCAATCATAGAATGAGTTAGGCTTATCTTCCAATATGGTTTGAATGGATATGCAAATGTAAGTTTGAAAATATTTATTTACATGCTTATGTATACGATATATACATGTGTACATTAAAAAATCTTATTAAATAAAGAAATTTTGAATGGTGAACCTGATTGATGTTTTTAGTTTATGAAGAAAGTGACTTGATTTCACAATTTGACTATGCCTTTGTTCTTGCTGCTTCATAATTGCTTCAAATTATTGACATAATCATAGGCTTCTTTCTCTTATTCATTACTCTTTCTTGCTCTAGTAATATCCCCTTATATCATGCACTCAATTTCATATACTCTATAATGTTTTAGGTTCTCGTTTTGAAGTCACATTAGTGAAAAGAATTTATAGGAACTATCCCTAACTTGTTTCTCAGATATTTAAATGGTTCTTAGCAAGAGGCTTTGTAAATATATCTGCTATTTATTCTTTTTGTGTATGTAATCTATCTCTTCACTATTTGTTTAACACCTATAGATATAGGTTCATTGAAATTTACCTTCATATCCTTTAGTGTCTCTTTCATCCACAACACTTGTGGGCAACAAGATATAGATGCTATGTATTTAACTTTTGTTGTAGATAGAGAAATTGATGACTGTTTATTGGTTAACCATGCTACCAAAGTATCTCATAGGTAGAATGCACCACCACTTGTACTTTTTCTATCATCCACACAACTTTCCCAATCAACATGTGTGTATGTTTTCAATGTAAAGTCCTTACCTTTTGGATACCATAGTATGTAGTCTGTAATATGTAGTCCCTTTCAAATATATTAATATCCTCTTTGTTGCTTATAGATGAGTTTTTTTAGGTGTTGATTGATATAGTGCCACTAATCCTAATGGGCTATAAGGTGTTAGGTATAGAAAACTTCCTCTCATAGATCTATAAATATTTTGATCAACATCAGCTATTCATTATATGTACATAGCTTGCATCTAGTTGCCATGGGGGTTGAGATAGGTTTATAGTGGTCCATTTAAAACTCTCTCAACATATATTAGGTATTTCTCTTGGGAAATAAATATTCATTCAGACTTTTGTAGAATTTGCAATGCTAGATAAAAGGAAAGTTCTCCGATCATTAAAATCTAGAACCCAGATTTCATCTCTCTAGTAAAATATTTTAGTAGATGATATTTATTACTACCAAACATAATATCATCCATGTACAAAACAAAAATTAGTAATTCACCTCCATCATCCTTGATGTGCATATTACTATCAACTCCTCTGGCTGAAACCTATTTTTGAAGGTACTTGTATAGTCTAGAGTACCATGTGGGTGAGTACCATGAGGGTGGTGCTTGTTTAAGACCATACAATGTCTTCTTTAACCTTAGTTAGGTTTATTTGATAACAAAAACCCTTCAGATTTCCATATAGACCTCTTCCTCAAGTTCTCCATTTGGTATACTTTGAAATCATTGTAACAAGAAAAGGCCAAAAACATCTTCATTACTTCCAATATCCCAACTGGTGCCAAGGTTTCTTCATAATCAATACCTTCTACCTTGAGTACCCCTTGCATACTAGTCTGACTTTTTTCACATTGTTCATTCATCTTATTTTTGAATACCCATTTTGTGCTAATGACATTCTTTCCAATTGGTCTTGGTGTTAGTTCCCAAGCCTTATTCTTTTCTATTTGGTATAACTCCTCATTCATAACATCTATCCAGTATTTTTCTTTAATGGATTAGTCAAAATTCTTTGGTTCAATCTTTGACAATATAGAAATATGAATTTGGTCTAGTTTTCAAGTTTCCTCCTTGTTTGCACTCCTTCTCTTTTATCTCCAATGATTTGAATTTTAGGATGGTTCTTTTGTGCATGTCTTGAGGGATCTTTTTAATGAGTCTTTGTATCTTCTAAGTCTTCATATTGTACTTCATTTTCTTTATTGTCATGATGGTGATGATATGGAGGATTAATAAAACTTGTGTTTTTGTTCTTATCAGGTAGCTCTTCATCAAACTTTACATCTATGCATTCCACAATCTTATGCAACCTTTTATTATAGCACCTATATCCCTTACTTTTTGATGAATATCCCAAAAATATTCCTTCATCTAATCGAGCATCAAACTTTCCTAGCTTTTCATCATTATTTTTGATATAGAATTTACTCCCAAATAATTTAAAATGCTTGATTGATGCTGAATTCTTGTGCCACAACTCATAAGGTGTCTTATCATAATTTGGTTTGAGATTTTTCTTTATAGGAGACTTTTAAATACATATTTTAGAGGGAATTATTACTTAATGAACTTAATGATGTGGTGAATCTTTTGAATTTGAGAGAATGCTAGATTCTTGAAAAATCAAGCTAGTGATTACCAAATTGAAGGGCCAAATTTATTTCATGAGAGAAAAAAAATCTATATCTATAACTTTATATAAATTTAGTGAATTGTAAGATAAATTGTGACTAAAAATCCATACAATACATAAATACTCACTCCATGATACAATAAGTGATCTATTCAACTAATTTTTAAGTATGCTAATATTTGAAAGTTTACTATACAAAATCAAATTAGTTGGAAAAATTTTTCTTCATTAGAAGCACCATATAATTTAACGTTTTAAAATGTGAAACTAAAATTTCCATAAAATAATAGTAAGAAGAACTTTCTTAAGGGAAGAGCTTATCATAACTATAGAGAATTTCACAATTCCAAACAAAAAGTGGAAGACATGTGGGATGAGAAGGACAATGAAATTGCTGATAAAGAAACAAAAGGAAATCAAGAGATAGAGGTTTTAGTGGATTTAGAGAACAAGGAAGATGCTTCAAGGTCTTATCAACAATGAATGTACAGTGTTATCATTTTTGTGGTGAAGAGGGACAAAAATGATTTGAGTGTTTTTTGGGAGAATGTACATGGAAATTTTAGCACAACAATAAAGTAAGGCACCAAGAGGGATAAGAGTATTTAAAAAACTATATGTTTCTACAAGGAACCTTTTTTATGCATGTGCAAGATTGATATCTAATGTATTTTATAATTTCAATTATTTTCATCAAATCTTGACAAAGTTTAAAATAAAGAACTCCTCTTTTTTAATTTTGAACCATATTTTGCAATATATTTAATGATTACATGTTGAGAAACAACTAGATGAATTTGATAGACACTAGATTGTCACAGTCTAAGAAGATTAACATTGTAAACATTTCTAGAATATCATTAATACATGAATGCTAATTTATTTCTTTTGCATTTATTATTTATGAATTTAATATTGATTAATCACATGTCTTCCATGGAACATTATAGTCATATGCAATAATACACTCATTTTTGTGCAAGCACTAATCTTCACTACATTTTGTAAGTCTTTAAAACACTTGTTCTTTAAAAAAAATTCATAACCCTCATGTGAGAATTGAAAGAAGAAACTTGTGAGGTTTTCAAAGGTAGAGATCATCATTTAGGATTCAAAGAACCATTAAATGTTATATATGATGATGAATGTTACTAAAATTTAATGTTTTTATATATGTTTAACAAAGAATGTCTTCTAAGTTCATGCACATTGGAAGTAGCGATATTCTTGCCCCTTCTAGATATTGACTTGACACATTTTATCTCATTTAAATCCTACTTAGGATATAAAAAATTAATCAAACTA
This sequence comes from Pinus tabuliformis, assembly GCA_031772625.1. NCBI lineage: Eukaryota > Viridiplantae > Streptophyta > Pinopsida > Pinales > Pinaceae > Pinus > Pinus tabuliformis. Next base: position 1,343,786,149 of record CM062819.1, on the reverse strand, counting down.
ATGTTTATAGGTTTTGGAGCACCTATATGACAACCATTTTTTCTAATCCCTCTTGTAAATAAATTGTCATGAATTGTATTTCATGTAAATAATATATGGAAATTATGTTCCAATGGTTTTCTTTGGTTAAATCACATCCTTAGTTTTTTTTGGTTATCTTAAACAATTACAATTTAAAGGTGGTTCATAATTTGCATGAATTCAAGTGGTTTAAAAAAATTCCAATAAACCATGGTTTCAAGTAGTTTTCAATAATTTGCATGGTTTCAAGCGGCTTTCTTTAGCTATTGTTACATATCATTTATCAAATACATGGTATTAATTTCAATGCTTATTTTATCTTAGTTTTATTGTTTCATTTTCCATTTTTTTCTAGTTTTCAATCATATTTCCTAATGCATACAATATGGATCAAGTAATATGAGAAGTGAGACAATTTGAATTACCTGTATTTGCATGAATTTCTTGAATTGCATGATTTTCTTGTTATCTCAATGTCTAAAGCCTTTTTTTCATCCTTTCTCTAGCTTTATCTCATATTTCCTGGGTGGATGGAAATTTCTTTCCTTTTCTAGATCCAAATCTCCAATTTCCCATGTTAGCTGTGAATACATGTGTAATTTTCAAGCTTTGTTATTTCTTTATGAATGAATGTTTGTTGTTTTTTTTTCTACAACCAAATTTAGAGCTGATAACATAGGCTCAATCAAGATTTAGGCTTAATAGAGCCCTTAAGCCTTAGCATTTACCATTAATAACATTAATAAAAGTTGGTAGGATGTTGGCGAGTTAGGATTTTAATGGCTCTATTGAGCAGCTAGTTAACCAAACCCGTATTCAGAAGGGTTTCTTTAACGCTTAATAGAGCAATTTGAATCCTTAATTTAAGCACTAGATTAGTTCATTTGGTCCTAAAATTAACAGTTCAAGATTTCTTTGCAACCCCATTTTGTACGGTACCAAATTTAGGGTAGAATTTGTCCTTAAATGGCAAAGTTGATTATGTTGGTTATTCTATATCCGATGGAATATGAATTTGACACTTTCGAATTCATATGGTATTTTTCATCTAATTTTGTTTAAACATATTGCTTGAAATGTTTTTGGACACTTTCAAATGGGCTGGATAAAAAATAAATAACATAAAATATACACAATGAATTTTTTTTTAAAAAATACCATTGTCTTTGTTTACAAGTCCTCTTCAAAAGGGTACTCTTGGATTTTCAATTTATTTAAAGAGTTGAAAAAAATCTGATCTGAACACAAGTGTCTCAAAAATGCAATTGAAATATTACTTTGCTAATATCAAAAAATAATTATGCATATAAGATAAATTTTTAATATGAAAAAACTTAGTTCTCCCAGTGTAGATCATCCTCATATATCTATATATATATATATATATATATATATATATATTTTTAAAATTACACATTTTAGACTAAGTTATGTTATGTGAACACACACATACCTCTTAGTTTTGAGATTTTTTTACATTTGATGGAAAATTGAGAGACTATACCACACTAAATTTGTTTGCAAAAAATATCATTAGTACAACAACGTAATTCTTCATATATTGTTTTTTTACTCCCTATCAAAATTCACAATGCTTATATGAATTTTGGGGGCTGCAATTTGATAAAAGAGGAAGAACTTGAAAGTTCATAGCCACAATTGGCTAACAAGTGTAACTCATCTTCATGCATTCACCCTTAATTCTAATTTTATGATAAGTTTAATTTGGATTTTGTGATAATTTGGTTTTCAACTTAGTTATTTGTTAGTTTACAAACTTTTATCATTTCTTTTGGAAATATTTAAAACATGTCCCCAATGTTGACTAAAACCACAATTAATGAAGTAATTTAAAATTTTGATAGCAATCAACTTACTCCATCTACTCCATCTAACTAGATCAACTTGCTTGCCAAACTAGCAAGGCCTAACCCCAAGGGTGAGGTGAGATACTTAGCAATAGGAACTAGACGAGCTGAGCTATCTCTTAGGGCTTGATAACAATCAACTTACAAATAATGACATAAACAACAAATATAAGAAGATTTGTATCCATAAATTTTTAGGTCCAATAGAATGCTTATGATTGGAGATCATAACTTTATTATAATAACAATTTTTAGGGTAGAAGAGTCTATTAAAAAAGAGTAAATAGTACAATGGAAAATAATATTTATTCATATGTAATTATTTTTTGAAAAGAAATTTAGTTAGAATGAATATGTATGAACTATATATACAATAGAAAAATATTTATGGTAATTTTACAATTATAGTTTCAACCATATTAAACTTTGTAATTTATAAAAATATCTTTGCATTTTTTTTTAAAGTAAGTATTTTTGCATGTAATTTCATATATATAATTTTGATATAAGTTCACCAATATATAATCTATAATAAATATATATCATTTCATAAAAATAAACATCTTTATGATAACCACCTAACAAACATAAAAATAATCTAAAACACACATTCAAATTCACTAACATCATCTAACTATATGCACCTCTAGCACATATAAAATCTAATAATTTAACACGACAACATCATAGTGATCACATCTAACAATATCCCATGCTAATTATATTGTTTTTTATTAGTCTAGTTGGCATTTTATAGAATGGGTAAGATATTAAATTTAAATTTAAATTCGTAAGAGTTACTATAAATATTAAATTTAAATTGATTGAAACTCTCATAACTTTAGTGATAAATTAAATTTGATTAAAATATTTTTTTAAACTATATTAAATCTAAATTAATTATAAAAAAATCCGACTTCATTTTTTTTAAATTCAACAACAAATTGAATTTTATAAATAAACTTAAAAGATTATTTTTATATATTTTTAATAAAATTATTGGCAATATTGATTGCATTTTCTTATTTATTCATTTAAACAATAGAAATTAAAATTAAAATTTAAAAATATATATTAATTTAAAAATTATATTTCACATAATAAATATAATTAATAAATATATATATTTTTTAATGATGCTTCATTCATAATTATTATTAATAAACAAACTTTAATTTATTAAATTTATAAAATCAAATTAATTGTAATGTTATTTTTATAATTCAATATTTTATGAACAAAGTTTTTTTAATTATAATTGATTTTATAGACCAATTAGTTATATATTTTAATTTTATTATAAATATTTTGAATTTTTTTATTTAATGAGTAGATGTTGCTATATACATATTGAAAATTAATTGCAAAGCTTAATTAGATATTGACTAACTCTTGTATTATAAGTGTAGGTCACAACTTTACGATTACTATGCTTGACTATGACTAGAAAGGTACTTTTGTTTAGAGGTTTGTACAATTTAATTGTGTGTAAAATTGATTTTGTTTTGTAGTGACTATTTTTTAGACATGTTTTATAAAAAAAATGTTTTTATTTCTATGTTTTCTATAGGTAGCGACTATGTTGTTGGTAGCCCTTGTTTGAATAGGAAGTTACTTAGAATGAATATGTATGAACTATATATGCAATAGAAAAATATTTATGGTAATTTTACAATTATAGTTTCAATTACCATATCAAACTTTGTAATTTATAAAAATATATTTGCATTTTTTATTTAAAGTATTCGTTTTTCATGTAATTTCATATATAAAATTTTGATATAAGTTCACCTATACATAATCTATAATAAATATCATTTCATAAAAGTAAGGATCATGATGATAATCTTCTAACAAACGTAAACATAATCTAATATACACATTCAAATTCACTAACATCATCTAATTATATACACCTCTAGCACATATAAATGTCATTTGCTAGCACACAAATCTAATAACCTAACAAGGAATCATCATCGTGATCACATCTAATAAAACACAGGCATTGTCTAAAATCATCACCACACACATCCTCAAATATACATCTCATATTTCCAAATAAGTACTATAACATACACATATATCTACAAGCACATTAAATGAACATATCTAACATGACCTAACAATATACACATTGACACCAACATATAAATTAAGTACATCAACATGAACAGAAAAAATGCACCATATATATATATATATATATATAAACAAATCAAATAATTTCTATGAAATATCTGATACAATAGTAGTAGTGGTAGTCTAGTTTGTAGTAGAAGACTATGGATGGTCAACTGCCTAATCAAGAGTCGAAATATGAGGTGGAGGAGGAGGTGGCTAGTCTACTTTCTGAGGAGAAACATGAGGTATTGGGTGATCATGAGGTGAATGAGGAGGACTAGGTGGCCAACTACTACTAGAAGGACCACCGACACCCTAATCATCATCTGATGCATTGTCATCCTGAGGAGGTGTAATATTACCAAAAGGATCACCACCATGATCATCATGATTTGATGTGGTAGTACTGTGTGAAGACTTTGTATCTGTTGCATGGAAGCGATCCCTCCTCAGTGCCCGTATAAACATGCTATCTCTAATGATGATGTCTCGAGTCACCACAGGGTAGACTCTTGCCTCAACTAAGAGTCTAGAGAGTCGGTTGGCCAACTCCATCCTGAATCCAATATCAAGACTACGACATGGCTACATGCCCATGTGTATTCGATTAGGACATCAAACCTCACCCTTTGTGGCCTTGTCCATCTCTACATCTCCATCTGGTGGGGGAGGAGACATGTCCCTAACGAATGTGTCGATGCCTACAAAATATATAGTACACAATAAATCCAATATCAAGACTACAACATGGCTACATGCCCATGTGTATTCGATTAGGACATCAAACCTCACCCTTTGTGGCCTTGCCCATCTCTACATCTCCATCTGGTGGGGGAGGAGACATGTCCCTAACGAACGTGTCGATGCCTACAAAATATATAGTACACAATAATAATTAGACAATTTCATTAAACAAATTAATAAAACAAGTTAAAAAGTGTGTTAGATTAAATTTTATTCTAATTAATTAAGACAATAAAATGAAACTACATTAATTTACAGAAAATACTAATATTACTTCTAGCATTTTCTAGTGTGAACAGTGTGTTGGGATGTTGTCGCCAATCCATCCATACGTAAGGACATGACACCAAGAAGAAAATGTGGTCGACCTCACTCGCTAGTAGCTCTAGTGCCTCGGTGGAAATCCTAGTCAGATACTCTTGGTGGCCCCTCTTAGGCATCATCTTGCCCCACATGCACATCCACACCTCATTCATCATCCTAGGATGACAATCAAAAGTAGGCCTCATCTTCAGAAATCTATAAAAAAATAAACAAAAAAAAAAATTAAGCTAAAGGGAAGTTCGCACTCCCATTTATCATAGCATAACATCTATCTAAATCTATACAAAACTACTACAAAAAAATGGTAGTCTGTCTAATACATTGTGGCCTCTGCACCAAAGAATTGAAATAAAACAAAAGAGGGTAACTAATGTGTTTCACAAGTATAGTGTGCAATGGTACTCACTAATAGTGAGAGGCACCTAAACTCCTCTGTACCAAAATAATCAATCCATAGGTGTCCACTAGACACCTGAAAATCAGCTGGAGAAACTACATGATCCCCAACATATAAATAAGAGTAGATAAGTTGACTCTCTACTGCAACACCATTGGGGACATGAAGGAACTGGGGAAATTTTTTCCCTCTTCTGGATAGGCCAATGATAAAATAAATGTCCTTCTTAGTGGGCTGAAACCATTGATGATGGCCAACACAGAAATCTTGTCATTGGAAATCCCACTGATGGATCAGTTGTGCCAACAACCCGGAGTGCCCCTTTAGGGATGTATCCTCGTCATAGTACTTAAGGAGGCCTACATTCCTTATTAGTGCTTGGGTCACTGTGCTAAAAGGGCGAGGGTACAAATCCCTCTCCCTCTCTTGTGCCTCCCACCCTCGTACCATATTGGACTAGTCAATTCTTTGCTCTTCCTGTTGTCATTCATCTCTCCTCTGAAGTATCTGAATGATTGACATATAAAATACACCAACCTCATATATAAACCATAAATTTCTTTTATTAAATGAAAAATGTGTTTATAAATATAGAAATTATTGTCGCTATGACAAGCACCCTCCAAATCTTGGCCAACACTTGAATTTTGGAGCCTATTGTGGATCTTCCTATCATTCGTTCCATAGTCACTTTATGTTTGATCAATGCTTTAATAAGTATTCTAGTCTTCTCCTTAGTTTGTAAGTGTCAAAGGCAAATTCTCACACATGGTTAGTCCATAAAAATTTCATGAGTGCACTCTTTTATGCAAGCTTGAATAGGCATAGCACAAGTCCATCAAGATAATTCCTGTGTAGTGTTCAACCTATGTCGACAGTGAGTGTGCACTTTCATCGACATTCTCTCACTTTTGGTTGCGATTGCTCTTATATTTCGTTGAGTTTTTCCAACTATCGTTTTTTCGCACCTTCTCTTTCGCAAGTGTCACTTTCATTTTTACGTTTGTCTCTTTTTCTTGTTTTCACTTTAATAATTTTTGTTTTCATGCTATCTTCATTCTAGCATGTGTCACTTTCAATGTTGTTCGCATTTTTCAAGTGTCATTTGCACTTTCCTCTTACTGCTGCAAGTGTCGTATTTTGGGATGGAAAGCATCGCATATCGTATAAACATAGTTTTGGTTTGTTTCAAAGGGTAAATTTGATGTTAATGATTCTTGATTATCATTTAGACATGTGTTATACTTATTTCCAAAGTTTCAAGCACTATTACACAAGTGTCGTCACTATTGTCACAAAGTGTACCTTTAGTGTAGCACTTGGGGAAATTTTTCACATTGTCATTGCATTGAGGGGATTATGTTTTTCATGTGTTCTAACTGATCAATGTTATGTCATCAAATTTTATAAGTGTGTGATCATGCTCAAGTTTTTTCATTTTTCACTTTGCCTTACTAATCCCACACTTAGCCAAATCTGGATAAGTGCCTTCTAGAGTAGCTTGACCTCACTCAACCTTCCTGAACTACGCACTATTCAGTCTCAACCCTAAATCTCAGAAATTGCTTCTTGGAACTACGTAATGCACAAATCATGCCTCCCAAAACTGCACACTGCGTAGTGTCAGTGCTTAGCCATGACCCTCGAGCTCCAGAACTGCACAACCCTACTTTCATTCACCTTCTTCTACACACTGTGTAGTCTCAAGCATCAAGCCTCTAGCCCGACTCCTTGAAATGTGCAATCCTTAGGCATTTGTCCATCCAGAACTATGTAGTGGGAATCCTCAAGCATTAAAGCTTAATCCTTCCTCCTTGAACCCCTCGATTGTGTAGTTTCCTTGCACTGGCGTGCTTGAACTACACACTACATAGTTTCAAGGCTCAGTCCTAGTCCTTGACCTCCTGAGCTATGCAACTGTGTAATCCTTGAGCCAATTTCTCATCCCATCACCCTATTCCAACTTAGTGAGTGGTTGTCATGAATCATGTTAGACTAGGGGTATATTAGTCTAATGTAATCTTGTCATGAGTGGATATCAATTATAGGTATTGTATCATGTTATGTTAGGATGATGATGAAGGAGATGAAGAAGGAGATCCTATTAGAAGACACCTTTGTAGTTGCAAAGCCAAGCTGATCAATGAAGAAAAGACAAAGGGACACCAGATTGTAACAAAATTTGGAGAGAAAGAGCATATTGTAGACTCCCTATCTTCAATCCTTATGGAGGATGAAGAGGAAGAACATGTACCATCTTTCAAGAAGACACAAAGTTAGCAGCAACAAGAAAGACTTGGCATTATCATATCATCATAGAGTCCATGTCATCAATGTCATGTCATGTCTTGTCAAAGTGTCGTGTCATAATTTTGCACATCATTTGTGAATTGTGTAATTTCAATGTATGAGAAATGTAATGTAAAGTGGAAATCCAAGAGTTATCCATAGAATGTTAAAAGTCATGGAGGAGTCAAAAGGTCATAGTGAAGTCAAATAGTCATGAGGGTAGTCCAAGAGTCACAAGGGAGGTGAATGGTCACCCCATTTGTTATATATACACCCTCATAGCTCATGCAAAGGACTTTTCACCTTGGCTCATCCTACTAGGCATTAGAGAGGAAGGTAGTTCTTTTGGAGGAGAAAGTGGTGGCTCTAATGCTCCATTATTGGAGCTAGTGGTATTCACTGTATTGATGTATGTTGGAACTTTTTCTTAATACTCGAAGCTCGTTGAGCCAACACACTTTCATGCATATGTCGTAAATATTGTAAGACTATTCTTTGAATGTTTGCGATGTATGTTGTTTTCATCTATACTAAGGAAATTGAACTATTTCGGTGGCTTTGGTACTTATCTTGTTGAAGGTGTGTTTTATGTGTTTTAACAATCATTGCTTCTATGTGAACCATTTCTCTAGTTGATAAATGATTCATCAAGATGTATATGTTTGTATGTCTTTACTAGATTAGTACTATTACTCTTATTTTAAAGGCTCACTCTTATTCCGCTCCCCCCCCACCCCCCCCCCACCCCCCGCGCCCCCCCCCCCCCCCCCCCCCCCCCCCCCCCCCCCCCCGGCCCCCCCCCCCCCCACCTGGTTAGAAGAACCTTAATACATTCTGCAACTGAAAACACCATAATTCATACACACTTGTTAATCCAAAAGTACATGTATGGCACTCTCTTGTGATAATGATCGCAACCAAGGAAACTCTCTGAGAACATATGATAGTCGTTCCTCATTTGTGGAAGGGGATTTTATTCCAAGCGGTGCGAGGTCTAGTTGGGACTTCACATTGGGGATATCCCCCTTGGTTGACAAATTTCCAAGCACTGTCAAAAATAACTTTCAATTAAAAAAATAAAATTCAACTTCGGTGTGCCAAAAAAAAGGAACCCACGGGACATGGTGCTCCAAAAAATAGGAAAGCATCGAAATTGGTGCATGAATCGACTTGGTGTACCACCTTTGGTTCACATACATAGATAACATTAGTCATTTTTCCCTCTTAGTGCGGTGCGTCGACATAACATTAGCTATTTTTGTTTTTCAGTGTGGTGCATCGACATAACATTTCACACCGGTGCTTTAATTTTACATTGGCACACCACATCTAAACGTTCAGGCTAACGAACACACCAAGTTATAGTTTTTTAAATATTGGGTAGTGCATTTGGAAAAAACAATGCACTATGTAGTTAATTTTACTAGATGCACCACTATAAAAGTATATAATTTTTAAAGTGGTGCATCATGGAATTTAACGACCTGATGCATTTCAATTTACCCAACTCACTGAACCACTAACAATGTGTTAACATTATGCGTCTATTTGTGGTGCACCCTATAAATTTATGGGGTGCACTGTGAACGATGTGGTCGAATGTTTTGAATGCATAACGAAGAAAAAATAAATTAAAAAATAATGCATTTTTTATATTAATTTTCAATTCTACTCTGCTAAAAAATTAAGTTAGGGAGAAACTTAGATATTACCTAGACAATTTCTTGTTGGGGAGGCATGGTTGCAAAGTAAATGAAAAAAACAAATTTCACCACCATTTCACAAAATTTGAAAGGCACGCAGTGAGCAACAAAGGAAAGGATGGAAAGCAAGGGAAGCATTGATCGAAGGGTGCTTCACAATGGAAAAGGTTGCACTGGTGCTTGAATATCTACAACACTGTAAATGGTAAAATGAATTTTACAGTCGGTAATTTTTGTCTTTATTTAACGTTGTTCTAGTGCACTCAAGTAACTGCATCGTTGCAGATTATTTACGAAGTGCACCACGTTTTTTTAAATTAAAAACCCTACTGTGGTGCACCATGTTATTTACACACCAAGGCGTTTCAATACAAGAATAACACTGGTGCTTCATGGGAGTATAACACTGAAATGGTGAAAATGAATTTTACGACCAACATTTTTTAAATTAAACCTTTGTTTGGTGCTATCAAGTAGTATACACATTGGTGCTTTGGTTTCACCTAGTGCACCGCTATTTTTAAATTAAAAATGCTACAACGGTGCACCATGTTGTATACACACTAGGCCTTTTGAAAATGTCAAAACATGGGGGCTTAATGGGAGTATGGCACCAGAATGGTGAAAATAAATTTTAAGGTCGACGTTTTCTAAATTTACACTAGTATGGTGCTATGAAGTAATATACGCATTGATGCTCCAAAGTTACTAAGCACACTGTTATTTTTATTTTAAAAAAAATAATCCTCGAACGATGCACCATTGTCTATTAAGCATCGGGGTGTACATTTATTTTTATCACACCAGTTCTTATTATATGAGTAGCACACTATTGTATTTTAAATTAAAAGTGTTGTGTTGGTCCACAATTGTTTTATGCACCGGGGCTTAAGTAAAATGGCAAAGCGTCACTGCTTTATGTGAGTATAACATAAAAATGGTGAAAATGAATTTTACGACCGACATTTTTGTAAATTTCACCCTTGTCCAGTGTTCTCGAATAGTATGTTGGGAATGGGTCCCCTTGAGTCAATTTTGGGGTTAAAAGCCCAATTTTTGGGGCAGAAAGCCCAAGTTTTTGTATGAAAAAATGTAAAGTCTCTGCATTTTATGGTTGCAGAGCACAAAGATGTAAAGTGTCATAAAGGGTTTCCGACCTTCTTTTATGTAAGTCATGTTGGCTTTAGGAGATTTACCCAGGGTCCATGGACCATGGGATTGTTTAAAAAGGGAAGTATTAGAAGAGTCTAAAGAAATTTTTAGTTAAGTTCAGTTCTTGGATGTTGATGTAATGGGTCAATAAGAGCTAAGAGAAAGATTCTTAGTGTAAGAAAGAGGCTATGCAGTTGTGTGCACAGAGGCCTAGGGTAGAAGTCTGTAGCTGAGTGCGCAGACCCCTACAGCTGTGTGCACAAGAGAGTTGGAGTTTGTAAAGAAGATTTGAAGCATTAATAAAGAGGATTATTTTGGAATTACATGTGTTGATCTATTTACTTCTGTTATGAATGCATGCGATTATGTTATGAAGAATATTGGGTTTACTATTTAGTGCTATATTGGTGTGTGAATCTATATATTTTACTTTGTTATATGAACACAAGTAATAATATCTGTTTACGTGAAGAATATCTTAATACATGTTGAAGTTATCAGATACTTAAACCGATCAGGGTAAATACAAAGGTAAGAACACTTACGGAAGCATGTAAGTAGATAAATCACCTGCTTAGGGTTTGCGAAGGGTGATCATAGACCTTTGCGAATGTCTAGAAGCTAGATAAGAGAAGTATATTGATAAGCCCTAAAAGGCTTATAGATTTGTGTGAAGGTAGGTTTAGGGTATAAAACGACATCACTACCATCTTTGGGTGTGGAAACTTGGTTCCTGCATCCCCCCATACTGCTTCGGGTGAGACATCAGTTCCCGCTCTGCAGATTGATGGCGAAAGGGCCAGTAGTGTAAGGATTTGCTTAGCTAATTAACACTGAACCTGGGTCAGGACCCACTAAGCCAACAAATGGTTTCGTTGTTGGGACTGAGATCTGCATAAAGAAATGTGTGATGTCGCATCACTGGAATCTGACTAAGGAAATTGAAGGCTGGTTGGATAGAAAGATCCATGAATTCGCAACACAAGAAAACATAAATCCATGATTGACGAAAGAACAGTAGTTGGACAAATATTTGTATACAGAGATACACGAAATTTTCTTTTGTTCCTTCCCGGTTGAACTATATGAGTGGATCGCTAAATTGGCAGACAACCAAGGGAGGTGGAGGCTTGACGGTCCGATAATGTGGACCCCAGAGTTAGTGCGAAGGTTGGAAGCATTAGAAGATAAGATTGCACATGTTTTCTATCACTGGCTCGATCGTATCATAGGAGGATTCGTGACAGAGTTCGCGGTTGATACCTCAGTGAGTTACAATGAAGCAGAAAGCCGCTTCTTCAAGGGACTATGAGGTAAGTATTTAAGGTCTTTAAATACTTGGATTAAGATGCTCTTGTGTGAAAAGGGGGTTATGCAACTACCTTGATGTTTGGAAATATCTTGAGGGATAAAGGGAAAACAGGCCCTGAATATAGCCCGCATATTGGACCTCCTCTAAGTGATGACGAGGAAGCAACACAGGCTTCTCTGTAGAGCACTGTTCAATTGATAAGATAATGGTTCCCGCAAATACCGCAACCACCCACACCACCTCCATCTTCACCTCCGCTACATACACCTTTGCCCACACTGCCACCACCTCTACCACCGTGCAATATGGTGAATTAAATAAAATTTCCTGTGTTCAAGGGGTTGGGAACAAACGACCCAGACCAGTTTTGGTTCATCACAAGGGCCATATGGGAGGCTCAGGGTATAACGGACAATCAGATGAAGAAAGAAACTTGGTCACTTATTTACAGGAACACACACTGACATGGTACATTAAGTACTGCAATAATAACCCGATGGCTTCATTAGTAGATATTCAAACCACGGTGAATAAGAAGCTAAATCAATTATGGGATTAAAGGAGATCATGATGAAGCCTGGTGAGACACCCTGGGATTTGGATCAGAGGTTGAAATGTATGATCCGCGAAGCCAACATGAATCTTATGGATGGGCAACACCATGAATGGTTTGTGGCTTCACTCTTGCCTCATCAGAGGGTTGCTTTATCACAGGAAAAGATTGGGACCTAGGCAGAAGCCCTTTAGATTGTAATGAGATTGCATGAGACGCTGATGCAAGATGCTAATTTGGGAGTTCAGCAGATTCATGCATAGTTGTAGAACCTTTGCCTAGAGTTTCAAAGTCTGAATAAGGATAGAGTAGTTTGGCTAGAGGTGCACGAAGAAGTTTGGTTCTTGAAATGCAAAAGCCAGGGGCATGACAAAGATCACTGTCGAGTCTTTGCAAATTATGTTGTAGCAGGAGCGTCGATGCCTCGAGGCTAGAAGCTCAAGCAAGGCCAAGTATAGGGCCCACGCTATGGTGTGCTATCTGTTAGGTAGCCGGAAAACATGTGACAGACAATTGTCACTTGCTGCAAAAATTTGTACATACACCGCAACAACTCTTCTGCAACTTCTATCAATTGGTGGGGCATGATGAGTGTAATTTTCGTAGCTATGAGATAATGATGGATAGACCTCCCACATATAGAGTGCAGGTAGAAATTCGGCCTCCGGATCAAGGTGTTGGGGGCGCGAGGAGGATTCCAGGGGCGTGAGTGAGGTCGAGGTGGAGGAGGACCTGGTAGAGGTCGAGGACAAGTAATTTGCTACAACTGTGGGGGACCACGACACTACGCACGAGAATGCATAATCTCGTGCGTAGTGTCTAATCAGAGGATTAGCGAGCACGCAGTGGATCTGAAGCATAGGAGAGCTAAGTCTTCCGCTTTGGCTGAACATGCTGAGAAAACCAATCATCATGTTTGTATTGAAGAGGCCAGTGTTATTGCTAAGGTTTCGCATTTTCATCATCGAAAATTCAGGGAAGCGCTTGAGATTGAAAAGAGACCAAGCAATCTCAATAGAGAGGATGGTTGGAAAGTCAGTAGGTGTTGGGTCCCTGCCCTCTCCTCCTAGTCGTTTTTTCGTCCTCTTCTTTTTATTATTATTATTATTTTATTTTATTTTTTATTTTTATTTATTTATTTATTATATATTTATTTCATTTTTATTTTTCGATTTTTATTTTTATTTTATGTTTATTTATTTATTAGTTTTTATTCACGTGATATTTATTGATTTTCCCTGATGTGATCTTCTTTTTATATATTGGTACCCCCTTCTCAATTATTTTTTGTATAATTCCTATAAATTGGCACCCCTTCCTGTTGTTTTTTTTTGTTTTTTGTTTTTTGTTTTTTGTTTTGTTTTGTTTTTTTTTTTCCTGAGGTCCTTCATTTAACTAATTTTTCCTTTCAAATTCTAATCAGCTTATATTTTTAGCTAATTTCCTAACTAATATAACACCCCTTGAATTTCTTTATTATTTTCTATCTTATATGGTCCTTCATACAACTTAATTAACTTTTATTAATTAACATACAATTTTTAATAATACTTTTAAATAAAATTTATTACTTATTCATTTATTATAAGGTTATTTATTTAACTAATTTTTCTTTTTTATTATTTTATAATTTTTAATAATTAATTCTTAAACCGAATAATAATTTATTTATTTTATACTAATTAATCTAATATAATAATTTTGACCCTAATCCTAGAGTCAAACTAGCCGTTAGGCAAGGTAGCTGTTGGACCGCTCAGACTATTTAACATGATGAGCTGTTTCTTCAACTTGTCCTGACGATGAACCACACTAGTTGGTTCGAAACGCATCGACAAATGGTATTCCATGTGATTTTCACCGAAGAATTTTTCTCTAAAATGCATAAACTTGACGCCCTTGTTGTGAAGATATTGCATTCAGTTTGACCATGTGATAGAAGATTGCCCTGTGTTACTAGCTAAGGTACGCGAAAAGGGCGCACAACCTCAGCAACCTACCCAGAATCTACAGATGATGACGGCCAAACCCTACGAAGAGGATCCTAATGTGAACATTGTGCTGCGAAGTGGAATGAAGACTGGCGAAGACAAGGGAAAGAAGCCTGAAGAAGGTGAATGGGTCTACAAAGATCCAGAAAAGGAGGTTGGCTTTGATTTGGAGCACACGAAGGAAACCTTCATGGAAGAAAAGAAAAGCTTCACTGAGGCCTCTACCTCTGGAAGTCAGGAAAAGCTAGCTGAGGAGATGGACCCTTCTATGCTTACTACTTTCTTGGAGACCTGTATGAAGTTGTTGTGCAATAGCAAGGCTGTGAAAGGGTTACAGGAGCTCATAAATAAGTGTGCCAGGAAAGGAAACACTTTTGACGAACCAGACGTAGTTAGAAATATTGGTAAACATAAGGAAAGAACAGGGTGGGAGATGAGACTCACCGTGCAAATAGGAGAGTATGAAATGGACCAAGTCATTCTGGATCTAGGGTCTGACATGAATGTTTTGCCTAAACAGACATGGGAGAGAATGGGGAGACCTATGTTGTAGTGGTCTCCTATTCAATTGAGGATGGAAAATCAGTAAAAGATTATCCCCATGGGAAGATTACAGGGAGTGACAGTTGATATCGAAGGCGCGAGCATGTTGGCTGATTTTGAAGTGATAGAGATTGTGGATGACAACAATCCATACCCTACGCTCCTTGGGATTGACTGGGTTATCGACATGAATGGGATGATTAATTTGAAGAAACGGACAATGTCATTTGAAAGAAAATTGCTCTGCGTATTAGTACCATTGGACCTTGCAGAAGGATTGCTCTACACTGAACCAATCCATGATTATGAAAGTGATGACGATTTGGACCAGATTTATAAGATAACGGTGCGAGATCAAGATTGGGTGAATTCGAAACTTGATGGACGTCTTAAATGGGACCGCGAAAGCTCATGCACATTAGACTTAGACGAGGAATTAGAACACTCGCAGAATAGATTGCATGAAGTATCTACGCTATGATGTAACATGATGACCAAATCGTTGCGCTGCATATCTTTGGAGGTAATAAGTCTGCCTTACTATGATGGTTTAACTGACGTTGATAAATTTCTGGATGCATTTGAAAGGGAAGTGCCAGAGAAGCATCGCTTCCAAGCCTTGGAATTGGCGCTGCACGCTATGCCTGCAAGATGGTGGGGTATGCATAAAGGCAACTTCGATGGATGGCGCAAATATAGAAGAACGATGAGGGTATGGTTTGGTCACACAAAGGTACAGTTGACAGAGAAATACGATGGAAGGAGTGATCCGTGCGATCACTTAGCCAAATGGACTGACGCTTATGGAGTAGAACCACAACTAAAAGGGGTGCATCTGTTTTGTCACACCCTCGATGTGGTACCTATGAACTGGTACTTGGAGATAGAGCTCTGCCATGGCACGGACGAATGGGATGTTTTGAAATAGGGATTATTGATGACATTCAGCTTTGAAGATGGCTTTGAGTGCATTGATGAAGCACTACAGGAGGTCAAAGCAATGATCTTCAGAATATCATAGGATCTCTTGGATTTGATTCAACCAGATTGCACCACCCAACTGTGCCACGCACTGGAGTGCTACAATGTGACTGTAGAAGAGAAGGAAGAGGAGGAAGAGCGCGACTCTGACAGAAGTCACAAGTATCCTCCACCACAGATGGAGGATGAGCAACAATTTTCACAGGGTGGTGGACACCAGGGGACCACCCCCTTCCAGATAAAGTGGACTCGGGAGAATGAGAAAGAAGGGTTGTGGAAGAAGTCCAAGGCCAGTAAATCATCACTAGACCTGATCACCTTGACAGAAGGTGACTTAGAAGGCATTAGTGATAATTCAGGGATGCGACCGCGGAACTGCTACAGTAGTTTGAGTAGTTGCAGAAAAAAGCCTTGGTCGCCATTCAGATGGGTTTGTGTGAGCTGCAAATCCGAACTACTCAACTACAGATCAGTGTAGGGCAAAGCAACATGACAATGACTAGTTTGGTACCAGGTACCTCTGAAGCAGTGGAGATGGTTCTCTCTTTGGATCCCTTGGCCGTCGCGCTGCTGGATGGAGATCTGACTACAAAAGTGGAAGCTAATAGGGCTACAATCAGTGCACTAAAGCATATTGGGTTGAACTTGGCCATGCTTCCAAGTGAAGCCCTTCACACCCTGTAGGCAGGTGTGATCACAAAACTTTGGGCTCGAGAGTAGTGCACGCTAAGTGTGATCAGAGAAAAAAATGTCAATAATTCACAAATGTTCATCGAGAAGACTTCAACAATTGACACATGGAAGAAAGTGTAGTAGAAGAATGAGCACACTATGGCAGTAGTCGCTGAAGCATGCAGAACCGTTCCGGAGCTGCATATCCCAAAAGAAGCACCGGTGGAAGCCAAGATTCAGAAGTTGGCTGCCGTTGTGTGTGATGCAAAGACTGAGTTGGCCAAGGTTCAGTTTGAGCTGAACCTTAAGATTACAGAGCTTGAATTGAAGGCCTAACCTTCGACTCCACCAGAGGTCAAAGAACAACGCGAGGTAGATGTCAAGGATGCAATTGCTGCAATAGATAACGCGGTGACAAATTGCACTACACTCTTTGAGTAGTCACTGGAGATACTTACCAGTCTGCAGGAAGATCCTAACCTGCAAAGGTTAAATATTGAGGCAAGGGAATTACAGAAGTAGTACGACGAAGCAAGAGTGATGACACACACCGACATCATCACACAAAGATTGGCAAAGCTGCAGGAGGCAAAGAAATTGAAGAAACTGGCAAAAGCAGCGCAATGCAAAGAGGTAGTACTCAAGGCTAGATTGGGGCTTTGGCTAGATGAGGCCTATGCGCTCACCACCACCATTGAAGGAAAGTTGGCCAGCTTATAGGCAGTACAACAGAAGATCCAGACAGATAGTGCAGAACCAATGACGGAACAACTGGTAGAGTAGGTTAAGCAGGTGGCGACGCAGTGTACCGCTGAGGTTGCAGTGGTGCAAGTGCACTTGGGAGGTCTTCGCAACAAGATCTTTGTGCTAACAGAGTGACTCAGGGGTGAGTCACCATGTTGGGGGCCTATTGGGAAAGGGTCCCCTAGAGTCAATTTTGGGGTTAAAAGCCCATGTTTTGGGGCAAAAAGTCCAAGTTTTTGTATAAAAAATGTAAAGTCTCCACATTTTGTGGTCACGGAGTGCTAAAGGGTTTCTACCCTTTGTTTATGTAAGTCATGTAAGCTTTAGGAGATCTACCCATGGTCCGCAGACCATGGGATTGTATAAAAAGGAAAGTCTCAGAAGAGTCTAAGGCAGTTTTTAGTTAAGTTCAGTTCTTGGATGTTGATGTAATGGGTCAGTAAGAGCTAAAAGAAAGAGTCTTAGCATAGGAAAGAGGCTATGCAGTTGTGTGTGTAAAGGCCTAGGGTAGAAGTCTGCGATTGAGTGCACAGACCCCTGTAGCTGTCTGCGTAGGATAGTTGGATTCTGTAAAGACGATCTGAAGCATTAATAAAGAGGATTATTTTGGAATTACATGTGTTGATCTATTTACTTCTATTATGAATGCATGCAATTATGTTATGAAGAATATTGGGTTTATGATTTAATGCTATATTGATGCACGAATCTATATATTTTACTTTGTTATATGAACGCAAGTAATAATATCTGTTTACGTGAATAATATCTTAATACATGTTGAAGTTATCAGATATGTAAGGTGATCAGGGTAAATATAGAGGTAAGAACACTTACGGAAGCACGTAAGTAGATAAATCACCTATTTAGGGTTTGCAAAGGGTGATCATAGACCTTTGCGAATGTCTAGAAGCCAGATAAGAGAAGTATATCGATAAGCCCTAAAAGGCTTATCGATTTGTGCGAAGGCAGGTTTAGGGTATAAAACGACATCACTACCATCTCTGGGTGTAGAAACTTGGTTCCTGCATCCCCCCATACTGCTTTGGGTGAGACTTCAGTCCGCGCTCTGCGGATTGATGCCGAAAGGGCTAGTAGTGTAGGGATTTGCTTGGCTAATTAACGTTGACACTGGGTCAGGGCCCACTAAGCCAACATAGTATATTGAATATTATCTAGATTTGTGTATTTTCCCAATTTAGCTATTTGATTTCTATTTTTTAATTTTGAAAATATAATTTACAGTGAAATTATGTCTTTTAATATAATCTTAATATATATATAATATTTAATACCTACAAAAACAAGCAAATTATACCCAATTATAATTTAGACAATTTCCTCACAAATTTAAAACAAAATTCATTGAAAAAAACCATCAAATAGTTAGAGTATGTGATTTAACATCTTTTTCAAATTTGGAGGACATTGTCGCTAGCCTCACAATAAGATTCCACTGCAAGTTGAATATGATCATGGCAAAACTCAACAACGTTTTCAAATTTCGAGGACACCATTGCTAGTCTCACAATAATATTCTAGGATTCCAAACTGATTAACCATTTGCATGTCAGACCATAAAATCTAAAGTGATTTGAAAATTTAGAAAAGAGTGCAATCTAACTTTTTGAGGTTTTGAGTTTTTTATATAAATAGTTTTCAATCAATATTTAGTGTAATACTAACAAGAATATATCATACAAAAGTTTGGTAATAATAAGCGATAAGGCTACATGATAAGGAATTATTTTAACAATGCATACATACGGTGTCCACAAGGTATACATTATGAATTTTTTAACCCAAATAAATTAAAAATTAAAAATAACCCTACCACAGTGCACTATTGTCTGTTACCGGGCATACAGTTCTATTAACTGCACCAGTGCTTATTTTATATGAAGAGCACTACCATTTGTAAATTAAAAAATCTTCCATGTGCACCATGTTGTTTACGCACCGAGGCTTTCATAAATAGGGATAGCATTGGCGCTTCATGAAAATATAGCGTACGCACCAGTGCACATTATAAACATAGTGCATCTTTATTTTTATTTGTATAAAAATAACCATAAAACAGTGCACCATTTTCTATTAAGCATGAAGGCCTTTGGTTTAGTTAGTGGCACCATTGTGTATAATATAATATGCACACCACTTTTTTTACATTAAAAACCCCACAATAGTGCACCATATTGTTTAAGCACCCGGGCATTTGTATATGGGTTTAGCATCGAGGCATCGTGAGAGTATAGTATTGGACTAGGCTAAATGAATTTTATGACCAACATTTTTTTAAATTTAACCCTTTTCCAGTGCTATCGAGTAGTATATGAACTGGTGCACCTTATTTACTTAGTGCACTGTTATTTTTTATTTCTATAAAAAAAAATAACTTTGTCACGGACTGTGGACCATATTCTATTAAGCACTAGTGTGTCTATTTATAGTAATGCACCAGTGCATCAGTGTATTATAGACACACCATTAAAAATCATCTGCTAAAACACCCACCCACCCAACTCCGCTAGTGACCTCCACCAAAAATAGATTTTTGGGCTATTTTTATAGGGGCTTCCGCAAAAGCCTCCACTAGAGGGTATTTTCCTTGTAGTGGGTGAAATAAGAGAAAGGATTCCTATGCAAAGAGGTGAGGCAAGAAACTTTGTCGGGCTACTAAACAAGCCTGCTAGCAATGAAGAAATGCTTGTGATTCCTTAAGGAAATTCCGTAGGGTACTGAATAGGCCTTCTAGCAGTAGAGAAACGCTAGAGACGTCACTAAAACTCTGAAAATATTAAACTTGAAAAACTTATACGATCCTTTTTCCTAATTGAAACAATTGAAGTTTGACTAGTTTTGCGAAGTGTGTTAAGGAAAAAAGGGAAATAAGAGAGACTAAATCTATAACCAGGCTAAGTAAGGAAGCTAGGGTGATCCATAGGAAGAGACAATACTTCCCGAAAGGTTAGAATTCATGCATAAAGTTAGACCTAAACAAAGAAGTTGGAGTTCTTCTAGTGAACACCAAGAGTTGTAGCTGCTACTACACACTCCAAAATTTGGTCTTCATTTAAATTTTGGAGCCTCCTAATGATCGTGTGAATTGTCATTTCAGGCAATCAAATTTGTTTTATTATTGGTCAAAGTTCATCCAATTTTTCAAGTTCCTCTTGAAATCCTAAGTGTCGAAACTCGTGCTAGGTCAACTACCTTTCGTGGTATGATTTCTTCCTAGAAGTAAGCTTAGTGCACCTTATAAAAATAGGAAGAGCACACTTTATCAAGCTAGTTGAGCGCATCTCTTGATGATAGATAGAGTACACTCTTTGTTAATAGGTAGTGAACACTTTTCGTTGACAGGTAAAGAGAACTTTGCTAATATAGCGTATCACACTTCTCAGTGGAAGACATCTCATCCTTATTCCTTGATCTTGTGACATGTGATTGACACACTATCATACCCTAAGTTGCTCATGCATGTGCCCTTCTTATATAAAGGGATCACCTGAGAGCTCATTTCACACTCTTATCTATCACTTTTAGGCTTTGTGCATTTTTTTAGCATAAGGATCGTCCTTCACTCTTTATCATAAGTGCACCCTCCTTCAATGTAAGTTTCTCAACTATCCCACTTTGAATTTTCACTCTTGCATCTGTCTCTTTGATTCTCGCATGTGTCATTTTTGGTTTCTCTTCGCATTCTTGGGCTTTTCATATATATGTGTTTGTGCATATAAGCCAAGTCATTCAATTCTCATGCAATCTCTTACTTGTTCTCACCATTAGAGAAAATTTGAGGTCTAAAATGGGTCTCCTAAGGAATATTATAAAATAATAGTGGAAATAATAAAATAATATTAAATTAACTCATTAAGTTTTGGAGGGAGAAAAGAAAAAACACGTTTTTTTCAACTCGTATTTTCAACTTATCTGCCTATGATTTTACTCAATTTTTGAGCAGGAGCACTCATTGGATGCATAATTTAGTTTTTTTTCCAAGAGGTACCCATGTTACATACCTTCAATGGACCCTACTACAATAAAAATGTGAAATACATGACAAAACATTATTACAATCACATTTGTCCATGTATTTCACATATTTCATGTATTAGGGTCCATCGGAAGTATGCAAGATGGGTACTCCTTGGTTGAAAAAGTAAATTATATATCCAACGAGTGCTACCGCTTGAAATTTAAGTAAAAGCATAGGGGGATAAGTATGAGTTGAAAAAGTAGTTTTTTTTTTTTTGGTCTACTAAGATTTTTACCTTTTTACTCCAAAAATGGTGAATCATCCCCCATGGTTGACATCATCATATTTAATCCTATTGGTTCTTATAAAGATTATTTTTGTTGTACATTTTTGTTTTGAGGCCCAATTTTTACTTCAAAATTTTTCTAATGCCAACACTTGGTTTAATTATGAGCAAATCCTAATCTTTATGCATTACAATAGCTCCAAACCCTTCAATCAAAGTGTTGGCACATAATGCACATCCTTGACCTAGCACAATTTATAGTTGCAATTGAAACTTTAGTCGCAAAAACCTGCGTCCTAACTTTTGTTTTCGAAGATTAGTGTCATTATGTTGTCATTTCGGTTCATGTATGTTGGATTTCAGTACTATGAATATTCTTGTCATGAGTTTGATTGTCTATGTGTGTGTGATCATGTTTGAGACTTGTTTGTATGCTCTGCTCTTTTCTTCACTCAATTGATCCCACATTGATACCATGGGTCATTACCATGGTTCCCTCATACCATCAACTAATACCATGGGCCCATTACATTATTACTAACTACTTGTGGTCCCTTACATGATATGGATTAACCACCTTATTTATTACTATGGCCCCTCCCATTATTACATTATTACCTTGGGTACCTCCCATGGTACCCCATATTATCCTTGTCCTCGCATATTATGTAAGCTATGAGCACATTGATCTTTCAACCTAAGTGACGAGTGTATAATGCAATTCTAATCCTGAATTGTGAGAATCTCGTCTCCTAAACTTATGACTCACACCCATCGTGAGGTCAACCCCTTAATGAGCGCATAGTGCATCTCTAGAGCACAGTTACCTAACCACCCGCTCCTTACACCTTCGCTCTATGCCAAGCCTTGACAACCTTGTCCTATGGAGCACATAACACACTTCTAGTGGATAGTAAGGTCACCTTTAGCCCTTGTAGTTGATATTTTCTCTAAACTGGGAGACCCCTTCGCAGTCATAGTGCATTGCACATCCTTAGTACTCAAGACTCTATCCACTGTTTCCATGATTTGTTCTCTGTGTCCAAGCTTGTCCCTCTCTCATGCCCTATCTCATTGCACACTTCCAGTGACCATACTCCCAACCCTTTCCTCCTAAACCTATGCCCTACACCCAAGAAATCTCATCTTTCAAGCTAGCACATTGTCCCATCAGAGTTGACATATGGCATGAGAAAATAAGATAGAATAGGTGATTTTGGGACTGATGTCGTCTTGCCATGAGTGAGTTTCATTTTCAGGCATGGAAAATTTTATGGGTGAATTTTCACCCTTGGGAAAAATTAAGGGGTTTTAAATTTTTATTGGCTGATTTTTTTGTATCACATTATATTATTTTAAATCGCCCCAAATTTATTTTATAAAAAAATATGTATGGAGGTTAGCCCACCTTATTTTGATGGAGAGGGGAAAAACGTAAATTTAGCCCATGAAATTAGGAGTTACAACCTTCCATTCACCCCAATTTGCAAGAATAAGTACTTATGATAGCTATTTCGCCGTCCTCTTTTGGTGTAAAATATATTTTTTTACTTTCATTCACTCCTATTTCATGGTAAATTGGGATTAATTTGGAGAAAAATGGCCCCCATTTTCGGAACAAATGATCACAAAAGAATAATTCATCTCTATTCAAAAATTCAAGAGTCTTATTGTCGTGTTTATTTAAATATTCAATAGTGTTATTTTCATCTTCGAAGTTTGCATATGTTTAGTCACTATCATATCTAATGCATGAGGGTTGTTCAAAAAGTTGTGGAATTTGAATTAAGAAGTCAAGAATCAACACACAATGGTACATTGTTGTTCCCAAGGCAGTGGAATTTGAATTAAGAAGTCAAGACTTAGGACATACTATTACAAGTAACTCTATGTGTATTTGTTATACATTCCAATTCCTCTTGCATGCTCTCCCTTTTCCTCTTACTTTGTTTTCTAAATTTTTGAGAAACATATCATTTTTTGCTTGGAAAAGTATTGGGTTTTGGTAATAAAATAAGTATGGTCAATTATGGGTTCCATTACTTATTAAATGGCATTATGTCAAAAAAAAAATAAAAAAAAAAATGGTTTTTTATGATTGAGTGCGTGTGATAAGTAGTGATTCTCTAGCCCAGTGGCTTCGATTTCTTTTTCTGTTCACCAAATTTCAACAAAGAAGGTAGATAAGAATCAATGAATCAACATTTAAATACGAGTGAATTTCACACAAATAATTTATAAGAGCCTCCACATCATTATAATTTCCACATAAAGTTTGAAATTGAAATCATCTATGACATAACGTAAATTAGAATGGCATGGTTGAAATTGTTTTCATCACCCCTCAAATAAAATATTAAATTGATAATATTTCTCAAGGATTTTGGATGGGTCTTCCAAAGAAAATTGGCCTGTAGCCTTTTCCTTGCATACGTCTTTCATATTGGATTCCAACCATAGAAAACTCAACGACCCTGAGCTAATTTCTCTAAATAATAGAGTTCATTAATCATATTTGTGTATTGTTAGTTATGGTGGATTTCATCCATTACATGATCATCAACAACCATAAAGTTGTGAAAGTTATTCAAACTCATTCATCTATGTCACCAATGTCTAGGTCCAAAATAGGTTAGACGGTCTGATAGAGAGGAGAGAACATTACAGTCAAGAAACGATAGATCATTGAGATCCCAGAAACTAGAATTTTTGACTTCAGTTTCAAGAAGATTAACATCTATCATCCTAAAGGCACTACACCGTGAAATTGAATCATTCACAATTAACTCAAAGCATCATGGTTAAAAATTTGTAGTTTCTTTACCGTTACATAAACAGAAGGCTTCATTTGGATTAGAATTACTTTGGCCACAACCATCACAACGATTTGGTCATACCATTTCAAAGTATTGCACCATTGTTGTCACAGGGCTTTACAAATCACAAAATTCAGTTATTGTTTTAAAAAGAAGCCTAGAAAAATAAAATTTCCTCAACAAATTTTGCTCACCATAAACTAAAAAATAAAACTAAAACTCTCTGGAACTAAATCTATTTAAAGGTAAATCACTTCATAAAAATAATTTGTATTTCTTATAGCACCAAGAAAAGTTGAAGTTTTCAACCTATGAGAAACAATGATCTCTCACTTGGAAAGAGATGTCAAGAAAAGTTGAAGTTTTCAACATATGAGAAACAATGATCTCTCACTTGGAAAGAGATGTCAATTTTTGCTTTCGCAGCAATCTTAATCTCTATTTATCAAAATGTATTCAAAGGAAGAGAACTCACCCACTCACGAAGTTAAAAGGTTGTTGCTACCAATCACCAAGCATTGTTTGCTTTAGGTAATGTAGTGACAAACATTTAATTTCTTAGTGGATTGTACAAGTAAAGCCATATCAACCTATTATTTAAGTTAAGTTGATAGATAATGAAAATTAACATCTACTAAGATTCAAATCTTAAAAGGATCAACTGAAATTCTTTAACATTTCGTTTCTATGATCGAAAAATATTAAGAGAAGTTTTCCAACATTACTATAGTTTTGTTAATTTAAAAGGCAAGAAAGGCCGGTAGTGTGTCAATTAATTTGAAAAATGGATGTAATGTGAGTGTAAGTAGGGTAGTCTAAGGGAAAGTACTTTTCGTTTGCAACCCACTTAATGTTGGAAAGGTGATCTCATGATGCTTTGTGAATTAACCAACATCCAATATCACAATAAAGCTCATGAGAGTTTTTTCATATTTTAGTAATGTTCATTTTTTATTTACATTAGTCAAGAAAAAGAGGTCTCCTTATAATATCTTAATCTCCCTTCCCCCCTCTACCTCTTTATCACACCACAATTCTAGTTAATTGTTATCTTTATATAATTTTAAATATTATCTTTATTTTAAATAATGACTTCCTCATTTATTCTCCAATGGTTTAGACAAGAATTGAAATTCTTATCTCATCCCCACTTGAGCCAAAGGTAGTGGTTTTGGTTATACTTAAAAGCAATTTTAAGAAACCTCTAGTATTCCATATTGTTTACTTTCTTCTTTTATATAAGATATCTAGTCATAACCATATTTTTAATGGGGAAAAGGATTGTTATATCCAATTAATGATCAAAACACTAATTAAAAAGATAAAATTAGATATTTGGGTTTGCTAAGTGAAAATAAAAAATAAATTGCTAACTAAAAACATAAAACTATATATTCAATCTATTGTTTTTTTTAAATTATGAATGGAGGAGATCTTAGAGGACGTTGTCCCATAATGTTACATTTAAAATAACACAATAATAATTACATTAACAAATTAAAAATGGTGATATTAAAAAAGAATTTCAATGTTAGTTACAAATATAATACTTATGTTTCTACCTTAATTTTACATCAACATTCTATTATGCCAATAGGCATATCTATTTTGGAATAGGGCTTCTAGAATTTTAATTTAATTATCACCAATTATTAGGTGGATGGTAGGGATTTAACCTTCATAGAATATTCTTAGTAGTATACAAAAATTGAAGGTTGATATTTAGTTCAAAGTAGTTATTAAGTTTTTCTAAAGTATTTAGTTGGTAGCTGATGCCAATGCCTTCACGTGTGAAGGGAGGTCTCCTTCAGATCTTGAACCCTAATTTTCCAAATGTGTGGCCCCACAAGGAGGGGTGAAACACCCTCCTACCATAATATTGTGATAAGTTCTCAGAAGCTAATGGATTGTATCATGGGTTCTTCATCTGCCAACAAGGGTCTGGAAGAAAACCTAGTTCTAGGGGCTCAATGACAAGAAAAAATGAAAGGGAGGTGCATGCCAAGAGAAATATCGAACCCAAGGTATGTGATCCCTAATAATCGTTTATAAAAATCCCGGTAGTTCATGAAATATCATGCCATGATCTATAAATTCATGGGAATTTGGCCGAAAGAATAGGACATAGTAAATTGAACTCAGTTAAAATGGAATCCACAGGGTTCAATGGAACTGCGTCTGAGAGCTAAGGGATTTTTCACAATTATATTTGCAAATTTGGAGGACCATAATGTTAATTTTACACTTCTCTATGACGTTTCAATTACTTTAGCCCAATTCAATTGTTCAATTATAAATATTTCAATAAAAATTAATACTTATCATCAATCAATAGTAACTGAAGATAGAACAATAATGCAATGACAATAGGAGACAATCAACACATCAACAAGAGGCAACATATTTGGTCAATGACCAAGGAAAAACCCCACAAGGGGTAAAACCCTTTGTAATTTTCTTTTATTAGATTATCATAAAATGTTCAATAGAGAGTACAATGAGCCCATACAAAAATATTCAACAATATCAACAAAAAAATATCAGAAATATGATCCCAACAACAATATTGATTAGATTTAGCTTTCCCAAATTACGGTTAATTGTGGTCAACTATCAAACTAAAACCCTAGATCCCAATTGCACATAGGAAGAGTTATGTGTGTGGTTGAGCTACTCCAACCGCATGCACAAGCCTGTGTTCTTGTGGTGATATCAGAAAAATGCTTATGTCAACCCTGCGGATGGAAACCAAAAACCCTAATTACACATGTGAGCTCGAGACCATGTGATTTTGAACCTGTATAAACCAAACTCGGTGAATGAAACTTCAAACCTATACGAACCAATCTAATGAAGAGAGAAGAAGATGATTCTTGATGATGATGATATCCAAATGAGCTTGAGGTCACTTGTATTTATAGGCTTCCAAGGGTGTCCAATTTCCTATTAGGGATGACCTAATCAAATGTGACATTGCAAGCTTCAATTCAAAAATCCACTTTACCTTGTCCAAATTGGGTGCTTCTAAAGTCAAAATTGGTCCTCTAAAAAAGAGGAATGTAGTACCATGATTGGAATTTGTCACTAAGGTGCCAAATTAATACTCCCTCTAAGATAGGGAGAAATTCCAACTATGTCATGTAATCATCATAAATGTCTTTTCATCATCTCATGTCCCATCTCTGCTTAACTCTATCTCCTGAAACATTATCAAATCTAAAGAAGAAGAATCATAGGGGATCTTTAGCTACCACCCTCTCTGGAAAATGAGGAATGTCCTATGGGACACTCTCACCTCATGTCATCTCATCGAGGAATAGGCAAGATATAAACTACCAAGAAAGGATCACAAACATACCATTGTGGAACTCAACTTTCTATATAAGAGGTAATGATAACATCCATCCTATTTCATGCCAATATTCCCAACAATGAACCTCAAGAGTAATGTGGCAAAACGCCTCTATCATAATCAATCTTTGGTGACATACCTTACTTACCAAAGGTAAGGATCACACACCCCCAAGCCTCCTCAACTTGTTGGCTAGATAGGGAGGGACAATCCCAATGAGACTGACTTGTTGGTATGATTCCAACTGGGGTATGTTATTCTAGACCAAGATAGGGGTAGATACCTGACTTGTCAAAATAGATAAGGATCACACACACCCTATGGGTGACAATAGCGAATATACCCGACCTACTACAAGATTAGGGATCACACACACCTATTGTCTAGAGTTCCCTCAACCCTATGAGCTCTCAATTCTCTATTCCCTCATTGGGGAGCTCAACCAAGGGGTAAGAGATATGCTTAGTGTTCTCAATCAGTGATGCCCCTTATAAAGAGGGGTCACATCCATCAGTCCAAGGTTCTATCTGAACACAAATAACTTCCCTTTCGACAAATCCTTGTTAAGAATATTTTCAATTTTCTCATTTGTTAATATGTGATGGAGTCTAACGATGTCTCCTATCTGCACCATGTCTCGAATGTAATGATATCAAATCTCTATGTTCTTGGACTTGTCCTGAAATACAATATTTTATGCTAGATGAATCCCACTCTTGTTGTCATAATATATCATTGTAGTGTCTAGGACCTTCTCAAACAACTCTCTGAAGATCTTCCTCAACCAAACTGCTTCATAGATATCCATGCTAGTGGCAATGTACTCTGCCTCAGTGGTACTCAATGCTACAAATTTTTTTTTCCCTCTCCTCCAATATATCATAGGAAATCCAAGGATAAGACAACATCCATACATACTCTTCCTATCGAGAACATCTCTTTCCCATTCAACATATGTATATCCATGAAGTCGAACATCTCCAGTAGAATATCTCAAACCGAGGGTAATCGTCCCATGCAAGTATCTCAAAATATGTTTGGAAACAACCCAATGTTCATGAAGAGGCTTTGTCATGAATTGAATTAACGTGTTCACTAAATAGCATATGTCCAAACGAGTGTTCACTAAGAACATAATAACCCTAATCAACTGTCTATACTCAGATGGATTTACCAAATTGGGTCCTGCAACTTATCCACATAACTTCTTGAAATTCATTTCCATTAGTGTGGCTAAGGAGTTGAATTCAATCATTCCAAATATCTACAATAGTTTCACATCATATTTTCCTTGTGAAAGGAAGATCTCACTAGGCCTTTTCCACACCTCGAGGCCTAGGAAGTAGTGCTTGAGTCCAAGGTCCTTAATCTAGAATTCAGAGGCTATCTCCCTTTTACACTTGATCATCACAGGCTCACTACCTATCAAAAATATATCGTCAACGTATAAAACTAAAATCAATGGCATACCTTGTATTACTTTGAAGTAAAGGTTGGGATCAACATTGCTTATTATGTATCCCAGCTTCACCAAATAGCTATCTATGCAGGAATACCATGCTCTGGGGGCTTGCTTCAAACCATACAATGCCTTCTTCAACCTATAAACACGTGTCTTTAAATCCTCTAATTCAAATCCATGTGGCTACTCAATGTATACTTATTCTTATAACATGCCATGAAGGAATATTATCTTCACATCCATCTGATGAAGGGTCCATCCTCGACTTGCAACAAGAGAAACTATCGAATGAACAGTTGTATATCAAGAGACATGTGCAAATATATCATCATAATATTCTCCCAGTTTTTGGGAGAATCCTCGGGCCACGAACCTTGCCTTATATCTCTCAATGCTTCCATTGACTCCATGTTTGATCTTGAATATTCATTTTGAAGTCACCATAGATTTCCTCTTTGGTCTCGGCACACATCACATACATCAATTTTCATAATTGATTTGTATTCTTCGGCCATAGCATCCTTCCAAACTTGTTCTTTCATGGATACTTCAAAGGTGGGAGGATCCACTTGAATTATAGTATAAATGGCTGCAACATATCCTTGGTACTTGCATGACTTCTTTCTTTCTCTAAATGATCTTCTGGCAGGAATGTGTCTCTCAACATCTAGTAATGTGTCATGAAGCCAAAGTGGCCTCTTCCTAGCAGGAGAATCACATGGAGGAGGATCTAAGGGGTCCATGGCTTCCATGGGATCATCAACACTATCTCTTTTAGATTCAAGTATGGATGGATCGTCTAAAATATCCATATCATTATCCTTCTTCTAAGGAGGATGAGGTGGAGGAAGGCCTCTTGCTTTCCCAAGGAAAACATCCTCATCGAACATTAAATCCCGGCTAATTTCAACCTTCCTTTGACCAAGAATATATATTCTAAAAGCTTTATAATATTCACAATATCCAACAAACATACCTTTTCTTCCCGTGGCTTCCATCTTGTTTATTTTATCTTTTGACACATGGAAATATACGAGGTAGCCAAAAATAAGGAGATGGCGAACATTGATCTTGACACCCTTGAATAATTATTTGGGAGTCATGTTTTCTAATTCTTGATGAGGCACCTTGTTTGAATATATACTACAATGTTCATCGCTTCTCCCCAAAGGAACTTTGATCACTTTTTATCATGGAGCATGTCACATGCGGCTACCACAATAGACATTTTCTTTCTTTCAACCACTTCATTTTGCTTGGGATTATAGGGTAGAATCATCTCTTTATTGATACCTTACTTCTTTCGAAAATAAATGAACTCATTTGGGATGTACTCTCCACTTTTTTCAAACCTGAAGATCTTAATTTTCATCCCTGTTTGATTTTTGACCAAAGCTTTGAACTCCTTAAACATTTGGAAGGCTTCATCCTTACGCTTTAAGAAATATATCCACGTCTTCCTTGAGAAATCATCAATGAAGGTTATGTAGTAGATATGGACACCAATAGAATGTATGTGCATTAGTCCACATATGTTAGACTGAATTATATGGAGGATGTCATTCATCTTGTTTTAACTAGAGGGGAATGGTCCCCATTGTCTTGTTTCCACTAGCACAACCTAGACATACTCCATCATGTTGGGCTTGAACATCATGAATTCCAAAGACCAATTTCTTCAATTTCAGAAGATAATCATAATGTATTTGGGCCAATATTTAGTGCCATAGCTCACTTATATGATTAGTATCATGGAATAATGCTAGAATAGGTCATCCAGTGACTCTATAGAGTCCTTAAAATATAGATCCCAATGTGAATTCTTTCTATAGGGGATCCAATAGGCCATGTGAGTACCTTTCCCTTGATGAAGGAAACCCTCATCCCTTTATCTTCGAAAGTAGATATTGATACCAAATTCTTATTCGACCCTAGCACATACATCAAATCATGGAGAAGAATAGATTCCCCAAAATCCAAATGAAATTTAATAGACCAAAAACCTTTGACAAGATGAGTAGAGTTGTCTCCAAGAATAATTTTCAAATTTGACTCCATCTTTACCAAATTAGAGAGAACTTCCTTATACCCAAATAAATGATGAGTGACCCTACTATCAACCAACCAACTACCCCATGAATCTAGAGGAGAAGAACTAGTGAGAGTATAAATAAGGATATATTCAGATTGATTAGAAACATTACTTTCATATCTGATATATATTGAATTATTTTGAGGGCGAAGATCTTATTTGTGATCACTTGGAGCATCTATTATTCTTGTTTCATCTCTTTCATTACAATAATTCCTTTGATCATCTCCTTTTCTTTGATTAATAAACTTGTTATTGTTGCTTCTAGTGTTGTAGCAAGAAGCATTATTCTTCTCAGGGAAATTTTGAGCATAGTGGGATTTCCTCTAATAATTTTATCATTTAATGTGTGATGATTCCTTATCTCTTCCAATCCTTCCTTTTGAATTTCGAGGAGGAGGATTTCTTGAACTTGATGGACCTCATTTTCCTTTCTTCTTCTTGTTATGAGTGACAAAAGAAGCGTCCTATCCTTCTTCATGCTTTTGTATTTTACCTCTAGAAACCATCCTTGGTTCTTCTTGAGTGAGCTTTCCAATAACCTCATCAAATGACAAGAAATTGTTGTTGTTTCTTATTGTAGTAATGAAGGTTTCCAAAATAAGTGGGAAACCTCTTAGGGTTAAAATTACCAATTCTCTGTCAGGCATAGTTTCCCCAAGTCTTTGAAATTGATCTCTAAGATGAGATATCCACATAATGTAGGATTGTACAGATTCTCCTTTATTTGTCTTCATATATTTGATTTAATATTTCAAGGAGATAATTTCATTTAAGTTGTTAACTTCATATATGCCAACTAGCTTATCATACATATCCTTAGAATTTTTCAAATTCTAAACCTACGCAAGTAAACTATCTTGTAAACCATCAGCTATAATTTTCTTTGCTTTTAAATCACCTTTCTTCTACTTGTTCTTGGCAGTAGCTGAAGCATCATTCGTAGGCCCGGGTAATTTTTCTTGAATATATTCCCAAGCATAATTGTCTTCAGCTATGATCTCCAACTTGATCTTCCAAGCACCAAAGTTATATGAGTCAACCAACTTCTCATTTTCCTTGAAGAAAGAGGAAGAAAACTTGACTTGATTAGATAGTCTCCTTCAAATTTCAAAGATGATTGCTACAATTCTTGTCTCCTTCTGGACTTGTACTTCACCTTGGCTATGATACCATGTTAATTTTACACTTCTCTATGTTGTTTCAATTACTTTAGTCTAATTCAATTGTTCAATTAGTAATCTTTCAATAAAAATTAGCACTTATCATCAATCAATAGTAATTGAAGATAGAACATTAATGTAATGGAAATAAAATACAATCAACACATCAACAAGAGACACTGGATTTGGTCAATGTCTAGGGAAAAGCCCCACAGGGAACCCTTTGTAATTTTTCTTCTATTAGATTTTCATAAAATGTTTAGGAGAGAGTACAATGGTCACTTGTATTTATAGGCTTCCAATGGTGTCCAATTTCTTGTTAGGGCTGACCTGATCAAATGTGACAATGTGGGATTCAATTCGAAAATACACTTTCCCTTCTCCAAATTAAGTGCTTCAAAAGCAAAAATTAGTCCTCTCAAAAAGAAGAATATAGTCCCATGATTGAAATTTTCCACTAAGCTACAAAATTAACATGGAAGGGGGTATTTTTCTATGCTTGGTGGTGTTGTTTTCTTCTTCCTAACTAGACTTGGTGGATGATATATCTTACCTAGTTAGTCCCATGATCGAAGATCCAATGGGCTTACTTGAGATTATCCAATTAGAATACATAGTCCCTTCCTCACCTTCTTTTTTCAAGTTAGAAACAGAAAACACATGGGCTACTAGACCTTCCATCCATGCATTGTGTCACGGTTTTGTAAATAATCTACCAAGATAAAGAGTACAGGTGGTTTGTAGCAATAAGAAGTACAAAATAAGCCTATAATTTGACACCTTACATGACATATTTTGTATTACATTATATATTTGATAGTTGGTGGTGGAATTTTTTCTACTTCAAGTGTCTTAGATATTAGCAACTTGTCAAAATGGCATCCAATTTTGGATTTAACTGTCAAAATCTATGGTAAGCGCCAAACCTTTGCATGCAGGTTGGAGGAGTTCTGTGGCATAGAAGATGGCAAGGTTTGTAATTTGAACACTCTTTATCTTCTATTCTAATTAAAATGACAAGAATAACTCTTATTTTTTGTTCATATTGTTGCTGAAAATTCATAAGAAAGCAGTCTCGGTGCAGAATCTAGAATGAACTTTGGATTGTTTGAAGCTATAGGAAGCTCTTTGTTGCATTGATGGTTTTAAATAATATATGTTAGCAATCCTATTCAATGTTTTCAATTAGCCGATATTAAGGGCCTCCAACCAAATTTCCCGCCACGTAAAAACAAGCAAGAAACAATATTAGTCATCATCTATGCCGTAAATAGGAGCTGCAGAGAATATCTCAGAAATAGCACAAGAAAATTTAGCAAGCGGAAAATTGTCCAGTCTATCGAGCTCTCTGAAAATCTATTATGTGCTCTTTTAGGTTCACATTAATATTTATACTGTGCATTAATTAAAGGCATCAAGAAAGTGAGAAAATCCAGGAGACCTATATTTTCACTGTCTCAGGTCTATTCATATCGTTTCACCTTCTGCTACTTAAGGAGGTTTTCTAAGTTTGCTTGAAATCGCCTAAATTTTCTCATGAGTCACGATAGATATGTAGGCCAATGGAGGCCATTCGTTGTATTTTTTCCTTGAACTGAAGAAGAACACCCTTCAAAATTTTAGAAACTTAGAAATAACAACAATTCTACATTTTCCAATAGACGAATGAAGTGCAAACTGTTAACTGTAAATTCTTGACAATGGACCAGGATAGTGGTCCTGAAATGTTGACAATAAAATCTATCTGTGAATCTTCTTGGACAAACAAAAAAAGCTAATCACAAAAACATGAACACTGCAACTTCTAAATAGTAAAAAATTTTACAAACCCTTGAACATCAATTACCTCTTGAAGAAAATATCATACATACGAAAAGGTGTGAAGAAAAAAGATGAAAATGGATTTTGGGGGTTTGCATTTTTAATTTTCTAATGAATACAATCCTGGACCTGTGGGTTATGTGTCCACATTAACTCTCTTCACCCTCACTAAACATGATGCTTCAAGACAATGTCTATTGCTCTGATTCAACATCCAAAACATAGGAGCAATTATTTCTAATGAAAAATGTAGGCACACTTGGAACTAGTCATCAAACCTGAATCTCCATCATTCGTACAAATTACCCAACGCTTATGTTTACTTTGGCCCTGATGGATTCAAGAATTAATACGTAGGGATTTGACAGTCTTTGGAAATGCCATCTATAGGTTGATGCATTAAAAATACATACTGCAACAATGTATTTCCTGTGGTCGATATTGTTTCTTCAATCTACGCAATGTGAAACCAACAATTCATTGTATTATAGATTCAACATGACATATATAACACACACATATATTCAACATTGAACCACTATTATCACACACAATAGTGGAATCTCAGGTTTCAAAATGAACATATTGAACCAACAATCATACGCAAAAATTCATCAACAGAACCTCAAATCTCATTCATGGAATCGCTTCACACTACACAATGGCACCATGGCAGTGTCAATCCTCACACAATAGGTGGCACCCATTACAACGTTGCATACTACAATTTAAATGAAAATTACAACATCATTGTGGATCCAAAATTCACTCATGAAATATGTTAACATCTCTCTACAATCCCTTGAGGATCATGATATAGTTCTACAAACAAGGTTTTGGTGCCAACAAATGAATAAATTGTCTCGTCTTTTAATAGTTGCCCGTTATAGAAGCTCGTGTACTTACTTTTGACTGAAGGTAGTAGATGCTCTTGCATCACAAAATTATTAAAATTGAAATGGCTTATGAAGACAACCAGGCTTCAAATTTTATCCTCTTTCAAGCCTATCCTAGAGTTTCAACGAAAATTTCCACATTAGCATGTCAATTGGCTTATACATTCCCAGAATTTTGTCAAAATGTATTTTCCAAGTTCTTACAGGCTGGATTATATTGTGCCTTTAATGGTTTCCTATTTTTGTTCACCAAAAGCGTTACAGAAATGGTCGTCTCATAAGGGATTCTTGATCCTGATATTGCATTTACATGTGGAAGGTTATGTGGGGGAAAGTGGAAATGAACATTTGGATGCAGGTAACATGGAAAGTGGAAAGTGCAAATTTTCTCTCCATATACTAGAAAATATGATGGAAAATAAGATGTCTAGATAGAGAGATCATTTGAAGGTAGTTAAGTGGAAGGTTTAATTATAAAATAGTCTATGTATTCAAATTTTTGGTGCTAGTGAACACACATACTTTTTTTTATTTAAATTCATTGCGAATATTTAGTTATGGAGTTATATTTTATATTTATGAATCTCATCTCTTATATAAGTTTCATCAACTATTTTTTTTGATAGAGAAGAAAAATAATAGTGTTTTTTAGATTTATTATTTTTTAGGGTAAAATCAGTTTATGGTTTAAGTGGGTTTTTTCAATTCCAATATTTTTAATATAGGATCAATTTATGTTTTTAAGGGATGTAAGTTTTTACTCTTTATTCTTTAAATAGAAATAATAAAAGTTATTTTGGTACAACACAATCTAAACACCTTTAAATACCTCAAAATGTATTAATTGGTATTTTTTGTTATTTGTTGCTTGTCTTGGTATTTACAAATATGTTATGTTACCACATTTTGAGTGTTGTAATTGAGCTTGATGGCAGTATTTTTGGATAAATCTTTTTCAAACTTAAAGCATATTTGAAATGTTAAATACAATAGATCATAAATTATGATAATGTGGGAGTTTAAACGGATATTTGTGGCAAAATGTGTTGAGAATGATCATGTCAAAGTTATGTTTTTTGTTTAGTAAGATATCTTATTTATTTTTATATTTCATATCATGGTGAGTTTCCATATGATAAACATTCATATTAAACATGTCCCCTCCAATTTTTATATAGATTGGAGCATTTCATACTTCGGAAATGGATGTGCAATGACTCTTTGTTTTAAGACATGTGAGTTCTTTTCTTTATAGCAATGAAATGAATTTTAAATGATTATTATAATTTTTCTTGAAATTTTTATCACTTACTCTAGCAAGTTACTTCATTAACAAACTATTGATTTTGATGACTACAATATACAAGCCTTATTTTTGTCTAAGGTTGGATGAATAAATATATATTTATGAGTTCTTATAACATTCTAATGTCTTTATTAAATCATTATTATATTTTCATTTGTTTTTGAGGTTTCAAGTTTCTTTCTAGAAGTCTTATTTTTAGGTTATGCTTTGTTTGTAAAACTACTTCTTATATCACAATTAATATAACAATATGTAAAACTAGCATTTTATAAAAAAATTATCATGAAGAGGAATTATAAGTAATTTTGAAACTTACAATACAGAAAACATATGCATTTTATTAAACGTTGAACTCCCACTAAGATCTTGTAGAAATAACAAAAATCATATGGACAAGGTTTAGTACTAGAAAACCATTAAAATCATTAATTTACGTCTTGAGGGTTGCATTAACAATATATCTAATATTTGTTACTTTAAACACAATTTATCATAGATTGTAGCTACAATATCGAACGTGTCATGATTGGGCTTAGCCAATAAGTCATATGTGATGAGCCATGGTTCTTCCACAACTAATTACTTCCATTTAGTATTTTCTTCTTGATGTAGGCTTTCCACCTCTAATATGGATAGAGGGATCCATAACTCCATCTTATCCAATGGTGGTTGAATATCCTTATCATCTATGTGGCCATATTTAGTTCCTTTCATGTATTAAAATTTAAGTACATAATCAAAACTATTTACCCCCAAAAGTTGAACAGCCTTATAAAATATTAAAAGTATGGTTGTATGTTATCTCAAAACACATATGATAACTTAGGAAACAATAAGGCACTCTTAGACGGATATTAATGAAAGTTGAGATGCAAAAGTAGTTGAAAGTTAGTTTCCAGATAAGGGGAGGTCGACACTCACAAATTTGCATAAAACGTAAAATGAAGGGCATGAAAAATGCAAAAAGGTCATCAAATTTTCATTTGATGAGTACTGGGGATTTGAAACTTCAAGCTTGGTACAGACATCCATCTTAAACATAGGTATATATAAGTGATTATGTTGTCTGAATTCATAATTATCCAAATCGAGTGTAATTAGGCGAGAATCGATTGGATCAACGATGTCGAGTGTGTTCAACTATGATTTGGGTCTTTTATGAGGTGAATTCTTGGCCCATTGAAAGGTTGGTTCTAGCGATCAATTATGGTAACATTCAAAGAAATAAATCTCAATAAATGTGGCTCGAACCCATTCCTCCCTACCACAAGCATCCCCATATGTCACATGATCAGGTGCTTATGCTTCTCTAGTCCGAAGGTCCATGTTTTCCTATCGTTTCTCAGCAAGAGGACTCTTATTTCTAGTCACATATAATACTAAGGACCCAACTTCCCCCTAATGGCCGATGAATTATGCTCTTACCCGATCAATGAGATTCATAATAAATACTATTTTAAAATTATAAACTATTTAATTGTTAAATCATATATATATATATATAGTTTCTGTGATTTTATTAGTTAACAAGTAGGAGCATAATCTAGACCAAAGCCTTATTAATTCATCTGTCATTAATCCATTGTCTTAATGATTTTTGTTGATGAAAACTTATTTTCTTATGTATTTTATTTTTCAATGTATGTTTTCTCATATAATTTGATTGCATGAATATATATATATATATATTATACTTGGTAAGAATTGTACTAGTTTTATATTTTTTTTCATGCGGGTTTTATTTTGGTTTCTAAATTTATTGTGGAATTTTTAGTGAGATGTCAAATGTTAATTGCGTGAAGATAAAATTACAAGAAAAAGATGTATTATCACACTTTAAAAGGACTCATTGCAAAGATACACATTCTCTTCATGCTTCAAACTCATTTGAAGAACTTGTCACTGAAGGAGATGTCAACTCTTATGAGAATGTGTCTAATATACAAATAGGAGATGAGAGCATAGGTTCCTAGTGATCAAAGTGATATAAATGCATTTTAACTAGAAATTCACAATGGAAGATGTTGAATGTTTTTCCTTGGGAAAGGATAAAACACATTCACTAAAAAGAAAAAAAGGCCAATGGGATATAGGGAGAAACTTCCAAGAAGATTGGGTCTCAATATTTGCATATATTGAAAAAGTACCTCCAAAAAATGATAATGAGAGTTCATGAGAAGTTAGATGCAATGCATGTAGTTGGAAAAATGGAAAGGAAGTGAAATTTCAAAATAAGTTAGATAAAATATAGAAGCATGTAGGAAAGGTGTATGAGAATAAAATTGTAAATGGTGAAGAGAAATGTATTATTACATAGAAATATTCTAAGGAATTTTAACATGTCAAATTTGAAGATGAATATAAGAAATATTTAATAAGGGAAAGCTTGAGGCAAGTGGAGGAACCATCAAATCTCTATTTGGAAAGACAATGGAAATAAATTTGTTATCCAAGATGACACAATTAAGCATTGTATTTCACATCTTATCTAAAGGTTGTCCAATGAAAAATTATCCACATTACATGAAATACCTATCTTTTCTTAAGGTATCAAAATTTCCATCTTCACATTGGTCTATAACAAGCAGTTGGATCTTGGAAAGATATCTAGCTCAGGTGGAAAAGGATGATTTAAGACAAAATGTAACACCCTCTGAGGTAAATGTGCATATAAACCAACATAATAGGAACATAAATACAATAAACATATTATCCATAAAAATCCATATATATATATATATATATATACTAGTACATTTTCACATGAAAATCAAGGAAATGAATCTTTCATTAATAAATGCAATGAACCAACTAGTGATGGGACTATCATGAATGTGGGACTCATAGAACACATCAAAACCACCAATCAATGTGGATGCCACTGGAGTTCTTCGCCTACACCGTGAGGAATTTGAGTGCCTCCTAGTCTCTCAGGCCTTACCGTGCATCCACAGTCTGATCCAGGGATCACTAGGCTTTACATTGAGACATACTATCCAGGATTTACTGTGCATTCTATCCCAGAATAACTAGGCCCAATGGAGAGAAAATACACCTCTTGGATTTACTGTATATCCCGTCATTCACCGTCAAGGATTCCTAGGCCCACCGAGGCACACAATCTGGCTTTACCACAACCCACAGTCCAGTTCAGGGGTTACTAAGCCAATAGATTTGTGCATCCTTGGTCTGGTTCAGGGACCACTACCACCATGTGTTTTTCAATTCAGAGATCCACCCCGCTCAGCTTTGAATCCAATCTAACCATCCCCCATAAACCACATGAGAGAACCCATATCATCAAAGCTATCAGGAAATGGCAAGGCTAGGCTAAAAATACTGTCACACCTAGAAAACCCCATGCCATAGTAGAAAGGAAACACATGCAATCCCATGCATGTAAAATCTAGCAAGGAAAATACACATGCAAGTTGATACCAGCAATGAAGCATGTTGTAGATGCTTGATCCTGCCTTTCCCTACTTGATCATTGCTTCCTCTTACCTTCTTTGCCTTTTTTGCTCCAATTCCAAAGTGCTCCAAGAAAGCTCTGTGTTCAAGAGTATGAGAGAGAGAGAGAATAATGAGACAACTCCAAAACTGAATTGACCAAGTCTTTCCCACTAATCCTCAGAAGCCTTTTTATTAATGAGGCCTATATTTTCTTCATTTTCCATTATTTTCCTTCAATTTCCTCCTCACATGCAACATGTGACCTTTCGCCTTTGTTTTCTCCTAATTTCTATTATTTTCATAAATAAATGTACCAAAATACCCGTTTTCCTCTTTAATGCCTTAGCCACTACCTTTGCCAATTTCCTTGGCCATAAACAACCAAATGAACACCCCCTAGGATGTCTTTCCCACCATTCAACTTGGAATATGTGTCCCATCATCCATGGTATTTATATATTTTTACATGGAATTTTCACTAGGGCTGTTACTAAACCCTCCCCCTTGGTGGAACACCTTCCTCAGTGTTCAATGACACCTATAAACAACATGACTGCTAAAAACAAAAAATACTTCCCATGGAGCTTTATAACACAGCTCGTTGCGATATTTACAATGAATGACCTTCTCAAAATAAAATAAAAAAATCATGATAACATGACCAAATAACAACCATACCGCATGTTGGATCTTGATAACACAGCTCATTACAGTATTTACAATAACCACATATACACATATGCATATTTGCTCAACCAACAAATAAAATAATATGATGCCTACATCCACAACAAGGGAATCCAGAGGCTCACACCTCCACCCTAAAAGTAATACCAGGATTCACCTCCTTCCCAGGAAGTCCAAAATCCAATGCAAAGTCAAATCTGCATCTAATGTCCAGTGCTATAATCCTGCGCCACTTGTCCTCTCAGTGAACAGTTACCGGCTCATTTTTCCAAGGCGCACTCCCAATGTGCATCTGATTCCATCTGGCAATGATAATGACCAAAACAAATCCATCCATGACCTTCCCTTCTCTGCTACATAGTCCCTCGGGAATCTGGTGACCCCTTCCTTACAATCACTCACCTTCCAAGTTCCGCAGGCACCCCCATCCTGGGCAATCCATCCCTTGGCAAGGCTTCCTTGCATTGGAAGATATAACAACCAAGGCATATCCCTACCTTAAAACCACCATACTCATCATAGCATGCTCTTGGAAATCAATGGACACTATTGGGTACCAATGTCCCACAATAACCTTGGCCTGAATACTTTACCAGCATGTTGCTGCATGTTCCAATTTCTTTTGTTGTTGTTGCCAATTCTTGTAGTTGAATTTAACCACCCAACCAGGCATTTTTGTGCTTCTTGTACCAAGCACATAACTTCCATTAGATTCAAAATAAATTGAAATAACTTCAAATCATACCTCATTGGTAGTTTGTCAATAAGGTACACTTGGAATCCTATTCGCTTCATGTCACAAGAAGTCAAACTAGCATCTTTGAGCAAATCACATGTATAAAAATATCACATCAGGTTAGCTCAAAACACAACCATCATAGACCAAAATAATAAATCACATGTAACCATCATAAACTAGAATCATAGATCATAAACAAAAATCATAAATCATAAATCAAAATCATAGATCATAAACCATAATCATAATTCACATGTAATCATCATATACCAGAATCATAAATCACATGCATAATAAAACTAAAATACAATACTGATACCTATCATTCATCTATCCTTAATTCTGCCTTTGTTCTTTTGTATAGACACTGCATCGGTTGCCACACCTAGCAAACACCCAGTGCCTTCTCCTCTACCAAGTGCACATACGCATAGTGTGCATCACACATATACAACCACACCACCATACAACATCATGTAGTGCATGCACCTATACCTGACATACAACACATACACCTACACCCAATGTATGTACATATATGTGCACAATGTACATCATAAGACATACATCCACATACAACGTGTGACAACATAGAATGCATACACATACACCTAGTATACAACACAAATCGTACACCTATACTTGATGAACAATGCAACTCATACTCCTACACCTAGTGCATATCATAATACATGCACCTACACAATGCACATACATACTACCACGTGCCCTCAAAACAACATGTATGACATGCACACAATACCACACATGCACTAGTGCCATATGTACAACATGTACACAATACTACCTATACACTGCACCACCTACACAACATGTGCACAACATCACATGTACATGGCACCACCCGCACAACGTGTACACAATGCCATATGTACACTACACCATAGTACGTGTATACAATACCACATGTATGCAGTACCACAAGCACGATGTGTACACGACACTATATGTACATAGCATCACATGCACGACATGTACATAGCACCTTATGTACAACATGTACATGACACCACATGCCCACAACACCACTTGTACAATCATGCACACAACATCATATGTACATAGCACCATATGTACAACATGCATGCAACACCATGTGTACATAGCACTACATATCCAACATGTACATACATCATCCGTACACAATGCTACATATCCAACATGTACATAGCACCATATGCACACATCCTGTATGTAACATTGCATAAATAACATGTACACATGCTATGTATACACAACACCACAATTGCACACATCATATATGCAACATGTACAACATATACAACTTATGCATAACAATAGTACCATACATACAAAACCACACTGTCCTTACCAAGAAACGTTGCTTCTGGTATCTCATCCATGCTTATCCTAGCATGTCACAGAACACAATTCTTTCACTTTGCTGATGTATCCTTCAACATTACTTGTCATAACATAAACATAGGCATAATACAAATATACAATACCAAATCATATCCAAAAATCAAGACATTGTGTCTATTAATTTGAAATCAACTTTCACCAATACTAACAACCATGTCATAGTCGGAAATCAACTCACGATCATAGTCATAATACTAAAACTAGCACCCACTTGCACGCAAGTGCATATTAGTTGTCTCAACACATATTGTGTTAGTACAACCGTATTAAAAGAAGAGCATTCCTTCATATAATTTTATAAACACAAACACATATCACGCATTTAATCAAGCATTCAAACAACCTACAAGCATAACCCCTTACTATCCATGGTCCACACTAAGGTAGGAGGAAGCTACTATAATGGCCCGATCTCTAATGTCCAATTATGGAAATGGGATCTCCAAAGCTCTACTAAATTTAACCACACTTGAAAAGAAATTGATTTTTATTTCTCATACATTTTGTATGAGATTAAGTCAAAACATTGCACTTATTCCACTTGTAACATAATAACTAAAAACATGCCACTTTTCCATTTCCTTACATGCAACTTTTCAAATTCCTTGCATGCAACCTTTCAAATTCCTTACATGCAACTCTTCAAATTCCTTGCATGAAAATAGGCATAGATCAGATACATCCATATTATCATACTACAATACTATCCCATCCGAAAAAAAACATTTTCTTCAAACAATTACCATACTTTTACATTTTCTTC
Organism: Pinus tabuliformis; assembly: GCA_031772625.1. Lineage (NCBI taxonomy): Eukaryota > Viridiplantae > Streptophyta > Pinopsida > Pinales > Pinaceae > Pinus > Pinus tabuliformis. Next base: position 1,343,742,509 of record CM062819.1, on the reverse strand, counting down.
AAACAACTACTATACTATTACATTTGCATGTAAGCATTTATTCAAACACTTTACATGCAAACTAATATAGCAAACTATTTGCATACAAGTAAGCATATATAAACTACAAAAATACTATTACACATCAATACTATCCCCAACCACAAACAACATACTCATTGGGGCATTTTATCAAACAGTTTGTATGCAATTAATCATTGAACCATTTAAGCATTTCATCAAACACTTTGCATGCAAACTAATATAGCGAATGATTCAATGAATATATCCTAAACTATAATAGTACAAGTTATGGAAACTGAATCATATGATCAGTGGCATTTTGCCTCACTATGGTTCAAGTTTCAACTTCTGAGATTTCATAGATGAAAAGTTATAACAAAAATACCAACACAATCCTATTTGGTGCACAATTCTAGGAGTATCCAGAAAGCTTGACTTCCACTGGTCATATCTTCTAAAATATAGTGCATAAATTTCTGAAAGTTTTATCACAATATTAGTGGGATTTTCCTTCACTATCTAAAAAATTTCAGCTCCTAAGAGTTCCCAGAAGAAACGTTATAACAAACATTTCAGCATGACCTGTTTGAGGCCTGATTTTAGGAGCATTCAGAAGGCTCAACTCCCCTACTCATATCTCCTACAATATTGTGACCCAATATCTAAAATTTCTAACACATAATCAGTGGTATGTACCCTCAATGTGGACAAATTTTTAGCTTCTGAAAGCCTACAGAAGATGAGTTATTGCAGAAATTCCAACATGACATGTTTAAAGGTGCATTCAGGAAGGTCATCTTCCTTAGATAATAATTCCTATAGTATCGTGAACAAATATCTAAAATTTTGACCACATTATCAGTGGGATTTACCTTCAATATGGACAATTTTTTAACTACTAATATGCCACAAAAGAAATTTATAACAGATATTAAAGAAAGATCTAAAATTTAAACTTGTGTTCTTCATTTCACATATGATAGAGCCCATCCAGCCCAAGTGTTTGAACCATGCTCTGATACCACTCTGTAACACCCTCCAGGGTAAATGCGCATATAAACCAACATAATAGGAACAAAAATACAATAAGCATATGAGCCATCAAAATCCATATATATATATATATATATATATATATATATATATATATATATATATATATATATATAAGTATATTTGCACATGAAAATCAAGGGAATGAGCCTTTCATTAATAAATGCAACGAACCAACGGTGATGGGACTACCACATTCCACCTGACCATAGATTGGTTGAGCCAAGTCTCTCTTCAGCCAATCACCCCTGTGCCATATTCTAAGCATGAATTTGGGACTCATAGAACACATCAAAAACACCAATCAATGTGGATGCCACTAGAGTTCTCCACCTACATTGTGAGGAATTTGAGTGCCTCCTAGCCTCTCAGGCTTCTACAGCCTGATCTATGGATCACTAGGACCTACACCAAGACATATTCTCCAGGATTTACTATGCATTCCATCCCGAAATCACTAGGCCCAATAGAGATAAAATCTACCTCTTGGCTTTACCATATATCCCACCATTCACCGACAAGAATTCCTAGGCCCACCGAGGTACACAATCTGGCTTTACCACAACCCATAGTTTGGTTCAGGAGTTTCTAGGACAGTGGCTTCGTGCATCCTTAGTCTAGTTCAGGGACCACTACCACCATGTGTTTGTCAATTCAAAGGTCCACCCCACTCAACTTCGAATCCAATCCATCCATCCCCCACAAACCACATGAGAGAACCCATCTCATCAAAGCTATCAGGAAATGGCAAGGCTAGGCTAAAAATACTATCACACCTAGAAAAACCCATGCCATGGTAGAAAATAAACACATGCAAGCCCATGCATGCCAAAGCTAGCAAGGAAAATACACATGCAAGTTGATACATGCAATGAAGCCTATTGTAGCTGCTTGATCTTGCCTTTCCCTGCTGTTAGGGTCTTATAATTATAAGAAAGCTGATGATTCAGATATTATTTGATGCTCTCATGATGAAGCTTTTGGCTTGCTGACTCGCCCCACTTCCTCTCCATTTTGCATCATCCTTTACTTAGCTTCCTGCTTTATCACCCACTTTCCTTGTTAATTCATCTGAATATTACCCCAGCATAAGTCGAATACCTGCTTTCAAATCATTAAGAATAGGTTTGTGAGACAAAAAAAGGTTATATATTGTAGAGCTTATGGTTTTAAAGCCTTGGATGTTATTGAAATCTCCCGCTCCATCTCCATGCGACCTGCATTCACAATACACCAAGAACAAGTGGGTAGCCTTGGGATTATTTTTGTAACTATGGGCTTATATATATATATATATAATCCCTCTTTTTACCCATTACTTCACAAAACCCTATTAATATAAAGTTTTGGACTTTATATTAATTTCTCCTCGTAAGCCTATACTACCTCTTCCCCCTGCAAAGTCAACCAATGCCCCACCCTGCACTAAGAATTAAACCCAGCTCATTTTTATTTGTCTAAAGATTTGTAAAAACAAATGAATGGTTAAAATTCCATATGGGGCGCTCAACTCATCCTAACACTTAACATTTCAAATTCCCCTGATAAAGTGGTATTACCTGGGCCCCCATCTACTACATGTCAAGCATTAAGGTAGATCGGGTGACCTCGCCAAAATACAACCCAATCCTCATAAGCGGTGCGATGGCCTCCAAAATCACCTCCCCGCCAAGGGGATAAACCACTTACCACTCAAGTTCACCCACCCTAAATTTCCTTGCGATTTTCACCTATCCTAAAGTTTCTCCATTATATATTTTATATCCTAAGGTATGGTGGATAGGAAAATTATCAAATGTATGTTATGGGAATTAGGGTTAATTAAGTGAAATATCAGAGATATGAGAAAAGCAGTAAATTACATTGCTACAGGAAAAACCATACTTGAGAGAAAATAATACAGGGATATAAGGCTAAGTTTGTGAAATGGAATTCAAATGTAAAATGTTTTTACATTTAGAGGTATAAAATCACGTTCCACGTATTTTACAAGGGAAAAGGAATTTCCACGTGCAGGTAAAATGAATTTACAGAGGAAGGTAAAGAACAAACAACACATGGTTTTGTAAAACCATGTGGGTATTTTACAAGGGAAAAAGGAATTGTAAATTACATTGCTACAGGGAAAACCATACTTGAGAGAAAAAATATAGGGATATAATGCTAAGTTTGTGAAATGGAATTCAAATGTAAAATGTTTTTACATTTATAAGCAAGTATAAAATCATGTTCTAGGTATTTTACAAGGAAAAATGAATTTACAGGTGCGGGTAAAATGAATTTACAGAGGAAGGTAAAGAAAAAACAACACATGGTTTTGTAAAACCATCCAGGTATTTTACAAGGAAAAAAGGAATTTACAAGTGCAGGTAAAATGAATTTATAGAGGAAGGTAAAGAACAAACAAGCCATGGTTTTGTAAAACCATCTAGGTATTTTACAAGGGAAAAAGGAATTTACAGGTGCAGGTAAAATGAATTTACAGAGGAAGGTAAAGAATAAACAAGCCATGGTTTTGTAAACAACACATGGTTTTTTGTTAATTAAATTATGGATTTCATTTTAAAATATTTTGGAGATAGTATTCATATATATATATATATATATATATATATATATATATATATATATATTTTCCAAAATATTTTGTGACACTAATGGACATAAAACAGAGGAAGCGCAGTCATAGGATCAATGAGCAGTGAGGGAAATCTCAGAGTTTTAGTCAGAGGATCAACAAACAATTTTGAGTCAGTTATTAGAAAAAGAGAGATACATTTGCATCTGTTAGTTTATTTGACAGCACAACCACAAATTTGGGTCCACATCCTAAATGTTCCCACTTCTACAACAACAACATTTGCACAACACTTCACCAAGTCTATAATTTTGCAGCAGTTAGAGTTTTTTAGTTTAGCTATAGTCTAAAAATGTCCTGTCTGTTAGAGACAACATTTATGTAAACAATTTATAAATTTTTGTATAAATACTTCACATTTTGAAGTATTCAGGGGATGATTTTCTAAACAGTTTGATATTTGTAATTTTCTGGAACCTGAGGGTGATTGTACCAGTTTCAAGCTAGCAGATTTGATTGAGCAATAAAGCATCATATTACAGGATTCCTGTGTTGAGCTACTCCAGTAAAGTATTTTCCAATGTCCAGTTATTTTCTGAAGTTTTCACTATCACATGTTTTCTAAATCTTAATGGTATAACAAGAAGCATATTTCAGAACATGTCTAAAAGCACTCTGTCTTAAACTGTTTTCCATTTTTATGTTTTCCTCTGTTATCTAGATTAGGGAATTCTTAATTGCTCCCTAGTTTCGATTGATTCATCCATAATCTAGTTCAGAGGATTCTTAATTGCCCTCTGATCCCGATTGATCTCCCTTCCATTTCTTCCATAATCCATACTGACGAAGTCTTAATTTCTCCTAATTTTGATTTTTCATCATTCAACCTAAAGATCTGAAATGGCTCAGTTATTTTCCCTGTAAACATTTCCTTTAGAAACTTGATTCTGCTCTATTGCTTGACTTTTGACTCCATAGCCCAATGGTAAACAGATCTGCATCTGTCCATCTGAAGCAGTAATCTCCCCACCAAACCAAAATCAATCAAAACCAATCAGTCCCACATAGCTAGCCTAAAATTTTTCCAAACAAAGTTAAATCTGAAAGAGAGAGCCCTCTCTGAAGCTGGCAGGGCTAGATCCCAACTTCCAAAGTAGGTTTGTAGTTACCTCGGTGATTTCTTTCTTCAGCCTTGAGAAATTTTTTAGTGATAACACTTGCTTGATCTTTGCTTCTGCTTACCTTTTTTTCCTTTCTTGCTCCAATGCCAAAGTGCTCCAAGGAAGCTCTAAGTGTCCAAGAGTATGAGAGAGAGAGAGAATAATGAGATAGCTCCAAAACCAAACTGACCAAGTCTTGCCAACTGATCCTCAAAAGATTTTTTATTAATGACACCTCTATTTTCTTCATTTTCCATTATTTTGCTTCAATTTCTGCCTCACATGCAACATGTGACCTTTCACCTTCCCTTTCTCCTAATTTCCATTATTTTCATAAATAAATGTGCCAAAATACCTTTTTCCATCTGTAATTCCTTAACCATTTCCTTTGCCAATTTCCTTAGCCATAAAAAACCAAATGAACACCCCCCTAGGATGTCTTGCCCACCATTCATCTTGGAATACGTATCCCATCATCTGTGGTATTTATATATTTTTACATGGAATTTTCACCAGGGTTGTTACACAAAAGATTTCAAATTCTAGGTTTTTGTCAATTTCACTGGATGTGTTACAACTATTGATAATACTTCATGGATTTTCATGAGTATCTATATGGTTAATGACCATATTAGGCATTCGCATCATAAAATAAGGGAAAATTGTACATTTGAAAATATTTATGAACTTATTATTAATAGTTTGAAGGAAATTTGTGGCACGTATAATTTAATGATTGCAAAACAATTGGTATGTGTAGTAGCAAATGGAGCATCAGTAATGAAAGGACAAACAAATGGCCTTTGTGTTAGACTACAACTATCAACTTCACCATATATGCTAAGTATTCATTGTATGGCTCATAGGATGAATCTTGCATTTAAAATAGTAAGTTTTCATTGATTTCAAAAGTTGAAGATCTTGTATGAGAAGCTTATGCATACTTTTGTCGTAGTCCCAATTTTTTTTTAGAGTTTCCAAAATTTGCAGATGGTGTTATGAATGGAAACAAACTATTAAAATATGTTGATACAAGATGGATCTCATTGAATGGACTAGCTCAAAGACTATGTAGTGAGTACCAATCATTGGTAGGGTTGATGTATGAACATCACTTTACTGTAGACAAGGTCAAGATATTCTCTTTCGATTAACTGACATAGATACATTATTGATGCAAGAGCATCTGGTCAACAGGGTGAAATCAGAGAAAAGGCAGACAAGGTTTCCAAAAAGGACTGAGGACACGGTTTGATGGATCGGCAGTAAAACTGCCTTGGTTATTTTTTTTTTACTATCGTTATTATTAACTATGTAATGTTTTTTTTTTAAATTGTCAGAACCAAAGAAAAACAATACTGTTATAATTTTACTTTTAATTAGGAACAGTAGCAAATTAGGTAGCATTCCTGTGCTTGGAAACAACCATATTACGGTTGGAAAAATACAAAGAAAAACAGAATGTATCAGTTAACGGTAGGCAACCGCAAAAGGACTAACTGTAGAAACTAATGATATAACCAACAACAGTTACGTAATGAACAACTGTTTTTGTAGACAGAATTATAAAAGGAGCGGAATGAACCATTGTGGGGGTTCCGACTTCGTGTAAACAAACAAGAGCAGAGATAACAGAGAAATAAACATTCTGTGTATTCATTTACATTGTGTTCAAACTGTGTAACCGTGCAAACAAATATATTAAGCAAGACTGTTAAATAGAGTGTGTTACAGGTGTTGCATTAAGAGAAGTGATAATGCGCTGGAGGAAGAATCAAAGCCGAACACACACAACCGAAACCCCAGGTATGTGAGATAACATACAGGCCTTGTCGTTTATAAAGCAACAGATTCATATAAATAAGCCATATAGCCGAACAAGTAAATTATACATATAAATCCCTGTACAAGTTTTCATTATATACTGTCCGCAATAGAAAAACGATTTAGGACCACAGACATGGTCGCTAACCTACAGTGAACAAGAATCAAAATTTCATCAAGGCTCAACACTATAAATACAACCAGAGAACAACGAAAGGTCGACTTAAGAAAAGAACAGTCGAAGGTCTGCACGCAGGTCCGACATTGGGGGGTCGAAGCAACCTAAGAAGCAGCTACCAAATACCAAGGGGAAAGAACTACCCGGAATTGCAGACTGCCGAGAGCATGTTAAAGGTAGCCGTGCACAGCCCCACCTGCAAGAAAATGTGTAGAGAAGTATAGTCAGGACGACATCATAAACAGTGAAAGAAACACAGGGAAGGAACAAGAACACAAAAAAACCGAAGTCGAGTTTACCTGCTCACGGCACCAGGACCTCCAGCCAACCCAGAAGAAATACCTGCCCACGAAGGAGCCGTGACATTAGCAACAGAAAAAGGAGAACACAAAGAAATCTGACATAGAACTCTAACTTACCAGGTTTGCATGCGGAGTTTCCAGCTGAGAGCGCCGCCACCGAACCATCAAGAACAGAGAGGAGGAATCGAACCCGTTGCAGAGGAGCACGACAGTTCTAGGGGAACAAATTGACAACAGAAAGAAAGCAAAACCCAATCATTCACAGGCACCCACAAATTGTACAGAGACAGAACCCCAAGGAGCTCAAAAGAAAACGACTAAAGCAAACCAGAACAATCTTTGAAAATCTAACCGTGCAGCAACGTTTTCGAAACTCACCATTACAAGTAAAAGACGCCGGAAGAACAGGCAATGTCAAGCACATAGCCGCAGCCATAGTTGGAAGAGCAACTGGGCATCGAAAAAGCAGACCAAACAGTCTAGGGACGGAGAGAATCGCAACCCATAAGCACCAACCGAAAGTCGCAGGCTCGCAGAGCAAAAGAGGAATGACAACAACCGTGAACAGCAAAAGTGAATAGGCGCGAAGGGTCGAGAACCCTAAACCCCAAAACCTTGCAGATTTACCGAGGCAGACAGCTGTTGAGTGGAGGTAAGTTTGGGGTACTGCCTCATTAAAACAGATCTACAAGTACCGATCCCGAATTGATTCACACAGATAAACAATCAACCAACACATTATTACATCTCGCCACGGAATAATACACCTCAGCTGACGGATAGCGGGACCACGTGGGCTGGCCCCATCAAGTGGTATCAGAGCAGTTTTTTTTTGAGGAAATAGAAGAAGATGGAAGCACCAAGACGAGGACGTGGAAGAGGTGCACGTAGAGGAGCAGATGAAGGATTGAGGGAACAGATCAGAGTTCTTACAGCTCGTTTGGAAGCAGTGGAGGCGGGCAGGCGAAGAGACCCGGAACTTGGAGATGATAGTGAGGAGGAAGCAGTAACTGCTACAGACGGGTCAGACGAAGAAGCTCCGGAATTGAGACTGCTGCGATCAGTTCTATTAGCCAGCAGCAAACCCAAAACAGAGATTTCTACTTACGATGGCAGTCTGTCCGCAGATGTCCTGTTGGACTGGATAAGCGAACTAGATAAGTATTTTGAAAATGAGGAAGTCAGTGAGGATAAAAGAGTTAGATTCGCTGCAACTAAATTAAAGGGGCACGCCCTCTTGTGGTGGGACAGTGTCCAAGCGGACAGAAAGCGAATGAACAAATTGCCGATACGAAAATGGTCAAGGATGGTGGCAAAATTGAAGGGCAGATTTCTGCCGAAAGACTACCAGGTTGAACTATATCGGCGAGTACAGAATTTAAGGCAGAAGGGTATGACTGTCAAAGAATACACAGAAGAGTTTTACCGGGTGAATTTACGTGCTGGTTATACGGATGATACTCCAGAAAAAACAGCGAGGTACGTAAATGGCTTGAGGATGGAAATATTGGATGAAATCAGTATTCTTTCTCCCCGGAATATTGAAGAAGCCTTTCAGAGTGCTGTAAAGGCTGAAGAGAAAATCAACAGAAAACAGAATAACAGGAGAGGGAGAGGGAATGGCAGAGGACGAGGACAGTCCTACGGCAGAGGGAGAACTGCCGCGAACAGTGATGAAGGCAGCAGTTCCAGAACTTCAGGGACAGCAGAGAAAGGAGAAAGCACCAGAGGAGGTCGGTCATATCAGCGAGGACGAGGAAATGGCCGCGGAAGAGGGACTAATGTCCAGTGCTACAGGTGCCATAAATGGGGGCACAGATCCTTCGAATGTCCAGAAGTTGAACATGCGGGCCAGAGGGGAACACTTATGGCACAGCCTGAGGAAGCTGAAGCACAACCCCGGGAGGTGGAAGACATGGCGGAGACAGGGGAAGCTTTGATTTTAAATAAAGTGTTGTTAAAACCAGCCAAGGAGGTGGCTGAACCAACACAGCGGAAAGCACTATTCCGGACAGTTTGTAAATCACATGGAAAGTGCTGCAAATTGATAATAGACAGCGGGAGTACGGACAACTTGGTTGCCACTGAGATGGTGGAAAAGCTGGGACTAAAGCGGCTAAAGCACCCCACACCTTACAAGGTGTCGTGGCTACAGAAAGGCCACCAGCTGTTAGTTGATGAACAATGCGAGGTAGAATTTCACATTGGCAAGTACCACGACACAGTGGTCTGCGATATTATGCCAATGGACGTGTGCCACATACTGCTTGGAAGACCATGGCAGTATGACCGGAAGGTGACACACGACGGGAAGACAAATTATTATAAATTTACAAAGGATGGGGTCAAACACACACTTGTACCCATCAAAGAGGAAGACACAGCAGAATCAAGCGGAACAAAGGCACTGTTAATTGGAGGAAAACAGTTTGTGAAACAGGTTGAGGAAAATGAAGTTAATTTTGCAGTTGTGAGGAGAATGAAGCCAGTGTTGCTGAACTTGGAAAAATCAGAACTGCCTAAGGAAATACAGGAGCTGTTGGAAGAATTCCAAGACATTGCGGCTGATGAGTTACCTGATAAATTGCCTCCCAAAAGGAGTATCAACCATCACATTGATTTTATACCAGGAGCAAGCTTGCCAAACAAGGCAGCGTACAGGATGAGTCCGAAGGACAATGAAGAAGTACGCAAACAAGTGCAGGAGTTGCTGGATAAGGGACTGATCAGAGAAAGCCTGAGCCCCTGTGCAGTACCAACAGTACTTGCACCCAAGAAAGGTGGAGAATGGCGAATGTGTACGGATTCGCGGGCTATAAACAAAATTACGATTCGATACAGGTTTCCCTTGCCCAGAATGGACGACATGATGGACTGTCTTAGTGGGGCAGCTTACTTTACAAAAATAGATCTGAAGAGTGGGTATCATCAGATCAGAATTAGGGAAGGAGATGAATGGAAGACAACCTTCAAGACCAATGAAGGGCTGTATGAATGGCTGGTCATGCCATTTGGGTTGAGTAATGCTCCTAGTACGTTTATGAGGCTGATGAATGAGATGTTAAAAGAATTTATTGGCAAGTTCGTGATAGTTTATCTGGACGATATTTTAATTTTCAGCAGAACGAAAAGAGAGCATCTTCAGCATATTCGAAAGGTGTTCGAGAAGCTGCAGCAGAACAAACTGCTGATAAATTTGAAGAAATGCACTTTCTTGGAAAAGGAGCTGATCTATCTGGGATTTGTAGTTGCAGAGAACGAGTTAAAGATGGACCCAGAAAAGATTGCAGCAATCATGAGTTGGCCGCATGGAAAATTTTAGGGGCTAATGTTCGCCCAGTGGGCTAATTTTCCTTGATTTTTCCAAAAAAAGATTCGCCAATTACCAATTTTTATAAAAGACGATTCGCCCAAATTTTAGAATATAAAATTATTTTACCTCAAAAATCGCCAACATTATATAGAGACTATATATAAAATCATTATAGATTTGAATAATTTTACAAATATATCAATACACATTTTATAGTTTGCATATTAGGGATTAGTGAGATTCGCCAATGTTTTTAAACTTCAAAAAAAAATTCCATCCTTAAAATTTTCCTTGGTTGGCCGTCACCAAAGAATTTGTTTGAGGTACATAGTTTTCACGGTCTAGCAAGTTTTTATCGAAAATTCATTAAAAATTTCAATGAAATCTGCGCACCAATGCTAGAGACCATCAAAAAGGCCAGCCAAACTTTTTGTTGGACCGAGGCGGCAGAAAACAGTTTCCAACTTTTAAAGCGGAAAATAACGGAGAGGCCGATCTTGAGACTGCCCGATTTTAGCAAACCTTTTCAGGTTCGTTGTGATGCAAGCGGGACAGCTATTGGCGCTGTGCTCAGTCAAGAGGACAGACCAGTTGCATTTTTTAGTGAAAAACTAAATGAGAGTCGGCAGAAGTATTCGTCATATGACAAGGAGTTCTATGCGGTAGTCCAAGCTTTGAAACATTGGAGACACTACCTACTAGGCAATGAGTTCGTCTTGTTTTCCGATAATTCAGCATTACAATATGTAACGCAGCAGCACAAGTTAAACCATAAACATGCCAAGTGGGTAGAATACCTGCAGAGTTTTACTTTTGTGCTAAAACACATAAGTGGGCAAGCCAACAAAGTGGCAGATGCTTTGAGCCGAAGAGCCTTGCTCTTACAGGAAAGTAGCATACAGGTGATGGGATTTGAATATCTGAAGGATTTGTACCAGATGGACACGGACTTCAAGGAAGCTTTTGAAGCTTGCCAAAATCCCGTATTGAGGAACACAAGCCCATGGCTAGATTATAATTTACAGGAGGGATTATTGTTTCGAGGTGGGCAGCTATGTATTCCGGACTGTTCGATGAGGGAAAATCTAGTAAGAGAAAAACATAGTGGTGGACTAGCGGGACATTTTGGCATCGACAAAACTTTAGAGCAGCTCGGGCATTTTTATTATTGGCCTAAAATGAGCCGGGACGTGCAGAGATATGTAACCAGGTGTAAAGTCTGCCAACTGGCGAAGGGGCACAGTCAAAACACTGGACTCTACACACCCCTACCTGTTCCAAGCAGGCCGTGGGATTCAGTCAGCATTGACTTTGTCCTAGGATTGCCTAGAACGCAGCGGGGATATGATTCAGTGATGGTGGTGGTAGACAGATTCTCGAAGATGGCTCATTTCATTCCTTGCCGGAAAACTAGTGACGCCACATACGTGGCACACCTGTTTTTCACAGAAGTTGTTAGATTGCATGGCTTACCCAAGACTATTGTTTCAGATAGGGATGTGAAATTCATAGGACATTTTTGGCGCACCCTGTGGAAAAAGTTGGGCATGTAATTAAATTTCAGCTCTGCGTATCACCCACAGACTGATGGATAGACAGAGGTGGTGAACAGGAGCTTGGGAAACTTATTACGAAGTTTGACTGGAGAAAATTCACTATTATGGGATCGAGCTCTTGCCCAGGCAGAATTCGCTTATAACGATTCGCCCAATCGTAGCACCGGATTTAGCCCATTTCAGATTTTGTATGGTATGCATCCTCGGGGAGTACATGAACCGCGAGATTTGGGACAGCTAGAACGGAGGAGTGCAGATGGGGAAGATTTCGCTGAAGCAATGAGTGAACTGCATGCAAAAGTCAAATTGAGATTGCAGGACAGCACACAGAAATACAAACACCACGCAGACACAAAGCGATGAGAGGTGCATTTTGATGTTGGGGACGAAGTCCTTGCGCACCTGCGCCGGGAACGATTTCCTAAGGGCACATATAACAAGTTGAAATACAAGAAAATCGGTCCATGCAAGATTCTGAGAAAGTTTTCAGCCAACGCCTATGAAATTCAGCTGCCACCTGACATAGGCATATCACCTATATTCAACGTGGCAGACCTGTTCCCATATCATGCCCAGGCGGAAGATAATAGTATGGTACAGCCAGAACGGGACACCCAGTTAGAGAGCAGTCCTTGGAAGAAGCAGTTACCTTCGGCCCGGACCCATGAAATTGAAGGAATCCTCAGCACCCAGGTAGCCAAGAAGACGCGCAGAAAGGAGTATCTGCGTTACCTCGTCAAGTGGAGAGACCGTCCAATGGAGGACAGCTCGTGGCTCGACGCGGCGCAGATTCAGAAGGCTGGTTACTCGGTGGAGGAGCTCATGGAACGGAGCCATGAGTTCTCTTTTACCCCGGGAGCCTGATGCAGGAGCATCTGGTCAACAGGGTGAAATCAGAGAAAAGGCAGACAAGGTTTCCAAAAAGGACTGAGGACACGGTTTGATGGATCGGCAGTAAAACTGCCTTGGTTATTTTTTTTTACTATCGTTATTATTAACTATGTAATGTTTTTTTTTTTTAATTGTCAAAACCAAAGAAAAACAATACTGTCATAATTTTACTTTTAATTAGGAACAATAGCAAATTAGGTAGCATTCTTGTGCTTGGAAACAACCATATTACGGTTGGAAAAATACAAAGAAAAACAGAATGTATCAGTTAACGGTAGGCAACCGCAAAAGGACTAACTGTAGAAACTAATGATATCACCAACAACAGTTACGTAATGAACAACTGTTTTTTGTAGAAATAATTATAAAGGGAGCGGAATGAACCATTGGGGGGGTTCCGACTTTGTGTAAACAAACAAGAGCAGAGATAACAGAGAAATAAACATTTTGTGTATCCATTTACATTGTGTTCAAACTGTGTAACCGTGCAAACAAATATATTAAGCAAGACTGTTAAATAGAGTGTGTTACAGGTGTTGCATTAAGAGAAGTGATAATGCACTGGAGGAAGAATCAAAGCCGAACAAACACAACCGAAACCCTAGGTATGTGAGATAACATACAGGCCTTGTCGTTTATAAAGCAACAGATTCATATAAATAAGCCATATAGCCGAACAAGTAAATTATACATATAAATCCCTGTACAAGTTTTCATTATATACTGTCCGCAATAGAAAAACGATTTAGGACCACAGACATGGTCGCTAACCTACAGTGAACAAGAATCAAAATTTCATCAAGGCTCAACACTGTAAATACAACCAGAGAACAACGGAAGGTCGACTTAAGAAAAGAACAGTTGAAGGTCTGCACGCAGGTCTGACATTGGGGGGTTGAAGCAAACTAAGAAGCAGCTACCAAATACCAAGGGGAAAGAACTACCCGGAATTGCAGACTGCCGAGAGCATGTTAAAGGTAGCCGTGCACAGCCCCACCTGCAAGAAAATGTGTAGAGAAGTATAGTCAGGACGACATCATAAACAGTGAAAGAAACACAGGGAAGGAACAAGAACACAAAACCGAAGTCGAGTTTACCTGCTCATGGCACCAGGACCTCCAGCCAACCCAGAAGAAATACCTGCCCACGAAGGAGCCGTGACATTAGCAACAGGAAAAGGAGTACACAAATAAATCCGGCATAGAACTCTAACTTACCAAGTTTGCATGCGGAGTTTCCAGCTGAGAGCGCCGCCACCGAACCATCAAGAACAGAGAGGAGGAATCGAACCCGTTGCAGAGGAGCACGATAGTTCCAGGGGAACAAATTGACAACAGAAAGAAAGCAAAACCCAATCATTCACAGGCACCCACAAATTGTATAGAGACAGAACCCTAAGGAGCTCAAAAGAAAACGACTAAAGCAAACCAGAGCAATCTTTGAAAATCTAACCGCGCAGCAATGTTTTCGAAACTCACCATTACAAGTAAAAGACGCCGGAAGAACAGGCAATGTCAAGCACATAGCCGCAGCCATAGTTGGAAGAGCAACTGGGCATCGAAACAGCAGACCAAACAGTCTAGGGACGGAGAGAATCACAACCCATAAGCACCAACCGAAAGTCGCAGGCTCGCAGAGCAAAAGAGGAATGACAACAACCGTGAACAGCAAAAGTGAATAGGCGCGAAGGGTCGAGAACCCTAAACCCCAAAACCTTGCGGATTTACCGAGGCAGACATCTGTTGAGTGGAGGTAAGTTTGGGGTACTGCCTCATTAAAACAGATCTACAAGTACCAGTCCCGAATTGATTCACGCAGATAAACAATCAACCAACACATTATTACATCTCGCCACGGAATAATACACCTCAGCTGACGGATAGCGGGACAACGTGGGCTGGCCCCATCAATTATTAACATTGAATTGGTTCTTCCTATGCTAGATGAAATGAATGTTCTTGTGAAAATGTCTTAAAGTTGCACAATGTATATTGCAGAGTACACAAATGCAAGAAAATTAGCAAGTATTTCATTAGATAATTTGTATATGATGCTAGATTATTTTACAGGTCAACGATTTACAAAGTGGAATACAATCATTAATATAGAAAATACTAAAAAAAATGAATTTTAGTGAAAATGGGATATTATGTATGGTCGTGCGTGGATATATGGTTCCCTTTCATTATATTGATGAGACAAGATAGTACACCAAATAGATCCTTGTGTCAAGAGACGTATTAAATAATGTTGTTATTTCAATGATACACAACTTGAAAAAAATTACACAATTACTAGCATCAGAGATAAGAGAATGATTTCCTCAAGATGAATTGCTAGAGGCCATGTCTGTGGTGTATCCTCAATATTGGAATAATCAATAATGTCAAAACACTTTAAAAGATGACTTCGTGGCTAAATTAAAAACTTTGGTGCACCATTTTTTCCATAAGGTCCAAATACATGGGGAACATATTCAAGGTATTTTGGATTCATCAAAATTGTTTCAACAAGCCACACACTTTGCTGAAACAATGTGGAAACAATTTCATGTTTTGGAGAATCCTCTAGAATATGGTGCAATAACAAGATTATGGACTATTTTAGGTGCTAGCCAATACTTACAAGAAAATATATTAGAATATTTCAAATTAGTAGATTTGTGTCAAAAAAGGATTTTGGCATCAATGGAGGATGAGAGTATGTTTAATGCACTATCATTTTTGAAGTCAAATTTGAGGAACAAGCTTGATAAACATATGGATATATGTTTAAGATTATATGTAACAAAGTATGACATTAACAATTTTCCATATGAAAGAGCACTAGCTCTTTGGCGATCAAATTGTGATAGAAGGGGTGAAAACAATATAACAAACTTCTCTAATGAACTTGATATGGAACATGATATTTTGGAGGCTCAAAATGATAATTCATCTAGAAAATATTGTGTTCATAATGAAGAAAATGAGGACCAAATTGAGAATTGGAAAATTGATATACCACAAGATTTTATCTAGTCCAATATATATGAAGGCCCAAGGGACACTTATTTTGTATACATGTTCCATTGGTAGTGTAAGAAACATTGAATGGAATAGTACAAATGATGTGATTCCTTTTATTTGATTAAATTTGTTGTTCCTATATTTTTTGTGTAGGTTGTAAATTATTTATCACAACATTCTATATGTCAATTTGACATTCCATTTGAGGTAAGAACATGTTTTAAACTTTGTATTTTTTATTGTAACATTGAAGCCACATTTCCTTGATGCAAATTATTTAAAGAATGATGTCTTGATAGTTAACTATTACTTTATCCCTTTCTTGTCTATGACAAAAAATGAAAGGAGAATTTGATGAGGTGAGGATGTGTCTTTTAACATAAGTAGTGTTCTCATATTAAAGGATAAATAAGTACTTTAAGCAGGCTTCTACTAAGAAAAAATCGGCTCATTTCAATTAGATGAAGCTTTTTTTAATGTGTAGCTTAGTCACTCTTAATGGTTTGTTTTCTTGTGGCAGTTGGATCATTTTTCCAAGTTTGAAATGTTTGGGTTTATTTTGGTTACAAAATATGGTCTCTTAAATGGTTCTAGCTTTGGTTTGATGTTTAATTTAACCTTTTGTTAAGGGATGATTGGTTTCATCTTATTTTATCGATTTAAGGGTTTCGGTTAAAGATAAATACCTTTGATGAGTAAAAATGCCTTTTGTTTATTTATTTTTCATGTTCATTTGAGAATGATATGGTATTAGGATTAATATATGACTTCAATTATTATCTGGGCATTCAATATGTTTTCCATAATAATAATTATTTTATTTATATATTTGATTATTCAAGGAATTTATTTTTTATTTTTTATTTCCTTTCACTTTGTGGTGTGACTAAAGAATCTTCACCTTTTAGAATATACTATGTTTATTTTATATTTTCTTTGAAAATACTTATTGTTTGTTAAGAAAGGAAAATGAGCTCTGCTTAGTTAAGTGAAGAGAAAAATGGTCTATGCACTAGGATCCTATGTGTTCATCATAGGAGACCTATTATCATGAGACTAAAATTCCTCTAATGAAATTATACTTTGATACCAATACGAAAAAAGTGTAATGTGTAATTAGTTGAGAATGATAGTCTATTTCATGCACTAACATTCTTGAAGTGAAAAATACCTTGATGATGATTGTTTTGTGACATAGTTTTCCAAGTAATGAACATGCATAGGCTATTGTTTCTATTTTTGTTATATTTTTTTACTCACCAACTATAGCTTTTGAGTTTGTATTATTACATTTTTTCTTTCATCATATAGGAAATTAAGTTTAAATTCATATTTATCTTCCTAATTTTTCATTTTGTGATTTCAAATAATTGTTTCCCAAATCAACATTATTAGAGTTGTGAATTGTAGAATAAAGTGCAACAACTACTATAATAGTTATGCTCCAAAAATTAGGTGAAAACCTACACATGATGCGGAAGCACTAGATTTTAAAGTTGTTGGTTTATTGGAACCTAAGGAATTGGAGAAGTATCTACCTTTTAGAAAAGTGATGTATAAGAAAACAAAAGAATTTGATGTAAAAATTCATGATTTTGATATAGCTATTCATAAACCTTATTTTCATGTGAAGCCTCTAGAATATGAATTACATATAATATGACAGAGTTATTGAGATGTGCCAAAACCAAGTTTGAGCAAAAGAAATTCTTTAGTTCAACATAACACATCTTTGGGGTTACCTCTCCAACTAGTTTCCCTTTGGGATGTAATAAGACCTTTGTGGTAAAACATGATAAAAGCATGCAAAAATATCTGCAATAGTGTATAATAAGAACCTAGAGCAACATTGCCCATGATTACTCTTTTCCCAAACATGGAAACTAGTATATTATAATTTAAATTATTATTATTATTATTATTATTATTATTATTATATATGTTTCTATACATTATCAAGGAATCGCCAATATCTTACAATGTTTTATAATTTTTTAGAAGATTAACCAATAATTTACACTACTTTTAAATAGCCTAGTGAAAAATTCAGCAAGGTTTAACAAAATTTTATAATTTAGTGAAAGATTTTCCAAAAAATTATATATGTTTATTATATTATTGAAAAAATAACCTATACAATTTCTATATACCATTGGGATTTTCCCATTTATTATACATATAAATTTGGGGGGGTTTCTGAAAATTTTCCCTATTTTTGGGTATTATTAAGCTAAAGCCAATTAGTCCACCATCTTAACATGATGGATAATATTCAAGGATTTCGTCAATAAGAGGCTTAAATAAGACATTTGTGGAGATGATACACATTGATACTATCATGCATGAATGGAGTAATTTTAGACTACGACAAATAGATAGCGACCCAGGATGAATTAGGAGGCCCCAATACCATATCCAGACCATTTGGAGGATGAAGATGAAATGAAATTTAGATCTATCATGAAGAGTTGTAGGCATAGAAAGAGATGGTTGAGCTTGTAATTAATTCATTACAATGTGTCATAGTTGCCAAATTCTGATTTTCCAAAGAATGAACATAAACATGTATTTCACCACAAATTTTAGGAATGTAATTTTGTAATTTCGAAAATAAGAAAATGTAAAATTTGTGGAAGCCCAAGGATTATAAAAGGAACATGAAAAATTAATAGGAAGTCTAAAGGTGATGTAGGAGCTCAAAAGTCATATGGGAGCTCAAGAGTCACGAGGGAGGTCAAGAGGCACATGGGAGGTGAAATGTCACCTTATTTGTTATAAATAAATCCTCATAAATTAGGAAGAGGAATTTTAGCCTTGGATTATGATCCATAAACTGTCATGACTATCCCACTAAATAGTTAATCATAACATATCTAATAATATTATATTTAAAATATGAAATTATACACTATTACAATTTTACTAAATTTCTAGATATGTAGATTTTACTGTAATTAGTGCATGCATGCAAATGGAAATTATGTACAAAATAGAGAATCAGAAAATAAAAATCTCGATTTGACTTAATCAATGCATCTAGGTGGTGAATGTGAGCGGCGGAAAGCAGAGCTAGGGTTCTATACAGGGAGTTGGTAACAATGGAGGGGTAAGGAGGGGGGAGCTCCACTCCCTCCTACAGTCATGTAGTAGTGAAAAAAAAACAATGAGGTGGGTTCAAAGCAATTCAAGGAACCAGTGGAGGTAGAGACGAAGAAGACAAGAACCAAAAAATTGGAAAGCAAAAAATGCATGAATAGGAAGGGAATCACGAGGAAGTCAAAAGAGAGAACAGAACAAGAGACAGTAGTCAGAGAACTGAACACAAGACTGCGACAGGATTCTACAAACCCAGGTCAAACATTAAACCTCAGGTTGTCTTAAATGATCCAGTGCTACAGGCACACAAGGATCACATGGTGGCTTACGCAGTCATATGCAAATTTATGGGACTATGGCCAATGGAGAAGGCATTGTACACTTGGATAAGAAACCACCGGAAACCAAAGGGAGAAATAAACCTTCATCTTGGGTCCAATGGTTTCCACAGTGGTTTTCACGAACTTAGAGGATAAAGATAGAGTGTTCGAAGGAGCACCATATTTCTATGTTGCTGCAGGACTCTACATGCGACCATGGGTGATGAATTTTGTCCCAGAGCGAGAAACATTCACATCGGTACCGGTATGGATTAGACTCTACTCCTTACCTTTAGATTATTGGTTACCTAAATCCTTAAAAGCCATAGGCAATAAACTAGGTCATTTTTTAAAGATATCAGATGCGACTCTGCGAGGCAAATATACCTCCTTTGCCCGCATATGTGTAGAAATGGACCTATCGGGAGCACTTCCGGATGAAATTATTCTAGAAGTATATGATGAAGAATGGGTGTAGGAGGTGGACTATGAACATGTCCCATTCATATGCCATAAATGTCATGAACATGGGCACCTCTTTAGAGATTGCCCAATCAACAAACTAGACGACAATATAAAAACCAACACAGGAAAAGACCTGGAAGGCTTTACCAAGGTGGGAGGAAGAGGAAAAGGAGGGGGAAAAAGAACCAAAAGAAAACTAGTGAGGATAAGCAAAAAAGTCATAACAGTTTCAAAATTTTAGAAGAAGAAGCGAGGAACAATGGAATGGACAAGGCACCGAAGGATAAGCCTGTAGAAAAGGAAAAAGATGATAGCATGGAGGTCACACATGAGAACAAAAAACTAAAGGAGGATACGCAGAGCATAATGGAACTTGGCAGGGACCATGAGATGACCCCAAGTGAAATTGGCACACAGGATTAGGAGCTACAGGAGATTCTGGAGAGGGAGAATCTTGATCTAGAAAAGTTCCTAAAGCAGGGGACCACCAAGGGTGTTGATTCTCTACCACAAGAGGAGTTTGACAGAGTGCAACATCTCTTCCTATGGAGATCTCAAGCTAAGGATACTGGAATCAAAAGAAACCATGACAGTCAGGAAAATAGAGGGATAAAACCAATGGAGGTAACATCGGGACACTCATTCAATAACCCAGGCAGGAAAAGAGGAAGGAAGAGACAGAATGAGCTACTGACAGAGTGTGGGAAACTCTTGCTTAACTCAGGAAAGATGAAAGATCTTACCAGTTACTCATTTACAAACCTTTCATAATGAAGCTCACAACCTGGAACATTAGGGGTCTAGGAAGTAAAAGAAAACAAAGAAATCTCAACAATAGAATAAAAGAAGAAAAACCAGATATGGTGTTTATATAGGAAACAAAATGTTCAATAGACAAAATCAGAGAGATACATAGAAAATGGATTATTAAGTATGAGTATCTAGAAGTTAAAGCAAACAACAAAGCAGGAGGGATTCTCACTCTGTGGAATCCCCAGAAACTTGGAATCTTGGATGTTGAAGCATCCAGGAACTACCTTTCAATGGTTATACAACCTTTGGGTGACAAGGAAATCTATATGATCACTAATGTCTATGGTCCACAAAAAATTGAAGACAAAATCTGGCTTCTCAACTCATTAGAGAAGCCGAGAGAGAGACATCTTGCTACGCCTTGGATTCTGGGAGGGGACTTCAACATGATCCGATCTCTTACAGAGAAATAAGGTGGGACTAGAACACTAGGTAGAGACTCCATTGCCTTCCAGAACTTCCTAAACAACATATGGCTGGTGGATACGAAGACAATAAATGGCACCTTCACCTAGAAAAATAAGAGGTGAGGGGCTTCTCAAGTTGCCTCTAAACTAGACATACTCTTAATCTCAGAGGACCTCTTTCTCAATGGCCTTGACTTGACTGCTCTAATCCTTCCTTTTGGAGGCTCGCACCACTGGCCTATTCAGCTTGAAGCTTCTTTTATAGGCACTCCGAGAAACAAACCTTTCAGGTTTGAAAATGTTTGGCTCACTCATCTTGACTTCATCACTAATATTGGCAAGTGGTGGGTGGAAGACATACATTTTCAAGGCACGAAGATGTTCCTACTACAACAGAGACTGAAACACATCAAACTCGGGCTTAAAGAATGGAACAAAAATGAGTTTGGCAATATTTTCAAAGCCAAAAGAGAAGTGGAACATAAACTACATAAAATTAACCAGATCCTCATTATAGATGGATTCACTGAGGAAAGGAAAATGCAAGCTGACTCTCTTCAATAGAAATGGGACAACAGATGCCAGAAAGAAGATATCTTCTGGAGACATAAATTGAGAGTGCAATGGATTAAAGAAGGGGAAAGAAATACAAGGTTTTTCCACAAATCAACCATGGATCACGGGGCTCATAACAAGATTGTAAAACTCAGAGATCCTCAAGGGAAAGAGCTAAGTACCCACAAAGAAATGGAATCTGTTCTGATACAACATTTCCAAAGCACAATAGAGGAGCCTCTCTTAGACATATCACAATTTATCAATAGCTTCACACAGTGCATTCCAAAACTAGTAACCAGGGAAGACAATTACAATCTCAATAGGCCAGTGACTGAAGAGGAGGTCAATGAAGTCATCAAAGAGATGCAAAATGGGAAATCTCCAGGCCCAGATGGGTTCAATGTAGACTTCTTCAAAACATGCTGGGAAATCGTCAAACAAGATATCCTTGATGTTGTGGAGGACTCAAGGAAATCAAAAACAGTGTTAAGGGCGCTCAATGCATCTTTCATAGCCTTAATTCCAAAGCAGGAAAAAGATATGACACCAGATAGATTTAGAACCATAGCCTTATGCAATGTGGTGTACAAAATTATTTCTAAAGTAATTGCAAATAGACTCAAGCCCCTTCTTCCAACTCTTTTGTCTGAGGAGCAAACTAGTAATGTAGAAGGAAGGAAAATTCTCAACAACATCATTCAAGCTCACGAGGCGGTTCATTCTCTCAAGAGCACTAAGCAAGAGGGTATGATTATACAGCTTGACCTTGTGAAAGATTATGATAAGCTAAGCTGGTTGTATATTAGGGATGTAATAAAAGCGTATGGCTTCGATCACAACTGGATAAGATGGGTGATGGCCCTTGTCACCACAACTAGTTTTTCAATCCTACTTAATGGCTCTCCATCCAGAACTTTTAGGCCTTTAAGAGGCCTCATACAAGGAGATCTGATCTCCCCCTTCCTATTCATTCTCATGATGGAAGGGTTAGGTAAAATGATCACAACAGCTAAAGAGGAGGTAAGAATCCAGGGTCTCAAACTTACCCTGAATGGGGACACCTTGACTCACCAACAATTTGTGGATGACACCATGCTGTAGGGCACACCCATAGTCAAGGAAGCTAAATTATTAAAACAAATCCTGAATGATTTTGCTATGGCTATTGGTACAGAGGTAAGCCTCACAAAATCAAAAATTTTCTTTTTCAATACTAACATTGCTATTCAGAGAAATCTCTCTAGAATTCTTGGCTTTCAAAGAGATCAACTACCCTCCAAATATCTGGGAATACCTCTCACTGACAAACCTCTGAGTAAGGAAGTTTGGGAGCCAGTGACTAATAAAATGTAGGACAAAATCAGAAAATGGACAAGTAGATCTTTAAACTTAGCAGGACGGTTAGTTCCTACAAAGGCTGTCCTGCAAACCATACCCACCTTCATGCTTTCAGCTCTTCTTGCCCCAAAAGGAGTTTTTCAACACATCAGGAACATCCAAAGAGATTTTCTTTGGGGTAAAGGAGAAGAGAAAAAGAAATGGGCTCTGGTAGCTTGGGAAAAGCTATGCAAACCCAAGACACATGGAGGTTTGGGACTTCACGACCCGAAAACCATAAGCAAAGTTTTGGGGGAAAAACTTTGGTGGAGATGGCTAAAGGAAACAAGAACCCCATGGGCAAAGCTTTGGAAACAGAATTATGCAAAGAACTAGCAAGATAGGGATCATATTCAAATGATAGGGATCATCAAGGGCTCCCACATTTGGAACAATGCTTGGGAGAATAGAGCTATTGTTTAGAAGCATAGTTTCAGGGAGATCAAAGATGGAAACCTAGCTAGTTTTGGGAGGATAATTGGTAGCAAGAGCCTAACCTGTGTAAAAAAGGACTAGAAATTGTTAAAAATGACACTCAAAATAAAGGACTACTTAGGGTAAGTGACTTTTGGGATCAGACAAGGGACAATGACAAATGGAGGAAATGGAAAGACCTAGTATACAGTGAAGAAACCCCTTTGAAGGCCCAGGCTGAAGCTCTTGCAGTGGTACTGGAACAGAGAAATATTTTGACTTCAACTTCATCTGACCAACTAAGATGGGGAAGAAATAGTGTAGGCAACTTCAACCTCAAAGAATCCAAAAGAATTGCCACTGGGCTTGACTTTCCCAACCCTGATATGATATGGAAGAACATATGGTAGAACCCACATTGGATGAAAATCAAACTGTTCATATGGTTGGTACAGCATAAAAAAGTTCTGACTTGGGAAAATCTAAGAAAAAGAGGTTTAGCTGGTCCATCTAGATGCCAGTTATGTGGTCTACAAGAGGAAACGATGGATCACCTACTCAACCTCTACACTTTCACCTCTACCTTATGGAATTGGGTAGCCTCAATCTTTAGGAAAATTGAGAGGGATGAAAACAGTATCACTAGAACTTTGATGAATTGGAGGAAAAACTTCTCAGATAATGAAACAGTCAACAATGCCTGGACTCTGATACCGGGTTTTCTGATCTGGGATGTATGGAAAAAACACAACAATAGGATTTTCAAGAACAGAACTAGATCAAATCAAAGCATCATAGCTTATATTTTAATACAACTCAAAGAAACTATGAGCACCCTTCTGAACCAACTCCCCGAGAACCCTCCTCAAAACCAGGATGCTCAGATTCTTGTGCATTTGGGTCTCCAATGGACTGTACCCCAGGGCATAAGCAAGATCGTAAGACATACAATAGAGGGGAAGGACTTCTCGCAACCACACCCCCATGGCTTCTTGAAATTTAATATAGATGGAGCCTCTAAGGGAAACCCTGGGTTTATTGGTTATGGAGGAGTCATAAGAGATGAGCAGGGAAAAATAAAAGTCATCTTTCAGATTCATTTGGGGAATGCCACCAATAACATGGCAGAACTCATGGCCTTAGAGAAATGCCTAGAAATGTTGATTGAGAACAATTTACACAATACCATCATAGAGGTAGACTCTGAACTGATAATTAATTCGGTGAAAAAGATAGGCAATGGCACAACACCAGAGAAAGTTTCAAACCACTGGCGGTTATTGCAGGTTTACCAACGCATACAATCCCACCTGAGAACCCTAAGGACACTCAGATTTGTTCATGTGCACAGAAATGCCAACAGATTAGTGGATCAACTAGCGAATGAGGGTGTGCTCTGCACAAAAGATAACAAAAGCTATGTATGGGAGATGACACCCTCAGGAAATTTGCACGAGGACTATCATAGACAGGCGATCGCAGATAGGGAGTATTTTCAATGGATGAAAGACAAGCAGTAAATGGACCAATGGATTCAGCAGGAAGCAAACCAAAGACAATGAGGAAGCAAGGGGTAATCAGTGAGTAGGTTGAAAGGAAAATAACCATCGATGGCAGCGAGCACTAGAATCTGACGGATTTCGGGCGGAAAGTTGCACGATGGATATCACATAAATCGGACCCGAAAAGTTATAGAATGGCAGTTTAGGCCACCCATCGGGTCCGATTGGGATTATAATGAGTGTGTATGTTGCTGGCCCGATATCGACTCTGAACCATCGGATCGGTGAGAGCCAGATCGCACGGGAGTCGGGCCATGAAACTACCCGAGGGTTAATACATATCTCAGACCCGAAATTTCATAGTAGGTTGTTTTAATTACTCATCGAGTCCGAAAGGCTTTTAAGAGGTGGGCTTGTTGGCTCACCCGAAATCTGTTTAAACCGTCGGATCTCTGAGGACTGCCAAGTCACTCACTGTAGGTATTGTGGGCCTTTGGTTTATGCGGGCGTACGTTTATTTGGGCCTTTGGTTTATTGTGGGCCTTTGGTTTATTGTGGGCCTTTGGTTTATGCAGGCCATTGTTTGTTGTGGGCCCTTGTCACTAAGGGAGGTTCGAGGTTTAGCAAACCCGAAAGAACCTTAGCTCTTTTCATTTCTCTTTAGGGTGAGGAAGAAAGGTAGGTTTTCTAGTGCTTTGGTAATGTTTGCATCTACCCTTTTGTGGTTTGTCTGAGTCAGGTATGGGGCTGTGTCTGAGTCAGGTATGGGGCTCTTGGCTCCATTCTCCAAAGTGTACAATATGTATTTTTTTTATCTAGATTAATGGAAAGCTCTACTCTTACTAGATTAAAAAAAAAGAGAAAATAAAAATCTCTCGCACACACATAAGTCACAAGATATTCTATGGGAAACCCTTTCGGGAGAAAACCTAGTTGGAAAGCAAGGTCACTTCACTCTCTTTCTTTGTTTGGAAATATGATTGTAGGTACAAAGAAGTATGGCATGTGGCCTGTGGGCTACTACAATGCATAATTACTCTATGTGTGGTCTACCTCCTATCCCTCTTGGATACTTTTTTCAGCTATGGAACAACTGCAATTGAAATAATGGAATGCCTCTTCATCGTAGTGGCCCAATTATAACACAACCTGATAACCTACCAGTGGTTAAGTTTGACTACCTCAACTTTTGACCATAGTTACAATATAAAATATTCTGGAGTCTTTTACATCACAATCACGTGGCTAGCCCCTTTCCAATTAATAATGTGGGTTGATGTGGCATCCTCTTGCACCAGGGTGGTGAAAAGAAGAAGGTCAACTTCTGAGTGGCATAACTTTCGAATATTGACTCTGATTGGGATGTGTCTTGCATTGTTGGACAGATCTCTATATGTATAATAGCACAAAAAGACATCACGCTAAAGTGGTAAAGTTTTACCCCCAAAAAACGTTATTTGATGCCTCAAAATGCTCCTCGAATGTTTTAGATCCTGTTTTGCCAAACTGGGTCCCGCTGATAAAAACGGTCCGGTGAGTTAATTCCTCCACTTTTTCCACTCTTAATGCCTTAAGATGGATGAAAAATAATATAATGATCCAATATAGATCACACCTCCCTATTTTGGGAGGCTTTTGGTCCCCAAACATTTCTACTGGATGAGGTGAGGAAATTTTACCCCCACCTTCTTTCTAGCGTACCATTTAGCTTTGCTCAAAAGTTTTCCCTTCAACCGAATCTACCAAAGTTCATGCTACTCCTATCTTGTAGTTCTAAACCTCTTCTACAAAATTATATCTTTTGTCAACTCTGCTTGAGAATATGGTGCCAAAGCCTCCATAGAAGGTAGGACCTGTTCCTCTTCTTGATCTAGCATGGAAGGCTCATAGAATTTCAAATTATCTACATCCACAACTGAGTAAATGTGCATATATGGTGGAAAGATGAGTCAATAGGCATTATCATCCACCTTTTATAGTATCTCAAAGGGACCATATCTTAGAGACTTTATTTTCTTACTAGGCCCTAACATCCTCTCCTTGTTCAACTATAACCATTCTCTCTCTCCCACCTTGAACTATTTATCTGTTGTATGCTGATCATGCTTGGCCTTATACTTCTCCTCTAACATTTGAAATGTTTCTTGTACTCGTATATGTATCTACTTGATCTTCTCTAAAAAGAATTCAGCCCTTAAACCATCTCTTGTAAGATCTCCCCTCACTCATCCTTGCTACCCATATGCAATATCCAAAGGTGAAGGTAGAAAATATCCAAAACAAGTTTCAAATGGGGACTTTCCTGTAGAAGTGTGGATTGCTTTGTTGTACAAATATTCTATATACACCAGATTTTCATCCCAGGTCTTCAGATGCTTCTCATTGTATCCCCTTAGAAGATGCACCAAAGTCATATTAAATGCTTTTGTTTTCCCATCTGTCTGTGGATGGAATGTTGTAGATATCTTCAACTTTTTGTCCATCTTCTCTCACTATGTAGTCTAGAATGCATTGAGAAATATCAATACACCTTTCTAAAATGATGATCCTTGGTATTCCAAAGTGTACCCAAACTTGTCTAAAGAAAAAGTTTGCTGCTTCTTTCCCATTGACGGTATTTTTACAAGGCATCAGAAGAACACATCTTGTTGAACTTGTTAGCTACCATGAAAATGTAGTCATGTCCCTTCTTGTTTATTGGTAAATCTCCCACAATTATATGGAAGTGTTTTCCGAGGGACGAGTAGGTATAGGTAAGGGATGATATGAACCCTTTTTCCTGTTGTTAGGCTTAATGGTACATCAAAGCATGCATCTTGTTATCACCTGGATTGAACCTCAGCCGAGATGATTGGATCAATAAAATGATATTAGGCTAGGTATAGTAGCACAAGGTTTGATTTTATTTTGAAGGGTTTTGCTGGATCAGGAGGAGCCAAACAGTTAGAGCAAGGAAATTTGGTCAAAATTGAAGGGTGTTTGATGGGGCAAGGTAGGCACAAGGTCCAGCACTCTAGGGTTTTGATGGGTGAGGTGATTCAAGATAGGTGAGAAGCTAGAAAGAGCATGTAAGCAACATGGATCCTTCCTAAACTGAAGAAAACATAGACTGTTAATATTTTCCCAAAACAGAGCATAAATATTATGGGTTTTGCCTATCAACTTGAAAACATCCACTTAAAAGCAATGAAATGATTGATGAAGTACAAAAAACATTTTACATATGATCACAATAGAGAAAACTGAATTGAACATCATACCACATGGATCCCATAGAAATAGCTGCAACTTTTCATTAATCTCCTACTAAAACTGATACAAAATGATGTCTACTCAAATCATAAGCATCCAACTGAGTCCAACCCTTTACAATGAGAAAGAAAAAAGAAGATATAGCCCTCAATTCAACCTCCTCCCATCCTAAAGTGTCCAATCTCTAAGATGAGGAGCTAATCCATCAAAATTTGAACAAGAAACTGGAATCTAGACAACCCTAACAACTTGCCTCTAAAAGGGAGGGAACTGATTCATTTGACATCAAGAGAACGTTTGATCTAATGAATCTCCCCTCCAGTAACTAATATTCATCTTATTTACATGCCTAGTCAAAATTTACATCAGTAAAAACATCATCCATGAGAGAAAACCCAAAAATTACAGTCATGGCACGGTAAAGTGAAAATTTAGCATAAAATTGTCCTATGCACAGTGCCAGAAGGCTATATGCAACACTTTTTGCAGGGCCATTTTGGAGGCCTTCCCGATGTCCAAATTGAGCTCATGAGATCTCATTGGAAAGCTTATCCTGTCTACTTTTCAAATCTACCTTTATTTTCACATTTGGATTTGATTTAACCCCTAAAAGAATTGATTCTCTTAATACTGCTTCTATGTGCAGTGCCATGGTCAAAATAGGGGTAGAAACATGATTTTTTAGGTGTTTTTTGACCTTTTGGCTGACCAGTTTTGCTCCAAAAGCTTAGAAAATGAATAGGGAGCATGCTTACATCATTAGAAATCCAATGGTGGTCTTCTTTTGGTCATTGTATGCTCCTAGGAAAAGCGTAGTGCCAGTGGCACTGCGCATAGAGCCAAATTAGCAGAAAATTGTCCTATGTGCATCGCCAAAAGGCTATGTGAAGTAAGTTCTGCAGACCACTTTTGTAGGCTTTTCTGGTGTCCAACTTGAGCCCATGATAACACGTTGGAAATTTCTCTCTCTTGGCTACACAATGGACCTATCATGAACTCAAAATGATTAATTATAGCCCCTGAAAAGTCAATTCTCCCAAGACTGGTCAAAAAGTGCAGAATGAGGGTGAAAGAATGAAGTGTTCTCTTGAAGGAAACTTTTAGAGGTCTTCATCAACTCCAAATTGAGATCATGATAACTCATTGGAAATATATTTCTCTCTAGTTATCAGTTGACTCATCAATAAAGTCATTTGGACAATCCAGCTAGAAGAAAAAATGATTTTCCCAAAGTCACTGTAGAAGTGTAGCAACTCTCTTGTAGCAACTGTATTTTTGACATTTCTCTAAAACCATGACACCTATGTAAACCGTGAAGGATTTTTTTCATCCTTTGTCTATTATGGACAAAAACCTCTCTCACATTTGCCAAATCCATCCCTGTTTGGTCCAAAACATAGTTTGAAGAAACGCCAACCCTATGTGTGGCAAATGATTTGTCCCTTGGAATGAATTATTGAAAAATGATGGAGACATGATGTGTTTGAGTTGGAATGGCCTCATACTTGCTGAAATGACCTCCCTTATGCCTCATATACTCAAATGCCTCTGATTCCATAGCCAAACCTAGCTCAATGGGTGAGGAAATTAGGGTTTAGTGCTTGTGGAAAATGATGATTTGGACACCCTTGGGAAAAGACCACTCCCTTTGGCATGCACTTAACCCTTTGAAACTTTACCCTTTCACTTGACTATTTCCTTTGACAAATTGATCTTTTGATGTTCTAGCATCTTTGGAACACTGAGTTAACAACTTGGGATGGTGAAATTATTACATTTGAAAGACATAAAATTACATAATGAAATAAGCATTTCTCTTTACAAATCATCTTCACATGGTGAAGGGATGTTATTTGATCAACCTTTACTTGCTGGTCTTATGCAATGGAATGGAACCTTGGCAACCCTAATGACCTAACGAAACCTTGAAAAACCCTAAAAGACCTAATGAGACCTTGAAGGATTGAACTTCAAGATGACATAATGACCTCATGACTGATACAAGTGGCATGATAAAAATAACTTTATGGATGATGTACATTCAACAAGATATGAAACTATGCTAGCAAGTAATCACATTTAGGGAAGAGTGATGTTTTTAGACTAGGACTACCATCAGTGACTATTTTTTTTGCATGACCTAGTGGAATGATAAAATTAATTCTGAGTGGGACCCTTAAAATGATATGAAAAGAGGATTTTTGATCACTGATGGCAGGATGCAAATACTGACTCTAACATTGGCTCCATTGGGGATGGCAGCTCCTTAGAGGTGCCAAGAACACTGTAGAACAAGTAACCTTATCCATTGGGCATGGATTAAAAAAAAAAAAAACTCAATCTGAAATACATGACTGAATATTGATGACTCAAAGACACAAACTGACTTTTACTCAACTGAAAACTGACTCAATACTAAAACACAGATGAAAAACTTAAAAAGATGCTCAAAATAGATCTTATTCAATAAAACCCACTCTAACTATTCCATTCATCACCCAATCAAGTGAAGTGAAACAACCAATGCAACCAAGTAAGCATTTTGGCCGCTATTTGAATTCTCCGCAAGTGCTTGTTTATGAGAAAGAAGAGAGAACTATTGAAAGGAAACTCCCATGAAAATTTGTCAACAGATTGAATCTTGATGAAATTGCAAAGCATGAGCCCACCTGCTGACCTCAAGAATGTTTCGAAAGTATCTTCATAGGAATACATATTGATTTCCAGCCCATCTAATATGTTACTACTCTGCTCTAGGTAGTCTTCGTACTTTTGTTTTAAAATTTTCCTAACATCTATGTTTTATTTTTTTTATGACTGCACAAATTGAAAAAATGATCCTGAAACTCACGAATGACTAATTTTTCTTGATGATCAACAACAACAAAAAAAATCTTCTTCATTACTCTCCTGATATGACTGCAAATCTTGGTATGAGCTTTGTAATGAAACTCTTGTTGAACAAGACAATGAAGTCAGATGTCGGATCAAGTTTATATAAACATTCTTTTCGGGCTCATATTTAGCTAATGGAGAAGGACTTTTACTACATATATTATCCAACACATCATCTATTGGGTCATGAAAAACCTCCAAATATTGCTGCAACCTATTTTCCATCAGTTTTAATGGGACTGCATGACACTCTACAGGCTACTCATCCTTTTCTTTAGAGATATTATGAAAATTTTCTTTAAAAATTGAAATGTTTCAAAACATAGTGGTACAGAGTCATCTTGCATCATTTGATCATATGTTTCATCTTCCAAGCCTTCATCTGCAATTTGAAATTCAATGGAACTCGGTGGCTGCAAATCTAGAGCTAGGGAGGTTTCTATGTCGCAAATGATTTCCTCGACCAATTCATGAGAAGGTTTATCCTTTATAGTGTTGACCACTCGCTTATCTTCTTTCTTATAGTTTTCCTTCATTTTTGCAAATGAGGAGAAACATAAGGGTAAGGAGCTCTAATAAAAAATTTTATTATCCTCTTGATTGTCAAGATCAAAACTCAATGAGTGCTAATTTCTGATCGCATCAAAGGTACCTCTGATGAACTAAAATGGAGTAAAACATAGAGGCAAATATCCTTCACTTCCAATTTTTCTGCAATTTCCTCATCACTATCATACCTGATATGCTTCAACGGATTACTGTATTCAAGCTGTTGAAGCTGAACTTCCTCCTCCCACAAACCAGCTGTTGATTGCTCTGCAAGATTAGCTTCTGTTTGGAGAACATAATAATTGTCGTACTGATCAAAATTTGGAAAATCATCAATATAAGTAATGTCACCAATCATACACATTATATTATTAGATTGTTTCTCTTTGGATTGATCTACAAATCCATTTTCAAATCTATGGTAGCTAGGATTAGCAAGAAAATTTTTAGGGCTAGCAATCTTTTTTTTTTTGGGACAGGTGGGTCATGGTGATCTTGAATAGAAAATTCATCTCTCGAGGTGATTCTTTGTATCATTTATTCCATTTTACTTACCAAAATGTCAATATTTACCTCTGAAGATGTTAGGTGCTCTACAATGTTCTCCCTCTCTTCTTCCTTCAGCTTTGCCCTTTTGATCAACAGATTAGCCTCTACATCTACTACATTGTTCTGCATCTCTTCAAGTGTTGCAAGGTTCCTTTCCCTTAGCTGAAACTCTATTTCTGGATCAAAGGCATCCAGGTAGTGCAAGAGAGCGGATCCAGGAGGAGGCCTTATATTAGCAGGCATCAAAAAATAGACTTGGTTAAACCTGGCAGAAAAATATTGTATTGTCTCCCCTGACAATCTTTTCAATTGGTTATACTCTTCTAGAATCAAGAAAGGGTTTTGTTTTATCACCCACTTGTCGAGGAAAACTTTGAAGAACTGCTGGAAATCTGAGATGCTCGCATCAAGCAAGTTTTTGAACCAACTCGACTTTTCCTTGCAAATAAAGAGCGAATAGCCTGATAAAGACATCATACTCGTTGACTTCAAAAAGGTCAAGGAAAGTCTCAAAATTCTGCATATGTCTGTCAGTAGTGATATTGTCATATTCACCATCAAACCTCGGCAGGTATAGGTAATGATTTTCAGGGAAAGCATGGAGTATAGGAGGTAAGGTGAGTGGTTTGTATCAATCTCAAATTTTACAAGGTGTAGGAGTATATACAGAAGCTATAGAATCAGTCTTGGTATCTTTAGGCTCATCAGTTTGAAGATGGTCATCATAAGATTCAGAATAAGGGTCTTGATCAAGATCAAAGGCGTACGAAGAATTTGTTTTCAAAATATTTAAAGGGAAGGAATCACATGCAGGTATAGGATATTTTCTCAAATACAGTATACTTTGTAAAACCTTTTTGACATTCTCAGGAAAAGAGAAAAAATAATTTATGACAAAGAACATAATGTCTTGGATGAATTTACAACTTGAATACCTGATCTTTCCATACTGTCCCTTCATGCTTTTGTTGGTCGGGTTCATCCTCCAGTGGAGTCTTTGGATATGATCTCGAAACTAATTTGGAGTCACCAGGTGAATGATTTCAACCTTCCTGTTTCTGATCGTTGTCCACCATCAACAATCAGATCTACATCTGAACTTTGATGATATTTCCCAAGGAATACGAAACATTTCGCTCGTTCCCCAGTATGGTCACCACTATATTAGCACCTGGATTGAACCTCAGGCTGAAGGAAGGTAATGCCAGGTTAACCACAAACCATGCTTAGCCAAGTAGCTAGCCTTACTAGGCTAGGAGAGGGCTCCCTTAGTAAGGATCTCAGTAGAGATGACTGGATCAAGAAAATGATATTAGGCTAGGTATATTAGCACAAGGTTTGATTTAATTTTGAAGGGTTTTGCTGGATCAGGAGGAGCCAAACAGTTAG
The DNA here is from genome assembly GCA_031772625.1 of Pinus tabuliformis. Taxonomy (NCBI): domain Eukaryota; kingdom Viridiplantae; phylum Streptophyta; class Pinopsida; order Pinales; family Pinaceae; genus Pinus; species Pinus tabuliformis. The sequence continues at coordinate 1,343,709,057 of CM062819.1, read as the reverse complement.
GGCAAGGAAATTAGGTCAAAATTGCAGGGTGTTTGATGGGGCAAGGTAGGCATAAGGTTCAACACTCTAGGGTTTTGATGGGTGAGGTGATTCAAGACAGGTGAGAAGCTAGAAAGAGCATGTAAGAAACATGGATCCTTCCTAAACTGAAGAAAACATAAACTGTGAATATTTTCCCAAAACAGAGCATAAATATTATGGGTTCTGCCTATCAACTTGAAAACATCCACTTAAAAGAAATGAAATGATTGATGAAGTACAAATTTTTTTTTAACATATGATCACAATAGAGAAAACTGAACTGAACATCATACCACATGGATCCCAAAGAAATAGCTGCAACTTTTCATTAATCTCCTGCTAAAACTGATACAAAATGATGTCTACTCAAAGCATAAGCATCCAACTGAGTCCAACCCTTTACAATGAGAAAGAAAAAGAAGATATAGACCTCAATTAAACCTCCTCCCATCCTCAGGGGTCAAATCCCTAAGATGAGGAACTAATCCATCAAAAGCTGAATAAGAAACTGGAATCTAGGCAACCCTAACAACTTGCCTCTAAAAGGGAGGGAATTGATTCATTTGACTTCAAGAGAACTTTTGATCTAATGAATCTCCCCTCCTGTAACTAATATTCATCTTATTTACATTCCTATTCACCATTTACATCAGTAAAAACATCATCCGTGATAGAAAACCCAAAATTACAGTCATGGCACAGCAAAGTGAAAATTTAGCAGAAAATTGTCCTATGCGCAACGCTAGAAGGCTATGCACAACACTTTTTGCAGGGCCATTTTGGAGGCCTTCCTGGTGTCCAAATTGAGCTCATGAGAGCTCATTGGAAATCCTGTCCTATCCACTTTCCAAATCTGCCTTTAGTTTCCCATTTGGAGTTGACTTGACCCTCAAAAATAGATTCTCCCAAGACTTCTTCGATGCACAGTGCCATGGTCAAAACAAGGGCAGAAACATGATTTTTAGGTGTTTTTTGACCTTTTGGCTGACCAGTTTTGCTCCAAAAGCTTAGAAAATGCATAGGAAGCATGCTTAAATCATTAGAAATAAAATGGTGGTCTTATTTTGGTCATTGGATGCTCCTAGGAAAAGCGCAGCGCCACTAGAGCCAAATTAGCATAAAATTGTCCTATGCGCAGCGCGAGAAGGCAATGCACAACACGTTTTGCAGGCCACTTTTGGAGGCCTTCCCCATGTCTAAATTGAGCGCATGATAGATCGTTGGAAAATTAACTCTCTTGGCTACACAATGGACCTATCAATAATTGAAAATGATCAATTATAGCCCCTGAAAAGTCAATTATCCCAAGACTGGTCAAAAAGTGGAGAATGAGGGTGCAAAAATGAAGTTTTCTCTTGCAGGAAAATTTTGGAGGTCTTAGTCAACTCCAAATTGAGATCATGATTGTTGGCTTATATGGGTCTGACCCATGTTCGGAAGAATTATTTAGCCAAGCAAATCCCGCAGCTACTGGCCCTTTCGACAACAGTCTGCGAAGCACGGACTGAGGTCTCACCCGAGGTAGCAGGGGAGGGTGCTGGAACCAGGTTTCCGCACCCTTGGGATGCCTAGATGTGGTTTGAAGGTTTCATGGCCCATTCTGCAACTTTGCATTTCGGTGTATTTGTGCAGATCTCGAATACCTTTTACTGTTTTATTAGCGCGCAGTCTTCAAAAATATGAAGTATTGTAGCTTAGATCCACTTAGAAGGGTCTTTAAGCAAACATTTAACAGATTTGGCCAGTTCATGTACTGAGAATACACTTAGATTCACACATATCCATAACATAAGTATATGCACTTAGATTAAATAGTTATATCAATCATTCATACAATCAGATTCGTGATAGCTCAAATTGTAATACAGAATTTGCAGAAGAAAATTATCTTTATTTCCACTTATCACCAATACATCCAGATTTTCCCTGTGCACTCAGCTGTAGGGGTCCACGAACACAGCTGCGGACTCTCCCAGGCCTCTACACACATAGCTGCAGAGCCTCTATCCACTACCCAAACCCCTGACTCAGACTTACAAATGCTTTCAAAGTGCTTCCTTCACAAACCCATTACAATTCAGATCCAAGATCAAACCCCAAAAAGAACTGCCTTTCCCTCATAGAGCCAGGCTCTATTTATACCTATCTATGGTCCGCAGACCGACTTGCTTCCTATTATTTTATATTGTTTCTTGGGTGGACAACCCTTTGACTTGACCTTTTACATTTTGCGCTCCACATATTTCGGAGATTTACAATATTTTTATCCTACTTTCTAGGCTATCAGACCCAAAACTGTTAGGCAGGACCTTTGCTACCCAACAGTCCCCCAACACAATCATCGTGACTTGTGCTGAGTCACTCGTTGGTGCAGCTAAACGCACTGCCGTGGCTTCGCGGTTCGCCTCCCTCTGAGTGAAGCTCATCGTCCTACTGCTTCTTCGTTGTCTCCTACAACACTTCGTCCGGCTCCTGCTTCAGTGTTTCTACCCCTCCTTGCGACCAATGATGCTCATTCTGCTCTGCTCGGTTAACACAGAACACCCCCTCATAGGATTTTAACTCGAGCAAGGGAGCTGGATACGGCACCTCCTTATACCACCGCAACCATTTCCAACCTTTGTGTCTGCTCTCTGCACTATCTGCTGCAGCTTGTGTTGCAATTTTGTAAGATAGTTGCTACTGTCCGTGAGATCCCAATCCTCAAGGTCCTTTAGAGACGACGTATAATCTTCATTTCAACTCGTAGTCTCCTTTTTTCCATCCTTTCTCTGTATTGTTGTAGTTCTTCGTCCTACCCCTGGGCGGAGCAACAACATCTGGACCAATTCTACTTCATGGCACCCTTTTTCCAGTACATCCCCTACTGTTGATGCTACAACCTGTGGGACGCCCACAGCAGTGAACACCGTGCTCCTTAGGGAGTCCTGCTTCTCCCTCAACCATATCACCACCTTTGGGCTTACTCCTTGTGTAGAGAAAATGAACAACTCCATATCAATGCCCAACATATGGTTTCCAGAAGTGTAGGTCACCTCGTGGATGCCGCTCAGTGATTTATAAGCGATTCAAATTTCAAATGCACTAGTTCCCGCCTATTCTAGCCTCCTCATGTAAAATCTGTGGCAGCTCTTTCCATATCTGGCTCGTACTCACTTTCTTAATTGCCCACCACCCACTCCCTTTCACCATAATGCAGACATCCTGTCATGAATAGTGACATGAACAGTCACCTTTCCTCTTAGCAACGCAACAGTGTACTTTGTACCGTGCGACCGCGATATTGGTGATGGGCCAGATCGTCATGTATCATGGTAGTCATGCCTCTTTCTCCCAGACTGCTTTACCGTCCCACTCTTTCTTTCAACTAGTTGGAGCGGTGAGACTGTCCTTCAAACGGTTAGTTAGGCGGTTGGCCCACCCGTATAGAGCTTCCAGCGACTGCCATTCACTTGGCCCAGGAAGAGGTCTCCATTGAGCTTGGAAAGCTAAACCGCGCCCCCATCGGTAACTTCTTTGACGACACAGGGTCCCAACCAATGCATTTGGGGTTTTCCAGGGAATTTCTCGAACTTACTATCATAGAGCAATACTAGATCATTCTCCTTGAAGGTGCACACCTTGATAGATATGGTGATCATGCCACGCTTTTTCCCGTTGTTTCTGTACTTGCTAATGGAATCCCGCCAAAAACCATTCCTCTTCCAGTTCTGCTAGCTGTGCGAGCCTTTCCTCCAAAGCCCCACGGTCTGCCATATTTGTGATTGCCATGATCCGTAGATTAGGCACAATATATTCCATAGGCATGACAGCTTCATGGCCATAGACTAACCGAAAAGGTGTCTGGCCCGTCAACTTCTTGCACGTGGTTCGGTATGCCCATAGCATAGCTGGGATGCACAAGTCCCAGTCATTTCATCATGCATTGCAAACTTTGGTCAATGCTATCTCCAAGATTTTGTTGAATGCCTCCATGGTCCCATTCGCTTGTGGGTGATATGGCGTACTATGTTGGAGATATATTTGGAACTCCTAAGTAAGTGCACTGATCGTTTCATTCAAGAAATGCGTTCCCTGATTGCTCATGAGAATTTTGGTACAACCAAACCTTGTTAGTACATTCTTGAACAAGAACTTCGCAGCTGTCGCAGTCATGCAATCCTTAATCGGCTGTGCCTCTGCCCACCGTGTCAAATAATCTGTCGCAGTGATGATATAGCACGCCCCCGTCTTCCCTTGTGGCTCGATAGGTCCTAGGAAATTTATTCTCCACTTCTCGAATGGATGTAGCGTCATTTGTGGCTGGAGCGGCATTTCATCTCTCCTCGATAGTTTCCCCGTCTGCTGGCATATGTCGCAGGCTCGGCAAAATGCTTTCGAATCTTGGTGTAGAGTGGGCCACCATATTCCTGTGTGAAGGATCTTCTGGGCTATGGCGCGACCTACATAATTTCCGCTAGCAACCCCCCCATGTGCTTCATCCAGGATCTATTCGCACTCAAACTCCGGGACATACCTACGCAATATTTCATCGTTGCCCATTTTGTAGAGGTGTTCTACAATCACAGTGAAGTCTGCTACACGTATCACCAATTCCTTCTTCTGCTGAACGAAATATCCCTGCACCGCGGTTCCTGTAGTTAAGAAATGGATTATATTTTCAAAGTGACCATCCGCTACGCGTACCACATATAGTTGTGCATCCAGGAGTCCATCCTCTAGATTTGTGGGCTCTTCGCCGATCTCAATTCGGGACATGTGATCCGAGCCTGTGTTTAGACATCCCAGCTTTACGACGACCTCAAAGTCATATTCCTAGAATAACAATAACCATCTACAAATTTGACCCCCCAACACAGGCTTGTTCACTAGGTATTTTAACGCAGAGTTATCGGTATACATCTTAAAATCGCCTCCAAGCAGATAGTGGCAGAATTTTTGAAGTGTGTATACCATTTCTAATCCCTTGCACTCGGTAGTGGAGTAATTCTTCTCAGGTTTTGACAATCAATGACTTGCGAATGAAATCAAGTGGTCAATCCCCTCCGCTCCTGGTTGAGTAAGTACCACTCCCAGCGTGATACACGACGCATCAACATGCACATGAAACTCGATGTCCCATTTTGGAAAGACCAATATAGGGGTTGATGCCATATTTTCTTGAGTGTCTCTAGACTTTTGTTGCGTTCCTCATTCCAGCGATAAGTAGCATCCTTCTTCAACAATTGTTCCATCAGAGCTGTGATCTGGGCGTAGCTTTTGATGAATTTCCGATAGTAGCCCGTGTGCCCTAGTGTGGCATGTAGTTGTTTAACACTTCGCGGTGCCTGTAGATTGAGTATGATGACAATTTTTGTTGGATCCACCATCAGGCCTTGCTTACAAATGACATGGCCGAGCAGGTTCCCGAATGGAACAAGGAAAGTACACTTCTTTAAGTTTAGTGCAATCTGGTGTCAGTGGCAAGTATCCAACATCAACCGTAAACTTGCTACGTGCTTCTTAACTAGTCCAAACATGGTCCAATCATCAAGGTAGACCTCTAAGAACTTGTGTATAAATTATTTGAACGCTGCTACCATTATTCGTGAAAATATTTCTAGCACATTCTTCAGTCCAAATGGCATCACTGTGTACTGAAAGCAACCCCATTTAGTAGCGAACGTTGTTTTACTCCTATCCTCTGGCACGATCTTGATTTGGTGGTATCTTGAGAACCCATCTGTGAAGGAGTAGGCTTCCTGACCCCCCACATTTTCCAGTACCTCATCTGTAAACGGAGTTGGAAATGGATCGTTAACGCAGGCATTATTGAGCTTCCTGAGACCCATGTAGATACGAATCTCACCCTTATGTTTCTTCTCCTGCACAACCATCGGACTTACCTAGTCGGATTCCTCGACTGGTTCAATGATTCCTGTTGCCAACATATTGTCCAATTATTCACGGACCTTTGCTTTATATTTTGGGTTCAATCGATAGGGTCACTGCTTAACTGGTTTCGCGTCTAGCTTCAACGTTATCTTCATCATTCCCAGCTCTCCTAGGATCCCTTTTAGCTCTGTGATTTTGGTTGGGAACAAATCTTAGTATTCGCGAAGTAGTTTGACGACCTTCTCCACTGTGGCATCGTCCCAATAGTCCCCCAGCATTGCGTACTTTTGTTCTTCTTTGGTTGCAATGTTGACTTGTTTCGTTTTCAACAGGCCCGTGATATCTGGATCTTCGATTTCGGGTCTGTGCACCTCATGGCTCCCCTCTGATTCTGGAATGTTGTTGTTTCGCGGATCGTCCTCATCATCTTCTACCTGGACATTATAGCATTTGAGAGCCTGGCTCAGCTGTCATGACCTATCAGGCTGCATAATTTCCTCTGGTTCCAATGGTGCCTTGAAAATGACGGCCTTTACCAGCTGTAATGCTTTGTCCACGAGATCCATCCAATGATCCTCAAAGAGAAATGTTGACAAAAACCCTGCACGCAAGATATCCCACTCACCTGTGTCGTGTTGGAGCTCCGCTTCAGTATACCAGTTTCTAGGAATGACATCTAGGGTGTGATAGAATAAGTGCACCCATTCTTGCTGAGGCTTCTCCCCGTAGGCTTTGCTCCATCTGGTAAGGTGCATGCGTGGGCCATCGCGTCCATCATATTTCTCCATTATGTGTAGTTCCAGCTTCCAAAATCTGATCTTCATCATGCGCCTACAACCATGCCAATTGTCGAAAGTCCCTTCATGGGTGCCCCACCATCATGCAGGCATTGCGTGCAACTTCCATCTCAACGCATCAATCCATTGGTGCTCTGGTACTACTATTTCGAATTTGGTTAGGAATTCATCTATTATCATCAGCCCATCATATGTTAGCAACTTGCAATCCTAGGCCCTTACACAGTACAGAGACTTAGTTATCATATTGCAGTGTAGCATAGTTACTCCGTTCAACCTGTTACACCACCGCTCATCTTCTTTGTCTAAATCGGTGGTGCAAGATTCTACATAGCCTCGTAATATTCTTCTATCCTTCTGTGTCGTGCCCCAGTTTGACCTTTGTGCAGCTATTCTATAGATACCATCCAATTCATCTTTGCTGTCTTTGTTGCGCACAGGTTCAATATAGCATGGTCCTTCAGCTGGATCTAGCGGAATGACTACTCAGAGCGACTTTGTTTCAAATACCATTGTTTGCTTCTTTAAATTAATAACCCCATTCATATCGGTGGCCCAATTGATTCCTAATAACGTATAATAAGGCGTACTTTCATCCATGAGTTCAATAACTTCAAAATCCATTCGAGTACTTGCACCGTCAAGGTCTACTGTAACTCCTTGCAGCCTTCCCATGGGTAGCACCTTCTGCTAATTTTCCATCTGCAGTTGGATAGGGGACCATTGTAGTGTAGACTTACCCATGTGCTCCCAAGTCTATTTAGGAAAAACATTGGCATTTGAGCCTAGATCCAGAATGACCTGATCCATTTCATACTCACCGATCTGCGCTATTAGTCACATTTCCCTCCCAGTCCGTGACGCATGTCTTCCCAACTTTCAAAATACATGAGGTTCATTCCATCCTGTGCATCTATTTATTAGTTCATGTAAGCCTTTAACTGCCCTGTTATCCCATAGCAATGTTATACATGTCTCTAAAAATGTAGTTATCACTGAGGGATCCCTAGCCAGCTTAGGCTGATCCCTACTACCTAGGGTAGAGACTTCCGCGAAGCTCTCCTGAGCTTCCAGATATGTCTCCTTACCCACCCCTGCATCTTCCTTACTTAAGCTCCTTCTATCTGCTTCTGTGGCCATGCCACTTCTTAGTACCATGTTAACTTTGGGATCTTCCTCGCGGGGTTCAGACCTCATCATTTGCACGTTCTGGGTTGTTGTTGGTTGCGTTGCCATTTTTTCTCGGATCTATGCTATCAGCATAGAACAGGCTATCAACTCATGATCGAATTGCTCACAATAACTACACAAAATCTTGGTGGGGTTGGTACAATCTCGCGCGTAATGTCCTAGACCTCCGCAGTTGTAGCATATTAGCTGTTTGCAACCCCTGCCTGGCCCCATGCCGCCCCATCCTCGTCCACGGCCTTAGAACCCACTGAACGTGATCGTCGTGGCTGGATCCTAACTTTGCGCCTCAGTCTGCATTCTGTAAGCCGGTGACTGGTCCATTAACATTTGGTAGCTACGACAGTCTCTTTCTTCATGGCCTACCAACCTAAAAAAATTGCAAAATAGCTGCTGGGGGGTCTGGTTGTATTTTGGTAATAGATGGCAATTATCAGTGTTGTGCTTTCCTCCCACCTAACAAATTATGCACCAAAGCGGGGTTACGGTGCCTGGTCCTGCCTGTGCCTCTGGTTGCAGCAGTGCAAGTCCCCCCGTCGCCACAAGATTCACAAAGACCAGGTAGTGATCTTTGTCGTGTACCTGGCTTCTGCACTTTATACACCATACTTCCTCCCATACTTCCAGTCATGGCACCTATTCTTGTTTTAACTTCTTCATTTCCAGACACAAGTTTTGGATCTGCGCTTGGATTTGTTGAACTCCCAACCCTGGGTCTTGTAACAGAGTTTCGTGTAACTTCATCGTTGTCTCTAGTGCTTCAGCCTAGGTTGAGATCTTCTATTGTGATAAAGTCGTCCTCAGGTGTGGTGTTAGGGATGCCATAAACCAAGCGTAGTGTTGTGTATCCGTCAATGTCATGTTAGCCTCGTGAATATTACTTTTCAGTCTTTGTTCCAAATCCCATGGGGTTTCACTAGGCATCATCGCGATCTCTTTAAACCCTATAATCGACTTTGTTTCTGACTTCGGCCGGCTAAACTCCATCTTTAACTAAGTCTATATGTCTGCTATCCCTGCCATTGGGTGATTGCTTGAGTACTTTATGTACCATGTCCGTACTCGATCCTGCAACGCGCTGACTAAGGTGGCCTTTCTGATATTGTCATCCACAATTTGTTGTGAGTTCCATATTGATGTTAATATGAACCATAATTGTTCCGGGTCTTCACCTCCTGTGCCTTTGAATATCGGTAACTGGATCACGCTCATCATTGTTACCCTTGAACTACTACTGTTCCTAGTCCCTTCGATCCTCCAATTTTCTTCTCTCTCGAGTCCCTATGTTTCACACCATACACCCCTTAGGCAGATCCTGATCCTGGCAACAGAACCATTTGTTGGCTTATATGGGCCTGACCTAAGTTCGGAAGAATTATTTATCCAAGCAAATCCCACAGCTACCGGCCCTTTCGCCAATAGCCCGCGAAGCGTGGACTGAGGTCTCACCCGAGGTAGAAGGGGAGGGTGCTGGAACCAGGTTTCTGCACCCTTGGGATGCCTAGATGTGGCTTGAAGGTTTCGTGGCCCATTCTACAACTTTGCGCTGCACTGTATTCGCGAAGATCTCGAATACCTTTTACTGTTTTATTAGCGCGCAGTCTTCAAAAATATGAAGTATTGTAGCTTAGATCCACTTAGAAGGGTCTTTAAGCAAACATTTAACAGATTTGGCCAGTTCGTGTACTGAGAATACACTTAGACTCACACATATCCTTAACATAAGTATATGCACTTAGATTAAATAGTTATATCAATCATTCATACAATCAGATTCGCAATAGCTCAAATTGTAAAACATAATTTGCAGAAGAAAATTATCTTTATTTCTACTTATCACCAATACATCCAGATCTTCCCTGTGCACTCAGCCGTAGGGGTCTACGCACATAGCTGCGGACTCTCCCAGGCCTCTACGCACATAGCTGCAGAGCCTCTATCCACTACCCAAACCCCTGACTCGGACTTACAGACGCTTTCAGAGTGCTTCCTTCACAAACCCATTACAATTCAGATCCAAGATCAAACCCCAAAAAGAACTGCCTTTCCCTCATAGAGCCGCGCTCTATTTATACCTATCTATGGTCTGCGGACCGACTTACTTCCTATTATTTTATATTGTTTCTTGGGCAGACAACCCTTTGACTCGACCTTTTACATTTCGCGCTCTACATATTTCGGAGATTTATGATATTTTTATCCTACTTTTTCGGCTATCAGACCCAAAACTGTTACACGAGACCTCCACTACCCAACAATGATAGTGCACTGGAAAGATATTTCTCTCTAGTTATCAGTTGACTCATCAAGAAAGTCATTTGGACAATCCAGCTAGAAGAAAAATTGATTTTCCCAAAGTCACTATAGAAGTGCAGCAACTCTCTTGTAGCAACTGTATTTTTGACATTTCTCTAAAACCATGACACCTATGTAAAAAGTGAAGGAGGTTTTTCATCCTTGGCCTATTATGGACAAAAACCTCTCTCACTTTTTCCAAATTCATCCTTGTTTGGTCTAAAACATAGTTTGAAGAAAAATTGGCCCTATGTGTGGCAAATGATTTGTCCCTTGGAATGACTTATTGAAAAATGATGGAGACATGATGTGTATGAGTTGGAATGGCCTCATACTTGCTGAAATGACCTCCCTTATGCCTCATATACTCAGATGTCTTTGATTCCATAGCCAAACCTAGCTCAATGGGTGAGGAAATTAGGGTTTAGTGCTTGTGGAAAATGATGATTTGGACACCCTTGGGAAAAGATCACTCCCTTTGGCATGCACTTAACCCTTTGAAAATTTACCCTTTCACTTGACTATTTCCTTTGACAAATTGATCGTTTGATGGTCTGGCATCTTTGGAACACTAATTTAACAGCTTGGTATGGTGAAATTATTACATTTGAAAGACATAAAATTACATAATGAAATAAGCATTTCTCTTTACAAATCATCTTTACATGGTGAAGGGATGTTATTTGATCACCATTTGTTGGCATTATGATACAGGTGTTGTCCTTGATGGCAACTCACTCAGATGACAGATCATAGTGCAGCAGGTCAATAGGAAAGAATTAATGATCAAAGAGAGGTATACACAGGTTCGCCTTGACAAAGAAATGTATACACGCGGGTCAATAGACCAAAATGAGCATATAATGTACGCACACACTTTCACAGAAGAAAAGGCCCGTATATCTTGGAAAACTAATTTTTGGTCCAAGGTATTTGGTCCATGGTATTAGTCCAAGGTATCAGGTCCGAAGTATTGACCCAAGGTATTTGGTCCAAGGTATTGGTCCTAAGTGGTTTTGGTCCATGGTATTGAGAAAGGCCTAAAACTATAAAAGGAGGAGAAGATCATTAGGCCAAGGGGGTGCAAGTAATGAATATATGATGAAGTGTGAGATCCAGTATGCAGGTTATGGGTTTGTGATGCTTTGCTTGATATGAACCAAGGATGCACCTATGTGGATGATGATGGATGATGGATTGGGATCATAAGGCTTGGAATGTATTATCATTATGTGGTTTGATCATTGATAGACTAGATTTGAATACTGACACATGTTTTATTCTGCAAATGTTATGATCTGGGTATGACTGAATTCTGAAATAGTTGTGAAGTGCTAAGTTAGTATTTGCAGATCTGTATGCGGGTTCGCTTTGGTAAAAGAACGTATACACGTTGGTTCAGTTCATCAGAGTCGTGTATACATTATGAAATGTGATATCTAAATTTGCAGTTGGTTCTAGTGGGTGTTGCAGAGTTCTGGGTTCTGCTTTGTGTTCTGGTGACTGTGTTTTGATGACAGTATTCTGAATGTTCAGTGGTGATTTTTTTTGAGCTTCAATGTTGTTGATGGGTCCAGTATGAAAATTGGATGAAACGTGGCCTTCATATATTGGTGTTGTGATCCAGGAGTATCCAGTCTGAAAATTTATGAAACGTGGTCCCTGGAGGAAGAGTGAAGGTTGGAGCCTTCAGTAGGCCGGCGCCTACGTACTGGTAAACATATCGGCTAGTATAAGAGCTAGGGGGTTGGAGCTCCCTTCCAGTAGCAGCTAGAAAACAAGAGAAGGTTGTAGCCTTCTGCAAGTGGGTTCCTGCGTACCGGTATGAGTCTGTGCCAGTACAATATTGTAAACAAGTTTTTCTTATATTAAAAGGAAGACAACAGCAGGTGGTTTTTGTCCTGCATTGGGTTTCCACCTTACATCTTGGTGTTCATGTGTGTTTCTTATGTGTGATGATCTGTTCTGTTTTTACTACACCTGGTTACTATTTATATGGTTAATGAAGTTCTAATGCACTGATTAAAGATCAACATATGATGAATTAACTGAATCATAAGTTTGTTGGATATACGCTAGTTGCATTAAACACAGTTGTGTGTACACGCGAGTTCCCTTAACTGAAGTAGCATATATGAATCTGATTATGGAAATGAAAAAGTTATTGATTTGCTAATACTGATTCACCCCCACCCCTCTTAGTATTATTTCCAACACCCTTTACTTGTTGGCCTTATGCAATGGAATGGAACCTTGGCAACCCTAATGACCTAATGAAACCTTGAAAAACCCTAAAAGACCTAATGAGACCTTGAAGGATTGAATTTCAAGATGACATAATGACCTCATGAGTAATACAAATGGGATGATAAAAATAACTTTATGGATGATGTACATTCAACAAGATATGAAATTATGCCAGCAAGTAATCACGTTTAGGGAAGAGTGATGTTTTTGGACTAGGACTACCATTAGTGACTAATTTTTTTTGCATGACCTAGTGGAATGATAAAAAGATTATGAGTGGGACCCTTAAAATGATATGAAAAGAGGATTTTTGATCACTGATGGCAGGATGCAGATACTAACTCTAACACATTCTCTTATGAACCTAGCTACCTTCTCTTGCATCTTGGGCCAATACACATACCTCTGCAAGTTAGCCATGGTCTTCCCTACACCAAAGTGTCATGCAAACCTAGAGCTTTGAGGCTTTCTAATTAGCTGAATTCACTCACCTTTAAGAACACATAGCTTATCCAACCTATAGAGTAACCATCCTGGAGATGGTAGTAAATGGTATTGTCACCATCGTGCACATAATTCTGACTCTGCAACTACCGATACACCTCTTTAAATTCCTCATGCTTTGAATATGCCTGTATGTATGCATCATGGGTGAATGGATCCATCTGTGTAAGCATACCCAATGTTGTGATCTTTGATGTGGGTGGCCTTGAAAGCATGTAGGCCAACGTTTTTGTGTTCCCCTTCTTATACTTGATCACCAAATGAAATTTATGTAAAAACCCCATCCACTTGTAATGCTTGGTCTTTTGTAGCTTACTATATGCCTATGCGTATTGTAAGGGTTGGTGATCTGTGTGGATTACTATCTCCTTTCCAATTAGATAATGCTTCCACTTCTTCATAGCTTGCACCATGGCATAGAGCTCCTTTTCATAGGTAGGGTAGTTGGGAACTGCCCCATGAAATACTTCCAAATGGTAGCATACAACCCTTCCTCCCTACATCAAGACAGTTCCCATAACATACCCACTCACATCTATCTGTACTTCAAAGGGTCGTTACAAGTTTGATAATGCCAAAAATGGTGCTTGACTGATCTTCTTTGTTATCTCCTCGAAAGCCTTATGCTGACCTTTTCTCCACTGGAATCTCTTGCCACTTTTTGTTATAGTGTGGAATGTTGCTACTACCACTAAAAATGAGGCTATGAATTTCCTTAGATATTGTGTTTCCCCAATGAAATTCCTGACCTCATAAGAATTAATGAGCACCTACCATTTCATGATGGCCTCCATATTGGAAGGATATATCTTTAGCTCTCCTCCACCAATCACATACCCCGTATACACCAAAGACTACTGTACAAACTCACACTACTTGAGATTTTCTCGTAGTTGGTGCTTCTTCAATGTTTCCAACACCTATTTCAAATGTGAAATGTGTTCCTCCCAGGTAGCACTATATACTAGTATATCATCCAAATTGACAGTAACAAATGAATTTATAAAATGGTGCAATATATGATTCATTAATCTTATAAACGTAGTTGGCGCATTACATAGGCCAAATTTCATGACTAACCACACATAGCAACCTTACCTAGTTTTAACAAGGGTCTTCCAGGAATCTTCTTCTTTGACTCGAACTTAGTGATATCCAGACTTCAAGTCCATCTTGGTGAAGCATTTTTCTTGCTACAACTAATCCAATAGATCATCTATATTGGGAAGGGGGTATCTGTTCTTAGGCGTGATTTTATTCAACGCCCTGTAATCTATACACATCTGCCAAGTCCCGTCCTTCTTTGGCACAATGATGAAGGGTTACCCACATGGTGATGTACTTGGTTGAATGCCACCATGTTCCAGCAGCTGTTGCAATTGTTTATTCACCCCACTTGCTTCTATAATAGACTACCTATATATCCCAATATTTGGCAATGGGGAGTTTGACAATAGTTGGATCTTGTGCTCTAGTTCTCCCTTAGGTAATAACCATTTAGGCTTTCAAAACACATCCTTGTATGCCTATTAAAGGTATCCAATTATTTTTTTTGTTTCTTAGTACACCCCTCCAAGGATGCCATGAGATTCTTATTATTGTTATATTTCTTATTATTCTTCGGGTTTAACTCTTGATTCAACTTCCAACACCTCTCATCTATATCATTAGAGAAATTTCGAGGTATAAAATGGGCCTCCTAAGGGATATTATAAAGTAATAATGGAAATAATAAAATAATATTAGATTACATCATAAAATTTTAGAGGGAAAAAAAAACTACTTTTTCAACTCGTAGTTTCAACTTATCTCCCTATAGTTTTACTCAAATTTTGAGCAAGAGCACTTGTTCAATGTAGAATTTAATTCCTCATTCAAGTAGTACCCATGTTTCATACTTTTGATGGACCCTTCTACACGAAAAATGATAAATACATGAAAAGAATATGATTGCAAACATGTTTTTTTAATGTATTTCTCATTTTTCGTGTAACAGGGTCCATCAAAAGTATGCAACATGGGTACTTCTTGGATGAGGAATTAAATTCCACATACTATAAGTGACACCACTCAAAATTTGAGTAAAATTTAGGGAGATAAGTTGACAATACAAGTTGAAAAAATGGATTTTTTTTTTTTTTTTTTTTACTTTTTTTACTCCATAAATGGTGAATCACCCCCCATGGTTGAAATCAACATCTTGAATCCTATTGGTGCTTATAAAGTTGATTTTGGTTGTACATTTTTTTTAGACCCATTTTTTACCTCAAAATTTCTCTAATGGGCCATCAATGTTGTAGTGGTTGCTAGGATCTTTGCACTTGTGTGTTGTGGTTGTCATACTTTTATATTTCCCCCTTTTTATTCTTCTTTCCCTCCTTAGAAGCATAATGTTGCTCCTTCTGCTTCGATCAACTTGATTTTTCTCTCTTCAAGCCTATGTTCTCTATGTATTATGCCTTTACACAAGCCTCATCCACCGATTTGGGCTTGAACAACATCACCTGCTCATGCAGATGGTGGTGCAGACCCCCCAAATACTTGAGGACAAAATTTTGGTTTTTAGAGAGATACCCAACATTATAGCCATTTTTATAAACTTCATAGTGTACTCCTGCATGCTTTGGCTTAGATTTTAACCTAAAGTAGTGCCAACGGATCCACTAGTCCGCTACATACCCAATGGGATAAAATTTTGACCTAATGATGGTTTTGAAGTCCTCCAAATTAGTCATTAGAGGTTCTCCGTCCAACCTCAGGGTATCAGTGTGGATCTCCAACCAAGTCAGTGCATGGCCCTCTAATTTTAGCTGCACAAATGAGATATTTTGTCCTTCCTTAATTTGATGGACGATGAAATAAACTTCTAGTTGTTGCAACAAGTGATTCAGCTTCAGAGTGTCGATCTCACCATGGTATGGCTTAATATTGAATTTTCTTCCATTTTAAATAAGGACTATGATTGGTTCATGGCATTCAAACTGGTTTGATCTTTTCCAGGTTCTTTATTTCATTGGTTCTATGTTTCTTCCCAATCCACGGATCCCCCTTATGATTTTTCCTCTACATTTGGACCCTTGTCTTCTCCAAATATCCTAATATTATTTCTTAGGGCTTCTAGGAGGAGGTATACATTACGATTTATATATGTGAGTTTTTTCTAGCAGTGGGAACCTCACCTTTGTAGGATCACGAGGGTCATTTACAAATTCTTCAACCATGATTAAGGTTTTATGATTTTCGTCCCCACCAATCTAGATCCCCTGCAAATATTCATAAAATACCTAAAGAAAGCTACTATGATACCAATATGGTCTATAAACTACCATGGATATTCCACTGGAAAGTTCGTTGCAACAGATATGATAATATTATATTAAAAAATTGAAATTCTACACTATTACAATTTTATTAAATTTCTAGATCTGTAGATTTTATTGTAAGTAGTGCATGCATGGGAACGGAAATATAAAAATCTCTCACACACAAATAAGGCACAAGATATGCTCTGGGAAACCCTTTCGAGAGAAAACCTAGCGAGAAGGTGAGGCTGCTCTGCTGTCTTTCTCTGTCTGGAAATATGGTTGTAGGTACAAAGAAGTATGTCTTATCGCTCGTGGGCTACTATAGTGCACAATTCATCTCTGTTTGCTCTACCTCATATCCCTTTTGGATATTTCTACTCAACAATGGAGAAAATGCACTCGAAATAATGCCTTTTCCTCTTAGTGGCTTGGTTATAGCACAACCTGATATCCTACTAATGGTTAAGTTTAACTACCTCAAATATTAACCAAAGTTACAATATATACTCTTCTAGATTCCTTTACATCACAATCACATGGCTAGCCTCTTTTTTATGAATAATGGTGGATTATGTGGCATCCTCTCGAACCATGGTGGTGAAAACAGGAAGAATAACTTCAGAGTGGCATAACTTTCACATATGTACTCTAATTGATGCACTTCTTACATCGTTGAAAATATCTTTGTGTGTATAATTGAATGAAAATATCCTTCCTTTATGTGGAAAAATTTTACCCCCAAAAAACATCATTTTATGCCTCAAAACGCTCTAAGAAGGTTTTAGATCCCATTTTGCCAAACTGGGTCTCGTTGGTAAAAATGGTCCCATGAGTGGATTCCTCCACTTTTTACTCTAAATACATCGAGATGGAAACTAAAAAAAATAATGATCCAATCCGGATCAACTTCTCAAGCCTAGCATAGGAGAGAGAGAACATTATTTTGAGGAGCAAGTGGTGGCTTCATGTTCCACTATTGGGGCTAGTAATGCATCATTGTAATTGAGTATCTTGGTACTTTCACTTAATGCTTTGAAGCTCTCAGAGCCAAGGAATACTTTCATGCATGTATCATGTATGTTATAAGACTATTCTTTCATGTTCACGATGTATGTTTTGGTTCATATGTACTAAGGAAAATGAATTATTTCACTGCCTTTGGTATACATATTAATTGAAATGTGCAACTTACTTGCTTTCACAATTGTTGTTACTTTGTGAAATATTTTTCAGATTAATTAATGTTTCTTCCTATGTATGTGTGTATCTTTATTGGGATGGTACTATTAATTTTCTTCTAAAGGATCACTTTTCTTTTTCCGCCCACAAAAGTACTTAATGCACATTGCAATTGTATGTTTCATAAAGCTAACTTAGTTTCTTATCTTAAAATTTATGTGCATGCTATCTTATGTTTTTCATTTCAATAAAGGAAAACATTAAGATCATTATAATGGAAAATGGTTCAATTTTCTAGATGGGACTCCTATCCCAAAGGGTGTGAGGTATAGTTGGGACTTCACACCAAGGAGACCCCCTTGTGTTGTAGACTGCTAGCACTGTCAATAGGTGCCAAGGGTTAAACTGAGGAAACTGATGAAATGAAATGGAAAAGGGTGTCATGGGGGTACTGGTGTGCCATGGACAGTAATAGTCAGACAAAGGGATACTAGTATTAATGATGGTAAGATTCAAACCTCCTACAGATGGCACAAGTGGAAGAGTGACAAGGGGTATTGGGGGGGCAAAGGACAATAATATTCAAATAGTGGGGACCAATATTAATGACAAGCTATAGGTGAATCAACTCAGGTGACTTAATGTGGGTGTTCTGAATAAAGGAAAAATGAGACTAGTGCCAGTATAGAATGGTTGATAGTATCAAGTTGTGAAGGTGTCATAGGGTGAACAAGGGGTTATTATTTTTAGGTCTACGAAAAAAAAAATAAAAAAATGAAAAGGACAACAGAAGAAGGGTGTGGATGGTGCAATCATGTGTAGTCATTTGTAATGAAAACAGGGGAGGTAGTGGGCCCTTGGGAATGTCTTTTGGGGAAATGTGGATGAATCAAATAAAATGAAGGGTTCATAGTCATATGGGGATGGAAAGTCATTTGAAAATTCATAATCAAATCCTAATGAAACCAATGGGGGGGCGAGAGTCTAAGTGTTATAGCTCCAAATCTCACTCTTGAGGTTTGTGATGCTGCACTCATGGCCCAGGGCAACCCCTCCTTCCAGACCTGGTCCAAAATTTAAAAAACAGTGTTTTATTCCCTATACGCGACATTGCCCTGAGCTAAACGCATGTGTACGCAGGTCTGTGTATACCCAACCCGCGTATATGTCTTAAAACACTTAAAAAAAATAAATCTCCTTAATTTTGGGTGGAGATCGCAGGTTTTACCTGCTGATTACCTATTAGTGCCCATGGCCCAACTGTTCCCAACGAATTCCCAACTAAAAAACTACTTTGGGAGAAGTATAAAAAGGCTTCAATGGGAAGGCCTAAGGGAGGAGAGAAGAGAGAGAAAGGTTACTATGCTGAGATTTCCCTGACCAGGTCTGAAGATCCTAGTGCCTCCTGCACTTCCCCCATTTACAGGAAACCCTTATTTCCTTGTGTGATGATGTCTATCTACTACTTGAGATATCATGGAGTAAGTCATGGAAGGAGTTTGTTAAAGGCTTGAGACTGGACAAATCTGGAGGACGGTTCCTCTTGGAGCCTGTGAAAGGACGAATCAGGTGAAATTATTCCTTTCTGTACTTTATTTGTCTATAATAAAAGAAACACTTGTCTTTGTTCCTGATATAAATCTTCTTCATATTTATGATATCCATGTTATGATTCATATAAGAATGGTTGTTTAATTGCATAACTAACTACCTTTCAATATATTATGAAGATGATTTCCTTATGATGTTTAGTCCATATACTGTTGTACTTTCTTGAATTGATTGTTTTGTATGTTGAAGGAGAAAAAGGAACTCCAAGAGGGTTTGGACCCTGGTAGGATCTTCTCAAACGAAGGACCCCTAGGTATGCCCCTTATCATATAATTTGCTTATATTAGCATTATGGCTGTATGGAATGTGTGTTTCTCTATATAGACAACCTTTGATCTTCTAGGGTATCAACCCAAGACCCTAGGGGAATTTATACCTTAATAGAATTGGCGACTCCACAGAAGAAGGGTGTGGATGGTGCAATCATGTGTAGCCATTTGTAATCAAAACAGAGGGAGTGGGTCCTTGGGAACGTCTTTTTGGGACATGTGGATGAATCGAATAAAATGAAGGGTTCATAGTCATATGGGGATGGAAAGCCATTTGAAAATTCATAATCAAATCCTAATGAAACCAATGGGGGGGTGAGAGTCTAAGATGGGTCAGAAAATGCATGACAGAGAGAGAAGTTGTGGTTGTAGGTGATGAGAAAGGACTATACAAACTCCCAATCCTAGGAATTTTTTACATTGTTGCCAAATTATCAAGTTGATCTACTAGGACATCCATGCGGGGTAGGTAAGTTTGCATTGATTTCTTGAAATCAGAAAGCATTGTGTAGGAGGAATCGAAGTGAATAGGAGAAAATGTGATTGTTTAGTTCCAAGAGGATAAAAGGAAACAAAATAATATGTCTAAAGAGGGACACTGAGAGACTAGATGCCATATTGATTCATGATACTTAATGAGATTGTTGAAGACTTATTGATGGTGCAAGATGTCATATGGGGTATGTGAGTAGAATATACACACAGGCCATTTAGAGTACTACAAGTGAGAGTTCTCAATCTTAATAAACTTGAAAAGGTAGACATAAAAGTAGTACATAAAGATAGTTGCACTTGTCTAGGAACATGTTAAAATAGCCCCTGAATGAAATTCTCTGCAATGTGGAGAAAAATGTACCAAGTTGAAAATTTCATCACCGGGAATCTAGAAGTGTAGACAGTTCTAAAATTGGACCTACAATTTGCTCAAATGGTCCAGTCAAAGTTCAGGCCAAATTATTATAAAAGTTGGTTTGACCTCAATTTTACTATTCATTTTTATATGTTGTCTTCTGTGATTTGATGAGCCTTTGGAGTGATTAAAGATGTTGGACCGTATGTTCTAGATTCCTCTTTCTTGAGGTAAGTCATGGACCCTAAATCTATAATTTTATCCATGTAGATTTCTAGGATAGGGGGAATTTGGGCCTTAAAAATGCCAAAAAATGTCATTATGGTTGATTGCATAGCTATTACACAATTACCTGTGTTGCACCATCTGTAAAAAATGCAAGAAATTTCATGGTGTGCATGGATTTGATCCAAACCTATGCGGTGAAATTATGCGAGATAATTTCACTTATGTGTGCATGGACGCACACCTATGGGTTAGATAGTCATACAATGATGCATGCTTGTGGGTGAGATTGTTGTGTGGTTTGGTCAGGCCAAATCACACGATTTTTTAGGTATTTTCTACCTAATGGTGTGCATGAAGGGAAAAAAATTGCGCAACTCGTGAGTATCAATAACAACTCGTGTGGTGGGGGTAACTTAATTTTGTTTGTAACTTATAGTCATTTTGGTCCTTGAGTGATGATATTGCTGGTTTTTTCTGGATGCGTATATTCATTATGGCGATTGGTTGGTGCAAGTGTGGTTGGCATAATGATAAAAATGTCATCTAGGCATAGTCTAGAGTAGCAGGGACATATCCTTCATGGGTTAGTGAGGATGGGATTGCTCAATTTCTTTAATGATGAACTTCTGTAGGAGTCTCCTGCATAACTGAGAGTAGATCGTGAGTAGGTGGAAACTAGTTGAGCAAGTGTTCTAGATCGTTTGAGAGGTCCTAGAGCTTACCAGGACTGATATCTACTTTTTGACAGGGATCCACATTTGGGGGATCACTACAGACCCAAGGATATGTTGAAAAGTGAAACTAGGTTTGGTCTTCATAATGCCATGTGTAATTGTGATTTTATGTAATTGATGAATAGAAAGAAAATAAAATTATTATTGTAATACTTATCTCATGGGTTTCATGAGAAAGGATTTTTATTTTAGTGGTGGCTCCCATTGTGAGCCTTTAAAATTAATTCACCTAGTCATACAAGTCAAATTGAGTCTATGTCATGTAAGAAGGACCTTCTTGGGCATTTTACATTTTATATGAGTAATTTAATAGGTATGAAAATCCCTCCAAGAAAAGCACAATACCTCTCCTTCATGTCGGCTACAAGATAGAATTGATTATCTCCTCCAATAGACATGTCAACTCACCCTCTTCAAGTCCGACTAATTTGAGGAGGAAACCACTATAAATAGGAAACTCGACCTCATTTCAAATCATTGGAAAATTCAGAGAAGTGCAAGTCTACAGTTAGAAGTGCGAAAGGGTGAAAGGAAAAGCCTCCCAACCAGCAAGTAACAAGAAGGAAGAGCGAATTTCTTAAGGAACTTTTTGGGTCTGTTTTAAGGGTTGAAAACTCTATATGTTCAAACGAATTTGTTGCAGCATGGCCAAGGAGAATTTTGTTACATCAAGGCCAAGGAGAATTATGTTGCAGCAATGGAAGCTGAGGAGAAGTGCAGTCCTCCTTGGGAGCTAAATTGGAAGAAAGGGTAGTCAAGAAGGCCCTAAATTAAGGTTAAGGAATGCAAACCTAATTCAAGAAGGATAAAGATCTGAAGCAAGAAGGAAGCCAAGGTTGAAGAAGAAGCCAAGAAGGAGGAAGGAGCAGAAGGTTAATCTTGTGTCTTGTTCTTGGAGTGGAAACTAGGTCAAGGGACTTGGTCTTGGTATTTATCAATTGGAATCCTTATAAGAAGAAGATATTTTTCGTGTTTTCCTCTCAAGATTTAGAGGTTTTGGCCCTGGTTGATAACCTATATTTTGTGTCTCTTGTCTCTTTATGGTTTATGCCTTGGTAGTTGTTAGATGAAGAAAAACACTAATAACCTAAGTAAAAGAAGATCCTAATCTAAAGAAGTAAAAAACACTCACAAGAAGTTACTAATAGAAGAGAAATCACCTAATTGCTATGCCCAAATTTCTCAACATGGTATCAGAGCTAAGGTGACAAAGTCAAGGAAGGGCATCTTATAAAGGGACACTCAAAGGATCAAATCTCGAGAAGGACATCAGAACAATTTGAAGGATATTGAAGTGAAGTCAAGATATACAAGAAAGCATCAAAACCCTTTATTCTTCCCACTGAAGACATCATCAAGAGGTCATCATTGATCCTCATCAACAAGACTTCACCATCAAAAGGGATCTCCCTCTCTGTGAGATCAAGGATCATTATTGAAGAAAACTATCTTCAACAAAGAGAAGTTTTCTATTATCTATATCATCATCAACATAAACGAAGCAACAAGGAGAGAGGAGAATCCTTCAAGTAATTATATGACTTTATATGGATATGTCAAAATGTCTTTTTGCCAAGAAAGCAACAAATTTGTTGGGGCTTCAAACTATCTTGCATGGAAGAAAAGGAAAAATCTAAATCTCATTGAAAATGAGCCTATGGAACATGTCGAAGGATATATCACTAAACCAAGAAAGGAATATGCTCAATCTCTTGAAAATTATATGAAAGGGGAAGTTAGGGCTCAAAGGAGTCTCATAGAATCTATCAAGGATCCCCTCATCCCATATGTATCCAAACTTAAAACTTCAAAATAAATCCATGACAAATTTTTAGAGTTGTATTCTGTAAGCACTGTTGGAGAAGGCATCTCATTAAGGAAATAACTCTACAAGCTGAAGATGTTAAGGGAATATGGAATAATGTCATACTTTATGAGGATACCTAAAATTCGAGATCAACTACAAGATCTGGGAGAAGTCATGTCTGATAGAGAAATGATAGTTGTATTAAATACACTATTAGAGGAGTGGGGTAACTTTACTTCAAGTGTTTATGGGAAGAAAGAAGCTACTCAATTCTAGGATCTATGGTCATTGTGAAATATTGAGGAATCTATACTAAAGGCCAAATCTCATGTGGGAGCAGGTGAGAAAAATCAAGCATATCCTGAAATGACAAAAAGAAAGGGAAAAATTGGAAAATGTGGTCCTTAGAGAAAGCCTAGAAGAACACAGATAAAATACAATGCTATGGGTGTCAATAATATTGGAACTATAGGAGATATTGTCCTAAGCTCAAGAAGGACAATAAAAGAAGAAGAAGAGAAGAAACCCACATCACCGAGGAAGTGGAGGAAGTTGAAAAGAAGAAATCCAAGAAGGAAGAAGTAATAGATCTCTATTGTTGATATATTATTCCTCAACTAAGTTATTTTCAAGTTCCTAAGTCTTCTGTTGTAAGATATGGCTATCATGATTCACTAAATGGGATGCATCAAGGCATCATAGAAGCATTGAAAGCAAGAGCTTGGGACATCATCACATAGAAGCATGAAAGTTGGTTAGAATATATGGAAGTCAAGGATATAGCTCTTGAGAATCTCATTGGAAACATGAGGGGAAAGGTCATCTAGTTAAAGGTTCATCATACATATGTCAAATGGAAACATCTTCTGATGAGGATACTTTAGATCCTCGATATTTTTTGATGGAATCTTCATTGAAAGGTTCACCAATCATGAGGGGAAGCAAGTGCTTGATCAATAAATAAAAAATTTTGGAATTCATGGGATGATGGTATGATGACATAAAAGTGAAGAAGATAAAGGGATTAAAGCTCTTTCAATCAAAGAAGTTGTTGCAGGAAGTATGGATGACCCAAAGGAAAAATGAGGTATGCATGCTTACATTTGATGTTGTCGAAGTCATGCCATATGGTTTCAAATATCATGAACCAATGCTCTATCTTAAGAGCATGATCAAAATAAAGGATCTCCTCCCTCAAAGGGATGGAAGAATGCACTGGTCACACATCCACTAGATGAAATCAAGATAATATGTCCTCATATGAAGTATGAGGTGGTTGACTACAATTGAGGAACTCTAATTGAAAACTCTTGGGAATGAAATGTGTGAATAAATGAAGGAAGAGATCATGGAATATGTAACCATGGTAAAGCAAATCAAATAAAAAATACCAAGAAGATTTGACTAAGATATCTCCATGGAAGATATGAAGACTTTGATGGAGTCTGAAAAATAAATAGACCATTGACAATATATATCTTTGCGAGATGTGTCGATATGTCTGCAAGATGCCGATGAAAAATAGAAGATGTCATGATGAAAGACCATCACAAAGGTAATGTTAATTTTAATGTTCATTCCTTTATTTTTTTAAAATATCTGAATGGGTTTATGCAGGGATGCTAAGGGAATATTTATGCATGTCTTCCACCATTGATGCACATGTAGTAGGACGTAAGATCCTTAAGGAAACATTGCATGAAGGAAGGCCATATATTGAATGATTGATCACTTTATGATGATGACATGGCTGACTCATGGATGAAAGTGATGGATGGTCAATGCACTATGTAGAAGTCACAAGCATGAAGACTCCTAGATAACAAAAATAAGTTCATGACATTGTGAGGAGTAGTTATTCAAGCGGATTGTTTTCCCATCATCGCCACTAGAGGAGATGATATAGGTCCCTAATTAAGAGGGAGCCTCGAAAAATTTTCTTACTTGGAAGAAAATTGGAATTTCCTAAGACAAGGGGGAGCTTAGGTACATTCCTTCTGTAGGGATGATTACATTCCTTTATTGGAATAGAAATGTCCTCCCTGATTAAGAGGGAGATATAGAGACATCATTGTTGTATTCACTTGGGAAGATAGAATGGAGGATTGGGTAAACATATGGCATCTGATTCTCTTTGAGGATGTGTTAGGGCATCCAAGATAAGAGTATTCATAGAGGGACGATATTATTTGAGGATTGGGAATCGAAGATAAGAATATTCCTAGTGGAACACACCCTGAGAACCTGGGTGGGGTATGTTCCAAGAGAGACAATGATGAGGGTGTCTATACATCATTGGTCTCGCAAACATTGAGCTCAGATCTCATGGAGAGACAGAGTTGTTAGTCAAGGACTTTCTATGTGAAAATGATATTTGATATGATGCTAAATAGATGGGTTACCAATCTGAATCTTCTTATCAGAAATTCTTCAGATTGAGAATGACTAAGTACCATTATGAATACCTCCATAGTTAAGAGGGAGTGTTGAAAAGTGTAACAAGGTTTGGTATTCATAATTACATGTGTAATTTTGATTTTATGTAATTGATGAATAGAAGAAAAATAAAATTATTATTGTAATACTTTTCTCATGGGTTTCATAACCAAGAAATTTTATTTTAGTGATGGATCCCATTGTGAGCCTTTAGGATTAAGTCATCTAGTCATAGAAGTAAACTTGAGTCTATGTCATGTAAGAAGGACCCTTCTTTGGCATGTTACATTTTATATGAGTCATTTAATAGGTATGAAAAAACCTCCACGACAAGCACAAAACCTCTCCTTCAGGTCAACTACAAGATAGAATTAATTATCTACTCCAATAGACATGTTGGCTCACCTTCTTCATGTGGGCTAGTTTGAAGGGGAAATCACTATATATAGGGAGCTTGACCTCAGTTCATATCATTGAAAAATTTAGAGAAGTGCAAGTCTGAAGTTAGAAGTGTGAAAGGGTAAAATGAAGAGCCTCCCAACCAGTGAAGTAGCAAGAATGAAGAGCGAAGTTCTTAAGGAAATTTTCGGTTCTGTTTTAGGGGTTAAAAGATCTATACATGTCAACGGGAAAAGTGTCTACTCAGAACGCCCCTATCCCACTAAGGTGTGACAATACCTTAGAAACAAACAGAGAAAACTATCTTCGTATTCTTCTTTATGAACTATAAACGAAGAGGAATAGGATGAACCAACCTGTGTCTTGCGCTAGTCCTTTGATCCAATCTCTCTCCTCTTTGACAGCTTCCAACTACCTGCTCCCTTACTTGCCTAGCTTCACCAAGTTCCTGCAAGATCACAGAAGAAGAAAACTACACAAAGACATGGATTTATATTCATAAATAGCTTAGGATTAGATTTAAGCTAAACATGCAAATATAACAAAACATCATTGATACACAAGCATGTAGGAGAAACTCAAATAGTTTTATTGATATAACAAGAAGGTCCAGGAGGAGTTACAACCGATGATTCCTGATCCAGCATCAACCCCCCAGCAAAGGAATCCCCTCTTCACCTCCAACAAAGCATAAATCACCCAATACACTGATCTCTATCTCAAAACCAACAGAAATTCTCTGCAATATACAAAATTCCAGCCTCTGGATCTCTGGGATGAGGGATCCATATATAGATGTATGCAAAGAGGATGATTCAGCTTATGATTCCACTAGTGGCTTCTCTCTGTCAGTTCTTGCTTCCACTTGGAGACTGAGAGCCTCTTACTCATCCTTGGTCGAACTCAGTGAGGCAAGTGTCATTGGGGAAGATTCTGGAAGCTTCCATTGTCTGTCCACCTCGCGGAATGACACTGCCATTTGTCATTTCCCGCTCAGCGCACCCTGGTAGTGCATTTAGGTTCGTTGCAACGCACCTAGCTAGTGTACTTGGGTGCTATGCAACGCAGCTAGCTAGTGGAGCAGCTGAAATGATCTTGATTTGACTGATTCTGAGCAGTTTCTGGTGGAGAACTTCTGGGAGAAGCTGTAATTGGTTGACCTTGTTCCTCTCAACACTTTTAGGGACTTAGGATCCCTTGGTTTATGGACATTTCATGCTTATAGCTGTAAGGCACAAAAATGTCTATAACAGTTGCCCCCTAAAGTATGAGGCCGTTTATCGGGTGAAATGATTTATTAGGAGGATCCGAAGTTCTTTCAATGCTGGGAGGAGACCTGTAATAAGATACAATACAATACATTATCTTCATACTGTTTTCATGATCTAGCTGAGGTGGGCATTCCCATGCTCAGCTTTATAAATTCATTTTTATGTACACAGGACAGGCAATCGTCTGATGGTAGACTGATGATTCTGATGAAGTCATCATCCTTTTGGTAGGATGATTATCTATGCTGCAATGCTGTACATGTCAATGTCTTTATTTTTCCTGAATATATATCGCAGCCCGGATGGATGAAACTAGATCCGGGGTCTTCAATCTCGTCCGATCTTCACTCGAAGTACAAGTCGATCCATGTGAGAAATGTTTTGAAGTCGAACATGGAAAGACATCGCTTGATTACCAGTCGATGATGTAAACTGTTAACAAGCGCGAGAGGAATCACCGATAATGATGATGACCCTCAAGGTACTACAGTACAATTCACGTGGTGTGAATAAAGGACTTGGCATCGAACACCACGCAAAATATTTCGGTCGAAGGTCATTGATGTATACCTGTCGCCGGAAGTGAGAAACTTGCCATTGAGGCATGCAAGCTTCAAAGTACTGAATGGGGTGTTCCTACATCAACTTCTTGGATAATGAGCTGATGTCGACAAGAAGCGATCCGTTAAAGGAGGGCCTTGATGAATCCCACATCAATGACACGGAACAAAGCAAATGATTTTTATGGAGGTGAAAACGATCTGATGATATATGGTTCAGGATGGCGGTCATGAAAGAATGAAGTGTAATGTATGGTAGTGGATGGGACACGGATGACTTCTCTAGATGACTTCTCTTGAACATGTCAGCGACACTTATGTGATGGATTGGTAGCATTTACCCCAAATGTGGATGGTATGGTGTGACCATGGCGATGTGACCGGTGAATGAAACAACCCAACCTCACTTAGGCATGGAGTGGAAGTGTCATGTTCAAGAGCGACTTGCTACCAATAAAGATTCTTTGAGTTTCTTCCCAATTTTCCCCCAGTCATTGCTGACCAGTACCTCTTTATATTTGTCAAGCTTGAGGAGGATAACATATGCTTGTTCTATAATTTGCCCTTCGGGAAAACCTATCGCTATGTTTTAACGAGCCTAGCGATAGTGAAACTCGTTCTCTTCTAAAGACAAGTTTGTCGCTATTAATCTTTTTAACGAGTTTAACGACAAAGATAACTCGGTCCTTTTCATTTTTAGAGAGTCTGAAAAGGTACGTAAAGGTAACTCCGAAATTCCTTTTTCGTCATCTAATCCCTTAAGTCTGAAAAAGTATAAAACAATACAGAAGGGATGAATTTTCGATAGTTTTAACGAGCCGAACAAAACAAGTGCTCGATCTTTTTGTGCAATAATCCCTCAGGTCCAAAAAGATTAAAATCTAGAGGAGGGATAGCACTTCCGGTCGCTTTAACGAGCTGGAAGGCCAAAACTCGGCAATCTTTTCATATTTTACGAGTCAGTTGAAAAGAGCTTAAAGAAGACTCGTCTTTTGAGGAACGAGTGATAAAATGGGTAGCAGCTGATTCCAGGTAAGGGTTGGAATTTTCCAATCACGGCAGTGTCACAAGGATGGCTAGTGAAATCACTCTTCGCAGCTGTTCCTCAAAATGGGTAAACAATCAAATGGAGGTGAATGATCGGCCAATGGAAAAGTGGAGGTGACGGTGCAAACACGACCAAGGCTTTAATGGCTGAAATGCTTCATTCACGGTGGTTATTTACCGGGGAATAGTTCATTTTTTAATGAGCTTAAACGCGGGTGGAAACACTTGCTCATGTCTTATGTTTATTTTTTAACGAGCTTGAACTATGTGCTAAAACTGCTCGATTAATCCAGTCATATGATAAGAAAGTCTCATATAAAAATGACAATTTTTAGATTTTTGCCCCACATCCTTTCTTTATGCAAGTTAGGTGACGACTAATCCTACGAGTTTAAAGGGTTAGAGGTCCTAAAAATTTAAAAAATAAATAGTCGCCCCTTGCTTGCACTCCAAAAGGTTTGCATGCCCCCAAGTATAAAACAGAGTTTCGAGGTCTCCCTCTATTCGAGCTGACAAAACATTCGTTTTATCAAGAAGGGTGCTACCTCTTACAGGTTACCCAAAGATTGTCTTATTCGCGCAGCAAACAAAACACTTCTTTGGTGATGTCTACAAAGATAAACAAAGGTGAGCGACGACGTCCGCCAACTCACATAACTTTGACAAGAGAATCTTATTCTCGAATAACCCCTCTTCCAATCACGGACGGGGTACAGACTAGTCATATTCTCCCGCAGAAACCTACCCTATACCCGAAGTTTTCCTGCCGAAGCAGACCAGGATGCATGCCCCCTGGGTTTCAGTCATATCCCTCTGAATTACTCGCGCTTATTGGGAGGATGGACTGGGGATTGAGACATTTCTTGCATGAAAAGACCATTTAGGGACGGTATATGACTATTTGCTATGCATGATCAGGGAAATGAAAGCTGGTCCATGAGCTTGACCACTCTTCCTTTGTGCGGAAAACACATTACTCTAAAGAGTGAGGAGACGATGGCTCCCATGCAATAAATATATTCTCGTCCGAGGAGTAGGTTATAATCCAAGGGTCCTTGAACTACCATTACGTTCATGCGAACTGTCTTCCCTCTCAATGTTATGGGCACATTGGGAAGGAACCCTAAAGGTCGACTGGTTCCTTTATCAAAGCCTGTCAGATTTCTCATCTCAGGCAACAACGATGGTGAACCAAGCGCTTTCCAAGCAATAGAGGAAAGGATACTCACAGAAGCCCCCTCATGTATGATGGTACCAGCCATGACCATTCTATATATTTGAACGATAATTCGGAATGGTATGCTTGCTGGTAAACGGGGTCTGCCTAGTTGATTCCAATAGAAGGAGACAACTAGGTTGCTTGGAGGTGGGACTGAGTAGACGGCCGGGTATGGCTCTGACGAACTTCCCTCCTACGGTAAGGGAATGGGTAGATTGCCCCCATGTTCGTCGAAGTCTGTGTTGATGAAGATAATTTGGACGGTGTCATCCTTATTCTCTTCAGTGACTGCATCATCCGAAGATAAAACCTCTGAAGGCAAGACCGAGTCAACTGCCGCTTCGACCTTTTGACTTTCGTCTGGTATGGATTCAGATGGTTTATATTCGATGATAGGCGCTTCAGCCGACCACTTGAGCGAGCCAGCTGGATTCTCAACTAGCGACGGACTCGGCAAGAGTTTTTTATATCCAGGAGGAAGTCGTAACGGTGAAACCGGACGATCATCCAAAACTCTTTTCGCTTCGTCTAAGAAGGGACAACGGTGGACGGCATGATTGCCTTCGCACGGTTTACAGGGAAATCTAGCTTTCCCTTTTTGTCCTGGGGCCTCACTTTCGCTAGTTGACGATGTGCTTTCAACATGATCATCAGAGGTTGATGACACCGGATTGTGCAAACGAGGAGACCAGTCCCTTAGTATCCGAGGGATGCAAGGACAATCTCTGTGAAAGTGGTCTCCTTTGCAAATGACACATGGCGATTTAGGCCTGGTCGTTGCAGTGTGTGGATTTTCGTTAGACGACACTCGTTTTCCCCCATTCGCCTTTGGCTCCTTCTTCTTCTCTTTCTTCTTATTCTCCTTCTTCTCCTTAGGAACTTGACTTTTGGCTTTTCCTGCCCCATCAAGCGAAGAGGAAGGAGGAGAGGAAGAATTAGAGGAAGTAGAAGGTTGGTGGGCAACTCTGGACTCGTCTAATTGTTGATTTGATTGTTCAGGAATAGTGGTGTTCTGAACGACATTGGTTGAGAAGAGCCAGACTGGCAAGCCAATTGTCAGTCCTGGAAGCGACAATGTGGCCATATGGGGTGCACCAACATCTCCCCAAGAGGAGAAGGGACTAGGATTTCCACCAAGGGAATTCCTTGGTTGGTAGACTCCATTTTCTCAACCTAAGATCAACGTAGGAAAAGGGGGTGAATATTCCGTTTAAAATAAATTTTAAGATGCTTTGACACAACTTGTTTTTTCAATTTTAAAGAGTCAAGAAAAAACAAAAGATGACTCTAGTCTCCTTCGATTTTTAATGAGCCTGAAGTGACAAGTGCTCAGATGGACCTTTTCCGTTAAGGAGTCTAAAAAGGAACGAAAGGGACTGCTCTAGAGATCTAGGTAGAGGGAGTACCAAACCAATCGCAAAACTGCAGAATACTTTTTACGGTACGGCAGTCAATCTTCCCGAATGCTGTGTTTGGTGCATTGCGATCAGTAGGGTGGCCGACACGGCTTCCTATGGATAAAAGGTTTTAAGCCTATAGGGGTCTCCCAATATATACTCGACAGTACATGGGAGCACAAGTCCGTACTGGCACTTATCGTCTCAAAGTGGAGGAATCACCCAACCATCAGTGAGGACAACAGTTACCAGGCTTTACGACGCCGAAATACGTCTCTAGCCTAGACCTCTAAATGTTGTGCGTTAAGTTCCAAAGAATTGTTAGATTCATTCAATTTATTTTAAGTTGATCTTTCTTAGAAGTTTGCCTTTTGGGATCACCACGAGATGTAGATGTAATTCCTAAAATGCAATCTAAAGATGATAAGCAAGCTTTTATCTCTTTTCAGCAATAAAAATCCTAGCTACAAGGGGAAAAGAAAGACACAATCTTTTCTCAAAGAGCAAAGAGCACACTGTAAATGCACTTTTCCTAAATCAAGCCAAACAGACTATCAATATGCAAATGCACATATGCATGTATTTGTTTTCACTTTTTAATATTGATGCCTAAAAAGAAAGTTGATGTACAAATATGAATTTGCTTTCAAGTGAAAAACACAAACAAGCTTCTTTTCGAAATCAAAAGGTAGAGAAGATTACGACACTTTAGGATTTTGAAATAAACACTCGTTTCGACACTAGAAAGTGACAAATTCAAACCAAAGGCAAAAGTAAAAGCATAACCGACTGTCAACAGCAAATAAACTTTCTCCTAAGATCAAAATCGACACTTACGACAGATCTAAATCCAAGGACGACAGTATGACTATTCTACTTTTTCAATGGAAAACTGTAAATGATGTAACAAACACACAAAGAACATCTACAGTATTTTTGTACAAAGGAGGCGGAATTAAGGCAAAGAAAAGGGGTTTTTAAATAGACACACACTGATCACAGGCTGCAAAATCAGAGACAAAACTGAAAAAATGAAGCAAAGAACCTCAGCTGCACAGGGATAGGCTGATCAGCGCACCTGTTACACAGAGAAACTGGATTGCAGCGCAGGTAGCCCTCTCGGGAACTGCGTTGAAATGCAGAATCTCTTCACAGAGCTTGCGCTGGGGCAGAAACGAGAATTCTATCCGGGTTCTGGGTCACGGTTTGCAGTTTAATCTATGGATTTTGGCCGAGTAAAAGCAATCAGTAATGCACAATCAGAGGGTGGATTTAAAGGAGGTCTAAGAGCTATCACAAAGGGTAATCAGATCATTTGTGAATTAGCTATTCAAATCATAAACAAATCCAGTGAATGGATTGAGGTAGTAGGTGTCTACTTTGCATTTGATAATGGCAAATGCAGTTCGATTGCTACTTCTGTGTTTATGAAACAAACAACAAGAGAAACACAAACAAACTAACTAGACACGCTCCCTAGTGGAGTCGCCATTTTGTTAACGGGAAAAGTGTCTACTCAGAACGCCCCTATCCCACTAAGGTGTGACAGTACCTTAGAAACAAACAGAGAAAACTATCTTCGTATTCTTCTTTATGAACTATAAACGAAGAGGAATAGGATGAACCAACCTGTGTCTTGCGCTAGTCCTTTGATCCAATCTCTCTCCTCTTTGACAGCTTCCAGCTACCTGTTCCCTTACTTGCCCAGCTTCACCAAGTTCCTGCAAGATCACAGAAGAAGAAAACTACACAAAGACATGGATTTATATTCATAAATAGCTTAGGATCAGATTTAAGCTAAACATGCAAATATAACAAAACATCATTGATACACAAGCATGTAGGAGAAACTCAAATAGTTTTATTGATATAACAAGAAGGTCCAGGAGGAGTTACAACCGATGATTCCTGATCCAGCATCAACCCCCCAGCAAATGAATCCCCTCTTCACCTCCAACAAAGCATAAATCACCCAATACACTTATCTCTATCTCAAAACCAACAGAAATTCTCTGCAATATACAAAATTCCAGCCTCTGGATCTTTGGGATGAGGGATCCATATATAGATGTATGCAAAGAGGATGATTCAGCTTATGATTTGACTAGTGGCTTCTCTCTGTCAGTTCTTGCTTCCACTTGGAGACTGAGAGCCTCTTACTCATCCTTGGTCGAACTCAGTGAGGCAAGTGTCATTGGGGAAGATTCTGGAAGCATCCATTGTCTGTCCACCTCGCGGAATGACACTGCCATTTGTCATTTCCCACTCAGCACACCCTGGTAGTGCATTTAGGTGCGTTGCAACGCACCTAGCTAGTGTACTTGGGTGCTATGCAACGCAGCTAGCTAGTGGAGCAGCTGAAATGATCCTGATTTGACTGATTCTGAGCAGTTTTTGGTGGAGAACTTCTGGGAGAAGCTGTAATTGGTTGACCTTGTTCCTCTAGGGGTAAGAACAACACTTTTAGGGAATTAGGATCCCTTGGTTTATGGACATTTCATGCTTAGAGCTGTAAGGCACAAAAATGTCTATAACAATACATTCAAAGGAATCTATTGCCTTAAGGTTGAAGAGAATTTTGTTACAACAAATCTGAGGATAATTATATTGCTATAGTAGAATCCTACAAGAAATGCAGTCCTCCTAGGGAGCCAAAGTGGATGAAAGGGTAGTCAAGAATGTCCTGAATTAAGGTTAAGTATTTTAGACCTAATTCAAGAAGGTCGAAGGCCTGAAGCAAGAAGGAATCCAAGGTTGAAGAAGAAGCCAAGAAGGAGGAAGGAGTAGAAGGTTGATCTTGTGTCTTGGTCTTGGAGTGAAAACTAGGTCAAGGGTCTTAGTCTTGGTATTTATCAATTGGAATCTCTATAACAAGAATCATTTTTTCAGGTTTTCCTCTCAAGAGTGATAGTTTTTGGCCCTGGTTGATAGCCTATATTTTGTGTCACTCATCTCTTTATGGTTTATGCATTGGTAGCTATTTGATGAAGAATAACACTAATGACGTAAGTAAAATAATATCCTAATATAAACAAGTAAAAATAACTCACAAGCAGTTACTAATAGAAGAGAAATCAATTAATTTCTATGCCCTAGATTTCTCAACACGCTAGCCTTAGAGGGGCCACTGATTTATATAGCTGCATATTTCTATGGGGCTCACCCAAATCCTATCCATGATGGAGAAGTTCAGATAAAGGTAATCCATTAGCTAATGCTATGAGAGGAAATGGATATGGTTGTGATGGTATATGGTTCAACATTGCCCCATTATATTAGTGGGGGATAGATAGCAGAGGTACAAGTGACACATGATGGTGTTCATCATAACTGGGTGGACATCACATTGAGGAGTATCAGGAGTGAGCTCAAGGAGTTCAGGGGAGGTCATCGGTCTAATATCGTTCTTGGATCAATTATGTTCTCATTTTTTATGGATCACATTCCATTAGTTTGACTAGATGTATTAGTGTCAGTGTTTGGGTGACAGGCTCTGAGATTATCATTATGGACAGGATTGATGTTGTGCACTGGATTAGGACTAGTGGGGAGAGTATATGATGTGTGTTTCATGGCAGTATGACATAAATGGATCAAATTGATTGATTTATATCTGTGTGTTGGAATGTATTTATGTTATTATGTATATCTCCCTGTTATCCCAAATCTTCCTTAGGGAGAGCAGGGTACACTTATATTTCCTTATCCTATATAATTTTTATGCATTTCATTTCTATCACACATATTTATATAGATTTTTTATTGTCTTCTCCTTGTGTGCATGTACAGGTTTGGGACCACCGCCATCAGAGACAGTCCCCCCCCCAGGGGAGACATGTTGTGATATATAGTAGAGGAGGATGAGTGTGAGTGCAAAGAGAAATGTGAAGGCACACCATGACAGTGAGGCCAAACCATCACCATTGTATCCTATAGAGATGCTCTTAGATAATTTGTTGGTATAACTCTAGTGGAGAAAAGGAGATTGCTTGAGGATGGGACTCCCAAGGGATGGCACTTACTGGATTACCAAAAGTTACAACACTTTTCTTTCGTACCATCGAGGGTGTTACCAATATGGCAGGATATTCTACGACAACTAGTAGTGGTTGTTGAGGCACAGTGGACACTAAATCAGCAAAGGTAGAGGTCGAGGTAGTAGAGGCCATCAACAGGAGGACCTAATGCAAGGGAAAAATGTCAAAACCATAAGAGGATAGAGCCTCCTCCTCCTCCACTGGTAGAGTGAAGGACACTATAGATTGTACCAATGGTGATATTTACCTCTATTTTTTGTACTAGTAATGTGACTTCATATGTCGTGAGTCTCCATATTGGATTTGTTGTATCATTATGATATATACCATTTTTTGGACACATATATATATACACATGATTTTTGGTAGTACACATGTCTATGGATGATGCTATCATTTTTATTTATTGTTTTTTCATGGTTACATAAAATTTCTTATATGATTTGACATGTGATGTCTCGATGAATTATGTATGGTGATAGCATAGATGAAAACACACATTTATACATATGGTAGAGACACTTAGAAAACCTGTAGCTTCATGGTCTTATCTATATATTGAAAGAGAGATTCCACTCTATGACTTGATTGGCTATATAGTTGACATATTTATGAATCCTTTGATGTATGTGGATGAAGGTAATAGTGTCAAAGGGATGACATATGATTTGCACACAAAGGTATCAACGAAAGAGATGTTGATCATGGATGAGGTAAACTTTGTTGAGTTAGGAGAAAATAGTTGGGAATTAAAGTGGATTTTCAAGCGATGAATATGTAAGTGAATACCATCCAACAATAAATCAATGATGGCATCATACTCAACCTAATTGTTAATGGTTGGTATTGGGCATATACTACCATGAATCATGAGATAATGATCCAACGTGTAAATGGCCCAGGAAGTCGAATCTAGAGAAGAGAGTCCTTGTCTATCACCTTCAACAAATCCACAATAACAAGATAACATCTACAAGAGACAAGGGAAATAGGATAAGCAAGGATCAAAGAATAGTAAAAAGTATTATAAGATAAAAGTGCAAATTGAAATGGAAATAAAAGAAATTATATACAGACGGGATCAGATACTACGAGTTTCAGGGGAAGAAACATTTCAAATATAACTTGTTTGATAGGTGGGGAAGAAATGTTCCATCATGGTTGGATAGGACATATGCCACCTTGGGGAGACACTTTTGGATGATGTATGGGCCACACCATTTGGATTTGAACTTACCAACACCAATATTTGAAGTTAGTTTCTGATAGGCATGGACACAGTCGCTTTCATAAACAATGTGGGGGCGAACATGTTTGTCATACTAATCCTTGGAGTGATGCTTCATGGCTTCATTTTATTGTAGTGAAACATGTGATATATCATACAAATGTTCCAAGGTAAGTAATTTTTATTCAATGGGGGGCCTGTGGAGAAGGAGCTCAATCGCGAGTCACAGTGTTGGTATTTGGAAATTAGGTGTTTTGAGAGCTTCATGGATATCTTCATAAGATGTGAAGATTGTTGTTGGTGGAGGCAATTTGAGAGGGAGACTTGCGATGAACTTTTATTCTAATAATAGTGATACTAGATCAACTATTGATAAGAAAAATATATCAGAGTAATCATCATTGTCACTTTAACATAATGGGTAACAATGCTCCATGGAAACTTTCCTATGATCGAGTGTGGATGGTGTAGTATTTTTAGGTGGTGAATATGAAGAGGAGGCACTAACATGCCCCCTAACATGGTCCAAGCAATCAAGAGAAGGTTCAACCTTAAGTGAGAGAATGAGCTACTCGAAGTAGTAAGTCTCCTCTAATTTGTTAGAGGAAATGTAAAAGAGATCATTGGGGGGGGGGACATAATCTTCATTAGGATTATCATCAGAGAAATATAAGTTCATGATTCTTTCATGTTAGAAAGGGTTATCATATTGTAATTTGGGATCCCTTTGAAATAGAGCTTCACACACGAACATGGGATGGTGCACGCTATCATAGATAACACAAGGTTTTCTACAAGGGCTTACATGCGATGTAGATTGGATTTAGTAGACTCCTTGGTTGTGTGGCATGGGTGCATGACTTTGTCGAGGATGTTACATATGTGCTCGCCCTTATGGGGCTCATTAAGAAAGGGGTTTTCCTTGTAGGATGTGTAGATAAGATGAGCGGGAATGATGGTTATGGTTAGTCACATATGGCATCATTCTAGTGGATGTATGTCTTGATGGCATTTAGGACAAGGTGGGAGAATACATAAAGGATAATGGGGTAGTTTCATGGGGGGAATCCCTTATTTTAACTTGTGATTATTCTTAGATCACGGTGGTCCACTCTTAGAGGATGTTATTTTGGTGCCAATAGTATGGAAGGGAATCAAAGTCGAGGTTTGGGATTTGGGTAGCACCAACAGTGGGAGAAGAAAAGGAATCAAAGGAGGGATGATGGGATAGGATGGTCCTTCATTTGGTGGAAACTTTTCATCTTCTGATATAGATCAAAGATAAATTATTTGAATGACAATATTTATTTCCTTTAGGGTCTCTATGTAAGTGGGGGTTTGGGGAATGGACACTGTAGATTTGTTGAGAGTGAGGAGAGCATCTTGATAATGAGATAGATCTATACAATGATGAGTGTAATGACCATACGCACCACATATGGAATAAGGATGGTTAGTATGCAACCTTTGAAATCGTGTGGGACCTTCTGGGTGTGGACCAAGTGGAATGAGAGGTAAATTGAAGGCCTCTTGTAATCTTGGTAGCTTAGGGAAGTTGTTTGTGCTATATTCATTGACACAAAAAATAACACACAAACAAGGAGGATTGATAGGTGGGTGAGGTTTTGTTTGGTTACCTCCATTGTTTATATGTGGTTCTATGTTTTGAGGAGCCTTTACTTGATTCCCATGTCATGTTGTCATAAGGGTCATGGAGGGATGTTTAGGTGGGAAAGGGATCGAAGGTTGTGAGGCCGAAAATGGTGAATTTGTATGATTAAGGATCATATGCACATATGGCTTAGGGAAATTGTACAATAGTGACAAGTACTAGACATGAATGCCAAGGGTGAAACCAAGGAGTGTAAGAGTGGCCATTATAGGATGTTATGCTTGACCTAGTATGAGACATATAAAAGGAACTTGAAGGATGGGTGGGTCACTAATGGAAAATGTGGGACTAATTGTGGAGGTCAAAATCATCGTAGAAGGTTCCAAAATAGAGGGAGTCTCTTCAGTGGGTGAGGGATGGTCACTGGTATGAAATGAATGATTGGTTGTGGAAGTCATAACCATTTAAGAATGTTCTTAAACAATGGGAGTATCTTTGATGGTCAAGGGATGGTCAAATGTCGAGACCATTAGGTTGTTGAAGATTTAATGGTATATAGGGAGGAGAATCAAGGTAAGCTCTAATTAAAGATGATTCTTTAAAAATTATGAGTCCAACATCCCTCAATCATTTTCCGATTATAGAAAAGGTATTGTCAACATTGGTGGAAGAATGAGGGTCGTAATAAGCGAGTTGATAAACTATGAAAATGCACCCATCAATAGGAAACATCATAACATGAAATGCAGATGAAGATACCACCTTCATTATGCGATTATGAGTCAAACAGAGCATCAATATTTATCTTGACTTGTATCTTTATATGGAAGAGTTTGGTAATTTCTTTCTCTTTCTTTTGTTTAAGGCTACTCTGATTCACCTACTTCTGCACTGATGTACAGACGGTCTTCTCATCCATGAGCAAGTTGCCTTCAACTTCATTTCTCAAATCAGTGGCCATGAGATTCTTCTTATTATTATCTTTCTTCTTGTTCTTTGGGTTTAGCTTTGGATTCAACTTCCATAACTTCTCCTTTGTATAACTAGAGAAATTTTGAGGTCTAAAATGGGCCTCCTAAGGGATATTATAAATAATAGTGGAAATAATAAAATAATATTAGATTACATCACCAATTTTTAGAGGGGAAAAAGAAAAAAACTACTTTTTCAACTTATATCCCTACAATTTTACTCAAATTTCAAGCAGGAGCACTTGTTCGATGTAGAATATAATTAATCATTCAAGGAGTACCCATGTTGCATAATTTCAATTGGCCTTGCTACCCGAAAAATGAGAAATAGATGAAAAAATGTGATTGCAATCACAATTTTTAAATGTATTTCTCATTTTCCGTGCAGCAGGGTCCATCAAAAGTATGCAACATGGGTAGTCCTTGGATGAGGAATTAAATTCCACATACTATAAGCGTTCCCACTCAAAATTTCATTAAAATTGTAGGGAGACAAGTTGACAATACGAGTTGAAAAAGTGGTTTTTTTTTTTCGTTTTTCCTTTTTACTCCAAAAATGGTGATTCATCCCCCATGGTTGACATCATCATATTGAATCCTATTGGTTCTTATAAATTTTTTGTGGTTGTACATTTTGGTTTTGAGGCCCATTTTTTACCTCAAAATTTCTCTAATGGGTCATCAATGTTATAGTGGTTGTTAGGACCTTTGCACTGGTGTGTTGTGGTTGCCATATTTTTATCTTTTCCCCCTTTTTCTTATTCTTTACATCCTTATAAGCATCATGTTTCTCCTTCTTCTTCGATCCACTTGATTGTGCTCCCTTTAGGCCTATGTTTTCTAGGTACTGTGCCTATACACAAGCCTCTTCCATCGATTTGGGCTTGAACAACATCACTTGCTCATGTAGATGGTGGTGCAGACCCTCCAAATACTTTAGGAGTACATTTTGGTTATTTGGAGAGATACCAAACATTATATCAATATTTTTGAACTCCACAGTGTAGTCATGCATGCTTTGGCTTATGTTTTTCCTAAAGTAGTGCCAACAAATCCACTAGTCCTCTATGTACCCAATGGGATAAAACTGTTACTGAATGATGGTTTTGAAGTCCTCCCACTTAGTCATTAGAGGTTCTCCATCCAACCTCAGGGCCTCTGTGTGGCTCTCCAACCAAGTCAGTGCATGGCCCTTTAATTTTAGCCGCACAAATGAGATATTTTGTACTTTCTTAATTTCATGGACAATGAAATAAACTTCTAGTTGTTGGAACAAGTGATTCAACTTTAGTGTGTCAATCTCAACATGGTACAACTTAATATTGACTTTTTCTTCCATTTTAAATAGGGTTCGTGACTGGGTCATGACATTCGAACTGGATTGATCTTTCCCAGGTTCTTTCTTTCACTGGTTCTCTGTTTATTTCTGATCTCCTGATCCCCCTTCTAATTTTTCCTCTACATTTGGACCCCTATCTTCTCCAAATTTCCTAAGCTTATTTCTCAGGGATGCCATGAGGAGGTTTACATTACGATTTATATATGTGAATTTTTTCTAGCTGTCAAAGCCTCACCTTTGTAGGATCACGAGGGTCATTTACAAATTCGTCGACCATGATTAGGGTTTTATGATTTTCATCCCTGCTGATCTAGATCCCCTATAAATATCCAAAAAATACCCAAAGAAACCTCCTCTATACCAATATGGCCCATAAACTACCATGGATATTCCACTGGAAATTTCGTTATAATAGATATGATAATATTATATTAGAAATATGAAATTCTACACTATTATAATTTTATTAAATTTCTAGATCTGTAGATTTTATTGTAATTAGTGCAAGCATGTGAATGGAAATTATGCAGAAAATAGAGAATGGAAAAATAAAAATCTCTGGCACACAAAGACACAAGATATGCTATGGGAAACCCTTTTGAGAGAAAAGCCAACTGGAAGGTGAGGTCACTTCGCTCTCTTTTTTCTATCTGGAAATCTGGTTGTACGTACAAATAAGTATGGTCTGTGGCCTATGGGTTGCATGCTCCCTTATGTTT
Source organism: Pinus tabuliformis (assembly GCA_031772625.1). Taxonomy (NCBI): domain Eukaryota; kingdom Viridiplantae; phylum Streptophyta; class Pinopsida; order Pinales; family Pinaceae; genus Pinus; species Pinus tabuliformis. Next base: position 1,343,667,913 of record CM062819.1, on the reverse strand, counting down.
TTTATTTCAACAAAGGAAAATATTTAATATCATTATAATGGAAACTGGGTCAATTTTCCAAATCAACACCGTCAATAGGTGCCAAGGGTTAAACTAAGGCAATTGATGAAACGGAGTGGAAAAGGGTGTCATGGGGGTACTTGTGTGCCATGGATAATAATAGCCAGAGAAAGGGATACTAGTATTAACAATGGTAAGATTCAAACCTGCTACAGATAGCACAAGTGGCAGAGTGACAAGGGGTATTGGGGGAGCCAAGGACAATAAGAGTCAAACAACGAGGACCAATATTAATGACAAGCTATAGGTAAATTAACTCATGTGACTCAATGCAGGTGCTCTGAACAAAGGAAAAATGAAACTAGTGCCAACAAAAAATTGTTGCTAGTATCAAGTTGTCAAGGTTTCATAGGGTGAAGAGGGGGTTATTATTTTTAGGTCGAGGAAAAAAATATCAAACAATGAAAAGTACAACAAAAGAAGGGTGTGCATGGTGCAACCATGTGTAGTCATTTGTAATAAAAACATGGGAGGGAGTGGGCCCTTAGGAGTGTCTTTTGTGGAAATGTGGATGAATATAATAAAATGAAGGGCTCGTAGTTGCATGGAGATGGCAATTCATTCGAAATTTCATAATCAAATATTGATGAAACTAATGGGGAGGGGGGGGGTGTGGGATCCTGAGGTGGGTTTAAAAATGCATGAAAAAGAGAGAAGATGTGGTTGCAGGTGATGAGAAAGGACTGTGTTAGGTAAACTTGACTTGAGATAGAGTCAAATTGACCAGGTTAAACAACGATGGTTTTCAGGCACATGGTATTGTGCACCCATGGTTTTCTACCTGTGGTATGGAGCCTATAAAAGGCTGGGAATACTTCATTGTAAGAGAGGTCTGAAGGTGAGCAGTGAAGGCTCACTTGGCCTTTGGTGAGCTCCAGTATAGTAGCAATGATGCTGCAACTCTTGGGACTCCCTACTTTACTTTTATCAACTCGGTAGTTCGTAACAAACTTGGAAGCGACAGTGCTATATGCACAAGTACTAGCTCTTACTACAGGCTGTCACTTGATCAACTGGCACAAGTTCTCTAGGAGCTCAAGCCAACTTCTATGAGTTCTAAGAAGAAGCTTTTAATTATGATGGAAGAAAGCTAACTCAAAAGAGGCTATTCTACTTGCAGAAAGAAGATGAAAGCTAAAAGGAAATGCAAACCCTAGCAAACCCTAGTTTTACCGACGAACCCTACTTGTGCAAGAAAAGAGATGAAAGCTGCTGAAATGGATGCCATTGAATCTTGTAAAGGTAAAATGCATGTGTTTAAGCTACTTCTGAAGGAAAATATGGAAAAGTCATATTTTTGTATTTTTGAGTAATTTTATGTAGAATTATTATGCATGTGTTTTAACTATTTTTTACTGTGTAGAGGTTTATTAGCGAAAGGAAATGGAGTGGGCATTTGTAGGAGGTTGGGATGGTGAGACGAGGACCTAAGGGGCCCCTAGAATCCTTCTAGAGATTTCCACTATGCTCAAATCTCGAAAAATCGCTCGCGTGAACTTCTACAAGAGGCTGCAGGGATCTATAGGAAATTCTATAGGAAGTTCTACAGAAACAGGCCGAAAGTGGATTTTAGAGGGTTGATGGTGGAAAAAAGGTGGGAAAGTGGGAATGAAGGATGGATAAGGATGTTAAGGGGTCTCAGATCTGGTAGATGAAGCTCAGGAGCGATGAAGATGGTTGGATCTGTTCAAGGATGAAGGAAGCAATGTTGCACAAAAATGTAGAAATTAGGGCAAGTTGGGAAAGTATGGAGAACAAGTGAAGGAAATCTTGAGAGAGAGACTAGAGCAGGTTGTATGATGGAGGAAGGGTAGGTTGGAGTGTCTTACAGGAGTTCCGCACACTTCTTTCTGAAACTGATCCAAGCAAAGACTACAAAATCAGAGATTTATCTATTTTGACCTAATTTGACCTAAAAACCAGAAACATGATGAACAGAAGTTTATAGATAGGAAATCATGCAAGAAAGCTACGGAAACAGAGCAAGAACAAATATAAACATGAAAACACAACTTCTATTAACTTTTCCAACTTAAAATCTAACACTAGCAATTGCATTGGAAGGCAAAAACAGTGTTTTTGTGGCAACAAGTGTGCCTTGGTCTCAATTCATGGTCCCAAGGAGGGAGAAATGAGATCAAGGACTACTTGATAGCCTTTTTATGGATCTTTTCTATTATTGCAGCAAACTAACTAGTCAACCTAAAGCAAGAACAACTATCTTAATCATCAAATACAACCTAAGTAACAGAGAAAGATTTTAACCTAAATAACATAAACTATTCTATGAATGCAAGAAAAACACATAAAAGTACACAAAGGAGGTACTGGGCACTTGGGATAGGCCTAACCCCAAGAGCTACACCCTCCTAAGAAAGCTCAGAGCTGGTGCAAAGCGGGATTCATCTTCATTGATAAAAGAAAATAATAGTTACATCGCAAAAATTGTCTGCAAGAAGAACTCGAAAATGTGTTGATACAGGGCTGCACTAAAGTGAGAAAATAGACTATCAATTGGATAATCTACTAAGGCTTGAAGCCTTCCTACTTATGCAAACGAGGACTCCCAACAATCCTCCTTAACTTTAGGAGCTTGGCTTCCCAAAACTGCAGTTAATCAGCCACTTCACTAGACCTGCTCGGTTTCCCCTTGAAATCATATTTGGTGGGTTGTTGAACTCCGAGCTGTTGGTGGAGAACTCGAGGAAGGGGTCATTTATTGTAGGAGACACCCCTCCTATAAATACTCAGCCTTTTTTCTTCGTATTTGGTTGCCAATCTACTCATAAATGCCTGACCTTGGTCCAAAAATGTCCAAAAATATACAATAAGCATGTATTAGACTTTGTGGTCAAGTGACTATTCCCATTCACTCAATTAACATAAATATATTCAAAAGCATGCATAAAACTATGGAGAATGGTGGATTAAATGAGAATAATAGGCAAAATGAGCCCATATAGTTACCCATTTCTAGGGCTCATCATCACCCCGCTGCTGAATGTGCTGCTCATCCTCTGAGCAACTAATCCAGTTCATCATCTTTGATTGCTTTGACTGCCTGTCTGACATCCCAGGCCTCTGAGGTGATGTCCTCTTCTCTATCATGAAAACCTGCCTTTTTGTCTACTTCCTCCCATTATCTTTGTTCCTCTTCTTCCTTGACCCCTTCTAACAGCCCTAGCAGTAGTGGAGGGTTGAACTTAAGGCCAATCCAATTGGATTTCAAGTTCTGTATTGATTTTTTGTATAGGGGTACTCTTCTCATAGCCTCTCTCATTTTGGTTGGGGAGTGGTACTCTCTTATTTTTAGACTATGGGACAATGTGTTCCATATCCTTGTGTAAGCATGAATGCAATTATCACCAAACAATCTTTCCATGTATTCAAAGTGAGCAATGGCCTGAGCTTGCCTTTCAACATAGTCAAGTGCAATGTGAGGGTTGTCTACAAGGTGCTGATGGGAATTTATAAGAGTTGAGGGATCTTCTGGTTTTGCCCTGATCATGAGTGGCTCGCTTAGCTCCCTAGCCATAATCTTCTGAATTTCTACTGCCCTCTTTTCCTCATGGCTTAACCAAGAAGCCATGGCCATGAGTTGCAGATCTCCTAATGCAACTTTCGGGTCCCATAGATTCATGTTTGGAAGTTTCAAGTTGTGTAAATAGAATTCTGCTAACTTGGCCTTATCTTCAACTGAGCTACTGTCACACAAATGCATAAATTGGTTGTAATTTTGGAATGGAATGGTGCCCCTTTGGGCCAATGTGTTAATCTGAAATTGCAACTATTGGTCTTTAAGATATAATGCATAGGATTTAGCAGGTTGCCTACATTGTAAGGCTTCTACTGCCCAGCTGGCCATGCAGGCCATTTGGGCTTCTTTTTCTTGCAACTGCTGTTTTAAAACCTATATTTCTTCTGCTGCCTGAGACTCCTTTTCTTGCAACAGTTTTGTCAGCATCTCAACATCAGCTTGTAGCTCTCCCTCTTTCTGTTGTTTCTCGGTTGTTTCCTTGTCTGCTGGAGGTCCTTCTTGCTGCTGCTGCCCTCCCAAAATGGACAACCTATCTTCCTTATGAACTTCCTGTAGCTGCAACTGCTTTTTCAGCAACTCATTCTCTTCTGTTAACTGGGCTCTTTTGCCACTTTCTATGTGCCTCACCATGGCCAACTCCCCTCTTAATTCCTTTAGCTTGTCCTCCATGTGGCCTATGTCCTCAACTCCATTAGATTTGGCGATTTTCATCCATGTGTGTGTTCTGATCCTCTCTTTTTCTAATTCGAACAATAAAGGTACAACAAATTTCTGTGGGATGATTTTCCCACCCTCTAACAAATTGTAATATGAGCCCAAATTAGGCTGAGGGGTTGGTTCAGGTATTTCTTTGGCCTTGCTCTCCCCTTGTGACTGTTTAGCTGCCTTCTCCTCCAATTTCTCAGTTTCTTTTAACTTGGCTAGAGTTTCTTGTAGAGATGTTTCAGCTTCCTGTAGAACTTCCTTTGAATCCATCAACTTAATTTTCTCTTTCCATGTGGAGGTTTTTGGGCTTCCTCTTTCATAGGTGATAGATATCTTGGAAGGAGACTCTTCCTTCTTTTTAGTGGGTGTGTCCTCAATGACAATTGGTTCCTTTGATGGTGGCTGGGGTTTGCCCACTTTGATCCTTGTGCTTTTTCTAGCTTTAAAGTACATGGAGGTTTGCCTTTTTATTTTTTCTTTAATGTTTTGTAGGTGTGCCTAATGCAGCAAGCACAACTGCTGCTTCCCTTGCCAACATTTCAGGGGATTTCTCTTTCTGTTGTTCTTTTCCTTCACTTCCTGTAGAAATCTCTATGCCCATTGTTTCTGCTTGTGTCACTGATATCTCAGGGTGTGTCTTTTCCTTCTCTTGTTGGGTGCTTGCTTTGGCTGTGGCAGTCTTCTTTTGGGCTTTCTTGGCCTTTTTCTTTCCAATCTGTGTCCTTTTTCCCTTCTCTGTTCTTGTTGTTGTCTCCTTCTCTGTCTTAGGCTCAGCAGTCTTGTCAAATTCCTCTTTTTCCTTCTGTTCTTCCTCTGTTTTTCCTTCTGCTTGAATGTCTTGTGCTCCCTTATCATTGTTCTTCTCAATTTCTTCATTTTTCTCCCCTTCATCACTGCTGGATGGGCTGATGTTCTCAGCCAAAATTCTGATGTCATCATCCCTGGACATATTTCTGAAGATTTCCCAAGCTATGGGGATAGTATAGGTGTGTAAAGCATCTTCCACCAACAGTTTGATGAGCCCATGGTGGGCCAACTAATCTGGGACCCCTTCATTTAGCTTTGTACCACATTCAATTAAAGACTGAAGGAGGAAATATGGGATGCTCAGTTTTCTAGCTGGAGGCAAGTCCATCCCATACCTCAATTCATGTAACAACTTGAAATGATATCCATAAATGATGTTGAACTTCCCTTCACATGTGATATACTTCATTATTTGATAACTGACTTCACTCCAGAGAGGAGGAAAGCTTGTCCTTCTGACCCCATTTTTATCTTCTACAGGATGCTCCTCAGGCAAGAAAAATGTTTTCTTAGCAACTTGTCCCAATGATTTCTCCTCTTTGCTCCAAGGGAGCCCCAATGGTAGACCAGTAATTCTACTGTGAAATTATGTGTAAGTTCTAGGGTCAAACCCCTAAAACTAAATGTGGCATGTGTCTTCGAATGTGGTCTTAGGGACATCAAAAACTCTTTAGTCACCTCCTCATCATAACCCTGAATTCTGTCAAAGAAGGATATCCAGTTTACCCTGGTGAAAAGGTCCACCACCTCAGGGTGCTCGTGCAATTTGCTAGAGTTTAAGGGTTCTTTCCTTATGAATCCTCCTGGCATGGTGTTGAGTGCTCTTTTTGTGTTTTAACCAGAAAAGAAAATGCTCAGGTGGAAAAAAAACAGTCAATCACTGAAACAGAGGATAGCTGAATTTGGTTTTTTTTTAACCCAAGAAGGAATTTCCCATGTGCTTCTTTACAACATCAAATGGAAATAATTCCCCTATTTTAAACTGCTGTCACCCTGAATTTGACTTTCTGTTTTTGAAAAGAAAGAATTTTTTCTACAGAACAGAGGATAAGGACACAGGTTCTTTTCTCAGCATGTAGATAGATATGCACATTCGTTTTTTTCACACACACACACATAGGCTGGCCTTTACTACTGCATGTATCTTTCTTATAGGAGAATTTGAAAAAGGATGAGGAGATTTCAGATGCAGAGAGAAAAAGAAACTGTGTAGACTCAGGGAAATATGCAGGCAGACTTTCACTTTTTTCAATGCATAGGCAGAATTTCACTCTCTTTTTCAATCTACTGCCGTGTTCAATTCACCACCTTACTCAAACAATCATGCACAAAGAAGTTTTCCTGAGCCTACCTCGTTTTGAGCTTGAATTTCGACGAAAATCCTGGGTTTTCTTTCTGCAGAGCTGTTCTCTGCCTTTCCTGTAGAACCCTTCCTGTAGAAATCTCCCGGCTCCTGTAGAATGAAACTGTGCTTCTTGTAGAGCCCGATAGGTGGGAGATTTAAAAAAAAAACAAGCAGAAAACTGGCGGAGGACGACTGGTTAGCTGCTCTGGAAGTGGTAGATGCGTACTCCAGTCGAGAACATCGTGAGTGCAGAATGAACAAAGGGTGGTGAATGTTTCAACTGAGCTATCTTTTAACTACGAGCATGATTTGTGGTGAGGAGATGAGGTGGCCGGACCGGACCATTGATCCTACGTCACGGTCATAATGTTTCTACATGCTGTCTGACCGCCATCACCTCCCTTACTCACGTTACCGCTACCACCACTACCAGTCCCGAATATTTCTTCCTGAATGGACATTCCACATGTGTTGGCTACATATCTGATCGATAGTTTTGAATTTGATGGGGCTCGTTTGGATTGCACGAGGATGTGTAGCTGACTGAGGGTGGCCAGTTAACTAGCCACTGATTCTATTTAATCTGAACCATTCCCATAGTCACGCAGCCTTGAAATATGATTCATGTAATTGAGGAATAGGTTTAGGCACTTACCTGTGCAGTCACGACCGTGTTATGTGTTAGTGTCGGTCATGATGCCCTCCATCAGTGATCAAAAAACTCTTTGCATATGCATAAGTAGGTGTCTCATCGATGTCAGTTTTGCATTCCATTAGGCATGCCATAAAACTGATGGAGGAGCTGGTCCTTGTTCCCTTCTTGGCTTTGCTGGATCAGGTCATATCAGTTAATGAACTTGTGTCACACTTGTTTTGTTTTGTCTTGAAGTCCAAAGTCTTAGGTCTAGGGTTTCAGTCAAATGTCATTGCAAGATCATGAGTCAGAGGTCCATGGGTCCCCAGCAAGCCGGAAGGAGGTATGTAAATATGTTTCATGGATATTTTCATCAGGTACAGCTCATTTATACCTTGGATTTAAAAACCATGTTTTTTAAAGCCAAGGTCATGTCAATTTTGCAAAAAATAAGGAAATTTTCAAAATTCTTCACAATGCCGGCAATAACCCTGGTCTCCTCACTAGAGTCCATCAGATGGTCAACCTGCAAAAAGAACGGAGTTAAAGCACTCAAAAAGTCAAATTCAGGACAAAAGTAAACTCAAAACAGTGTTAAAAGAAAGTGCCAAAATAAAACATTAGAAAGTGGGTTTGGTAAGTAAATTTTTTCAAATTAGGCTTATAAAGAGTCAAATTCCCTCTAAAACACCCTCATTGTGCATCTAAGAGCTTGCAAAGAAGAGTGAGAGGGCGAAGAAGGCGAAAGGAGGCGAATTGCAGAGAATTTGGGTCATTTTCAGGTGCGCGACCACTCAGGAGCTGTGCGCGACCAGTTGGGCAGTGCGCGACCAGTCAGCAGCTCCTCCGCAGTGTTAATTCCTAACGGGCGCAACCAGTCAGGCTGTGCGCGACCAGTCAAAGCCCGTGCGCGACCAGTCAGCCTGTCACTCACAGAACCACTTCAAATTTTCTCAAATCGCCCTCTTGCTTGCTAAATTGATCGAGAGGCTGTTAGAGAAGGCAAACGAGGACAAGAGGTTGCTATGGAACATGAAGAATCACTATTGGGCGAGGATGCATGTTGGCAAGACGAAAATGAAGATGTTCCAAAGGAGGTTGTCCGAGGCCCGTAAGAGGAAGAAGAAGACCAACCCACTCCGTATCTTGGCCGAGGCTTCTCTCACTCACCATGATACTCATTAGCATCCTCCTAGCAGCAAACCCAAGAAATTTTGAGAGTTTTGAGGCAGTTTTGGCATTTTTGGGAATTTTACAGGTTTTGGCCATTTGACTGGTCTCACCCCGCGCGCGACCATACATGGGGGAAACTCAGAACGGGGAAAACTTTGCATTTTTGGAATTTTCATGCAAAAATACACTTGCCTATGGATGGGTTTCAGATTTTATGGAGATTTGGGTTTCCAAAAGCTCAAAATACATGCAAATTTTGACTTTCTGCCCCTATTTTGAGTTGCAGAAATCTGTCTTGGGAGAAATGACTTTTGCAGGGTCAAATCAACTCCAAATTCAAAAATTCCGGTGGGGTTGGAAAGTAGACTCGCATACCTTTCCAACGAGCTATCTTTCACCTGATTTTGACACCGGGAAGGCCCTCAAATAGAGCTGTGAATGTGCGCGACCAGTCAGAGTGATGTGCGCGACCAGTCAGGGAAATTGGTCTGTTTTGACCAGTTCGGCCAGCAAAACACTGTTTTCATCTTGGTTGACTTTTGAGGCATGTAAATGATGGATTTTTGTGTAATTTTCATGGCACTTAGATGCTTTTACTCTCCTTCATCACTTCTAGAAGATTCTTTGATGTAAATGGTAAATATTTAATGCATGGATAGGTTTCCTAAGTTTTAGAGGCAAGTTGTTTTGACTGCCTATTATCTAGTGCTCAATTTAGAATTAGTTGAAACAGCTCCTAGGAAGCTGAGCTCGACCCCTAGAGGTGGGGAAAGGAGTTAGACCATCTATATTATGCCTTCTCTTACTCATTTTCAGGGTTGGACTCTTGAGGGAGAAGCTCCTATTGTATATTTTACTTGTATCTCTGCAATTTGAGGAAAAGGAAGACCAGGGTTTTGCAGACATCATTGGGATTCTTGTGGACTCTTGTGTTGATGGTGTGTTCTCTTATTGTAATTGTAAGTGTGTTTATGTGTTCCATCTCTTTCTTTACTGCAGCTTATTAAACAAATGAAGTGATAAAGTTTGAATTCATGCTTGCCATGCTCAGCTTTCAAATTTGTTTAATGTTTATGTTTTCCACTGTCTAGAGAGGATTCAAAGTCATTGTTTGCCCTCTTTAGCTTCTCATTTTTCTTCCTTGATCATCCATCTCAGCTAAAGGCATCAGCACAAACTCCTACCTTGCCCCAAAGACCCACCTGCAAAAACTGAGCTCAATCCCCGCACCCTGAATTGCACTCCCTCCAATTGCCACCAAAAACCCAAAAAACTTTAAATCAGCCTTCCTAATCAGTTTACTAGCCTAATATCAGTGTTAACTTGTTGGTCATCTCACCCCATTGAAAATTTGCCGAGATAGACCGGAGAGAGCCTTCTCATACCCCGTAGGGCTAGCTACGAGGTGAAATGGTTTGATGTTGCCTTGAAGGTTTACCTTCCTCAGCCTGGGGTGAAATCTCAAGCGCTAACATTATGCATATTTCAGATTTTGGAACCCATTTCTTCATTGTTGTTGCTGATTGCGCTCTGCATGCTCGGCCTCAGGCTGTTGTTGATGTTCACATGTTCAAATAGAGCTCCATGCATGTTTCGTATGCCATACTTTGTTGTCCCTATCTCTGGAGTATGTCTTTCAGAGGGATCAGCTGCTACAGGAATCCTGTAGGATTTCCTGTAGCTGCTTCTCCTTTTGAAATTCAAGCTAAAATGAGTAGGGCTACAACTGCTAACGAGGGTCTCGGCTGATAAGGAATCTAGATGGAAGGTATCAAGTATGGTGAGTGAAAAAAACTGTTGCATTAAATTTTTTTGTTTGCATCATGAAGGAAACAGGATTTTTGTGTGTGACTGTGCAGGGACATAAAAATGAGTGCAATGGAGGTGTACAGAGATGGAAAAAGGGCGACATATGGTGATGGATGGAAGCAAGGAGGTTTACAGGCCTCATAGACAGATTCCCAACCCTCGGGTCCTCTTCTGAGATCGATTTTGGCTTTTCTGTAGATTCTACAGGATCCTCTTGTAGAAGATACAGAGTTTCTTGTAGGAGGTGAAATTTCAGACCGAATGAGACCAAATCTTGGGAAAGGGTAATGGTCATGGAGGAATGGATTGTGAGGGATGCATGCAGCCTGGTCATGTCCTCTGTCTTTGTCTTGTGTGATCCTCCTAAAACCTGTAATGACCTTCCTACAACTTGCAATTTATTCAACAGAAATTAGGTTCATTTTTCTTTTTTCCTTCTTTTTCTTTTTCTTTTTTTTTCTTTAGTCTGAGATAGCTGGGGCACCTCCAGGAGGTTTTCACCCTCACTATCTGCCCTGGGCACCTCCAAGAGGTTTTCACCCAAGGATCTTTTATTCCTTTTTTTTTTTTTTTTTTTTTTTTTTTTACTGTGTTTTTTTCTGTTTTTTTTCATGGTGTAGGTGGAGTGGAGACAGGGACCTGCTCCACTACCAATACTGATTTACCAAGAGTCTCAATGAACTCCTGCTTGGAAAGGGGCTTCCTATAGATATTTAATCTATGCCCATTGACGAGCATGGGGATGCCTTCTTCATCAATGGTCCGAATAAGGACTGAACCATTTTCATTGCATGTCTCCACTATATATGGTCCCAGCCATATTGTCCTCAGCTTTCCCTTGAAATCCTTGTATCTTGAATCATATAACAGCGCCCAATCTCCTGGCTGAAATTTCTTTTCTTTGAGGTGCCGATCATGCCATATATTTCTTTGAAGTTGGACTACCTCTAAGTGGAGAAGGTCCTACATTCTCTGTTCATCTAATCCATTCAACTGAAGTAATCTTTCTTATTGTGCATGGTTGAGATCTAGGTCTAGCTGAGCTACCAACCTCAATGTGTTATATTCAAATTCTATGGACAACAAAGCCTTCTTCCCGTAGACTAGCTCATAGGGTGTGAAACTTATTGTAGTTTTCCAAGTAGTGTTATAGGCCTAGGTGGCCTCAACCAAGCGATCTGCCCAATATTTCCTGCTCCTTCTCACTACCTTAGTCAAAATCCTTTCCAAAGCCCTATTAGTAACTTCCATCTGTCCATTTTCTTGCGAATGATAAGGGGTGGAAGTTATGTGCTTAATCTTGTGATGAGTGAGCAGGTATTCAATCAGGTTAGAGGTAAACTGACTTCCTTGATCTGTGACTAATTCTCTTGGGTAGCCAAACTTGTAGAAGATATTTTCCCTCAAAAACTCAGCTACTTTTTCTTTTTTTGTTGCTTTGATTGCCTTTGTTTCTGCCCACTTTGTCAGGTAATCTGTGCACACAATGATGTAGGGCTTCTGTTTTGAAGGAGGGTTGATAGCACCCACAAAGTCCATGCCCCAATTCTCAAATGGCTCGAAAGTCACCTGAAGCTACAAGGGCATCTCATCCTTTGGAGTATGTTTCCCCATCCTTTGACATCTATCACATTGGCTAATGTATCTTCTGACATCTTGATGAAGAGTGGGCCAATAGTACCCTGCCTGTAGAATTTTGAAGGCAGTTCTTTTTGCTGCAAACTGGCCTCCACAGGGCCCATCATAACAAGTTAGGAGGATGTCAAAAACTTCCTCCTCCCTGACACACCGCCTCAAAATCTAATATGGACTAAGTTTAAAATTGCCTCCAATCCAAGTGAATGGGGCACTTTTCCTCACAATCTTGCTCTTCTCTTTTGAGAACAGGTATGGCGGGAACTGAGCTGAAACCAAATAATTTGTTATATCAGCAAACCATGGAGAGAGTACTGAAATAACAAACAAGTGTTCATCTGGCATTTGATCATCTACCATCCCTTCTTCACCTGCAGGCAAATCTAGTCTAGACAGAAAATCAGCAACAACATTTTCCTTACCTGGCTTATCAACAATGGTCAAATCAAATTGCTGCAATAAAAGTAACCATCTAATGATATGAGCATTTAAATCAGGTTTATTCATCACATACCTAATCATAGCATGATCAGTATGCATGAATGTTTGATAGCCAGTGATGTAGTGTCTGAACTTGTTTAGGGAATGGACTATAGCAAGGAGCTCTTTCTCGGTTACAGTATAGTTTAACTCTGCCTTGGATAGGTTTTTACTGACAAAATATCTGGCATACGGTAGCTTCTCTTCAAATTGTCCTAAGGTTGTTCTTATGGCTTTGTTCGAGGCATCTGTGTGAATGTGGAAAGGTAGGGCCCAGTTTGGACCTCTCAAGATTGGGGCAGTTACCAGCTTACCTTTCAAAGCATCCAGAGCCTCTTGACAGTTGTCAGTCCATATGAGCTCAGCATCTTTTCCGAAAAGACCAAACAATGGAGAGGCTAGCTTACTGAAATCTTTAATGAATATTCTATAATATCCTGCTAAGCCTAGAAAACTACGAACATCTCTTACTCTTTGAGTAGGCGGGACCCTTTGGATGATAGCAATCTTGTTGGGATCCACCTGTAAAACTTGCTGAGAAATTCACATTTATCAGGACTGAGGGACAGGTTCATTTCAATACACTTGGCTAAAACTTTCCTCAAGTTAGTCAGAGCTTCTTGGAAGTTAGAACCATAAGGGGTAAAGTCATCCATATAGATTTCCACTGAATCATGAACTAGCTCAGCGAATATACTCAGTACTGCTCTCTGGAAAGTGGCAGGAGCATTGCATAACCCAAAGGGAAGGACCCGGTAGGCAAAGGTACCCCATGGACAAGTGAAAGTGGTCTTATCTTGGTCTTCTGGGCTGATTTGGATCTGATTATACCCGCTAAACCCATCTAGGAAGGAAAATAACTTCTTCCCTGCCAGGCCATCTAACACTTGATCTATGAAAGGCAAAGGGAAATGGTCCTTCTTGGTAGCTTTGTTAAGTTCTCGATAATCTACACAGATTCTCCACTTCCCGTTTTTCTTGGGCACAAGCACCAAAGGAGAAACCCACTCACTGTCAGAGATGGGGTAGATGAATCCTGCATCTAGCAACTTTTGTAGTTCTTCTTTGACAATGTCCTTAAGGGCTGGATTCATCCTCCTTTGAGGCTGCTTGACTGGTTTACAATCCTCTTTAATGTAAATTTGATGGGTATAGACTAAAGGGTGGACTCCTTTCATCTCCTTATAGCTCCAAGCAAAAGCATCTAAATGGTTGTTCAATAAGCTACACAACTCTTTCTCCTGAGAGGGGGATAGGGATGAGTTGATCTTCAAGGTTCTTTCAAGGCCAAATTCCACATTCTTAACTCAGAGAGGGATCAGATCAACCACACAGAGATCAACTAAAGCATTGGCTTGGGTTTCTTCTACTAACTCTTCTAATGGCAACACACTGGAAGGTGGATTTTGAATCAAATTCTCAATAAGATCATCCTCGGTTTGAGGACCTCCCCTGGTGGCTTCCACTGTGCACAATGGTGCAGAGTAGACTTCATCTTCATCTTCCTCCTCCAAACAAAGAGGTAAGTCATGTTCTAACAAAAGTTGGGCAGGAGGATATAGGACTAGCTGTTTGGACATATGCCCATTCTTAATGGTCATGCTCCCAGCTCAACAACTGATGTAAGCATCTGCAATAGCTAACCAAGGCCTTCCCAAGATGGGGGGTCCCAGTGAGTTTTTCCTTTGGTTAAAGGACCAAGAAGTCAGCAGGGTACTCCCAAGAATCAATGGAGACCATGACATCTTCAACGATCCCCTCAGGAGTCACAGTGCAGCGGTCAACCAACTGCAATACTGTTGAGGTCTTTCTTAGAGAACTCTGAAGGTTGAGTTTGAGCATAGTGTCCCTGGTCATTACGTTAATGGCAGCCCCTAGATCAATCAAGGTGTGGAGGATTATGGTGCCATTGATGTGGACATCGACTACAAGACTCCCAGGGTCCAGATATTTTGGACAGATTACTTGTCCAAACATCAGGTCAGACAATTGTCCTATGACATTGATAATTGGGGCATCTCTCTTGCGCTTTCCTGGGTGCCTAAAACACTTCTCTTTGATCAATTTGTTGTAGATTGGTACATCTTTTATGGCCTGGAGAAGTGGTATTTTTACACATAACTATTTAAGTTCTCCCATAAGTTCAGTCTCTTCTAGGTTTGGTTGTGTGGTTCCAGTTAGTCTCTCAGGAAAGGGTGGAATGGCTTTGGGTTCACTTTCCTGTTTCTTTTCCTCATCCTCCTTAGTAGGATGTTGGCTATCTAGGAGGACCTTCCCAGATCGTAGGTTGATCTCCTGAATATCCACAGCATAGGTAGGGCATGTTGTCTCTTCAGTATATACATGTTGGTTCTATCTATTATTGGGGTTCGGGTTCGGTTGAGTAGGTATCTGGGGTTGTCTTGGAGGAGTAGAAGGTAATGGTTGTGGTTGAGTAGGTGGTGGAGGCAAAAGAGTGGGAGGAGAGTTGTATTGGGGCCTCCACCCCTGATGAGGTGCATTCCACTGAGGTTGTGGCTGAGTGTGAGAATGAAACGAGTGAGTAGCTGGTTGAGTATGGTATTGAGGAGGATACGACCAAGGAGGGGGTGTGGACCAGGAAGGATGAGCAGGGGGACCCCAAGAAGGCATGGAAGTGGCTTGATTTGGGTTGTAATAAGTCTGGGATGTCCCTTGCATTCCCTGCTGGTAAGGTCTGGGTCCATGTGGCTTCCTTTGGTTCATGAAATAGAGTGGTTCAGTGGCTCCTTTAGCCCCTTGGTACATAGCTTTAAATCTGGGTAAGGAAGGGCATTGATTTGTAGGATGGTCTTCTTTGTAGACAAAACACACTTCTACAGAGTGCAATGGACATTCGTTCCTAGGGTGTTTTCTGGTGCACCTGGGACAAAATATGGCCAAAGCCCTCTAGGTTTCCTCTTGCTTCTTTTGAATTCGCAAGGTATCCATTTGCATGGAAATGGTCTGTCTCATCTCGCTTTTGAAATCTTCCATATGATTTGCAAACTCGTTTTTTAGGAATGAACTAGATAAGGGGGTACTGGCTAAGAGTTGACTTCCTCTACCTCTCTTTCTGGCTACCCTAGAATGGTTTCTAAACAAAGTCTTTATGTCATCATAAGGTAACTGGTAGATGTTTCCCCCACCCAGCAAATGGAGGGTATCTAGAAGGTCTTCAAGGACTCCTCTGAGTAGAACCAACTTCAGAGATTCGGGGTCAAGTGTTCACCTAACCCTTTTATAACTGAGCTGAAACCTCTCTTCATAGTCTTCTAAAGATTCATCACTTCCCATGGTCATTCAGAAGATTTCTTCTTTTGTATCCTTTGACCTACAATATTCCCAGTATTTGTTGTTAAAGTCTTGCTGCATTTGAGCCCAAGTTGTGATACTGTTTCCAGGTAGCCCCATGAACCAGCGTAGTGTTGCATCCTTGAGGGTAGAAGGAAAGAGTTTCAACTTTTGCTCATCTTCTGAATAGTCATAAGTTCGACAAAGGACAACAAACTCAAACAAGAAGGTATTAGGGTCTTCAGTTGTCAATCCATGGAAGTGAGGTAAGGCTGAGGGACTTATGTTTTTCATTTTTGTGTTCCCATTGGCCTCTCGGATGGGAAAGGCGCCTTCTACTCTCTCCCCATTCCCTCTACCATTTCTATTTCAGCCATGGTCTTAGGAGGAATGGTTTCTTGCTCTTCTTCTGTTATAGGATCTTCGTATATCTCTAGAGGTTCACCTATAGGTTCTTCTGGATCACTGGCAACAAAGAAGAGAGAAGGGTGACTTAGTGATGTGGTGGGTAGGAATTTTCCTGAATTGTCTCTGTTCCTACGAGGCATGAAATGAAATCTTTTTTATTTTTTGGTGATTTTTGTTATTTATTTATTTATTTTTTCTTGTACCTGCAAAAATGAAATTGATTGAACAACAAATTGCAACTAACTGAAATCTATCTTGCTGAAATGAAATTGCAAAATTGAAATGAAAATAGGAAAGGACTAATCTATTTTGCTGAAATGAAATTGTGGAATTGAAATGAAAGCTGGAAAGGACTAATCTATTTTGCTGAAATGAAATTGTAGAATTGAAATGAAAGCAGGAAAGGACTAATCTATTTTGTTGAAATAAACTACTTAGCAGAAGGTTGCAGTAGAAAATAGAAGAAAATCAGTAATCACAAAATACTCTGACGCTTCCCCGGCAACAACGCCAAAAATATGGTGAGCTCCAGTATTGCAGCAATTATGCTGCAACTCCTGGGACTCCCTACTTTACTTTTATCAACCCAATAGTTCGTAACAAACTTGGAAGTGGCGGTGCTATATGCACAAGTACTAGCTCTTACTGCAGGTTGTCACTTGATTAGCTGGCATAAGTTTGCTAGGAGCTCAAGCCAACTTCTATGAGTTCTTAGAAGAAGCTTTTAATTATGATGGAAGAAAGCTAAGTCAAAAGAGGCTATTCTACTTGCAGAAAAAAGATGAAAGATGAAAGGAAATGCAAACCCTAGCAAACCCTAGTTTTACCTACTAACCCTACTTGTGCAAGAAAAAAGATGAAAGCTGCTGAAATGGATGTCATTGACTCTTGAAAAGGTAAAATGCATGTTCTTAAGCTACTTCTGAAGGAAAATATGGAAAAATCATCTTTTTGTATTTTTGAGTAATTTTATGCAGAATTATTATGCATGTGTTTTAACTATTTTTTACTGTGCGGAGGTTTATTGGAAAAAGGAAATGGAGTGGGCGTTTGCAGGAGGTTGGGACAGTGAGAAGAGGACCTAAGGGGTCCCTAGCATCCTTCTAGAGATTTCCATCGTGCTCAGATCTCGAAAAATCACTCGCGTGAACTTCTACAGGAGGTTGCAGGGGATCTACAGGAAATTCTATAGGAAGTTCTACAGGAACAAGCCGAAAGTGGTTTTTAGAGGGTTGATGGTGGAAAAACGGTGGGAAAGTGGGAATGAAGGATGGATAAGGATGTTAAGGGGTCTCGAATCTAGAAGATGAAACTCAGGAGTGATGAAGATGGTTGGATCTGTTCAAGGATGAAGGAAGCAATGTTGCACAAAAATGTAGAAATTAGGGAAAGTTGGGAAAGTATGGCGAACGGGTGAAGGAAATCTTGAGAGAGAGACTGGAGCAGGTTGTATGATGGAGGAAGGGTAGGTTGGAGTGTCTTACAGGTGTTTTGCACACTTCTTTCCAAAACTAATCCAAGCAAAGACTAAAAAACAAAGATTTATCTATTTTGACCTAATTTGACCTAAAAACCAGAAACATGATGAATAGAAGTTTATAGACAGGAAATCATGCAAGAAAGCTATGGAAACTGAGCAAGAATAGATCTAAACATGAAAACACAACTTCTATCAACTTTTCCAACTTAAAATCTAACACTAGCAATTGCATTGGAAGGCAAAAATAGTGTTTTTGTGGTAGCAAGTGTGCCTTGGTCTCAGTTCATGGTCCCAAGGAGGGAGAAATGAGATCAAGGACTGCTTGATAGCCTTTTTGTGGATCTTTTCTATTATTGCAGCAAACTAACTAGTCAACCTGAAGCAAGAACAACTATCTTAACCATCAAAAACAACCTAAGTAATAGAGCAAGATTTTAACCTAACTAACAGAAACTATTCTATGAATGCAAGAAAAACACATAAAAGTACACAAAGGAGGTACTGGGAACTTGGGTTGGGCCCAAACCCAAGAGCTACACCCTCCTAAGAAAGCTCAGAGCTAGTGCAAAGCGGGATTCATCTTCATTGATAAGAAAAAATAATAGTTACATCACAAAAACTGTCTGCAAAAAGAACTCGAAAATGTGTTGATACAGGGCTGCACTAAAGTGAAAAAATAGACTATCAATTGGCTAACCTACTAAGGCTTGAAGCCTTCCTACTTATGCGAATGAGGACTCCCAATAGTCCTCCTTAACTTTAAGAGCTTTGCTACCTAAAACAGCAGCTAATCAGCCACTTCACTAGACTTGCTCAGTTGCCCCTTGAAATCATCTTTGGTGGGTTGTTGAACTCCGAGCTATTGGTGGAGAACTCGAGGAAGGGGTCATTTAGTTCAGGAGACACCGCTCCTATAAATCATCAGCCTTGTTTCTTCGTATTTGGCTTCCAATCTACTCATAAATCCCTGATCTTGGTCCAAAAATGTCCAAAAATCTGCAGTAAGCACGTATTAGACTTTGTGGTCAAGTGACTATTCCCATTCACTCAATTAACATAAATATATTCAAAAGCATGCATAAAACTATGGAGAATGGTGGATTAAATGAGAATAATAGGCAAAATGAGCCCATATAGTTACCCATTTATGGGGCTCATCAACCTTCTTGGCCAAGAGTTTGACCAATGATAATGAGATCTCATTGGGTTGGGTTTTTCCCCAGATTTGGGGTTTTCCCGGTCAAATCTTGTGTGTATTTTTTATGTGAATAATTTTTGTTGGTTATTTTTATTTTTCCTCTCAGTAAAAAATTTGTGGGTACTTCCTGAATCAATCAACACTATTACCTTTTTCTTCTTGATTTATCCTTCTATCTTGATGGTTTGAGGAGTGGTAATTCCCGCCAATGCATTACAAGATATGGTCGGAGTCATTTCTTCTTTATCTAGGCTTTGTTCCTGGAGTATATCCTCTTCTTTTAACCTTTCTTGCTCCTTTTCTTCTTCCTCTTCACAATCTATGTAGAATAATTTCTTCTCAGCACAATTATGACCTTTAGTGTATTTGCTATCACAACTGTAACAAAGCCCTTTTGCTCTTTTTTCTTCCAATTTTTGTGGTGACAACCTTATAGGTTGTGGAAGACTAGGGGCAACAACACTTCCATCTTTATAGTTGTGAGTGGTATGCTTCCTGGTTGCCATAATTTTGCTTTCCATTTTTATTGCTAACCAAAATGCCTTCTCTAATGAATCAGGTTCCCAAAGGCGAACATCATGTTGGATATTATCCTTTAAAGTCCCTATGAACACATCAATCCTATGCTCCTCTGGAATATTTTTTACCCTTATGTTCAATTTTTGGAACTCCTCAATGTGCTCCATTATTGAACCCTTTTGTTTGAAACTTATCAATTGGCTAAAAAAAGTGTTGCTTTTTGTATCCTCATAATGTGCTATCAATTCTTCCGTAAAATTGCCCTAGTGATAATTTGTTTATGCGATCAAAGCCATTGATACCATACAAACTGATTTGGTTCCAAATATAAAGTTGCAATACGTACCTTTTGTGTGTTTTGCACATTATTGAGATCGAAAAATTGCTCCATCTGTAATATCCATGTTGCGGGATCCTTGCCATCAAACTTCCTCATATCAATTTTTGCAATATGGTGGCTCTTTGATCCAACATTAGAGTCTATGGAATCATGATTAACATTTCTTTTGTTCTACTCATGAGTTTCCTTTACTACCCTTTCACCATTAGTGACCATTTCTTGTAGCAACTTATTCATATTTATCTTCAATTCTTCCATCTTATCATCCATGCCATCAATTTTAGCGTCCATGCCATTCATCTTGGCTTCTACATCTTTCCTTAAACAATCCATCTTAGCTTCTACACCTTTCTTTAAACCATCCATCTTAGATTCTGTTGCTTTTTGTGCAAGTGACACTTGTTGCACTTGGTCTCGTAATTTTGATATATCATGTTGCATTTCTTCCTCTTCTTCATAAGTCATGTTAGAGCTTTCAGGTTGTTTACTAGGTGTTTCATTTGCTTTCCTCAGAGCATCAATTACCGATTCAAACTAATTTTTCAAACCAAGCTTATGCAAAAATTTAAAAAAAACGACACACCTTTTTTCACTTTGTAGAAGCTTGATATTGAATCTGATGTATCTCTGCAATTTCAGAACATCCAGTTCTGAAATTGCAATCTATAGTAGCCCTCTATGTCCTCTTTCCAATGCCACCAGTCTAATCCAAGTTGGATTCTCCAAGGAATATTTATGCACAATCTCCCAAGATGACCTGATTATATACTAGTTCAGTAGAGTGAACTTGTACGACGTGCCACAAGTCACTGTTTCGACCTTTGGATCTGAAAAATATATACAAGAAACTAAAGTCCATCCTCTTTCTGTACCTTTTTACGAAATTTCAATCCAATGCTCAGAGAGAAAGTTACGACGATTTTCCCTAGGTCACCTGTTTGGAATGTAATTCAAGAGTCTGCAAAAATACCAACTTCCTCAGATCATATCTCTGCAAATATAGCGCTAAAAGCTCTGAAATTTGGACTCGAGATTTAGCACAATTTCTTCTCAAATTGGTTTTTGTTTTAGCTTCTGAAATGTCTCAGAACAAATGTTATATCGAAAATGCCACGATGACCTGTTTGGAGCAGCGAAACCCTAGAATCCAAAGCTCTGATACCAAATGTTATGAAACTAGCTTACAAAAAGATAGAAAAGAGAGATCCACGCTTTATAATTTAGCTTCTTCGAGGGGGCAACCTCCTTTACATTACATAAATGAGAAATTCTTCGATGATTCAAATGAAAAAACCTCCTTTCTATATAGGAGTCTAAGGAGTCATAATATAACCCAGCCGACCTAACAATAATAATATAAAGCCACAAAAATAACAATAGAGGGATTCTCTGGGGCACAGTAATAACAATATGGGGACAATACGGGTAAAAAAATATTAATAAGGGATACAACTACAATAGTAATGGGTAATCACTACTATTATAGGGACCCAACACAAATAACCGGGCTTGATGTATAGTTCATAATGTTCCCTGTCAATCTGCTGCCTTTTATTCCACTACTCTCCAACATTACGAATGCCGGTTGCTAGAGAAATAGACTCCAGTGTCAAGGTGAATGCCACACCAACTAGAGTGGCTTGGCCATTTTGAATATGGAGCACAAACAACCTCGCCAATTCATGATGGTACTAGACTCTCTCAACCATATCACAAAACTGATAACAGGATTGGTGCTGAAAACATGTGACAGCAAGAGGGTAGGCTTGCAGCTCGGAAAGTGAAGTAGGTTCCTCTCTTATATGTTTGCCACCCTTGTGAGGTCTTCTTGGTGCATGCATTTCTCTAGGAGAGTCACTATGTGTCTCCTCATCTCGGTCATAGGAAGAAGCAGATTCCATGTTTTCCAAATATTTGAGTTTCTCTTAGATGAGTATGAAGCGATTTTAGGTGTCTTTAGATTTTGTTGCCAAATATATGAAATTGTATGAGGGACTATGGAGGGAGATGGTGTGAAGGGTTTTGGGAATGATATTGACAAGTTTTTTTTTGGGAATAGGGGGTTTAGGGAATAGTATGTAGGCTTAGGGATAGAAATTAGGGTTTAGGAATTTGTAGCTAGGATTTGGGAAAATGGGAATTGGGGATATGGGTGAATGATTTGTTTTTTAGGAATATGAGAGTTAGGGAATGAATGGATGAACTGGGAAAATAAATGGAGGAGTCAAAGAGTAAGGGAAAGGTGGAGTGGACTTGGCAGCAAAATGACAAATGCAAACCCTAGGCAATCGTTTTTTGAGAAATTGCAAGGAAGTAGGGTTTGAGTTTTTTCACACAACCACCATAAATTTTTAAGAAAAACTCTTTCACTAGCAAGGAAAAGGGCTTGACTTACTTGCACACTAGAAGATTTGAGCAATTTTGGCAATTCGAGGGAGTTTATGATGAAATCAGGTTTGGCAGCTCTATGCGCCGCGCCACAAACCCAACGCGTCGTGCCTCCTGTATGCGTCACGCCAGTATAAATTTAACACTGTGGAGGGCAGCCCAATGCACCACGCCACTTGTATGCACCGCGCCTCTCACCCAATGCGTCGCGCCTCCAAAACTGGAACTCTTTGTTGCGATTTTGCTTCCTTTCTCCAACACGACCTTCACTTTGCTCAATCTTTCTTCTTTGAGTGCCAATGAGCTTTTAGAATTGTAAAGATGATTTGTATATAAGAGATTTTGATTTTTCCTTCATGAAACCCACTTTTACAATGTTTGCATTGTGACTTACTTTTTCAACTCTGTTTTGGGCAGTTTACTTCATTTGTGCCTTTGATGAACTGAATGACTTGATTTTTTGTTTGTATTGCAGGGGATGGAGCAACTGAAGCTTGGCAAGGTGACTAGGGTTGCCACTGAAGTTATTTACATATGAGAGAACTGAAATTACATCAATTTATAATGAAAACCTAAAATACTTTGTTTTTCCTCAAAACAGGGTTTTGAGTAAAAATACATTTCTGAGCATGAGATTATGAATTTTATTGGTACTGAAACTTTATTCAACCTCCTCATGCACCTACTGATTGTTATTGGAAATTTTGAATACCTTTTTGGTGAAACCCTAGACCTATTGAAACTGAAACCCTAGAAATAACTCTTGCAAAGTTAAAGACAAAAAGTGACTGCAGATGATCTTGATGAATGGAAATGAGCCAGCAGGTAAAGGACATGAGGGAAAATGTACAACAAGCCACTATTGTCAGATGATCCATGCTCCTAATGGAATGCAACTGACTAAGCGAGACACCTAATATGCAATGCAACAAGAGAATTTGATCTCTAACGGAGGGATGAAGATACTGACACTAACATTGGCTCCAATGGGGATGGTAGCTCCTTAGAGGTGCCAAGAACTACAAATCTCTGGGAAAGCAAGTAGTGTCTTCATCCATTGGGCTATGGATACAAAACTCAAGCTGAAATGCATGACTGAAAACTGACGACTTGACGACACAAACTGACTCTCACTCAACTAAAAATTGACTCGATACTTAAACACAACCGACAAACTAGAAATGATGCTCAAAGTGGAGCTTATTCAATACAACCTACTCTAACAGTTTCATTCATCACCTGATCAAGTGAAATGAGACAACCAATGCAACCAAGTAAGTATTCCAGCTGCTGTTTGAATTCTCTGCAAGTGCTTGCTTATGAACAACAAGAGAGAACTACTGAAAGGCAACTCCTAGGAAAACTTGTGAACAGATCTGTTGAATACTATGGATTCTCTATCCGCCTCCAAAAACACTGCATAAGTATCTTGAAGTTCATCCACACTAGGACTTAGCTCATCCAATGGATTACTTCTCTTCTCCTCATACCATGAATGCAAACTTTGATCTGAGCTTTGTGACGAGACTCCTACTGAAAATGACAAAGAAACCGGCTGCCAGATCAAGTTTGTATCAATACACGTCTCAAGCCTACATTTGGCTAATGGAGAAGGACTTTGACTGTAGACCTCATCCAAAACATCAACTGTTGGATCATGAAAAACTTGAAAAGACTGCTGCAACCCATTTTCTATTGGCTCCGATGAGATTACATGATTTTCTACAGGCTGCTCATTTGAAGATATACTATGCAATTTACCCTTCAGAAACTGAAATGATTCAAAACAAAATGGTATGGAATCATCTTGCATCATTTGATCATATGGTCTAGCTTGCATGTCTTCATCTGCAACTTGAAAACCAATGGTATTTGGGGGCTGCAACTCTGGATATGAAAAGTCTTGAACAAGGTTTTCATTGATCTCAAAAAGGTTCAGATCAAGACTTGTCGACAGTTGATTTCTAATTGCATGAATGTTGTCTCTGATGAACTGAAATGAAGCAAAACAAAAAGGCAAAGACACTTCACTTACTTAAAAAATTGTTGCACTTTCCTCGTCATTTCCATAGCTGATATGTGATGGCTATACATTGTATTCGAGCGGCTAAAAGTGAACTTCCTTCTCCCACAAACTAGCTGTTGATTTGTCTGCAAGATTAGCTTCTGTTTGGAGAACATAATCATCATCATACTGATCAAACTGAGGCACATCATCAAGCATACATGTCATATCAATATATCTCTCTTCTCCAAGATGATCTATAAAACAATCATTATCAGATCTATGACAACTGGGAAAAGAAAGAAGATGTTTTGGATCAGAAACTTGTTCTTCTTCAATCAATGAGCAATGGGTTTGAACACTATACTCATTCCTTGTGATGATCCTTTGCATCATCTCTTCCACTACACTTACCAAAATGTCAAGATTTACCTCTAAAGATGTCGATTCCTCCAGATCTATGTTTTTCATCTCTTCTTCCTTCAACTTTTCCCTTCGGATCAGCAAATAAGCCTCTACATCTACTGTAGTGTTATGCTTCTCTTCAAGTGTTGCAAGGTTCCTTTCTCTCAGCTGAAACTCAATTTCCGGATCAAAGGCACCCAGGTAGTGCAAGAGAGCGGATCCAAGAGGAGGTCTTATATTAACCGGAATCGAATAATAAACTTGGTTAAATCTGGCAAAAAACTATTGTATTGTCTCCCCTGGCAGTCTTTTCAGCTGGTTATACTCTTCTATAATCAAGAAATGGTTTTGTCTTACCACCCACCTATCGAGGAAAACTTTGACGAACTACTGGAAATCTGAGATGCTCGCATCAGGCAAGGTTTTGAACCAACTCTTGACTTTCCCTTGCAAAGAAAGAGCAAAAAGCCTAATTCTAACATCCTCTTCATCAACTTCAAAAAGGTCAAGAAAGGACTCAAAATTCAATACATGTCTCTCAACAGTGATATTGTCACATTCACCATCAAATCTTGGTAGATATAGATCATGATTTTTAGGGAAAGCATGGAATATAGGAGGTAAAATCAAAGGCTTGTATCGATCTCGAATTGTACAAGGTAGTGGGGTATGTACGAATGTTGCAGAATTAGTCTTGGTCTCTTGAGGTTCATCAATTTGAAGACGATCATCACAAGATTCACAAGAATGGTCTTGATCAAGCTCAAAGGCATGCAAATCTTTGGTATTTACAATCTTCAAAGAGAAGGAATCAAGTGCAAACCGAGGATCTTTTCTCAAATATAATATACTTTGCAAAGCCTTCTTGACATTCTCGAGAAAAGAAAAGAAATAATTTATGACAAAGAAAAAAATTTCTTGTGGATGAAATTCCAACTTGAATACCTGATCTTTCCATATTGTCCTTTCATGTTCTACTGGTTAGGTTCATCCTCTAGTGGAGTCCTTGGATCTGATCTCGAAACTGATTTAGAGTCGCCAGGTGAATGATTTCAGCCTTGCGATGTCTGATCGTTGTCCACCATCAACAATCAAATCTGAACTTGATTACATTTTACTGAGGAAACCAGATGTTCATTTCATAAACTAGACCGAAGATTGACTGAAGTAGCATTCATCTACTTTCGCTAATGCAAAGCAAGAGCATTTCAAAGGTTACCTGGCTAACTTTAGGCTCCGTCTATAGTTTATAAAGAAAACAACAATAACAAATAAACTTTTCTTCTCCAGTATGGTCGCCACTATGTTAGGACCTAAATATACCTCAGGCTGAGAAAGGTAGGATCTAGGGTAACATCAAACCAAGCTTAACCTAGTAGCTAGCCCTACCAAGTCGGGAGAGGGCTCTCTCCTTGTCAATCTCAGCAAAATATGATCAATAATGGCTTGAGATGACTGATGTAATGACTGATTTTAGGCTAGGTATGTGTACAGAGGTGTTTGATTGAATTTGATGATGTTTTGTTGGCTCAAATGGAAAGGCAGATTTGGGTCTGGGGAATGAGGCTCAGTTTTGCAGAGATCTCTATGGGGCAAGGTAGGCAACTGATTTGGCACTTCAATTGAATGAGAGGGAGAGCTTTTAGACAGGTGAGGAGTTGAAGAGGGCAAGAAAACCTCAGGGATCCTCTTCAAACAGCTGAAAACATCAATAACTAAGCAAACCCTAGGTAGAGCACTACAAATTCAATGGATTATACCTTTATCCTTGTTTGTTTTAGTTAAGAAGAAACAAGAGAGATAATGCCATACATAAACACATATAAACTTACAATTTACAAAAGGAAACACAATACCAAAGCAAGATGCCACATGAATCCCATAAAGTGCTGCAAACCCTAGTCTATTCCTTAGCCAAAACTGTTGAGATGAGTATACAATGAAGCTCCAAGCTTTCTCAAAAGTCCAACCATGCTAATGACTAAAAAACATAAGATATAGGCAAAAAACAACTCATCCTAGCCTCTAGGGGTCAAGCTCATGATTTTAGGAGCTGTTCCAACAAATTCTAAATTGAGAACTAAAAAGTAGGCAGTGGAACAGCTTGCCTCTAGAAACTAGGGAACTGATTCATTCAATTGCAAACTACTTTTTTATAGATGAATCTACCTCCATGAGTGAAAATTTGACATAATTACATCAAGATCCATCAATTTACATTAAATTACATCATAAGTTTGACATTAAGAAGGAGAAAATTCAAATTGTCAAGAAACTAGGCAAAAAACAGAGTATTCTTGGTCAAACTGAGCAAAATTTCCCCAATGCATCGCGCTGATTTCTCTATGCATAGTGTCTGTTTGCAGCTACTTTTGGAGGCCTTCCTAGTGTCAAAATTTGCTCCAAGTGTGCTTTTTGGAAAGGTCTGCATGTCTACTTTCCAGAACAAGTCGAATTTTTGAATTTTACCTCCATTTACCCCTCCAAAACTGAGTTCGCCCAACACTGCTTCCTGTGTGTCAAAATAGGGGCAGTAAGGTCCTTTTTTGGATGTTTTTGACCTTTTTGTGGGCTCAAAACCTGTCAAAATTTCTTGGAAATTGGTAGGCATGCATATTTTTCCAAGAAAAATCCAAAAATGCTGAGTTTCCATCATTTGGAGGCCTCCATCAAAAGCGAGCACCAAGTGGTGCGGCGCATTGGGCAGAAAAACCTGTGTTTTGGCCAAAAAATGAAAAAATGAAAAAAGTGTCCCCAATTTTTTGAAATTTGGGCTGAGTGTTCTCCATCAAGTGTTGTGTTGGGCCAAGGAAGCCTCAGCCAAGATATGAAGTTTATCTTGCGCTTTTTGCCTCCTCGATCTCTTCTTCAACTTGGCCTTCAAGTTCATGAATCTAGCTTGGCACACCATATGCCTCGACAAATAGTGATATGCCATGTTTCTCAACATATTTTTCTTGTTAATGGCCTTCTCCAGCATCCTCCCCAAGTGGACATTAGTCCTCTCCAACCAAGACTCACGATCAGCATTGATTTCTTGCTCAAGTGTTGTGAACTTGACTTTCCTCCTTTTGGCAGCTTACCAGTTTTCTCGTATGTTTCTTAGCTCCGTTATGGTTTGTTGATCCTCTAGTTGCTTGTTTCTTTTCTCCAGGTACTTTATTATCCACTTGGCTCTTTCCAAGTTGAGGGACAAAGCATTGATGTCCGCCTGTTGCTCTTGGATGACCTCCTTGAGCTTTGAGCTTTGTGGGCCCAAATCAATGTCATCGTCCTGAATGAGAATGAAATCGGTCTCCTGCTCACCTGAAGGCCCCTCATCATGTAATGGCCTCTTGCCCTTGTCCTAAACCTACTGTGTTGATGAAGGAAGTGAGACCCCTTCAACCTCGGTTGGAGATCATACTCGCTTTGCTGCTGCAAACAACCTTCTAGTGCCCTTTTGATAGGTGACAAACACCAACACACTAGCGGTCTGTGTCTCATGACCCTCCTGCTGACGTGAAGGTCCACCTGTCTCATGAAAAGCTTCTGGAGGTACCTGAGGAGCTGTGAAGAACTCATGAGAAATGAAATCCTCCCATGAGATGCCCTACAAATCAAGTTGATGCATGACCACGATTTTGATGAGTGCAAAATGATATATATTGTTAAACTGCTACTGAGGAGTCTTATGTTGTACTAGGGTGGTCATCTTCTCAATATTTCAGCACATGAAGTAGGGGAGATTCGTCATCTCACCCTGGTAAAGTGCATCAACAATTTGATATGATAGGCATATAGGCAAGAAAACCGGCCCTCACAGCTGAAATACTTCATTATGAGTTTCATCAAGGGAGCATATGAGTCTTTCAGGTACCTAAAGGGAAAAACTCTGTTGAGTTGTCTCAAATAAGCAGGCTTGATGTATAGTTCATAATGTTCCCTGTCAATCTGTTGCCTTTTATTCCACTGCTCTCCAACATTAGGAATTCTGGTTGCTAGAGAAATAGACTCCAGTGTCAAGGTGAATGCCACACCAACTAGAGTGGCTTGGCCATTTTTAAGATGGAGCACAAACAACCTGGCCAAGTCATGATGGTACTAGACTCTCTCAACCATCTCACTGAACTGATAATAGGATTGGTGCTGAAAACATATGACAGCAAGAGGGCAGGCCTGCAGCTTGGAAAGTGAAGTAGGTTCCTCTCTTATATGTTTGCCACCCTTGCGAGGACTTCTTGGTGCATGCATTTCTCTAGGAGAGTCACTGTGTGTCTCCTCATCTCGGTCATAGGAAGACGCAGATTCCATGTTTTCCAAATATTTGAGTTTCTCTTAGATGAGTATGAAGAGATTTTAGGTGTCTTTAGATTTTGCTGCCAAATGTATGAAAATGTATGAGGGTCTGTGGAGGGAGAGGGTGTGAAGGGTTTTGGGAATGATATTGACAAGTTTTTTGGGGGGAATAGGGGATTTAGGGAATAGTATGTAGGCTTAGGGATAGAAATTAGGGTTTAGGAATTTGTAGCTAGGATTTGGGAAAATGGGAATTGGGGATAGGGGTGAATGATTTGTTTTTTAGGAATATGAGAGTTAGGGAATGAATGGATGAACTGGGAAAATAAATGGAGGAGTTAAAGAGTAAGGGAAAGGTGGAGTGGACTTGGTAGCAAAATGACAAATGCAAACCCTAGGCAGTTGTTTTTTGAGAAATTACAAGGAAGTAGGGTTTGAGTTTTTTCACACAACCACCATAAATTTTTAAGAAAAACTCTTTCACTAGCAAGAAAAAGGGTTTGACTTACTTGCACACTAGAAGATTTGAGCAATTTTGGCAATTCGAGGGAGTTTATGATGAAATCGGGTTTGGCAGCTCCATGTGCCGCGCCATAAAGCCAACGCACCGTGCCTCGTGTATGCGCCGCACCAGTATAAATTTAACATTGTGGAGGGCAGCCCAATGTGCCGCGCCACTTGTATGCACCGTGCCTCTCACCCAATGCGTCGCGCCTCCAAAACTGGAACTCTTTGCTGCAATTTCGCTTCCTTTCTCCAACACGACCTTCACTTTGCTCAATCTTTCTTCTTTGAGTGCCAATGAGCTTTTTGAATTGTAAAGATGATTTATATACAAGAGCTTTTGATTTTTCCTTCATGAAACCCACTTTTACAATGTTTGCAATGTGACTTACTTTTTCAACTCTGTTTTGGGCAGTTTACTTTATTTGTGCCTTTGATGAACTGAATGACTTGATTTTTTGTTTGTCTTGCAGGGGATGGAGCAACTGAAGCTTGGCAAGGTGACCAGGGTTGCCACTGAAGTTATTTACATATGAAAGAACTGAAATTACATCAATTTATAATAAAAACCTAAAATACTCTGTTTTTCCTCAAAACAGGGTTTTGAGGAAAAATACATTTCTGAGCATGAGATTATGAATTTTATTGGTACTGAAACTTTATTCAACCTCCTCATGCGCCTGCTGACTGTTATTGGACATTTTGAAGACCTTTTTGATGAAACCCTAGACCTAATGAAACTGAAACCCTAGAAATGACTCTTGCAAATTTAAAGACAAAAAGTGACTACAGATGATCTTGATGAATGGAAATGAGCCAGCAGGTAAAGGACATGAGGGAAAATGTACAACAAGCCACTATCGTCAGATGATCCATGCTCCTAATGGAATGCAGCTAACTGAGCGAGACACCTAATATGCAATGCAACAAGAGAATTTTATCTCTGACGAAGGGATGAAGATACCGACACTAACAGCAGCGACAGATGTTGGAGCGTTGACACCTTCCAAATCAGTCCTAAATGGAGCTAGTTCATGAATAGATGTGTTTACCGTTACACTAGGATTAGTTCTAATGTCCTCTTGTAACTGTGGAACTTCTTCTGTAAAGGCAAGGATACCAGAAATAGTTGGAGTAACTGGAGTCTCTGAGGATGTTGAAACACAAGTTTCAAATAAACCAGGAGACTTTGACCCAGTTAAATGAGATCGCTTGGCTCGGAATGGTTTCGTTTCTGGAGTCAAAGACGACTGACTCGTTAGTCTCTGCGAATGATGGGGTTTTGATTGAATCTCTTCCATGATTGCGGATTACTTGATCAACTCAAAATGAAAAAGGGGAAAATGTTATTCTGAATTAAATGAATTTTATGATGCTTTGACACAACTTTCTTTTTCAATTTTTAAGAGTCGAGAAAAAGCTAAAGATGACTCTAGTCGCCTTCGATTTTTAATAAGCCTGAAGTGACAAGTGCTCAAATGGACCTTTTCTTTTAAGGAGTCTGACAAGGAACGAAAGTGACTACTCTAGAAATCTAGATAGATGGATTGCCAAACCAATCGCAAAACTGCGGAATACTTTTTACGGTACGGCAGTCAATCTTCCCGAATGCTGTGTTCAGTGCATTACAATTGATAGGGCAGCAGACACAGCTTCCTAAGGATAAAGGATATAGCCTATTGTGGTCTCCCAATATATACTCAATGGTACATGGGAGCACAAGTCCGTACTGGCACTTGTCGTATCAAAGACAAGGAATCACCCAACCTACGATGAAAATGATAGTTACCAGGCTTTACAACGTCGGAATACGTCTCTAACCTAGAATTCTAAATGTTGTGCGTTAGGTTCCAAAGCATTTTTATGTTCATTGAGGTTTATTTTATAGTTGATATTTTTTAAGAAGTTTGCCTTTAAGGTTCACCACGTGATGTAGATATACAATTCCTAAATATGCAATTTAAGATGATAAACAGTCGTTTACTTTCTTTTAGCAATGAAAATCCTAGCTACTAAGGAAAGTGGAACTGAAATTATTTCAAGATAGAGTAGAGAGCACACACTAGATGAACTTTTCCTAAATCAATTACTGCATGCAGTCTAAATGCAAATGCACATGCATGTATTTGTTTTTCAGTTTCCTTAATGTGAGAATGACGAAAAGAAAACTAAGTACAGATCTGAATCATTTTCTTTCAAAGCAACAGTACTGACAATTTTTTCTTCAAAAAACGAAAGGAAGACTAAGACGACACTTTGCGATTTCGAATTTAAAATTGCTTTCGACACTTGAAATACTATTAATTCAAATCAAATACAATGGCAAAAGTGTAATCAACTATCTAAAAGAGGAAGACTTTACGACACTCTTTTTCTTGACTGAAAATGACACTTGCAACACTTTCAAATCAAAAGATGACAATTCAATTAAGCTACTGTTTGCAAAAGAGAACTGTAAATGATGAAAAATACATAAAAAAACATTCACAATTCTTTATCAATGGAGGCTGAATAATGCAAAGGAAGAAGGTTTCAACACTGATATACTGATCATAGACAACAAAACTATTGAATAACGTTGAAGACAATGAAGAAAAAACCAAAATCTGGAGGCAGAAACAGTCTTACTCAATCATCGCACCTATTACATAGGGAAATAGTGATGCATCTCACCTGTAACACATGGGAGGTGCGATGCATCCAGATTGCTAATGAGAGACAGTGCAATGGTCCAAGGATGAGACTGATCTTGGTTTTCACTCACAGTTTGCAGCTAAGTTCGGGGATTTACGCTGAGCTAACGATTGTCAGTAAATACAAAGTATAGGGGTTGATCTAATGAAGTTATATGAGCTACCACCAGGGCACTTAGGATGTTTGCAAGTTAGATGTTCAGTTCATAAACCAACCCGGAGATTGACTGAAGCAGCATTGATCTACTTTGCAGTTGCATAGCAAAAGCAGTTCGAAGGCTAGCTGGCTTAACTTTAGGCTCCGTCTATAGTTTATAAAGCAAACAACAGTAACAAAACAAACAAACTATTCGCTCCCCAGTGGAGTCGCCATTTTGTTATTGGGAAAACTAGTGTCCATTCAGAGCTGCTAGTCCCACTAAGACGGGTAGCTATCTTAGAAACAAACAAACTAAAGTTACTTGTGTTTTCCTTTATGAGAGATAGATGAGAGAGAAGCAGAGAGTACCAACCTCAATCTTTTGCTAGTTTCCTTGCTTGTTTCCTCTCTCCCTTAATAGAGCTTTCGCCACTCCTTTCTCACTTGTCCCGCTTCAAAGAACTTGTAGAGTCAAGGCAGCAAAATACCATCAAAGCATGGAGATCTATAACCATAAACAATATAGGATCAGATCTATATTAACCATACAAATGCATATACAAATATATGGAGGAAAACTCAAATAGTTTTATTGATAGAAGTAGTAGAAAAGAGGATTACAACCAAGTTGTCTGATCTAGCATCATCCTCCCAGCATGAAAGCCCTCTTCACCTCATAAAAAGCAAGATCACCCAAGAATACAATGTCTCAAAGAGAAACCAAAAACACTTCCTTACAAATTACAAAATTCCAGCCTTTTGATCTCTAGGATGAGGGATCCATATATAGATGTTTGCAGGAGAGTGAGTCAACTTCTGGGATTTTGGTTAGTGTCATTTCACTGATAGTTCTTGGTTCCACTTGGAGATTTCATGCTCTTACTCATCCCTGGGCAAATTCAGAGAAGCAAGTGTCATATGAGCGGTTTCTAGAAGATTCTTTGAGTTTCCACCTAGAAAACTGCTTGTCATTTGTCTACTCTCACTCATCGCACCCTACAAAAGGGCTTTTCAGTATGCATCGCACCCTCAGCATGGAGCAGTCTGTATGGTCCAATTTTTACCAGTTTTGAGCAATTTTTCAGGGAGAACTTCTGGGAAATGATGTAATCAACTGACCTTGATCCTTTAGGGTATGAAACAACACTTTAGGGGTTTAGAAGCCCTTGGTTTATGGACATATGCGATTGGGGTTACAGTGCCCAAATATTTCTATAACAGCTCAATTTGGTATATTTTCTTTAAATAATTATAAGCATGAAAAAGATCTTGGTTTTCCTATAATAGACAATATAATCCCCATCATGTGGTTAAAAATATCACATTTGCATCAAGTATGAGAGAGTTTGTTCATGAGATTGATAAATTTAATGATTTTTTTGAAAGGGCTTCTTCTTATTCATTGGTGGCACAAAGGGAAGGGCAACAACTAACCCTTGAAGAAATGAATCGTTTTATGCAATACAGAGCCTCTAGGCTCTCAAAACATCCTATGGATTCATTGTAGGTTCCACAAGGAAAAATTGTTCATGATGATGCTAATGTTATTGATTCTACATAGTCAGTTGATCCTTCTCAACCTAAAGTAGTAGTTGCCTCTTCTTCTTCTCAGGTAGAAGGATTTGTGCCTGATGCTAGGTTAGAAGAAATTTGGGAAGAATACAATCAAGCTCTAAATTCCAAGACTAATGAGTCTCGAGCTGTTAAGACTGATCAACAAATGAAGGTTCGGGACACCCTAAAGAATCCTAAACAAACTCCTAAAACAATGAAGGTTCTTGAGATTCCTTTGGATTACAAGGGTATAAAAAATATAGCGGCATTTCTTTCTTCTAAAGTTGTTTTAAATATTGAGGATATTCCTCCATTAGACTTTTTCTATAGCCCTCAACAAAAAATGTAGTAAAGAGGGATAGAAATAAGAGAAATCTCGATCAGTACCAAACGTTAGTCCCTGGTAATGCATCTTTTAAAGTATTATGGAAAGGATCCACGACAACACCTACATATGAATTGGGTAGGCTTACTCAATTTACATGTGCTTATGCTTGAGCCACTATTTAAAAATCTACAAAGGTACAACAACTGCTCAAGGAAAAAGAGGAAAAAAATTCACTGTTAGAACAAAGTATTGAAGCATAAAAGCATAAGATAACAAAGCACTGGCAGTCACAGGTGACAGAGCTTCAACACAATTTTGACTCTCTTAGAGTCCAGTATGATGTAGATACACAGGCTAGAGATACATAGATTTAGGAGCTACAGAGAAGGATTGAACATCTGAATGTCAATCCAGAATTGGCAAAATTCAAGAAAGAGGCTAAAGAGTTAAACACCCTTCTTGCTCAGCAGCAAATAGTCTTTTGCCAGAAATTGGCAATTATTCATGATCAATGCAGGACAACAGGCTCTCTGGTAGATCAACTATCAGATATGAAAAATTACTTTGAAGATATAGAGGAGAATATTTCTGGTTTCCTAACCTCACATGAAAGTGAGGAATGAAGATCATCCAATCCTCCTAAAATCGAAGAGGCCCGTAAAGAAACTATTTTCAGAGAATATGAGATTTGTATAAAGAAGATAGAGAAGTGTCAGTTTATCAGGCGCAGGACATTTAAAGAAATATCATTGAAGTAGTCAATCGTAATTTACTCCAATCTAATCTCATTCCAATTTTTCCCAAGGGAGCTTTACCCAACATCAAACTTGTCACTAAGCGTGGCATGAATGTTCCAAGAAAAGGGTCGAGATTATTGATCAATTAACCAACATTAACATAGAGAGTCATTGGTAGTTCTTGGTAAAACCACATAATTAGTGTCCAATGCTTCGATGGCTATCGAAAACTACCACACATATGCTACCAGCATTGAAAGATTCCATGTTCATGAGTTAGATGCAAATTCAACCAAAATCTCCACTAGAACTGAAGAATTTGATTGATATCTATAAGTTGCAACAACGCATCGAAGGAAAGTATTCCTCCCAATCATAGGAAATTTGTTGTAACTAATTTGAAATATTTTTCTTGTAGTTACTTCTGTTTATGACTGCTCGAAGTTGTTATTAGATTTTCTATCTTTACCTTTTGTTAAGAAACTATAAATTCCCTCGCTCAGATAGAGATGGGGTTCTGAATTTTTTTTGTAAGAGGAATTTTAAGTTGCACTATTGTAATAAGGTTTTTCTTAATATCAAGCTGAACCATTTCCTTTCTATGATGAACACATTCATGATGTATCAAGTACTACTATCCTTTATCTGTTTATTTGCTTAAAGTAAAATGGGATTCTATTTTTTTTCACAATATATGTGTTAAAGAAATCTATCATTATCACTACTAATGTGCCCAATTGAAATTTCAAATTATATGTGAACAATGAGATCTCATTAAATGTGGTGATTTAATCAACTAATTTAATTAAATTAGTTTTTCTTGCTTTGAGTTAACTTCATAATAACATGATGATCTATATTTACGTTGTAAGGCATTCCCCTTAAAATTAACTCCGCTCTTGCCCACATGTCATCATTGTGGGCCATAATATTATATGTTAGACGATTAAAAAAAATTCAAACTTTCGATCAAGGAAAATTAGTTACAAATTCATTGATGCCCATGTTCATGGTATTTGCAGCAGCAATGGCTTCAACCATTGTGCCCCCCAACCCATTCTTTTTTCTTTTTAGTATGATACAATGCAAATCTTAAATGATTTTGTAGGAAGAGGGCTGAGGGTGTGGCTATGTCCAAGTATGGGGAGAAGAGCATTTACTTCGATCTAGAGGACATCAGCAACACCGCTAGGGCTTGGGACTTGTATGGCTCTGATATCCCCTCTCCCTACAATCCCTTACAGGTACCTACCCAATTCATTCAGACTTTTTAATTTCTCTGTTGTTTTTTGTGTGTTGATTTGACTGACAAGGTTTTCATTTGTGTGGCATGCTGGGTGAATGGATGGATACATAGTGTTTATATATCGACTTTTTTTATTTGAAGGAACCAAAGAGTTCACAGGAATCACACAGTATCGCGGCCTCCACGTCGTTGGTGTGAGGGAAAGAAGGGGTCGTTTCGTTTTCTCTTTAGTTTTTTATCACATTCGTCTAATACATCTATTACGATGATAATGATGAGAAACCTATGATTTCTAACCTCTCCTCGTGCTCTGGACGGAACAGATTTGTGGCTCAAAAGCTCTGCAACTTATAAAGATCACCATTAAAGCTTATCGCAGTTGCATTGCAACTTGGATTCCCCTGTAATTTTATTGGCCTTTTGGGGTTCTTGGAGAAATTTAGTGTAACTATCAATCTTTGATTGGGAAGGAGGATATCACTGAATTACACTATTATTGCAGCGATGATGCATCCGGAGGATCCATATAACCATGGACTAGCAATATAAGTGGTAGAACAAGATCAATAGCTTCGCCTGCAACAATGGCGAACAGAGGTGATCAGAACGTCTATGTCCATGACGTTGATCAAGAAGATCAAGAAAGCGACACCGATGATGAAGGTCGCGATCGTATAAGAACATATCACCAGCCCGAGGACGTTGAGGTTAACATGAGGCTTGCAGCAGGCCGAGGTGCTCATTGTGTAAATGTTGAGCCATTTTTATGTTATTAGACTAGGAAAGGTCCATCTTAATACTCAATCAGCAACGAACCATAATCTTCATGAACCAAAACAACAAAGTCAAATAATCTACCACGTTGTTATCCTTGGAATTCTAAAATATTTACAAAATCTACAATTGGAATAAAATATAAATTAATCTTTTTAACAATTAAATTTTCTTAATATATAATAAAATTTTTTCAATATAAATTATTTTTTTAATGATGTAACCATGTATTTTATAAATTTTATTTTAATAAAATATTTATATATTATTCTTAATACTAAACTCAAATTTTATTTTAACAAATTGATTAAAAATAAAACATAATAAGTTGTTTGAAAATTTATTGATGGTCTTGATTTTAAAACGACTAATAAATTAAACAAAAATCATAACAAATGTAGATCATGTCTTGTAGCTCCAAATTTCTGCAATTGTCATGGCCGAGGCCATCCATTTCATGATTAGTTTTAGAATGTCAGCAAACTCACAAAATAAAAATTATTTGGTATAAAATTATGCCCTCTTTCCGAAAGTTATATCATTTATGAGTAATGAACCAAAAAAATTATAAATATTGGCTTCATAAAAACTAAACATTATCCTCAACTATGTAACATCCATGTATACACTATTTACATGGCTCGGGATGGTTAGCAGTCCTAAATTAATTATACTGTCCACCCCAAGATGGCTAGCAGATTTAAATTAGAGTGTCCTAGTATTGCAGGTAGAAGTCAGAACAACCCTCACCCACTCCTTAACTGAAGTATTAATTAATATTATGGTGGATTAGAATTAGGAGTAGAATGAAGGAGGAGAATGTGATACATGACAGCTACACTCGGTTGGAGTTGTCTTCATTGCAGTGGACTTTATAGTTGCGTGCCTTCGAGAAAGGCAATTTTTGAGTTTTTATGTTTTGTTGCTTAAATTGATTTAGTTAGGTTTTTTTTTTTTAATTAAGACATTTCACAACTGTGGCTTTGTTGGTTACTTTAGTTTCATATTTATACTTAAATTGTTGAATTTTTTATGGTTTTTAAGTTGTAGATTTCAGAATATTTGATGAAGATGAGCTTTTTCATAAAAATACATTTTATATGAGGAAATCTCATTGTTTTGTTTGCTACTTTAATTCTATTTTTGTGCTTAGTATTTTTTTGGATATCTCATGTTCGTTTTTATGGTTAGATTTTCAATTATGAGTGGATTGCAGATTTCACAATACTAAACGTCATGAGTTTATTCATAAAAATAAAAATTCATAAAAATACGTGTTATATATGAAAATTTCAAATAAAAAGAGATTAGAGTATTGATTTTGATAATAAAAAACATTTGGTGATATTGTATGCTAATTTGAATTAAAAATGAACTAAAGAAGTTGACATGAGAAGATAGAGGTTTTATACCATCTAAAATATACTAGATGAAATTGTTTGAATAAAAAAATTGACACAACCATGTTTTCACGATAAACCTAAAAAAAAAACCTCAAAATTTGAGACAACTTCAAAAAATGAGCATCATTAAGTTCGTTACTTTCATTATGAAAACTATCATAACTTTTTGAATTCAAATGGTGATTCCATGTTGTTGCTATGGAGCTTAGTCGGGACTCACACAATATTGCTATTCAACAAATGCAATAAGAACGCTTGATTCATAGGTTTGACCGCCAAATTGTAGGCATTGCTTATATCTTGACAATAAGTCATTGTAGACTGACATGAGGAATGATGTAGCATATTGTGTATTTGCACCATCTTTGACAAACAACAACCCTCTTGTCCAAGTGCAACAGATACAATCACTCTTAAGGAGCTTAATTTTGAAACTCAGAGCATAAGATAAGAGGGAGAAACTTTCAATTACCTGGTGTGATGGAATTTTTGAATAGAGGACTTTGTGGAAGAACTGAGCAGAGGAACACTTCTGCTTGGCTTCTATAAACTTCTAGGTTGGTTTCTCTGGAGAAATATAGCTGCCAAGATTATTAGTTTTATGATGATGTGGTCAGTTGAAGGTCATGTGAAAGTTGGTTTTGTTGGCTACTTAAATTGTTGGATTGTTTATGTTTTTTTCATGTTTAGATGGTTAGTTATGGTTGAGTTGCAGAATTCAAAATATTTGACGAAGATGAGTTTTTTCATAAAAATACATCTTATATGAGGAAATTTCATTGTTTTGTTTGCTACTTTAATTCTATATTTGTGCCTAATATGTTTTTGGATAGCTCATGTTTGTTTTCATGTTTAGATTGTTAATTATGAGTGGATTGCATATTTCACAATACTCTGGAAATTATGAGGAAATTTCATTGTTTTGTTTGCTACTTTAATTCTATATTTGTGCTTAATATTTTTTTGGATAGCTCATGTTTGTTTTCATGTTTATATTTTTAATTATGAGTGGATTGCAGATTTCACAATACTATGGAAATTTAACCATCATGAGTTTATTCATAAAATTACAAGCTCATAAAAATATGTATTATATATGAAAGTTTCAAATAAAAAGAGATTATAGTATTGATTTTGATAATGGAAAAATTTTGGGGTCCACCATACGCTGTGCTGAACAATTTTCTCCATTTCCATATGAAATTATTCAAAATCTTAAGAGCTGAAATCCTGATCCATATCTTCTCATTACAAGCAACACACCCTTATGTCAGAGGGGGATATTTGCTTTATCTAAATTCCATCTGCGCAGTTGTAATGCAATATCATAAAATTTTACGAGGATGGTTGTTTTTCACTCAATTCTATATTTAGAATTGTTGTAGGATGCGAGTTTATGAGAATTGTTGTTTTCTCTTAATTCCATCTTCACAATTGTAGTTGTGTTTGTTGTAACATACGAGTTTATTAGGATTGTTATTTTCTCCGAATTTTGTCTCCACAACTGAAGTAGCTTATGAATTTATGAGGATTGTTGTTTTTCTTTCAATTCCATCTTCACAATTATATGAAGGGATGTACTGTGTTGGGAAGAAAATCTCTGCTCAGTAGTTCAAAATCTACATTGCATCTCATATATAGCTTTGAAGAAGTGATTTATCGACCTTGTTTTTCATTTGTATTTGTATTTATGCTATTTTGATAAAGGTTGCTCCAAACAGATCCATTTCTCAATACGTCGTAAGGCGTTCCCCTTTGAAATCAACTCCCCTCTTTCCCACTTGTCATCATTGTGCACCATAATATTATATGTTAGACGATTGAAAAAGGTTCAACCATTCGATCAGGGGAAAGTAGTTACAAATTCATTGCAGAGTGGTATTTGATTCCAAGGCATAGGTAATGGCTCATACTATAACGATCAAGGATGCCCTTGCAGATGCCAAGACTCTTTTCAATGCCGCCAAGAAACAACAAGAGCCAACCAAAGCAATGGTGAATCTGCTAAAATCCTCATCATCATCATCGGAAGAAGAACAGAAAGATGCATTTTGGTAGTATCTACACAAACTACACCTTCCTCAATCTTTTGCAGAGACATGTATACCATGGTGTTGGAAATCTCATCTTGATGAAGTTTCTTATCCCCTGAATACTCTATGAAGAAAATTTGAAGAGCTTGAGAAACTTTCTGCAGTTTTCCATTCTTGAAAATTAGAATCAGAGCATTCAAAAATCAATGAATATGTCAACAACATTATAGTTTAGGGATCAAATTTGTCGCCTTTAATACCCTTCCAATGCCATATTACCGATTACAGTATGGTGCCCAATTTTAAATGTAAAATGAATCAAATAGTAAAAACCTAATGGTTGAAATTGTTCCATGCTTGCAGAATGACTATTTTGTCAGTCTACTCTTCATTCTTAGCACTTGTGCTGATGCATAACAGATTTCACTCATATAGGAGTGGATATACTCACAGGGAATTACTTTCACTCAGATAGGAGTGGATATACTCACAGGGAATAGTAATTCGGGAACCTATAAACATGGCGTTGAATCAATATACTTAACAATGACTTCCACCCAACTTCAAGCTACAACATGACAAGAAGAAACAAGAACATGGTGATTCAGAAATGAGGGCATGCCCATTAAATAAGAACATGGGTAATCACCATCTGCAGTTAGGTTTCTTCACGTTTAATATTGTATAATACCTCTTCCATAACTTTTCTAAGGAAATGCTAGCCAGCCAGATTCACCAAAAATAAGTGTCCTTTCTGAATTTACTCAAAAAATGAATCTGAGATGATTATGGCTACTTCGATGGACCTACAGTTTAGATCAATCTCCAATTTGTGTACTGGGAATAATTCCACAATTCTGCTAATACTGACAACATTCACAACCAGGTACATCTGTTAACCAGAGGAGCTTTGTACTAACAACAATGCAACTACAAATAGATGCTTCAATGGAAAATGAACCTCCCAAATAGTAGGAACTTACAGATCTCATAAATAGCATGCTTGAGAAGTTTTTCCAATGAATTTGGACTTACTATGGCCTCTAGACCACAAGGAAAATGCCAACTCCAAAAATATTGTCAGCTCATTGTATTTGACAAATATTAATAGCTTTACATTGCACAAATAAAATCTTTCATGCATAGCTTCTCTTGAAATATTCTACACAACCTTGAAGGAAATGATTGGTATTTTTCTTTGATTAAAAAAATCATTGGTAGAAGGAATTTTACATGCTATACAACAATATAAAAATGAAGGGCACCTGTAATGATTGTGATTTCTTCTGTTATTAGGGAAAATCTGATCAAATTGATAGACAAAATGGATCAAGGACAGATTTCTTGGAATAACTTTGCATCCAAAGTGAAGGCCACACATTTTAACCGAGTTGGAGCTCCTTATCCAAGAGAAGTTGGTGATTTCCCAAGACTAGAGGAAAACTTCTATGCCAATCCCTTCCCTGGTTGTATATGTGAAAGTCATAAGAAAAATCGAAGACTACTGAGGCAACAATACCATGCATAAGCATAGCCCAACTATATATTAGATTTCAGATACTCTGGTATTGTACTATAAATTGCAGCACAAAGGTGAATTGGTTTGGGTCTAATTGTTAGCATGAGGGGCTTGTCGATGGGTGTTCACCAGCTCAATGGAGATGTACATGTAGGACACGATGTTGATGACCAATTATCTGTGGTACGGAGATCAGCTAACCATGCTTCTATCAAATAGAATAGAAAGGTTTAAAGGCAAAAGTAATAAGAAATTATATTTCCTTATCAACACAAATTCTTACTTCCTGCTGGTATTTCTAAGGGTTTTGAAATCTAACCCTTTAACAAGATTTAGAAAGGAAAGTAGGGAGTTAATATGTATTCTTTAATATTCTCTGAAACTGAATGAGAGAGAAGTTTTTTGCAGTGAGATTGCCATGCCAGACACAACAACCAATTCATTCTTTGTTGTATGGTTGATATTGTCATTGGCATTGTCGCATTCAATGAAATTCTATATCCATTATTTGAACAAAACTATGTGTATATGAGTGATGCTTGGCCATAGCTATTGAGGAAAGAATTAATTTTTTGACAGCCATTTACAGCCAATCGACACAACCACCCTTCGTACACTGCTAATTAAATTGTTTGTTAGAATGTTGCATGATTTAGTATAATTTGACTGAGATGATATCCTCCTAGCAATGCAACCTAAATATGCTTCTATTGCCAACTGTTTCCATACTAGTTGGGGAGCCTCATAATTTAGGAAGTTGATTTGATCCTTTGTGGTGGGCATTTAGGAAGTCTTTCCCATAGCCACCGAACTTTCAAGTCTGAGAAAAAATAATAAGTTTTTGCACATCGAGAATTTTCAAATGCAACAAACATATACGATAGTGTGAAGGAACATCAGATAAATTTATGCTACCTAATTATATGACACCTTTATAGCTTAAAAATCGATGAAATTTAGATTCTTGTTTCACATTATTCTGTTTCTCCCTCAAACCTTGCTCTGGATATCATATGTTGTGGTTTTAATTCTCATCAAGCTTGCAGAGAATATATCTTCATCCATATATTATTTTTCATCTACAGAGAGCTCCTAGAGCCCAGTCTCAACTCCACATTGATTGATCCTTGCACATCATAAGGTCTAGCCCAACGAAATCCTCTAGTCCATTATTTTCAGTAAGATGTCAAGATCTGATCACAACTTGCATAGGATGTTACTACATAAGTCATGTGCA
The DNA here is from genome assembly GCA_031772625.1 of Pinus tabuliformis. Taxonomy (NCBI): domain Eukaryota; kingdom Viridiplantae; phylum Streptophyta; class Pinopsida; order Pinales; family Pinaceae; genus Pinus; species Pinus tabuliformis. Next base: position 1,343,625,248 of record CM062819.1, on the reverse strand, counting down.
GGTTTCTGCTCTTCATGATAATACCTAATCTTATAACTCAAAATCTCAAAATAAAGTGAAAGGTAATCAAAATTCAACAAAATTATTTTGGATTTGATAGAATGGTAGAGATAAACATTGTACAATATTATCATAGCTAGGATATTGATGTTAAATCCATTCTATATTAAACACATTTTTATTAATATAAAATTGTTATTTAAACAAAGATTGCTTGGTTAGATTTCTACGATAGCAAATAGGAAAAGTTTAAAATCATAAAATGTTTAGTATTTTTCTTTATGAAAATGTACTTTTAATCAACTTGCATTAATTGTAAAAATGTGGATGAAGACACAATGCACATATGTTTAAAGTATTACTTCTTTTTATAAAAAAATATATTAATAACACAAAGTCACTTGTTTTTCTTTAGCTTTGGTGTCAATTGTTTTATAAATAAAATTATCTTTACAAATAATTTAATCGAGAAAACAAACATTTTTTTATGAATAACATTATATTTACAAATAATTTATATATAAATTACAATTGAAATTTGATTTAAAAGTATCATGATGAGGACTCCATCACATAGGTTTAAAGTATTACTTATTTTTATTTGGCATAATGTAAGTGATTTATCTTTATCTTCTTGCTTTGAGCATAATATATCTTAATAAGTTTTTGGGATAATAAAAAATGAGAGAATATATGATGTTGGCTTGATGGGGCCTGACCCAGGTTCAGAGTTATTTAACCAAAAAAATCCATACACTATTGCCCCTTTTTGCATTAGCCAACAGAGCACGGACTGAAGTCTCACCCGAAGCAGCATGGGGGGATGCTAGAACCAAGTTTCTGCACCCTTGAGATGTCTGAGGTGCCGATTTAGTCCAACTGTGCCTACCTTCACGCAGGTTACTTCGTGCATTATCTTGACCTTCAATACCTTCTCAATCTATTATAATCTCCTTCCGCACAGACCTAACTAGGGGCTGAGATGCTTTCGTGTTGCTATGGCAGCGAACTACACTATTTCCCCAATCTACACCGCGAATCTTACTTATATTCTTACAGATGTTAGTCAACTTCATGTAAATATATATTAGCTCTTGTATTCACTTAATCAATTTGATTATATATATTCGCACATCATATAAACAATAGAAATGCAATTTATACCCAATATATTCAATGCATAAAACAGGAAATAAATACACATAATAGATATGAAACTTATCTTTATTAATACTTCCAACTGTTACAGACTCAACTCGCCCTACGCACTCAGCTGCAGGGGTCCACGCACTTAGTGCAGACTACTAGGCCTCTGTTCACTCAGCTGCATAGCCTTCTCCTACTCTATGACCCAAAATTAGACTTTACACTTCATATACGATTCAAGTCTTCATCCATATCATTATTATTCCATGATCTATTGATCACTTAGAGCCTCGCTCTATTTATACAATCCCATGGTCCGCAGACCATGAGTAGATCTCTATAGCCGACAGTACATTACAAAATTGAGGGCAGAAAACACTATGACTCTTTTACAAACTATGTGCTCCGCGCCCACAAAATGTGGAGTCTTTACATCAGGGTTATGACTTTTGACCAAAATCTGGGCTCTAAGCCCCAAAACTTCCCTTGGGGGATCCGACGCCCAATAGGCCCCCAACAAAAACATCGTGACTCACCCTCGAGTCACTCTGTCGGCACAGAGATCTTTGCGTGAATACCTCCCAACTCTACCTGGAGCACTGCAAGATCGGCAGCGCACCGAGCGGTTGCATGCTGCACTTCCTAGACGTGCTATTTAGAGACCACCGTAGCTGAGCTGCCTCCCTGAACCTGTTCCTATGTTCCTTGCATCTATTCAAGCTTTGCTTCAATAAAGGTTGTAATGATATATGTCTCATCAATCCAGGGCTGTAAGCGCGCCTTCAAAATTGTTTCTTTATGTCGAGCAGCATCCACCTGCTCCTTGAGCGCTTTCACCTGCTACATCCATGCAAACCTCTATGTAAGGGAAACCGTCTACATGGTCCCTTTTACTTCATCATATTTCTGTTGTAGCTCGTGTTAGAGTCCTATAGTGATAGGATTCATAATTTTTAATGGGATGAGGTTAAGTCTTGTAATATTGTACATACATTTGCTTTCTGCAAATGTTTTCCATATTAAAATTAAAAAATGTAAAGAGGGTATGTCCTAAAAGAAATATCAAAGAACAAGAAAAATAAGAAAAGATCAAAAAAATGAAAAAATATGAACCCCAAACAAAAAAGCAGATCATGAAAGTGTGCAAGTCCAAGTGCCACTACTCTTTACTTTACTGTCTTAAATAATGGTTATGTGCAGCTTGTCATACATGCCACAACCCATGATAGTCAAATTGTTTAATCTTGACTACTTCATGCTTTGAATTTCATGTTTATAGTTAGAGAATAAAAATCTGACCAAACAGTTTAATCTTGGCATATTAGTAGATAGGTAGAGAAATAAAATGAGCTCATCAGTTTAATATGAGCCCTTGGAAGATATAAGGTTAGAAGTAGATAGTTTGTTTCATAAAAGAAAAATGAAAGAAAAGGGTTTGCTAGCTTAAGTGCACCCAATAAAGTGAAGAAAAAATGTTAGGGTAAGTAGAAGAAAGGTTGCAGAAATACAAGCTATTTGAGGCATAAGCACATCTATCATGTTTAATCATGTGTTTCAGTGTGCAGGAGCAATTGTGAAAGAAAAAGGTTGCTCATAAACTGATTTGCCTAATTCCCCCCATTGCATTTCACCCCCCACTATATACTTACTAATTTCCCTTTTACCCCTTCATGGCTTGTGAAGACACCATTTCCCTTCATTTTGACTCCTACCCCTTGGTTTCACACATTCCCTAACCAATTTACCTTCTAAATTCATCCCCCTTCCCAAAAATCCCTTTGCCCTAGTGTGAAACCCATTTTCCCCATGCAAAAATCACTTTCCCTTTGAATAATTCCCCTAAAAACCCAAAAACACTCATAAAAACCCTTTATCATAACTATTATTCCCCACACACACACACCCCCCCCCCCCCCCCCCCCGGCATTACTTTATTAATCCAAAAAATTCACTTTTACCCGTTATATTCCCTAAACTTGCATTACTTTATTAACCCCGCATTTATATAGTGATTAATTACATTTAAAGGTAATTAACCATGGGTCCCACTAAATCTCACCCCCATCTCCCGCCGTGCATCTCTGCCATGTGATGATCGTTGGATTGTCCACCCCCAGATCCTACAGTCCTTGCCCATATCGCACCCACTCGCTGCCTAACCTTTACCGACCCGAGAGCATGCGATATGGGCCATATTGCCCAACCCCCCTTAGGTTACGTGGCGGCACCACACTAAGCCACGTACTCTCGGGAAAATACCACCCTACCCCCATAAGCAATGTAATATCCCCCAAATACCACCTCCCCGCCATATAGCAAAACCATCATTGTTCATAAAAACATTTTCCCCACCAATTTTCTAACCATTCCCAGTTAAAAGCCCACAGACCCCCATTTTCACTCTTTTCACGCATTTTCTCTGCGAAAGAGTTTTAATCCCTCCTGCGCCCCCAAGCTTTTGCAACCAGTTTCGACTACCAATTGCAGCCCGAAGAAGCTCCAAACACCCATTTTAGCCATCCACAACACACCTGAAGCCACAAAAACCTCTGCAACCACCATTCAAAGACCAGTTTGCAACCCCAACCATAAATTCCAGGTATTTAGACATAAAACCAGAACAACCCTCTCAGTTTAAAACATAGAGTAAAATTCATGAAATAATTGATTGAATTTAATTGAATTCCCCTAAATTGAGAGTATTCACTCTCCTAAAATACCAAAACCCATATCTTGCAAACTGCCAGTACCCTACCCCTGTACCAGAGTTATCAAGACTTCATTCCCACAGACAGTATAAGGCCAATTTCCACAACTTGTTACAAAAATGGCTACCCCAACCTCTTTGGATGTCAGACCGGTCACAAACCCTCACCTGGACATTGACCATTTGGCCCTAGTACACAAGGATTTCCAAATTAAAGACACAGCCACTCCAGGCCACCTTCTAAGAATCCACTGTTGGGCCAAGGATAGGTTCCTAAACCATGCTGATGATATAAACCTTTGGGAATCCAATTTGCCCAAGTATACATTCCCAAAAGTCCACCCATTCCCAGACATAGTACATTCTTGTCATGCCTATTATGTTCCAAGCCATAGGGTTATTTAGGCACCAAACCATGAGATATTATTCACAATCACTCTTGAATCCATCAACCAGATGCTACAAATCCAACCTAGTCCTAATCTAACTCCTTTGTCTATTGGAAACCTGTTGGACCTGTACATCACACTGGACCCAATTAAAATCAAACAAATTTTCCATAATTTCATCATTGAGGAGTGCCATACTCCTAAACACATTCCACCCTATGTTGCCACTATTTTTCAAAGACTGGCAAGAAAATAATCACCATGCTCTCGTGCATCCTAGGTTTCACATCAGATGAGCATGTGGATGAGGTCATCATGGCCTTCTTATCCATTTTCACTCCAGGTAAGCCTCCTATTGTTATGTATGATTATGCCCAGTTCATTGCAGACAGGATGCATGATCAGTTCACTAGATTCCCCACTAAAATAGTCTTCAAATACTCTTCAGTGTTGTTTCATATGTTCTTGTATTACCAAATAGATAAGTTCCCTTTGAGGATCCAGAAATTGGACACCAAGGGAAAGGAGAGATCAGTCATCTACTGGACACCCTTGGTCCACAAATTTTCCACTTCATTCACCTACAAAGACTTTATAGACTCTTTTGTATACCCAGTTATGAACATGCTGACTTCTAAGACTCAACCTAGAATCAGCCCAGAGATCAAGAGAGTACTACAATTGGCCAAGAATAGCAAGGTGGGAGATTGGTACTTGTACCAAAACCACACATAGATTAGGATTTATGGTTGTGAGCTAGTCCCCTACAAGCTACCCAAATGCCTCCCTATGAGGATATTTTCTCTTGAGTACTTCAGGAAAATTATCAGCTCTAATGAGATCAACTTCCTAGCTTATAGGAAGAAAACCCAGTTCAAAGTGAAGAACCAGATGGGCCCATTTATTTGCAACAACAGAGAACCTGGACCAGAGGCTAACAGGTTACTTCAACTAATGAAATTCAAAAATAGTTTCTCTAGAACTATGACCCTCATGGGGTCATAAACAAGCTCAGACTCAAAGTCAAGTTGGCAGCATACATCCACCACCCAAGGCCTGACATTGAACATTTTGCTAACTAGGATGATTGTGTAATTCCTTTTGTATAAATACTTCAAAATTCGAAGTATTAGGGTGGATTATTTTACATTTGTAGAGTTATTTTGATCTTGAACCTAAGGGTGATTGTACTATTTTCAAGTCAACTGACTGGAGCAAGTAATAAAAGCATTTCACTACATGATTCATGAGATGAGCCATTTGCAGTGAAGTACTTTCTTTGTGTGATTTTTTTACCTTCTTATGTGTTTCATAATCTTAAATGTGTTCTAAATTTGAATGAATTAACTGGAAATATCACCCAGAATTTGTTTAATTACACTCTGTTTTGTACAGTTAATCATTTACATGTTTTCCTATGATACCCGAATTTGAGAACCCTTAATTGCTCTCCCATCCCGGTTGACTTCTTTCATTCCTTCCAAAGTCCGGCATAGGGAACCCTTAATTGCTCCCTGGATCTGATTTGAAGCCATTCCATCATTTAGCCTTTGATATCTGCAGTAACTCATCTATCTTTCCCTATAGACACTATTTTTAGAACTGAATCCAGTCTTGTTTGTCTGACATTAGACTCCATAGCCCAATGGTAGAAGCAAACCTCTGTTCATCTAAGTAAAGTGATCCCACCACCCAATTTCAAAACAAAACCCAAGTGGAAGCAATAACTAGCCTAAAATAATCTTAACTAAAACAAAGTTAAATTATAAAGAGAGAGCCCTCTCTGAGCATCAGGAAGGCTAGGTCCTGATCTCCAAAAGTGGTTTGTGGTTACCTTTGATTTTTCTTTCTTCATTAACTTCAAAAGAAATATCAAAGTGATAACAACTTGCACGCTTCTGTTTCTAGGCATTGTATGTTCAGGTTCTCCTGCAGAGTGGTGAGAACCGCGAATGACTCCTCGAACAACTTTGTGCAGTCTTTCACTGCACTGTTGACCTCTATTATTGTTGTTGTAATCGTGTTGACGCACTATTCCTTAACCTCTGGCGGAGTTGAAGGTCGTGCCTTCAATTGGAGTTTGACTATCTAGAGGTTTAGTTCGAGCTGAACCTTGGCCATCTCTTCCTTTACCTCGCGCACCCCTGCTGCTATTTTCTGGATGCGCGCCTCCGCTGGTTGCTCTGCTTGGATGGCCATCTTCGGGACCATCTGGCAGGCTTCCTAGACCACCTGCACTAGTTGTCAGTTCTGTGCCACTATCTCGTCGTGCTGCAAGCTCAACTGTTCAATGTTGATGCATCGCTTGCTCATGACCTGGAGCACGCGACCCTCCCTGGCTCGCAGTTCTACAATAACTCCATCCTGCAAAATGTAGAGCATCTCTTGAGGGAGCACAACCATATTTATCCTGATCCCCTTCAACCCACTGACCATAGGCCTATCGGCCTCATTTTATGTAACGAGTGCTCCCTCTGGTAGCACTATAGTGTTGGTCATTGTGGCACGCAGTATTTCCTCAGCTGTGGACATGCCTACTGCAAGGTTGGTTGACAGAGCGCCAGCCTTGGGAGTGCACACCTGCAACTCCTGTATCTGTGCTCGGAGGGCCCCCAGCACCATCTGGTTTTCCTCCGCAAACTGTTGGAGGGCCTCCATGATGACATCCTTTACCATCTCCCAAATGTCATGTAGATCCCCATCAGTGAGGGTGATCGGGTTGAAAGAAGTTTTCAAAGCCTTCAACTTCTTCCACGGCCCTACCTACTCTCTTAGATGTTGTCGTTTCAGCTGTGTGGACATTTTCTATGGGTCTGCACCACCTTGCTCTATATCTATTTTATGTTCGGACAAAGGCGACTTCTGGCCTTCGTGCTCCTCCTCTGCTACCTTTTGTTGCTCTTTCGTTGCCTTCACAGCGTCGCACGCCTTGTAGGCCTTAGTTGTTGCCGCTTCATTCCTGTGTTTTTTGCCAGCTGCGCCATTCGCAACTTCGCCTCATCCTTTTTCCTCTGCGCGGTGGTCTACTTCCACCGCGGAGCTGGCTGGAGTGCACCACTCTAGTGACCATGATTCAAGGACGGAAAATATGACATTGTCCGTTGCCAGATAAGGGAGCTCGTGCCAAGTCTTCGTGGGCTCCTTCCTTGCCCTGATGTACACATGGTCAAAATCTTCCTTGAACTCTGTGAAGCTCTGCAGATTTTTATAGACTATGGGTGATCACCACGGCTTGCGATTAATCCCCATTCTGATTTTCATCTCCATGAACACCCAGAATATCTTACTGTCCCTAATTCTCTATGCATCTCTAATTTCCCACAGCGAAGCGTACTTCACTACCTCCGGAAGGTCCTGTGTAATTGTCGGAACTGGCTATCCTTAGGAAATTCCCATGCCACCAACACAATGGACAATAGTAGCCACGCATAATGAAAATTCTTCCCCTACTCCTGCGCCTCACAGCAGTTCTCAAGGAACTCTTTTCACAAGTAGTCTGCCTAGTTAAACTAGACCCCTTCTTCGCATTGTGTGGCAAGTGCAACCACCGACGCGGGCACCTCATCCATGCGGCACTTCCGCATAACCTTTCCAACCAATATCTATGTCATGACTTTGACCACAGTGTTGTTGATGCTGGAAATCGCATATCCTCTCTTCTTCTTCTCCATCTTGAACTTCTTCTTCATGGCCTCCGTGATGGCCAAATCATCACTTTTACCCTCTGAGATGTTCGCTGGGTCCTCCCCTTTGCAAGGGAGCCAGGTAATTCTATGAATTAAGTGGTCTGTGATGGGGATGGGCTCCTCTAGCCGTAAGCACCCATCATGCACCAAGGAGAGTAGCTGCCTGATGATGAAAATAGTCACAGGGGCGTGATGGTAATCCGTCACTCAGAGCAGGTTTAACAGTCCTGCCTTTTCTACACCTCTTAGCCACTTACGTAGCTCCAACTCTATAAATCCCATCGGCACGTCTTTCTTCTAGCGCATGAGCTACGTGGTTGCCAAATGTGGGAACTTTTCGTGGTCCGCGAGATCCCAGTCTTCAAATTTTAGCGCAGTCACTCACCCCAAGTGTGTTCTGTCAAAAATGATGTCGTTGGGGAGAAGCGGAGTCTACAGAGAGCTTTTGCTCTCATCTCTGTCTTTGGGCTCCTTTGCTTTACCCTTCCGCGAAGGAACATATGTGGGCAGCCTGGTAAGAGGGTCCACACCCTGTGTTTCTACCTTCATCTCTACATCCTCCCCCTCTACCAGGATTTCTTCAAATTCTTCCTCTTCATCGGATTCCAAATTGATTTCCTTCCCCTTTTCTTCTGTGGTAAGCTTAGTCCTTAACGGGTTCCTAGAGGACACGCACACCGATACCATAGGCTGCTTGTCTCTCTTGGGTCTCAGCGTGTGTGGCGATTTAGGGATTTCTGCGACTATCCCAGCACTTTCTAGGGCTTATCCTACCGTCATGGCCTGTGCAACCTCGTCAGTGGTCATTGCTCCAGTATCCATGGCTTCCTCAGGCGTGGCCATAGTGTTATTCCACAATTCTCTCAATGGTTCGAGTAAGTTCTCAAACAACGAATTAGCTTCAACAGATTGAACGAGTCTGGGTTCATGAATGTCAGTGTGTGCAATAGCTCAATTCTCAAATTGCCAAGTGTTGTTTTCTGGACACCCCTTTGTAATTTATAGCACCCTTTGAATTTGAATTCGATCGTTCCCCCCACATTCGGTCCATTAATTCTCACTTGGCGACAGATTTTCAAGAATCTATCCCATAAAGTTTGCCTTAAATTCCTGTCGCCCGCTCCATTTGGTCTCAAACCAAGCATCACATTGTGAATAGTGACTGCAACGGTCACTTTCCAACTGACCCGCGCGGCAGCGCAACTACCCTTGCGCTGTCGTGGACCCTGTGACACTTCGCTACTCCACGCAGACCTGACATCGCACAGCTCTTGGGAAGAGTGGTTTATAGTCCCGCGCCTCCTTTCAGCTGCTTAAAGTGCTAAGACTATGCTTCTGTTGACTAGTCAGATGATCGAGCCATCTGTGTACACCTTTAAACGACTGCCATTGACTTTTCCTAGGAAGAGTTATCCATTTAACTTGACCAATTGCACCGTGCCACCATCTATGATCTCCTTAATAATATATGGTCCCAGCCAATGCATTATGAGCTTCCCTGGGAATTTATCGAACTTACTATCATACAACAATACCAAATCATTCGCCTTGAAGGTGTGCAACTTAATATGTCGATCATGCCAAGCCTTTTCGCATTGCTTTTGGACCTGATGGTGAAATCCAACCAAAAATCGTTCTTCCTCGAGCTCCTCCAATTGTGCGAGCCTCTCCTCCACGGCTCTGCTATCTGTCATACTTGTGAGCGCTATTATGCATAGACTAGGCATGATGTACTCCATAGGCATTACAACTTCCACTCCATAGACAAGCCTAAAAGGTGTCTGTCTCGTATGTTTCTTGCATGTCATCCTATAAGCCCATAATATTGTGGGTACACACAGGTCCCAATCACTTCATTACACGTTGCATACTTTGTTTAGTGTGTGGAATACCTTGTTGAACACTTCCACATGGAGAACCTTCTGTGTGATTGTTCTTCCTACATAACATTTCCCCAACATTAAGAGCCATTTGCACATTTCCCCCCCAACACATGCTTATTGATCATACATTTCAACGTTGAGTTCATGTGCATCCGCATAGGTTGTTTTCCACATGTTTGAACCCACCTGGCCAGCTGCATGCGCAGATCACCCCATCCATTGTACTTGTCTGTCAATCGCACCCTAGGCTTCCCAAATAGTAAGCGCATCATTCTCCTACATTTGCGCCAATCGTCAAAGCTCCCTTTGTGCGTACCCCACCACCTCACCGGCATAGCGTGCAATACCCAGTCCAAGGCCTGGAAGCGTTGCTTTTCCGGCACCTCTATTTCAAATTTGTTCAAGAAGGTATCTACCTCACTTAGGCCATCATAAGTAGGTAGGTCTCTTACTTTTGTCGATACGCAGCACAGCGACCTTGTCATCATATTACAATTCAGTGTAGTTACCTCATGTAACCGATTCTGCCATCGCTCCATTTCCTCGTCTAAACCCGAAGTACAGGAGCTTTTGCACTCCCATGCAATCCGCCCATCCACGATGGGATTCACCCAGTCCTGGTTTCACGTTGTTATCTTATAGATGCAATCCAAATCATCATCACTTTCATAGTCATGCACCGGCTCCGTATAGCGCGATCCTTCAGTAGGGTCCAAGGGTATAATTACGTGTAGTGACTTCTTTTCAAAAATCATTTTCCGCTTTTTCAGATTAATCACCCTATTCATGTCAGTGGCCCAATCAATTCCTAAGAGCGCAGGGTAGGGATTGTTGTCATCAACAATCTCTATCACTTCAAAGTCTTCCAGCATGCTCGCTCCCTCAATATCCATGGTTATTCCCTGCAATCGCTCCATGGGTATTATTTTCTGTTGTTTCGCCATTCGCAGTTGGATAGGAGACCACTGCAGCGTAGGTCTCCCCATTCGCTCCCATCTCTGCTTTAGCAGAACATTTACATCGGATCCTAAGTCTAGGATAACTTGATCCATCTCATATTGTCCAATATACGGGGTTAGTCTCATTTCTCTCCTTGTCCTTGTCTTATGTTTTCCGATCTCCCTGACTATGCGTTGTTCTCCTGGCACGGTCCCAACGCATTTTTTAGTGAATTCCTATAACCCTTTTCGTAGCAGCTTCATACATGCTTCCAGGAATGTTGTGAGCATAGACGGGTGCAACTCTGGCTTTGGTTTATCTTTGCTTCCTGAAGTGGAGGCATCAGCTAAGCTCTTCTTGGCTTCCATGAAGGTTTCCTGAGTGCATTCCAAATCAAACTCTGCTTGCTTCATCGAAGCTTTACGAACTCAAGTATTATCTTCTGGTAGTTTTCCTTTATCATCTCCTGTCGTGATTCCACTTCGGAGGACAATGTTTGCATTTGGATCTTCCTCACGTGGCTTAGACCTCATCATCTACAGGTTCTGAGTCGGGGGAGGCAGTAGCACTCCTTTGTTGTGTATCCTAGCTATCAATGTAGGACAATCTTCTGTCTCATGATCAAACAAGTTTCAATACAAACACAACGAGCGCGTTGTATTTGTGCAATCGTGGGCATAATGTCCTGGCCCTCTGCAATTGTAGCATATCAACTGTCTGTGACCTCTTCCAGGTCCTCCTCCACCTCGGCCTCGTCCGCGCCCCTGAAATCTTGTTCGCGCCATTCCTGCATTCTGGTCAAGGGGCCGCATTTTGGCCTGAACTTTGTAGGTGGGATTTCTATCCATCATTAACTCATATCTTCTACAAGTGCGCTCATCATGTCCCACTGACCTACAAAAGTTGCAAAACAATTGTTGCAAATTTTGTGTATACTTCTGTAACAAGTGACAATTGTCTGTGGCATGTTTTCTAGCTATTTAACAAATTGCGCACCATAAAGAAGGCATCACGCTGGGTCCTACTTGTGCTTCCGGCCTGAACGGCATCGGTCCCCCTCCTGTGAGGTAATTTGCGAAAACCATGGAATGGTCCTTATCATGACCCTGACCCTTGCATTTTACGCACCACACCTCTTCGCGCACTTCTATTCGAGTTGTCGTGTCCTGTTTCAGACTCTGCATCTCAAAGCATAAATTCTTCAACTGCACATGGATTTGTTGAACTCCTAAGTTAGGATCCTACATCAGGGTCTCATGTAGCCTCATCACAATCTCTAAGGCCTCTTCCTGAGTCGTTAGCTTCTACTGCGATATCGTACTCCTCAGATGTGGCATTAGCGAAGCTACAAACCACTCACGACATTGTCCATCTGTCAAATTCATATTAGCCTCGTGAATCATAGATTTGAGCCTCTGATCCATCTCCCAACGAGTCTTGCCTAGTAAAATCATGATCTCTTTGAATCCAATGATCGATTGTGCTTCAGACTTCGTTCTGCTAAATTCGCTATTTAGCGTTGCTTGGATATCCGTGATTCCTGCATTTGGATAATCATTAGAGTGCTTAATATACTAGGTCAGCGTGCGGTCCTACAGGGCATTAATAAGTGTCACTTTCTTTATATTGTCATCCGTAACTCCTTGCACTTCCCATACAGCCCTTACCATGAACCAGAATTGGTCTGGATCCTCATTTCCCAAACCCTTAAACACAGGCAACTTCACGGTGCTTACTATATTGAATCACGGTGGTGGTGGAGGTGGTACAGGTGAATATGGAGGTGATGGTGGTGAAGCTGGTGGAAGTGTGGGTGGAGGTGGTATTCATGGAATTCTTTGCCTTATCAGATGGATCGCACTTCGTGGTGAGACTTTTGCGAGCTCTTCCTTGTCCCCTTACGGAGATGAAATCAAGGGGCTAGTTTCTGGTCCCTTACTTCGTTCGTTCCTGTAAGATTTTCCACTTTGTGTAGCCCCGGACATCAAGGTAACTGCATAACCCTCTTTTCGTACAATAGCATTTTAATCCAAGTATTCAAACACTTTACGTACTTACCTCACGGTCTCTTGAGAAAGCTTTTCTCTTCCTTGCTATAGCTGACTGGGATGTTGACCGCAAACTCAGTAATGAATCCTCCTATAATCTGATCAAGCCAATGATCAACAGTGTGCACAATCTTATCCTCTGATGCTTCCAACCTTCGCACTAACTCTGGGGTCCACACAATATGATTGTCGAGTTTCCACCTTCCTTGGCTATCTGCTAGCTTCGCAATCCACTTGTATAGCTCAGTAGGGAAGGATGCAAAGAAGATTTCATGGATCTCTGTGTACAGGTAGCAGTCTAACCACTCTTCTTTTGTCAGTCACAGATTCCTGTTCTCCTGTGCTGCGAACTCGTGGATTCTTCTGTCCAAACAGTCTTTAATTTCCTTCTTAGTTGGATTCCAATGATACAACATCAGACATCTCTATGCAGATTCTAGTCCTGACAACGTAACCATTTGTTGGCTTGATGGGGCCTGACCCAGGTTCAGAGTTATTTAGCCAAACAAATCCCTACACTACTAGCCCTTTCAGCATTAGTCTGTGGAGCATGGACTGAAGTCTCACCCGAAGGAGTATGGGGGGATGCTGGAACCAAGTTTCTGCACCCTTGAGATGTCTGAGGTGCCGATTTAGTCCAACTGTGCCTATCTTCGTGCAAGTCACTTCACGTAGGTCACTTTGTGCATTTTCCTGACCTTCAATACCTTCATGATCTATTATAATTGCCTTCCACGCAGCCCTAACCAGGGTATGAGATGATTTTGCGTTGCTAAGGAAGTGAACTGCACTATTTCCCAAATCTACACCACGAATCTTACTTATCTTCTTATAAATGTTAGTCAGCTTCGCATAAACAGATATTAGATCTTGTATTCACTTAATCAATTCGATCATATATATTCGTGCATCATATAAACAATAGAAGTGCAATTTATACCCAATATATTCAATGCATAAAACAGGGAATAAATACACATAATAGATATGAAACTTATCTTTATTAATACTTCTCACTGTTACAGATTTGACTCACCCTACACACTCAACTGCAGGGGTCTGCACACTCAGCTGCAAACTACTAGGCCTCTGTGCACTCAGCTGTAGAGCCTTCACCTACTCTACGACCCAAAACTAGACTTTACACTTCAAATACGACTCAACTTTTCATCCTTATCATTATTATTCCATGATCTATTGATTACTTAGAGCCTCACTCTATTTATTCAATCCCATGGTCTATGGACCATGAGTAGATCTCTACAGCCAACATTACATTACAAAATTGAGGGCAAACAACCCTATGACTCTTTTACAAACTACGCACTCCGCGCCCACAAAATGCGAAGTCTTTACATCAAGGTTACAACTTTTGACCAAAATCTGGGCTCTAAGCCCCAAAACTTCCCTTGGGGGATCCCACGCCCAACAAATGAGGTTCTGTATAGTACAATAGTACAGAAAGTTACATGATAATGGGTTGCATCAGATTTGATAGAATATTGTATTATATCCCAACAAGAAACCCTTGGAGATTTGAAACATCACAAACATGAATCAACTAATGTCAATATGGAAGTTTATGTTGTTCTAGCTAATGATATTTCTTGTTCTAGTTCATTCCCAGAGCATACAAACATTAGGAAAGGACTTGAGAAGAAGCGAGGTAAAGTGGAGAAAATGATCAAATTAGAAGTTCTTCAACAGTACTTTGCTGGAAGCTTGAAAGGTGTTGCAAAGAATATTGGTGGTAAATACTTTATCCAAATATATAACAAATTTATTGTGTCAAAGGTTGGGTTTTGCATATTTTAGAAAATCATAACAGTCCAAAAAGGAGAGAGTTTCAAAAATTCATGAAAGGGAAAAAAAGATAAGTGAGCAAAACTCAATTGAAAACATTGCTTATTGAAGATGGATTATCTGTGGTCTATTTTATCCCACTACCTCTTTTTAGAATGTTGAAATTGGCAAGTATGTTATTAAGTGATTTCATTTCACAATGGTGGTATGTTTTTCATGTCATTTCTTCTGGTGAAGTTGTCCATTTCCATGTGCCATAAAAAAGAACATCCATGGATTTCTATATTCCCATAACCTTGGCTCTCAATGGTGGAATGCTAAGTTGGTAAAAGTGGTGTGTTGTTAGATCCCTTTCTAGGTTTCAAGTCTCACCTAGGATTATTATGCAATATATCTTGGACATTATGACAAATTATTTATTTTTTAGAGACATCCTAAAAGATATTTTAGGAAGACAATGAAATTGGGACAAATATACGACCACACGCATTAGCCTATAATATAGGATGTATTCGATGCTTTATTATTGCTTTCCCTCAGGAAGATGTTCATTTACAGAGACATCCTGAAAAAAAATACAGGAAGAGAATGAAATTGGGACAAATATATGACCACACACATTAGCCTATAATATAGGATGTATTCAGTGTTTTATTGTTGCTTGCACTCAAGAAGATTCTCTCCAATAGGTCTACTTCTTTGCACAACTATGCCTTGCTTATGTTGATTTTACTTTCTTTGATTTGAATCTTCTTCTTCCCCCTCGTTGTCATATTCAGTGTCCTCTTCCTTGTCCTCATTGTCTTCTTCATCAATGTCCTCTAATTAATCTAGTTGGGAAGACTCTCTAGTAAATCATGACACATCAAGTGGAATTAATTTAAAGTCCTACCATAATTTACTAATGGCAGATGTGATCCTTTCATTTTCCCTTTTGTGCACACTATTTTCCCCCAGGAATTATTTTTCTTCTCTCTGAGTAACTTTTCTCAACTCAGAGTCTATAAAAACGTAGACATAAACACAAGAAGAGAGAATTTGTTTCATCGTGCCACCATTCTCCCACCATCAGTTATTAGCATAACAATAAGCTAACAATTGTCTACCTCAGTTTTGACTGTGCATCAATGATGGAATTTGTTCTGGAAATATCTTGATTTCTCCTTCTTTCTCTTGAAGAAATTTCAATCTTGTGGTGCACATATGATAGGAGAAGTGAGCTCATAGTATTCTCTTACCTACCTCATGGACTCTTTGCCTGTTCCTATTTCACCCATTCATTGGATTTTGCATCATGAATTATTCACAATTAAGTTAATGAGATTGGTTTTCGACTCTAGATAAAATTCAACATTCATTTGGAGAATTTAACAATTAGTCGACATGAACTAAAGACATTTAGAGAAATCAATAAGCAAGAGACATGACTAACCCTAATATGGTTTAAGTGTTAGAAAATTATATATTACAGAGCAATGGAAAACATAAAATATTGAAGAAAAATAAACACAGAAAACACATAAAACAAGACAGACACAGATATACGTGGTTCACCAGTTTGGGCTACGTCCACAGAGAAACAGCCAGTCCTTCTTTTATTATATTATCCAGCAAACTGAAGAGATACAACCTACAACAAATTTGTTGTAACTCCCTCTTCGCTCTCAATCTATTCTTTTTTCCTCACTCAGAATACAGATATACATAGACGCAATACAATTCCCTCATATATAGTGAGCGGTTGCCTTCTAGGGAAAAAAACCCTAAATTAAACATAACTTCTACCGTCAGATCTCCACCTAATGAACAGCCCAGATTGACTAGAAATTACTATACTTTTACAAGGCAATTTTACATCTATTCTTAGCTTCGAGGGTGCTGCCCCCGATCCCCCCGCCAGGGGGGGGGGGCTCGCAAAAGGTCGTAGCCGCCCCCCCCTGGACCCCCCCTGCAGCAAATATTGTACGGGGGTCCAATCTAGCGATACCTTTGAATACAAAATATAATTAGGCTCCACACCCAACAATCTCCCACTTGGAGACTGATTATAATGACTCCACCGCTGCTTCATTTGTTGGAAAATGACTCCACTTTTGACCTAGCTATTTCTCATCTTCTTCATCATACTTGAATACCAACTAAAACTGAGCAGATTCTCAGTTTCTCCCTGGTTACAACTTTTGTTAACATATCTGCAAGATTCTGGCTAGTGTGTACCTTTTCCAGCTTCAACTATCCATCTTCCAACGCTGCCTGTATGAAATGGTACTTGAGTTGTATATGATTAGTTTTGGAATGAAATGTAGAGTTCTTTGCAAGATGTATGGCACTCTGGTTGTCAATATATAACCTGCCCAACTCCTGCTTCTTACCCAATTCATCTAGAAACCTTTGTAACCAAATCATTTCTTTACTAGCCTCTATAGCAGCAACATACTCTGCTTCTGTTGTTGAGAATGCAACAACACTTTGCAGTTTTGAGACCCAAATGACAGTTGTTCCACCTACAGTAAACACATACCCTGCTGTGCTCCTCCTGTTATCTCTATCACCCGTCATATCTGCATCAACATATCCCTGTATAGAAATGTTTGAACCACCAAAGCATAATGCTTGATTTGTGGTACCTCTCAAATACCTGAGAATCCACTTCACTGCCATCCAATGTTCTTTTCCTAGATTTTTCATGTACCTGCTTACAACTCCCACTGCATGTGTAATATCAGGCCTTGTGCAGACAATTGCATACATTAAGCTTCTAACCGCCGATGCATATGGAACTTTAGACATATGAGCCATTTCTTCTTGAGTCTTGGGACACTCCTCCTTACTTAATTTGAAATGGCTAGCCAAAGGTATACTAACTGGTTTTGCATTCTGCATATTAAACCTTTTCAACACCTTTTCTATGTACTCACTTTGAGACAATGTTAATTTGCGCTTCTTCCTGTCTCTAATTATTATCATATCAAGGATTTGTTTTGCAGCACCAAAATCCTTCATTGCAAATGAGTTTTCCAATTTCCTTTTGAACACATTTATTTCCTGCATGTTAGAACCTGTAACAAGCATGTCATCTACATACAATAACAATATAATATAGTTGCCATCATTTTTCCTTTTGAGATAAACACAATGATCATAGTGACACCTAGTATAACCTTGTTCAGACATAAACCTATCAAATTTTAGATACCACTGCCTTGGAGCCTATTTTAAGCCATACAAGCTCTTCTTCAACCTGCACACTAGTTTCTCCTTCCCTTTTCCTCATATCCTTGTGGCTACTGCATATATATCTCTTCCTCCAAATCCCCATGGAGAAAGGTTTTCTTTACATCCAACTTCTCAAGATGCAAATCTTCAGCTACTACTAGACTTAAAATAGTTCTGATTGAAGTCATTTTAATAACAGGAGAAAATATTTCATCAAAATCAATACCTTTCTTCTATGCAAACCCCTTCACCACAAGTCTAGCTTTGTACCTCTGTTTTCCTCCATCTTCTTCCTTCAACCTATAAACCCATTTATTCTGCAATGCTATTTTACCTTTAGGCAACCTGACTAAGTCCCAATTCTGGTTATGTGCTAAGGAGTCCATCTCTTCTTTCATGGCTTGCTCCCACTTCTTTCTGGTTTCTACTTGCACTGCTTCTTCATAATATTATGGTTCACCAAAATCAGTCAACAATACATAATATAATGAAGGAGAGTATCGTTCAGGGGGTCTACTCATCCTGGTAGATATTCTAACACCACTTTCAGGTATTTGAAGTGCTTGTTGCTGTTGTGGTTGTTATTTTGGTTGTTGATCATTATGATTCTCAGGCACCATCACTTTTTCTGTGATCTCGTCAAGCACTGAGTATTCTCTGTTTTCTTTTTCCCGTTCCTTTTCCTGCATCTGATCCTTATACAAAACCTTTTCATTGAATATTACATCTCTTCTCCTAATGATTTTGTGATTCTCATAATCATATAAGCGATAACCAAAATCATTAACACCATATCCAATAAAGGTACATTTCTTTGATTTTGCCTCAAGCTTTTTTCTATTTTCTTTATTAATGTGGCAAAAGGCTTCACAACCAAAAGTCTTTAAAAAAGAGTAGATTACCATTTTACCTATCCATGCCTCCTCTGGAATACCACCATCCAAAGAAATTGAAGGCCCTCTGTTTATTAGATAAACAATAGTATCTATAGCATCTGCCCAAATTGTAAAGGCAATCCTGCATGCAATCTCATGCACCTTGTACGCTCCATGATTGTCCCGTTCATCCTTTCTGACACACCATTTTCTTGTGGTGTTCCTGGAACTATCTTCTCTCTGCGAATTCCATTCTCATAGCAGTACCTATCAAACTCTTTGCTACAATATTCACCTCCATTATCTGATCTGAGACACTTCAACCTTTTTCCTGTCTCATTTTCAACCAAAGCTTTCCATTTCTTGAAAGTATCAAATACATCAGATTTATTTCGAATACAATAAATCCAAGTTTTTCTGGTTGCATCATCAATAAAAGTAACATAATAATGAAAGCCACCAAAAGATGATACTTGAGAAGGTCCCCATACATCTGTATGCACAAGCTCTAATTTTTTGATCTTCTTTTCTTTCCCAACTCTAAGGAATCTGACTCTCTTCTGTTTTCCATAAACACAATTCTCACAGAATTTTAAATCAACATGCTTCAAACCTGGCAACAAATTTCTTGAGTGAAGAATCTGCATCCCCTTCTCACTCATGTGCCCGAGCCTATGATGCCACAATGCTGTAACTTCTCCTATAGAGGTTAAATCATTAACAGAATTAGAAATACCATTGCATAAATACAATGTACCAACCTTTCCTCCTTTTGCTATTACCAGGGATCCTTTAGTGACCTTACAGGTTTTATCTGTGAAAGTAGTTATGCAACCTTCACCTCCCAACTACCCTGTTGAAATCAAATTTTTCTTCAGATCTGGAACATGCCTTACCTCCTTCAATAGCCACTGATTTCCATTTTTCTGTTTTATGAAAATTGTACCCATTCCAATGATTTTACAGGGTTTATCATCACCCGATCAAACCTGTCCAAAATCTCCTTGAATATAATCATGAAAATGTTTCCTATCAGGTGTGGCATGGAATGAGGCCCCTGAATCTACCACCCAGGCATCAATAATATTTTCTAATGAAGAATCAAATCATCTTGCAACACATCACCTGTTACATTCGCTTCATGATTAGTTTCTTTCTGTGCATCTCCTTCTTTTCCCTTCCGAGACTTGCAGTCTTTCTTCAAGTGTCCTTTCTTCCCACATTTCCAGCACACTATCCCTGATCTGGACTTGGATCTGCCTTTTCTTGACTTACTGCGATATCCTGGGCTCTTTCCTCTTTCCATTTTTCTTCCCCTAGTCTCTGCAGTCAAAGCATTACCTGATATCTCACCAGAGCTTTTCCATCGCATTTCCTCGCTAAGGATTGCACCGACAACATCATCAAACTTTAAAGTACTAGATCCAGAGACAGAGTTACTAATGGCCATAACTAAACCATTCCAACTTTCTGGCAATGAGCACAGAAATAATAGAGCCCTAACTTCATCATCAAAATTTACCCCTACAGAACTTAACTAACTTGTAACTGTATTAAAATCATTTAAATGGCCTGCAACAGATCCACCTTCTGACATCTTCATATTAAATAAACGCTTCATAAGAAATACTTTCTTTGACGCCGAGGGTTTTTCATATAGTTTGGCCAATGTTGACATTAAACTCTATGTTTTCATTTCCTTTGAAATATTAAACGCTATCAACGCCATTAGGCACAACCGTATTATTCCAAGTGCCTTTCTGTCGAGAATATTCCATTTTATGTCTATCATACTCGTCGACTTCTTTGTCTTTCTGCTCAATGGTAGGTATAGATCTCTATGATACAGATAATCTTCCATCTACATCTTCCACAGCTAGTAATTTTGGCCGTTGAATTTTTCGACCCTAAACCTACCATCTTCCGCCATTGCTCCCACTCAAACCAGGAACCCTTCTCTCCTGCAAGTTTATCAGCCAAATAGACCTTCGGCTCTAATACCAGTTGTTAGAAAATTATATATTACAGAGCAATGGAACACATAAAATATTGCAGAAATATAAACACAAAAAATGCATAAAACAAGAGAGACACAGATATACATGGTTCACCTAGTTTGGGCTACGTCCATGGAGAAACAGCCAGTCCTTCTTTTATTATATTATCCAGCAAACTGAAGAGATACAACCTACAACAGATCCATTGTAACTCCCTCTTCGCTCTCAATCTCCTCTCTTTTCCTCACTCAAAATACAGATATACATAGACGCAATACAATTCCCTCATATATAGTGAGGGGTTGCCTTCTAGGGAAAAAAACCCTAAATTAAACATAACTTCTACCGTCAGATCTCCGCCTAATGAACGGCACAAATTGACTAGAAATTACTATACTTTTACATGGAAATTTTATATCTATTCTTAGTTTCGGGGGTGTTGCCCCCGATCCCCCTGCCAGGGGGGGGGGGGGCTCCCAAAAGGTCGCAACCGCCCCCCCTGGAACCCCCTTGTAGTGAATATTTTAAGGGCGGCGTTGCCGCCCCATTTTGAACTGGGGTCCAATTCAGCGATACATTTGAATACAAAAGATAATCAGGCTCCACACCCAACATTAAGATGGCTTATGAGGCAATCTTAGCTGCCATCTAAGTGTTGGGAACATGTTTCATCGTCCAACACATACAAGTTTTAATAACTTCATATTTATAATCATGGATACATTACTAGAATTGAATTATTTATTTTCACATTAAAAGAAAATGTATCTTACTCACCGTAAATTTCAATACAGCCTCCATTTAACTAACTCTAATTTTAACTGGTCCTCCCTAATTATATATATCCAAACTTCCTACCTAGATTCTAGGAAGAAAGAGTTTACCTAGTGGATATTGGTTTGCCTATGAAAATCCCCTAACTATGATCTCATGTTTGCCTTTATGGATTCCCTCACCCATATCTAAATTAGCCTGAGAGGAACAAACATATATGGATTTATATATACATACGAATAGGAGGTAGATTGGTTCTAAATGTTCTCTAGTGATTTCTAGCAATGTAGGCTCAATATAGTATCATTCAATGCCAATATACATCAACCTTAAACAAAATTACCCACACGTTTCTCTTGTAAAGTATTAATGTATTAACATGAGGCTTAGGCATCACTGGTGAAGCTACCAAGAACATGGAGATGACACCTTGGATGAATAGATGATTAATGAGCTACCTCCTAGCTTTCATGATGAGGATTCATCTATAGTTTTTAGGGATATTTTCCTTCTATAACAAAAATGGAATTGAGGCATGAAATTTGCAATTGAAACTACAAACTTAGTTGTAATTAAAGTCAAACAAGCCAACCTAATGCCAATGTCACTGCTAAGATAGCAATAACATAGGTTATTGGAGAAAAAAATTTGAGATGACACAAATTAAAACAACAAAAGGAGAGGATACAAAATTTCATGAATCAAGACTCTTAGTATAAAGTTTTCAAACATAATGTGAATGAATTTGTCCTTTACTTTCACAATTGTGAGGAACCAATTGTGCCACTTATCATTGACTTCTTAAATGATATTCTCACAAACAAGGATTATGATGCCAATATTATCATGGTCAAATAACAATTAGAATGGGGAATTTCACAATTGTGAGGAACCAATTGTGCCACTTATCATTGAATTCTTAAATGATATTCTCACAAACAAGGATTATGATGCCAATATCATCATGGTCAAACAACAATTAGAATGGGGAATTTCAAAAGTGGCGAGAAAGATTCAAGATTTAGATGACATCATCGCATGGTAAGAGAAATACAATTTTACCCCAAGCAATTTACACTCCTTTATACAAAGTGAAATATATTAGTTTTCCAACAACATTTATTATACCAAATTTATGAAATGCATTTGAAGACATTGAGTCACTATGGAAAGAGAATGATGGGAACCTCGTTGAGGCTATGGAAATGATTGAGTTAGATAAAATACAATGGTCGAAAGAGACAACAAAGAGTACCATTCTTTTATAGTTTGGACATTTTACACGAGTGAAATAAGGATAAAAATCAGCAAGTAACTAAATTAACAACATCATGTAACAAATTATGAGGGAGTTTATTAGTGTTGCCCTTACTACTAAAGTTTTTCTATTAAGTTTTCCTCATAAAATTAGACCAATTTCTAATGAAAAAAAAAACTATTATCCATTGCATTGCGAATTAAGGTGATATGAGATTACTTTGTTATGAAATGTTTGATTTAAATCATTTACTTATAAAGGTTCCATAATCTTAATGAAGAGAATTTTCATAAATCCTTCACTTTGAACATTACCTTCACTTTGAACATATCCTAGTTGGAATCTCCCTGAAACATAACATATGATAAAAAAAGAAACACCATTAAAGAAACAAAATTGCATAAAATTTTGACTTCTTTCTTCTATACTATTGTTTCTTATGTCATTACCTTATGACATTTCCTTTGCAACATGTGGTGCAAATGATAGTGTTATGATAAATGTGAAATATTTATAATCACATATACCATCATCTTACCATGGATAAATAGTAGTATATTAGGTTTTATTTTAGTTTCTAGTCATATTAGACCATTATATCTTTATTTACTCCATTTCATATTGTTTTATAGAAAGGAAATTTGGTCCCATAATTCTAGTCAGAGCCATCATACCAAACAGAAAAGGATATATTCTAAGGACCCGACTGAGTGATTTCCCTTAATGTTGATGCAGTGATTAAGGACCATCAACATTTTTGGTGCTAGAAGGAGGGCCATCAAACTATGAATGGAAACAAAGTCTCATCCTAAAACTAGCATTCTAAGAGTCAATCTCCCTCAAAGTCTCCACCAACTTCAAGATCTCATTCTAAATCTCCCAGTTCTATATCTGAAGTTGTTGAACCAGATACTAAATCTCCTAGCTCACTTCCAAAACCAATCGATCAAAATTCTACTCATACAAAACCACCTGTAGAATCTTATAAAGTGCATAATTTAATTCAGATATTGAAAGGGATTTCAGTTTTTGGAGAACAAAGTTGCTTAAACCGATCTATCTGAAGGAAGTGTCACTTCATCTCTTCAATATTCTATAGTTTTAACTATATCTCAGAGTGAAAAGCTCGGAATTAAGCCTTTTTAATTTCCATTTCCCACTCATAGGAAAAAGAAACATACTCCAGATATTGAATCTTCAACTAGTGGGATTATATCATCTTCCCCACCTCATACTCCTTATGTCGATCTCGTTTCTTCTCATTCTCCTTTGCCTTCCTCCTATCATCCTTTATCCCCTTCTTCCATTCACATTCCTCTTCCATAGTCGACTAGTGTTATTGTAATCAGTAGTACTACAAGGGAAACCTCTTCAACTGTCAAATCTCCCATAGCCTCTTCATCAATTACAACTTATTCTGGTCCTAATACTCCAATAATTCCAAATAGACCATGGAATAACCTAGGACCATATGCAATGACACCACCTATCAGGCCAAGCAGTAACTCCTCAAAGCAAAATTGATTCGTATATTTTATTCCTTCAGGTAGATTTTCATTATATACATGAGGGAGAGACTATTCTCTTCATCTCCCGATGACTGTTCATATTACTTATTTATTTATTTACATTATATTCACCCAATCCTGATGATTAGGTGTCAACATTCCCCCCCTTAATCTGAAGGGATGTGGGTGAGTCCAAGCATAATTCTGAATTGTTCAAGTTTTTCTCTTCCAAGCGCTTTGGTGAAGATGTCTGCAATTTGCTCATTAGTGGAACAATGACGGAGATGGATTTTTTTGGCCTCAACATGATGTCGAATCAGATGATATTTGGTATTGATGTGCTTCATTCGATCATGGAACTTTGGGCTCTTGGCCAACTTTATTGCAGAGGTATTTTCAATCATGAGTGGAGTTGATTGTACTTGTTTTACCTGCAAATCTTAAAGAATTTTCCTGAGCCACACAATTTCTTTTGTTGCTACAGCTGCTGCCACGTATTCTGCTTTTGTTGTGGAATCTGCTAGAACTGATTGTTTGTGTGATCTCCAGGAGATAGCTCTTGATCCAAGACTCATAGCATATCTTGAAGTAGATACCCCAGTTTCTTTGTCTCCATCGAAGTCTGAATCAGAGTATCCAATCAAGCTGAAGTCGTCCACCTGTGTATACTTGATTCCAAAGTCTTGGGTTCCCTTCAAGTACCTTAGAACTCTTTTTGCAGCAGACCAATGTCCCTCACAAGGCTTTTGCATAAACTTGGAGAGGATTCCAACAACAAACGAAATGTATGGTCTGGTAGTAGTTAGGTAGTTCAGACTTCCTACAAGCTGTCTATACTTTGTTGCATCCTCAAATTCTTTTCCTTCAATAGATGTGAGCTTTAAGTTTTGTTCCATTGGAGTAGTAAGAGGATTGCATTCTGTCATGCCAAACCTGTTTAATAGATCTCCAATGTATTTCTTTTGAGAAATAAATTTGGACTTCGAATGTTGGGTTACTTCAATACCAAGATAGTAATGAACATAGCCCAAATAAGTCATTTCAAAACTTTTCCCCAATTCCTTCTTTATGGATGCAATGTAGCTTTCATTATTCCCTGTCATTAAAATATCATCTACATATACCACAAGATATACAACTGTTTTGCCAACTTTCTTGAAAAATAAAGTTGCATCATCAAGATCATAATGTTTGAAATTGAGTTTCAAAAGATGCTCAGTTAGTTTTTCATACCAGGCTCACAGTGCTTGTTTGAGGCCATACAAGGACTTCACCAATTTTCATGCATTATGTTCATGTCCTTTCACAGCAAATCCTTAAGGCTGGGACATAAAAACATTTTCTTTTAGATCTCCATCCAAGAAAGCAGTTTTACATCCATTTGATGGGCTTTCCAACCGTTCTGAGTTGCTAGGGAAAAGAGTGTCTGGATGGTAGCACATTTTTATATGGGGGCTGTTATGAAACCAGCTCAAGAAAAAGATAGAAAAGATAGATCAACGCCTTAAAATTCAGCCTCTTCGAGGGGGAAACCTCCTTTACATTACATAAATGAACAATTCTTAGATGATTCAAATGACAAAACCTCCTTTCTATATATACGAGTCTAAGGAGTCACGATATAACCCAGCCGACCTAACACTAATAATATAAAGCCACAAAAATAACAATAGAGGGATTCTATGGGGCACAGCAATAACAATATGGGGACAATAGGGGTACAACAATATTAATAAGGGGTACAACTACAATAGTAATGGGGTAATCACTAGTATTATAGGGACCCAACATGCCCCTCTCCTTCAAAAAAGTGTTGTCCTCAACGCTTGAGTAGTTCTGGATGCTTCTGTATAAAATTCTCATCCTCCCATGTGGAATATTCAGCAGATAAGTTCTTCCACTTGATAAGATACTCCGAAATTGATCGATTTCGTAGCTTTCGAGTTCTTATTTTTGTGACTGCTTATGGTTCCAATATAATTTTTCCTTCCTTGTCAAGTTCTGGCAATATTGTTTGAACTGGGAGCTTATCGCCTATAACCTTCTTTAAACATGAGACATGGAAAACTGGGTGCAATCGAGAAGCTGCAAGAAGCTCCAATTTGTATGCCATAGTACCAATCTTTTGCAACACCTTGTACGAACCATAATACTTTGGTGATAATTTATTATCCTTCTTAGCTTGCTTGAGGGACATTTGCTTATATGGTTGTAGCCGTAGGAATACCCAATCACCTACATCAAAACTTCTTTCGTTGTGATGTTGATCTGCCTGTTGTTTCATTCTATTTTGTGCCAACACAAGGTTATCCTTTACGAGTTGGAGGACTTGTTGTTGATGTTCGATGTGATGTTCCACTACTTGAACCTTAGAATTTTCTCTTAAATATGATGTGATGGATGGTGGCTGATACCCATAAAGTGCCATAAATGGGGTCATTTTTGTTGCTGTATGGAAGGAAGTGTTATACCACCATTCAGCCAGAGGCAACCATTTGACCCATTGTGTCCGTTTATCAGATACAAAGCAACAAAGATATCCTTCCAAACATTTGTTTACTATCTCAGTTTGCCCATCAGATTGAGGATGATAAGATGAGCTATGAGCTAACTGAGTACCAAGACAAGAAAATAATTCTGTCCAAAAATTTCCAGTGAAAATGGGATCTCTGTCACTTACAATAATCTTTGGGTTTCCATGTAGCTTTTGAATTGTTTCCATAAATGTAGTAGAAACTGTACTGGCTTTAAATGGATGTGATAATGCAAAAAAGTGTGCATACTTGGTAAGTCTGTCAACTACCACCATGATGACACTTTTTCCCTTAGACTTGGGTAAACCTGTGATAAAATCCATTGAAAACTCCTCCCAACGTTGGCTTGGAATGGATAAAGGTTGTAATAGACCCGGTGTCTTAATTGTTTCAACTTTATTTTGTTGGCAAACCAAACATTCTGCCACAAAATTTTGAATATCTGATTTAAGGCCATCCCAAAAAAAATCCTTCTTAACCCTGTGGTAAGCTTTTAAAAATCCCGAGTGCCCTCCCAAGGGAGAAGTGTGCAATTCCATAAGAATCTTTTGTTTTAGCTGGGAATTCTTATAGAGGTATAAGCGATCTTTGTACCATAACGAATCATTTTTCCAACTAAATGTATCCAATGTACTGGAATCTTGTTGTAACTTTCAAATAAGTGCCCACACTTCTTCGTCATTCTTCCATTCCTCCCTTGCTTCGTTTATCCAATCTGGTTGGATAATAGAAATGGCGCACAACAATGCTTCCACATCCTCATCCTTTCTTGAGAGTGCATCTGCCACCACATTTTGCTTCGCTTTTTTGTAGATGATTTCAAAGTCATAACCCAACATCTTTGTGACCCACTTTTGTTGCTCTTCAGAGGATAATCTTTGTTCTAAAAAGTATTTAAGGCTATCATGATCCGTTTTTACCTTGAAGTGTCTTCCCATTAGGTAGGGTCACCATTTCTTAAGTGCATGGAGTATTGCCAACATTTCCTTCTCATAAATAGCTTTGTGTAAAAACTTTCCCTTGATTGGACGACTTTCAAAAGCAATGGGTCTTTCATCTTGCATTAAAACAACACCAATTCCATTTCTTGAAGCATCACATTCCACAATAAAGGTTTTTGTGAAGTCCAGTGTAGCTAAGACAGGTGCTTGGCACATTGCCTCTTTAAGATGTTCGAAGGCCTTTGTTGCTTCTGGAGTCCATGAAAATGCAACTTTCTTCAATAGTGTTGTTAGAGGTGTTGCTATTCTCACATAATTCTTAACAAACTTGCAATAATACCCTGTCAACCTGAGAAATCCTCGCAGATGCTTTATGGATGTGGGGATTTTCCATTCCTTAATGGCTTTAATTTTGCTAGGGTCTATCTTAACTCCTTCATGAGATACAATATGACCCAGATATTCCACCTCTTGTACTCTAAAGAAACATTTGGATCTTTTGCATATAATTGTTTCTTCTCTAAAAGTTGTAGCACCTTGTCAACATGTTCAACATGATCCTTCCAAGACTTGCTGTAGATTAGTATATCATCAAAAAATACTAACACAAATTTTCTAAGGAATGGTTTGAAAATTGAATTCATCAAACCTTGAAATGTTGAGGGTGCATTGGTAAGGCCAAAAGGCATGACCAAAAATTCATAATGACCCTCATGAGTTCTAAATGTTGTATTTGGAATGTCTTCAGTCTTCATTCTGATTTGATGATATCCTGAACGAAGATCCAACTTGGTGAAGTAAATTGATCCATGCAATTCATCCAGTAATTCATCAATGACAGGAATGGGAAACTTATCTTTAATAGTGAGCTTGTTGAGCTCCCTATAATCCAGACACATGCGCCATGATCCATCCTTCTTGTGCACCAATACTACTGGAGCAGAGAAAGAACTTTGACTCGGTTGAATTATACCAGCCTCTAGCATTTCTGCAACCATACGTTCAATTTCACTCTTTTGGACATAGGGATATCTGTACGACCTGATGTTTGGAGGAACACTTCCTAGAATCAGATGAATAGCATGATCATGATCACGAATAGGTGGGAGACCTTTAGGAGTCTCAAATACCTTGGAATGATTGTCTAAGACTTTTTGGAGATCTGGAGAAATAGATGATTCCAATGTGGAAACATCTAGCGAACATAATTGTGGAATTACACCTTTTCGTTCCTTTTTTAGAAGCTTTGTCATACCGTTAGAGCTGATTATCTTTCCCGGTTTCCCTGCAATACCCCTTAATTCAACTTCCTTTCCTTCCACAGAAAATTTCATGAAAAGTTCTTGAAAATTAAAAGCTATTGTACCCAAGGATTGTAGCCATTGAACTCCTAATACAACATCAACACCTCCCATTGGAATGGAAAGCATTGGGCTAGTCAATACATATTCTCACATGGATAGCTTGATATTATGGCACTTTCCAGAGCAATTTATTGTTCCTCCATTTGCAACCATCACTTGACACTCTGGTGCTGGATATAAGAAGCAATTCAATTCTTTTGCTACCTTACAATGAATAAAATTGTGGTACTTCCTGAATCAATCAACACTATTACCTTTTTCTTCTTGATTTGTCCTTCTATCTTGATGGTTTGAGGAGTGGTAATTCCCGCCAATGCATTACAAGATATGGTTGGATTCATTTGTTCTTCATCTAGGCTTTGTTCCTGGAGTATATCCTCTTCTTTTGACCTTTCTTGCTCCTTTTCTTCTTCCTCTTCACAATCTATGTAGAATAATTTCTTCTCAGCACACTTATGACCTTTAGTGTATTTGCTATCACAACTGTAACAAAGCCCTTTTGCTCTTTTTTCTTCCAATTGTTGTGGTGTCAACCTTATAGGTTGTGGAAGACTAGCGGCAACAACACTTCTGTCTTTATAGTTGTGAGTGGTATGCTTCCTGGTTGCCATAATTTTGCTTTCCATTTTTCTTGCTAACCTGAATGCCTTCTCTAATGAATCAAGTTCCCAAAGGCGAACATCATGTTGGATATTATCCTTTAAAGACCCTATGAACACATCAATCCTATGCTCCTCTGGAATATTTTTTTACCCTTATGTTCAATTTTTGGAACTCCTCAATGTGCTCCATTATTGAACCCTTTTGTTTGAGACTTATCAATTGGCTAAAAAAAGTGTTGCTTTTTGTATCCTCATAATGTGCTATCAATTCTTCCGTAAAAATTGCCCAAGTGATAAATTGTTTACGAGAGCAAAGCCATTGATACCATACAAACTGATTTGGTTCCAAATATAAAGTTTCAATACGTACCTTTTGTGTGTTTTGCACATTATTGAGATCGAAAAATTGCTCCATCTGTAATATCCATGTTGCGGGATCCTTGCCATCAAACTTCCTCATATCGATTTTTGGAATATGGTGCGTCTTCGATCCAACATTAGAGTCTATGAAATCATGATTAACATTCCCTTTGTTTGCATCATGAGTTTCCTTTCCTCCCCTTTCACCATTAGTAAGTATTTCTTGTAGAAAATTTGTCAAATCTGCCTTCAAATCTATCTTCAAATCGTCAATCTTGGCTTCCACGCCTTTTATCTTAGATTCCACTCCATTTATCTTAGCTTCTGTTAGCTTTTGTGAGAGTGAAATTTGTTGCACTTGGTCTTGTAATTTTGATATATCATGTAACATTTCTTCCTCTTCTTCATGAGTCATTCTAGATCTTTCAGATTTCTTACTAGGCGTTTGCATTTTCTTTCCTCGGGGCATCATTTACAGATACTAATGCTCTACTATGCCCTTTGAATTCCTTCAAAATAATTTTCAAACCAAGCTTAAGAAAAAATTAAAAAAATCTACACATATTTTTTCACTTTGTAGGAGCTCTATATTGCCTCTGAT
Organism: Pinus tabuliformis; assembly: GCA_031772625.1. Classification (NCBI taxonomy): domain Eukaryota; kingdom Viridiplantae; phylum Streptophyta; class Pinopsida; order Pinales; family Pinaceae; genus Pinus; species Pinus tabuliformis. The sequence goes on along the minus strand of CM062819.1, from coordinate 1,343,594,617 downwards.
GTATCTCTGTAAGTTCGGATCATCCAATTCTGAAATTGCGGCCTGTGGTAGCCCTCTGTGTCCTCTTTCCAATGCCACCAGTCTGACCCCAATTGGATTCTCCAACGAAAATTTATGCCAAATCTTCCACAGTGACCTGATTATAGACTAATTCAGTAGAGCGAACTTGTATGACGTGCCACGTGTCCTTGTTTTGACCTTTGGCTCTGAAAAATATCTCCAAGAAACTACAGTCCGTCCTCTTTTTGTACCTTCTTACAAAATTTCAATCCGATGCTCAGAGAGAAAGTTATGATGATTTTCCCCAGGTCACCTGTTTGGAATGTAATTCAGGAGTCTGCAAAAAGACCAACTTCCTCAGATCATATCTCCGCAAATATAGCGCAAAAAACTCTGAAATTTGGACCCGAGCTTCAGCACGATGTCTTCTCAAATGGGTTTTTTTTTTAGCTTTTGAAACATCGCAGAAAAAAGGTTATAGCGAAAATTCCACGATGACCTGTTTGGAGTAGCGAAACCCTAGAATCCAAAGCTCTGATACCAAATGTTATGAAACCAGCTCAAGAAAAAGATAGAAAAGATAGATCAACGCCTTAAAATTCAGCCTCTTCGAGGGGGCAACCTCCTTTACATTACATAAATGAACAATTCTTGGATGATTCAAATGACAAAACCTCCTTTCTATATATAGGAGTCTAAGGAGTCACAATATAACCCAGCCGACCTAACAATAATAATATAAAGCCACAAAAATAACAATAGAGGGATTCTATGGGGCACAGTAATAACAATATGGGGACAATAGGGGCACAACAATATTAATAAGGGGTACAACTACAATAGTAATGGGGTAATCACTAGTATTATAGGGACCCAACAGGGGCAAAAGTCTCCTCATAATCGACCCCTTACTTCTATGCAAAACCTTTTGCCACAGGCCTAGCTTTGTGCTTGTCAAGTGAGCCATCAGCTCTATACTTGTTCTTGTAGACCCACTTGCAGCCAATTGGATTGGTTCCTAATGGAGGATCAACTAGCTTCCAAGTGTTGTTCTTTATGAGGGAATCATACTTCTTTTGCATTGCTTCTTTCCATTCATCATGAGAAGCAACTTCTTTGAAGGAAGTTGGTTCAAAATCTGTAGACAAGTTCAATTCACAATCATAAGAAACATCCATATCAACAAGTGAATTAGAGTCATCCAAATCACCTCCATTTTTCCAGTTTGAATTTCTAGTTCCTGTCTTTCCAACCTCATCAGGATGAACACTTTCAAGTGTCTTTATCAGCCACTTTCGGGGACCTTTCTCAGATGGTCCAGGCTGCTCCGTTGATTGAGTTGGGACTGAATCAAGATTGAGTCTCCCAATTCTATCAATCACATCACTTAAAGCATCATCCGTTGTTGGAGTTTCATGCGGGGGAGAGTGTTCTTTAAAAGAAGATTCCACATGTTGATCTAGTATAGGAATCCCCCCTTCAAGATGTGGAATATGGTTATCAAATTCTTGAAATGATTTTTCTTTTGCGAATCTATGCAAGCGATCAAGTTGCCGCTCAACAACATTGTCAATTTTGGATGATTCAAGAAAAATTACATCTCTAGATACAACAAACTTTTTATTTACTTCATCATAGAGACAGTATGCTTTGGAGGTGTTTGAATACCCCAGGAAGATACACTTACGACTTCTTGCACCAAGTTTGTTTCTATGTACCTTTGGTATCAAGGCATAACAGGTGGAACCAAAGACCCTAAGATGCTTTACCGAAGGAACATGTCCATACCACATTTCATATGGAGTCTTGTTTCTAATAGCATTAGATGGACATCTATTCTTTATATATGTAGCACATAGAACACCATCAGCCCAAAACATTATCTTTACATTTTTTAAGAAGAGCATGGATCATACCATATTTAAGATTGTCCTATTCATTCTTTCAGCCACACCATTCTGTTGGGGATTATAAGGTACAATTGTTTGATGTTTGATCCCATGTTGGTGAAGATAGTTTTCAAATTCATTTGATGTGTATTCTTTTCCATTATTGGTTTGAATAGACCCAATATGATATTGTGCATCATTTTCAATCCATTTATGAAAGTTCTTGAATGTTTGAAAAGCATCAGATTTGTTCTTCAATAAATAAACCCAACACATTGTGGTGTAGTCATCAATAAATGTCAACATATATTTATTTCCATTTGCAGAAGGAACAGGCATTGGACCACATAAATTTGAATGAATGAGTTCAAGTTTTCTATCTGCTCTTAAATGTGAATCATGAAAAGACGGTTTGCTATGCTTTCCTAGAATACAAGCATCACATTGCTTAAATTTCCTAGGAATTGTAGGCAAACCAGCAACACCATTTTTCTTCAACAAGCGGAGGCTATCATAGTTCAAATGTCCAAAACTAGCATGCCATAATAAACTTGATGGAAGTGTACCTTCTTCATAATGAGAATTATATGAGAAATATTGTGCACGAGTAGAGGTACCTTGCAACTTGATAAGCCTTTCGTCTTCTATTCCCCTCATGACAAGTGAGTGGTCAGATGATTTTCTCACCTCAAGCTTGCCATCAAACATATGAATGGAGTGACCTTGCTGGCGGATGTGAACCAAGGACAGCAAGTTTCTCTTCAACTGTGGGAGATATAGAACATGGTGCAGAAGAAAGTCTGGAAGACTAGGCAAGTTAAGCCTGATTGTGCCAAGCCCTGATGGCTTGGTTTTTGATTGGTCTGCAAAGTATACTTCTCCATCAACATTGTTAGTAAATTCTTCAAAAAAAAAAAATCTATGAGTCATGTGGCAAGTTTCTCCTGAATCAAGCAACCAATCATTTTTCCAAGAAGCAAGTGAAGCATTAAATAAATCTTCATTTACTCTAATATTACATTGTGCCACAACATAGTGAGCGGATTCAGGTGCTTTAACTTTGTCTGTATCATCAGTTTTACCTTTCTGTTCGTTTCTTTACTGCTCAATTTTGTCCCATGGTAACTTCCATGTAGAGGCATCATGTGATCCATTTCTTTTGCAGCGTATGCAGTGCAAATCTGCCTTTTCTCCTTGAAAGTGTCTGCCCCCCCTGCCTCTGAAATTTCTTCCTCTTCCTCTTCGACCACCTCTTCCTTTGGAAGAATATTTAGCAGGATTCTTTTCTTTATGAGCAAGACACACATCCTCTTCAGAAGATTCAGGGGCTATCTTCTTTCCAAAAGCTTTCTCTCTTTCAGCAAACTTTTTCACAAGAGAGTCAAAGGTGATATCTTTGAGATTTCCATTTGCTTGCAATGACTCAAGATAATTGAAGTAAGTAGTGTTGGGTTGTGTTATATTCTTTCCACGACTAATCGACGTAGTTAAACGGGGGGTTGGAGGGGGGCGGTAGCCCCCCTTCGTTGCGCCGATTGTGTAGCGGGGGGTCACAGGGGGGGCGGCAGCCCCCCCTATCCGGGGGGTTTGAGGGGGGCGGGTAGCCCCCCTCTACGGGGTCCGGGGCAGCGCCCCGGGAAAAATTTTTTTGTACCCTATATTAGGTTGGGCGAACCTACCTATGGTTTTGTGCATGATTTTCGCACATGGTATTGGACGCGATGGTTTTTCGGTCCATGGTATTGGATGCTTCGGCATGTATAAATATGTATTGTAACATTGAAAGGAACATAATGAAAAATCAAGCTGGTAGTCCCGGTTTTGGGATCCAGGGAAAAATCTCTATGCATATGTGTTTTATGGGTTATGCTCTCGCATTGTTTATTTTCTTTGTTTAAGAATTCGTATGCAGGTAATTTCTGTACAGGGTTAAAACCTACAAGTAGGATAAAGTGCCTTGAGAAAATCGATAAGAGGAATATCCAATTAAACCTTAGTGGATTTGATATCATTCATTATAGACTTTACTTCAGATGCAAGAGCAAGAGGATCATTATTTTGCAGTTCAAGAGTGAAGAGTTTAATCATGAGTTGAACAACTTCAAGTGTAGAATGTGAGTCATAGAGTTCTTTCAGCTTTTGTAAGGCTTCAAAAGCATTTGAAAATGGAAAAATATGGCGACTCACCTCTTCATTTACAGATGCTATGATTAATGCATAAGCTTCGTTGTGCTTGTTTTCCCAAATGACGAGCTCTTTGTCTCCGTCTCCAACACACACTCCTTTCCACAACTCATTGAAAATGAATGTGTGTTTTATCATCCGGGACCACTCAGGATAGTTCTCTTTGCCAGTGAGAACTATTCCCACGATGGATATGATTGAATGCATACTGTAACAAAAACTTTTACTCTTAATGGGAAAAAAATATAGTTCTGATATGACTGGACAACAAACTCAACTTGACAGCAAATGTCAATACCCAAGACATATATATCGGCACTATTCAAAATATATATATCGGTTTCTTTTTACATTGATCACCCAATGCAGCCCTTCAAAAATTTTAACACACGGCTGTGATTTTAAAACATGCACAAAATCAGGGCTCAACTCACATTATAGGACAGTGCTTCATAGGCAGCATACCAAAACAGTTCAATATACCATGTACATTCAATGCATGGCTCAACTCACATACGCATCAACTTACATACACATTTAACATATTTTACATGCCATGAACAGCGTTCAACTCACATACGCATCTAACATATTTTGCATACCAAAACAACATTCAACATATGGCATTAATCACATTTTACAGGCCATGAACAACATACCAAAATAGCTCAATACAATGCCAAAAACTGCAGCGTTATAGTACCAGCGTGAAGATGCTAGCCAACCGTTCACAATTCCATGCTAGCATTAATATAATGCCAAAAACTTCAACAGATTGGATACCATACCATGTCATGTAAAATTGATTTAAAATAAAAATCGTACCCCTAGATCTTTAATCATAAATTCTGTGGATACATAATTAGGTTTCTGGCAAGGGAAGGTGAAGCAGTTACAAAACATAACCTCATCTCTAAATCTTCAGAATTATTTTTTGGCTTTCACCACAGGATTATATTTCTCGATCTCCATACACCCAACCTCCTTGTAATCAAACTAGCATCCATGCTTGTCCGAATATCGGTGCAAAGAACAGAAAACATAACCGCACTCACACTTGAAACCTGTCAATCCCACACGCCTCCTACAAGATTGGCATCGGTTCGGAGCCCTCGTCGGCTATTCAGAAGACACAGAATTCCCATCATCTGAGGATGACCCAACAACTCTAGCAAGGTTTTGAAGGGTATAAAGGATATTTTATTCAAAGTTGCATTCTCTAGGCGTTCACCATAGGGGTTCATTCAACACAGAGAAACAAAGGGTGGAATGGTTATGCGTTAGACAGTGGCAGCGACTACAGAGTGGCGACGACGGTGGAGGGGACAGAGCACAGTAAACAGTGGATAGAGAGCAGTAGGCAAAAGGGATTTAAAACTATTTTTGGGAGCTAGCTATGATACCATGTTAGGCCAGGCAGTAACTCCTCAAATAAAAATTGATTCGTATATTTTATTCCTTCAGGTAGGTCTTCATTATATACATGAGGGAGAGACTGTTCACTTCATCTCCCAATGAATATTCATATTACTTATTTATTTATTTACATTATTTTCACCCAATCTTGATGATTAGGTGTCAACACCACCTTTACATCATCTTCCTAAAAACCCATAAAAATGGCTACCTAAATATAATGCATATGATGGTTTACCTGCAGAGGAACACCTTCATAATTTTACTTTGGCAATCAATCTCAATGGGGTTTCAGAAGAAGATGTAGTTTGTAGACTATTCTCTTACACATTTGAAGGATCTTCAGGGTCCTGTTATTTCTCTTTACCAGATGAATCAATCGCAAGCTTCGATACATTTGAAGAACAGTTCTTGTTAAAATTTGGGGATGATCGAACAACAACTACCTTGATCAATGATTTATCAAATATTAAATCTAACCCAGATGAGAAAATCAAAGACTTTAATTCAAGATTCAACAAATTATTAAATAAAATCCTAGATACCTCAGACCTGGAATTGATGTACAAATTGAATGATATATCAGTGCTCTTCCTTCAAATATTGCGATGTTTGTAGATAGAGCTCAGAAAATAGTACTTCTAGGTAACACTAAGGAAGCTTTATCTGTTGAGAAAAGAGATATAACTCTTGAAAATAATTCTTCCATCCAAGAGAGAAAACAAACCAAGAAAGTAACCTTCAAAGATGAGTCTAGGAAAATGATTTCTAAATATCCTTTTGATTTGGAAGGATTACAGAAAGTGTTGAAAACAATTTCAAATGAGATGGTTGAAATTAAAAAACAAGTTGTTGAATCCTAAAGGAAATCCTATAAACCTTTTAAAAGGAATAAGCCTTCACAATCTCGACCACCTGCTGAAATATCAAATGCAGAGTCTGATGACGATGAAGAAAAGGAAGAAGCATATGTATCTACCAATGAGACACAAGAAGAAAAGATAGTTGAACATCATGGCTTATGGGACTTTATACTGAACACTTCGTAGAATGAAGAAGAAGAAGAGGCTTTTCCAGTAAGTACTAGAAGCAAAGGACCCATTGATACCACTTCATCAAGAAAAAATAAAAAAACTTCTACTCCTTCAACTAAAGAGAAAGGTATGACTAAAAAGGCTCCTATTTAGCCTTATGATTCTTCTCCAAGTACTTCTAAGTTTCCTTCTCCATCTACTTCATCATCTAAAACTTGTATAGTTTCAAATAGTATCGAATATAATATTGTAAAGGACATGAAAAATATTAAAGCTAATATTTCTTTATATGAGGTTAGTAAACTAAAACAACATCATAAATTGTTACTTAATGAGTTGAATGTTGTTCCTGCATCCCCATTACCTTCTACTGTTGTCACTTTAAAAGCCTAAAAAAGAAAACATAAACCCCCAAATGTTCCTATAGATAAAATTGATCCTTCCGATGCCATCTTGATTGGAGATAGATATAATTATCACACTCCTCCATTTTTGTTGACTTTTGAAATCTTCAATAAAAACATTCAGAATTTTTTAGTTGATTCAGGTGCATCCTCCAATATCATTCCCTATTTCGTATGTCTTAAATTGAATGTTACACCTCAAAAGTAGCCTGTGCAAATTGTCCAATTATACAGAACAAAATTTAAAGTGTTAGGAGAAATGAATGTTGTTTTAATCAAACTATCTTCAAACCCAAAAGTTTTTCAAATAATTGATATATTGGTTGTTGACATCCTTGAATTTTATGGCCTCATCTTAAGCAGGGATTGGTCTGAGAAACTACATGGTTATTTCGCAACAGATTGGTCACATCTTTGGCTCCCTTACAATGGAAAACCTAATCAAATTCATGTTGATAGGGAAAAGCACATGAAATACTCTGTGACTGATTTAGATGAAGAGAATGAACCAGTAGTTTTCACAAACAATATTTTGGGAAATTATTCTTTAGAATCCTTCTTTGGTAGTTTCCCTACTCTGAATTCCCCTTTTCCTGTTGATTATGTTTTGTCACAAATAGAAAATTTCTCACAAACAGATTCATCAAGATGTATTAATATTGTAGATAATATTGTAAATAAGTGTGATGAATTGTTTTGGACTCTTTATTTTGATGGATCAAAGTCTAGTGATGGTGCAAGATCTGGTTTCATTTTAATTAATACAAACACAAATAAAGAATGCTTTCATGCAGGGTATAATTTGATTGTACTGATAACATTGTTGAATATGAAGCACTGGTTCAAGGTTTGCAAAAATCTATCAGCCTTGATGTCAAGTATCTTAAAGTTTATGGTGATTCATAAATTGTTATCAAACAGGTAAGGAACAGTAGTCATTGTGTTTATAATCATATAAAACATTATCAACCTATTATGAAACCAGCTCAAGAAAAGATAGAAAAGATAGATCAACGCCTTAGAATTCAGCCTCTTCCAGGGGGCAACCTCCTTTACATTACATAAATGAACAATTATTGGATATACAAATGACAAAACCTCCTTTCTATATATAGGAGTCTAAGGAGTCACAATATAATCTAGCCGACCTAACAATAATAATATAAAGCCACAAAAATAACAATAGAGGGATTCTATGGGGCACAGAAATAACAATATGGGGGTAATAGGGGCACAACAATATAAATAAGGGGTATAACTACAATAGTAATGGGGTAATCACTAGTATTATAGGGACCCAACATGCCCCTCTCCTTCAAAAAAGTGTTGTCCTCAACGCTTGAGTAGTTCTAGATACTTTTGCATAAAATTCTCATCCTCCCATGTGGAATCTTCAGCGGATAAGTTCTTCCACTTGATAAGATACTCTGAAATTGATCGATTTCGTAGCTGTCGAGTTCTTGTTTCTGTGACTGCTTCCGGTTCCAATATAATTTTTCCTTCCTCGTCAAGTTCTGGCAATATTTTTTGAATTGGGAGCTTGTTGCCTATAACCTTCTTTAAACATGAAACATGGAAAACTGGGTGCAATCGAGAAGCTGCAGGAAGCTCCAATTTGTATGCCATAGTACCAATCTTTTGCAACACCTTGTACGGACCATAATACTTTGGTGATAATTTATTATCCTTCTTAGCTTGCTTTAGGGACATTTTCTTATATGGTTGTAGCCGTAGGAATACCCAATCACCTACATCAAAACTTCTTTCACTGCGATGTTGATCTGCCTGTTGTTTCATTCTATTTTGTGCCAACACAAGGTTATCCTTTAAGAGTTGGAGGACTTGTTGTTGATGTTCGATGTGATGTTCCACTGCCTGAACCTTAGAATTTTCTCTTAAATATGATGTGATGGATGGTGGTTGATACCCATAAAGTGCCATAAATGGGGTCATTTTTGTTGCTGTATGGAAGGAAGTGTTATACCACCATTCAGCCAGAGGCAACCATTTGACCCATTGTGTCTGTTTATCAGATACAAAGCAACGAAGATATCCTTCCAAACATTTGTTTACTATCTCAGTTTGCCCATCAGATTGAGGATGATAAGATGAGCTATGAGCTAACTGAGTACCAAGACAAGAAAATAATTTTGTCCAAAAATTTCCAGTGAAAATGGGATCTCTGTCACTTACAATAATCTTTGGGTTTCCATGTAGCTTTTGAACTGTTTCCATAAATGCAGTAGAAACTGTACTGGCTTTAAATGGATGTGATAATGCACAAAAGTGTGCATACTTGGTAAGTCTGTCAACTACCACCATGATGACACTCTTTCCCTCAGACTTGGGTAAACCTGTGATAAAATCCATTGAAACCTCCTCCCAACGTTGGCTTGGAATGGATAAAGGTTGTAATAGACCCAGTGTCTTAATTGTTTCAACTTTATTTTGTTGGAAAACCAAACATTCCGCCACAAACTTTTGAATATCTGATTTAAGGCCATCCCAAAAAAATTCCTTCTTAACCCTGTGGTAAGTTTTTAAAAATCCTGAGTGCCCTCCTAAGGGAGAAGTGTGCAATTCCATAAGAATCTTTTGTTTTAGCTGGGAATTCTTACAGAGGTATAAGCGATCTTTGTACCATAACGAATCATTTTGCCAGCTAAATGTATCAGAAGTACTGGAATCTTGTTGTAGCTTTCGAATAAGTGCCCACACTTCTTCGTCATTCTTCCATTCCTCCCTTGCTTCGTTTATCCAATCTGGTTGGATAATAGAAATGGCACACAACAATGCTTCCACATCCTCATCCTTTCTTGAGAGTGCATCTGCCACCACATTTTGCTTCCCTTTTTTGTAGATGATTTCAAAGTCATAACCCAACATCTTTGTGACCCACTTTTGTTGCTCTTCAGAGGATAATCTTTGTTCTAAAAAGTATTTAAGGCTATCATGATCCGTTTTTACCTTGAAGTGTCTTCCCATTAGGTAGGGTCGCCATTTCTTAAGTGCATGGAGTATTGCCAACATTTCCTTCTCATAAATAGCTTTGCTTAAAAACTTTCCCTTGATTGGACGACTTTCAAAAGCAATGGGTCTTTCATCTTGCATTAGAACAGCACCAATTCCATTTCCTGAAGCATCACATTCCACAATAAAGGTTTTTGTGAAGTCCGGTGTAGCTAAGACCGGTGCTTGGCACATTGCCTCTTTAAGATGTTCAAAGGCCTTTGTTGCTTCCGGAGTCCATGAAAATGAATCTTTCTTCAATAATGTTGTTAGAGGTGCTGCTATTCTCCCATAATTCTTAACAAACTTGCGATAATACCCTGTCAACCCAAGAAATCCTCGCAGATGCTTTATGGATGTGGGGATTTTCCATTCCTTAATGGCTTTAATTTTGCTAGGGTCTACCTTAACTCCTTCATGAGATACAATATGACCCAAATATTCCACCTCCTGGACTCCAAAGAAACATTTGGATCTTTTTGCATATAATTGTTTCTCCTCCAATAGTTGTAGCACCCTGTCAACATGTTCAACATGATCCTTCCAAGACTTGCTGTAGATTAGTATATCATCAAAAAATACTAACACAAATTTTCTAAGGAATGGTTTGAAAATTGAATTCATCAAACCTTGAAATGTTGAAGGTGCATTGGTAAGGCCAAAAGGCATGACCAAAAATTCATAATGACCCTCATGAGTTCTAAATGCCGTTTTCGGAATGTCTTCAATCTTCATTCTGATTTGATGATATCCCGAACGAAGATCCAACTTGGTGAAGTAAATTGATCCATGCAATTCATCCAGTAATTCATCAATAACAGGAATGGGGAACTTATCTTTAATAGTGAGCTTGTTGAGCTCCCTATAATCCGGACACATGCGCCATGATCCATCCTTCTTGTGCACCAATACTACTGGAGCTGAGAAAGAACTTTGACTCGGTTGAATTATACCAGCCTCTAGCATTTCTGCAACCATACGTTCAATTTCACTTTTTTGGACATAGGGATATCTGTACGGCCTGATGTTTGGAGGAACACTTCCTGGAATCAGATGAATAGCATGATCATGATCACGCATAGGTGGGAGACCTTTGGGAGTCTCAAATACCTTGGAATGATTGTCCAGGACTTTTTGGAGATCTGGAGAAATAGATGATTCCAATGTGGAAACATCTAGCGAACATAATTGTGCAATTACACCTCTTTGCTCCTTTTTTAGAAGCTTTGTCATGCCATTAGAGCTGATTATCTTTCCTGGTTTCCCTGCAATACCCTTAATTCAACTTCCTTTCCTTTCGTAGAAAATTTGATGAAAAGTTCTTGAAAATTAAAAGCTATTGTACCCAAGGATTGTAGCCATTGGACTCCTAGTACAACATCAGCACCTCCCATTGGAATGGAAAGCATTGGGCTAGTCAATACATATTCTCCCATGGATAGCTTGATATTATGGCACTTTCCAGAGAAATTTATTGTTCCTCCATTTGCAATCATCACTTGACACTCTGGTGCTGGATATAGGAAGCAATTCAATTCTTTTGCTACCCTACAATGAATAAAATTGTGGGTGCTTCCTGAATCAATCAACACTATTACCTTTTTCTTCTTGATTTGTCCTTCTATCTTGATGGTTTGAGGAGTGGTAATTCCCACCAATGCATTACAAGATATGGTCGGATTTATTTGTTCTTCATCTAGGCTTTGTTCCTGGAGTATATCCTCTTCTTTTGACCTTTCTTGCTCCTTTTCTTCTTCCTCTTCACAATCTATGTAGAATAATTTCTTCTCAGCACACTTATGACCTTTTGTGTATTTGCTATCACAATTGTAACAAAGCCCTTTTGCTCTTTTTTCTTCCAATTTTTGTGGAAGACTAGGGGCAACAACACTTCCGTCTTTATAGTTGTGAAAGGTATGCTTCCTAGTTGCCATAATTTTTCTTTCCATTTTTCTTGCTAACCTGAATGCCTTCTCTAATGAATCAGGTTCCCAAAGGCGAACATCATGTTGGATATTATCCTTTAAAGACCCTATGAACACATCAATCCTATGCTCCTCTGGAATATCTTTTACCCTTATGTTCAATTTTTGGAACTCCTCAATGTGCTCCATTATTGAACCCTTTTGTTTGAGACTTATCAATTGGCTAAAAAAAGTGTTGCTTTTTGTATCCTCATAATGTGCTATCAATTCTTCCGTAAAAATTGCCCAAGTGATAAATTGTTTACGAGAACAAAGCCATTGATACCATACAAACTGATTTGGTTCCAAATATACAGTTGCCATACGTACCTTTTGTGCGTTTTGCACATTATTGAGATCGAAGAATTGCTCCATCTGTAATATCCATGTGGCGGGATCCTTGCCATCAAACTTCCTCATATCGATTTTTGGAATATGGTGATTCTTCGATCCAACATTAGCTTCTATGGAATCATGATTAACATTTCTTTTGTTCTCATCATGAGTTTCCTTTACTACCTTTTCACCATTAGTAAGTATTTCTTGTAGAAAATTTGTCAAATATGTCTTCAAATCTGCCATGCCTGTCTTCAAATTTGTGTTCAAATCTATCTTCAAATTGTCCATCTTAGCTTCCATGCCATTCATCTTAGCTTCCACGCCATTTATCTTAGCTTCTGTTAACTTTTGTGAGCGTGACATTTGTTGCACTTGTTCTTGTAATTTTGATATATCATGTAGCATTTCTTCCTCTTCTTCATGAGTCATGCTAGAGCTTTCAGGTTCCTTACTAGGTGTTTGCATTTTCTTTCCTCGGGGCATCAGTTACCGATAATAATGCTCTACTATGCCCTTTGAATTCCTTCAAAATAAATTTTCAAACCAAGCTTAAGCAAAAATTTAAAAAAATCTACACACCTTTTTCACTTTGTAGGATCTTGATATTTCCTCTGATGTATCTCTGTACTTTCCAATCATCTAGTTCTAAATTTGTGACCTATAGTAGCTCTCTGTGTCCTCTTTTCAATGCCACCAGTCTGATCCAAATTGGATTCTCCAAGAAAGAGTTATGCACAATCTCCCAAGATGACCTGATTATAGACCCTTCCAGAAGAGCGAACTTGTATGAAGTGCCACGTGTACAATTTTCGATCTTTGGTTCTGAAAAAGATATACAAGAAACTACAGTCCATTCTCTTTTTGTACCTTCTTACAAAATTTCAATCTGATTTCTAGAGAGAAAGTTATGACGATTTTCCCCAGGTCACCTGTTTTGAATGTAATTCAGGAGTCTGCAAAAAGACCAACTTCCTCAGATCATATCTCCGCAAATATCATGCAAAAAGCTCTGGAATTCGGACCCAAGGTTCAACACGATTTCTTCTCAAATGGTTTTTTTTTGCGACTTCTGAAACGTCACAGAAAAAAACGTTATAGCAAAAATTCCACGATGACCTGTTTGGAGCAGCGAAACCCTAGAATCCAAAGCTCTGATACCAAATGTTATGAAACCAGCTCAAGAAAAGATAGAAAAGATAGATCAACGCCTTATAATTCAGCGTCTTCAAGGGGGCAACCTCCTTTACATTACATAAATGAACAATTATTGGATATACAAATGACAAAACCTCCTTTCTATATATAGGAGTCTAAGGAGTCACAATATAATCCAGCTGACCTAACAATAATAATATAAAGCCACAAAAATAACAATAGAGGGATTCTATGGGGCACAAAAATAACAATATGGGGGTAATAGGGGCACAACAATATAAATAAGGGGTATAACTACAATAGTAATGGGGTAATCACTAGTATTATTGTTAGGGTCCCACCCTAACCCCCTTATTTATGTCTTGGGATCACGTCATAGTCAAAAAGTCAATAAAGCCCATATATTTTGTAAGTGGTTAACCCGAAATTAATGATGGGACCACAGTTAGTTGCAAATGGGCCGTAGCCATAGTATGAGATAGATGGTATTAATAAAACTCACGGTATTGACCCGTGGTATTGCATGTATGAGTTATATATAAAGGATAGAGACTCCCTGCGAGGAGCATCGTGTCTTATTTTGTAATCGAGCTCTGCTCTATTGGAGGTTGCCCCCTCGAAGAGGCATGTGAACATTGCTCTTTGAATAATAAAATCATTGCTATTCTATGTTCCGGGTATCTTTTCTTCGCATATTCTGTATTTGGGTATTATTTTGTAGGTTAAGAGCATAACAAGTGGTATCAGAGCACTTTCCAGGGCTCGGTGGGATCTCCAATTTTTAGCAAAATTTTTTTGGCTAGAGACGTGTTCTGGCGTCTTTAAACCACGGGATCTGTCGTTAAGCGCATAAACCTGTGGATTTGGGGAGGCATGCACGCAAGAAATACAAGAGGTGGTCACGTCTGTTGGACTCCCTTGTAACCCCTGTGGGTACCCCTTCGAGTAGTAGCACATTAGACAGAACCGCGCATAGAATGTCTTCCACGTACCCTATGGGTATATAGGAAGCCCCCTAGGCTCCCTTGAAACCTCGCCATAGATAAACCTTCGGCCGTCTTGTGGCTACAGTACACCGAGAACAGCACTCGGAGAGATTACTCGCCCGTACGATAGGGTAGTCGGGTTGTACGGCTAAGGGTACGGTCGATCCTCCTTAGTTAGAGCCCTGAAACATTGGGCCGAGTACTACTGTCAGACCCTTATGTATATTGCGATCTGTAGCACCTTACACTCCTCTAGACCATAGCTCCTTTTTCTATCGGGGATCACACATCAGATCCGCGTGTGCAAAGACGTGCTGCAGCAGCAGACATCAGTCCCACGGCTCCATCAGATACGCAGCAGCAGTTGTTCCACCATTCAGATCTCTCAGATCCACCAAATCGGAGTTCTTGTGCAGGGTTCCTATACAGGGGAATACTTTTCGCAGGACTTTTGGCAGCATTGACATTTTGAGGATTTGGCGACTGCAGTATTGATCAAGAAGGAGTAAAACTCCGTTAGGAGTAAAACTCCGTTAGGAGTTTTCTAAAAAAAAAAAAAAAGGAGTCTGAGATCTTCCGAAGCGCTTATTTGTGATCTAGCCCATCAGCATCAGGACGACGAGCTGAGCATGGTGGTACCATTCAATTTATTAGAAAAAAAAATTTGGCGGTCCCAATTTTTCATCAAGTTGGTGTATGGTAGAAACTAGAGCTCAAGCGATGGCCAATGAACGGCTAGACAAAATTGAAGCAGATATGGACGACCTCAAAATTGTGATTAGCGAACTAACTCGCCAGGTACAGCAAGCACTCAATAAGGGCAAGGAGCTAGCCCTTGAGGAACCGTATAATGGCCATGAACACCATGAGGGTGAGTCTAGCCACTCTCCTCACGTCTGGCACACCCATTCACCACCCAGTCAGTGACCTCCCAAGTTGGATATGCAGAAATTTGACGGTTCTCACGCGTCCGCATGGCTAGCACAAATGGACCAGTATTTCAAATTGAATCGTCTCCTAGATGATTGGACTAAGCTTATGATGGGGACCATGTACTTGGACAATGAATGATGGCAATGGGCGGAATGGCATCAACATCGCAATGGACCTTTTCAGAGTTGGGCCCAATTTACCAAAGCTCTTCGAGATCGCTTTGAACAGGGAGACTCCTTTTTGGGACGTCTCACTAAGCTCCAACAGACGGGTACAGTGGATGAATATATCACCGCTTTTGAAGCCTTAGCCTTCCGCACTCAAAGTCTCTCAAATGAGTTCTACACGGAATGTTTTATCAGTGGTCTTAAAGAAGCCATCAAAGCTCAAGTTCTACTCCACCACCCTCCCACGTGGACGGAGGCTTGCCAGGTAGCTCGTAAGGTGGAACGTGCCATAACAGCCCAATACAGCCGCCCCAATTTCCCTACTAAAGGTCGTCCCCCACAAGCTCACAACATGACTCAGACACTTAAGGTCCAAAAGGTGTCACCTCAGGAAATGGCCGAAAGAAGGAAGCAAGGACTATGTTACTACTGTGATGAAAAATATTCCCCTGGTCATAAATGCAAGTAGCCCAGTTTTTTCAAATAGATGCCACTGACTACAGCTCAACCGAGGAAGATCCACCACTTGAGGAACCTGAGGCGATAGAAGAAGACAACCAAAAGGAGATTGTATCTGACGAACCAGTTATTTCGCTAAATGCGTTGGCAGGAATTTCTTCACCTCAAACTCTCAAAATCAGGGGTTTTCTTAAACATCGCCCAGTAGTAGTCTTGATTGATAGTGGAAGTACCCATAATTTCATCCATCAAAAAGTCGCCGACGCAGTGCATTGTTTTGTACACGCAGCCTCTAACTTCCAAGTCCAAATCGCGGATGGGGGCACAATGAAATGTGAAGGCCGCTGCGAAAATTTCAAACTTCAAATGGGGGATTATCAGTTGAAAACACACATGTCTGCCATCCACATGGGCGGATGCGACATTGTCCTCGACGCTGAATGGCTTCGCACTCTTGGGCCAATCACAATGGATTTCCAGGAGTTATATATGAGTTTTAAGCAAAACAACTACACATATACCCTCCGTGGCCTCCAGGCAGGAGCCCCCTCGATCATCAGCTCGCATAGGATGGAAAATTTTTTAAAAAAGGGCAATCATGGCGTGGTAGCTCAATTCAATTCCATCCAGGTCGTTGAAACCCAGTCCCTGCAAATTCATCCTGAGATGCAACAAATTTTAAATAAACATCGGCAGGTCTTTGACAAGCCTAAGGAGTTTCCACCATCGCCAGGGGAACATGATCATAGCATCACATTGGTTCCAGGGGCCCAACCCCCAAACGTGCGGCCATACAGATATCCATTCACCCAAAAGAATGAAATAGAAAAGATAATCAAGGAAATTTTGGAAGCAGGTGTCATTCGTCCCAGCGTTAGTCCTTATTCATCCCCAGTGGTCATGGTGCTCAAGAAAGACGGAGAGTGGCGGATGTGTCCCGACTTCAGGGCCCTCAATAAGTTGACAGTCAAAGATAAATTTCCCATCCCGGTGGTTGACGATTTGCTGGACGAACTCAATGGGGCTCAATTCTTCACTAAATTGGATCTTCGCTCAGGCTACCACCAAATTCGCATGAAGGAAGTCAACATTCCCAAGTCGGCGTTCCGAACTCATGAAGGCCATTATGAGTTCCTGGTCATCCCATTTGGTCTTTGTAATGCCCCTTCTACTTTTCAGAGCCTTATGAATCACCTTCTTAAACCATATCTCAGGAAATTTGTCCTGGTCTTCTTCGATGACATCCTCATCTATAGTGGCACTTGGGCTGCACATCTTCACCATGTAGATCTACTCTTGCAACTGCTCCGCCAACATAAATTATTTGTCAAATTGTCCAAGTGTTCGTTTGGCATGGAAGAAGTTGAGTATTTGGGCCACATTATGGGGCGGGAAGGTGTCAAGGTGGACCCCAAAAAGATCCAGGCAATGCAAGAATGGCCTCAACCTAAGACCTTGAAGAGCTTGAGAGGATTTTTGGGACTCACCAACTATTATCGTAAATTTGTTCGCAACTATGGCCGCATAGCGAAGCCCCTCACTCAACTCCTAAAGAAAAATTCCTTCTTCTGGAATGAGGAAGCCCAACAGGCATTTACAGCCCTCAAAAATGCCATGTGTTCCACTCCAGTCTTAGCACTACCTGACTTCAACAAATCTTTTGTCATTGAATGTGATGCTTCAGGGACAGGTATTGGGGCAGTCTTAATACAGGAAGGGCGACCCTTGGCCTTCACAAGCCAACAACTAAGTGGGAAGAATCTGGGCCAATCTACCTATGAAAAAGAAATGATGGCCATCTTACATGCAGTCGACACCTGGCGCCCTTACTTATTGGGGCGACGTTTCCAAATCTGCACAGATCATCACAGTCTTAAATATTTTCTGGAGCAACGCCTATCTTCCCCACAACAAAATAAATGGCTAGATAAAATGCAGGGATATGATTATGAGATCATCTACAAGAAAGGGAAAGACAATAGGGTAGCAGATGCATTATCTTGCCAATTTGAAGAAGAAAGTACTCTGCTAGCAATTTCCCTACCCATTCCAAAATGGATTGAAGAAGCTCGCAGAGAATGGTTTTCACATCCAGGGCTATCCCAACTCATTTCTCAATTGCAGGTCGATCCAAATTCCATCAAGGGCTACTCCTGGCAGGATGATATTCTTCGCTACCGGGACAGAGTAGTAATATCACCAACATCAACCCTCAAAAGTCGCATATTGGCCGAATTGCACTTATCTCCCATTGCAGGACATTCGGGCTTTCAGAAAACTTATGCTCGCACCAGAAGATCATTTTTTTGGACCGGCATGAAAAAGGACATCCTTACTTTTGTCGCAGAATGTGATGTTTGTCAACGCCACAAAGGATAAACCGTCAACACACCAGGCACATTACAACCTTTGCCCATTCCAACATCAATTTGGACGGAGGTTTCCATGGATTTCATTACAGGTCTTCCAAAATCAGGGAACAAGTCAGTCATCATGGTGGTGGTGGACCACTTGTCAAAGTATGCTCATTTTTGTGCCCTACCCCACCCGTTTACACCAACTTTGGTTGCGCAAACTTTCATGGATCAGATATTCAAACTACATGGCATGCCCACTTCTATTGTGTCTGATCGCGACCCGATCTTCACCAGTAATTTTTGGCAAGAACTCTTCAGGATACAGGGCACTCAACTAAAACTCAGCACTTCCTATCATCCGCAAACGGATGGTCAAACTGAAGCTGTCAACAAATGTCTAGAAACCTACCTCAGGTGCTTCACTTCAGAAAAGCAACACCTTTGGGTACAGTGGTTACCTCTGGCGGAATGGTGGTATAACACCAACTATCATGCCACTACTAAAATGACTCCTTATGAAGCAGTATATGGTCAACTTCCACCTTCCCCTATTTCTTATATCCAGGGATGCTCCAAAGGACAAGCAGTGGATCAACTCTTACAACACCGCGCCACCATGCTCGCCCATCTTAGAGAGAATCTTCATCAAGCTCAGAACCGCACGAAGCAACAGGTCGACCAGCATCGCTCAGAGCGCCAGTTTCAAGAAGGGGACCAAGTCTTTTTGAAGCTGCAACCATATAAGCAAACATCACTCAAAGACAAGGGTTGTCAGAAGCTATCTCCAAAATTCTACGGACCCTACCAAGTACTTCAGCGCATTGGAGAAGTGGCTTACAAGTTGGCTTTGCCACCTACTACAAAAATCCATCCAGTTTTCCATGTATCACGCCTCAAGAAAGTAATTGGGAACAATTGCCGAGTTCAAACCAGTCTACCTGAACTGGACGACGAAGGGTCAATCTGGCTTCAACCCGAACAAGTCCTCGCCACAAGAGACAAGCACCTGCACGGCCGCATGATTAAGGAAGTCCTCATCAAATGGAAAGACACCTCTCCGGAAGATGCAACTTGGGAACCAGCTACTATTCTTCAGCAGTTTCCGCAGCTTCAGCCTTGAGGACAAGGCTAGTCTTAAGGGGGAGGGCATGTTAGGGTCCCACCCTAACCCCCTTATTTATGTCTTGGGATCACGTCATAGTCAAAGAGTCAATAAATCCCATATATTTTGTAACTGGTTAACCCGAAATTAATGATGGGACCACAGTTAGTTGCAAATGGGCCGTAGTCGTAGTATGAGATAGATGGTATTAATAAAACTCACGGTATTGACCCGTGGTATTGCATGTATGAGTCATATATAAAGGATAGAGACTCCCTGCGAGGAGCATCGTGTCTTATTTTGTAATCGAGCTCTGCTCTATTGGAGGTTGCCCCCTCGAAGAGGCATGTGAACATTGCTCTTTGAATAATAAAATCATTGCTATTCTGTGTTCTGGGTATCTTTTCTTCGCATATTCTGTGTTCTGGGTATCTTTTCTTCACATATTCTGTATCTGCGTATTATTTTGCAGGTTAAGAGCATAACAATTATAGGGACCCAACACAACCCTATGTTCAAGATTTAACTACTCATTTCACAACATTGAATATAACTCCAAATACAAGATTACAGAATATTAGTGTTGATCTCTTAGCTGACATTACTTCAAAGCTCATTCCTCTAGAATACTTCAGTCTTGATATATTTTCAATAGAGTTTATTTTCTGCCCCTCCATTCCTGATAACATTACTAATTGGTGAGTTTTCAATGATGATAATTATATTCTAAGTTTTTTAATTTCTGAATTTCTTATTCATATCAGATCATTGATGAGGATGAACATGATAAGCATCTTTATAAGTCTTCTGATGAAAATTCCTTTCCAAAAGATGTAGTAAAATTAGAAGACTTATATGACTTCAAGGATAGATTCAAGAAAGATACCAACTCTAAACTCCATAGTAGTACCTTAATATTTGAACTGGTTAATCTAGGGTCTGATAAAAAACCCAAAAATATTAATTTAGGCCTTGTACTTTCACCTAATGAGACATATTCTTTCATAAATTTGTTAAGTTTTTTTTCTGGAGTTATGATGATTTAAAAACATATGATACATATATCATTCAACATATTATACCCATGTTGCTTGATGTAAAACCTGACCAACAAAAACTTAGGAAAATTCATCCTAATATTGAAACTCAAATAAAGATTGAGTTGAATAAATTACTTAAATCCAAAATTACTTTCCCAGTCAGACACTCAAAGTGGGTTTCAAATCTCGTTCATGTTAGACATAAGAATGGAGACATTTGAATTTGCATTGAATTTAGAAAATTGAGTAAAGCATGTGAAAAGGATAATTTTCCTTTACCACCATTGGAACAAATCTTACAATTTGTTGCAACTTTTGAACTTATGTCATTTTTAGATGGTTTTTCAAGATATAACCAAATTCTTGTACATCCCGAAGGCATATTAGAACCCACATTCAGGACTAAATGGGGAACATACACCTATTAGAAGATGCCTTTTGGTTTGATAAATGTTGGAGCTATATTCCAAAGAGCTATGGACATCACTTTCAAAGGTCTGATTAACAAATCAGTTGTTGTTTATTTGGATGATATTACAATATACTCAAAGGAAATTAATAATCATCTATATATCTTAAAACAATTTTTTGAAAGATGCAGAAAGTTTGGGATTTCTCTTGATCCTAAAAAATCATTATTTGCTCTTAGTGAGGGAAATTTTTAGGATTTACTATTTCAAAAGAAGGAATTAGTATAAACCCAGAAAGAGTTAAGTTTATTTCAAAAATCTCCTTACCTCATAACAAAAAATCTATGCAATCCTTTCTTGGCCAAATCAATTTTGTTAAACGCTTTGTCCCTTATTTTTCACAGGTTGTCATGCCTTTATAGAATATGATAAAAAAAGAAGACAGTATAAAAATGGGGGCAAACCAAAAAAAAATATTTTGAATCAATAAAGCAAGCCATAATATATCCTCCTTCATTATCATCAACCAAATTTTCTAAGGAATTTGTCCTATATATTTTTTCTTCTGAACAATCTTATGCGGCAAGTTTAACTCAACCAAATGAGGGACAAGTTGAAGCTCCTATTTCCTTCTTTAGTTATAATCTACAAGGAGTAGAGTTTAATTATTAAAAGGTATAAAAATAGGGTTTTGCAGTCTTTAAGTCAGTAAAATACTTTAGACCTTTTTCTCTTCAAATCACATAAAAAAGTGATTGTAACTTTCCTAGTAGTTATGAAATTGCTTATTCACAGAGAATTAGGAGAAAAGATAGCTAATTGGGTTACAACCTTACAATAATATGAACTAGAAATTAAACCATATAAAATAGTTAGAGGTCAGGGTTTTTTCAAGTTGATAATTGGAGCTTTTGATAATTCAGTTGAAGAAGATTTAGGTAACAATGTTCAAGTTTTAGAGGTATGTCCTGTTGATACTAAATCTCAGTATGTTGATTTAATTTTTTACTTGAAAAATGGTTATGCTCCAGTTGAACTCGATTACAAGAGAAAAAATATCCTTAAGACTTAAATCCAACCAATATCAACTTGTTAATAATGTTTTGTTTAGAATAAATTATGACTCTCTTACTTAGATGTTTAGAGAAGCTTGAAGTAGAAAAAGTGTTACATGAATTACATGACAGACCAGCTGGTGGACATTATAGCGGGGATACCACTAATAAAAAAAGTATTCATGTTGGTTACTATTGGTTTAAGTTGTTCAAAGATACACATGCTTATGTAAGAAAGTGCAAAATCTGTCAAACAACTTTAGGGAAAGAGAAGAAGCCAGCCTTGCCTTTGCAGCTAGTCAATATTGAACAACCTTTTGAACAATGGGGACTGGATATTGTTAGAAAATTGGTCGTTGTTGTGTTATTATTGGCATGTATGTCATTAGGGCAGTTTTTAGGTGTAAAATGGGCCTCTTAAGGAAATTATAAAATAATAGTGCAAATAATAAAATAAGATTAGACTACATCATCAAATTTTAGAGGGAAAAAGAAAAAAACTATTTTTTCAACTTGTATTTTCAACTTATCTCCCTATGGGTTTACACACTTTTTGAGAGGAAACACTCATTGGATGCATAATTTGATTCCTCATCCAAGGAGTACCCATGTTTCATACTTTCGATTGACTCTGATACATGAAAAATGAGAAATACATTAAAAAAAACGTGATTGTTATCCCATTTTTTCATGTATTTCTCAATTTTTATGTAGCAAGGTCCATCGAAAGTATGCAACATGGATACGCTTTGGATGAGGAATTAATTTTTCATCCAACGAGTACTCCCCCTTGAAACTTGAGTAAAACCTTAGGCAGATAAGTTGAAAATACGAGTTGAAAAAGTAGTTTTATTATTTTATTATTTTTTATCTTCTTACTTTTTTACTCCAAAAGTGGTGAATCATTCCCCATGGTTGACATCATCATCTTGAATTCTATTGGTTCTTATAAATTTTATTTTGGTTGTGAATTTTTCTTAGGAGGCCCATTTTAGACATCAAAATTCCCCTAATGTGGCACTAATCTCAACCAGCCTGGCAAGAATGCGTGCTGCAACAAATTCATGGCTTAGGAGGATTCCTATGATAACTACTGGAATTATGTCGAAAATCATCATAGTAGCAGGCTTATTGGAAAATCCAAAAAGTGATGATTGCAGTAATGGGCCAGCTCAAATTCCATCGTAGTTGTAGGCTTCATGTAGAGAATCATCAAAGTAGCAGGTTTACTGAAGAAGCCATAAAATGATCACTATGGTGGTTGAGAGTTCAGATGTCCAAGCACAAAGGAGTCAAGGAGCAGAAATTTTGCAATCATCAACCAAGTAGAAAATGGACTCAAAGCCTACATCAGACCCTAACCAATGCAAAGTGCTCTGGAAGAGTTTTCCAATGATATGCGGAAGTCCAAAATGGTTTCCTAGATCAAAATATATGACCTTCCAAAGTCCAAGGATTTCAAGACTAAGGAAGGAAGGAATATCGGAACCTCAGAGGTCAGCATATCAAATATCGGGATATCGGAGATCAATATATCGAGTATATCAGATATCGAGATATCAGAGATAAGCTTACTGCACATATTAGATATTGGAACCTTGGGATATCAGAAGGATTGAGGCATTGAAATATCGGGATATCGGAGGACCGAAACATCAGAATATCAAAACTTCTTAACTAAGGTACTCTAAGAAGTTACAATGTCCAGCAGTTTCAATAGTACTATAAAGCATCGAGGAATGCCGAAGAATATTAACAAAGAAAATTGTTGCAAAACCAAGGCTTGATGGACCCTCTTCTCTCTCCTCTAGTAGGACACATGTGACATAAGATTAGCTCTCTAAAGATGAAGTGGCATCTAACATCAGCATGACATGGCAATAAGTCAGGACATGTGCCAGGCTTATTCAACGTAATTGGGTGCCCTAAAGTGCCAGATTTAGGTGACATGTGTCATCACTGTGAAGCCACCACGTGGAGTGATGACGTAATATCTGAGATTGGAATATCAGATGATGAAGACCCCGTAACTTTAATGCAAATGATTTCGGAAAAGTTACGATGAAAAGGGCTTCCAATATCAGGTTGGCTCTTGTTCATGAAAATCCAAAGAACCAAGGGTGCATAGATGCTAGAGAAGGAAGATTGGCTCCCCACTGAAACAAAACACTATAGAATTTTGTAAAATTTTTCCTACAAATCAGCTAGCTTTGATAACATGTAGAAATTTCCCACCTGTAGATCAACCTGGTAATGCAATGTACTAAAACAAAACACTTGATCTACTTCTATAAACAATTTAGTGGAAGCTTAATCAACCATGAGAAACATCAATAAGAACACATATAACTGATAAGAAGAAATCAATCACACATCACACAGAAGATATAACCGGGGGAAAGCACTTACCTAAAACCCCATCTCTGTATTATCATACAAGTGGAAATATAGTTTGAATTACATAAAACCTTAGCACGGAAGCTATCCAACTCTCAGTACAATCCCTCTACTGCTCATAGACAATCAAAGACTTCTCACAAACCTTCTCCTCTGCCCTCCAAGCCTTCTATTTCCTTATGTAGTTTCCTTGAGGTCCAATGCTGCCACCTGTGTGAATTGGCCTCTTCACACACTCACTAACCTCTGATCTAACTGCACAAACCTAAAGGAGATAAATCCTCATCATGGATGAGCTTCCTTTATAGGAAAAATATTCATCCAACTGATAGTACATTATAATCCCTTCTCTGATCTCAACTGGGTCTCTATCTGAACTGCCATGCATCAGTTATCCATGAGAGAATACTCAATTATCTGAAAATAATAATTGTCACATGCATGCAAGAATTATCAAATTGTATCTCATTAATTTAACAACTTGTTAAATTAATCTAACTGAACTTGACTAAGTTAAACTAAGTCAACTAATCCTCTCAATATAGAACTCATCCTTAATTCCTCAATCAGTGGAGCAAAGCAAGGACACATTCCCCAATCAGTGGAGAAATTATTGCATGTTCTCACAAAGACTTCAAGTTTGATTTTCCTTAACTAATTAATTCATGGAGAACTAATTAATTAATATTCAAATTGTTGGTAAGACCAAATTCGAATTTTACTTCCTATTTTAGACCAGGGACTATCTAAAAATAGGAATCCAACTTGAACTGCTAAAAATAGAACTTCTATTTTTAGCACTTCTATTTTTAGCAATTTCTTGTTGCCAATTTTCAACAAACACCTTAGCACCTAAACGCTAAGCCACAGGTCACAACTCTCAGCTCCACGGAGGAAAAATTCTCAAGGAGCTAAGTGTCATAGGAGCTAAGGATATCATAGTGAATAAATATCGTAGCATTCCACTTTTGTGAAGTTACGATGTGGATTTTCTTCAATAATGGATTACAACGAGTTAAAGGATGTATGGGTTGGAAAATATGAAATTGAATAGTGGCTCAGAGCTATTGGTCATTGAAAGGGGCTAAACCTATAGAAGACTTTGTGAAAAGAAATCAACGATGAAATTTATGTCAAAAACGAATACAGGCTGCTTCGCGTGCATGAATGGTTGTGATAAATGAGAACAGAGCGGTCATCTTTGTGAACTGTCAAGATTTGTGGAGCGATAAATGAGAATGGGACTCTTGGAGGAGTGTGCAGGTCACCTAAGAATTAATTTCTCAGCATGGAGCTCTATGCAGTTAGACAATGAAGAACTGCAAGGACCATCTTTGGTTGGGTATTGTGATAAGAAACTACTAGGAGACACAACAGTGGCAAGGGGAGCCATGCCTAAGTACAATTGGGCAGCTAAAGGACAGATAGCAAAGACTGCCTTGCATAGAGTGCCTTAGTGGAACAAAACCATCACCTGCAATGGAGAAGAGTGGAGAGTTGAGAAATTGCAAGTGTGTTGTGGTGTGAGTGGTGTGCATTGAGATAGAGAGGTTGAAGCACCAAGGAGGACATAGTGTTAGACAAAATCAAGTGTCGAAGAGCACTTGGGAGAGAACCTTTGATAGAGGAGGCAAAACATAGAGGAAGTGTGCTGTGAGAAGAAAGAAAATACATGTTTCATGTGAGCACGGAAGAAAAAGTGCAGAAAGTTGAATCTACAAACAACCATTTTTGGTTTTTTACTTGTATTATTGTATGCCTCTCTTTTGATTTTGAAATTTGTATGAAATAGTAGACAAGTGGCAAGAGTAGGTTGTTGCATGCATACTAAATAGGTTGGTGCCTCTTGGAAAGTTGGTGCTTGCTAACCAAAGGGGATCGGTGCCTCTTGTGAGTGGGTTCTCACAAACAAACAGATGTAATTAAGTGGGTTATTAATTTACATCATAAACAAACAACAAATTTGTGGTTTTCTCCCTCTAGGTTTCCATGTGAAAAACATTGTGTCAAATATGTGTGTGCTACTCATGATATTTTTGTACGAACATGTGTGTTTGAAAAATTGTTGGTTCATGTCTTTTGTGAATGAATGCTCTCACAAGTAAAAGAAAATAAAAAGGGACTGTAAGGATAATAAGAAAAAGATAAGAGTTTCATAATTACTGATTCACCCCCCCTAGTAATTCCTTATTTCAACAATTGGTATTAGAGCAAAGGTTCCTTCAGCAATAGTCTAATCACTGGAAGGTAGATCTATAAGGAATTATGTCTAGGCAAGAGAGTCAAGAGGCTTACTCAAGTATAATACTAGTCTTTGTTGGGACAAACTATGCTTTTTGAAAAGTGAGAATGAAAGCATATCTTATGTCCCTGGGAGTAGATGTTTGGACTTCAGTACTAGTAGACTACAATGTCCCTAATATTCCTCCCATTGATGCAGATGGTAAAAAATTATATGGGAACAATGCTAAAGCCAAAAATTCCATTCTCTTTGGCCTTAGTCAATCAAAACTTGTAAAATTTATGCATTGTAATTCTACTAAGGAAGTGTGGGTAAAGCTTAATCAGAGTCATGAAGGAGATGACAAAGTCAAGCAGGCGAAACTTCAGACTTTCAGAATGAGGTTTGAAAGCTTGAGAATGAATGAGAATGAAAGAATAGCAGAATACTTCCTCAGAGTTGATGAAGTGACTAATATGATTAGAGGACTTGGTGAAGAGGTCAAGGAAGAGATGATTGTTCAGAAAATATTAAGATCTCTACCCATGAGATTTAATGCCAAAGTCTCAGCTATTGAAGAGATGGCTAATTTAAAGGATCTCAAGATGGACTAGTTGCATGGTACTCTCATAGCCTATGAGATGAGAGTAGCAAAGAAAATTATAAACCAAAGGAAGTGACATTCAAAGTATCCAGAAAGGGCAAGGAGCATAAAAATCATCAATATTTCTCCAGTTATGAATTTGATCAGGAGCTAGCTCAACTAACCATAAAACTGAAGCATGGTGTTACACAAAAATATCGTCACCATGATTATTTGCAGTCAGTATGGGTCTATCATTACTTGTACTATCCTCCTAAGCAAGTCTCAGACCTCAACTCTTCAAGTCAAGCTTTGAAAATGAGAGAAAGACATTGAAAATCAACAAAGCTCTGGTTCCGCACTTTCTCTCACTATTGCCTGCGGTCCCGCACCTCCTGTTTACAAAAACTGCGGACCTGCCCGCTCTGTCCCTAAAGGTGTGGGTTCGAACCCCTGTGAAAGTCAAAAAGGCGCAAGTTTATTCTAAAAAACTCACTTTGGGTTAATTCTAGATGATTCTAGAAGGAATTTTGACGTGGATTGGCCACTCTTAGGTGGTTCATGCATCCCAAAATAGAAAGAGCTAATCCCTTGATGAGAGGAGATATCCCTTTGAAGGAGGGCTTTATCCCTTTGAAGGAGGACCTAGTAACTTCCCTCCATTGCACTATAAATTAAGGCATTGGGCTGGTTGCTAGAGAGGTTGGAAGCTGAACATTTT
Source organism: Pinus tabuliformis (assembly GCA_031772625.1). Classification (NCBI taxonomy): domain Eukaryota; kingdom Viridiplantae; phylum Streptophyta; class Pinopsida; order Pinales; family Pinaceae; genus Pinus; species Pinus tabuliformis. The sequence continues at coordinate 1,343,566,792 of CM062819.1, read as the reverse complement.
TTAGGGTAAATGCTGGTGGAATTAAGACTTCCTAGTTAAGCTTGAGAGGAGAGATCACATACCTTCTTGGCTTCATTGGGAAGAGAGTGAAACTTGTCAAAGTAGAGGAGACTTCTTGTTGGACCCTGGGAGGAGCTTGTACAGCGTCAAGGCACAGGTTGTAAAGTTCTTCTTTTGATTTGAATTAATACAATCAGATTCATTTTTCTCAACAAATTGTCTTATGTCATTTGTTTCATGAATTCCTTGACTTTCATGTTAAATATGTTTTATGATATTGGCTTTTCAGGTGCTATTTAATTTGTTTGCTTTTTTGTGTTTGCAGATTCTCAACAAGGGAGCTCACTTAGATCAAAGGAGCGAGGCTTCCACAAACTTGCATTGGACCCAAGGTAGGCCTAAAACACTTGTTTGCCTTTGTTTATAAATGCATATTTAGAGAAAGATAGTTTGTGATTGGCTTGCTTGTCACTAGGTCTTCTTTAGATTCTAGGAAGGTCTATCTTGTCTGCAAGATCGACTCATTCCGTGTGACAAAATGGCGACTCCACTGGGGACTTGATTTTTTCCTTGTTTTTACTTCGACCTGAGAAACTGTGTTTTTGTTTCTGTTTTTGGCTTGTTGTGTGTGGAATTGGGTAGAATTAGTAGATCCAGTGTTATTTTTTGTTTTTCATAACTTTGGGAGAGGACCGCACCCTAGGCTTTTGACACAGTGCATACTTATCTGCACTTTTGCTTTTAGCACAGAGCGGTACCGCACCTGTGTTAACTGTGGGCCTGCAGACCCTGTCAAAATTTTGGAAAACCTAAGATTTTCTCTGTTAGTCAGCTTAGTTTTTACTTAGATGTTATTATCTCCTGCCCAGACCTGCATATAACCTATCAGGAGCTTTCCTTAGGTTGATTTCATTGGTGTTAGGGTTTTAGGTGAAATTCCTAGAAGTTTTGCTTGTTGGGTTTGTTTTTCATTTTGGTCTTGTAGTAGCTCTGAGCTTAGAAGCTGTAGGAACCTCAGATCACCTTGGTTTCTACCAGCCTTCTTATGAGTCTGACCATTTGTCAAATATACCTTTGTTGAGGAATCCGCCTTGTGTTTTCTCTTTACAAAACTTTGAAAAGCTTGTGTTTAAAAGTTTGGATTTCATTTTAAAAAAAAAGAAAACAAAATTGGTTGTTCTTGACTGATTTGTGATTCTGCATAAATTGGTCCTTATTTTACATCTATCTAAGTAAAACATCCTTAAAAAAGACATCTTGTAAGCTTTGACTTCAAATAGGTTTTTATAATTTATAGATGTCAAAGTTAGTCGTCTGCATAGTTTTGAGTGTTTTATAAAAAATATAAAAAAATCTCTTTTGGAAAAAGTTTGTTTTTGTAGTGGTTGAGTGTTTTGAAAAAGAAAAGGGAAATTTTTGTGAAAATAACTAGTTGTCTCGTTTTGAGTGCATTGGAAAGGACAAAAGCTCTTCTTTTAATTTGTTTGTTAAGAAAGATTTGTGTTTACAAGTATTTGCATTCTCAAACTCTTTCCTAGCTAGAAGTTCATTGAAGGGAAAAGATTGTTTAATCATCTTAAGTGCATTTTTAGTGATTTTGAGTCGAGTCTTCATACCACGAGTTTCATCTCCGCACCTCTTGACTTAAACAAAAACCAATAAAAATAACGCTTAAAGTAAAATTCATCTAGTAATATTTTATTTCTAGGGCTCTGATACACCAACATAGCTTAGGCTAGTGTCTTGGAGTAGGAGAGTAATTAACTCTCCAAGACAGTAAAAACAAACAAGTAGATGTATCTTGTGGTAGGGAAGAAATCCACTTGTTGCATTTATGCTCTGGGAAAGCTCCTCTTAAAGGAGAAGCATGAGATCGTGTCCGAACCAGTGTGGGAATCAATCCTTCCTCCTTGGGAACGACGCCAGATATTCACGTATTAAAAACGGTAAACCTCGGATTAACCATTGTCAAGGAGCCTGGGGTCACTTGTTGGTAAACCTTGGATTATGTCAAGGAGCCTTCAAGGGGATTGAGCTTGCTACTCTGCCCTTGCATGCGTATCGGATCATAGACTGTTCCCCCAGGTATATTTGTTTCGATTGGTAACCTTAGTGACCATATTCTTTAGGATTCTTCCTAAGGTGACAGTGGTGGGAAGATCCCACTGTACCTGGAGCAGACGTCAACTAGACTCACTTGGATTTTCTGGGGGTTCTCTTCACTCGAGACGGTTAAGTGGAGGAACTTGTGCCAGTCTATTCATTAAGCAGGTTGTCGGGGTAACTGTTCCAACCACCATTTCTGTATTGAACTCTGCGACGTTGGATTTCATCACCAACTAGTGTTTTCAGTACAGAAAGTTATTGTTTGTGTGTGTTTGATCTCCTAGATTCTTTAGGCGTGTGATTCAAATTTGGTTCTTTAGAGGCTTTAGGTGGTTTTCATTGAGATTTTACTTTGTTTGCGTGTGAAGTAGTTAAAATTTTTTAATCGTGGCTGAATTACCGAGGAAGTCCCGTAGACTTCGGGGCCAACCTCCTGAGTTTTCACCGAGCCGGCCTGAAGGGTTGAGAGTCCTCGTAACTCCTAGAGACAGTAGAGTTGGGTCACCTGAAGAAGGAGAGTCTTCTTTGGTGGTACATCTTGATTTTCAAGCTTTAGTAGCAGATTATAATCCACAATCAGTGTTTGTTTCCGAAGTTACTGGTAGCTTTTCATCTACTAGTGATATAGGTGAGGAACCTGAAATATCCGAACCTGAAAGTGAATTTGCTGCTACTCCAACATCGGGGTTTGCTTCTCCAGCTTCTAGTGGTCCTGGTTCACCTAGGGTAGAAAGAATAATTACCCAAAATCTTCCTTCTGGACTTATAGCTATCGAAGAACTTGCTACTCTGGAAGAAGAAGTAGGCATCCCTATCCCTGAAAATCAACCTGCTATTGAACTAAGGGAGCGTGAATCAATTTTTTACAGTCCACCTAGGAGCAGTGCTTGGTATCTTTCTTTGACTAATTTCTTAGAAAACCCAGGGTTAAGTTTTTCACCACCTCGTGTTCCTTATCACCCAACACCTAGAGGTTACTATCCTCCGTTAAATATGTCAAGACAGTCATCCATGTTTACTCAATCGCCCGAATCCTTTTTGTACGGCGGTCCTTCTGTTCCCTCTGGGTATCAGTCACTTTCTGGTACTTTTTCGAGAGCATCTCCTCAACCCATTGAACAAGGGTTATTAACTGGAAGCAATGGTACTAAGCCGTTGAGCGTAGAAGATATTCTCATGATGTCAGGTACTATTCCCAATCCTCAACCTCAAGGTGGCCAGTTACCACCTGGGGGGCAGCCTCAAAATCCTCAATTATCACCTGGGGGGCAGCCTCAAAATCCTCAATTATCACCTGGGGGCCAACCTCAAGGTACCCAATTTACGCCTGGGGGGCAACCTCAAGGACAATACATACCTACGGGACAGTATGTTCCTCAAGGTCAACCCCAGACTCAATATGTACCCCAAGGTCAACCCCAGTATCAATATGTACCTCAAGGTCAACCCCAGTATCAGTACGTGCCTCAAGGGTATCAACCCCAAGGTCAGTACTCGAACCAAGGTTTCCAACCACCCTCCGATCAATCATATGTTCAAGGAACAGGAAACGTACCTTTGAATTATCAATCCTATCCTCAACCCGGTTATGTTCCTCAATATTCTCAACCTGTTATGGGTCCACACCCCGGAATGAATTTAGTGTGGGATCCATCGCAAACTCAACAGGTCTTGCAACTGAATGTACAATTGTCATCTCAAACTAGACAACCCTTAGTTTCTGGTACACCCCAGCAACCTGTCCAGTCTTCTATTCAAACTTCTGTACCTTCGGTAGTTTCTCAGCCTGGGCCTAGTACGCCTCATACTCCGCCTCAAACGACTGCTGCAACTGCCGCAACATCTGTTCAATCTATCCCACCTACTTCTGGAGTGTCGACAGCTCCAGTTTCTAGTGTTCCTGTATCTACTCCTCAGACATCTTTACCTCCGTCTGGATCCATGATTCAAACTTCGGTTCAAATGCCTGTAGGACAACCTGGTTCAAGTACGGTTGTCACAAGTCAACCACAATTTACTTATAAACCGTACCAGGGACAGTACCAATTCGGTCCTGTTGTGCAGCAACCAGTCTATTAGTATCAACCATACCCTGGGTACACATATCAACAACCTCAACAACCCCAGTACGGTCCGGTTAATCCTGGTTTTCCGAGATGATACAATATCCCAAATGCAATTCCTATTCCTAGTTATCCTGGATATCCTCCTCCTGGGGCTGGTCTCATGACCCTGAGTTTTAGGGACCCTAATCGTCAGTTACCGTTTATCGTAACTTTGGACTTGCCTGACTTGTCGCGCCTAACGAACGATCCCATTAATTATCTTCCGTTTTGGCCACCAATGCCAAATAAGTTTCCTAGTGATATTCCTAAGTTCGAAGGCAAATCAGGAGAGGACCCATCGAACCATGTGATGACTTATCACCTCTGGTGTGCGTCTAACTCCATTTCAGATGATTCAATCCGTCTAAGGCTTTTCCAGTGCACTCTAATTGGTCTCGTGGCCAAGTGGTACATTGAGTTACCGCGAGGCACTTTTTATAATTTTAGTCAGTTAGCTACCTCGTTTTTAACTCATTTTCAGTTGCCAATCAGATATGACAATGGCACGGAATTACTAACTTCGTTAAAGCAATCGACGTCCACTTACATTTCAGATCACATTCATGAATGGAGACGTCGACGGCGTTTAGTGAAGGTTTTTATTCCGGATCAGATCTTGGTTGAATGGTTTGTAAAATCTTTGTTGCCAAAGATCACTGAAGATGTAGCTAAGGGCAGAGTTGTTACTGAGGAGCAAGTAATTGCTCAAGCACAGTACCTTGACTTGGTCTATACTCAGTCAGGTACGTTACACGAGAAAATCTCCGATCTTCCCAACTAAAATCAAATCGCTGCAGCTCCTTCAGGGTCTCATGCCGCCGATGGTATGATTGGTACGGTTAACACTAAAAGTAAGAATAAGTCTTCCAAGAATTCTTCTCCTATCATAACCTTGCCTGATTCCCTGACAGGAGATTCTTCCGCGGATATTTCCGCCGATATTCACGTTGTAGAGTCATCTACAGCTAAATCAAAATCCGGTGGCAAGAAGAAAGGGAAGAAGAAGAATAAAACGGACAAAAATTCAAAAGAGAAACCTGAAAAATCGAAATCCAATGATGAAAAACGCAAACCTCGTTATCCTTGTCTCATTTGTGATGAAGAACATTTTACAAGAGACTGCCCTCATCGTGCAGAGGTTGCGAAGATTGTCAAAGGTTCCCAAACGCCTGTTGTTTTGAAGGATCCTTTTCCAAGTCAAGACAGTAAGATGATAGGTTCTTCCTCAAGTGCCAATGAAGAACCCATACTGATGATGTCCCATGTTAGGATTGCGACTCGATCGCATGATTATGGTAGTAAAAGTCTTGTTGATGGTAAAGAAGCAGAATCTTCTCATTCTAACCCATCAACCTCAGCTCCCGATTCCGATCCACTACAGATCGAGAAACCTAATCCAGACTTGGTAATCAAACCGCCCGCCAAGGGTATACTTCGAAAGTCAGCTTTCAATCCACATGCGAGAGCGGCTCAGAACTATAACATTGTTGAGGATTTAGCTATTTCACCCTCAGCAATGTCGGCTTTGGAAGTGCTGCAATCATGTCCAGCACAGCGTAAATTACTTTTGTCGGCTATAGGAGCTGTTGATGTTCAGGACTCGAACCTAATAATTTTCGAACTAGAAAATAGTACACCACACTTACCTCATCAAATGGCTTTCCAAATTCCAGTGATAGTCAAAAACAGGCCTATTCATAGGACTGTGATTGATGAGGGAGCCTCAACGTGTATTATGTAGATACAGTGTTGGATATCGCTTGGTTCTCCTTCGCTAAATCCATCCCCGACGATTCTAAAGGCCCTTGATGGCCGTGGGTTTCATCCTTTTGGAATTCTACAGGATTTACCTATAGGGGTTGAAGGAAAAACCGTTAATCTAGATGTGGAGGTGGTTGATGCCCCTCTAGATTACAACCTTCTCTTGGGTCGTAGTTGGTCTTATGCTATGACAGCTGTCGTTTCATTGGTCTTTCGGGTTATAAAGTTTCCTCATAATGGAAAGATCGTAACAATAGACCAGCTGGCTTACTTTTCATCCGACCCAGCCTCTTCTGAAAGCATTCAGCATGTCGGCAAAACGACTATCCCATATAAGGATGTTGGAGTAGGACTAGTTAAAGATTCCGGTTTACTGGGAAATTTTCCTTTTCCTCCGATCAACGCATCGTCTTCATTTGCAACCATTCATATGATTTCGTCAGACACCATTGTTTATGATTATCCTTGGATCGTTCCTTCTGAATCTGAGATAGACTCATTTGGTGATGTTATGCCTTTGAGTCCATATGAAATTGCGTATGAGACCGTGCAATCATTTACTGACCCATCTTCAACCAAAATTGACTTAATGAATGTGATCCGTGAAGAATCACTTTTCACATCAAGCTCGAATTCAATCACGTTTTCTGAACTTGTTCACTCTGATGAGCAAATTCGCGAAATCCTATGTGTAGATGATTTACCATGGGAAGATCTCCATCATAGATCTTCATTCTTACCCGAGAATGATCGTTTTGAAAATTATTTTTCATCAATTTTTACGACTGAATATGTCAAGGAACCTCAGAATCCAATGAAAAATCCTAATTCAAAGTTAAATTTGGGAAACATCTCTCAAACTATTCCTATTGACATTTCGGTTGAGCCTGGAATTGTTGAGAACATTCATATAGGTGCCTCGTGTACGGAAGACAAAATTCGAACATATACGACCCTATTTCAAGAATTCCACGATGTGCTTGCCTGGTCCTATGAGGAAATGCCAGGAATTGATCCCGCGATTGTTGTTCATGAAATCAAGACTTACCCGGACGCTAAACTCGTCCGGCAACGTTTGCGTCAGATTCACCCAAGAAAAGTTGTTGCTATTAAAGCAGAAGTTGAAAAATTACTCAAAGCAGGTTTCATTTATCCGATCCCGTTAACGGATTGGGTATCGAATATTGTTCCGATTAACAAAAAGCAAGGGACAATAAGAATATGTATCGATTATAGGGACATTAATCGAGCCTGTCCAAAGGAAAATTACCCAACTCCCTATATCGATCAAATCATTGATGATTGTGCCGGCAGCGAAATATTCTCCTTCATGGATGGTTTTTCCGGATACAATCAAATCAATATTCTACCTGCCGATCAACCAAAAACGGCTTTCATTTGTCCATGGGGGACATTTGCTTATTGCAAACTACCTTTTGGGCTCAAGAATGCTGGCACAACTTTTCAAAGGGCCATCTCTTATGCGTTTCATGACATCAAGCACATTGTGAAACCCTATCTCGATGATTTGCCTGCTCATTCATTACATCGAGCTGATCACCTCATACATTTATGAGCAATCTTTATGAGGTGTAGGCATTATCGTATTCGGTTGAATCCACACAAGTGTGTTTTCTATATAGAAATGGGTCGATTGCTAGGGTTTGTTGTTTCAAAAGTCGGCATTCGCGTCGATCCCTCGAAGGTCAAAGCTATTGTCAAATTGCCTCCTCCTTCGAGTCTTCGCCAACTCCAGAGTTTGCAAGGGAAAGCAAACTTTTTACGACAATTCATTCCTAACTACGCCGAGGTTACAAAGGGTTTTACCCGGTTGTTGAAACAGAATACTCCATTCTATTGGGATGAGATAGCTCATAAATCTTTTGATGCACTAAAACATGCGTTGACCCATGCACCGTTATTGCATCCTCCCAAATACAACCAGGATTCCTTCTTGTATCTCGCCGCCTCTCATTCCACCATTGGAATGGTCTTAGTTCAGGAAGATGAATTCAGTACTGAACATGTGATATATTACCTTAGTCGAACTTTAAATCCAACTGAGTTAAAACACTCACATGTGGAGAAATTGGCATTGGCAGTTGTTCAAGTTGTCCAACGTTTTCGTCACTACATTTTACTATGTAAAACTACAGTAATTTCTGATTGCAACCTTATGATCTACATTTTGACCAAGCAATTGCTAGGGGGCAAGTACTCTAAATGGATTGTTATCCTGCAGGAGTTCGACTTGGAATTTGAAAAATCTAAGTCTAAGAAATCTTTAGTCTTTGCAGAGTTAATGTGTGACTTCCCGCGTGCTGACATGGAAACTGTGGCGGAGGAACCCATTGCGGACGAATCCTTGTTTCTCATCAGCACTTTAGATCCGTGGTATGGGGATATCATCGTTTATCTCCAGACCCAATCCTTTCGACCAGAAATTTCAAGGTCAGAACATCGGAAAATATGATTCCAGTCCCAACAATTCAGGATTATTGTAGATACTCTTTATCGCCGTGGGGCGGACTCTGTTTTTCGACGTTGTTTAACTCACGAGGAAGTTGAAACGGTTCTCAATGACTATCACTCTAGAGTGTGTGGCGGTCATATGTCTAGGTATGCCACAGCCCAAAAGATATTGCACGCTGGCTACTTCTGGCCGTCTTTGTTTAAAGATTGTATTAACGCGGTTCGAAAATGCCACAACTGCCAAATTTTTTATCAAAAGATGCGCGCTCCACCTGCTCCTCTCCACCCTATAATTGCCGTTGGTCCTTTTTCCAAATGGGGTATCGATTTTATTACATGTAACCCTCACTCGGCCGGGGGGCATGCGTATATCATCCTTGCAGTAGATTATTTTACCAAGTGGGCCGAGGCGATGCCTACATTTGAGGCAGACGATAAAACAGCTGCATTTTTCGTGTTCAATCATATAATTTCTAGGTTTGGTGTCCCACAAGCGATTATCACTGATCATGGGCGTCATTTTCGAAACGTTATGATGACCTAACTTACAGGCCAGCTTGGTTTGCGTCACGATAGTTCAACTCCTTATTATCCACAAGCTAATGGTCTGGTTGAATCCATCAACAAAATTTTAGTCATCATGATCCGCCGAATCATTGGGATTCATCGGTCGAATAGGCATAACACGCTATTTTCAGCGCTTTGGGCGTATCGTACCTCAGTAAAAACATCAACAGGGTTCACTCCTTTCCAACTAGTTTATGGTCTGGAAGCTGTGTTACCCATTGAATGTGAAATCCCATCATTGCAAATGGCCATCGAATTACTTCTAGCCACTTCCGAAGAGGAAAAAATTTTGTTATACTTGGCTCAATTAGATGAGAATCGACGTGATGCTACATTGGCGATCGAGACTCACGCAAAACGTATGAAAGCTCAGTATGATCGAAATGTGACCCCTCGAAATTTTTCGGAAGGAGATCTAGTCTTAGTTTACGATCAAGCTAATGATAAAATAGGCGCTGGAAAATTCGTTCCTATGTGGCATGGTCCCTATGTTGTCAAGCGAAAGCTAGCAAAAGGGGCCTATGAATTGGTAGACTTTGACGGGGACTCTTTAGGTAAACCCAGAAATGGTCTTTACCTGAAGAGGTATTATGCTTAAAGAATCGGTATGGAGATTTTTTAGTTAGGATAATTTTTCTTTCTAGCTGGTGTGTTTTAGTTTAAAAAGTGTGCTTAGCTTAGAGAGTGTTTTTCGTCATCATTCCTGCTTATCTTGGTTTTACTCTTGGTATTGCAGATGTCGATGCCTCTCCAAACACACATTGGTTTCGCTGATGGTACTTGTCGCAATACACGGAACATTTCTTCCGCAACTTGGGTCATCTATTCACCCTCTGACGAGTTGGTATCTATGCATGGGGTAAGCCTCGGTCAAACAACGAACAACATTGCCGAGTATAGTGCAGTGATTGAGTTATTATCTGAATCTATTTCATTTGGGATTCAGAGTTTGATAGTGAGGTTAGATTCTGAACTCGTTGTATTACAGCTTAATAGAGTGTATGCCATTAGAAATCCAGTGTTATTGAGATTATTTTTGAGAGTGCGTCTCTTGGAACGTGAATTTGATTATATTGAATATCAGCATATTCCAAGATCTTTAAATACATTAGCAGATGAAATTGCTTCTCGAATGTTAAGTAGACATTTGCAATAATCATACATGTAAATTTAAAACCATTCCATAACATGATTTACAAGAGTAGCCGGTAATAGTGATATATATATAGGAGTGTGTCAAAAATACATCGTCCTCGATCATAGGTTGAAAAAACACCTTATGATCAGCAAAAATGATAAGTACAAAAAGCAAAAATGTCATATGTGCCCACAATAGGCGATCATCCTATCACTGGTGATGATCTCGATAAGAAACCACTGCACGGGCCACCTTGCAAAGGAACCTCCTAAAAGGTCCTGGGACCCCAATCACATAGCGCTCAAGTCGACGAGGAAAGTCATCTATGCTGGTCTCCAGAATATCTCCTGTCAAGCGCTCTAGATGACTCTCCAACTCAGCCAAAACCTCTACTGATTCGTCCTATGGGGTTGGCGCGGCTGCAACTGGTTGTTTCCTCTCATAAGGCCGGAGAGCGGCTAGTCGCTGTGGACCCACATCTGCATTTGAAACTTTTACTATCAGTTTTGGGACGATATAAAAAAAAAAATAGGAAAATGTTGAAAATGATTTTACCTGAGTCATCCCATTACTCTCCTGGTGGAAGAGCCATGTCTGGGTCACCACGAAAATCTACCCCAGCGTAAGGGAAGTCTTGAATAGAAAAAACCTAGTTTTCCAACCATTGGAAATACTCAGGTTTGAATCGAACAACCTTTGTCCCCTCGTCCGGATGACGGGCCATAACTGCGACCCATCGCATCAGTTTGGGCTCTCGAGGAAGCCCAGCTCCAACAGTAAGGTGTTGCGGGATCAACATGGGAACCCTCTCCAGACCAAAGCTCACAACCAAAGGTCTTCAGTTGTCCGTTCTTGGCTCTGGTCAGTTGGCCTTTCACATTGGCCAACACAGCATCGCACCAGTTGAAGATGGTGCCTCGAAAGCAGTCAACTGCCATTCGCATCTGGGATCCGATGGCAATATGTAATGCGGCACTCCTGCAAAGTCTGGTGACAGTAAACGCGATCACCATGAGTTCAGGAAGGGATATGGTTTTAGTGTCTATCCCTTTGTCTCTAGCCTGGCTATTGCAGAACTCTAGCCGGAGGCTATCGACAGACTGGCCACCTGTCCTAGTCCCGAATAGAGTCAAGTCTTCGCCTCTCTTAGGCAAACCGGTCAAGAAATATATGTCTGTCGGCTCGATTTCGAGCTAGTGGCCACCAATGAAGAAGCACTGGTCCTGTATGCTCCATCTGTCAACCAGCCACTGTAAGAAATCCACCTAGGCCCTCATGCCAGGTATGGCCCAGAATTTGTACAAGCCACATGCCTTCAATGCATCAATCGAAGGTTGGTGATTCAACGCAGCAAGATCCACATCCTCATGCTCTTGTTCATTCCAATCTAGCATGATGTGGCCTCTGCATCCAATAAAAAGACAAATTAGAATGCTAGAAATTAATTTGTTTGGGTCAAATTTGAGAATTTTTGGGTTAAAAACCTTTGCTGCGGGGACCGCACCCTCTGTGTTAGAGACAATGCGTGGGTCCGCACCTTGCCTACATGGAAGGTGCGTACCCCTGACTTTTTCCCCATTGATAAAAAGTTGAGATCCGCAGGCTGCCAGTGTTACGCCTACGGGCCCCCGCGCGCGGGTTTTTAGTCTAAAAACCCTCCAAAAAATGAAATAATAGCCTAAAACAAAAAATGAAACGGTTAAAAATGAAGAGTTGGATGATGTGGATTACCTGGAGAAGACGGCGTTCGACCGACGGTTGGATTTTTCGCAATCTTCACGGGAAGTTTTCTGAACAAAAGCACTATTTTCTCACCCAAATCTCAAACAGTAAAAACGAATTGACGAAAGCCCTTTTTATAAGTTTTCTGAGTAAATAAATTGAAAATTTGTTTATGTTTCACTTTGGAAAGGTAATTTTTGCAGCATTTTTATCCATTTCAAACAGGTATGAGTAATGTTTGCATTTTTGTTCAGGATATCGGATTATTCAGGCAAAATCTATCATTTTCGAAAGAAAAACATTTAGAGTCACCTTTAAGCTCTTTTCTGACTCCTAAAACATGAAGAGATCGCCGAGTTTTTCTTTTTAAACTCGTTAAAACGGAACTAAAAAGACGGTCCACTTACAGCTCTTTTCTGACCGAAAAACATGAAAAGATTGCCAGATTTTTGTCGTTTCAAATTCGATATTGGTTATAAAACGACGTGTCGTTGATCGCTTTTTTACTTTTTCGAATCAGGGGCACTAATTACGAAAAGTACTCCTTGGTCGTAAAGATCAAGCGGTTCTCTCAAGTATTATTTTATACTTTTTCGGGCTTGGGAGACACAAATTTACAAAAAAGGTCAACCCTGGAGTCTGCTTAAGTTTTTTCAGACTCTCTAAAATTGAAAAATTCCGAGTTTCTCCTATACTGGACTCGTTAAAATTTCACAGTAAAGGACCTGTTCAATTACAAACAGGAACGAACCACTCCTTCTTAGGGTTCGAATTTAAACTAAGTTGGACTCATCCGAAGGATGAGCTTATAATCAAGCAAATGTTATCCTCCTCAAGCTTGTCAAAAATAAAGAGGTACTTGCCAGAAATGGTGGGGGAAAAGAGAGAAAAATGAGCCTGTTTGTCATACTTTGTAACCACTCTTGAACACGACACTTTTATTCACCTGGGTTGGGAAATCCTTTGCCTAACAGTTGATCAAACCACATTGAAAGTCTTCAGCCGGTTTCTGGGTATTAACTTTGGGTCAATTGTCACCAAACCATCCGTTGTGTCGTTATGTGTTCAAGAGGTCATTGCCAATAAGCCATTCATCTACAAAATATCTGTCATCCATCTTGACCATCCCTGAGTCAGTCCTTGCAACTAAATTTCTTCAACTTGATCTATGATTTCGTGTTGTAGGCTTGCCTGCGACGGATCACTTTCTATCGACTTCAGCTCATTATCTAGAAAGACGATCTAGAAATCGTCAGTACCTTGGGATCTACATGCCTCAATGGTAGGTTTCTCGCCTTTGACGACAGGTTGCATCATTGACCTTCGATCAAAGGATTCCGTGACATGTTCGACATCAACACATTTATTCACATCTCATGGATTGTACTGGGTACTTTGAGAGCCATTGACATCACTGGTGGTTTCTCTCACACTTGTTAACAGTTTACATCATTGACTGGTAATCAAGTGGTTTCTACCATGTTCGACATCAACACATTCATTCGCATGGATAGAATCGTACTATTTCTGGAAGTAGAAATGAAGACCTTGGATCTAGTTTCTGCAATCCAGGCTGCGAGGAATTTTATATTCATTATATGATGGACTATTCATAAACAGATGGCTGCATCCATACTGTGTCCACATGAGTCTATACTTGTGATGTATTACAAGATCATTCCTGTATCAGAGCAGTAGTTATTTTTCTAAGTCAGTTTTGATCTGAGTATGGGAATGCCTACCTTAGCGATAATATGATCTCATATATATATCTTGCATTGAATGTTTTTACAGGTTCCAACCGGGCTCTCCACAAGATGATCCTCGAAATGATAAAGTACTTCACTCTTCCTAAATGATAAATGAAATCCTCATCTACTACAGACTTCACACTTTAGGGGGCAATCTGTTACACAAAAATATCGTCACCATGATTATTTGCAGTTAGTATGGGTCTATCATTACTTGTACTGTCCTCCTAAGCAAGTCTCAGACCTCAGCTCTTCAAGTCAAGCTTTGAAAATGAGAGAAAGACATTGAAAATCAACAAATCTCTGGTTCCGCACTTTCTCTCACTGTTGCCTACGGTCCCGCACCTCCTGTTTACAAAAACTGCGGACCTGCCCGCTCTGTCCCTAAAGGTGTGGGTGCGGACCCCTGTGAAAGTCAAAAAGGCGCAAGTTTATTCTAAAAAACTCACTTTGGGTTAATTCTAGATGATTCTAGAAGGAATTTTGACGTGGATTGGTCGCTCTTAGGTGGTTCATGCATCCCAAAAGAGAAGGAGCTAATCCCTTGATGAGAGGAGCTATCCCTTTGAAGGAGGGCTTTATCCCTTTGAAGGAGGACCTAGTAACTTCCCTCCATTGCACTATAAATTAAGGCATTGGGCTGGTTGCTAGAGAGGTTGGAAGCTGAACATTTTTCAGAGTAAATGTTGGTGGAATTGAGACTTCCTAGTTAAGCTTGAGAGGAGAGATCACATACCTTTTTGGCTTCATTGGGAAGAGAGTGAAACTTGTCAAAGTAGAGGAGACTTCTTGTTGGACCCTGGGAGGAGCTTGTACAGCGTCAAGGCACAGGTTGTAAAGTTCTTCTTTTGATTTGAATTAATACAATCAGATTCATTTTTCTCAGCAAATTGTCTTATGTCATTTGTTTCATGAATTCCTTGACTTTCATGTTAAATATGTTTTATGATATTGGCTTTTCAGGTGCTATTTAATTTGTTTGCTTTTTTGTGTTTGCAGATTCTCAACAAGGGAGCTCACTTAGATCAAAGGAGTGAGGCTTCCACAAACTTGCATTGGACCCAAGGTAGGCCTAAAACACTTGTTTGCCTTTGTTTATAAATGCATATTTAGAGAAAGATAGTTTGTGATTGGCTTGCTTGTCACTAGGTCTTCTTTAGATTCTAGGAAGGTCTATCTTGTCCGCAAGATCGACTCATTCCGTGTGACACATGGCTTAAGAAAATATAAAGGGAAGTCTACCTTTAAATGTTTTGAATGTGGAAGAGTTGGAAATTTCGCGTCCAAATTCCCTTATAAAGAAAAGGATGAAAGGGAACAGGATCCGAAATTTGGAAATAACTCTCAGACACATTAGAAGAAAAAGCTCTATAAGAAAAATATGTTCTACTCCAAAGAGGATAGCTCAACACCAAAGTCATACAGTGAAAACTCATCGGAGAATGAGTCAGATAAGTATGTTCTTATGGCCTTCAAAACAAACTCCAAGAAACAAGTTAATATGGAATCTGCAGAGGAAGAAGAAGAAGGAGTAGTTGACATTGAAGGGGAACTCATTAGTGCCCTCAATGAGTTAAAGAAAGCAAGGAAGGAGAATAAGAAGTTGAAGGAACAATTACAGCATGCAGAGGAAGGTATGTATAAATCTAATAATGAGGAGTTTTCCTATCAAAAAGAAAATCTTGAGGAAGTTATCAAGAGCAAAGACAGTCTAGTCCTTCTGCTGGAAGAAGAAAAGGAAATTGTGAGAGACTAGAAGACGAGAACAAGCAGTTGAAATAGGATTTGCTCAAGATAAGAAGGAAAATGATCTCAAAGATGTGTATAGATGATATTTTGTCTTTGGAAGTTACACTGGAGGAAGCTAAACAAAAAGAAGAGATTATTCAAGATCTAATCCAAAAATGGGTAGAGAAATGTCAGAGTCTTGAAGAAGATGTTGTCTCCCTGAGAACTCATCTTGAGAGAACAATGATTGAGAAGGCTTTAAATGAAAAAAATTTCAAAGGGACAAGGAGACTAAATCAAATCTTGAATAGTCAAAGGCCCTTAGGAATCAAAACCAGTCTAGTGTTGAAATATGACAACAAGAATATTCCAATTTAATTTGTCCTTGTATTAAATTGTGAATTAAAATCGAATTTAGTCTTAACAGCTACTTGGAAATAATTAATTTATTTATTTTAAATTAATTAGTTGGAGAAATTCAAGTTAGAAGTCTTTCTGAAGTCATGCAAGAGTTATCCCTTAAATTAAGGAGATAAGATTGAGTTATATTTGAGTTGTAAGTAGTTAACTCAGTTTACTGAGTTAAGTACAGTTAAATTAGTTCCAAACTGTTTGAGGAACTAATATTGAGTTCACAGTCAGTTGATGCATTAATGCACTCAACTAGTGCTACTCCAGTTAACTGAAGATTCACTCATCAGAAACTCATGCATGTCTATTCTGAGAAAGACCCATTTGAGATTAAAATCAAGGACAGTGTACTATCAGTTTCTTGTGTTTTCTCATGGAGAAAACTCATGCATGCAGTCAAGGATTTATCCTTGAGGATTGTGCAGTTTTGAGAGGAGGTTTTCCACTTTGTTGAAGGCAAATCATCCACAAGGAACAGCGCAAGGAAATAGGAACTTGGAGGGTAGAGAGGAAGGCTAGAGAGAAGCCAAGATTAGCTGTGAGCATCTATGAGAATTGTACCGAGAGCTGGCTAGCTATGAGAGCTAAGGATTTGTATAATTCCTATGTATTTCCACTGTGTATGATAATACAATAGAGTGGGGTTTTTAGCTAAGGCTTTCCCCAAAGTATTTTCATGTGTATTGCACGATTGATTCTTCTTCTTCTAGTTATATTGTTCAACTTGATCTTTAAGCTTCCGCAAATTAATAGTAAAGTAGGTTATAGTATTCTGCTTTGATTTATATTGCATTATTGGGTTAACCCACATAGGTTTTCTACATGGTATCAGAGCTAGATTTGTAGAAATTTTATACATGGTATCAGAGCTATGAAGAGTATACTGAGAAGAGAATTCAAAGTTTGAATTTCGGGGTTGCAGGTGCAAATCGAATTCATATCATACTTTAGGGTTGGCTAATGGCATTCTATGGCTTGAGACTCAAGTATGCCTTGGAAGGTAGCTCGAATTACATAGCATGGAAAGATAGAATGGAGGCTGTATTAGAAGACAATGGCTTGAAGGAATTCATTGATCAAGAAATCCCAAATCCAGCTTCAACTAATGCACAAGAGTTAGCTGAGTGGAAGAAGTGTGTGGCGAAGGTGAGATGGATCATCCTTGAGGGAGTTCGAGACCATATTGTCTCGAGTCTCCATGGGAAGGATACTCCATTTTCAATGTGGAAGACATTGAAGGACCTCTACCAGAATAGTAGCAACCAAAGGAAATTGGCGCTCAAGGATAAGCTTCGAAGAATCAAGATGGAGAAGGGCGATACTATTTCCACATATTTGAACAAGCTCACCACCTACAGAGATGAGCTTGGAAATGCTGGAATAACTACTACTAATGATGATATGGTGAGCCTCGCTCTCCTTGGCCTTCCAAAGGGTTGGAATAGCTACCAGGACTCTGTGAATGGAAGGGAGAAACTGTCGGATTGGGAATGATTGTGGTCGGATCTTATGCGGGACGAGATCAGGAGGAGTAGACGAGATGGTTCTTCATCCAAGAATGATGATGAAGAAAATCTGGCCTTAGCAAGTAAGGAAAGGAAAGGGAAGGGGAAGGTTTCCCATTTCAAATAGAATTCTTCTCATGGAGGGGAGAAGGGTGACATGTCTAAAGTAAGATGCTTTAATTGTCACAAGATGGGACATTATGTGACTAATTTCCCATCGAAGAAGTCCAAGAAGGGATCCTCAGAAGGATTGGAAGGTGAGGAATTATCCTCTCAGTTCAAAATGGACTTTACCCTCATCGCAAGCATGGTGTCATCGATGATGGGTTGTGTTTGGTATCTTGACAGTGGAGCCTCATTCCACATGACTGATGATAAAAATTTATTCAGTTCCTTGGAGGAGAGAGACCTCAAGATGCGAATAGAGGTGGGTGACGATGGAAAGTATAGTGTTTCAGGAGTGGGCACGGTTGCTTTTCAGAGGGAGCATGGAGCTCCTCTCACCTTGACAGATGTGATGTATGTGCCTGGACTGAAGAAGAACTTGGTATCGGTCGTGATGTTGGAGGACAAAGGCTATGATGTTGTCTTCAGTAAAGGAAAGGTGTTCCTAAGACACATAGCCATGGGTCAGACCAAGATGCTAGGGATTCGGGTGAAGAATCTCTATATACTAGAGGTAGATGATTGTGCAACATTGAGTATGAAAGTAGAATTGGTGCAAAGCCAAGACATTGGCAAGTTGTGGCATAGGTGGTTGGGCCATTTGCATCATGGGGCTTTGAAGATGATGCAGCATATATCTACAGGACTTCCCAAAGGTAAACTTGAGCAAGTTGACACATGCAAAGGTTGTACCTTGGGAAAGTACGCCAAGTCTTCCTTTCATGATCAAGACAGTCGAGCAGAGGCTATCTTAGAGCAAGTTCATACTAATTTGTGTGGACCATTCTTGATGGCATCCACAGCGAAGCAAAGGTATTATTTGATTTTCATTGATGACTATTCTCGTAAATGCTAGATTTATTTCATGTAGAAGAATGACCAAACTTTCACAAAGTTTTGTGAGTTAAAATCTTTGGTCGAGAAAGAGTCAAGGAAGAAGATTAAGGCCTTAAGAAGAGACAACGGTGGAGAATATGTCTCTCAAGAGTTTAAGGACTTCTGTGCAGCAGAAGGAATTAAACGAGAGTTGACGGCACCTTATAACCCACATCAGAATGGGGTGGCCGAGAGGAGGAACAGAACTATTATAGGGGCAGCATGAGCAATGTTGCATCACCAAGCCCTACCACTTCACTTGTGGGTTGAGGCATGCAACGCAGTGGTCTATTTGCATAATAGAATCTCGCATCGCATACTTGGGATGAAGACACCAGAGGAACCTTTCTCTGGTAAGATACCAGATGTGGGTCACTTCAGGATTTTTGGCTCATCAGTATCTTTCCATGTGACAAAGGATGCACGGAAGAATCTTGAGCTGACAGCAAATTTGGGGATACTTTTAGGGTACACTGATACACCTCATAACTATCGGGTGTACTTGCCTACCAGTCAGAGTACAGTGGTTCACAGAGATCTCAAGTTTGATGAGCAGAAGGCCATGCGAGTTTCCCTTGAGAGGGAGCTCCAACTACAAGCTATGGAGGAACTGTTGGTTCCTAAGGAGGAGAACTCATATTGATTCAGAGCAGCCGCATGCAGAAGGTCCAGGAGTGGAGACATCCACTCAAGCAGAGTCTTCCAGAGATGGACGGAAGTGCACAAGAGAAGTTGACAGGTTGTTGGAGGATGTGAGAGAGAATGTGGGAGCACCATCTTCTCAGTGCAGACAGAGAAGGTCACTTGAGAGGTACACTAGATACATGGCCCTTGCTGGGGAATGTGTTGAGACCGATCCATCTTCCTTTGAGGAAGCAGTGCAGCAGCCAATTTGGGTTGATGCTATGGTGGAGGAGTATGACTCCATAGTTCGTAACGGTGTTTGGGATGTGGTTCCGAGACCGGAGAACAAGTCAGTTGTGAGTTCCCATTGGCTTTACAAGGTAAAGAAAGTAGTTGATGGTAGTGTTGAGAAGCATAAGGCAAGATTTATTGCCCGTGGCTTTTTGCAGGTCGAGGGGATTGACTATGATGAGACTTTTGCTCCCATTGCAAGGTACTCATCTGTCAGATCTATGTTGGCACTATCAGCACAGATGGGTTGGAAGATCCATCAGATGGATGTGAAGACTACATTCCTCAATGGCCAGATTGAGGAAGAGGTGTACATAGAGCAACTGAAAGGTTTTGAGACCTTCGATCATGAGTCGCATGTGTGCCAACTCAAGAGATTTTTGTACAGGCTGAAGCAAGCACCTCGTGCTTGGTACACCAGGATAGACAACTACTTCTCCGAGTTGGGCTTCACAAAGTGTGAAGAAGATGCGAACTTGTACCACATCGTGGTGAAAGGTAAGTTGTTTATCATCGTACTTTATGTTGATGATCTCATATTGACTGGTGATGATCAGTTGATCGTGTCTTACAAGGAGGACCTTGCAAGAGAACTCGAGATGAAAGACATGGGTCTCATGCATTACTTCCTCGGCATGGAAGTGTGGCAGAAGGGTGGGGAGTTGTTTGTGTCTCAGGGAAAGTATGCCAATGAGATACTCAGGAGATTCCACATGGAGAAGTGTAAGCCCATGCAGACTCCTCTAGCAGGTAACTGGAGGCAGGAGGTTGCTACTTCAAGAGAAGTGGTAGAGGCTACTGTGTACAGGTAGCTTAATGTACTTAGTGAACACACGACCAGATTTGTGCTATGCAGTGAACCAGTTGAATCAAGCGATGGTTCAACCTACCAAGATGTTTTGGAAAGTGGCAAAGAATGTATTGAGATACCTCAAAGGCACATCTCAATATGGATTATGGTATAGACAGACAGAGGGAGTGAAGCTATAGGGCTTCACTGATGCAGATTAGGCAGGGAGTCCATCAGATCGGAAGAGCACATCAGGAGGGATTTTCAACCTTGGGTCAGCGGCAATTTCTTGGTACATCAGGAAACAGAGGTCAGTTTCACTCAGCTCGGCAGAGGCAGAATACATTGCTGCAAGTCAGGCAGCATGTGAGGTCATTTGGATGCGGAAAATCCTAGTTGCTTTGTTGATTAGAGGATGGATCCAACTATGATCTATTGTCATAATCAAAGTTGTATCAAACTCTCTGAGAATCCAGTATTTCATGATAGGTCCAAGCACATTAACATCCGGTATCATCACCTCAGATACTATGTAACGAGGAGGATCATGTTGCTGCGGTATATTTCGACAAAGGAGCAAGATGCTGACATTTTGACAAAGGCATTGTCAAAGTGTAAATTCGAGTTCCATAGAGACAGGATCAGGGTGGCAGATAATCCCTTTCTTGTTGAGAGGGAGTGTTGAAATATGGCAAAAAGAATATTCCAATTTAATTTGTCCTTGAATTAAATTGTGAATTAAAATCGAATTTAGTCTTAACAGCTACTTGGAAATAATTAATTAATTTATTTTAAATTAATTAGTTGGAGAAATTCAAGTTAGAAGTCTTTCTGAAGTCATGCAAGAGTTATCCCTTAAATTAAGGAGATAAGATTGAGTTATATTTGAGTTGTAATTAGTTAACTCAGTTTACTGAGTTAAGTCCAGTTAAATTAGTTCCAAACTGTTTGAGGAACTAATAGTGAGTTAATAGTCAGTTGATGCATTAATGCACTCAACTAGTGCTACTCCAGTTAACTGAAGATTCCCTCATCAGAAACTCATGCATGTCTATTCTGAGAAAGACCCATTTGAGATTAAAGTCAAGGACAGTGTACTATCAGTTGCATGTGTTTTCTCATGGAGAAACGCATGCATGCAATCAAGGATTTATCCTTGAGGATTGCGCAGTGTTGAGAGGAGGTTTTCCACTTGGTTGAAGGAAAATCATCCACAAGGAACAACGCAAGGAAATAGGAGCTTGGAGGGCAGAGAGAAAGGTTGGATAGAAGCCAAGATTTCCTGTGAGCATCTGTGAGGATTGTACTGAGAGCTGGCTAGCTGTGAGAGCTAAGGCTTTGTATAATTCCTATGTATTTCCATCGTGTATGATAATACAATAGTGTGGGGTTTTTAGCTGAGGCTTTCCCCAAAGTATTTTCATGTGTATTGTGCGATTGATTCTTCTTCTTCTGGTTATATTGCTCAACTTGATCTTTAATCTTCCGCAAATTGATAGTAGAAGTAGGTTATAGTATTCTGCTTTGATTTATATTGCATTATCGGTTAACCCACACAAATTTTCTACATCTAGGTTACTCTAAGCCACAATAATATTCTATGGGGAAGATAAATTTCAAGTCCGCAAGATTCAAAGAACCATAGATCCATGGGAAGAAGCATCATGAAATAAATAATGAAGACAAAAGAGAAGAAGGGCAAAGACAGTCAAGGTATTTTCCTACACAATCTCATAATTCTTCCGACAATAGCCATGCCTATTTGTTTTATGGTCACTGTTATAAGTGTCATATATTTGGACATAAAGATGTTGATTGTAGAAGGATCAAAGTTGAAAGAGATGAAAATTCCAGATATAATACGCATCAGATTTCTAAACCTCAAAGGTCCTCTCTCAAAAATCCAAATGTCTTCTCTCCCTTGATAAATGAAGTTGAATGCTTCAAATTTAGTAATTTTGGGCACAAAGCCAAGGAGTGCAGATGCAGATTTCAACACCTATCTAAGTCTCGATATGTTAGACAGTAAGCTATCTATAAGTATAATGGGAGATGGAAATGAAAGACTAAAAAGAGCATGTAATGTGGACTTGCCTTATCATCTCATAATAAAGAAAACAAATGGTATGTGGATAGTGGTTGTTCCAAACATATGACTGGGGACAAAAGAAAATTCATGTCACTGAAAGAAAAAGATAGAGGAAACTATGTCACCTTTGGAAATAATGCTCTAGCAAGAATCACAGGTAAAGGTGTAGTAAATCTTACTAAAAAAATAGAATCACGGGATGTGTTGTATGTAGAAGGTTTCAAGCACAATCTGCTTAGTGTTATCCAAATGTGTGATAATGGCTACAATGTGACCTTTCGATCTAAATATTGTGAGATCTGTAATGTAAAGAATGGAAAACTAGTGGGAAAAGCAATCAGAACCCACAATAATGTATATGTGTTTGACTATTCGAGGGTTAACTTCTATTTAAGATAAAAACATGAAGCAATGTTGTGGCACAAGAGGCTTGGGCATATGAATTTTGACAATCTGATAAAAGTGAGCAAGATGGGAATAGTGAGAGGCTTACCAAGACTGTCAAGGCCCAATAACACAATCTACAATTCATGTCAATTTGGCAAATAAACTAAGACTCATTTCAGGTCAAAAGAGTTCTCCTCATCTAGACCTCTGGAGCTCATCCACACAGACATTTGTGGCCCAACAAGAGAAAAAAACTCGAAAGGAGAGAGGTATTTCATGTTTCTCATTGATCTTCACTAGGGCCACTTGGATTTTCCTCTTGAAAGAAAAATTGGAGTTCAAGCATTTCAATAAGTTTAAAGATCAAGTAGAAGATGAGAAAGGCTTAAAGATAAAATGATTGAGATCAAACAGAGGGGTAGATTACATCTCACAATAATTTGAGGAATTCTAAGAAGAGCATGGCATCATGAGGCAGTACTCAATGGCTAGAACTCCTCAGCAAAATGGAGTAGTAGATAGGAATAACAAAACAATCCATGAAATGGCCAGAGAAATGTTGGATGAAGTAGGAGGGTCAACAACTTTTTGGGAGAAGCAGTCCAGGCAGCTGTGTATCTGTCAGACAGGACTCAACTTAGGCCTAATAATGATAAAACTCCCTATTAGTTACGGAAGGGAATACCTACATCAGTTAAACACCTCAAGGTGTCTGGAAGAAAATTCTTCATTAAAAAGAATGAAAAGAATCCTAGAAAGTTTTATTCGCGCGCTAACAAAGGGATACTTCTCAGGTAGTCTACTAGAAGAAAAGGATATAAGTGTTATAACAAGAGGATAAATAATATTGAGGATTGCATCGACGTAATAGTAGATGAAGTAGATTCACAACCTAAGTTCTCTAAAAGAAATATGAACTCGAAGGATGAATAAAGTTAATATTTGAGGTCCACGGATCTAGAGGAAACATATTCAAATAGTGAAGGTGAGGAAGCAGGCACAACTTCGAGGCCAAAGACAACCTCATGTATGTATAGAAGGAACATCCTGAGATTCAGATTCTTGGAGATCAAAGACACAGTGTCCAAAACAAAAGGAAACTTGTTGGGAGTTTAAGTTATGTGAATCTGGCTTTATTATCACAGATAGAACCCATGAGCCTCTGTTAAGCAAGTAAATAGATGTTCTGGGTGAAAGCTATGAATGAAGAACTTGATCAGATTGAAAAGAATGACACTTGGGAGATTTTTCCAAGGCTATGAGAGAAAAATGTTATTGGAACCAAATGGGTTTTCAAGAAAAAACTTAATGACATGGGTCAAGTAATCATGAACAAAACTCGATTCGTCTGCAAAGGGTATGCCCAAATAGAAGGGGTATATTTCGAATAAACCTTTGCAGCAGTATCTCAACTGGAAGCTATCAAGATATTTCTTACTCTTTCCATTCATAAGAATATCAATGTATCTTAGATGGATGTGAAGTTATCATTTCTCAAAGGAGATTTAGAAGAAGAATTTTACATTGAGCATCCAGAAGGATTTATTCTCACCTCCAATGAAGGCTTTGTATGCAAACTGACAAAGGCCCTATATGGATTAAAACAGGCCCTGAGAGATTGGTACGAAAGGCCGGATAAATACCTTCAACAACAAGGGTTTAAGAAAGGAATAGTTGATAGTAACCTTTATGTAAAGTCTAGAGGTGACCATCTATTGATAGTAGTGGTGTATGTGGATGACATAATATTTGGCAGCGATATGGAACAATTGGGGCATCAATTTGAAAAATGTATGCAAATAGAATTTGAAATGTCCATGATCAAAGAATTTTCCTTCTTCCTAGGTCTCCAAATTACTCAGTCTCTAAAAGGAGTGTTTTTATCCCAAGCCAAATATCTCAAAGAAACTCTGAAGAAATCTAGGTTGGAAGATTGCAAATTAGTCAACACACCCATGACTACAGGGTACAATTTGTGCAAAGAAGATGGAAAACTGCCAGTAAATTAGATTGAATAGAGGTTAATGATAGGAAGTTTATTGTATCTGAAAACTTCAAGGCTAGACATCATGCAAGTCGTAGGGCTTGTGGCAAGATTTCAAGAATTCCCATGTGAGATTCATGTTGTTTCTATCAAAATTATTTTCAAATATATTCAAGGAACAGTAGAGTATGGACTGTGGTATGTGAAGAGTGAATAATTCAAGTTGAGGGCCTATACAGATGCAGAATGGGTTGGAAGCCTTAATGGCATGAAGATTACTTCTGGTGCATCTTTTTTTATGGGAAAATGTTTGGTGTCATGGGTTAGAAAGAAATAGGCCTCCATTTCTTTGTCGACTGTTGAAGCAGAGTATATTGTTTCCGCTACCTGCTATACATATATTCTATGGATTAAGAAAACCTTCAAAGATATACATGTGGAGCTAACTGATCCCATTCCAATAATATGCGACAACACAAGTGCCATCAACATCTCCAAAAATCTAGTCATGCATTCAAAAACTAAGAATATTCCTATCAAGTTCCATTTCTTGAGGGAACAGGTTGTAGCCAACACTTTAAAACTTGAATATGTGGCCGCTAAAGAACAACTGGAAGATATATTTACCAAGCCACTGGAAAGATAACCATTTGAGTATCTCAAGAAGTAGATAGGAGTTATGACTCCTCCCTCCAAATGACTTCATTTTGGTAGGTGTGGCAGCTACTCAGCATGTTGAACTCATGGGAGAGTAGGTTGCAATGGTTTAGGGGGAGTATTCTAGAAGTATTATTTGCCATCGATGTCAAAGGGGGAGTAGATAGGCATTGATGTAGACCATACCTTGCCTGAGGCAGAGCTTATGGTGTTACCATCAATGCCAAAGGGGGGAATTGTTGGAAAATTGGTGGTGGGTGTGTTATTATTGGCATGTATGTTGGCACTGATGTCAACCAGTCCGATAAGAATGTGTGTTGCAACAAATGCATGGCTTAGGAGGATTCCTATGATAGCTACAGGCTTTATGTAGAGAATCATCATACTAGAAGCCTTATTGGAAAAGTCATAAAATGATGATTATAGTGATGGACCAGGTGGAATTCCATGGTAGCTACAAGATTCATGTAGAGAATCATCACAATAGAAGGCTATTGCAACTTTCGTTAACCACTAGCAATTTTGATTTCATCAATGTACCCCCCACCCTCCCATCTAAATCTGCTAGAGAGTATCTTATTGTTTTATCATGCTCTCCAATTGAGATGTAGAAAGTGTCATTTTTTAGTCATGTTTCAATTTCAAAAAGCATATATAATTGGCCCCCATTCATGCCTAAAATATTCATGTGGAATAGCTATTTGAAATCCTTTTTATTCTATGATTCCTCCATGAAAATGTGTCTTTATCAATCTGTAAATTAGATAGTAAAACACATGTAACTTATTGGCTTGTTAATTCCATCAGCGAGAATTTTTTTTTCCATAACAAATAATTTTATAAACATTTTTATTCTTCTTGTTACATTTTCCTTAGAGATGATTTGTCTTCCCACAATGAATACAAGGATGACGATCAAAACAATATGTCTCCATATGGCCAACTTGATGATAATGTTGGTACTCAAATTTTTTCCTCAACATGTTTATTAAGAACTGTATCATTTAACTCATTAATTTTTGCATGAATTTGCAAAGGGTTCATTTTTTTTTATCAGAAGCGCTTGAACTCACAAACTTAACCAATTTGGACTAATCTGGAATACAAAAGTTGTATCCTTTGTCATATTCAAAGCCATGTCAATTTTTATTAAGTTTCTTTTCTTCCCAAATTTAACAATCACCTTGGAAAGTTCATATTGCAATTCTTGACGTTCTTCGAATTAACATTTAGTTGTTGTTTCCTAAGTCATCTAGTTTGGTGAAAAAAACTGATTAAATTCGAAGTTCATTGAATTTCATTCATGGGTGAATTTATTCGATGAAGTTCGTAAATCTCAAGTCGAACAAAAATAAGCCAAATATGAACACGAATAATTTCATGAAATTTGTCTAAAATTCTATTGAAATTTGTTTCAAGTTTGTTATGAAATCACAGGAAATTCAAAGAGCTTTGTAATAAAAAAAATAAAAATAAAAACAATAAAACCCTAAAATATAATACCAACTTACTGAAATATGTGTGTGTGTGTGTGTGTTTTTCGTGTAGTAATTAAATGTTGTCATTAAATGTCAAACTTGACAATGAGGGGAGACCACTAAAGATTAAGTTAGCTTTGGAAGGATACTAAGAGTAGTGTTATTAATTTACATAGAACAAAAAAAATTAATAACTTTTTTTTATTTGTTATCTTTATTTTCACAATTTTGATATGTTAATTTTTTATTTATACCATACACATTTAAATTATATAAATTTATATATTTATAAATAGTTATAATAAAAGTGTAATATTTCAATGAAATATAAAAATTAAATACATAAAAGAAACATAGGTAAATTAGAAAAAAAAAAATTATATATATATATATATAAACCATTATAATAGAAATGTGATATTTCAATGAAATATAAAAGTTAAATATATAAAAGAAATATATGTAAATTAAAAACTATTTTAATTTTCTTTTGGTTGCCCCATATATATATATATATATATATATATATATATATATATATATATTAAACGATCATAATAGATGTCTAATATTTTAATAAAATATAAAAACTTAAATATATAAAATCAAAATTAAAATTAAATATTCTTAAAATTTATATATATAAACGGTTATAATAGAAGTGTAATATTTCAATAAAATATAAAAGTTAAATATGTGAAAGAAATATATGTAAATTAAAATTATTTTAATTTTTAAATATGGTTGTCATATATATATGTTAATTTTTTATTTCTAAATTGTTATAATAGAAGTGTAATAAAATATAAAAACTTAAATATATAAATTCAAAATTAAAATTAAATGTTTTTAACATTTTGTAATTATTATTGAATATAAAGATATATAATTGTTAATTTTTTTATTTATGTCATATACACGTAAATTATATAAATTTATATATTTATAAACAATTATGATAAAAATGTAATATTTCAATAGAATATAGAAGTTAAACATTTTTAAAAAAATCTATGTACATTAAAAACATTATTTTAATATTTAAATTTTGTTATCATTTAGTAATTTTGAACATATATATATATATATATATTATATATATTATATAAATCTATATATTTATAAATACTTATAATAAAAATAAAATATTTCAATAATATCTAAAAAGTATATGTACGAAAGAAACTTATGTATATTAAAAACAAATAATTTTGAAATTGTGTTGTTAGTTACTTTTATATATATATATATATCTATATATATATATATAGTATGTTGAATTCAATACCGAATTTAATTTTCAAATTCTTAACTAACAATTTTTTGTCGAATTTTAAAGTCATTGAACTCAAACATAAAAACTAAGTGACTTAGGTTGTTTCTATCACTTTGTGCTTTTGCTTGTGACTCTTTTTCAAAAAGACTTATTTTCATCAATTCAATGTATGATTCCATCTCATGACTAGTTAAGGAATCAATAACCATATCTTTTGTTGCCTTTGTATCAACCATTAGTTCATGTGTATCACAAATAGCATCAGCCATCTGCATTAGGTTTTTTGTGTCCCGAGTTGTATAAATCTTTTGTATGAGGCCATTTGTTTCATATTTTGCATTAACCATGTTCTCAAGTTGGTTCTCCTTCTGAAGTAATTTCAATTTAGTTGGCTTCATTCAATTTTTTTTAGATCAATATGATTGTGGAAATCAATAATATAATTATGTAATACATGTAAAGAGTCTCATAATTCCTTGATTTCTTGATTAGTGTTTTCTAAATGCTTTCCTCTTCTATCAATTGGTTATTTTTCACTTTCCACACTGTTAGATCCCTATACTACTAGTGTAACCCCTTATTGTTATTAGTACAACCCCCTTATTATATTGTTGTGCCCATGTAGTCCCCATATTGTTATTATTGTGCCCCATAGAAGCCCACTATTGTTATTATTGTGCCCTTACATTATTATTGTTATGTCGACTCCGATTATATTATGACCCCTTAGACTCCTATAGATAGAAAGGAGGTCTTGTCATTTGTATCATCCAAGAATTTTTCATTTATGTAATGTAAAGGAGGTTGCCCCCTCGAAGAGGCTGAATTCTAAGGCGTTTATCTCTCTTTTCTTTCTTTTTATGAGCTGGTTTCATAACATTTGGTATCAGAGGTTTGAATTCTAGGGTTCCGCTGATCCAAATAGGTCATCGTGGCATTTGCACTATAACTTTTTTTTGTGACGTTTCAGGTGCTAAAAAAAAAAACCATTTGAGACGAAATCATTATGAACCTCGGGTCCAAATTTCAAAGCTTTTCGCACTATATTTATGGAGATATGTCTAAGGAATTTGGTCTTTTTGCAGAATCCTGAATTACATTCCAAACAGGTGACCTTGAGAAAATAGTCATAACTTTTGTTTTGAGCATCAAATTGAAATTTCATAAGAAGTTACAAAAAGAAAACGGTCTGTAGTTTTTTTGTAACAATTTCAGGTACTAAGGTTGAAATAGTGACACGTGGCATGTCGTACAAGTTCGTTGTACTGAACTAGTCTATAATCAGGTCACCGTGGAAGATTTGGCATAACTCTTCCTTGGAGAATCCAATTTTGATCAGACTAGTGGCATTAGAAAGAGGAAGTAGAGAGCTATTGCAAAAATGCAATTTCAGAACTAGAAGATCTGAAAATGAAAAGTTACAGTTGTTTCAAGATCGAGCTCCTAAAATTAAGAAAAAGCGAGATGATGAAGTTTGATGGCAAGGATCCGGTAAAGTGGATACTACAGATGGAGAAATATTTTGATCTACATGGTGTACCACTGTTACAAAAGGTATGTATTGCATCTAATTATTTAGAGCCGAATCAATTTTTATGGTATAAAGGGCTTTGTTCTCGTAAACCACTTGTCACATGGTCAATTTTCACGGAGGAATGATAACACATTATGAGGATACAAAGAGAAACACCTTCGTTAGCCAATTGATAAATCTCAAACAAAAGGGTTCAATGGGAAAGCACATTGAGGACTTTCAAAAATTGAACATAAGGGTAAAAAATATTCCAGAGGAGCATAGGATTGATGTGTTCATAGGGACTTTAAAGGATAATATCCAACATGATGTTCGCTTTTGGGAACCTGATTCATTGGAGAAGGCATTCAGGTTAGAAAGAAAAATGGAAAGCAAACTTATGGCAACCAGGAAGCCTACTACTCACAACTATAAAGATGGAAGTGTTATTTCCCCTAGCCTTCCACAACCTATAAGGTTGACACCACAACAATTGGAAGAACAAAGAGTAAAAGGGATTTGTTACAGTTGTGATATCAAATACACTAAAGGTCATAAGTGTGCTGAGAAGAAATTATTCTACGTAGATTGTGAAGAGGAAGAAGAAAAAGGTTCAAGAAGTGAAAGATCACATCAAGAAAGAAGAAATGAATCCAACCATATCTTGTAATGCATTGGCCGGAATTACCATTCCTCAAACTATCAAGATAGAAGGAGATATCAAGAAGAAAAATGTTCAAGAAGTGAAAGATCACATTGAGCATTAAGAAATTAATCTGACCATAGCTTGTAAAGCATTGAAAGAAATTATGACTCCTCAAACTCTAAATATAGAAGGACATATCAAGAAGAAAAAGGTTCAAGCAGTGAAAGATCACATTGAGCATCAACAACAAGTTCTCCAACTTGTAAAGGATAATGCCACTTTGGTGCAGAATCGAATGAAACAACACGTAGATCAACATCATAGTGAAAAATGTTTTGATGTAGGTGATTGGGTATTTTTACGGCTACATCTCAAGCAAGCTATTTATGAGAAGGAAATGTTGGCAATACTACATGCACTTAAAAAATGGCGACCTTACCCAATGGGAAGACACTTCAAGGTAAAAATGGATCATGATAGTCCTAAATACTTTTTAGAACAAATATTATCTTTAGAAGAACAGAAAAAATGGGTCACAAATATGTTGGGTTATGACTTTGACATCATCTATAGAAAAGGGAAGCAAAATTTTGTTGCAGATGCACTCTCAAGAAAGGATGAGGATGTGGAAGCATTGTTTTGTGCTATTTCTATTATCCAACCAGATTGGATAAACAAAGCAAGGGATGAATGGAATAAGGACGAAGAAGTGTGGCCACTCATTCAAAAGTTGCAGAAGATCCCAATTCAAACAATATTTCCAGAACTTGAAGAGGAAGGAAAAATCAAATTGGAACCTGGAGCAGTCACAGAAACAAGAACCTGACAGCTACGAAATCGATCAATTTCAGAGTATCTCATCAAGTGGAAGAACTTACCCGCTGAAGATTCCACATGGGAGGACAAGAATTTTATACAGAAGCATGAAGAACTACTCAAGCGTTGAGGACAACACTTTTTGAAGGAGAGGGGCATCTTAGGTCCCTATACTACTAGTGTAACCCCTTATTGTTATTAGTACAACCCCCTTATTATATTTTTGTGCCCATGTAGTCCCCATATTTTTATTATTGTGCCCCATAGAAGCCCATTATTATTATTATTGTGCCCTTACATTATTATTGTTATGTCGGCTCCGATTATATTATGACCCCTTAGACTCCTATATATAGAAAGGAGGTCTTGTCATTTGTATCATCCAAAAATTGTTCATTTATATAATGTAAAGGAGGTTGCCCCCTCGAAGAGGCTGAATTCTAAGGCATTTATCTCTCTTTTCTCTCTTTTTGTGAGCTGGTTTCATAACACACACTCACTTGCATTTGCCTCTCTGAACTCACACTCATTTTTTATATGTCAACCCTAGGCTGCTAAGTACTATTAATCATATACCCTAAAATATGGTTGCAATGACATGGCCTTTGATGACCACTATAGAAAATAATAACTTCCTTATTCAATTTAAGGTAGGTAAAAAATAATAATAATAATAATAATATCTACAACTCTACCCTTTACCCTTATTTCAATAACCCAAGCTTTTTCAATTCACTATTAACTTTTCCATGAATCAATATTTCATGAAATAAAACAAATGTATTTCCATATCTCTTTTTTTTTAACTAAGATAGAAAAGATACACACTTCCATAATATGTTTTAATTCCTAGTAACAATAATTGGTACTTATAAACCTATATGTGTGAAAGCTAAGTGTAAAAATTAAACACAAAATCAAGTATTAAGAAATCATACACCACAGTCCTTCTTATTATAATGTGAGGACATTTTAAGACACATTCTTAATGAAAAAAAAATTAATAAATGTTGCAATTAAGGCCATAAATGACATTTCTATATATTTCCATGTAAACACAAAAGGGTCTTCCAATCAAA
Source organism: Pinus tabuliformis (assembly GCA_031772625.1). Lineage (NCBI taxonomy): Eukaryota > Viridiplantae > Streptophyta > Pinopsida > Pinales > Pinaceae > Pinus > Pinus tabuliformis. Next base: position 1,343,534,855 of record CM062819.1, on the reverse strand, counting down.
CATTGTCCAACATTAAATACCCACCCAAACATTCAAGAATAGTATTAAGCTTCCCAATTTAATTGTAAGGAAAAAAATAGTATTTTTGTATTTAAGCAAGTCACTCACAATATTTGACATTCCAAATCATTACTAGTACCCGATTAGGAAATCATCAACGAAATTATTCCCACTATAGTTATATTTAGAAGTTACTACTCTTGAAATTGGGATTAGTCTTGTGCATGAGCAGAATGGGGCTTTTATTCGACGATGAACAAAGTCGCCGTCATGCCACACTGCTATTTGAGAGCAAGAAGCGCCAGAACGCAAAAAGAAATGGCAGGGGGGGCCTGCATGTTGCAGAACTGCTCCCACCTTCCATGCAGTGGCCAAAACTCACCAGATCCGGACCAGATCTACCTGACCCAGCCATTTTTCGAGATCACAAGCTGCAGATCGGTGGCACCAAGCACAAATCAAGCAGAGGGGAGGCAGATCTAGACATGCACAAAGGAGAACAACTCAAAATGAGACCAGATCTGGAAGTTCGAGGGCCAGATCTGGAAGTTTGCCTACAACCAGCGCAGGTAAAAGCTTTTAGTTTTCAGATTCTGATTAAACCCCCACAGGGGAAAACTCGCTTAGTTTGGGTCCATGCAGGCAGCACTTCTCTGCAGTTGAAACAACAAATCTGGGCAGAAATGGGATATCCCGTGCAGATCCAACACCTGGTCAGTGGTAGGCGGTCACTCCAGGACTGTAAATCGATGGAAAGCTATGGGATTGGATCAGGATCCATTATTACTTTAAACTTCAGATTGAGAGGAGGGGCTCCACCTCAAGGACAGCAAAATGGAGACAAGGGGAAAAAAACTGCATCCTACAAAAACATTCTTCAGGGCAGCAGAGACGCAGGGCCATCTTCAGATCCAAGCAGAAACGTTCCCAGGCCATACATTGTAGATCAGGCAGAACAAACCCCAGCTATAAATCTAGATTCTACAGGGCTTGACGATTTCGTCCAATCCTATGAAACACAAGCTCTAATCTGCCGATTTAACAGCTATTGGCCCAAACCCTTGGATCTATTCCATTGGATTTTTACTAGATGGACCATGGAATGTGAGATCCACCTATGTTCTAAGGGGTTTTTTATCGTAAAATTTACATCCCAGGAGGTCAGAGATACAGTTATCAGTACAGGCCCATGGTTCTGGGGAACTTCGGGGCTGTTTATGACCCCATGGTTCCCGAATTTTGATCCAAACCAAATGACAGTTACCAAAATGCCAGTCTGGGTCAGACTATACAACCTTCCTTTGCACTTCTAGAACGATCGAGTCTTGGAAGGCATTGGAAACAGTATAGGGAAATACATTAAAACAGATCTGGAAAGGATCGATGACAGGATCTATACTTTCACACGTATTTGTGTGGAAGTAGATTTAAGTAAAGGGCTGTCGGACAGTATAAAGCTAATCTACAAACAACAAAACTGGCAGCAGGTACTAGATTATGAAAACACGGCCTTCAGATGCAGGCTATGTAGGCAGACCGGACACCTGCAAAGTACATGCCCAGAAGCAAAGAAAACCAACAAGAAGCAGAAAGGGAAGCAGAAGAAAGGCTGGCAATTCTCACCCCCAGATTCTGAGGAAGAAGAGTCAGAAGCAGAGGAGGAAGTGACCCCTGCAGAGAAAACTGAGATATCACAAGAAATGGAGAATCAGAAGGGAACTAGTCTGCATGACAAGACAGAGATGACAAGGGTGGATCCAAGCACGGGAGGCACCAAACGTCATCACCACTCTGATACTTCAGACTCAGATAAAGAAACCATCCCACAGAACACAGAAACTCAGATAGTTATAGCTTCGACCGAACCCTCTCAAGGAGAATGGCGTAAGGTCGAAAAGAAAAAGGGGAGAAAAACGTGAAGCATGAATCTCATTTGCAGCTGAAATTTTTGTTTTGTTTCTCTTTTTCTCTCTCTTTCCTCTCTTCTCTTTTCCTCTCTATTCTTTTCTTTTGCACGTTAGCCTCCTAACGTTGCGGGGGTGCGAAAGCACTCGAGCCTTAGTGGCATTTGCTATATTGTAACTTTCATTATTTTTTAATAAAAGTTACTGCTTTTTCCTTTGGAAAAAAAAGTCACTCACAATATTTCACTAATCAAAGTCTCAAAGTATTGTGCTCAAGATGCTGGTAAATTAAAATACTTAATTTGATAGTTCAGTAACATGATCATAATAATTATATTGATATGTATGCTTATTTTGGAATAAACGTTCCATAATTTTAATTTAATTATTAATAATTATTAGGTCTCTATAAAATATTATAGAATATTCTTAATATTTGTCACACATCAAAGGTTGAGATTTATCTAAAAAATAGTTACACCCCCATTTAATTAAATTGATCAACTAAGAAAATGTCATATAAACATGACTTATGGTTTTTGGGGTTATGGTTTTTAGGCAGGTGGTATTAGTAAGCCATGGTATTGGCCCATTTTATTTTAACAAAACCTATTTGCAAATTAAAAATCTTCATGTTAAAGTGGGGTGAATCTCCATGGTTTAAAATTGTGTTATATCTCTCATGAATTGGTTGTTGACAATGCTCAACTCGGCTCCACATCTTTACAAGTCAAATGCATAGGTCTGATAATGTTTCCATTGCTTCAACACAAAGACCATACATAATTATCGCTTTGTCTTCCTCGATTCAACATTGATCACCTACAACAAATTACACATACTCAATCTAGTGTTTCTCACCTATAAAATCCTTTCATATTAACTTAATGACAACAAATGATACACAAAATTTCTTAAATTGTCTTATCTTAAACTCTGATACCAGTTGATTAAATATGGAAAACAAAAATGATAATATTATAGACAAGACAAGGATACAAGAATTGGTATAAAATAGAGTTTTATTTTATGTTTCTATATCCTATTTTCTCTCATCTTACTTTATCTCTTTGTGAGGTGTCAAGGTGAGAGAAATTGAGGTGGTTTCAATAATTATGTTATATATTTGAATCATTGAAAGATGAATATAGTGTGAGTGATTATGGCTTGAATCCTTTTCTGGCGATCTTTTTGTCTCTTTTATTGTCTTTTTATTTTTTTATTTTTTATATTTTATCATTCAAAGTATAGGAGATAAGAGTTTCCCCTATTGTGGGGAAACTATAAGAGAGAATAACAGGGGGAGTAACCATATTTTGTGACTACATGCATAAGACTTACCAAAACCTGCTGCAATTGAGAAGTTTGTCCCATAAGTAAGAAAACCAACCAGGAGAGTAATAACATAAGTTATTAGAGGGCTAAACATATTATACAAAACAATAAATAAAATTAACCTAAGAGTCATGAAGAAAAGGAAGTGTCCAATTCAATGGGTTGGCCTTCATCTTTGCATTAAGGCACCATTACTAGGCTTAGAGGCAAGTTGATTTTTAAGGGGGCAAGATGACCTTCGACATCCATCAACGACATCTCAATTCATCCAATTTGTATAGAATATTTTCCTTTGCATCATGTCTGTCAAATAGTACTTTCCCAAGAAGCAATTTTAGATGCCAATTAAAATCCAATATATAAAAGTAATGGCTTTGTGGGCTTTGAGTATTCTTGATGTCAAGAATTTAGTGAGCAAGATTATCCAGAACCTCTACATCCAAAATTCCTTGATGTTCATGGTGAACCTCATCCTCCATAAAATTAATCTCAAACTAAATCTCAAGGGAAATGTGGGCTTGAAAGTGTTGAGTGGAAGCCTCAACACAGAACTAAACTCTTGAACCTCCAATTCCCCTTGTTCGTCACTGCACCAATGACAATTAACAAACTGGTGGGTCATTGTTGTCGACAAAAGGAATAATATGCTAGAAAGGGAGCCCCAAGTACGAGGGGTGGAATAAATGCGGCCCAAAGAACATACCAAAACCTTCTACGGGGACCTCTAGTGAATCTGAGGAAGTCAAGGAATATACATTGTTGCATGATATTGCTAGCATGAAAAGAAATCCAATTAGGAGGATTGGAGTGAGACAAGAAAAAAGAGATACAATAAAGATACATGAATGGTAGGAGAAACAATAGAGAGGGGGCCAAGAATACGACGTTTTGTAGCATATCTCGATGTCTGCAACCCAAATATTGCATAAGAAATCTAGATGAAGCAAAGGAATGAAGTGTATTAATGTGGGACACCATGCAAGGTGGTGGATGCTTCTCCCCAAACCAAGATTGTTGTTTAAAAATAACATCTTGCATTTGCTAATATGTGACCATGTGATGAATGTAGATTTGGACATATCAAATCATATCTACAATTTGGAAGATAACATACAACATTTCGATCACTAAGAAAATTACTGGAAAAACCGTGGCACTAGTTTTTGTACATTGACAATATGGGTGCAATATTTATTTATATTTAGCAATACTCACGTGATCCCCTTAAATAGAAACGTGTCATCTTTATAGGTTGTTTCCCATGGCTCCTTCATAGGAGATTTCATTGAATATGCCAATCCTTTTCTTGTACTATGCAGTAACAACACATAGAGACACTAAAATTGGGGAGATGGGTTCAAGTGGAATATGATTTTCTCATCTAAGTACTTCTCATTAATCAACATCTTTATTAAATTTAAGAATTATATTTGAAAAAATCGACATGTGGTACGGTTCTCATGGGAAGAGGCCTAACATAATAAAGTATTAGGAAAGTTACCATAACTTTCACTTGACACATGAAATTCAGTTCACACATATGGAATTGAAGAAAGGACATATCAGAGTATTACAAAACACATTTTTAGACCCAAAATGGTTCAAGCCTTAGATATATATCAATAAAACTTCAGTCATTCTGACATTCTCCAAATTAAGGTACTTAACTTACTACTGACTTAACTATTTATTAGAAGATCAATTTTCTTTGGTGACTAAAGTTGTGATAAAAAGGAGTGTTACTATTATTTTCCAACATGTCTCAAAATAAAGATGCTTCACCCAATTAAATCTATTGAAGGCTCATCCTTGACTCATGAAGAAAGTGAATACTTAGAATTTAGGTTATCTTAATTATAAAAGAAAGTTAATGAAATGGATGGTAGTATTCTACGAAAGGTGGATTTATCAAGTTCTCAAGAAAAAATTAAAAGAGAAATAGAAAATAAAATGAATGAAAATAAGAAAGAAAAACAAAAATCCATGATTTCCATGGAAAAAATTCTTTTTGAGAGGCTTTCTAAAAGGGATGTGGAGATCCAAGAAAATCATGAACATAAGGAGAAGCTTGGTGTTGAGAATCAATCTCATATGGGGAGTATGTTATCACAATTGGAGAGAAAAATATTGAATCGTGGAACCATAATCATGCATTTTCAATCCAAGATACACATCATCAAGGCTTCAAGTCAGCACCAATAAACTGCTACATTCCAAATATTGGTACGAGGAAGTTTCACTGTAATGATCCCATAACATGGATATCTCAGATGGAGCAATACTTTGATCCATAGTAGGTGGCATCCTCACAAAAGGTAAACATGTCATACCATGTTTTTAGAACTAGAGAAACATGTATGGTATCAATGGCTTTGTGAAAGGAAAAATGATTTTGTTATAACTTGGTCAATTTTTACAAAGGAATTGATAGCACATTCTTGGGATATTAAGAGAGATAAATTCTTCATTCAATTGGTAAATATTCAACCAAATTGTCTAGTTACACATCACTTAAATAATTCCAAAAGATGAGTCTCATAGTAAAACATATTTTAGAGGACAATTTGTTAGACCTATTTATGGGAACTTTAAAGGTAAACATCCAACATCAAGTGCATCTCTTTAAATCTAAATCCATAAAGAAAGATTTTAGTCTAGAAAAGAAATTTGAAAGAAAAAACATGGAAGCTTAAAAAATAGTCACCAATAACTGTAGTGAAGATCATGCTCCCTCTTGTAATCTAACAAGGTTGAAGCCTCAATAAATGGATTAAAGAAGAGCAAAGGGACTATGTTTCAATTGTGACAACAAGTATATTAAGGGGCATAAATGCAATCAGAAAAAATTATTCTACATAGAATTTTAGGATACATAACATCAAGATTTGGAACAGACAAAAGATCTTGATCTCCACAAGTCTACTACATCAATATCTTGGCATGCATTGGCTAGCATCAATACTCCATAAACTCCCAAAATAGAAGGATGTGTCAAAAAGAAAAAGGTAACAATGTTGATTGATTCAGGCGATACCCATAACTTCATCAATTAAATATTAGTAAAGCTTCTCAATTATTTCATATATTTAACACAAGAGTTTCAAGTAATGATTGTAAATGGAGGCACCATAAATTGTTTAGGGAGGTGCCATTGTATTAAGTGCAGTAGAGGGGAATATTTGTTGGACAGTCCCATGATTGCAATACAAATGGGTGGTGTTGATGTTGTAATAGGAGTCCAATTGTTATAATCGTTGCGAACACTTACCTTTCATTTTTAAGATATCTTCATAATATATACCTAAGAAGGGAAGGAAATTGAGCTTAGAGGTATCGAATGAAAATCCTCTAAAGTGATAACCTCTAATGGAATGACAAAATTACTCAAAAATAGGACCCGGGGTGTAATGGAACAATTATGTTCACTAAATTTTCAAATGTAAATTTATTATCTATCTAAGGGGATCTCCATAAAGTTGTCAACAATCATCCCAAGTTATTTGGATTAATTCCTAAGTTCCTTCCACCTAATCAAGATCATGACCATGATATTCATTTTTGGTAAGGAAGTGTATCCAAGATAAATGAAGAAGGGAAAATGAGACAAAAAGTAGAAAAAAAACCTTCAAACAAGTATTAAGCATCCGAGTCACACCAAACAATTGTGGAGTACATCACTAAATAGAAGAACCTACAAGTGGAAGAGATTACATGGGAAGATGACTTATTCTTGCAAAAACACTAGAATTTAGTCAAGTTTTGAGGAAAACACTTATTTGAAGTAGAGGGGCATGTTAGTCCCTATATAATCCCCATTTTAACCCTCGAACCCATTACTAATCTCTAGTTATTGAGAGATTACATTTCTATTGTTAAATTGCTATGTAGGCTAGAATCCTCATGGTCTCAATTTATTATAATTTTACCCCGTGTCTTCTATATATACACTAAGGATGCTTAGTCTTAGAATCATCCAATATTGTATTGTATATTGTATTCATTGTAAAAGGAAGGTTCCCCCTTGAGGAGGATTGTAATTATTGGTTTCTTATTTTTTTAAGCCACGAAAACCATAAAATGTCTTTAAATGTTCAAAAATACGTCCTCTGCATTTATTTAGCAAGGGAACTTACCACATGGACCCCCAACACTATTTCTTTCAGTTTCATTAATCATAGCACAACTTACTATTTTTGGCAGTTTTTCGAGTCCTGGACTTTTGGAGCCGTTTTGAGGCCCTGAACAATGTTTTTTTGGAAAACAAGAAAACACATAGCCTAATTTAGGTTTTTGTAGTCAAAATTTGTATTCCTTGAATAGATATTTCTAACGAGGTATTGCCACGTTGAATGAGGATCGCATGCCAAAGTTACGACCCCGAGAAGTTGGTGTACCAATTAGCCCCAATGGCACCCACAAACTTTTAGCGCTTCATCTCCTAGTGTTAATTTTTTGGATGTTATCAATTTTCCCTTGTTTAGATATAATAAAAAGTCTTGCAAGCCTCATTTTAACACATTTCAAAGGCATGTATTTTCCACATGTCTTCTCAGATATAAACTAACATCGCTCGAGCTAGTTTATTTCCATTTTGCATGTAAACAATTTCAATATTTTGTTATCAATGAATTGAAGTTAAATTTTCATTATATCTCTATGTTTCTATTCAAATATGTATTTAATTTCATTCTTGCATAATTCTGGATCAATGGTATTAGAGTGGTTTTCTGTTTCTCTGTTTTTTTGTGCATGTCCCCAATAAGGTCGGGGTATAAGGAGTTAGGGCTCGAACTAGTTGAAACTTTGCAAGGCTAGCTTTTTTGACCCCAATGGCCTCCTATGGTGAAAGAAAAGAAATATGAAGGAGCAAGAGATCGTTTCACAATATTGCTCAAAGAAGCCATTGAGAAAAAAAGGAATGCAATGATGGACAAATTTGCCCAAATCCTTTAGCGGAATCCCACTAGCGATGCATCTTCGTCTAGCAGCCACCCTGGAGTCACCACTCCCTTTAAGGTACAAGTCAACTTTGACATTCACATATTTGAATTCTAGATAGATGTACATGATGTAAATAAATAGTTAAATCTGTTGGAAGGATAATTTTTGGTTCATGATTTTCCCAATAAGAAAAATATTACTTTTTCACTTCTCAAAGTCACCCCCGACATCAAGGACTGGTAGGAAACCTATTGTAAGTAGAGGGTCGAGAGGGAACCCTCACTATTTTCATCCACACCCACTTGGAATTATTTCCGAGACACCATCAAGGAACAGTATTACCCTATCGGGAGCTAGGAAGATAAGTACATAAACTGGACAACACTGCGATGGGGAAGGGACCAAGACTTGTCAAATTTCACAAATATTTTTCATACCCTTCGCAAGATTTTGGGTATCAAGGATTCTGAGTTGCATATGGTATTCAACTACCACGACTGTCTACACAAATACATCTAGGACAAGAAGGAGTTCTTGGACATCTCCTCGCTTGGCTTTGCCTATTGATACGCTATCAAGATCGAGAAAAAATTTAAATAGAATAAGGGAGACTTTGGATCTATGAATCCAAAGCAATGGAAAGGCGCCCCCAAACCGCAGAATAAAAGGAAAATCCAAGGCAAGGTGACCCAGGATAACTTGTCAAAACCGCAAGTAAAGAACAACACCACGAAGACAAAGAAGGACACAAGAAAGTTGTGTGAGTTCCATAAGAGCCCCACTAACAATATAATTGAGTGTCGATCCAAGCAGTCATTGGTGCCCGAGTTGAAGGCTTCAGAGTCAGATGCATTTTTTTACTCTAATTCAGAAGTCGATAAGGGGAATGACAAAGGGAAGCAATATTATTGATGTGGAGCCTAGTGCCACCATTGCCACCACCAAGATCTAGAAGATTGAGCCTGAAGATCCAGAGGAAGGGGAGTGTCTCCTCCACTTGTAGATGTGGGTGAAGGAGTCTCTACTGCAGTTCATTGTCAATAGTGGGAGCTAAAACAACCTCATCTCAATAGAGTTCATTAAGTGGTTGGGCCTACCGACCACACCACACCTATAGCCATACACCATCGAGTGGCTCCACCAAGGATGAGATCTTCGCGCCAGCCAACAGTGTCATATTCCCTACATATTCAAACCCTTCAGGAATGAGGTACTATGTGACATTCCTCCTCTTGAATTTTGTGATGTATTATTATGCCAACCATACATGTGGAAGTGTCATGCTATGTATGAAATCAATACTTCGCTATGTTATTATTACTTTGGGCAGTAAGCTATACATAATACAAGAGGTAGCCTCACCTACTGTCATTTCTTGGGTCTCCGCTAAAAAATGTAGTAATATCATCTCCCAGACTAGGAAAATTGTTTTCTTTTTTATTTGTTCTCAAATTAAGGGGAATATCATGGCCACATCCATGGCCCCCATGAATGGTTCCACCACACAACAAAATCAAGTGGATAATTTCATGGAAGAATATAGGGACATCTTCTTCTCACTCGCAGGAGTACTTTTGCACTGTCAAGTCAAGCATTCGATCGATCTAACTCTTGGATCACGTCTACCGAATGGGTCGATATACCACTGCTCTATTATGGAAAATGAATAAATCAAGAAGAAGATCTAGGATTTTATGCAAAAAGGGCACATCTGACGAAGTTCCTCACCTTGTGGGAGCCCGATTGTACTTTTACAGAAGAAGGATGGGACCTGAAGGATCTGCATTGATTATCGAGCACTAAATAAAATTACTGTCAAGAATAGGTATCCAATCCCACGGATTGATGATATTATTGACCAACTCAAAGGGGCCCATTATTTCTACAAAATTGATTTAAATTTTGGTTATCAACAAGTTCCAATAGAACCCATGAATATATGGAAGACCACCTTCAAACCCAAGGAGGGCCTTTTTTGAGTGCTTGGTAATGCCTTTCAGGTTGAAAAATACCCTTGCAAATTTCATGAAGTTAATGGATGAAATATTATGTCCCTTTACCAACTTGTTCATGGTTGTATATCTAGATGACATCCTCATCTCCAGCAAGAGTTGGGAAGAGCATTTGCAACACATTTGGCAGGTCCTTCAAACCCTATGGCAACACAAACTATGTGCCAACTTGGATAAATGCACCTTCGGCATGAGAGAAGTACAATATATGGGTTACACCATTGATGAGAAAGGTGTGCATGTGGATCCAGGGAAGATCCAAGTCATTTGGGATTTTCCAGCCCTAACCACTCTAATAGATCTTCGCATCTTTTTGGGCCTTGCCAATTTTTATCGGAGTTTCATGTTAGGATTATCTCATATCACTTGGCCTTTAATTCAAGTTACCAAGGGTGGAGTGAAAGAAAGAAAAAAATTTCTCTGAGTCCCAACAAAAGGAGTTTGTTGAATTGAAGCACCACCTCTTCTTTGCACCAATAATCACATTTCCAAGTCTGCAACAACCATTTGAAATTGAGATAGACACCTCTCACTATGTTATTGGTGTAGTTATTACCCAACAAGGCATCTGGTGGTCTATCACAGTGAGGAAAGTTCCCTCACAATTTGAAAATACCCCACCTATGATAAGGAGATGTATTCCGTCATGCATGATTTTCGGTAATGGAAACATTACATTCTGGGGAAGGGACAGTCATCCACACAGATAACCAACACCTACAGTTTATATAAACCCAATGGAAGTTGCAGAATGATTGACATTAGAAGTGTTTCACATATATACACCAATTCCATTTGAATAGAAAATACAACAAGGGCAGCACCAATCATGATACAAATTTCTTCAGTTGGCCACCAGTTGCAGCACTAACCATTGTTCTCAACTCTTGTGGCCACGAGAACTATGGATGGAAACAACAATATAAAAATGATCCATATTTTGCCACCACATTCTAGATGCTAGCGGATGGAAAGAAAGTTCTACACTTCCACCTCCAGGATCCATTATTATGCTACATGGACCACCTTTGTGTTCCTTTAATCAAATGTGCCAAGATGATTTGGGAGGCGCATTACAATCTGGTCATGGGACACTTTTGTATGGAAAAAATTGTGTCCGTACTATAGAAGTATTTTATTGGCCAAATCTCCGACAGTATGTTGGAGAATACATTAGATCCTCAACTATTTATGACATTGTCAAGCCAACTATTAAGAAGCAAGGCTTGTATACTCCTCTGTCTACTCCTAGACAACCTTGGGAATGAATCTCCATGGACTATATGTTTATTCTTCCTTCTGCCAAGCATGGAAATTACTTTGTATTTGTGGTCATCGATAGATTTTCTAAGATGGCCATATTGGCTGCCTATCAGAAGAGTATCATAGCTGAGGCGAATTCCAGACTCTTCTTTGAATGAGTGTGGGTACATTTTGGGATCTCATGGACCATCGTATCAGATCAAGGTAGCAGTTTCTTAAGCGTGTTTTGGTCGAGCCTTTGGTCATTGTTGGACACTAAGCTCACCAAGTCGACTGCATTTCACCCTTAGACTGATGGCCAAAAACAGGTCATCAATAGGATAATTGTCCACATACTACACATGTACAACTCTAAGCATCTGTATAAATGGGATGAGAGTCTTCCCTATGTGCAACACAACTATAAAAGAGCTCTCCATAGCTCAACTAGCCACAACCCCTTTGAATTGGTCTTGGGATTTCAACCATTATGTCCCCTTGATGTTGCACTGCCTTTTGCAACTATACAGAAAGAATCTAACCATGTTTAGTTTGAAGTTGATAAAGCCACCAAGTTTATTGAGTGTATTCAGCACATCCTAGATAAATTCAATTCCAAATAAAAACAACGGCATGATCAACATCAAGTGTCTTATAAGTTTCAAGTGGGCAACAAAGTTTGGTTACATCTGCAGAAAGAGCTCATTGATGGAGCCCATCATAAGCTTCAACCACTCTGATACGGGCCTTCACCATCACCAAGGTTGTGAGAGACAACACTTTCGAGCTTAGTATCCCCCCACTCCTTGACTTTCACCCCATATTCAATGTGGACCGCCTTCTGCCATACTTTCCACCATTGTTGCACACATCAAACATCATTGAGCAGTTGACACCAATAGAGCTCAACCTGAACTGCATTGAACATGACACAAATTATCTGATCATGGAAAAATAGATCAATAACACTTTCAAATAGAGGATCTAACTGTATCGAGCTGTCAAAGCTGACTAACTCTTGCACCAGGGCAAGTGGCTCACCAGGGACCAAGTTCAGCAGAAATTTCACCATCTCATAGAGGCACTCAACACAATGCGGACCATTGCTTCCTAAAGAGGGAGGATTGATCCAAGTGGATATTGGTGGCTACCCAGCTATTCACCTTGGACCCCCAACATTGTTTCTTTCAATTTCCTTAATTGTAGCACAATTTACTATTTTTGGCAGTTTTTTGGGTCCTGAACTTCTAGAGCCATTTTCAGGCCCTAAACAATGTTTTTTTGGAAAACAGGCAAACCTAAAGCTTACAATAAGGGTTTGTAGTCCTCAGATAGATATTTCTAATGAGGTAGTGTACGCATCAAATGGAGATCATATGCCAAAGTTATGACCCCCAGAAATTGGTGTACCAACTAACCCCAACAGGGCCCACAAAATTTTGGCGCTTCATCCCTTAGGGTTAGGCTTTTGGATGTTTGTGGTTTTTCCTTGTTTCTCAATAATAAAAAGGTCTGCGAGCCTCATTGTAACACAGTTCATAGGCATGTAACCACCACATCTCTTCTCAGAGATAAGCTATCATTTCCCAAGCTAGTTTATTTCCATTATGCATGTAAATAGTTTTAGTATTTTAATAGTACCATACATTCCCAAAACGTCTCAAGAAACCTTATTTTTTCTTACCTACTTAGTTGATCCATACATCTATCATTTCAAATTCATTTTTTTCTCTTTGTTAAAAAATGTTTCTCCTTATGTGTTGGAATAAAAAACATAGTTGTTACACTTAATAGTAACCACATTACGTTACCTTGGATATAGTAGTAGTAGCTTAAGCTATCCTAAAACATAAGTTAAACAATTAGTAAGGTATAAAATCAACAAATTCATCAAAAAAAATATTCAAGTTTAAATTTATCTACTCCAAGCATACACATCCCAAATGTTGAACCATAATATATAATAGCTCTCTAGAGTAGAGGTCAAAAAATTATTCTTGTGGTACATTCTTGGCCCTCCGGACCTAGTGTTTGAACCACAACTCTGATAACTCTCTACTTTCTTATTCTAGATTTGAACCATCTAGGTCTAGTGTTTTAATGATGCTCTTATACAACTCTATAACACACCCACCCCCTAATGCCATATTAAGGTTATGGGGCATAATTAGACCTGACCTTCAAGGTTTATTATGAATATGGGGATATCAAAAATCCCCTTTCATTTGTCTCCCCAAATCATAATTTTAACACTGCCACTGTCTTCTACTTTCCAAGAGCTTACCAATGGTATAAACTTCATCTCATTCTAAGCTCCATGCATAAAGGTATGTCCATTTGAATTTTTTCCCCTTAAGGGCCATAACATCATCTGTACATGTCCACGTAGCTAACATGTGATTTCCTTGGCCACGTAACACCCCCGCGCTAGTCCATTTTCCTAACCCACATGTCATAACGAGCCTATACATATCAGTGTTTTCCATAAAACACCCTTCGATCTAATCTTCGAGGTTTCAATATATGATAGGCCAATATGGCTACACCCACTAGTATGACAATACTTTGGTAAAATTGACATAACTATACCCTTTGATATGTCAATATGGCATATCCTTCGATACATAAATATGTCATACTTTTTGATACGCTGATATGGATACACTATTTTCATATGTCAATGTGAAACACTCAAGTATTGATATATTCAATAAGTTTCTTTATAATTGAAAACCTTTGAAAATCATTGATAAGCCAATAACCTTATGGCCAGCTTGGCATGCCACCTCCTCACTCTGCTACCCAATCATAACTACCACACGACAAAGTTCGACATGCAAAACACGTGGCATGGATGATGTGTATACTAGGATATTTGGTTATTAGAGGTTTTCCAAGCCTAGCGCACATGAAAAATATAGCATGTCAATATGTTGGCATGACAACTCATCCTACCACATCATATCACCACCTAACATGTGGCAGCTACTCATGTGTTCCCTACCATGTGGCGTAGTTGATGTATGCCACATGTCACTCATATTTGTACAACTAGTGTACTTAGAAATGCCAAAACATAGGTGACATTTTTCATATATGTGGCATTACCACATCATCATTTGTAATGTAATATTGATGTCACCCTCTAAAGACTCCTAATACTCCCATACTTATTATATTTGTGGCCATCATTATAGGCACCCCATCAACAAATTTTTTACCATCAAGTAACGACCCATCTACTCAAGTTGCATCATATTGGGGGTTCCCGCAATGAATTCCTAGTAGTTCTTGTAAGGCCTAGTATTTGGTAAGCTCTTTCTCAATTGGTCCCTAGTCATGGCTCCCATTGGGACATCTGACCAAAGGCTAAGACTAAGACTCCCAAACTCCAAATTTCACTGAGTAAATCAAAAACTTCTGCCTAATTTCACTTTCAATAAACCCAAAGGTTGTCATCCTTTCCAAAAAAACACCTAACTACCTTTGATCAAGCATCTTCAAGCCTTGTTATCTCAATTATTTATACTACAAGTAGGCCCACATACAAGTTCATCTCCATATACAGTAAAATCCTTAGGCTCCCATTCATCATATAGGTCTTACTTCACAAATAAAATATGAAAAATGATTTAGCTTGGACGTAATCATGAACATGAAATATAAGTATATCTATATACAACCATACAACCAAAGCTAGCCTTTCCATTTATGAAAATATGACACATAAAAGTCTCACTTAGCATAAGAGAAAGGCTTCCATTGAATACATCATACATATCTATAATAGAGATTTAGAGTAACATCAAAGCAAGTTATGCTAAATACTTCCTCACTATCCTTCATACTCATTAAATTTAACACTTGACGTGACTATACAACAACTTTAAACCTACTAAATCACACATGTGTAGTAAATCCAACATATTACTTAAACATGAAATATTGAAGAAAAATTATAGTTCATATGCAAAGAAGAAATGTACTTATTTGTTCCTCTTAAAATCGTTGGAAACTAAAGAAGAGACTACCACTCTCCACCAAGCCATAGGAATAACTACAATGAAAATTTCTTATAGTTGGTCAGCCTCAAGTTAGATATGATATTTGAAGTATGCTTCACTTAGGGTATTACACCAACGGTTCAATCTAGGGTATATAGAATGAAGGACAATCTCCTTCACTAGTTAGGAAATAAGGATTCCACTTCTCAAGTATTAAGTTTAGGTTGAATACACAACAAAGTATGGTTGTTTATGGCCTGCATAGCACAAAGGGAGACCCCTTTACCACTTTCTATGGTTCCCTCAGTGATACTCCCTCTTTCCAATGCTTCACATTCATAAACACAATCAAATATTCAAGTTCTTCTCGGCCTATCCAACTTGGAAATGGGTTCTCTCACTAGTTTCTTCAACTATCACAATTCAATTCTGGGATATGTGGTCCAATTTCCAAACACAAGTTTAAATGGTTATCGAGTTACATGTACACAATGATTCTAGTTTTATAGAAATCTCAAGTCTCTTTCTCTTTGTATTAGTTTTCAAATCGCTATTATCCTCTATCTTAATAATTTTGAATGACTTCCTTTCCCCGTGAGCATTGCCTTATGCATGAGAGGTCTCAAGTCCCCTTCTTGGGTTACAAATTCAATAATAACTCTACTATAAGGTATGTAGCCTATACTTGGGAAGTCTAGTACATCCTCCTCCTAGTTCGCTCATGACTACTTAGCAGTTGGTATTTCAACTACAACATCAAGGGTCGGGAACATTAATTTTAGGGAAGACGGGAAACTTCCCTATCTCCCTTACTAACTTCCTCAAGCAATCTATCATTTCAGAACACTGGGATTTGTACACGAGGTTTCACTTAGGGAGAAATATTGTTACAAATTAATTAATGGAGCAATGAAATACACAAAATATTATGGAAACACAAATACAAAAACACATCAAACAAGACAGACACAGATATACATGGTTCACCCAATTTGGGCTACGTCCATGGAGAAACATCTATTCCTTCCTTTTGTATTATCCAACAAAATGAAGAAATACAACCTAAAACATATCCAATGTAATTTCCTCTTTTCTCTCACATAGTCTCCTCTCTCTTTCTCGTTCAAAATAATCATACACAGCCGCAATACAATTCCCTCGTATAAAACAAGGGTTTCCTTCTAGAGAAAAAAAACCCTAAATTAACATAACTTATACTTTTAGATCATTTGTCTAATGAACATCCCAGATTGACTACAAAATTACAATATTTTACAAGGTGATTTTTCATCTATTTTTCGCTTCGGGGGCAACGCCCCTGAACCCCCATCGGGGGATTGCTAGCCCTCAAACCCCCCAACTAGGGGAGACATCCCCCCCCTCTGAGCCCTTGTGGGGGGGATAAGTCACCCCCATACACCCCCCCGTGTGCGTTGGCCCTCATTTTTGGTCCAGTTTGGATTAAGAAAACATACTTAGTTTCTATATTTTCCATCCATTTACCATCACATCAACCTCATTTTGATGTATTTTATGTATATTCAGGTATTTAAATTTAATTTTTCAATTTCTAAGAAGAATTTATGAAAATTGAATTTCAAGTGCAATTTTTGGACAAAGTCGGAAATTCCCATGATAGCTATATGGATGTCATATTTGCAAAACACCTGGGCATGAGCTGGATACATTTATGGAAAGCTTGGGAACTAGGACTGAACTAAATCCAATTGGTTTGGTCAAACCAAGCTAAATCAAGCCCGGTCAAAGCTGGTCAAACAGGACCAGTCATTCAGAAAATCCCTAGAAAATAGGGCAGTTTTATGATTTCATAGGATTTTCCATATTTTTAGTGATAGGTTGGATGAATTCGACTTGGATAGGTGGATATGGTTAGATATAGTTATTAGAGATACTTTAGATCAGTTTGTTTCATGATCTTCTATTTAAGCCAAAACTTTGAAGGCTTATGAAAGTAGAATTTGTATAATTTTATGTTGAGACATTTGAATATCTGAAGTTAATTTGAAGAACCTATTCCACTTTCATTTTGTTGTTCAATGGTGTGGATAATTGACTAGAGTTATAGTAGTTGATAATCTCTTCAAGTGTGCAAGGCAAGGGTGGAGGGCGCCCACTCCAAGCTAAGTACACTTCATTGTTAAACTAGCTTGATTTTCATGAATTAGTGGCTTTAGATTTGTTTACTTGTTTTGCTTCAGATTTTCTTACTTGAATTGATGTGTGATGATGATCCAGGTTCGAGTGTGAAGAAGGACCCTTCCAAGACCTTTTACTTTCGTGATGTGTTAAAATTGCTTTTTAAAATAACATTAACGAATACCTCTGTATGTGGAAAAGAAGACGAACATAATAATCATTAGCACATGAAAACATAAGCATTGATAACGGAGTTCATCCAGGAGGGACTACATCTCCGGGCCCAGTTGTCAAGAAGGTGTAGGCCACTGCATTAAGTGTTGTCAATAATGGTGATGTACACAAGAGATGATGTCGCAATCATACAAGGAAAATTCCCTCACGTAGGAGTGGCTCTAAGAGATGTTCCACAACCAGAACTCTCAGTCAAAAGACTCCTATCAGTATGACACAAAAAAATGCATGGTGCACATCTCGCTGACATGGCACAAAAGGGATGTCAAAAGCAAAACACATGCATGACGACAACAAGAGTATCCCAGCAATATACAGCAAGGGATCTCAAAGCATAACATGATGAGTTATGACAACAAGTACATCACATAAAAGATTCTGCATAACATGAAGCAAGGAATCATGACAACATGAAATAAACAAGATCCTGCATCAACATCAATCATGGATCTGTACAACATAATGCAGAAAGAAGAAGTACATGAACACATCATATACCTCACAACCAAGGGCCATCTGAAGAAGTGGATGTCTCAATGTTGAAGATGCTCGGACCATTGCTCCCAAGGCATCGATCTCATGAAGATGGCTACTCACACAAGAATGTGGACATCTGTACTGGCACTTAGAAAAGTGACTAGAATAAGAAATCTAAAGACACCATCAGATTTTTGGCATCGAGTAGTGCTGAATCGACTGTCCAAAATCTGAATTCTGAGAAGTTGAGAATTCTAGGCTCAAGGAATCTTCTAGATTCCCTCGGGATTCCTCAAAGATTTTGTTCCATGGATGGACTGGAAATCTGCAACTCATATGGCGAATCTGATCTTGCCATTGTGATCCCTGCGAAAAACCATGAAAAACAAGTATAAGCTTGACTATATTCTAAAATGTCAAAATTCTACCTCCTTGGGAAATTTTCATGGCTCATGGTTCTGCTCCCTGTTTTTTGCTAAAATCATGGTTCAACATGCATTCTGGAAATGACTGGAAAATGTAGACCTCTAATGAAGAAATGAACAACACCATTGTGTTCGTGGCAATGAGAGGTGTAAAAACCATATAAAACTTGTCAAATTCTGACAAAGTGAGAATTTTGCCTTCCTGCAAAATTCATGGTTCCTGCATTAAAATATTAATTAATTTACTACCTTTAAATTTGTGCGTACATTATGCCTCTCTCTCTCTTGAATTGCGTGCAAAGGTGAAAATCTAAGTTTAAATAAAACTCATCGGCAGATTTTCCAAGGTAAAGCGGTTATCGCTCAATGGTAAAAGAAGGCATTGGTCGAGGATAGGTCGGGGGACCAAATCCCACCCCTCCATAGATGAACCTTTTAACCATAATGACGCATAAACGGGGGTCGGGTCCGCATTGGGTGGCCCATCCCTTAAGTCCCGCATTAATCCTTATCGGCGCATATATATATTAATACATATGCATATATCATCGCACATATAAATCGCAATCGACGGTTGGCTATGGCGGAGGTATCGGCGCCCTAATCGGGGTTACGCCAACATACATATCGACATAATCATCGGCATATATAAATCACAATTAGTGCTTAACATGGGGCACTGGCAGGTTTATCGGCCCGATTTACGGGGGTTCCCCGATATATCGGCGATATAACATATGGTTGGGCCGTTAATATATATATATATATATATATATATATATATATATATATATATATATATATATATATATATATATATATATATATATATATATATATATATATATATATATATATATATATATATATATATATATATATAGATAGATATATAGTGTGTGTGTGTGAGAGAGAGAGAGAGAGAGATAGTTGTGGAGGGTTCGACAGAGGTTGTGACCGCCAATCCCAATATATATATATATATATATATATATACAATGCCAAGTGTCAATGGCTGATGGGCTGCCATGTGGGTCCCACCTGCTTACTAGGATGCCATGTGGCATACTGTGGGCCCCACTTTCCCCTGTCATGTCAAAATTTGAAGAGCTCTATCTTTTGCATATGAGCTCGGTTTGACGAGCCATTCGCACCTCCACGATTAGGACAAATAGGTCTTCGATTTGGTCCTTCTTTGAGTGTAATCCAAACACTTTTATTTTTGAGCCATCTTTGTCCTATGTGTCTCTCTAGAGCCACCTAAATCAATCCTCCCCACTTAGGATCTTTTGGTCCTCCAAAAGCATGGAAAATAATCTGCATCTCTATATGTACCCTGTCCACATCACAAACGTCCCAAAAAGGTCTCGCTTCCATCTCTTTCACCTTTGTTCTTCAGAGCCTTAAGCAACGTGCCGACACCTGCTACTTCTTGCAACCTATAGTACATTACTTGCAGATGACATGCTTTGAATGACATGACCAAACAAAAGACCCAGACGTCCCATACTTGCCACGAGTTTATAACACATACTCGGTGGTCAAGTTTACAACAAGATGGACGTAATACCCCAGCTATGACAACAAGGCCAACTCATCATGGTTGCTTCTAAAAGTGATGGAAAACACATCTTCACTGCAACACATGATTTACATACATAAGGCCAAACATTATTGTTTTGACAAGTGATGGAAACATAACATCACTTTCAGAGTTTTAACATGCGACTCAAAATACGACTCAAAACCTGACCAGACATCATTGTTGCTGACCAAGTGATGGAAATACATCATCACTTTTACACATTAAAATGCAACAAATGATTTACAAAAGAATGACCATGAAATGACAACATGTCTAGAAACCATTTCTCACTTATCTTTGTGAATTGGTCACCTCCTCGAGGTGGTTTTGCTTGTCAAACAACTGCTTTACCTGGTTCATGCACCGACGCTTTGTCTTTAGGCACTACTCTGGATGGAGCTTACAACAAGTGGCTCTTTGATGGCCATTTCTGTCGCAATGACTGCAGTAGGCTTTCTCTCCATACCTGCTTAACCTGTTTCTTTTCATGCTATCGAGAGGGTTTTTCACACCTCATGAGTGCTGCCATTCTTTTCCAACACTTGGAAAATATATGGTTAGGTAAACCACAAAAAGTGCATGTTTTTCGATGCCTTTGTCTTCGTATATTATTAACAACATGATCAAAATGAACATTCGAAGATCAAAAATGGTTATACCTTCCTTTGCTGTTTCTGATGTCAGCATGGCGATGAGAGCTTGCCTCAGCTCTCTCCCTACAATAGAAACTGCCATGGGATGATGGGGATGTTTTCCCATCATTCTCTTTCCTTGATGATGTCTCAGACAAATATAACACCTTTGAGCATTCTCCTCTGGTGTATCTTGAGCCTGCAAATTAATGCTCATGCACAACCTCCAAAGGTTGAGTTATGCCTTAGTTGTTATCACCAATCTCTTTCTCCTCATGCCTTGTCTTTGTAAGGAGCCTCATATTTGTCCCTGTAATCGAGATCTCCAAATCTTCAATAGACATCATACTATGAGAAGATTAAATCGAAAGGAAATCAACATCTTTTACCTTCTCTTTCAATTTGGAAAGAACTGATGAGGGTTGCTCATCATCCATTGTTGGTGGATCACTAACTATCTCAGCGCCTTCCCCAATGTCTTTCCTGACATACCCAAGTCCTGTTCGACACGATAATTCCTCTACTTGGATGGGGTTGACAATGCCTTGGCCATTAACACCCAAGCCTTTTGCTTCATACCCCATTCTCTTCAACAGTTTGGAGCCAATTCCTGTGGTATGATTTTCAAACACAGCAAAATCATCATCAAGAAACATACATGAAGATGGAGAACTACTTTTTACCTCATATGGTTTACACTGCAACTTTTCCAAGGCCTCGTCCATTTCTTGCAGCTGTAGTAGCAAAATTTGCTTCTCCTCTTTCTCTTCATGTAGACGCATCTTCAATTCATCATTCTCTGTTTGAAGATTATGTCTGTCTTGCTTAAGTTCTTTCATGGCCTCTTAGGTGGCTTTCAACTGAAGTTGTAAGCACTCCTTTTCCTCTATTTCTTTTTGTAGATCTTTATACACAATTTCCACTTTCTTGGAAATGTCAAGCATGGTCTCACGCATCGCTCTTTCCTCCTCTGTGATTGCACATTCCATTGTTCATGCTGCAATTCACATACACATAAAGACCGTTCTGATACCACTTGATCCAGGTCCGGGTGTGAAGAAGGACCCTTCCAAGACCTTTTACTTTCGTGATGTGTTAAAATTTCTTTTTAAAAGAACATTAACGAATACATCTGTATGCGGAAAAGAAGAGGAACATAACAATCATCAACACATGAAAACATAAGCGTTGATAACAGAGTTCGTCTAGGAGGGACTATATCTCTGGGCCCTGGTGTCAAGATGGTGTAGGTCGTTGCATTAAGTGTTTCCAATAATGGTGATGTACACAAGAGATGATGTTGTGATCATACAAGGAAAAATGCCCTCACGCAAGAGTGGCTTTAAGAGATCTTCCACAACTGGAACTCTCAGTCAAAAGACTCCTATCAGTATGACACAAAAACATGCATGGTGCGCATCCCAGCAACATGGCACAAAAGGGATGTCAAAAGCAAAAAACATGCATGACGACAGCAAGAGTATACCAGTAACATACAACAAGGGATCTCAAAGCATAACATGATGAGTTATGACAACAAGTACATCACATAAAATATTTCACATAACATGAAGCAAGGAATCATGACAACATGAAATAAACAAGATCTTGCATCAACAACAATCATGGATCTGTACAACATAATGCAGAAATAAGAAGTACATGAACACATCATACACCTCACAACCAAGGGCCATCTAAAGAAGTGGATGTCTCAATGCTGAAGCTACTCAGACCATTGCTCTTAAGGCATCGATCTCATGAAGATGGATACTCGCACAAGAATGTGGACATCTACACTGGCACTTAGAAAAGTGACTAGAAGAAGAAATGAGAGAATAATAAATCTGAAGACACCATTAGATTTGTGGTGTCGAGTAGTGCTGAATCGATTGTCCAAAGACCGAATTCTGAGAAGTTGAGAATTCTGGGCTCAAGGAATCTTCTAGATTCCCTCGGGATTCCTCAAAGATTTTGTTCCATGGATGGACTGGAAATCTGCAACTCAGATGGCGAATCTGATCTCACCATTGTGATCTCTGCGGAAAACCATGAAAAACAAGTATAAACTTGACTATATTCTGAAATGTCAAAATTTTACCTCCTTGGGAATATTTCATGGTTTTATGGCTCATGGTTCCACTCCCTGTTTTTTGTTGAAATCATGGTTCCACATGCATTCTAGAAATGACTGGAAAATGCAGACCTCTAATGAAGAAACAAATAGCACCATTGTGTTCGTGGCGATGAGAGGTGTAAAAACCATTTAAAACTTGTCAAATTCTGACAAAGTGAGAATTTTTCCCTCCAGCAAAATTCATGGTCCCTGCATTAAAATATTAATTAGTACATTGCCTTGAAATTCGTGCCTGCCTTTTGCCTCTCTCTCTCTCGAACTGCATGCAGAGGTGAAAATATGAGTTTAAATAAAACTCATCGGCGGATTTTCCAAGGTAAAGCGGTTATGGCTCATTGGTAAAAGAAGGCGTTGGTTGAGAAGAGGTCAGGGGATCAAATCCCGCCCCTCCATAGATAAACCTTTTAACCATAATGATGCATAAACAGGGGTTGGGTCTGCATTGGGCGGCCCGCCCCTTAAACCCTGCATTAATCCTTATCAACACATATATATATTAATACATATGCATATATTGGCGCACATATAAATCGCAATCGGCGTTGGCAAGTTTATCGGCCCGATTTATGGGGGTTCCCCGATATATCGGCGATATCACATATGGTTGGGCCATATATATATATATATATATATGTATATATATATATATATATATATATATATATATATATATATATATATATATATATATATATATGTATATGTATATATATATATATATATATATATATATATATATATATATATATATACATATAGTGTGCGATAGTTGTGGAGGGTTTGGCGGAGGTTGTGACTGTTGATCTCAATATATATATATATATATATATATATATATATATATCATATGGTTGCGATTGAAATTTTAAAGGGTTCGATGGGGTTTGTTGCCGCCAATCCTAAAACCATGTGCTGCTGTATTGTTTTGTTATTATATAGTTATTCTAATAACTATATTTTGAAACATTTCACTATATGGTGATTTATACCCATAAAAATGATTTTGTCTCTTATGGAGGTTATAGGAGACAAATGAGAGAATGCCAAGTGTTAATTGTTGATGGGTTGCCATGTGGGTCCCACCTGCTTACTGGGATTCCATTTGGAACACTGTGGGCCCCATTTTCTCCTGTCATGTCAAACTTTGAAGAGCTCTATCTTTCGCATACGAGCTCGGTTTGACGAGCCGTTCACACTTCCACGATCTGGTCCTAATTCGAGCGCAATCTAAACACTTTGATTTTTGAGCCATCTTTGTCCTACGTGTCTCTCTAGAGCCACCTAGATCAGATGATTTATATTTGTTGATGAATCTTGGTTTATTTATCATTTTGATATGAAGGGACAACACAATGTTCAAGTTGAACCCTCCTTCTATTGGACTAATGAATAAAAACTGAAGTTCATCTTTCTTGCTTTCAGTAATTTTATGAAGTTCCAATTTTCTAACGATAGCATCATGATGAATGAATTTGTGATGAGGAATATCAAGGATCTCCTAAGTTAGGAGCCCCTTTCATTGTTTATTTATGCATCTTAAGTTGTTGTCAATTAATGGTTTTTTATTTCTATTCATCAAGTAATATTATAGAATAATGACACAAATGGATCTCCTAAGTTAGGAGCCACTTCATCTCACATATATTGCAGAAGTGAATTAGAAATTATTTGATTAGATTTATATTTATAATACATATTTCCTTAGTTCTTCATATTGTGTCTTCTAATCTTGACTACATCTGATATCCATATAGTTTGGACATGCATCCAAGTTTTACAAACCTGGATTGATAATGAAATACTTGTGTTAATTTGTGTTAATAAATTAGCTCAACATTTTGGCGTCGTTGCCAGGGAGGCATTCATCAACATAGTCAAATAGAAGATAAAAACAAAATATAAAAAAAAAATGATAAAACAAAAACAATAAAAATTCAGTTATGTTATGTTTTTCTTAGTTATGTTTCTTTATGCCTAGAAATAGAGATCAGAAAGGTAGATTTATTAAACAAAACCCCCCATCTATAGAAGTAGGACCATCAAGACTAACTACATCGGTTGCTGGTAAACCAAAAATAGAGGAATTAGAAGAAAAACAAAGAACATGACAAAGATTAACTTTAATTAAAAGACAAAACTTTTTAGCCTGGGAGGTAAAAGGAAAACAAACTCCAAAAGAAACACCTACTTCAGAAAGACAAAAGGAAACAAGGAAAATTGTTAAACCAATAGATCAGCCCATTTTTGAGACCATAGATCAACCTATTTTCGAAAACAAGCAACAACTTGAATCTCAATCTGCCACCGAAATAGTTGAAACTATGACAGAATAAGGGCAAGGATCTATTATTCTCACCCCAACAAAGAGACTTGAATATGAAAGACAAAAAAGAGAATGGAGAGGAAAAAGAGAGGAAGAATAAAGAAGGGAAGTTGATAGAAAGAGAGAAGAAGAAAGAAAAATAAAGTATGACAAAAAAAGACTAAATGATAATGAACAAGATAATCAGGAAGTTACTTTGGGCTTTCCAATATTAGACACAAGTGCAATATTAGGAGAAGAAGTGAAAATGAAAAACATTCCACCTTCTGTATTGCCTAACTTTTATGGAATGTCAACAGAAGATCCTCACCCTTTTTTGGGCGCGGGATACCCCAAGGCAAGTTTTAGGGCTTAAAGCCCAAGTTTTGACTAAGTCCGATGTAAAGACTCCACGATTTGTGGCCACAGAGCGCAAAGTTGTAATTGAGTCATAGGGTTGTCCGCCTTTACTTTTGTAATGTAATGTCGGCTTGAGAGTTCTACCCATGGTCTACAGACCATGGGATTGTATAAATAGAGCAAGGCTCTAAGTGTAAAGAGACATCTAAGAATCTAAGAGATGATGGAGCATTGAGTCTAAAGTGTAAAGTCATGTCTTAGAGTCGTAAAGTGGGAGAAGGCTCTGTAGTTGAGTGCACAGAGGCCTAGTATTCCGCAGCTGAGTGCGCAGACCCCTGCAGCTGAGTGTGCAGGGCAGGTTGAGTCTGTAATCGATTGAAGCATTAATAAAGAGAAGTTTTACATTATTTCTGTATATCTTTTCATGTTTTATGCATTGAAGTATATTGGGTATGAATTGCAAGTGTACTATTTATTTGTTTCGCGAACTTATATGAATGTGTTGAATAATTGAATATAAGATAAAGTATCTATTTACGCAAAGATAACTAACTGTTATAAGAATATAAGTAAGATCTATGGTGTAACTTGGGGAAATAGCGTAGATCGTTGCTTTGGCAGCACGAAAGCTCCTCAGCCCCTGGTTAGGGCTACGCGAAGGTGAGTATAACAAAGCGTGAAGGCCTCACAGGTTAGGAAAGTGCGGAAGTGACCAGCGTGAAGGTATCCAAATTTGGACTAAATCGACCCCTCAGACATCTCAAGAGTGTGAAAACTTGGTTCCAGCATCCGCCCATACTGCTTCGAATGAGACCTCAGTCCGTACTTCGCGGGCTACTACTAAAAGGGCCAGTAGTACAGGGATTTGTTTGGGTAACTAATTCCGAACCTGAGTCAGGCCCCCTCAAGCCAACAAATGGTTCCATTGCCGGGACTGGAATCTGCATAGAGATGTCTGATGTCATATCATTGAAATCCAACTAAGAAAGAAACTGAAGGTTGGTTGGATAGGAGAATTCACGATTTTGCGACACGTGAGAACAGGAATCCGCGACTATCAAAGGAAAAGTGGTTAGACTACTACCTATACATAGAGATCCATGATATTTTCTTCGCATCTTTCCCTACTAAACTGTATGAGTGGATCGCGAAGCTAGCAAATAGCCAAGGAAGGTGGAAGGTCGATAATTCTATTGTGTGGACCCAGAGTTGGTGCATAGATTAGAAGCATGGGAGGATAATATCGTGTGTGCTACTGATCACTGGCTTGATCAGATTATAGGAGGATTCATTACTGAGTTCGCAGTAGATACTTCAACTAACTATAGCGAGGCTGAGCGACACTTTCTCAAAGGACCGTGAGGTAAGTACATAAAGTCTTTGAATACTTGGATTAAAATGTTATTGTGTGAAGAGAGGATTATGCACTTACCTTGATGTCTGGAGCCACACAAAGTGGAAAAACCTACAAAAACGAAGGAAGTAAGGGACCAGGGAATAACCCTTTGATTTCACCTCCGCGAGAGGACGAGGAAGAGCTCGCGAAGGTCTCACTGCGAAGTGTGATCAATTTGATAAGGCAGAGGATTCCGAGCATACCACCCCCACCCACACCACCACCAGCTTCACTGCCTTCACATGCATCTTCGCCCGTACCACCTTTGCCACCATCACGAGTCAATATGGCAAGCGCGATAAAGTTTCCTGTGTTCAAGGGAGTAGGAAATGAAGATCCGAACCAGTTTTGATTCGTGATAAGAGCCGTATGGGAAGCACATGGAGTTACAGATGATAATATAAAGAAAGCGACGCTAGTTAGTGCTCTACAAGATTGCGCGTTGACCTGGTATATTAAGCATTCCAATGACAATCCGAATGCGGGGATCACGGATATCCAAATTGCACTGAACAGAGAATTTAGCAGGCTGAAGTCAAAGGCACAGTCGACCATTGGATTCAAAGAGATCACAATGCTACTAGAAGAGACTCCTTGGGAGTTTGATCAGAGATTGAAGTGCACAATTCATGAAGCTAATATGACTTTGACAAATGGACAGCACCGCGAATGGTTTGTAGCATCGCTAATGCCGCATTTGAGGAACACGTTGTCACAACAGAGGTTAACGACTCAGGCAGAGGCCTTGGAGATCGCGATGAGGCTGCATGAGACCCTGATACATGATCCTAACCTAGAATTTTAACAGATCCACGTGCAGTTGAAAAAGTTATGCCTTGTGATGCAGAGTCTGAAACAGGACAAGACAGCCCAGTCAGTAAAGTGCGCGAAGTGATCTGCATGAAGGTAGTCATAATTAGACTAAATCAACCCCTCAGACATCTCAAGGGTGCAGAAACTTGGTTCCGACATCCCCCATATTGTTTCGGGTGAGACCTTAGTCTACGCTCCGCGGACTATTTCCGAAAGGGTGAGTAGTACAATGATTTTTTTGGCTAACTAACTCCGAACTTGGGTCAAGCTCCCCTCAAGCCAACAAATGGTTCCGTTGCCGAGACACTGCAACGGCCACAGAAGGCAGCAAAGAAGGAAGCAAAGAAGGAGCATGAGGGTCAGAAGTCGCCTTCGCCTGAGCAAGAATAAGATATGGAGAAAGAGACAGAGGAGGGTGGCACGGACCTACAAACAACGATTACACAATTACAACACCAATGCCCGAGAGAGCAAGTGGGGCCGCAAAAGAAGTCGAAAGCGTCTAAGACTTCTTTCGACCCGATCACCCTCACTAAGGGAGATCTACACGATATAGGGGAGACAGTGCGTGTGAAGTCACCACAGAGGCCCTCCCCAGTTGGCGGAGGAGAATTAGATTGTGTTGGGGGCCCTCTAGGCACAGATTTAGGAGTTGCAGGTGTGCACTCCCCAGGCTGGTACTCTCTCGACTAGCCTCGCAGTAGGAATGACCACGGTTGAGGAAATGTTGTGCGCCCGCACGACCAACACAATAGTGCTTCCAGAGGGGGCACTGGTTACAGAAAATGAGGCCGATAGGCCTACAGTCAATGCATTAAAAGGAGTAGTAATCAACATGGTTGCACTCCCTCGGGAGAGACTCTATGTCTTGCAAGACAAAGTGACTACATAACTACGGGCCAGGGAGGGTCGCATGCTACAGGTGTTAAGTGAACAAAGAATCAGCATTGAGAAACTATGCCTATAGCGTGATGAGGTAGTCACACAGAACTGATAAATGGTGTAGGTGATTGAGGAGGCCTACCAGATGGTCCCTGAGTTGGCCATCCCAGCAGAGGTGCGCATTCAGAGGTTAGCAATAGGAGTGCGTGAGGCACAAGAAGAGATGGCCAAGGTTCAGTTGGAGCTAAACCTTTAGAGAGCAAAGCTTCGGTTGAAGGTGTAGCCTTCAACTCCTCCAGAGTTAAGAGAACAGTGCGCCAACGCCATTAGATCGGGGATGGAGGAGATCAACAGTGCAGTGAAGGACTGCACAAAAATGTTGGAAGAGTCGTTCAAGGTCCTCACCACTCTGTAGGAGGACCCAAACATACATCACTTAGAAACAAATACGCATGAGCTACAACAACAGTATGATGACTTCAAAGGGACCGTGCAGACGGTGGCCCTCACACAGAGGCTCGCGCAAATGCAACAAGCAAAAGTGCTTCAGGAGAAAGTAGACACAGCACGACACAAAGAAGCGGTTCTAAAAGTGTGAGTCCAATCATGGATCGACGAGGCCTTCATAATCATAGTAAAAATTGAAGGCAAGCTCACGCAGATGCAGTGGATGCAGGAGTAGATATAGGGAAGCAGTTCAGATACCACGGTCTCTGAACAGCGCGTCTAGGAGATACAACAGGTAGCCGCTCAGTGCACTGCCAACCTTGTAGCAGTCCAAGCAGAGTTGGGAGGTCTCCACACGAAGATCTCCACACCGATAGAGTGACTCAAGGGTGAGTCATGATGTTTGTGTTGGGGGCATGTTGGGCACGGGATCCCCTAAGGCAAGTTTTGGGGCTTAAAGCCCAAGTTTTGACTAAGTCCGATGTAAAGACTACGCGATTTGTGGCCACGGAGCGCGAAGTTGTAATTGAGTCATAGGGTTGTTCGCCCTTATTTTTGTAATGTAATGTTGGCTTGAGAGTTCTACCCATGGTCCGCGGACCATGGGATTGTATAAATAGAGCAAGGCTCTAATTGTAAAGAGACATCTAAGAATCTAAGATCGAAGAATCTAAGAGATGATGGAGCATTGAGTCTAAAGTGTAAAGTCATGTCTTAGGGTCATAAAGTAGGAGAAGGCTCTGCAATTGAGTGCACAGAGGCCTAGCAGTCCCGCAGCTGAATACGCGGACCCCTGTATCTGAGTGCGCAGAGGCCTAGTAGTCCGCAACTGAGTGCACGGACCCCTGCAACTGAGTGCGCAGGGTAGGTTGAGTCTATAACCGATTGAAGCATTAATAAAGGGAAGTTTTACATTATTTCTGTGTATCTTTTCCTATTTTATGCATTGAAGTATATTGGGTATGAATTGCAAGTGTACTATTTATTTGCTACGCGAACTTTTATGAGTGTGTTGAATAAGTGAATATAAGATAAAGTATCTGTTTACGCGAAGATAACTAACTGTTATAAGAAGATAAGTAAGATCTGAAGTGTAACTTGGGGAAATGGCACAGATCACTACTTTAGCAGTGTGAAAGCTCCTCAGTGCCTCGTTAGGGCTATGCGAAGGTGAGTATAACAGAGCGTGAAGGCCCCGCAAGTCAGGAAAGTGCACGAAGGTATCCACAGTTGGACTAAATCGACCCCTCATACATCTCAAGGGTGCGGAAACTTGGTTCCAGCATCCCCCGTAGAAATTTTGAATAATATGACACTTATTCACAGAGATTATCCCGATTATACACTATTTCGGAACACATGCATAATACATAACCTCCTCTACGTTGATCATCAATTTTGCAGAATAAAAACAATGAAACATCAATCGCATGCACACATTAACACAGTATGTAACCTGGGGAAAGCATACAGCTGAAAACCCCACACTTTCTGTATATTATATTGATCGATAACATGTAACAATACATAGTACAATACTCCTCACAAGTACTCAGCTCTATCTCCACCTGTTACACACAAAACTAGCTCAGATCTGAATCAATCACATGTTCAAATCTTCTCCACTGTCTGCCTGCCTCCACTACGCAATCCTGCATGAGAATAATGATGAATGGCTGATCCAAACTCATATTTCCTTGGCTGAACCATGCAATCCTCATTGGCAATACTCAATCCCATTGATTGTGCAAGATCTCATGCACAACTATAGTCACAACTGATAGCAATCTCAACCTCTAACACCTGTCTCCACTGAACTGTCCATGCACTGAGTTAACTGATGTATTCTTTAGTTGCTTTATGAGTTAATAATTAGTGAATCAATTAACAATTAATTCACATCACTCATCACTATTGTATTCTGCAGTTAGACTAAATACAACTAGTTCAACCAAGTCAAACTAAACACAACTCCATCAACTCCTCAATCAACTCCACCAAACTCAACCACATGAGTTCTAACTGAAGTCCTGCATGCAATAGCTCAACTGACCCACAAGAAAAGTGTATTTCCTTCTGACAGATGCATGTGCCACATCTGTAGCTCAAACTGAAGTGCTCCAAGAGGATAAGATAATGTTTATAGTCCAAATATTATTATGAGCTAGTAATATTCGACTGTTCTATTTTTAGCCTGGTAGTCTAAAAATAGAAACCGCCCATATGTCTAAAAATATAAGTCCATCTATTTTTACCAACATGACCAATCATCCACAAATAGCATCCTACAACTCATAGACCAGTATCCATATGTCTAAAAATAGACATAGTCTAAAAATAGACTTTGCGCCAAAAATAGCCTGCGGGCCCACTTAGTGAAGTCGACTTCTTTCCACTACGCTCCATCATCTTGTTGCATTCTCAACATCCCCCCATACTACTTTGGGTGAGACCTCAGTCCGCGCTCCGCGGGCTGTTGCCAAAAGGGCCAGTAGTTCAGGGATTTATTTGGCTAACTAACTCTGAACCTGGGTCAGGCCCCTCAAGACAACACTCATTTATGTTTGAATTCGATATCTTTTGTAGAACTTATGGATACACAGATGACACACACAAGCTTCACCTCTTTCCTGCTACTTTGAAAGCAGCAGCATTAAAATGGTTCATGGGTTTAGGAGAACGTATAATCACTTCCTGGGATGACATGAAGAAAAGTTTTCTTAAAAAGTACCAAGTGTATTACAGGCCAAGGGACTCGAAAGAGGATGTTTTTAGAATGACACAACAAGAAGACAAAAGTTTAGAAGAATATTTGGAAATATTTTCTTACAATCTTTAGAAATCTAAACAACACTCTCTGAACTCATATACGATCCGTACAATCTTTCTAAAAGGTATAAGAGATGAATATCTTGACATTTTGAATGTAATGGGTAAGGGTGATATTTCAAACTTTCCATTCCATGAAATTGCAGATCTATGTCATAAATATTCAAGAGGAAGATCAAAAGCAGGAAGGAGAGATATTATATCAAAAGCAGCAAAATCAGCAGCTGGAGGGGTAACAAGAGTAGAGATAGGGAGCTTGCTGGAAAACTTCAAAACTGATCTTCTAAGTACATTAGGGACACAAGCAGATGTTCTGAAAGCAAACAAAAAGAAAGAAGAATAAGAACAGATCTTAGCAATCTTTTTTCCCAGATGTAGAAAGAAGCGTGCATTAAGAGAATTTCCTTTAGAATGTGTCCAGGTATGTGGTCTTTGCATAGAAAACCATTCAACAAAAAACTGTCTAAAGTTGAAAGAATTGCAAATGAATCCAATGGAAGAAGTACAAGGCGCAGAAGATTTTTACTATGTGGCACCAAGAAGGCCTTGGCAGCCAAGGATTCCTCGACAATTCCCTCAACAAAACTATCAGTATCCTCCTCAAAACCCTTGGAATGCCCCAATGTCGTTGCAAGCTTGGCCTGCATAACAATATCAAAACTAGTCTGCACAAGGTTGGAGAGGATATGGTTATGGAAACCATCCACCTCAACAATACCAACGACAATACCAGCAACAATATCAACATCCATTCCCATACCAACAGTTCCAACAATATCCACAAGCCATGCCATTTCCAAAATAGAATTCCACACCATTACTAACACAACCACAGCAGCTACAGCTGCCTTCGAACCAGCCTAGACCAACTCAACTACTATATCATCCAGTAGCAAATCTAAGTAGCAAAATGGATAAACCTACATACAATGTGGAAGAAGCAACATATTTTCCAACATACTCCATTCTTCCCATAAATGATGTCCATTTAAGGTCTAGGAAAGTACTGCATAAAAATTATCCTTCGATCATAGAAGAACCAGCTGAACAAGGAGAACAACCTGAAACATCACATTCAGAAAATCAAAGTCAGAAAGGAAAAACTGTAATAACTCAAACACCACCCTATCCAGAGAGGTTAGTAGAGCAGAAAACTCAAATGTCTCTTCCTGAATTTGATATTTTGGATGAATTAAAAAATTCTTATGTCAAAATTCCTTTATTATAAGCAATCAAATAAATTCCAATTTATGCTAAAACAGTAAAGGAATTATGCATCAAGAAAACTGGTAAAAAGAAGAAGGATCCTACTACAATCCAAGTCATTGGAAAACTAGCTAGCCTCATGTCTACAAAGACAACAGTTGAAAAATATATTGACCCTGGTATCCCTATGGTTACTATTTCAATAAATAAATTTTCAGTTCCAAACACATTAATAGATTTGGGAGCAGCTATAAATGTAATGACTACAAAGACAATGAAACATTTAGATTTAAACAACATTAGAGCTACTACTACCATTTTACAGATAGCAGACAGATTTAAGGTTGTACCAGAAGGAATATTAGAAGATATCATAGTATCTTTAGATTCATGGGAGTATCCTGTATACTTCCTCATTTTGCAGCCAAAAACAAACTTGCGAGGACATCCTCTAATCTTAGGCAGGTCGTGGTTAGCCACTGCTGATGCCTTTATAGGATGCAGATCAGGAAGTATGATTATTACACATGGGGATGAGAAAAAGAACATCACACTTTATTCTCTAGCATAAGCACCTTCTTTAGTATCAGGGCTTGAAGGACAAGAACAACAACAAACAAAATTAGTTATTAGTATTAACCAAGTCTTTGACCTTAGAGAAGAAGAGGAGAATGAAGATCTATTGGATCTTTTCATCTCATAACCAAATATTTCAGAGCAGCTTAAAGTAGCTCAGTATGAAGCTACAAGTAATCTTTTGAACCACTGTTTTTAGGAAACCTGCACAATTCAATCACTACAAGAATCATTCACAAATATTTGTCCTGTAGACACAATTACCAATTCAACAACTAGAACAATTGAGATTTGAACATTGGTACTAACTTACAATCATCACAAGAACAAGAGGTAATAGCATTATTACAGAAGTACTAAAAAGTTTTTTCCTGGGATTACACGGATATGTAGGGAGTTCACCCCAACACATGTATCCACCACATCTATACTGATGAGCAGATTAAACCAATAAGGCAGCCTCAAAGGCGGGTTAACCCCATGATGAAGGAAATAGTGAAAGAAGAACTATAGAAACTACTACAAGTTGGGTTCATCTATCCTATTTCTGATAGTCAATGGGTTTCACCCTTAGTGGTTGTACTAAAGAAAAATGGGAAGTGGAGAATATGTGTAGATTACCAGGAATTAAACAAAGCAACATTAAAAGATCATTTCCCACTACCATTCATTCACCAAGTCCTAGATTCATTAGTTGGGAAGAAATTTTTTTCTTTCCTAGATGGGTTTAGTGGGTATAACCAGGTTTAGAATAGCAATAGAAGACCATCACAAAACAACATTTACCTGCCCATGGGGAATATATGCATACAATATTTTGCCTTTTGGGCTATGTAATGCACCTACTACTTTCCAAAGAGTAGTCCTTGCAATGTTTTCTAATCTGATCGATGAATGTGTAGAAGTCTATATGGATGATTTCCCTATATATGTAAACACATATGATGATTGTTTGAAAAAGCTTGAGAAAGTTCTGAAATGATGTATAGAGACAAATATGTCCCTAAGTAATGAAAAATGCTACATGATGTTAACAAAGGGTATACTGTTGGGACACCATATTTCCTCATCAGGAATTAAGGTGAACCCAGCCAAAATACAAGTCATTGTGAATTTAATGCCACCTACAACTCAAAAGGAGGTAAGAAGTTTCTTGGGTTATGCAGGCTACTATAGGCAATCTATTGAAAATTTCAATAAAATAGTGCAACCTCTATACAACTTCCTTGCAAAAGATGTTGAATTCCAATGGACAAATCATTGTCAAAATTCATTTCAAATATTGAAAGAAAAATTATCAATTTCCCCTATTCTTTGAGGACCAAATTAGTCTTTGCCATTTCATATTTCCACTGATGCATCTGATACCACTATAGGTGCATCACTTGGACAGAAAGAAAACCTATTTAATTATGCTATATACTTCATAAGTAAAAACTTAACACCAACAGAATTGAACTACACAGTCACAGAGAAATAAATGTTAGTTGTAGTACATTTAGTAAACAAATTCAGGCAATACATAACAGGCTACCAAGTGCTCATTCACACAGACCACTCAGCAATCAAATACTTAATGAACAAAGCAATAACGAACAGTGGAATTACAAGATGGTTATTGTTAATGCAAGAATTTAACATTACAATTCAAGATCGACCGCGGAAAGACAATCAAGTAGCTGATTTCCTTTCAAGGCTTCATACACCTGGTGATCCAAATCCTATTTCAAATCATTTCCCAGAGGAACATCCGTTTGCAATAACTGCCAAAACACCATGGGTTGCAGATATAGCAAATTAATTATTTATCCTTTGGAAAATTACCATCCTAGTTCACAAAGAAACAAAAACGAAAGATAAATAGAGAAAGTTCTAGATATAGTTGGGTGAATGGTGATCTCTTTTATACTAGCTCTGATCTAATAATAAGAAAATGTGTTAGAGAAGATGAAATATTATAAATTTTGAAAGCATATCATGACGAGCCATGTGGTGGTCATTTTGCAAACGGACAACCTACAAGGTGCTACAACTCGGCTACTATTGGCCATCGATATTCAAAGGTTCCAAAGCCTATGTCAAGAAGTGTGACAGTTGCCAAAGAATAGGAAGGCCAATAATATCAGATGAAATGCCACTTAAGCCGCAAGTGCTCATAGAACCATTTGAGCAATGGGCTCTAGATTTTGTGGGACCAATAAATCCACCATCAAATGGAAAGAAGTACATCTTGGTATCTACTTATTATGTTACTAAGTGGGTTGAGGCAAAGGCAGTAGAAAGAGCAACAAAAAACACAGTGGTCACATTCCTCTTTGAGGAAATCTTTGTCAGATTTGGGTTACTAAGACAGACTGTAACTGACCAAGGCACACAGTTCACTTCCAAACTTGTTCGTGATCTTATAGAGAAGTACAAGATCAAACACAGAAAATCAACTCCATGCCATCCTCAAGCAAATGGCCAAGTGGAGTCAACAAACAAAGTCCTGGAAAATATCACGACAAAAACATTACAGATGAATAAGAAGGACTAGTTAGAAAAGTCAATAGATGCACTATGGGCATACAGGATAACATAGAAAAACACAACAGGGTTCAATCCATACCAATTAGTGTATGGAAAATAATTACTATTACCCATAGAATTTTAGATACACTCATTCAAGTTAGCAGCAAAGTTAGGATTGAAATTGTCTGAAGCACAACAATAGCGGATAATGGAATTGAATCAACTAGATGAACAGAGACAACAAGTAGTGGAGCACACAAATCTTGTGTAACAACAAAGGATGAAATGGCATGATCAATTCATCAAGAACAAAACATTCAACAAAGGAGACTGGGCACTACTGTTTGACTCCAAATTCAAAGATTTCAAGGAAAATTTTACAACTCATTGGTTGGGACCATATGAGATAGAAGAAATATTTGATAATGGATTTGTTCACATAAAACAATTGATCAAGAATCTAATTCATTTATAGTTAACGGATATAGGCTTAAAGTCTACAATAAGCCTGTCAACAAAGAAGATTTTATGAAACAAATGTCAAAATATACTGAGCTGGAAGTAATGGAACAACATAACAATATGCCTCCCATTATTCTAGAAGAAGAATAAAAAAATAAAATATATATATATAAAATAAAAATAAACAAAAACAAAAAAATAATTAATAATAAAAAATTTCTTGTAAAAACTAGGCAACTGGCACAAAGCAAACATGAATACATGGAGGAAAACCAACTAGTTTGGCCTATATGAATTCACAAATTTTTGTTTTACTCTGTGTTTAGTCAATTTAGTGTTGTCTAAATTGCTATCATAAATTGTCAACCCGGGGCTCGTAAGCTGATGAAGTGAAGGTGTACAGTATATACTTAAGTAACCTCTTAGATCTTTTTGTCGTTTGGGGGTGTTGTGGTCAATTTAACTTCCTAAGATGGAGTGATGATTTTATAAACAAATGAGTGATTTGTGTGTGTATGGTGGTTTCTAAATGAGTGAGTGTGTGTAACTGGTGGTTTCTAACTACCTTCTAAACTTGCAAAGAAAGAGCTTGAAAGAAATAACTTGAAATGAAACTGAAAGCAAAACATAAAAAACCACTTTCTAATGCCACTAGTCACTACTCATGCTGCTGCAATAAAAAGGTAAGAAAAACCACTTTAAAGACCAATTATAATGTTCATCTCTTCCTAACACTCTGCTTCCAACATATAGTACTATGTGAAACACGATTAAGAAGTAGTTAGATATAAGTCTAAAAAGTAGTCAAGCTCTAAGATGACAAATTATAACACCACTGTGCCTCTCTCCAACATTCTGCTTCCAACATACATTGTAATGTGTAACAAGTGAAGAAAGAGTTAGTGATATAAGTCAAAAGCTACTCAAAGCAAGCTGTAATTTATTAGTATTCTGATCTCTTAAAGATGAACAACTTATGATAAGGAGACCATCAATATGTTAGCATACAACTTGAGAAACTAAACTAGAAATCAAGCTAGAAAAACAGAATAAAGGCAACAACTATGAATATGACAACTGAAAATACCATTAGAGATAAAGAAAATACAACAAAGACACACAATCCCGGGCT
Source organism: Pinus tabuliformis (assembly GCA_031772625.1). Taxonomy (NCBI): domain Eukaryota; kingdom Viridiplantae; phylum Streptophyta; class Pinopsida; order Pinales; family Pinaceae; genus Pinus; species Pinus tabuliformis. Next base: position 1,343,496,854 of record CM062819.1, on the reverse strand, counting down.
AACACCTGCAGAAAACAATCCTGATCAGTTGAAGTAAATGCTGGAAATGAGATGACAATGAAAGTAAATCAAAACTGTACATGTATTAAAGAAAAGGAAAATTGTTGAATTCAAAAGAAGGAAATGGCAAGAACATAAAGGTAAATTTACTGTACAAAGGCTGTTATGAATGGGGGCCCTCCATCCACAAAACCCAAGGAAAGATCAGCTACTTGAAGGAGTCAAAACAGCACAGTCTTCTATTAACTCATATGCAGAAATTACAGTAAAAAGTGCTGAAACAGCAGCTTCAAAACAGAGTTTCTGTACACACTAAAATTGTAGCAATTACATAAACAAAGCAACTAAAAACTAATCCTTAAGCGTGCGCAGACGCTGGATTTTATAGGTGTATGAACAACTGCCTACTGCATAAAACATGAAACTAGAAATTAACTGACAGTCATGCTAATTAAATGGTACAGCAACACGTAAACAGGTCCGTGTGTTATCTGGAGGGTGCGGTCGTCATGGAGGTTGAGACCAAGGTTGGATCCTGTCTCTCATGACCTGCATAGCGTGGAGGAATCGCCATCTGGAGTGACGTGACCTATCAGCTCACTCAGCACCGTTTGAGCTGGCTTTGTTGACCGAAGTTTGATCCACGTTGACCGGAGGTGTGCGTGGCGTTGCTGACCGAACCAATAGCATAGGAACCTTTAACACCTTCATTCCCACGTGCCCATGTGATTCGTTTTTCAAAATGACACGTGGAACATAGAGATCAATGAAAAGGCTGCGGAATGACTAGATAGCTGCGGAATTGCTGAATGGCTGCGGAATTGCCAGATAGCTGCAGAATCTCTGTGCATATGTCAAAAATCTAGACAAACAGTCAAACATTAGCATAGTTAACTAATCATGCTAAAAGACATGCAATGTAATGATCTGGACAGGTTGATGAGGAAAATAGGGCAAAAGAGAGGGATAAGTGAGGAAAAGCTGTAGGTAATGATAGATAATTAGGTGCAAGTTAGAGGCTCTACATACCCCCACTACGAGGGTGTTGCATGTCCTCATGCAACGAAAACATTGTTTAATCCACCTGCTGAGATGCCTCTGCTAGGACATCTAGTCTTCTCCTCTTCCTCTGTGTAGCCACATTGACTCTTGGTTTCCTCACCAAGCATCTGAATTTTAAATTGACCAAAGCTTTGCTTAGCTTCCTGCATTTTTTCTTTAGCTTTCTTTTCTCCTTGTGCCAAAGGCCCAAATGAAGCATTGTATTATTGTGGACCATTTTGTCCACTTTACCTTGTTCCTTTAATGCTTCATTCTCTTGTGTGATGTGGCGGTTTAAAACTTCAAGCTCAAAAATTTCTTGTTTAAGTGAGTGAACTTGCTGTTCAAGAGGTAGAACAGTGCTTGGACCAGCAGCAGCTTGTTCTAATGTCTCCAAGTAGTTATATACTCTCTGCTGATCTGGGTCAATCTCTGGTGACCTCTTTGGACTAGGCTCATGCTCAAATTCGATTTCATGCTCCTGTTGAAAAGGGCTTTCCTCTCGTGGAGGAGTAACCTCAACATGTGGTGGCCTTGCCTCAAAGTCAAGTCTTGTAGCAACCTTTTCAGGTGTGCTCAAGTCAATAAAGAGTGACTCTTTGTTCTTTGTGGCCCCCACTTTGTCTTGTAGCCTGCTGCTCCTCCTCACGGTGGTGATGCTCTGTTTTTCCTTTTGTTGCTTCTGCTTTTGTTTTTGCATCTTCTTGGAAAGGGCAGCCTCATGAAATTGGGCCAATCTATGTGCCAATGGCTGAGTGTCCTCTTCACTGGAATTTTCAGGAGTAAGGTAGGTTTCTTGGGCTATAGCTTTTCCTTTATCCTTCTTTTGTCTCTTCCTACTCTCCTTTTTCTTTTGAGCAGCCTCTTGTACAATTTCTTGCAGGGTTTCTGTAATGATTTCTTGGGCTGTTTGGTCAATATCTACAGCAAGCTCAGGGTCAATTTCTTCCTCAGAGTTATGGGCAGCAATTTCTTCTTCAACAAGGTCTTGGACAGTTTCTTCTTGGACAACAATTTCAGGGATAGTTTCTACTTGGACAACAATTTCTGGGGTAACCTCTTCTCTTCTTCTTCTTCTACTCTTTTTGGGCACTTTAGGTGAACTACCAGAGGCTTCTCCTGCCTCTTGGCAGTGGTTCCTCACAAGAAATCTTTCCCATGTATCCCTTTTGGCCTTTATCTGTTCTTCAATTAGCATTTTGACAAGCCCGTGATGGTATAAATGTGGCTCAATATTATTTATGTTTCTTTGGACTGTTGAGCACATTTTTCTAAGGCTAGATAGTAGAAAATAAGGAAGATTAATGTCATGCTCACCCATGAAATGCATCATAATTTTAGCATGGTAAACATACAAAATTCCGAATCTTCCTTCACATGTAAAGAATTTCTGTACTAACAGAAGCAAAGCTGTCCATTCTTCTTTGACAAGACTAACAGGGATTCCCTTTTTAAAAATACTAGTGTCCATACCTGGATTTTTCAATATTTGCTTCCATTCCTGGTCTTCCACTGATCGATTCTTGAACCACCTTTCCCCAGTTTGAGGTAATGAAGTTGCTTGTGCTAAACTGCCTTCTGTAACTGTAAATTTCAGATCTCCAATCTCCACTTTGTTGTCTTTGAAAGAACGAGCAAAAGCCTTTGTGACTTCCTTATGGTATCCCTTGAATTTTTGAATGAACTGGAGCCATTTGGCCTTTTTCAAAGCGTCTTTAGTTTGGGGATAGCCTTCTAAAAATTTAGAGCCCTCAGGCTCTGCCCTCAATAGCTTACCCATCAGCTCTCTGGCTGCCTTAACAGCACTGTTTTAACACTTGGTGAAAGAGTTATACGGGAGAAAAGTGTTTGAACAGTGGGTTTACGGCTACAGCAAAATAGCCGTGATGCACTTACAACAGTGGTCAAGGTTTTAGTGGAGAAATGAGAAGAAAATGAAACAGAGAGTGCTTACGGTGGACAGAATAGTGAATAAGACAGAGCAGTGAAGAACAATGGAAATGAGGGAGTGAGTCAACAGCGGGAATGGAATTATGTATGCGTAGGAGGGTTACGTCGGTCATTGGTGTACATCTGGCTGCGGAATTATAACTCAGGGTGCCGTAGTACAGTTGTATACGTCACTCTGGTACGAGAGTTTTAATGAAAGAGTAGCCGTGTTTGGGTTTGAAACTGTAATGAGTAGGGACCGTTATGGATGAGGGTTACGTGGATTTTCGGTCGAGGAGTGGAAGGATTTTGCAATCATTACATTAGGTGCCTCAAAACATAATCCGAAAACCATGCATAATGATATAACTGTTGGTCAGAAATTAGAACATACCTTGTGTATCCGCATCTTGATTCCCTTTGCTCATATGATGCTAACCTTTAATTGTTTATTGCTGCTACATGACCTTGCCTTCTAATAATGCTGGTGATTTTTTCTGACTGCAGATTTCTTCTTGAAATAGAGTGTATTTTTTATGTGCAGGCACAGAGTGTATCGGCTGCGGAATTGGGATGTTGGCTGCGGAATTGCTCCTCAGCTGCGGAAACTGCAGTAATACCTTATGTCTGCACACAAACAACTTTGGCTGTATGAAATAGTCCTGGAAATGACTTTATTAGTGAGATGAGATGGAATGGATGGATGGAGGAAAAAGAAATAAGGTGGAATGAGAATGATGGAATGAATGAGATGGCGAATGAAGTGGATGAAATGGCGAAATGAGATGGAATAAGGAGAAGAGAGAGATTTTTTCTTTGGAAAATATGAGGTGTCAGGTGACCCTGATTTTCACCTCAGATTTTCTGCATAAGACTGCCAATCAGAGATTGGTTTTCAGGCTTATACATTTATTCTTTTTATTTTATTTTTTTTTCAAATTTTTTTTTTGTTTTTTTTTTTTTTTTTAAACCAAAGATCAGGCTGATGGAGGAGAAGAATCCTTCTCCACCAACCTTATTGCAGAATCTTCTTTGAACAACTTGACAAATTCCTCTTTTGAGAGTGGCTTTTGGTAGACCTTCAAGCGATGGCCATTCACAATAAGAGGAGTATGAAATTCATCAATAGTCTTTACTCGAACTGCTCCATTGCTAAAGACTTCATCAATCTCATATGGCCCAAGCCAATGAGTTTGAAATTTTCCTTTGAAGTCCTTAAACTTGGAATCAAACAATAGTGCCCAATCTCCTTTCTGAAACTTCTTCTCCTTGATGTATCTATCATGCCATTTTGTTCTTTGATGCTGAACTAGATCGGTTCTTAAAATGGCATCTTGTCTTATCTCATCTAGTTCATTTAACTGCTCCATTCTGTGCTTCTGGGCTTCTGAAAGATTCATCCCCAACTGGACTGCCATCTTGAAATTTTTGACTTGGAACTCAATGGGGAGCAGGACTTCTTTCCCATAAACAAGTTCATAGGGAGAATATCCTGTGGTACTCCTCCATGTAGTTCTATAGGCCCATAAAGCTTCAGGTAGCCTTTCAGCCCAATCTCTTCTATGCAGATGAACAGTCTTGGTGATGATATTCTCAAGGACTTTATTTGTAGATTCCACTTGACCATTTGCTTGCGGATGGTAAGGAGTAGATGTTCTATGCTTGATCTTGTATTCCTCCATCAGCTTCTCCATCAGATTAGATGTAAATTAGCTTCCTTGATCTGTTACAATTTCTCTTGGGACACCAAAACGAGTGAAAATATCCTCAAAAAGAAATTGAACAACTGAATTTTCAGTGGCAGAAGGCAAAGCTTTTGCTTCTACCCACTTAGTAACATAGTCAGTACAAACCAATATATACTTCTTTTGTTTAGATGGCGGATTAATGGGTCCAATGAAATCTAAAGCCCATTTTTCAAAAGGTTCGATGAGTACCTGTGGCTGCAATGGCATCTCACTTGAAAGAGTTGGTCTCCCAATTCTTTGGCAGCTGTCACACCTTCTGACATATTGCTTTGCATCTTTGAAAAGAGTAGGCCAATAATATCCCAAAGAAAGGATTTTATAGGCTGTTCTCTTGTCAGCGAAGTGTCCACCGCATGGCTCGTCATGGTATGCCTTAAGGATGTCAGGCATCTCATCTTCCCGAACACATCTTCTAATCACACAGTCTAGCCCTGTTTTGAACAATTCATTAGAAATCCATGAATAACTTGAACTCTGCTGAATAATCTTTCTCCTTTCATTAGGAAAAAGATGTGGAGGTAGTTTCCCTGTGACCAAATAATTAGCAATATCTGCATACCAAGGGGTTTTAGTAGTTATTGCAAACAAATACTCATCAGGAAACTTATCCTCTACAGGAGAATCTTCGTTAGCATTTTGGATTCTAGACAAGAAATCAGCTACTGTATTTTGTTTTCCTGGTCTATCTAACACAGTAATATTGAATTCTTGTAAAAGTAAGAGCCATCTGGTGACTCTGCCATTAGTAACAGGTTTGTTCATTAAATATCTTATGGCAGAATGATCAGTATGAACAAAAGTTTCATAGCCGGTTATGTAGTGTCTAAACTTATTGATCGCATGTACCACAACTAAGAATTCTTTTTCTGTCACAGTATAATTTAACTCAGTGGGAGTCAAATTTTTACTGGTGTAATAAATGGCATAAGGGATCAAATCCTTTTGTCCCAAAACAGCTCCTAGAGCTGTATCTGAAGCATCTGTAGAAATATGGAAAGGAAGTTTCCAATTTGGCCCTCTTAGAATGGGTGCTTCAGATATTCTTGTTTTTAAAGCTTCAAATGCAGATTGGCATTCAGGATCCCATTTGAATTCACAGTCCTTTGTAAGTAATTTGAAGAGAGGAGATGTTATCTTGGTGAAGTTTTCAATAAATCTTCTATAATATCCAATAAACCCAAGAAAACTTCTAACATCTTTCTGGCAATTTGGAATCGGTAACTTAGAGATGACTTCAACTTTGGATCTATCAACCTTAATCCCATCTCCTGAAATATGATGTCCTAAAACAATCCCTTCAGTAAACATCATAAAACACTTTTCATGACTTAAAGAAAGATTTGTTTCCTTACATCTTATCAGTACTTTTTCCAAATTTTCCAAAGCTTCTTCAAATGTATTACCGTAAACTGTAAAATCATCCATATAGACCTCTACACAATCGTGGATTAGATCTGAAAAGATACCTAATACAGCGCTTTGAAAAGTAGCAGGTGCATTGCATAATCCAAAAGGGAGTACTCGGTAGGCAAAAGTTCCCCATGGACAGGTGAATGTGGTCTTATCTTGATCTTCAGGTGCCACCTGAATTTGATTATACCCACTAAAACCATCCAAGAATGAGAAATACTTTTTACCTGCTAAAGTGTCTAGTACCTGATCAATAAAGGTAGAGGGAAATGATCCTTTAAGGTTGCCTTGTTCAATTCTCGATAATCAATGCAAACTCTCCATTTACCATTCTTTTTGGGCACTATAACCAAGGGAGAAACCCATTGGCTATCTGAAATGGGGTAAATGAAGTTTACCTTGAGTAATTTCTGGAGTTCTTCTTTCACGATTTCCCTAAGGTTTGGATTCATCCTTCTCTGCGGTTGCCTAATAGGTCTGCTGTTTTCTTCAATATAGATGTGATGAATACAAGTCTTAGGATCGATTCCTTTCATGTCAGTGTATTCCCATGCAAATGCAGTAGAATGTTTTTGCAAAAGTTTGGTTAATTTTTCTTGTTGTGGTCTTTCCAAGTTTCTATTAATGTTCAATGTTTTTCCTGGAAGGATTTCAACTGTAGAACTACCAAACTCTTCCATTGAGAAAAGAGACATCTGTCTAGAGGAGAGATATTCAATGTCCGCATCTAACTGAAACTGTGTAGAGTCATATTCTAAAGATATTTCAAAATTTTCTAATGTATTTAGGATTTGACTGTCTTCACTGATCTCAGAGATGGTTAGAACAGGTTGTATAGTATCCTCATCATCGACCCACTCATCTTCTCCTATTTCTGTTATTGCCTTTGCTGGAGGATACAAGTTGAATTTCTTGGTGGAATTACCATCTGATATATACATGTCCCCAGACCTACAACTGATAAAAGCATCAGCTGTTGCTAGCCAAGGTCTTCCTAAGATAAGAGGATGTCCTCCTAGATTGTTCTTGGGAGTTAAAATCATAAAATCAACTGGATATTCCCAAGAGTCTAGGGAGACTGGAATGTCTTCCAATACACCATCAGGTTTAATGATTGATCGATCTGCAAGTTGCAGTAAAGTAGGTGTAAAGAGAAGGTTAGGAAGCTTTAACTGATCCATGGTCTGTCTACTCATGATGTTAATAGCGGCTCCTAAGTCAATCAAAGTATTTGGGATTTCAACCCCATTAATATGAGTTTTGACAATAGGGCTACGGGATCCACATATTTTTGCATGGTAATCTTACCCATCATAATGTCTGCAATTTTTCCAACCAGATGGATCCTTTTGGTATCTCTGGTTTTCTTTCCTGTTTTCTTCAAACTCAACTCCTTTATTGTCTTTGCTAGAATGGGAATTTCCTTAATGGCTTGTAACAAGGGGATCTTGATACAGACATTCTTCAATTCATCTAGAAAATTATAGTCAGGCAACCAAATTTGCTTTTCCACTCCTTTGTCAATTTGTAATCTTTCAGGAAAAGGAGGTGTAGCTAAAGATGTAGGTTGCTCAACTATGGGAGTTGTGGGGGTTGATTCTTTTTCTTTTTCTTTTTCTTTTTGGATATTTTGGTTTTGAAGTGATACTTCAGAACCCTTATTGACTTTAAGAGATTCTTCCTCAGAAATGCTTGGCTGTTGAACATTTATAGAAGGTTGATCTAGGATTCTACCTGATCTGAGTTGTACTTCATTGAGAGGAACAATCATATAGGTAGGAAATGGTTGACCTTCCATCATGTAAGCATTTTGAGGGTTCCTATTATTGGGATTTGGTAATGGCTGAGAGGGAAGTTGATTTGACTTCTGTTGGGATTGAAGCAAGAGTTGAGAATTTTGATTTTGTGGAGGAGGTTGTTGTTGTTGAGGGTATGGCAATGATAGTTGTTGACCTTGATTTGGAAGTTGTGGAGCTTGCTGGTTCTGAAAAGATGGAGGATATTGATAGAATTGAGCAAATCTCCCATAAGGATTTTGCATGCTTTGCATCCATGATTGAAAAGGATTTTGAGGTTGAGACCAGGGTTGTTGCCAAGGATTCCAATTTGGTTGGGGTTGAAAATTCATAGAGTTGTTAAACCCTTGATTCTGTTGCCCTTGCCAAGGTCTCCTTGCAACAAAACAGAGAGATTCAAGTGTATTTGGATCTTCTTGAAAGACTGCTTTGAGGCCAGGAATTGAAGGACAATCCTTGGTCTCATGAGTTTCTGAGCAAATTACGCATGTTTCTACAACGTGTGCATCCAAGGGACATTCCCTTAAAGCATGTTTCTTTCTACATTTCGGGCAAAAAATGGCCAAAGCCTCAGCTTCTGCTTTTTGTTTATTGTGAATCTTAAGGGTATCTAATTGTTCACTAAGACTCCCTAAGATGTCAGTTTTGAATTCATCAAGCATATTGCCGATTTCAGCCCTACTTACTAATCCCGTTGCAGATTTATTTGCTCTAAGGAGAGAAGGATCTCTAGGCCCTTTTTGAGTTTTTGATTTGCCCCTTGAGAGATGGATACATAGTTCTGCTATATCACTGAGTGAAAGTTGAGATATATCCCCTTTCCCCATCATGTTCAAGATATCTATCCATTCATCTCTAATGGCTTTTAATAGGAGGGCTTTTAAGGTCTCTTCATCCAAGTTACTCATTTTTGCTCTTTTCAGGTTATATTGAAATCTTTCAAGTAAATCTTCTAAGCTCTCATCTTCTCTTTGTATCATTTTAAATACCTCGTCCTTGTGATTAGTAGGCATACAATAGTCCAGATACCTATCCAAAAATGTTTGTTTCATTTCATCCCAAGACCTAATGGATTGAGTGAGTAACCCCATGAACCATTTCAAAGCTTGATCTTTTAATGTTGAAGGGAACAATTTGAGTTTCTGAGAGTCATCCAGATAGTCATAAGTTCGACACACAACTTCAAACTCAAATAAAAATGTTTCAGGGTCCTCAGTTCTTAACCCATGGAAATTTGGGAGGACAGATGGCGATATGTTTTTCATAGTAGCCCGGGAATCTTCATTAACAATAGGAAACCCAAATGAGTTATCCCCATCTCTATTTCCTCCTCCAAGGGGACCTCTACCTCCTCCATTGTTGTTTCCTCCTCCTCCTCTACCTCTACCTCTACCACCTCCTTCTTCCTCTGCCATGATGGTTCCCCTAGGGATTTCAAGATCTTCTGGTTCTTCTACAAAGGGTGAATGAGAAGAGATTTCTCCTTCTTCTTCAGATGATTCTACTTCCTCAATTACAATTGGTCTTTCTGTAGGAGAAAGAGAAGGGTCTCTTCCTGGTTCAAATTCAATAGAAGGTGTGGGAGAGTCAATTCTTGGCTCTTGAATTCCAGGAATTCTAGGGCTAGGAGTGTCGGTTGGAGATGAGGGAGGTGTCTCTTGTCTATTCCTTGAAGCAGATGGACTTGTAAAAATTGAACTTCGAGCTCTAGCTAAAAACCTTCCCCTAGAATCTCTAGCTCTATGCATGTCATTTTTTTTTTATTTTTCTTCAAGTCAAGTTAATAGTTCTTTTTCTGATCTTCCAGGTTACTCTAGGTGCAAGAAGAGAGCATACTCAAGAAACTACTAAATCAATAACTTTCTCTTTTCTGATCCTCCAGATCACTTTGAAGTGCAAGAGGAGAGCATACTTTGATAGGTTATCAACTTCTTTTCTTGAAATTTTATGTTTTTTTTTTTCTAAGAATATGGCTACTTAATTTCACTTCCCCGGCAACGGCGCCAAAATGTTTAGTCAATTTAGTGTTGTCTAAATTGCTATCATAAATTGTCAACCCGGGGCTCGTAAGCTGATGAAGTGAAGGTGTACAGTATATACTTAAGTAACCTCTTAGATCTTTTTGTCGTTTGGGGGTGTTGTGGTCAATTTAACTTCCTAAGATGGAGTGATGATTTTATAAACAAATGAGTGATTTGTGTGTGTATGGTGGTTTCTAAATGAGTGAGTGTGTGTAACTGGTGGTTTCTAACTACCTTCTAAACTTGCAAAGAAAGAGCTTGAAAGAAATAACTTGAAATGAAACTGAAAGCAAAACATAAAAAACCACTTTCTAATGCCACTAGTCACTACTCATGCTGCTGCAATAAAAAGGTAAGAAAAACCACTTTAAAGACCAATTATAATGTTCATCTCTTCCTAACACTCTGCTTCCAACATATAGTACTATGTGAAACACGATTAAGAAGTAGTTAGATATAAGTCTAGAAAGTAATCAAGCTCTAAGATGACAAATTATAACACCACTGTGCCTCTCTCCAACATTCTGCTTCCAACATACATTGTAATGTGTAACAAGTGAAGAAAGAGTTAGTGATATAAGTCAAAAACTACTCAAAGCAAGCTGTGATTTATTAGTATTCTGATCTCTTAAAGATGAACAACTTATGATAAGGAGACCATCAATATGTTAACATACAACTTGAGAAACTAAACTAGAAATCAAGCTAGAAAAACATAATAAAGGCAGCAACTATGAATATGACAACTGAAAATACCATTAGAGATAAAGCAAATACAACAAAGACACACAATCCCGGGCTAACACCTGCAGAAAACAATCCTGATCAGTTGAAGTAAATGCTGGAAATGAGATGACAGTGAAAGTAAATCAAAACTGTACATGTATTAAAGAAAAGGAAAATTGTTGAATTCAAAAGAAGGAAATGGCAAGAACATAAAGGTAAATTTACTGTACAAAGGCTGTTATGAATGGGGGCCCTCCATCCACAAAACCCAAGGAAAGATCAGCTACTTGAAGGAGTCAAAACAGCACAGTCTTCTATTAACTCATATGCAGAAATTACAGTAAAAAGTGCTGAAACAGCAGCTTCAAAACAGAGTTTCTGTACACACTAAAATTGTAGCAATTACATAAACAAAGCAACTAAAAACTAATCCTTAAGCGTGCGCAGACGCTGGATTTTATAGGCGTATGAACAACTGCCTACTGCATAAAACATGAAACTAGAAATTAACTGACAGTCAAGCTAATTAAATGGTACAGCAACACGTAAACAGGTCCGTGTGTTATCTGGAGGGTACGGTCGTCATGGAGGTTGAATCCAAGGTTGGATCCTGTCTCCCATGACCTGCATAGCGTGGAGGAATCGCCATCTGGAGTGACGTGACGTATCAGCTCACGCAGCACCGTTTGAGCTGGCTTTGTTGACCGAAGTTTGATCCACGTTGACCGGAGGTGTGCGTGGCGTTGCTGACCGAACCAATAGCATAGGAACCTTTAACACCTTCATTCCCACGTGCCCATGTGATTCGTTTTTCAAAATGACACGTGGAACATAGAGATCAATGAAAAGGCTGCGGAATGACTAGATAGATGCGGAATTGCTGAATGGCTGCGGAATTGCCAGATAGCTGCGGAATCTCTGTGCATATGTCAAAAATCTAGATAAACAGTCAAACATTAGCATAGTTAACTAATCATGCTAAAAGACATGCAATGTAATGATCTGGACAGGTTGATGAGGAAAATAGGGCAAAAGTGAGGGATAAGTGAGGAAAAGCTGTAGGTAATTATAGATAATTAGGTGCAAGTTAGAGGCTCTACACTCTGACAACAATTTGATTTTGCATAATGAACCCTCCAAAACAATACAAGACTTGAGGACAAGTCTTCACATAAGAAAGGGGGAAGTTGCAAAAGAAACTTAGTTTGAACAACTGAAATTTTGAGCAGCTGAATTAAAGAAGGAACTTGAATTGTATTGCAGAAGGGACCTGAAACATTATTGGAAACATTGTGCAAAAGGGACTTGAAATGTTATAAGAAACATGTATTATACGACAAATAAAATACATGACAGAAGGGACCTAACTCATTGAGTATCAATTACAGAAGGGACCTGAACGACATCAAAAATCAATGATCCTGAATCAATGATGAATGCAAGAACATGAAGTAGAAATAAAGTCTACATTTCAATATATCTTAGACGATCCATCAAAGACATTTGACCAGAAGACATCATCAAAAACTATCTGCGAGTAAAGTATAGTGAGTAAAAAGTTTTGCTCTTGAAATTTCAAAATTTTTAGAAATTTTTTAGAGATTGTTAAGATTAAGTTAGTACCTGACATGCATATTTTACCTACATATTCATTTCACTACCCTCATTATTCTATTGATCGTATTATCCTATTCATATATTCATACCCATTATTCTACATTTAATCCCATAAACATACTCCAAATACCACATATTCATTTCATATTCCATAACCCAAAGTATTTTTCTTTTGAAAAGAAAATGGATTAAAATAGAGGGTCCAATAGTCAAAACCCTAGAACCTACAAAACCATACACAAGTTCGTATCATTAATTTAATTTTAAATATGACCTAAACATGGTCATTTTAAAATTAAAATACATATATTGAAATATGCGCAATGTGAAATAATACAAGGAAATCGAAATAATTTATTTCGACAAGTTATAATCAAAGCGCATAGAAATGATGCTATGAAGTGTAAAGGTTATCATAATACAAATAATGTGATGACCATACAATGAAAACAAACATTATAAAAATGTTTCATAGGAATAAGACGTGGGAAATGGATATGAAGAGGAGGTACGATGACAGTTAACGAGCATAAGGCCATGCAAAAAAACTATAATGAAATTCAAAGGTGCAGCAATCAAATCCCAATGCACCATGAATAAGAATGAAATGGAATAACAATACGAGCCAGTGGAAATGAAACATATGGTAGGTAGACTATATGGTGAAATGAGTAATACAGCAGTCAAAGGTTAAGTAATAAAAGCTGAGACGTGGAGGTAAGTACTGTGGGTAGGTATGTAGGACGACCACGAAGAAATGAAGGACAGCCACGAAGGGAAGCAGTCAGAGGACGCATCATGCAAGAACGTCAACCAAAATTTGAAAACATAGTAGTGAACGTTTCAACAAAAAAACACCGTGAGTTTTACATTCAACCAAAGCTCATACAATACACCTCCGGCATTTTTACACAGAACTATGTAAAAATCGCTCTCTCCACCATCATGGTCATTTGCAAGCTTAGGGAGAACGATGAAATGTTGCATAAGCTATTAGCACACATTCGAGAGCCTGAGGTGAATGGTTTGATAGATAAAACGTGGAAATAGATGAAATTAAACCAAGAGAGAAAATGCAAGATATATAGCAATGGGAAATCAGAGCGATCAGAAGAAAAGTGGAGTAGATTGAGGGATAAGCCGAGAAAACTAGCAAAGCAAGCGGAGTTAACTAAGGAATATCTCGTGAGCAAGAAGGTAAGACAAAAACTCGATTTCTCTCAACAAATGCAACTGATGTTTTGATGAGGAAATCTTGGGATTTTTAAATGAAGCACAAGTTTGACTCCAAGATATAAGAGAGCACTCCAACCACCATTTACTATTTGTTAATGATGTCTCTACCATCAGTAAATAAATAAGTTTTTTTCAATGAACTTTAATAGTGGCAAACATTATAAAACGCGGGTTGATTGAGCCACAACATAGAGAGAATCATGGCAATCCATTTCAAACAAGTAAATCAACTCGGATCCTCCACATTTGATGAAACAAAGTATTGAATACAAAGTTGATTAGTTGTAGTTTTGATTGCATAAATACATGTTTTCACCAAATATTGGTTGATAAAACAGAGTGTTAATTGTAGTTTGATTGCATGAACTTATGTTGGTTGATGAGATAGAGTGTTAAGTTGAAGTCTGGTTGCATAAACACATGTTTTCACCAAATTGGTTAATGAGACAGAGTGTTAAATTTGTAGTTTGATTGCATAAAACAAATGATTTCTCTGAATTGGTTGAATACACAATGAATTAGTTATGGCTTGATTGCACAAACAATGGGCTTAATTGCACAAATAGTGAACTCGAGAATGGCTTCAGTTTGACATATAAATGAGGTTGTTAACCACAGGAAAGTTATAAGAAAAAAAATGAAAATCGAAAGGAGAAGCTATGGTATGATTTAAAAAAAAAAACAACAACAACAATAACAACAAAGTTTTGATTTTCCATTTCTTTGCTTATAAACAGAGAATATAATGAATGCTATGCACTTCATTTATATGAACAGAGAAGAGTTTTGGTGAAAGAAGAACAGAACCGAGAATGGTTTTTGCATGAGAGCATAAGCAGGATTTTTGTTTTTGTTTTTCATTTACAAAGGGTAATGTTTTGAAAAGAACAATGACTTATTGTTGTAGTGAGACAGATTAAACAAGCCTAATTTTATTGTTTCTAAAGAGTAACAGGAGAAAGGTAAGCCCTACTACTAATTGAATCAAAAATATCTTTATGCATGAATGATTTTTATTTTCATTTTCAAAAATGAGCTTAATGACAGTGGAAGGATACATCAATTGGTTTTCAAAAAACATGACCACCAGAATAGAACCGAAATTTCAGATTGAACAATGGAAGAAGGAAATAGTAGAAAAATTATATCAAGCAGGGCTTATAAGTTTTCTTTAGAGGTTTAAAGGTCACAGTGAGAGTATAACCAGGGAGTTTGTAAACAACTATACCCAGGATCAAACAATGATAGGAAACTTAATCATTCCATTGAATCCAGAATACATCTCCCAAGCATTAGATCTTCCATTGATAGGAGAAAACTATCATAAAGCTCTACATTTCAAGGAGAAAGCATGGAATTTCTTCTTAGAGAAGAACAGGAAGGGAGCCTTTGATGGAACTAAAGGCTTACCTAGGAAGTGGTTCAACGAGCCATGGGGAGAGTTAGTTTTGATCATTTAAAAATTCTTCACATGTGATAGAGGACATAGTGTGCCACATTTGTAGCATGTCGAGATGCTCCAACACATTAAGGGAGAATTCAAAATAAACTTGCCATATTTCTTCTCCCGAAATGTCATCAAGATGATAGAGTTAGTGAGAAATGAGAAAAAACCAAGAGACTCTCAAGTATATCATCAGGGACTAATAAAAATTCTTGTAGAGCATCAACTAAAAACTCAGGGTATAATCTTCAAAGAGTTTTTAGTCCAAAACCAGAATGAAGAACAAGTCATAGAAGAACAGTACAAAACAGATCAGGAAACCAGAGGCATCGTCTTCACCACTTTATCCAAGAACTAGATCTAAGAAGCAAAACAACATTGTTATGGTTGGAAAGGAAACATCCTTCATATCCACTCCTAGGAGGAATAGGAGAAAGATCCCAATAGAAACAAGTAGCAAGGACCAAGAAGTACAGATTGTAGAAACATGTTCTACAAGAAACAGGTAGAAGACAATATTGAAAGATTGGAGAAAGAAGCTCTAGAAAAAGACTCATATTTTGATAATGTGGAAGCCACATCATTTTCAAAAGATACATAGGAACTAGAAAAAGAGTTGCACTTGAGCAAAATCAAAGAATTGACAGATCAACTAGAAATAAACAAGATCTTGGAAAAGCACTTGAAGAAAGAAAATAAAGCATCCAAGAAAAATAATGCAAAGTTAATGAGAGAGAATGAAAAATTAAATGAGGAGGTAGGAAAACTAAAGAGAAAGAATGATATACTTTGCAAACAAGCATTCAAGTGGCTTAAAGATAAAAACATGTGGAAAAACAAATATGAGAAACAGAAGGTCAAAGCTACTATTTACAAGGAAGAACACAACATGGGGATAGATTATTTGTTAGAGGCAACACAACAAGAAGCATCAAGTTCAGGCATAGGATTCATAGCAGAGGTCAGGAGATCCAAGAGGAAGAAACAAGCATGAGGACATGCTTGTGAATCAGCAAGGGGGAGATGTTGGCCCTCATTTTTGGTCCAGTTTTTCTTAAGAAAACATATTTAGTTTCTATATTTTCCATCCATTTACCATCACATCCACCTCATTTTGATGTATTTTATGCATATTTAGGTATTTAAATTTAATTTTTCAATTTCTAAGAAGATTTTATGAAAATTGAATTTCAAGTGCAAATTTTGGACAGAATCAGAAATTCCCGTAATAGTTATATGGATGTCATATTTGCAGGACACCTGGGCACAAGCTGGATACATTTATGGAAATCTTGAGAACTAGGACTGAACTAACTCCAATTGGTTTGGTCAGAGCTGGTCAAACAGGACCAAGCATTCAGAAAATCCCTAGAAAATAGGGCAGTTTTATGATTTCATGGGATTTTCCATATTTTTAGTGATAGGTTGGATAAATTTGACTTGGATAGGTGGATATAGATAGATATAGTTGTTAGAGATACTTTATATCAGTTTGTTTCATGATCTTCTATTTAAGCCAAAACTTTGAAGGCTTATGAAGGTAGAATTTGTATAATTTTATGTTGAGACATTTGAATATCCGAAGTTAATTTGAAGAACTTGTTCTACTTTTATTTTGTTGTTCAATGGTGTGGATGATTGACTGAAGTTGCAGTAGTTGATAATATCTTCAAGTGTGCAAGGCAAGGGTGGAGGGCCCCCACTCCAAGCTAAGTACACTTCATTATTAAATTAGCTTGATTTTCATGAATTAGTTGCTTCAGATTTTTTTACTTGTTTTGCTTCAGATTTGCTTACTTGAATTGATGTGTGATGATTTATGTTTGCTAATGAATCTTGGTTTATTTATTATTTTGATATGAAGGAACAACACAGTGTTCAAGTTAAACCCTCATTCTATTGGATTAAAGAATAAAAATTGAAGTTCACCTTTCTTGCTTTCAGTAATTTTATGAAGTTCCAGTTTTCTAACAATAGCATAATGATGAATGAATTTGTGATGAGGAATATTAGGGATCTCCTAAGTTAGGAGCCTCTTTAATTGTTTATTTATGCATCTTAAGCTATTGTCAATTAATGGTTTTTTATTTCTATTCATCAAGTAATATTATAGAAGAAGGACACAAATGGATCTCCTAAGTTAAGAGCCACTTCATCTCACATATATTGCAGAAGTGAATTAGAAATTATTTGATTAGATTTATATTTATGATATGTATTTCCTTAGTTCTTCATATTTTTTCTTCTAATCTTGACTACATCTGATATCCATACATTTTTGACATGCCTCCAAGTTTTACAAACCTGGATTGATAATGAAATACTTGTGTTAATTTGTGTTAATAAATTGGCTCAACAGAGGGGTTTACAATCCTCTGAAATAATACCTCTGAAGTAGGAAGATAATCAGACTCCACACCCAACAATCTCCCATTTGGAAACTGATTATAGAAACTCCACTACTGCTTCACTTGTCAGAAAATTCTTTCACTTTGGACTTGGTTGTTTATCATATTCATCATCATACTTGAAGATCAATTGAAACTGAGTAGAATCTCAGTTTCTCCCTGGTTAAAACTTTTATTAGCATATCTACAAGATTCTCGCTAGTGTGTATCTTTTCCAACTTCAGCTATCCATCTTCCAACATTGGTCGTATGAAATGGTACTTGAGTTATATATGTTTAGTCTTGGAATGAAATGTTGAGTTATTTTCAAGATGAATGGCACTCTAGATGTCACTGTTAATTCGAGTTGAGGGTCTAAAAAAAGTCATGTAGAGTGTCTCCTACATTATAAGAGCCTGATTGAGTTTATTTTGAGTTGTAATTAATTAATTCAATTTAACTAAGTTAAAGTGAGTTCAACTAGTTCCAACTAATGGAGGAACTAGTAGGAGGTGAGACAGTGGGGTGATACTTTATGTGTTCAGCATCTAAATGATGATTCACTCATAAATAACTCATGCATTTCATATCTGAGAGTTACTCAGTTGAGATTGTAGTTCAGAGACAGTGTACTATCAATTGTATAATAATATAAATTGTACATGTGGTGCATGCAGTTAGAGGAAGGCTTATAAGGATTACGCAATTCCAATCGAGGGATTTCCCTTGTTAATAAGGGGTTAATTCTCAAGGAAATAGTGCAAGGAAATAGGGACTTGGCCAAGCAGAAAATTGGTTAAGTATTGGTCAAGGATTATCTAGGAAGTAGTGAGACAGATAGAGATAGTGCAAAGGTTGCTCGGGCTAGAGCAAAGCATTATAATCTTCTCATATTTTCTAACTAACGCAATATATAGATAGCAGGGGTTTTTAGTTGTAGATTTCCCAAGGAATTCATTGTGTAATTTTTTGATTAAATTATTTCTCTTGTATGCTTTGTGATTTTGTGATCGTTTGATTGTTTCCGCTGATTAGTAGAGTAAATTCAAGTCTATTTTTTTAGTAAATTACAATTAGAAATTTGAATCTGGAAGGAATTTCTACATGGTATCATAGAAAAAAGCACTCTAGAAGAGGAGAATATGAGTTTGTGTTTTGCAGGTTAAATCGAATTTGCAGTATCATTATTCAGAGCGAGCAGGATGCCATTCTACGAATTGAGACTCGAATATGCCCTTGAGGGTAGTTTGAACTATATTTCTTGGAAGGATAGGATGGAGGCAATGTTGGAAGACAACAGGTTAAACTATATTCCTAAGCCTCCAACGACAAATGCTAAAGATATGGTAGGGTGGAATAAATGTGTTGCAAAGGCCAGAACGATCATACTAGAAGGAGTTTGAGATCATATTGTCTCGAACCTCCATGGGAAAGAGTCCCCATATGCAATTTGGAAGGCATTGACAGACCTATTTCAGAATACTAGTGACCACAATCAGCTAGCACTGAAGGACAAGCTCAGGAAAATAAAATTGGAAAAGGGCGACACAATACCCAATTACTTGACCAGGTTCACCCAATGTCAGGATGCGCTTGGAAGTGTTGGTGTTATAGTTGCTAAAGATTATATGGTCAGGCTAACACTTGTATGCCTTCCCAAGAGCTAGCACAGCTACTAGGATTTGTTAAATGAGATGGAGAAGCTATGAGAGGGGCATAGTAAAAACTTCAGAAAACACTTGTGGTAGTGGCCTCTGCCTCATCTCCCTTATGGGATCATGGGTTGA
Source organism: Pinus tabuliformis (assembly GCA_031772625.1). Classification (NCBI taxonomy): domain Eukaryota; kingdom Viridiplantae; phylum Streptophyta; class Pinopsida; order Pinales; family Pinaceae; genus Pinus; species Pinus tabuliformis. Next base: position 1,343,477,712 of record CM062819.1, on the reverse strand, counting down.
GGGTTCCATTCACACAGCCCAAAAACAAATTTATTGTTTGATCACTACATAACTTAGGATTTCTTTTTGCATAGATCATTGTTTCCAAACTTCTTAGAAGTACTTGCAATTTTCATTTTGGTTTTTTGAGTTTGTTATGGTTTAGAAGCACTTCCCTTCATAAACTTAGCCATTAGCTATTAATAACTCTGTTTTTCCTAAATTCAACTCATATTTCCCATATATAAATGAAGTTGTGCATAAATGAAGAAAAGAATGTATGTTGTTGCATGAGGATCTGATCTGCAAGGAGACCTCATCTCGCCAACCTCATCCAAGTCTTCTCCACCTACACTACCAAAGTCCACCAAACCCTAATCCGAATTCATGTTTTTTAGCAAAGTGGACATTTTCATTGAGCAAGTACAACCATCTTGAATCCTTGGATTGAGCCTTGGGTAGTGTGCACCTCCTTTGTGCCTTATTTCCATATCAAACACCTTTCCTACACTTTATTCTACCTTTCCTACCTCCTTATAAGATTTTAGCCTATTTCCTGTAGTAAAACAGGGAATCATGTAGTAGACTAGGACATCCTATAGTACTACAAGAAACCTTGTAGCAGCCTGTTTTAAGCCCGAATTGAACAGAAATGGTCATCTGAGCTTAGGTTAGGCCTCCACTTGGCTTCCATACCCTCAACACCATTCCAAACCTATTTCCCTATACTTGTCTCCCCTTCCAAAGGAGAAATTGGTTAAATTAGCATTTTCATTCATAAAACTGAAAAACAAAAAGGTGCTTTCTGCAATTTCTAGTTAGCACATGCATGCAACAGCCACATTAGTTCTTAGATAAAACTCCATGCTCATTTAGTCCAGATAACTAGATGCTATATGCAAGGTTAAGTTATATTTTGCAAGTAATATGTGTAGATGCTTAGCTAGATGATTTCATGTCACTTTATAGCACCTTCCAAATTCAGCACTTTTATTTCCTATAGTAGGCAGCATTCCCTTTCTGCATTAAGAGTAATTTTCCCTTTGCCATTTGGTATTCAGAATCCTTCTAGTCAATGAAGATTGATTTGAAAAACCCTAGTGGTCTATCACCCGAGTTGAAAAGTGACAAGAGTAGACCATTGCATCTACTGAGTATACAACACTATCCCCTCCAAGTTTGTATGAACCCCGAGTTGATGAAGTAAATTTGGTAGTCCTAGGAGTTGCAGCATTCTTGCTGCAATACGGGTGCTCATCACTTTTTGGCGTCGTTGTCAAGGAGGTGTCTAAGTAGATGTGATTAATGCTTTATTTTTTCTCCCATTCAACAAATAGTTGCAATCTTTATTTTCTTTTCAATTCTGCAAGTAGTTCCATTCATAAAATAGTTTCAATCTTTGCTTTCTTTCCAATTCTGCAAGTAGTTTGTTGGGATTCAAAATGTCATAAAAATATCACTCATTACCATACATTTTTCACCTATGCTTCCATTATATCACTCATTATTCACTACCATGTCACTTCATTTTCCCTATTGTTCATCATTAATGGGTCTCATTTATATCTTCCAAATATTATTTATTTTCAAGCATTTTTAAGAGAAATTCTTGATTAAATATTAGAAAATAATATATTTTACTTCATATATGGAAAGTGGATTGTTTTTGTGACATGTGTAGGTTCCAAGGAAGCTTCCAAGACACCTTTATGTGGCCTTGAATGATCAAATTCGAATTTGATAAGATAAGCCTCATGGAGAAGATCAAGGACAAAAGGGGGTTATGTGTCTAGATGGTTGAGAGATGTATGGAACTAAAGAGAGATTAGTGGATCATCATTATGAGTTTGTTATCTCATCCCATTGTATAAATAGGAGTACAATCTCCTCCATTTGTAATCTTAGAATCTTCATTTGTAAATTTAGAGTTCCATTTGTAATCTTAGAGTTGGTTTGTACATTTGAAATAAAGAATCATACTTTGATTTTGTTGCTTCTACATTTGAGTCTCCTTTGAAGTGGTGTGCTTGTGGAGTTATGGAGGGCCCCCATGGCCTCACTTGCATGCTTATTTTAGGTATAATTTAATTTATGTTTTATTTCATTTCAGCTTTTAAGTTTTTGTTAGATGTTCTAATATTGGAGGAGATCCTAAAATTCATGTGTTCTTGTAAGAGAACCTTAGGATCTTGACGAATGTTAGATCTAGGTTTGTTTAGTTGTTGGAATAGATCTTGACGAATGTGTTCTTGTAAGAGAACCAATAGATCTCGGACAAATTAGGAATCTCTCTAGTTTATTTAGTTGTTGGAAGAGATCTTGACAAAAGTTTTCTTGTAAGAGAACCAATAGATTTCGGACAAATTAGAAATCTTTCTAAACCTATAGGTGGTACTTCTAAGTTTACCTTCCCAAGTTGACATTAATTGAACTCTAATTTGCATTCGTATTTTAGACCAAACATAGTTCCATTCAAAAAATAGTTGCAAATATTTGCTTTATTTCTATTCTACAAGTAATTCTTAAAAGACCCTGTAGAAAAACAAATTCCTTTCATGCATCGTAGGAGTATAGACAACTTAGGAAAAAAAATTCCGAATACCCCCACCGCATCTAACAGCCAACCTTCCCTCTTCTTCAGTGGATGTGAGCTAGAGGACCCATTAGGTGAACAACCAGATATTTTTGAAGAGCCTATTGGGGAAGAAGAAGAAGAGACCATTCCGCCAACCTACACCATGGCGGAAAATAGAAATGGGATTGATTGCAGAGAAGGAGATGAAAATAAAGTTGAGGGTGCTTTTCCCATCAGAGAAACTAATGGAGATGTTAGGATGAAAAACATAAGTCCCTCTGCACTTCCTTACTTCCATGGCTTGACCTTAGAGGACCTGGATACCTTTTTGTTTGGGTTTGTTGTCATATGCAGAACTTATGATTATACCTCTGATGACCAGAAGTTGAAATTGTTTCCATCCACCCTAAAATATGTAGCCTTGCTCTGGTTCATGGGTTTACCTAGGGACAGAATCACCACCTGGGCTCAAATGCAACAAGCCTTCAACAATAAGTACAGGGATTATTGCAGGTCCAAAGATACCAAAGAGGAAGTTTTTAGAATGACCTTGGGACATGATGAGTCTTTAGAAGATTATGAGGAAAGGTTCCAACTTAGCTACAAAATCCAGGTTCACCCTCGATCCTTAATCACTTAATCTATTCCTTATTAGAGGGATCAGGGAAGATCTCCTATAAACCTTAAACATTATATCAGGAGGGGAAATCTATCAGTTACCATATGATGATAACAAAACAGTTTTCAAAAATCATTCTAGGACAGTTAGAAAGAAGGGTAGGGCTAGTCAAGCTTTGGCCAGTTCATCCTCCTCCATCACATCCATAAAAAGTGAAATTAGGAACATGTTGGAAGACTTCAAGAGTGAAATGTTGCATGCCCTTTCTCCGCAAATGGACACCATGCAGATCAAGAGGAAGCATGAGGAAGCATAAAGAGCCTTAGCTGTCTTCTGTCCTAGATGCACCAAAAGGCACCCTAGATATTAATGTCCATTGAATCTTATAGAGATATGCTCAGTTTGTGAGAATAACCACTCCACAAAAAAGTTCCCTTCTCTGCCTGGATTGAAAGTTGTGTATCAAGGAACTAAAGAGGCGACTAAAAAACTCTGCTATATAAACCAAAGGAGGCCTCAAGGACCTCAACCATACTAGCAAGGCATGCAAGGGGCATCCTATTCATATTACAACCCTAAATAGAATGCATCCATTCCCCCTTGGTGCCCTCTTTCTCATCCTTCATGATACACACCTTATCCCTGGTCTTTTGCACCTCAATACCATTACCAACTTGCCAATCAACCATTCATCCATATACTCCTCCACAACCTCAGTGGAATGCACCACCCCAGGGGTGGAGGCCCCCACACAACTAATATCTAGCCTTACTGCCTCCACCTCCATTTCAACCACAACTCCTTCACCCTACTCCACCTAAGCAACCTTAGATGCCTTCTCAACCAAATCTGAAACCGAACAATAGACATGCACAACAAGTCTACAGTAGGGAAACATCTTATCCTTCCTATGCTGTGGAAATTCAAGAAATCAACCTCCATCTCCACCTGAGAAGCTTGAAGAGGAAAAGGAGGAGAGTGTCCCTCAACCAAATCCACCTCCTTTTCCTGAGAGATTAATCCATCCTATCCAGCACACCCTAAAAGAGACTAAACTTTTGAGTGAACTAAAAAACTTGTGTGTTAAAATCTCGCTCCTTCAAGCTATCAAGGATATTCCATCTACAATAAGTTAATCAAGGGGAAATGCTTCAAAGATTCTTAGAAACAAAAGAAAGACACCCCTATCATTAATGTCATTGGACAACTATTCTACTTAATGTTGGGGTGGGTGATTTTCCCAAAGTATCTAGATCCTGGAAGTCCTGTGGTATATGTGCACATTGATGGTACTATTTTCCCCCATACCTTGATCGATCTTTTGGATTCCATCAATGTGATGACTAAGGAGACTATGCTTAAAATGAATCTCCAAGGATCATTAAGAAAGACCACAACAGTCTTGTAGCTTGCAGACAGGTCCACTGTATCTCCTCAGGGAGTTGTTGAGGATGTGATGGTCTCCATTTATTCCTGGGAATATCCAGTTGACTTTTTAGTTATCCAACCTAAGACCAAGTTCAATGGTTATCCTCTCATCCTTGGAAGGCCATGGTTAGCCACTGCTGATGCTTGCATAAGTTGCAGGGTTGGGAATATGACCATTAAAAATGGCCATTTGTCCAAACAATTGGTCTTGTACCCTCCTACTCAACCATCTTTGGAGCATGACTTACCTTCATGGTTATAAGAGGAGGAGGAAGATGTAGTATACTCTTCCCCAGTTTGTACCCTAGATGCTACTATAGGAGGGGAGTAACCTGATGCAGATGACCTCATTATGAAAATCCTCCAGAATCAGCCCCCCAACACCATGTCTCTTGAGGAGTTAGTGAAGAAATTTGAAGATAACCTTTGGACTGATTTGTGCCTAGATGACTCAATTTCTAGTCATGCCAAGATGATAGAATTTGGTCCAGAAAGAACATTGAAAATAGACCCCTCTCTCTCTTCACATTAAGAGAAGGAGTTATGTGACATGCTAAGAAAGCATCTGGATGCCTTTGCCTGGCATTATAAGGAAATTAAGGGAGTGCACCCTTCGATGCATACTCACCGCATTTACATCAAGAAAGGCTGCAAGCCAGTGCACCAACCTCAGAGGATAATGATCACAGCCCTCAAGGATATAGTCAAAGAAGAACTGCAGAAGTTGTTGGATGCAAGGTTCATTTACCCCATCTCAGATAGTGAGTGGGTGTCTCCTCTGGTTCTAGTTCCAAAGAAAAATGGGAAATGGAGGATCTGTGTGGACTACAGAGAGCTAAACAAAGCCACAAAAAAGGACCATTTCCCTCTGCCTTTCATTGACCAATTATTACATGGTCTGGAAGGAAATAAGTTCTTCTCTTTCCTGGATGGATTCAGTGGTTACAATCAGTTCCAAATCATCCCATAGGACCAAGATAAAACCACCTTCACCTGTGCTTGGGGTACCTTTGCTTATAGGGTCCTTTCTTTTGGATTATGCGAGCCCCTGCCACTTTTCAGAGGGTGGTCCTGAGAATATTTATAGAGCTAGTCCATGACTCCGTGGAAATTTATATGGATGATTTCACCCCCTATGGGTGTGATTTCCTGGAGGCTCTCTCTAACTTGGGAAAAGTATTAAACAAATGCATTGAAATGAACTTATCCCTTAGTCTTGAGAAGTGTGTGTTCTTTATGACTGTAGGGATTGTTCTAGGTCACTCAATATCCCAAGAAGGGTTGCAAGTGGACCCAAATAAAATTGTTATCATAAATAAGGTCCCTACTCCTCAAAAGCATAGGGATGTTAGAAGTTTCTTGGGTTTAGTGGGATACTACAGAAGATTGATAAAAGACTTCAGCAAGTAGTGTTGCCTTTGTTTGGACTATTTTCCAAGGACTCTGAATTTTTATGGTCAAAAAGCTTCCAAGAGGCCCTAGAAACCCTAAAGGACAAGTTGACTACTGCACCTATACTCTGAGGCCCAAATTGGGCTCTTACTTACAACATCCATGTTGATGCCTCTGAGAAAGCTATAGGAGAAGCTATAGGCTAGATAGATGACAAGTTAACTTATGTCATTTACTTCATCAAAAAAAATTTGTCCAAGGCTGAATTGAACTATATTGTGGCTAAAAAAGAGCTCCTAGTTGTTTTCCATTCCTTGAATAAATTTAGACATTACATCAATGGTTACCAGACCTTTATACATACTAATCATGTTGCTACTAAATATTTGATGAAAAATCATGATGTGTGTTAGTGTCAGTCTTGTTTTCCTGTCACCAGGATCAAATGTGCTTTTACTAGGCTTGTCAGGATTCTCAAAATAAAATTTTGTCATGTCACTAAAGTTTACACAATAAAATTTGGCCACTGTTTGGTCAACCTAGGAATGAGTTCTGTCTTTTGGAAAATTTAGCTATGTTGGTCACCTATCTCATTTCTATGAAGGTTTCATAATAAAAGAAAGTCAGTCATTGATGAGCCCCAATTTTTGGTACAATTTGGGCTCATATTGGCCTACTTACCTTGTTCAACCATTCATCTTTTACCACTTATGCATTCATTTCTTAGTATATTCGTGTTGTTTGTAGGAAGAAGGGCAGGCATTATATCTATGTGACTAATACATGATGATTTCAGGTTCTTGGCATTAAAGAGAGCAAAAGACCACGCAAAAGGAGACAAGGAGACAACAAAGGTGGCATTGCATGTTTATAGGGAGGTTGTCTACAGCTTTAAATGACTTCCCTCGTGCTTTTCACCTTAACTCCGAGCTCTAACAGCTCTCCCCACCGAGCTCAAAGGCAGCCAACACGTTCTACAGGATCAACAGTTTTACAGCAGTTTGACTTTCAGTTAGACAGCCAAGCTCCACGAATGAAGGCAGCCAGCTTGATCCTCATTTTGTATAAATATGGAGGTCGTAGCCTTTGTTAGAAGCTTTTTGACTTTTGGAATTACTATTGTAATCTCTGAGCACGAGTTACAGCTCGGTTTTTGTTGTTTTGTAAGCCAGTTTTGGCATGACATTAGACTTTTGATTATGAATAAAGGCAAGCAGATTTGGATCTAATTCTGAGTTTCTAAGGGAGCTATAGCTCTCAGGTTAGGGCCCAACCTGAGAGCAATAGACCTCCTCTGTTTTGTAGTGTTATTTTCCTTTCGTTCCAGCACTTTGTTTCTTTACTTTGACACGCAATTCGAATTTACAGTCTGCTGATTTAGTTTTTGTGTGATTGAGTAGGATTAGCTTATGGTTACTTTGTTTTCAGTTGTTTAGATTCGGATAGGAGGTTTGTAATACACAGGAGCTCCAAGAAAAGGTTGTTAGAGATCACTGCCATCTCTGTTTAGGGATTGGGGTGCAATCCATATCAACCACAAAAAAGAAACGCAGTCTTTTACTTCCATGCAAGCTGCAACATAGTCATTTTCGTTTAAGATCCATCCATGCACTTTTGATATTGAACCATACTTCTACATTTTTCATTCCATGCACGGCTTCTTTTCTCGGTTTTACATTGCTGTTCATAGGTTTAATGGCACAGGTATCATAGGTTAATGAATTCTCATTTTTGGTGCAAGACATAAGTCATTTGTTTCATTTACACTGCTCCATATCATTCCACTTCCTTCCTCTTCTTCTTGACCTCTCCTCAAGCCACCTACTTGGCCTCTATCCAGCTCGTTTACCCTCCAACTCATCCATTGCCACGTAGCTTCATCTTTTTGACCTTTCGTTGCTGCCATCCTTCCATCCACCAACCAACTTCGTGCACTAATTCTCTGTCCTATTTATCTGCCCCTAAGTCATCACCAGTTCCATCTCCACCTTACCTATCCACCCAAACCATCCCATCACTTCACCATCACCCAAAACTTCCACTTACAGCTCATCCTGTAGAAGTTAGCAGACTTCCTGTAGAATCCCTGAGTTTCCTGTAGGATCCCCTGCAGACATCCTGTAGGAGCCTGCAAACTTGGTTGCCGAGCCTCCAAATGTTGTAGACTTCTGTAGACCGATGATAAGGATCCCCTGGGACCTCTCCTAGCCCCCTGACCTTTCCCAAGCTTTCCTTCCTTTCGCACCACCTCTGCACAACCAAACCCTAATAAGAAACAAAATCATCATCACTCCAACCATTTAAGCAAAAATACAAAAACATGTTCTTTTCAATAGAAGTAGTTTAAGTTCATGCATTTTACATCATTAGAAGTAATGGCATCATTTCCAGACACTTGCACTCCACCCATTGCATCCTAGAGGTTAAGCTAGTCAGATTAGGGTTTACTAGGGTTTCCATGTTTTGGTTGGCTTTCAGTTCATTTTTGCAAAATAGATTAATTTCCTTTAAGATAGCCTTCGTCCATCATTTAGCAAGCTTCTTCTGAGAGCATATAGAAGTTGGCTTGAGCCCTAGCGGACTTGTGCCAGCTGACCAAGTGACAGCTGCGACAAGAGCTAGTACTTGTGCATACAGCACCGTCGCTTCCAAGTTTGTACGAACTACCGGGTTGATAAAATTAGAGATAGGAAGCTCCAGGAGTTGTAGCATTATTGCTACAATACTGGAGCCCACCATCTTTTTGGTGTCGTTGCTGGGGAAGCGTCAGAGTATTGGTGATTGTCGCTTTTCTTCTATTTTCCACTACAATCTTCTGCTAAGTAGTTTATTTCATTTCCATTCTACAAAAGTAGCATAGACATTTCTTGCTTTCATAGATTAGCATTTCCTGATTTCATAGATTAGCATTTCCTGCTTTCATAGATTAGCATTTCCTGCTTTCATAGATTAGCCTTTCATTTCTGCAAGCGTAGACTAGTGTTTCATTTCTGCAATTTCATTTGAGCAGAGTAGATTAGTTCTTTCCTGCTTTCAGTTTAATACTGCATCTTTATAATTAGCTGTAGATCAATCTGTTTCAGTTTTACAGGTACAAAAGAAAAAGCAAAAACAATCAAAAAGAAAGTCTTTTCCCTTTCATGCCTCGTAGGAACCGAGATAGATCAGGCAAATTCCTACCAAACACCCCCACCACATCACTGAGTCACCCTTCTCTCTTCTTTGGTGACAGTGACCCAGAAGAACCTATAGGTGAACATCCAGAGATATACAAAGATCCTATAGTAGAAGAAGAGTTAGAGACCACTCCATCTGAAGCTATGGCTGACAATAGAAGAGAAGATGAGAGAATAGAAGGTGCCTTCCCCATCCGAGAGACCAATGGAGAAATGAAAATGAAGAACATTAGCCCCTCCGCCTTACCTCACTTCCATGGACTGACTACTGAAGATCCTGATACCTTCCTGTTTGAGTTTGCTGTCCTTTGTAGAACCTATGACTATACTGAAGATGAGCAAAAGCTGAAACTCTTCCCTTCAACTCTTAAGGATGCAGCATTACGCTGGTTCATGGGTTTACCTGGGAATAGTATCACCACTTGGGCTCAGATGCAGCAAGCTTTCAATACCAAGTACAGGGATTATTGTAGGTCTAAGGAAACCAAGGGAGAAATCTTTAGGATGACCATGGGAAATGATGAGTCCTTAGAGGATTATGAGGAGAGGTTCCAACTAAGCTATAAGCGGGCCAGGTGCACACTTGACCCTGAATCCCTCAAGTTGGTCCTGCTCCGAGGAGTCCCTGAAGACCTCTTAGATACCCTTCACATGTTAGCTGGGGGGGACATTTACCAACTGCCTTATGAGGACATCAAAACTGTGTTTAGAAACCACTCCAGGGCAGCTCGGAAACGAGGTAGAGGAAACCTCCCCTCAACTAGTGTTCCTTTCTCCAAACATGAGCTTGCAAATCAATTAGAAGATCTCAAGAGTGAGGTGAGATAGACCATTGCCATGCAGCTGGACACATTCAGAATCCAGCAGAAGAAAGAAGAAGCTGAGAGAGCCTTGGCTGTCTTCCGCCCTAGGTGCACAAGGAGACACCCTAAGAACGAATGCCCATTGCATTCGATTGAAGTATGTTTCGTTTGTGAGGAGGACCATCCCACAAATCAGTGTCCAACCTTACCTGGGTTTAAAGCCCTGTACCAAGGGACAGAAGCTCCCACTAAACCTCTCTATTACCTCAACCAAAGGAGGCCACAAGGATCTAGACCTTATCAACAGGGGATGCAAGGGGCACCTCAAGCTTATTACAGCCCCAACCAATCGACTCCTATGCCTTCCTGGGGTCCCCCTGCTCATCCTTCCTGGTCCATGCCTCCTCCATGGTCTTATCCACCTCAGTACCCCACTCAACCTACTTCTCATTCATATCATTCACATGCCCAGCCACAGCCTCAATGGAATGCACCTCAGTCGGGGTGGAGGCCCCAATACAACACTCCTCCTGCCATCTTGCCTCCACCACCAGTTCAACCTCAGCCATTACCTCCTGCTCCTCCAAGGCAACCTCAAATGCCTGCTCAACCGAACCCGAACCCCAACAATAGACAGGCCTAGCAGGTATACACTGGGGAAACCTCATGCCCTACCTATGCTGTGGAGATCCAGGAGATCAATCTTCGATCTGGAAAGACTCTACCAGATCGCTAACCTCCTTCCCCAGAGGATAAGGAAGATAAACAGGAAAGTGAACCAAAGGTTATTCCACCCTTTCCTGAGAGACTAACAGCCACCACACAACCCAACCCAGAGGAGGATGAGCTTCTGGGTGAGCTCAAGCAGTTGTGTGTAAAAATACCACTTCTCCAAGCCATCAAGGATGTGCCAATATACAACAAACTGGTTAAGGAAAAGTGCTTCAAACACCCAGGCAGGCGGAAGAAAGATGCTTCAACCATTAATGTCATAGGACAACTGTCTGACCTGATGCTAGGACAAGTCATCTACCCAAAGTACCTAGATCTTGGAAGTCCTGTAGTAGATGTCCACATCAATGGCACCATCATACCTCACACCTTGATTGATCTGGGGGCTGCCATTAATCTGATGACCAGGGATACCATGCTCAAACTCAATCTTCAGGGTTCCTTGAGGAAGACCTCGACAGTACTGCAATTAGCAGATCGCTCCACCGTGACTCCCGAAGGGATTGTGGAGGATGTCTTGGTCTCTATTGACTCTTGGGAATACCCTGCAGACTTCCTGGTTCTGCAACCAAAGGCAAAGCTTACTGGATATCCTCTCATTTTGGGAAGGCCTTGGTTAGCTACTACAGATGCTTACATAAGTTGTCGTGCAGGAAACATGACCATCAAAAATGGTCCCATGTCCAAGCAGCTAGTCCTATACCCTCCTGCCCAACCCTCCTTAGAGCATGACTTACCACTCTGGTTGGAAGAAGGAGAGGAAGACGAGGTGTACTCAGCACCTCTGTGCACCTTAGATACCACTAGAAGAGACCCCCCAACCGAGGATGACTTGATCGAGACCTTGATCCAGAATCCACCTTCCAGTGCACTACCCTTAGAAAAATTGGTGGAGGATGCCCAAGCTATCACCTTAGTGGATCTTTGTACAACCAACCCTGTTACTTCCAGAATCAAGAATGTGGAGTTCGGCCCTGAGAAAGCATTGAAGATCAGCTCCTCCCTATCTCCTTCCCAGGAAAAGGAGCTGTGTAGTCTGTTGGCCAACCACCTAGATGCTTTTGCTTGGAGCTATAAGGAAATGAAAGGAGTCCATCCTTCGGTCTGTACCCATCATATATACATCAAAGAGGATTGTAAACCGGTTAAGCAACCCCAGAGGAGAATGAATCCATCTCTTAAGGACATTGTCAAGGAAGAATTGCAAAAACTGTTGGATGCAGGATTCATCTACCCCATCTCAGATAGCGAATGGGTGTCCCCTCTGGTGTTGGTTCCCAAGAAAAATGGGAAATGGAGAATCTGTGTGGACTACCGAGAACTGAACAAAGCTACCAAGAAAGACCATTTCCCTCTACCTTTCATAGATCAAGTGTTGGATGGACTGGCAGGAAAGAAGTTCTTCTCTTTCCTGGATGGGTTTAGCGGGTACAACCAAATCCAAATCAGCCCGGAAGACGAAGATAAGACCACCTTCACTTGTCCTTGGGGTGCCTTTGCCTACCGAGTTCTTCCCTTTGGGCTATGCAATGCTCCTGCTACCTTCCAAAGAGCTGTCTTGAGCATCTTCTCGGAGCTGGTCCATGATGCAGTGGAAATCTATATGGATGACTTTACTCCTTATGGGGCCAACTTCCAGGAAGCATTGTCCAATCTAGGAAAAGTCCTAACCAAATGCATTGAGATGAACTTGTCCCTTAGTCCTGAAAAATGTGAATTCCTAATGACTGAAGGGACCGTGCTAGGCCATACCATTTCTTGCCAAGGGTTACAAGTGGATCCTAACAAAATTGCTCTCATCAAGAAGGTTCCACCTCCTCAAAAGGTAAGGGATGTCTGGAGTTTCTTGGGATTAGCAGGATATTACCGGACATTCATTAAAGATTTCAGGAAGCTAGCCTCGCCATTGTTTGGCCTGTTGGCAAAAGATGTGGAGTTTAAATGGACTGACGATTGTCAGAGGGCTTTAAATGAATTGAAGGACAAGTTGGTGTCAGCCCCAATCCTGAGAGGTCCAAACTGGGCCCTACCTTTCCACATCCACACTGATGCCTCGAAAAAAGCCATAGGTGCAGCTTTAGGACAGGTTGAGCAAAAACTTCCATATGCCATTTACTTTGTTAGCAAAAACTTGTCCAAAGCTGAGCTGAATTACACTGTAACCGAGAAAGAATTCTTGGCTGTGGTCCATGCACTGAACAAGTTCCGACATTATATTACTGATTACCAGACCTTTGTACATACAGACCATGCTGCAATTAGATATTTAATGAATAAACCAGATGTGAATGCTCGTATTATTAGATGGTTACTTTTATTGCAGCAGTTTGATTTGACCATTGTTGACAAACCAGGTAGAGAAAATGTTGTTGCTGACTTTTTATCTAGATTGGATTTGTCTGCAGATGAGGATGGAACAGTGGATGACCAGATGCCCGATGAACATCTGTTTTCTATTTCAGTACTCTCTCCATGGTTTGCTGATATAGCAAACTACCTTGTTTCAGCACAGTTCCCTCCGCACCTATCTTCCAGAGAGAAGAGCAGAATCATCAGAAAAAGTGCCTCATTTACTTGGATCAGGGGCAATCTGTTCAAGCTTGACCCCGATCAGATCTTAAGGCGTTGTGTAAGGGAGGAGGAAGTCTTTGATATCCTCCTCACTTGTCATGATGGGCCTTGTGGAGGACATTTTGCAGCAAAGAGAACTGCCTTCAAAATCCTGCAGGCAGGCTACTATTGGCCCACACTTCATCAAGATGTCAGAAGATATGTCAGCCAGTGTGACCAATGCCAAAGAATGGGGAAACCGACCCAAAGGGATGAGATGCCTCTCCAACCTCAAGTGACTCTTGAGCCATTTGAGAAGTGGGGCATGGACTTTGTGGGCCCAATCAACCCTTCTTCGAGGCAAAGGTCTTACATCATTGTGTGTACTGACTATTTGACAAAGTGGGCAGAGACTAAAGCAATCAAAGCAGCAACAGAAGAAAAGGTGGCCGAGTTCCTAAGAGAAAACATCTTCTATAAGTTTGGCTATCCAAGAGAGCTGGTCACCGATCAAGGGAGCCAGTTCACATCCAACCTGGTTGAAGATCTACTAGCTCATCACAAGATCAAGCATAGGACTTCCACCCCCTATCACCCTCAAGCAAATGGGCAGGTGGAAGTCACCAATAGAGCATTAGAAGGGATCTTGACTAAGGTGGTGAGCAGCAGCAGAAAGGACTGGGCAGATCGCCTGGTTGAAGCCACATGGGCTTACAACACCACTTGGAAGACCACCACCGGCTTCACACCTTATGAGCTGGTCTATGGGAAGAAAGCTTTGTTGTCCATTGAGTTTGAATACAACACTTTGAGGATGGCAGCTCAGCTGGACCTAGATCTCAGCCATGCACAACAAGAAAGGCTATTGCAGCTAAATGGCCTGGATGAGCACCGAATGCAGGCCCTCCTTCACTCAGAAGTGGTTCAACTTTAGAGAAAGGTGTGGCATGACCAACATCTCCATGACAAGCAATTTCAGCCGGGAGATTGGGCTTTGTTGTATGACTCTAGATACAAAGATTTCAAAGGGAAGCTGAGAACCAGATGGCTAGGGCCATATTCAGTGGAAAAATGTCATGACAATGGATCTGTGCTTATTAGGACCATTGATGAGGAAGCCATCCCCATGCTTGTCAATGGGCATCGATTGAAGATCTACAGGAAGCCTCCCTCAAGACAAGAGTTCATCAAAACTATGGAGAAGGCAGTGTTGGTCATAGAGAAGGGTTCTGCCTCTGCTTTGGGCATACCCTGAAGAATCTAAAAAAAAAAAAAAACAAAAAAAAAAAGAGAAAAATAATAATAAAGATCCTTGGGTGAAAACCTTTCTGAGGCGCCCAAGGCAGGTGGTAGGGGTGAAAACCTCACTGAGGCGCCCCTATTGTCTTTTCAAAAAAAAAAAAAAAGGAAAAAAGGTTGGAAAAAGATCCTTGAGTGAAAACCTCTTTGAGGCGCTCAAGGCAGATGGCAAGGGTGAAAACCTCAATGAGGCGCCCCTGTTACCTTTCAAAAAAAAAAACAAAAAACAAAAAAACAAAAAAAAAAACAAGGTCAGCAGATTCATCATGTAAAATTGCATGCAGGTGTTCTATGGAGGAGAGGAAGCCTCTCAACTCAAAGCCAAGGGTCCTCATCATGCAGCAAGGACACCTTACCAGCACCTCCTCCAAGAATCCTCATTTTCTCCAAGGTATGTGCAATTTTATTCCAGCTTGAGTCTTCTACAGGAAGACGCAGATTTTCTACAGGAAAATGCAGAGTTTCTACAGGAAGATGCAGATCTTCTACAGGAAGGTGCAGACTCTCTACAGGAACGCATCCTTTCTACAGGAAACGCTGTATTTCTACAGGAAGCTTCCTGTAGAAGCTCAGAACGGGCCAGAACTCATTTCATGAGGCGATCTAACGGCTAAGGATCGGTTTGGACGCATGCATGCCACGGTTGTCAACCATGCACATTGTTGTTATCTTGCTCCACCGTCCTTGTCGACATGCAACCAAGTACCTGCACCAGCAAAGCAGATCGATGAGTCTTGAGGAAAAAAAGCAACCTGTAAATGGAAAAAGCGCTAGAGATCTCACACCATATTCATCACAGTCAGCCCGAGGCCCCGAGAGCATGATCGTGAGGCCATCCATCGTCGTGCAGCATGCACCCAAGGAGGAAGAACTGTTCCAAGACATCCCGCGGGAGTCCTGTAACAGTTAAACCTGCTAGAGTGGATACCATTCACCGCGCAGGCCATCTGAAGGGAAACGTGGGTGCATGCAACTGAAGCATCCCATCCATCGATGGCAGCTCATGAACATGGACCTCCGGGCCTGTGTAAGTCCGCCAGCAGCAGGTAAATCGACTCATCAGCGTCCAAAGAGCCGAGACATCGTGTACAGCCACGCAGGTAAGTGTCTCGACCCTTCCTTCCATCAGACTGCATGAATGTTACTTTGATTGATTGCTTAGGTGTAAAGGTGAATTGGTTGAGCGACTGTGTGGCCATTTGGCCGGCCACGTTGGCCAGTTAATGGTCTAGTTGGATGTGTGGGTGGCGGCCATGACAAAGAGAATGGGCAGCATGCACGTGAGAGAAATCCCGTCGAGGAAACGAGTTCAACAGGAGAGGCGGCAGCAGATCCGTGGGAATTGATGCGGCAGCAAGTGAACACACAGTTGAATGATGGGGTGACGTCACCCAACGGTCCAGCGGGGACAGCTCACCCCCCGTGCCACGGATTCCGCCGAATTTGAAATCTAATCGGCTCGATCGCATTCATGCATTTATCACCCACCGTTTTGAACTCGAGCGGCTATCCTGCTCCTTCTGCAGTGTGATACGCCGAGCCTTTGGCTATCAGAGCGATTGAGAAGCACGCTCAAGGCACAGACCGACTGCAGTCTCTCCCGAAATCCGCGCACTGCATTCTACAGGATCGCTGTCATTCTACAGGAACGCTGCATTCTACAGGAACACTGTCATCCTACAGGAACGCAGTCTTCTACAGGGAAGCGGGTGCCTCACGTAAAAAGGTGGCCAATTAAAGAGGTAACCCTGAACTCTTCATGCAACTGGTTATTAAAGGTGGCAAGATTGTCGTCCACAGTCCGGTCATAGAAAAAACGGTGAAATTGTTGTCTGTTGTGCCTATACTGTCATTCTACAGGATGTCGAGTAATTAAATTGTGTTAAAGTTCCTCAGGGATAAGTTTGTGGGTTATGTGCATGATATCCTACGCTCTGTCTCAGTAAACCAAAACCTCTTCCACAATCACCACCTCTGGTTAACAAAACTGTGTTATCATGCCGGGTGGGTTTATTAGACGAGAACCCAGTGATTCAGCCAAATTAAGGGAAAACCAGGGGGTGGTAGAGCTCTTCACACGAGCACAATGGATATCTTTTTGTGATAAGCTGCAGGGTTACGATGATGAAGTGGCCGAAGAATTTTTGCAGGCTCTGAAGCCGAAATCCAAGACACTGGCCACAGTGAACTTCAGAGGTCTAAGCCTCAAGCTCACCCCGCAATATATCAGTCGGATCACTGAACTTCCGATGGGTTTGCCATGGGATAAGGAAGAAAGAAAGTTGAGCCAGCAAGCCAAGAAGGAATTCTTTCCACCTGAGGAGGAATTCTCAGAGGACAAAAATGGGGTGCGAAGAACGAGTCTGTTGCCACCATGGAATGAAGTCAGTTTGCAAATCATGAAATATATAACTTGTGAAGGCCGTTTTAGCATCGTGTATGCATATCACTTTCGGTTGCTCACTGAATTGAGGCACCGGATTGATCTTCCTGTAGAACAAAAACTGAGCATCCCTTATTTCCTGTTGCAGTCTCTAATTGAGTGTGCCACAAAGCTAAAAGAGGGCATACCAGATCAGATAGCCCACCATGGGTTGATCAAGCTTCTTGTGGAGGATGCGCTGCATTCATATAAGGTTCCCCTCTCATGGGAATCCTTCCGGAATTTGACAAGAGATGGAGACATTAAAATGTTGATCGAAGAAACGGGTTCTTCCAGCAGTGAGGAACAAGAAGCAGTGGCCGAGGGAAAGAGAGAAAAAGGCCAGAAGACCCCGACCACAGTGCAGAAGAAAGAACAAAAGAAGAAGCATGAGGAAAAGGATGACAAAGAAAAAGGTGGCACACCTATCTTGTCAGCAAGAGAAAAGAGGCTGAAGAGCAGAATGGACAAAGCTGAGGTGGTCCACGTCAGCCCAAGTACCTCATCAGCACCTGCAACCAAAGCAAAAAGCAAAACTCAGGCAGCTAAGCAAGCAAAGGTGGAGACACCTGTGTCTACAGGAAAGCAGAAACAGGCTTCTACAGGAAGCCCGAAAACAGAGACAAAGGCTTCTACAGGAAGCCCGAAATTGGAAAAAGGGGCTTCTACAGGAAGCCCGAAAATCATTGAGAAACAGGCTTCTACAGGAAGCCTGAAGACAGAGAAAGGGTCTTCTACAGGAAGCCCGAAAATTACCAAAGCAGGGGCTTCTACAGGAAGCCCGAGAGTGGCTAAAACCGGGTCTTCTACAGGAAGCCCAAAATTGGTAAAGAAAGGATCTTCTACAGAAGGCCCGGAAGTGGGCAAAGCAGGGTCTTCTACAGGAAGCCCGAAATCTGAAAAGAAGGGGCCCTCTACAAGGAGCTCTGAGAAAGCAAAATGCAAGGAAGAGAAGGTTAGTATTCTCGAAAAGGAGGCAGCAGCTGCGCTGGCCGCCCTCAGTACACCTCCAAAGCCGAAGGGGAAGAGAGAGAGGGAGACCCCTCTACCATCTGAAGCCAGGAGAAGTAAGAGGATAAACACGGGCAAGCCGCAGCCTCCACCCAGCAGCCAAACCATTTTAGGGGATGTCCCTACTTCACCCAGTGCAAGAACCCCCTCTAAAACATCAGCCACCCCCGAGAGGGGAAGCCCAAAAATAACTTCCTGGACACGAAAAATAGGCCAATCGCCTTCCGAAGCCCGGCTCAAGGAAATGGAAAAGGGGGAAGAAGCGCCACCCTCGTCACCACCAGGGGCAGAAAAGGCAGGGCCACCAAAAACAGGAAAGGAAGAGCATGCTCCAGGCTCTAGTTCTCGGCCAAAGACGAGGAGCCAGAGCAAAGTTGCTCAAGGATGAGCAAATAGTTTAGCTGGGGGGTGATGATGAGCCCCAATTTTTGGTACAATTTGGGCTCATATTGGCCTACTTACCTTGTTCAACCATTCATCTTTTACCACTTATGCATTCATTTCTTAGTATATTCGTGTTGTTTGTAGGAAGAAGGGCAGGCATTATATCTATGTGACTAATACATGATGATTTCAGGTTCTTGGCATTAAAGAGAGCAAAAGACCACGCAAAAGGAGACAAGGAGACAGCAAAGGTGGAATTGCATGTTTATAGGGAGGTTTTCTATAGCTTTAAATGACTTCCCTCGTGCTTTTCACCTTAACTCCGAGCTCTAACAGCTCTCCCCACCAAGCTCAAAGGCAGCCAACACGTTCTACAGGATCAGCAGTTTTACAGCAGTTTGACTTTCAGTTAGACAGCCAAGCTCCACGAATGAAGGCAGCCAGCTTGATCCTCATTTTGTATAAATATGGAGGCCGTAGCCTTTGTTAGAAGCTTTTTGACTTTTGGAATTACTATTGTAATCTCTGAGCACGAGTTACAGCTCGGTTTTTGTTGTTTTGTAAGCCAGTTTTGGCATGACATTAGACTTTTGATTATGAATAAAGGCAAGCAGATTTGGATCTAATTCTGAGTTTCTAAGGGAGCTATAGCTCTCAGGTTAGGGCCCAACTTGAGAGCAATAGACCTCCTCTGTTTTGTAGTGTTATTTTCCTTTCGTTCCAGCACTTTGTTTCTTTACTTTGACACGCAATTTGAATTTACAGTCTGCTGATTTAGTTTTTGTGTGATTGAGTAGGATTAGCTTATGGTTACTTTGTTTTCAGTTGTTTAGATTCGGATAGGAGGTTTGTAATACACAGGAGCTCCAAGAAAAGGTTGTTATAGATCACTGCCATCTCTGTTTAGGGATTGGGGTGCAATCCATATCAACCACCAAAAAGAAACGCAGTCTTTTACTTCCATGCAAGCTGCAACATAGTCATTTTCGTTGAAGATCCATCCATGCACTTTTGATATTGAACCATACTTCTACATTTTTCATTCCATGCACGGCTTCTTTTCTCGGTTTTACATTGTTGTTCATAGGTTTAATGGCACAGGTATCATAGGTTAATGAATTCTCGTTTTTGGTGCAAGACATAAGTCATTTGTTTCATTTACACTGCTCCATATCATTCCACTTCCTTCCTCTTCTTCTTGACCTCTCCTCAAGCCACCTACTTGGCCTCTGTCCAGCTCGTTTACCCTCCAACTCATCCATTGCCACGTAGCTTCATCTTTTTGACCTTCCGTTGCTGCCATCCTTCCATCCACCAACCAACTTCGTGCACTAATTCTCTGTCCTATTTCTCTGCCCCTGAGTCATCACCAGTTCCATCTCCACCTTACCTATCCATCCAAACCATCCCATCACTTCACCATCACCCAAAACTTCCACTTACAGCTCATCCTGTAGAAGTTAGCAGACTTCCTGTAGAATCCCTGAGTTTCCTGTAGGATCCCCTGCAGACATCCTGTAGGATCCTGCAAACTTGGTTGCCGAGCCTCCAAACATTGTAGACTTCTGTAGACCGATGCTAAGGATCCCCTGGGACCTCTCCTAGCCCCCTGACCTTTCCCAAGCTTTCCTTCCTTTCGCACCACCTCTGCACAACCAAACCCTAATAAGAAACAAAATCATCATCACTCCAACCATTTAAGCAAAAATACAAAAACATGTTCTTTTCAATAGAAGTAGTTTAAGTTCATGCATTTTACATCATTAGAAGTAATGGCATCATTTCCAGACACTTACACTCCACCCATTGCATCCTAGGGGTTAAGCTAGTCAGATTAGGGTTTACTAGGGTTTCCATGTTTTGGTTGGCTTTCAGTTCATTTTTGCAAAATAGATTAATTTCCTTTAAGATAGCCTTCGTCCATCATTTAGCAAGCTTCTTCTGAGAGCATATAGAAGTTGGCTTGAGCCCTAGCGGACTTGTGCCAGCTGACCAAGTGACAGCTGCGACAAGAGCTAGTACTTGTGCATACAGCACCGTCGCTTCCAAGTTTGTACGAACTACCGGGTTGATAAAATTAGAGATAGGAAGCTCCAGGAGTTGTAGAATTATTGCTACAATACTGGAGCCCACCATTGATCATCATCATTACATTCATTTTCAGGTCTTCCATTAGGTAATTATGGTTTCCAAGGTCCACCATTACCATGTATAAATCCAGCAGTGAATAGAGCATGACAAGCAACTCTTTGACATTGATTTGTTGAGTTATCACAAATTCATCATGTTTTCAGTTTGAAAGCTCTAGAAGAACAATTTCCAGTGCTCAGGAAATTGATAAGACAGAGCAGGTTTCAGCCTTAAAGGTGAATCTATTTTCAAATATGAAAAATCAGTTTTTCAAAGGTTTGTGGGTCCCGTTTATTTTCAAAAGGAGAAATTAATTTGCCTATATAAACTAAAAATCCCAAAACTTGTCTTATTTACCTCTCATTCAATCTTGTGCATCGATCTCTCCTTCCCATAAGTAAGAGGAACTCGATTACATAGGCAAAATTGGCAAAACCCTCAAGGCGTTGTGCTTAGGAACACTGCGTTGCGCTTGGGCCAGAGTAGCCATAAATCACCCCGAAACTCTCCCAAAATCGATTTTTAAGCTTGATTACCTGATTTCATTGCATCCTAAGCTAAGCTACAAGTAAGTACACCATTTTACTTACCTCTTTGTTTTGCAAAATCAATTCATGCCAAAGATATCTTCAATTAGGGTTTTTCAGTGAATTTCTCATGCAAAAATGATAGGGTTGATGATGGCCATTTTCCTCTCTTGATTTTTAACATGTAAAATCTTACCCTACACCTATATACATGTTTGATATGCTATGTAAACCACTCAATCAACCTAAAAACATAAATTTACCTCACTAAAAGTGAAACCCTAGTTCATTCCGAGGGGTTTTGGACACTTTCCCTAAAAACTCTGTTTTTTTCCTTTTCACAAGCACATTGTTCCTCCATTTATTTTCCATTCATTTTCATCAGTTGTACATAATCCATATCCACCTCTTTCAAACCTCTTTTACCATTTTATCAACTCCACCTACCCATCATTCCACTTTTCACTCATACCTCATTGTTTTTCTCATTTTCCTGCTACTAAGGTTTCCGTCACCATGGAAGGAGAATCTTCACCAGAGAGGAAGAGACATCACAAGGGACGAAAAATCCTTAGATATAAGCCATCAAATTGTAATGAAATAAACTCATCTCCCTTTGTCAAACAATGCTTTGAAGATGTGAATTGCTTGGATTTCTGCAAAATGGTGAGTGAAGTGGGTTTCAATGAACAATTGACAGATTGGGTTGCAACTTAGTTGAAAGGTGAAAGTGTTTTTGTTGCTGGTGTTGAATTCACTTTTTCAGTGGCCTCCATTTCACTTACTACAGGGCTACCAGATAATGGTGAATATTGGTTCAAGGGGATGAGCTTAGATCTTGAGAATTATAGACCCTTCTTGAAAACACCATACAGGGAAAAACATGCTCATGTTATGCCTTTCAGGTACTTATTGGAGAAGTATGCCCCCTTGATGAATATTGTCATGAATTTATTTACATGTGAAGGAAGATTCTCCAGATTATATGCCTATCATATTCGCCTCCTAATGCACTTTACATCTCAGAAGCCACTCAATATGTGCAACTACCTGTGTAGGAGCATTGCCAAAATGTCAGAGAGGATTCAGATGAAGAACAAGGAGCACTACCCTAGCCTTTTTCATCATAGTCTGATCAAGACTATAGTCCTTCATCAGCTTGCAAAGAAAGATATGACTTGGGAATCATTTTTGGAAACAACTCTAAAATGGCATGAAACCAATGTGGTAGCTCAACCTTCTAGCATGCCAACACAACAAATGGAAGTGGGGTCCTCTAGAAAATTAGTTGAAAGAACCAAAGCACCTAAGCCTGAGGTGACTAGGATGTACAAGAGAGGAAAGAGGCTTGTGTTTGCTTCTCATGGTGAGAAAGGGGCCAAGCCTTCTACATCAGCAAAACAGGGATCGGCAGCGCGAGATAAACACATGGTTGATCATGAATTTGTGTTGATTGATTTAGAGGCAGAGGATGAAAATTCAAGCATGAAACAGATGATCAAAGATAAAGACTATCAGATCAAGTAACTCACGCTTAAAATGGCAAGAGCAAGGTACATCATTTCATTCCTAGAATAGGAAAATAGTCAGCTGAAAGCGAAGCAATTAATCATGGAGAAAGAGCAAACTAAATTATTGTAGCAGGTCGGCAAGGGAAAAGCAGTCATAGAGACAAGTGAGCCTGAAGGAACACAAGGGAAGGGTAAGAGAAAAATTCCAAGAACAAAAGGGCTAAAGAAGGCATTGCAAGAAGAAGAGGAACACATTTTGCTAAATGAAGAGCTAGACCTAGAGGACAAAATTTCTCTAAAGGTCAATCAAGACAAGGAGTACTGGCTTAACAGGGTAAATAATCACTTGGAGAAGATTCTAGAGAAATAAAATAGAGACAACCAACTACTAAGGCACATGGTGCACCATTATCAGGCCCAAAACATGATCTGTAACGTCAAGGTCAAGTAGTTGCAGAACAAGCTCAAAGATGCCCAAAAGGACCAAAAAGATGAAGGAAAATTGGAGAGAAATGGAAAACTCTACATTTTTGGAAACATTTTGCCATGTTCTAAAAACCCATTTGCTCATATTTTCTAGAGGAGGCTTAGATTTTGAGAAAAGTGGAAAAATGTGGCCAAAAACTAGCTTTCTGGACCCTTTTTTGACAGGCGTTGCACTCCTAGAGTGACCTTGGGAGAATGGATTTTTGAAGGCCTTCCCATGGGTCATTTTCAAAAATTCAAAGTTTTCTGGAAACTAGACTTGAAAATATAGTTGATAGTCATCTCATATCTTCATTTGGACCTCAAGAAGGCACCTGAAAGTGAGCTCAAAGTTAGTGTTGCGCTTCTACAATTTCCTGCATTTTTAATTGTAAATTTCACTGTGTAAAATTTCTAGTTTTCAGTTTGACTTAGTCAAAGTAAAAACTCTTTATGTAATGGCACTTGTTTTGAGGCTAGGTGATGTAGGCATGAATAAATTTATATGATAGGTTATTTTTTATGTTTAATAGGCCCCATTAAGGAAGCAAACTCCTAAACAAACTCTCCAAGAAGTGTTTAAGTTTCACCTTTTCACTCTCACCTGTTGGTTGAGAGAATCTTGGAGTCAGTTCCACCACCTAGGAATTCGACTCCTGACGGTGGGAAAGTGGTCTAAGAGAGTCTATATGTAACATTTCTCTTTTAGAGAGAAGGTTTGGACTTTTTTTGGAGGAGGCTTTCATGTAATGATCTTCTCAGCTAATACAAAGACAGTTGCAGCTATTTTTAAGGAACTCTAGCCCAGTGAGTTCATGGTGTTTGTTATTATTTATATTTGTTTTCTAATGGTTAAAACATATTTATCTACATGATATATCTTCTTTCTATGGATGCCTTACATTGAAATAGAAATAATTCTTGATCTCAAGCTCTGTTTATATGGTTTTTATAGTTATATTTATGTCTTCTAAAAGCTAATGAACTCATGTTTACTTATTCTCATTAGTCCCTTCGACACTTTCTCTTCTATACCACAATGACAATATTCCAAATACACCATGGTATTCTAGTATCTAGCTCCTTTCCACATTTGCTTCTACACTCCTACAACCTAGACCTATTTGTGGCTCCAAAGCCTAGTCTAGCAAACCCTAAATTCTAAATTTCACCAACACACAAACAATTATACATATCTAGCCTAAAACTTATTTGCTTTAAAGTGATTTCACTGAGCTGAAGTGGTTTGAGGTTACCCTTGTCGATCTCCTTTTCAGCCTAGGAAATTGTAAGGAACTAACAATGTGAATGCCCTAATTATTAGATGGTTTCTTTTCTTACAACAGTTTGATCTAACTATCATTGATAAGACTGGTAGAGAAAATGTAGTTGTAAATCTTTTGTCCAGACTAGCTTTGCTTGTAGGTGAGGAAGGAATGGTTGATGACCAATTGCCAGATGAGCATTTATTTGTTATTTCATTTCTCTCTCCATGGTTTGTTGACATAGGATTCTACTTAGTGGCTACACAGTTCCCTCCAAATCTGTCCTCCAAGGAAAAGAGAAGAATTATAAGGAAAAGTGCACCATTCACTTGGATTGGGGGAAATCTCTTCAAGCTAGGCCCAGATCAAATTCTGAGAAGATGTGTTAGGGAGGAGGAATTTTTTGACATCCTTCTGGCATGTCATGATGGGCCTTGTGGAGGTCACTTTGCAGCCAATAGGACAACCTTCAAGGTACTACAAGCTGACTACTATTGGCCCACTCTCCACCAAGATGCAAGAAGATATACCAACCAATGTGACCGATGCCAAAGAATGGGGAAACCTACTCCCAGAGATGAAATTCCTTTGCAACTTGAAGTGACTTTTGAGCCGATTGACAAGTGGGACATGGATTTCATTGGGCCCATTAGTCCACCATCGGGACAGAAAAAGTACATAATTGTGTGCACTGATTACTTGACAAAGTGGGTTGAAACCAAGGCTGTCAAGGTAGCCACATAAGAGAAAGTGGTTGAGTTCTTAAGGGAGAATGTGTTTTACAAGTTTGGGTACCCTAGAGAGCTAGTCATTGATCAAGGCACTCAATTCACCTCACACCTGATTGAGAATCTGTTAAGCCAACATAAGATCAAGCACATGAAATCAACTCCTTACCACCCTCGGGCCAATGGACAAGTAGAGGTTACCAACAGAGCATTGGAGAGAATTCTCACAAAGGTGGTGAGCGATAGTAGGAAATATTGGGTTGACAGACTAGTGGAGGCCACTTGGGCCTATAATACAACTTGGAAGACAACCACTAGCTTCACCCCTTATGATTTGGTCTATGGGAAGAAGGCTTTTCTCTCCATTGAGTTTGAGTACAACACTTTAAGAATGGAAGCACAGTTGGATTTGGATGTTACAAGGGTACAACAAGAGAGGTTGTTCCAGCTCAATGGGTTAGATGAATTTAGTATACAAGCCCTCCTACACACCGAGGTGACTCAAGTACAAAGAAAGGTTTGGCATGACAAAAATATCAAAGACAAAAAATTTCAAGAGGGTGATTGGGCTCTGCTATATGACTCTAGGTTCAAGGATTTCAAAGGTAAATTGATGACCATATTGCTGGGCCCATATGTGATAGAAAAGTGCCATAACAATGGGACTGTTCAGATAGGAACCACTGATGAAGAAGGTATCCCCTTTCTTGTCAATGGGTACAGATTGAAAGCCTACAAAAAACCTCTGTCAAAGGAAGAGTTTGTCAGTAGTATCAATAAGGTAGTGATGGTGATTGGATGTGTCTCAGCTTCCACCTCACCATATTCTTGAAGACTGTTTTATTTTTGAAAAAATGAAAAAAGAAGAAAAAAAAAACAATAAGAGACCTATGTGAAAACCTCAATGAGGCACCTAAGGCCAAATTTTGGGTTTAAAACCTCCTTGAGGCAACCCAAGAATGAAAAAAAAAAAGAAAAAAAAAAGATCCCTGGGTGAAAACCTCCTTTGAGGCGACCTATGCATCCTTCATATATATGTGTGTGTGTTTGTGTGTGTATATATATATATATAGATGAAGGACACACAGGTCGCCTCAAAGGAGGTTTTTAACCTATTTACCTACCTTAGGCGCCTCAAGGGAGGTTTTCACATATATATGTGTGTGTGTGTGTGTGTGTGTGTGTGTGTGTGTGTGTGTGTGTGTAGAAGAAAAAAACACAAAAATGCTATGGCAGGGACCTCAAACCTGCCAACAAAGGACACCAAGTTCAAATGGAAACAAGCCAAGAAAACCCCCATTCTACCTTCATTGATTTCATATCTTTCATGCCCACCATGTCTCCATCATCCATTCTCATCTCCAACCATAAAAAAAACCAATTTGCAAGCAATTTTCTGACTTCTACATGGTTTCCTGTAGTTATTACAGGAGTTTCCTGTAGTACTACAGGATGTCCTGAAACTCTACAGAAATGGAATCTTGGTTGAGAAATAATGATGCAAGCTTGTTCTGGGCTGAAAGAGGAGGCCACTGACCTCACCACATCTCAACCAACACCAATTCATGACCATGCCACCCTCTATGTCCATCAAGGAATCCACTCAAAAAAAAAGAGAAAAAAAACAAAGAAAATTCCAAGGGCCATACCATAAGTGGCCTACCTCACCTACCACTCCATCTTCCCCATTTCCACCGCTTACACTCCTACTTCAACACCTATTCCTCCTCCAAAAAAAAACAAAAAAATTAAGAAAGAGGCAACTACAAGATTTCCTGTAGTACTATAGGAAACCCTGTAGTAGCTTGTATTATAATAGCAGCAGTCTCCATGCTCCTCCTTCAACATCCATGCAGAGAAAGAGTACCAGCACCCCTGAAGGCACTATGGCACCTATACAAATCTTAGCAGAAGTAGAAGAAGCCAACACCTGCACATCACAACAAAGAAGACAAACATATCAGCCAAGTGAAATCAACAAAACAAGAGCAAAAGAGAATATGTACCTGAACAAGAAGAAGCACAGCAGAGCCACCCTCCAGCATGCATCGACCGAGAAAAGGAAGCCATAGGTATGGCACCTCATCCACACTCTTTCCTAAGTATGAATATGATAAAAGTGTAAGAATATGAAAAAGTTGGTTTTATAAGCTGAAGGTGGCCAGTTAACTTGGCCACCCTCAACCCGAAAACAAAAAGTGAAGTTCTAGTCAGCAGGCCACGTGGCAAGGTCACATCAAAGAAAATAAGTTGGAAAGGTGGTTGAGTTAAGTTGTACAGGAGTGGGTGATGATTACGAGAAAGGGTTGCATGATAACTAATAGTGGGCCAACGGTCCAAAAGGAGAAATCATGTACCCTGCCAGCTAGCACACCGCTCCAAGGAATCAACCATAAATAGAAAAAATCCCTAACTTTCATGCACACATCGTTCATTTCGAGATTTAGAGAACTGGGACCACCTGGAGGAGCCATCGAAGAAGAAATCTAGTCTCAGCCATCCTACAGTGAACACCTACAGGAAACGCAAAAAAACTACAGGAAATAGTGGGAATTGTCAAAAACTCTACAAGGGGGTGCCTAGGGCCTAGCTATTCAAGAATTATCCTCAACCAGGGCATTACAGTGAAAGGTAGGTGGCCCATATCCTTTGTGTTTTGACTTGATAGCTAGAAAAGAGAAAAGGAAAAGAAATTTTCATTTTTTTCCTAGTAATTACAATGTGCATAGGGATAGACAAAATTGTGTGGAGAAATTGTGTGGGCATAAAGGGAGAATTGTAGTCATAACCCTCCTAAACTTTAAACCCTCAGTCACCTTGGAAAGCTCTAAATCTAAAGCCACCAAACTACCTACAGTTAGCTTGATAGAGAGAGAAAATGACAAGAGGTTTCAATAGAAGGGAGCCCACAGGGACATCTAGAATACATCTCCATCCCCCTGTGGTAGAGATATTTAGAAGGAATCAATGGTTGGGATTCTTCAAGCTACTTAGAGGATATGATGATGATGTAGCTCGGAAATTTTCAATGTCACTCACACCTCAGGCTAGAGTCAGTGCCACTTCTGTGGTGAGAGGATTATCAGTAACAATTACCCCTGAAAGCATTAGCAAAATCACTACACTTCCTCTAGGTTTACAATGGAGAAAAGAGGATAAAGCTAGCAGCACTTATGTCAAGAAGAAATTTTTCTTGAGAGATGAGGATCCAATTGAGGACAAAAATGGGATTAGAAGGGAGAGCATTCCCTATCCTTGGGATGAAGTAAGATATCACATTCTCAAGTATATTTCTTGTGAGGGAAGGCTCAGTATAGTCTATGGTTACCAATTTAGAATCCTCCATGAGCTGAGATTTGGAGAAGAGTTACCCCTTAATAGAAGACTTAATGTGCCCTACTTCTTTTTACAATCAATAATATACATAACGATCAAGGAATAGGAAGGAAAACATTAACATTTGGCACAACATGGACTAATCAATCTCATACTAGAAGATGCCATATTTTATGGTCCACATTTAGGGACATGGACACGGAGGCTATAATCGAAGCAATTAAGTATGAAAGAGATCCAACCTCAAGTGGTGAGGAGGAAGAAGAAGAACTTGAAGAATAATAGGGGGAACCGAAAGAGGGAGAAGAAGAGGAGGAACCTGAAGAGGAAGAACAGGAACCCGAAGAAGAAGAGGAGGCAGAGACAAATAAAATAGAGGGAGAAAAGAAAAATGGGGAAGAAGCACAGAAGGATGAGGCAAGCCCTGAAACACATACCAAGGAAGGGGAGGAATCTCCAAGAGTGTCTCCTGAACCCACAAAGAAGGAGGAAGTTTCTTCCCTGACTGCACTAAGCACACCCATAAAGTCATTAGGAAAAAGGCAGAGGCAGACTCCCTTATATTTCAAAAAAAGGAGGATATCTGGTTTGGTACTTGTTAGATAAAGTAGACTTCCAAACATTTCTATTTCATGCATGATATTTGGTTTGGTACCTGTTAGATAAAGTAGACTTCCAATCATAGATTTGTATTCTGGTTGATTTACTATAGGTGATTCATCGTTAGAACTGAGACTACATCCTGTTACCATTGGAGTACATACTAGTTTAGAATCTTCCATTCCATACTTCTTCAGAATTTGCTTGAGATATTTAGTTTGTGAAAGAAAAATACCATCTTTTGTTTGTTGTACTTGTAGACCAAGAAAATAAGTTAGTTCACCAAGTAAGGACATTTCAAATTCTTGCTGCATAACTGAAGCAAAGTTCTGACTCATAGATTCTTCATTGCTGCCAAAGATGATATCATCAACATAAACAACAATAATTAGTAGTTTATCATTCTCAATCTTTGTGTATAAGTTGTTGTCTGTAGATCCTTTTGTGAAACCTTGTTGTTGTAGATATTTGTCAAGACGATAATACCAGGCCCTTGGAGCTTGTTTCAGTCCATATAGAGCCTTTTTGAGCTTGCATACAAGTTTTGCATCATTTCCTAGAATGAATCCTTCTGGTTGTTCAATATAAACTTCTTCTTCTAAATCTCCATTAAGAAATGCTTATTTTACATCCATTTGACATACTTTGAATTTTCGAAAACTTGAAAGAGCAAGAAACATTCTTATGGCTTCAAGTATGGCAACAGGTGCAAAAGTTTCTTCAAATTCTATACCTTCTTATTGAGCATACCCTTTATAGACAAGCCTTGCTTTGTTTCTAATAACCTCTCCATTTTCATTTAACTTATTCTTGAATATCCATTTTGTTCCTATAACATTTTTATCATCAAGTCTAGGAACTAATTCCCAAGTATCATTCTTTTCAATTTGGTCAAGTTCTTCATCCATGGCCTTAACCCAACATTCATCTTTGCTAGCTTCATTAACATTCTGTCGTTCTATGGAGAAGAGTAATGCTAGATAACTAGAAGTTCCTGCAAGAGTTCTTCATGTCTGTACTCCAGACCCTTTTTCTCCTAGAATTTGAGATTTTGGTTTATTCTTTTGAACATACCTGGATGGAGTATTTTCCCTATTATTTGTATCTTCTTTTGATGTTTCATTGGTTTCTTCCTCTATATCATTCTGATTTGATACGAGAAAGAATTCACCATCTTCCTCATTGTCATCTTCCTTTGTTGATTTCATTTGTTCCGTATTTCTGCATGCTTCATCAATTACTACATCAATGCATTCAACAATTTTTCAAAGTCTCTTATTATAACATTTGTATCCTTTACTTCTAGATGAATAACCAAGAATAATTCCTTCGTCTGCTCTGGGTTCAAACTTACCAAGTTTTTCATCAATCTTTTTGATGAAACATTTGCTTCCAAAAACTCTAAATTGTTTTACAGTAGGAGGATTACAATACCAAAGTTCATATGGAGTTTGATCACTATTTACCCGAACATTAGATTTGTTGAGAATATTTACGACAGTAAATGCAGCTTCACCCCAAAAGGTGACAGGAGTTCTAGATTCATCAAGCATAGCTCAATCCATTTGTTGAACTGTTCTATTCATTCTTTCTACCACGCCATTTTGTTGAGGAGTTCTGGCAACAGATAATTGTCTTTTTATTCCATGTTGTTCACAAAAATAAAAAAATTCATCTTATATGAATTCTCCTCCTCGATCAAATCTGAGATATTTGATTTTTCGATCTGATTCATTTTCAACTAAAGCTTTGAATGATTTAAAATTTTCAAATGCTTCAACTTTATGCTTTAGTTTGTTTAACGAATTGACATGGTTTGCGAATGGTATTTTCTGGGATGTTGATATCTAGAAGATCATGAACTACCTTGAGTCTACATGCTTTTCTTATTTGAGGAAAGCTTAGATGCCCCAATCTTTTGTTCCATAACCAATTCTCTTCTGTTTTTCTTAGTTAGCATTGGTATTGACCTCCTTTTATTATATATAGATTACTTGGAGTTCTTGTACCTTTGATTACTGTATTTCCTGTATCAAGCTCACGAACCACACATCCGTCTGATCGAAACACAAATTCATTTCCTTGATCACACATTTGACTGACACTCAACAAGTTATGCTTTAAACCATCAACATACATAACATTTCCAGCTTTAACCTTTTCTTTAAAATTAATAGAACCTTTACCCTTAATGAAAACTAGTGTGCCATTTCCAAAAGAGTCATTCTTTTATTTTTCTAAAGCATTATATGAAAGGATTTTATCTTTATCACATGTCATGTATTTAGAGAATCCACTATCAATGTAGCACTGATTTTCTTGTCCTTCTACAAACAGAGCTATGCCTCATCTTTCTAATCGAAATTCCTTCTTTCTCCATACCTTGGAATTTGGCGATGTTTGCTCCTTTTGAATTGTTGGCCGAAATTTTCTCCTGCATTTAGATTCTTCATGACCAAATTTATTGAAAAATGAACATTCAATTTCATCTTAAAGAGGAGAAAAGTTATTATAAGAACTTTTCTTGATTCCTATCACGCTCCTTTGTTTTCGTGGTTCTCTAATCATGATAGTTTTGTACCCAACACATTGAGCAGCCTTGTGGCCAAATTTATGGCATGAAAAACATTGTCCATTAAGGAAATTTTTGTGATCATAAGATCTCTTGGTATTGTTTACCTTTTGGTTGATGCTTCTATTGATGTTCACCCTTGAAGTAAAATGAGCATGATTTATCTAAGGAGTACTTTTAGGCTTTTGCTGAAGATCGACGCATTGTTCACTGGTCTTTGTTGCATCAAGATAACTTTTGGTGATGGCTAACGAATTTTGTCTTTGGGATGTTTCTCCAATATATAAAAGACCGGTATTTATAAGAGGGGAATGTTGAACCTTGATGATTTCATCTAAAGTTTCTGATCGTTTAGAAAATCTAAGATTAAGAGATTTTGTCTTCTCAAGTGCTTTTCTTAGACCCGCTACTTCACATTGTAATTTTTCATTGTGCTTTTCTCTTTCAGTGAGTTGATGTGTCAAAGTGTCTATGACCATATTCTTTTCTTCCAAATAGATTTTAAGTTGAGTGATTTCTTCAATAAAATCTTCCTCTTCTAAAGCATCCATAAAATCATCATTGTCATAAGCCATGAGTAGTTTAAATTCTTGTTTAGATTCATCTTCAGCCCTATTAGACATTCCATCACTATCTTCATGAGTATAATAACTTTTTTTATTGACAAACTGTTTTCTATTACCCTTTGCAGACTCCTTTCCCTTTTCATGATTATCTTTATGAGGACATTTAATAGTGATGTAGGAGCATCAGAGCACCCTTAATCAAAATTTAAATTCAAAGCTGTGAAAGGGGAAACGTGGAAAATCATTGTAAATCGGGGAAAATTCTGTTTAAACAGAGCTAAATTGATGGAATTGATAAGTCTCTAGAAGGCTTGATTAAATGTAATTATCTTCCATACATACGAATAGAGAGATTTAGGGGTTTAATTGAGCGATTGTGGGAGAAACTCATGGATCTTAAACAATTCCTCCCTTTGTAATTTCCTATATAAGAGAGTCTGTGTTGTGTGAAAGAGATAGATAGAGTATGCAATGTAGCCGCAGGGCAATTTGTGACTCAGGCCGTGAGGCCTTAGCCTGTAATCGAGTTCTGTTTATAATTGAAATATGCATGTTATTATACATCCAGGTGAAATCTGGATTTCGTGTGTCTGTGTATTGTTTACATATACATTCTTTACTGTAAATTGATAAATTGTGTGTGCGAGTGTAAGGGACGAAGTTCCTATGAACTTCGCCTTAGAAAAAGTATGGCAGAGATAAATTTGTGTTGTAATACAAATTCCACCAATAAGCGAATGAGAGATTCGTCGGATTGGCCAGATCGATGGATAATATCGACGAAAGAGGAATGGCGGAGATTAAAACCACGTGTTAGCAGAAGGATGGAGCGGTCTACGAAGACGGTAAGTAGTATATCGCGTGGTCTCAAAGTGGTAAATAGTATTTCTAAAATTCACATGATTAGCATAAGTGGGTGACACATAGCATGAGAAAACTACTTTTCTCGTGCGCTCTCAACCTGATATCGGTCGTGCAAGATTTCATGCGAGATTGCGTGATAGCCGTTGGATCGAGCGAGATAGATCGACGGTGGAGATCGGTCGAGCTAGTTATATAGTGATAAGGGTTTTGGTCGGTAAAGTTATATTGTAGTTGCAGTTTTTATTTTATTGTGAAGTCCACTAATTGAAATGCTTCTGATGTATATGTGGGCCCATAACCCACAGGTCCACGTGTAAATTATGTAAAGATGCAATTTTGTTGCGTCAAACTGGTACCATAACATAATAAGATTCTGCGTGCAATTGAAAGAGGTGAAAATATGTTGAGGATTGGTAAGCGTATGGTCTTTATATTGTTTTATAGGTAGCGACAAAAGAAAGTGAGAAGATTGCAACAACCTAGAGCCAGGAGTGCTCAAATGGTTCCAAAGAAGAGAGAACCAGAGAGATGTCGAAAGACTAAGCTCAGAGGAGAGAAGCTTGGTGAGGTATCGGGTAGCAAGGAGGACTTGTTACTGCAGAGGTTTTGTTGCAGCTCACGGAAAGATCATAAAGGCAATTCCATAGAGGATGTGGGTAGAATTGCTAAGGGATGAAGAAGGCATATGACCAGGAGGTCATAGAAAAGTTTTGTACCTCGGGAGTATGATGCAGGAGCATCAGAGCACCCTTAATCAAAATTTAAATTCAAAGTTGTGAAAGGGGAAACGTGGAAAATCATTGTAAAC
This sequence comes from Pinus tabuliformis, assembly GCA_031772625.1. Lineage (NCBI taxonomy): Eukaryota > Viridiplantae > Streptophyta > Pinopsida > Pinales > Pinaceae > Pinus > Pinus tabuliformis. The sequence continues at coordinate 1,343,443,970 of CM062819.1, read as the reverse complement.
TAGGGCAAATTCTGTTTAAACAGAGGTAAATTGATGGAATTGATAAGTCTCTAGAAGGCTTGATTAAATGTAATTATCTGCCATACATGCGAATGGAGAGATTTAGGGGTTTAATTGAGTGATTGTGGGAGAAACTCATGGATATTAAACGATTCCTCCCTTTGTAATTTCCTATATAAGAGAGTCTATGTTGTGTGAAAGAGATAGATAGAGTATGCAATGTAGTCACAGGGCAATTTGTGACTCGGGCCATGAGGCCTTAGCCTGTAATCAAGTTCTGTTTATAATTGAAATATGTGTGTTATTATACATCCAGGCGAAATCTAGATTTCGTGTGTCTGTGTATTGTTTACATATACATTCTTTACTGTAAATTGATAAATTGCATGTGCGAGTGTAAGGGACAAAGTTCCTATGAACTTCGCCTTAGAAAAAGTATGGCAAAGATAAATTTGTGTTGTAATACAAATTCCACTGATAAGCAAACAAGAGATTCATTGGATTGGCCAGATCAACAGATAATATCGACGGAAGAGGAATGGCGGAGATTAAAACCACGTGTTAGCAGAAGGATGGAGTGGTCTACGAAGACGGTAAGTGGTATATCGCGTGGTCTCAAAGTGGTAAATGGTATTTCTAAAATTCACGCGATTAGCCTAAGTGGGTGACATGTAGCACGAGAAAACTACTTTTCTCACATGCTCTCGACCTGATATCGGTCGTGCAAGATTTCACGTGAGATTGTGTGATAGCCATTGGATCGAGCGGGATAGATTGATGGTGGAGATCGACCGAGCTAGTTATATTACGATAAGGGTTTTGGTCAGTAAAGTTATATTTCGGTTGCAATTTTATTTTGTTGTGAAGTTCGCTAATTGAAATGCTTCCGATGTATACGTAGGCCCATAACTGACAAGTCCACATGCGAATTATGTAAAGATGCAGTTTTTCTCCGTCAAACAACATAATGGCCAACTCTACCACAAGAAAAAACATTTGAATGGTAGCTTACTTCTGAATCTTCTGGAACCCCGTTGAAGCTTCTTGACAAATTTTACCTCATATTCTTCTGTAATATATCTCGATTCATTGAGATCTTCCTTTTATTTTCCTTTTGTTGAAGCTATGAAAGCAGCTTCTCTAATATCTGATGGACCTCCTTTCATCATTTCAAAGGCAATTAAAATCCCGTGAAGTTGAACAACAGTAATAAATTGAAGATCCTACTTTTCTTCTATGGCAGATAATTTTGACTCAAATTTAGAAGACAAAGATCTCAAAATTTTCTCTACTAAAGTAGCCTCCTTTATTTCTTCACCCAGATTCTTCATTACAATCTCATCTACTCGTAAAAAATAACTAGCAATACTTTCATCACTATGCATTTTTAGAGTTTCATACTGTATTCTGAGAGTTTGGAGCTTAGCATGTTTTACCTAGGAGTCTCCTTCATAGCTCTGAATGATTTTATCCCATATTTCTTTGGTTGTCTTGAGCTACATGACTTTGACGAATTCTGATTCTGACAGACTTCCCAATAAAGTATTGAAAACTTTGGCATTGGTTTCGTATAACTTCTTACTTGCTGTATCTGTAGGTATGGCTACTGGAAATTGATATTTTCCTTCCACAATTTCCCAAACATCAGCTCCAAGCGATTGAAGATAGGCTCTGGTTCTTATCTTCCAATATACTAAGTTGTTTTCGTTGAATATTGGTGGTCTGATAGATCCCATGCCTTCGTGATTGTTCATCTTGAGAGATCTCCCTTCAAGTGATCAAGCTTCTTCTGAAGGACCTGCTATGATACTAATTGTTGGAAATAATATTGAGAGGGGGGGTGAATCAGTATTTACAATTCAATTATTTTTCATTTCACAATCAGATTTATATACACTTATTCAATGAAGTGAACTGGCATGTGCACGCAATTGTTATTTAGGAAACCAGCATATGTCCAAAGAACTTATGATTCAGTTAATTCATCATGTGTTGATCTTTAATCAATGCATCAGTACGTTATTAAATAGTAACTATGAGCAGTAATAACATAATAAACACACATGAACACCAAGATTTAAGGTGGAAACCCAATGCGGGAGAAAAACCACCTATTGTTGTCGTCTATGTCTTCTTTTCAATATAAATAAAATTTGTTTACAATCTTGTACTAGTGCAGACTCATACCATGATCTAAATGGAAAATGGCATCAACCCATGGTATTCATCCACCCATGGAATTTACCCTAGTATTGTAAGTGGCATCCACCCATGGTATTGTAAATGACATCCACCCATGGTATTCATTCACCCATGGTATTTTCCCATGGTATTGTGACATCCACCGATGGTATTCATTCACCCATGGAATTGACCCGTGGTATTGTGGCATCCACCCATGGTATTCATTCACCCATGGAATTGACCCGTGGTATTGTTACATCCACCCATGGTATTCATTCACCAATGGAATCGACTCGTGGTATTGTAACTAAAAAATACCATAAGTAACAAGTCGCATTTTGTAAAAGGAGAGATTGTCCACCACAATGTAGTCCTTATAGTTATTATTTATTTTAATAAAAAGTTTCTTTGTGGTTTTGTTATTATGTGTTCTCTCATTTTATTTCTCGCATTGCAATTGTTTAGATCTTGCCCCCCCCGAAGATCCATTTCATTTTTTTTTAGATCAATATTCAACAAACTTCAGGCACGCACTGCAACCTCCACAGAGCACTTTCTTGGGCCAAGCAGGGAGAATTTTTCTTTTTTCATTTTTTTACAGGATTTTTTTTTGGGTAGCGAGTTTTCAGATCAAATCTGAAACATTTGGTGCAATATTTAAAAATAAATAAATAAATAAATAGATCTATATTCCTTGCGAAAAATACCAAAATTCAAAAAAACAATCAGTCGAATCGGAGTCAAGATGAGGGAGATATCGCTGATTTAAAATCAACTATGTTGTAGAATTGTTTTCTGACGACAACTGGGTGGACGACGACTCTCCTAGAATTTTTTGAAGTTTTTTTGTGCAGAATTAAGAAAAAAGATTATAGATCTGATCTTCTCTTGAAAAATCACCTAATTTCAACAAAAAAATGGGTCGAATCGGAGTTCGGATGTGGGAGATATCGCTGATTTAAAATCAACTATTTTTTTAGAACTTTTGTGGTGGCGGAAAAATTGCAGCGTGAATTTGAGATTCTAGAGTGTCCATATAAGGATTTCCAACACATGGGAAGATGCAAAATGGTCCTTCTACATCCAAAAACAGGTTATAATAAATATTATGAGTTATATTGATTGAGTTGTGTCCATTTTAATTATGGGCAGCATTTGGAGCGGGTTCCTGTAGAAATTTGAATAATATAACGTTTATTCAAAGAGATTATCCTGATTATACACTATTGCGGAATGCATGCATAATACATAACCTCCTCTACGTTGATCATCAATTTGCGGAATCAAAAACAATCGCATGCGCACATTGAAACATCAATCACACATATCAACACAGTATGTAATGGGGAAAGCATACAGCTGAAAACCCCCAACTATCTGTATATTATAATGATAGATAACATGTAACAATACATAGTACAATACTCCTCACAAGTACTCAGTACTATCTCCACCTACTACACACAAACTAGCTCAGATCTGAATCAAGTCATGGGTTCAAATCTCCTCCACTCTCTGCCTGCCTCTACTGCGCAATCCAATGTGAGAATAGGAATGATCCAAGCTCGTTTTCCTTGGATTGTACTGCGCAATACTCATTGGCAATCTCAATCACTGATTGTGCAAATCTCATGCACAGCTATAGTCACAACTGATAGTAGTCTCCACCTCTAACACCTGTCTCCACTGAACTGTCCATGCACTAAGTTAACTGATGTATTCTTTAGTTGCTTTATGAGTTAATAATTAGTGAATTAATTAACAATTAATTCACATCACTCATCACTAGTGTATTCTGCAGTTAGACTAAATACAACTAGTTCAACTACGTCAAACTTAGCACAACTCCATCAACTCCTCAATCAACTCCACCAAACTCAATCACTTGAGTTCTAACTGAAGTCCATCATGCAATATCTCAACTAACCCATAAGAAAAGCGTATTTCCTTCTGGCAGTTTCATGTGCCACATCCATAGCTCGAACTAAAGTGCTCCAAGAGGATAAGATAATTTTTATAGTCCAAATATTATTAAGAGCTAATAACATTTGACTATTCTATTTTTAGCCTGGCAGTCTAAAAATAGACTCCGCCCATATGTCTAAAAATAGAAGTCCATCTATTTTTACCAACATGACCAATCATCCACAAATAGCATCCTGCAACTCATAGACCATGATCCATATGTCTAAAAATAGACTTTGCGCCAAAAATAGCCTGCGGGCCCACTTAGTGAAGGCGACTTCTTTTCACTAAGCTCCATCATCTTGTTGCATTTTCAACAGTTCCCGTTGGAGACATGCACTCCCACCCCACTTTAGTAGGAACTTGCTTCACATTCATCAGTTTCAACATAGTTGCATTCGGCTTGGGTTATTTGGAGACGTTCCCTCCCACCCCAGGCTATGTACGCACCTACTACTTCATGAACAACCAACATCACGGTTATGGGTCAATCGCACAAAATCCTTGTCATCGAAGTCCATTTGCTAGGCCACACACTGTTAGTATCATAGTTGGTCACAAGCATTACATGGTATCTATATTCTCAGATCTTTGTTTTTCATGGTTATGGGTCATCCACAAACCCACACTTTATCGAAGTCCATTTGTTAGGTCGCACACTGTTAGTATCAAAATTGGTCACAAGCATTACAGGGTATCTCTATCCTCGGATCTTCATTCATCATGGTTATGGGTCATCCACAAACCCACACTTCATTGAAGTCCTTTTGCTAGGCCGCACACTATCATTTTCACAGTTGGTCACAAGCATTATAGGGTATCTCTATACTCAGATCTTTGTTCATCATGGTTATGGGTTAACCACATAAAACCCTTCTCTTCAGTGGTTCTTCATATTCAACAAAGGTTTCGTAGGAGGGAACTTCACGCAATGGGGACCATTGCTTCTTAAGGAGGGAGGAATGATCCGAATGGAAAATGGCATCAACCCATGGTATTCATCCACCCATGGAATTTACCCATAGTATTGTAAGTGACATCCACCCATGGTATTGTAAGTGACATCCACCCATGGTATTCATTCACCCATGGTATTTTCCCATGCTATTGTGACATCCACCGATGGTATTCATTCACCCATGGAATTGACCCATGGTATTGTGGCATCCACCCATGGTATTCATTCACCCATGGAATTAACTCGTGGTATTGTGACATCCACCCATGGTATTCATTCACCAATGGAATTGACCCGTGTTATTGTTACTGAAAAATACCATAAGTAACAAGTTTCATTTTGTAAAAGGAGAGATTGTACACCACGATGTAGTCCTTACAGTTATTATCTATTTAATAGAAAGTTTTTGTGTGGTTTTTTTATTGTGTGTTCTCTCATTTTATTTCTTGCATTGCAATTTTTTAGATCTTGGGGGCCTCCTCCCAAGATTTGGATCATACCAATATGCAGGCACCCACATGTAGAAGGCTACAACCTTCTCTCATTTTCCAGCTTCTATTGGAAGGGAGCTACAACCCCCTCACTCTTGTACTAGCCGATATGTTTACCAGTACATAGGCGCCGACCTACAGAAGGATATGACCTTCTCTCTTCCTCCAGGGGCCACGTTTCATAAATTTTCAGACTGGATACTCCTGTTACATAAGCACATAATTAATCACCACTGCAATAACTGCATCTACCAACAATCAGTCAATCTGAATAGTCAAACCACTGTCACCAGAACATTGTGTTGAACCCAGAAACTTGTATCATCAACCAGAACTAGCTGCAACCTCAAATCATATGTCAGAATGCATACGCTACTTTAATGAACCCAATCTGTGTGTATATGCTACTTCCTTTAACCAAACCTGTGTATACCTCCAAAATTACTGAATCATAAAAACTTCTGAATCAAATCTGTACCAACCAGTAATATTCTGAAGATCTACTATCAAATTATAGAGATCTAAATAGTCAGCAGCAAAGATCACCCTTCTCACTTAATCAATCAATTAATCAGACTCAATCTCCTTATGCATTCAGTTCTACTTTCAAATCTAAGAACACATCATTGACAGACAGCAGTAAAAAAATAGCACTGATCAAATAGATCAGTCATTTCTGAACAACAAGTTTTTCTTTTGCATAAGCTACTTTGAAGTGTTGAACCTGCATGTATACGCGCCTTCACCAAGGTGAACCAGCATATAGATCTACAAATACTAACTTACAACTTTGCTGCTATTCCAGACTTCAGACATAGCCAGATCATAACATTTAAAGAATAAAACATGCGTAAGCAATCAGATCTAGCCCAACCAATATCAGATCATACAATGATAAGTCATTTCAGGTCTCATGATCTTGATCCAACATTGTATCCAAGGTGCACAAAATATTTCAAATCATAATCATAGCCCCTGCAACATAAAATATACTTCAAATAGAAGTATTCCTGAGAAACCATTTCACTTGCACACTTGGCCCTTTGATCTTCTCCTCCTTATATAGTTTTTGGCCTTTCTCAATACCTCAGACCAAAACAACACTTAGAACCTATGGTATTCTTGGACGGGATCAAATAACCATTACTCCACTCAATATTGTGGGCTAATACCATGGTATTTACCTTTGGTATTCTTTAATATGAGATTTCCATGATTTTCCAACCCATACGCGCTTTTCCTCTTGTGAAAGTGTGTGCATATGTATACGCCCTTTTTGTTCTGTGAACCCACGTGTATACGCTATTTTGACAAGGTGAACCTGCGTATACAACTTAAACTAACTTAAAACATCCTTTTTCTTCATCTTCTTGATTCTGATTAGTAGTCCTTTGTTCCAACTTCCTGTTCTTCTATACCATTGCCTTATTACCTTTGAATTGACCTACTACAATTTGAATTGCCCTTTATCAAATCTGAACTAACTTGTGAGTGAGTTCCCATCAAGTACAACACATGTATCATAATGCCAACAATCTCAACTAAAGGCTAAAAACACATGGCTAAGGAGGCAGGTACGAGAAAAAGAGAGCCAATTGACTACTATGGAAAGTCTCTCTATGGAGGCACTCCAGTGCAGGATGCCATCAAAATCATATGCCTTGTACCTAAAAGATCAATGTCTGCAATTTTAGATAAAGACCCTAGTACAACGAGGTACTACGCCTTTCCAAGATTGAGCTCTGTGACCAATGCACCTTGGAGGAGAGGGCCAAGATATCTGAATTCTACTTACATGACTTGGCCTTAACAAACTTGAAGTTGTGGGACCCCAATCCAAAGTTGGGGGACTTAAAACTAATGGCCTTGGCATCATGGATGAGTCATGAGGAGGCCAGGGCTAAGGAAGTAAATAGAGTGTTGGAAAGAGAAGAAAAAGAGCCCCTTTACATTAGAGTAGAACATATCAATTCCATGGTTGTCATTAGCACCCACAACCTCATCGCTAATGATCCCCAGCTTGCACCAAGATACCTAGCTACACAAGAGCAAGTAGTCACTCATTTTAAGGACACTTTCATATTGCTAGGGGATGAAATCTAGAAAGCATGCCAAAGGAGATGGGGCACCCTACCATACAGCCTAAGGATCAAGGAGTATCATTCCCCTGAAAGAATGAGAGATGCACTAGAGAGGACCCCATTGTATAAGAAGGCACTGTAGAGACTCAAAATCAACTGGATTGGCTTGAAACTCAGTCCACCATTGCTCTTAGGTATGTTAGAAGTAAGAAAGGAAGAAGAGTAAAGAAAGCAATGGGATGCAGGATTTTATCCACAAGAGGAGAATACATTAACATAAGCCTGGGATGTCAGAGAGGCCACAAGGGAAATGAAAGACATGGACATAGATTAAGTTGCTCAGAGGATGAGAAACACTTTCAGTAGGGGGGTGATGATGAGGCTCATTAATAGGTAAATTATATGGACCTTAATGCCACTCTCCAGCTTATTAAAATCAACTTTTCTCACATTTCTTTACATGTTTTACTATATTTTCTTAGTGAGAAGGGTAAAGATGAGATGTTATGTCATGTGGCCTAATGTGAATTAATTGTAGGATTTGGAGCAATTTTGGCTAATTTAAGTGCAAGAACTCGAAGTAGACAAGAAAGAGGGATTTTAGGAGATTTGATCTCCCTCCTTAACTCCTCACTCACTCGAAGATTCCTCCACCAAATCTCACAAGCTCGGAGTTACAAACAGCCAATCCCACTGAGGTCATTGGCATCTAAGCCAGTGATAGTTGAAGACAAGTTGATCTTGAGTTGGGAGCCAAGCCTCCCTAAATTTAAGGAATTTGTTGGTTGCTTTAGTTGTATAAATAAGAATTCCTAGAGCCTCATTGGAATTTGACATTTTTTGTTGTAGTCAAGAGGCATTTTCGAGCTAAGACATTGTGACTGATAACTCTTATGTATTTTTGATATTTTGATGAAAATGAAAAGCATTCCCTTGATCCAGCACTGAGTTGACTTAGAGGGTTGAAGCTCTTGGGTTAGGGTCCAACCCTAGCAGTAGAGGTTCCTCTTTTTGTACATGTATGCTTAGATTACATTCATAGTTAGTTGTTGTAGTGATTTCGGTTTTGTTTAAACTATAAGTATTTGGATGATTACTTAGTTTTCTTCCATTTGTGGAGAGATAGATCAGTGGTACAATAGTGACATATAAAGAAAAGATTCATTAGATAATAACCTATTGGTTCCGAGCCATATTTGGCGATGAATTAATGATTGGAAGCGGTCAACCCTTTCTCTCGAATTTTCGGTCAACCAATGGTTATATGAATATATAGGAAAATATGGCTGCATACGTTCCAATTGGATACCAATAGCTTGAATGTGTTTGAAATGCTTGATATGCCTATGTCTAAGAGACAATGGTTTCCATAAACACTTCAGAAAAGCTTGTGGTAGTGGCCTTTGCCTCATCTCCCTTATAGGATCATGGGTTGAGGGTTCCATTCACGCAGCCCAAAAATAGATTTATTGTTTGATCATTACATAACTTAGGAATTCTTGTTGCATAGATCATTGTTTCCAAACTTCTTAGAAGTACTTGCAATTGTCATTTTGGTCTTTTGAGTTTTCTATGGTTTAGAAGCACTTCCCTTCATAAACTTAGCCATTAGCTATTAATAACTCTGTTTTTCCTAAATTCAACTCATCTTTCCCATATATAAATGAAGTTGTGCATAAATGAAGAAAAGAATGTATGTTGTTGCAAGAGGATCTAATCTATAGGGAGACCTCATCTCACCAACCTCATCCAAGTCTTCTCCACCTACGCTGCCAAAGTCCACCAAACCCTAATCCAAATTCCTGTTTTGTAGCAAAGTGGACATTTTCCTTGAGCAAGTCCAACCATCTTGAAGCCTTGGACTGAGCCTTGGGTAGTGTGCACCTCCTCTGTGCCTTATTTCCCCATCAGACACCTTTCCCACACTTCATTCTACCTTTCCTACCTCCCTATAAGATCGGCCTATTTCCTGTAGTAAAACAGGGCATCCTGTAGTAGAACTAGGACATCCTGTAGTACTACAGGAAACCCTATAGCAGCCTGTTTTAAGCTTGAATTGAGCAGAAATGGTCATATGAGCTTAGGTTAGGCCTCCACTTGGCTTCCATACCCTCAACACCATTCCAGACCTATTTCCCCATACTTGTCTCCCCTGCCAAAGAAAAAATTGGTTAAATTAGCATTTGCATTCATAAAACTGAAAATCAAAAAGGTTTTTTTCTGCAATTTCTAGTTAGCACATGCATGCAGCAGTCACAGTAGTTCTTAGATAAAATTCCATGCTCATTTAGTCCAGATAACTAGATGTTATATGCAAGGTTAAGTTAGGTCTCTTTTGCAAGCAATATGTGTAGATGCTTAGCTAGATGATTTCGTGTCACTTTATAGCACCTTCCAAATTCAACACTTTCATTTCTTAGAGTAGGCAACATTCCCTTTCTGCATTAAGAGTAAATTTCCCTTTGACATTTGGTAGTCAGACTCCTTCTAGTAAATAGAAGACTAGTTTTAAAAACCCCAGTGGTCTATCGCCCCAGTTGAAAAGTGACAAGAGTAGACCATTGCATCTACTGTGTATACATCACTGTCACCTCCAAGTTTGTATGAACCCTAGGCTGATGAAGTAAAGTTCGTAGCCCTAGGAGTTGCAACATTCTTGCTGCAATACTGGTGCTCATCAAGTAGTGTGTGGTATCTAGATATTGGAGCCTCATTCCACATGACCAGCAACAAAGAATTATTCAGTGACTTGGAGGATAAGGACCTCCATATGCACATCGAAATGGGAGATGATGGAAGGTATAGTGCGACTCACATTGGTACTATTAATTTTCAAAGGGATTATGGTTATCCCCTCACATTAAAATATGTCATGTATGTTCCGAGGCTAAAGAAGAATTTAGTTTCAAATGTTATGTTAGAGGACCATGGCTACAATGTGATATTTATCAAAGGAAAGGCTTTCCTTTGTCACATAGCCTCAAGACAAGTGAAGCGGATGGAGGTTCAGGTGAAGAACCTCTACAAATTAGTTGTAAAATATTGTGTTTCTTTGAGCACAAAAGTAGAGAAGGTGCATAGCCAAGACATCACTGGATTATGGCATAGAATATTGGGTCACTTGCACCATGAATATTTGAAGATCATGCAACAAATTTCTATAGGACTTCCCAAGGGTACACTAGAGCAGAGAGATACATGCAAAGGGTGTACATTAGGGAAGTACACCAAAGCCACCTTTCACGATAAGGACAGTCGAGCATAAGTGATCCTTGAAAGAGTTCACTGAGATGTGTGTGGACCATTCTCGACAGCCTCAGCGTCCAAGTGCGAGTATTATGTAATATTTGTAGATGATTTCTCACATAAGTGTTGGATTTTGTTCATGAAAAAGAAAGACCAGACGTTCTCTAAATTCTATGAATTTAAAGCACTTGTTGAGAAAGACACTGGCAGGAAAGTGAAGCCTCTCAGGACTTATAACGATGGAGAATATGTGTCGAATGAATTCAAGAAATTCTATGCATCAAAAGGCATTCGACAGGAGTTAATAACACCCCATAACCCACAACAGAATGGGGTGGCTAAAAGGAAGAACAAAAGTATTATGGGAGATGCATGGGCAATGTTACATGATCAGGGCCTATCGTTGCACTTGTGGGCTGAAGCATGCAACACAATTGTATATGTGCAGAACAAGAGTCCTCATCGGATTCTCGGGATGAGTACACCAGAAGAATCTTTTTTAGGTAAGAAACCAAATGTGGCACACTTTAGGATATTTGGTTCATTAATCTACTGTCATGTTACCAAGGATGCAAGGAAAAATCTAGAGCCAACAACTGAGTTGGGCATATTTGTGGGGTACACTAATACACCTCACAACTATCGGGTGTACCTTCCATCTCACAGGATGACAATGGTTCATAGAGATGTGAAGTTCAATGAAGATAAGGCCATGAGATGTTCCCTTGAGAGGGAGCTTTAGTTGCATGCAGATGAGGAGATTTTAGCTCCAAAGGAAGAACCATAGGATGATGTGGAGCAGCCACATGCAGAGACGTAGAGAGTGGAAGCACCCACTCATGCAAAGAATTCCAGAGATGGAAGGAAGCACACCAAAGAAGCTCACAGATTAATGCATGATTCTTGAGAGAATGTGGGAGCACCCACATCACAACACAGGAAGAGGAGGTAACCAAATCGGTACACTAGCTACATGGCTCTGATGAGCGTGAGTGTATAGATTGAGCCATCCTCATTCAAGGAAGCAGTGAAACAACCAGTGTGGTTTGATGCCATGGTAGAGGATTATGACTCCATTATCAGAAACAGTGTTTGGGAAGTGATCCCAAGACTAGCAGACAAGTCAGTGGTGAGTTCCAAATGGCTTTACAAGGTAAAGAAAGAAGCATATGAGAGTGTGGAGAAACACAAGGCCAGATTTGTGGCCAGAGGGTTCTCTTAGGTGGAGGGAATTGATTATGAGGATACCTTTGCTCCAGTAGCAAGGTATCCTTCAAACAGATCTATTCTATCCCTTTCAATGCTAATGGGATGGAATATACACCAGATGGATGTGAAGACATCCTTCCTCAATAGAGTGATTGAGGAAGAGGTGTACATTGAGCAGCCAAAATCATTTGAGACCTTCAACATAGAGTTCCATGTGTGAAGACTCAAGCGAGAGTTGTATGGATATTGACAATTATTTCACCAGGTTGGGCTTCACTAAAATTGAAGCAGATGGGAACCTTTACCATATTGTGGTTGAAGGTAAATTATTGATTGTAGTATTATATGTCAATGATTTAATTCTAACAGATGATGAGAAGTTGGTAAAATCTTGCAAAGAGGATCTTGCAAGAGAATTCGAGATGAAGGACCTAGGGCTCATGCATTATTTCCTTGGTATGGAAGTATGGCAAGGACATGAGGAACTATTTGTCTCTCATGGAAAGTACGCCAATGAGATACTGATGAAGTTCCACATTGAGAGAAACAAACCCATGGATACTCCTCTAGCAAGGAATTGGAGGAAGGAAGATGCTACTTCATGTGAGTAATGGATGCTACTATTTACAGGAAGCTTGTGGGTTCACTTATGTATTTGGTGAATAAATTACCAAACATATGTTTTGTAGTTAACCAACTAAGTCAAGCAATGGTTAAGCCAACCAAAATTTATTGGAAGGAAGTTAAACATGTGTTGAGATACCATAGAGGCACCACTTAGTTTGGTCTTTGGTATAGACGGATAAAGGGAGTGAAGCTTCAAGGCATCACAGATGCAGATTGGGCAGGGAGTCCATCCGATAGGTAGGTCATGTCAGGGGGAATCTTTAGTATTGGGTCAACAACAGTTTCTTGGTACAACATTAAGCATAGATCAGTTGCACTCAGTTTGGCAGAAGCAGAGTACATGGTTGCTATTCAAGCAGCTTGTGAAGCTATTTGGATGAGGAATATCTTTGTTGGGTTATTTGGTCAGCATATGGATCCTATAGTGATTTACTATGATAATCAGATTTGCATCAAACTATCTGAGAATCCAGTTTTTCATGATCGGTCCAAGCATATCAACATCCAGTATCACCATCTACAAGATTATGTGCAGAGGAGAATCATGTTGCTGGAGTACATTCCTACAAAGGAGCAAGATGCAGACATCTTGACTAAGGCACTATCAAGAGGAAAATTTGAGTTCCATAGAGGTAGGATTGGGGTATCTAATAAACCCTTTCTTGTTGATAAGGAGTGTTGAAAATGCAACAAGAAAATCCTAATTTAATTTTGTCCTTGAATTAAATTAAGAATAAAATTGTAATTCCACATCACAAGACAACTTGTACAAGTTAACTAAGTTAAATTGACTTAGTTGGATCAGTTAATTCGAGTTAAGGGTCTAACTAGAGTCATGTAGAGTGTCTCCTACATTATAGGAGCCCTGGTTGAGTTTATTTTGAGTTGTAATTAATTAATTCAATTTAATTGAGTTTAAGTCAATTAAACTAGTTCCAACTGATGGAGGAACTAGTAGAACGTCCGACACTAGGGTGTTGCTTCATGTGTTCAACCATTTAACTAATGATTCACTCATAAATAACTCATGCATGTTAGATATGAGAGCTACCCAATTGATATTGGAGTTCAGGGATAATGTACTATCAGTTGTATAATCATCTAAATTGTACAGGTGGTGCATGTAGTCAGAGGAAGTCTTATGTGGATTGTGCAATTCCAAGTGAGAAATTTCCCTAATTTATAGGGGGCTAATTCGCAAGGAAATAGGGACTTGGGCAACCAGAAAATTGGTTAAGTATTGGCCAAAGCTTGTCTAGGAAGAAGTGAGGCAGATAGATATATCTCAGAGGTTTCTTGGGCTTGAGCAAAGCATTATAATCTTCTCATATTTTCTTACTAATGCAATATACAGATAGCACAGGATTTTAGTTGTGGCTTTCCCTAGGAAATCATTGTGTAATTTGTTGATTGAATTATTTCTCTTGTATGCTTCGTGATTTCACGATCGCTTAATTGTTTCTGTTGATGAGTAGCGTAGATTCAAGTCTATTGTTTTAGTAAATTATAATTAGCGGTTTGAATCTACAAGGAATTTCTGCATAGCCTTCCCTTATCCTGCTTCTTTCTTAATTCATCTATAAACCTTTGTAACAAAATTATTTCCTTACTAGCCTTTGTAGCAGCAACATGCTCTGTTTCCGTTGTTAAAAGTGCAATAATGTTTTGCAATTTTGAAACCCAATTGATAGTTGTTCCACCTACAGTAAACACATACCCTATGGTTCTCCTTCTATTATCTCTATCACCTGCCATATTTGCATCAACATATCCCTATAGAGCTATGTTCGAACCACCAAAGCATAATGCTTGATTTGTGGTACCTCTCAAATACCTGATAATTCACTTCACTTTCATCCAATGCTTTTTTCCTAGATTGTTCATTTACCTACTTACAACTCCCACTGCATGTGCAATATCAAGTCTTCTACAAACCATTGCATACATTAAGCTTCCAACTTCTCATGCATATGGAACTTTACACATATAATCAATCTCTTCTTAGGTCTAGGGAAACATTTCCTTACTTAGTTTGAAATGTCTAGCCAAAGGTGTACTAACTCGTTTTGCATTATGTATATTAAATCTTTCCAACACCTTTTCTATGTACTCACTCTACAACAATGTTAATTTGTGATTTTTCTTGTCTCTAGTTATTCTTATACCAAGGATTTATTTTTTTGCACCCAAATCCTTCATTGCAAATGAATTTTCCAATTTTATTTTGAGAACATTTGTTTCCTACATGTTACACCCTGCAACAAGCATGTCATCTACATACAATAGCAATATAATATAACTTCCATCATTTTATTTCCTAAGCTAAACACGGTGATCAGAATGACATCTAGTATAACCTTGCCTAGACAAAAACCTATCCAATTTTAGATATCATTGCCTTGGAACTTGTTTTAGGCCATACAAACTCTTTTTCAACCTGCACACTAATTTCTCCTTTCCTTTGACCTCATACCCTTATGGCTGCTACATATATATTTCTTCATCCAAATCCCCATGGAGAAAGGTTGTCTTTACATCTAACTGCTTAATATGAAAATCTTCTACTACCACTAAACTTAAAATAGTTCTGATTGAAGTCATTTTAACAACAGGAGAAAAAATGTTATCAAATTATATACCTTTCTTTTGTACAAACCCCTTCACCACAAGTTTAGCCTTATACCTGTGTTTACCTCCATCTTCTTCCTTCAACTTGTAGGCCCATTTATTCTGCAATGTTTTTTTAATTGCAAGCAACTTGACCAAGTCCCAAGTATGTTTATGCATCAAGGAGTCCTTCTCTTCTTCCATGGCTTACTCCCATTTCTTCCTAGTTTCTACCAACATTTCTTCTTCATATCTTTCAAGTTCACCAGAATCAGTCAACAATACATAATATAATGAAGGAGAGTATCGTTCAAGGGGTCTACTTATCCTGGTAGTCTTCTAACACCACTTTCAGATATTTGAGGTGTCTATTGCTATTGTGGTTGGTATTGTTATTATGGTTGTTGATCATTTCTGATTTTGCAGGCACCTTTACTTTTTTTGTGATCTCATCAAGCATTGTTTATTCTCTCTTTTCCTTTTCCTGTTTCTTTTCCTGTATCTGATCCTTGTACAAGAACTTTTCATTGAATATGAAATCTCTGCTCCTAATGATTTTTTGATTTTCATAATCATATAAACGATAACCAAAATCATTTACACATATCCAATAAAGGTACATTTCTTTGATTTTTCCTCAAGATTTGTTTTATTTTCTTTATTGATGTCAACAAAGACTTCACAATCGAAAGTCTTTAAAAATGAGTAGTTCACCTTTTTACATGTCCATGCCTCCTCTAGAATACCACCATCCAAGGAACTTGAAGGCCATATGTTTATTAGATAAACAATACTATATACAACATCTGCCCAAAAAATTAAGGGAAATCTCGCATGCAATCTCATGCACCTTGCACGCTCCATGATTGTCTGATTCATCCTTTATGATACACCATTTTCTTGTGGTGTTCTTGGAACTATCTTCTTTTTATGAATTCCATGCTCTGAAAAATAGCTATCAAAATCTTTGTTGTAGTATTCACCTCCTTTGTCTGATCTGAGACACTTTAACTCATTTCATGTCTCATTCTTAACTAAAGCTTTATATTTTCTGAGAGTATCAAATACATCGGATTTATTCTGAATACAATAAATCTAGATTTTCCTAGTTGCATCATGAACAAAAGTAACATAATAGCGAGAGAGACCGAGATATGATACCTGAGTAGGTCCTCATACATCTGTATGCACAAGTTCTAATTTTTCATTCTTCTTTTCCTTCCCAACTTTGAGAAATCTGACTATTTTTTGTTTTCCATTAACATATTTCTCACATAAATCCAAATCAACATGCTTCAAACATGGAAACAAATTTCTTAAGTGAAGAATATGCATCTATTTCTCACTCATGTGCCTCAGCCTATGATGCCACAATGTTGTATCTACTCATGTAGAGATTAAAGCATTAGCAGAATTAGAAATACCATTGCATAAATACAACGTACCAACATTTTCTCCTTTTTTTATTACCAGGGATCCTTTTGTTATTATCACCGAGACAAACCTATCAAAAATATACTTGACCATAGTCATGAAAATGTTTCCTATCAGGTGTGGCATGGAATGAGGCCCCTGAATCTACCACCTAGGAATTAATAATATTCTTTAATGAAATAATCAAAGCATCTTGCAACACATCACCTATCACATTCACTTCATGATTGTTCTCTTGATGTCCATATCCTTCTTTTCCCTTCCGAGATTTGCAGTCTTTCTTCAGGTTTCCTTTCTTCCCACTTTTCCAACACACTATCCCTGATCTGGATTTGGGTTTGCCTTTTCTTGGCTTATTGGAATTTCTTGGGCTCCTTCCTCTTTCCATTTTTCTTCCCCTAGTCTCTACACTCAAAGCATTTCCTGATGTCTCACCAAAGCTTTTAGTGTTTCCTCGCTAAGGATGACACCAAAAACATCATCAAAATTTAAAGTATTAGATCTAGAGATAGAGCTACTAATAGCCATAACTAAGCCATTCCAACTTTCTGGTAATGAGCACAGAAATAACAAATCCCTAACTTCATCAACAAAATTTACCCCTATAGAACTTAACTGGCTAATAGTCGTGTTAAATTCATTGAAATGATCAGCAACAGATCCACCTTCTGATATCTTCATATTAAAGAGATGCTTCATAATAAATACATTATTTGAGGCCAAGGGTTTCTCATATAGTTTGGACAATTTCGTCATTAAACCTTTTTTTTTCATTTCCTTTGAAATGTTGAATGCCATCGATGCTTCCAAACACAGTTGTATTGTTCCTAATGCCTTTATGTCAAGAATCTCCCATTCTGCATCTGTCATACTCGTCATCTTCTTTGATTTTCTGCTCAATGGTATGTATAGATCTTCCTAATACATATAATATTCCATCTTCATATTCCATAGATGGTAATTTTGGCCACTAAACTTCTTGACCCTAAACCTACCATGTTTTTTCATTGTTCCCACTCAAACTAGGAACCCTTCTTTCTTACGAGTGGGAAAACTAGGAACCCTTCCCCATTTCAAGAGACTAGTCGATATGTTAAAATTCCCAATTGTCATTTGATGTTTGTGATTGATAGTAATTCAAAACTTGAACCTAACCATAATCATTGATATTCCTTTAGTCAATTGCAAAATGAGAAGATAATTAAGGGTTCTAATCTTTTGTTTTTGGATTATTCTATTCTTCAATGGTTCATTATTGTAACTGGTGGTTTTGGTTGAACATTAACAATATTTACTTGATCAATGTTGTAGTTTTAGTGGACCACTATCTATTTTGATTTCATCAATGTACCCCCCACCCTCTCCATCTAAAGGTGCTTGAGAGTTTCTTGTTGTCTTATCATACTCTCCAGTTGAGATGTAGGAAGTATCATCTTTGATTCATGTTTCAGTTTCAAAAAACATATAGAATTGGGCCCCAATCATGCCCAAAATCTTCATGTGGAATAACTATTTAAAAGATTTTTACTTTTATGATTTCTCCATGCAAATGTACCTTTATTAATCTCTAAACTAGATGGTAAGACACATGTAACTTATTGAATTGTTGATTCTATCCCCAAGAATTTATTTGGAGATAATGAACAATTTTCTCAACCTTCTTCTTCTTTCGACATTTTCCTCATAGATAATTTGTCTTCCCACAATGAAGACAAGCATGGTTATAAAAACACTATGTCTCGCTATGGCCAACTTGATGATATTGGAACTCAAATTTTTTCCTTATGTTTATTAACAACTATATCATTGAACTCATTAATTTTTGCATTAATTTGTGAAGGGTTCCTTTTTTAACCAAAATCTCCACCACTCACAAACTTAACCAATTTTGAGTGATCTTGAATATGAAAGTTGTTTCCTTTGCCATATCCTAAGCAATGTCATTTTTTATTGAGTTGTGTTTCTTCCAAAAGTTTAACAATCATCTTAGAAAGTTCAATTTTCAATTCTTGATGTTCTTCAAATTCACATTTAGTTGTTGTTGCTATCACTTTGTGCTTTTGCATGTGACTCTTTTTCAAAAAAATATATATTCATCAATTCAATGTATAGTTCCATCTCATGACTAGTTAAGGAATCATAAACCATATTTGTGTTGCCTCTATATCAACCGTTAGATCATCTATATCACAGGTAGCATCAACCATCTGCATTAGGTCTTTTGTGTCCCGAGTTGTATCAATATTTTGTATGAGGCCATTTGTTCCACATGTTGCATTAAGCATGTTCTCAAGTTGTATCTCCTTTTAAATTAATTTTAGTCTAGGTGCTTCAATCAATATTGTTTAGATCAAATATGATGTGAAGATCAATAACCCAATTATGCAATTCATGTAAGGAGTCTCAGAATTCCTTGATTTCTTTATTAATGTTTTCTAAATGCTTTCCTCCTTTATCCATTTTTTATTTTTCACTTGCCACACTCACTTGTACTCGCTCACTTGCACTTTTTTCTTTTATCTCACACTCATTTATTAAATGTCAACCCTAGGGTGTTAAATACCATTGATATGCACCTCAAAATGTGATTACAATGATCTAGCTTTAATGACCAATATAAAAATAATGACCTCCTCATTCAATTTCAAATAAGTCTTTAAAAAATTTTACACAAAAGATTCAACAACTCTACCTTTAATTCAACCCCTCAAACTTATTCAATGGACTATTAACATGGCCATGAACCAATATTTCATGAAATAAAATAAATACTATTGAATATATCTATGAATCAATATTTCATGAAATAAAATAAATACTATTGAATATATCTATGAATCAATATTTCATGAAATAAAACAAATACAATTCATTCTCTTTTGAGATCAGATACACATGTTTATGATTTGTTTTAATTCTTGGTGACAATAAATGGTACTTATAAACTTGTGTGTAAAAGCTAAGTGTCAAAATTAAACGCGAAAACAAGCATTAAGAAATCATACATCGTCCTTATTATACTTCGAGGACACGTTAAGGCACATTCTTAATGCAAAAAAAGAGATTATTAATAACATTGTCCAAAATTAAATACACGCCTAGACATCCAAAAGTAGCATTAAACCTCCTAGTTGCGACTTCAAGGGACAAATTGTTATTTGTGTATTTAAATAAATCACTCACAATATTCCATTATTAAAAGTCTCAAAAAGTATTGTTCAAGATATTTATAAAAAATAATGATATTTATAAGTTAAAATATATAATTTGATAATTGAATAATATGATTGTAATAATTATATAATAGTTGTGTTTATTTTAGAATAAAATTTTTAGAATTTAATTTAATTATCAATTATTATTAAGTAGATGGTAGGGATTTAATCTTTATAAAATATTTTAGAATATTTTTAATAATAATGGCAAATCAAAAATTGAGATTTATCTAATAGTAGTTATACTTTTTTGTATTTTTTTAGTTAAATTGATCAATTGAAAAAATGTCATAAAAATATGGGTTATTTTCTTTTGGGCATGTAGTATTAGTAAGTCATGGTATTGGTTAATTTTATTGTAACAAAGCCTATTTACAAAGTAAAATCTTCATAATAAAGTGGAATGAATCTCCATGTTAAAAAATCTTATTACTTGTTTTTTTAAATGTATATATCATATATATAACTCATATCTTAATTCATTTTATAATAATAATAATAATAATAATTTAAAACAAAGTTATAATTTATTTAATTTTTATGATTATTTTTAACCTTGACAATGTGAGATATCCAGATATATAAAAAGAAAAAGGTATATATACATTGCTTTATTAGTAATTTAATTGCCCAAGGCTTCTTATTTAAAACTTAAGGTGGATGAAGATTTGTGGATTTTTTTATTTTTTTTTTATTGATTATTCCAATTCTAATAAGTTCCTTATTATTATTTATAACATTCATTTATATAAAAACAAATTATATTTAGCAAAATGGTTCATTATTTTAATAAATTGAAAAAATTAGATTAATGCCAAGTGACTCCTCACCCATCAATTTCCTAGGGATTTGAGATTATTCCAATTCTAATAAGTTCTTCCCTAATAAATTCCTCATTATTATTTATAACATTCATTTATATATAAGCAATCCTCATTATTATTTATAACCTTCATTTATATATAAGCAAAGTTTATATATAAGCAAAGTTTATTTAGCAAAATAATCCATTTTACATCAAGATGTGTAATTCATTTTTTTTCTTAAAATTAACCTATAACCTTTTTATACATAGTTAATCATGTAAATGCGAATATTAGTAAAACATTTTTCATGTTGTAATAATTTTTTTTTATATTTATAAAGTCTTTGACTATATCAACTACATTAATATTATTAATATAATTATACTAATTTATATAATTATAATATATGTAACTCGTATACACTAATTACTAAATCTTATTTATTTTATTTATTTAAAAAATATTAAATAAATAAGAAATTGTCTTTAGTACCATTTTTTGGAGATTCCAGTAATAGAATCCTGCGAAAAAAATTAAGATTAAATCTTGATTCACTAAATGAAAGTGGCTTGGTTTACCAAAATTATTCTCTGACATTCATGGCCAAACTCCTCCACGACATTTATCCTGAGTTGAATGTCAGGGGAACGTATACTTGAAAGTTGTATACAATAACATTTACATCTGAAACAGTGTCAAATTTGTTTTGAAAAGAACGTCGCGCAATGCAGAGCTGGACAGATCAGAGCAGACACGTAGCTTGGAAGATAGTATACAACACTTGGATCGCTGAGCAGATTCGTGGCAGAACCGTGGCACTCGTTTTTGTACAGCGACATCGTGGGTGCAATATTTTTGGCGGTTTAGGGCAGAAGCTTGATCCCCTTAAGTTATGCCTGCCATTTGCCTGTACTATGCATTAACAACATAGAGACACACTAAAATTGGCCAGATGGGTTCAAGTGGAATGTGGTTTTCTCATCCACGTACGGTTTTATCACATGCTGCTCTTAATATGGTAATTGGTCATTGGTTAGTAATGAGTTATTTTCACGTTGTTTTGAGTGGACACGAAAATATTTTATTTTTGGTTAAGTTTGGATATCTTTTGGGATAATTCAATTTCTCAAAGGCAATTTTTATGGGTCATTGTCACGATATGTCGTGATTGAACACGAAAATATTTTATTTTTGGTTAAGTTTAGACGTGTTTTGGGATAGTTTAATTCCCCAAAGGTGATTCCTATCCTCGTTTAATTCCCCAAAAGTGATTCCTATCCTCAACCCCTCTCCATAATATTTGAACCAATGACCTTATGGGAACTAAATCATGATTCAGCAGTTTTATTACATGCTACTTTTAATAGGGTCAATATTTTGCTCGGGCTATTTCATTTTTAGTTAAACTTGAATGCGTCTTGAGATTGAGATAGTTTAATTCCCCAAAAATGACTCCTATCTTTAACCCCTCCTCATAATATTTGAACCAAATCCAACACTCATGGTAAACTTGGTAAACTTATTTTCTATTATTGAAAAAACCTTAAAAGACTACTCAAAATATTGACCAAATACCACCCCAATCAACAAACACTTTCCAATTTTAATGTCCCTATCAAATCAAAATGAATGTGGAAGGCCCAAACACACCGGCGCAAAACCCAAAAAAAGAAAGAATGCACAAGAATGTATTTGAATTATGTTGGTTGATTAATGGATGGGTGCATTGTTGCAGTTAGTTCAAGAGGTAGACTTTTCCTCATGCTTATATTTTTGGTTTTTGTAAGAAGTTTTTGGTTAACAATAAGAGCCCCTGTTCTTCCTATTCGTGGAGATAAATTGTTATAGGATAATAAATAATTTTTTTATTTTTATTTTTGTTTTTCTCTGTGTAGTTATTTATTTAGAGATAATAAATAAATTTTATTTTTAATTTTTCTCTTAGTGCAATTATATTTTTTCTTTATATTTTATATAATAAGTTATACATTTGGGTTCAACATTTAGATAATTATAAATGAAAATGGTATTTTTTTTTATAAAAACAATATTTTAATAAAATTGTGAATAAATATATTTTTTTTTAAATATGTTAATCACAAATAACAGTAGTAATTCAAGAAAACTTAACTCAACTAAAATATCAACTATATTAAAATCGGAAATTTTGTAAAAAGGATCACCTTAAAACAATCCATTTAAACTAATTAAATTAACTCACTCCAATTTATATATAATTATTTTAACAATAAAACAACTTACTAAATTATAAATCTGATTTATCAAACTTAAAAATAACCATTAATAATAATCTAATAAAATTTAGCCAACTAAAATATCAAGTACACAAAAGAGAAACTTTATAATAAACTTCACCTTAAAAAAATCCATTCAAATTAACTAAATTAACCCTTTCATTCCATTTGAACAATATAATAACTTATTAGAGGAAAAAAAAAAGGCTTTAAAACACTTCTAAGTTTATGGCTTATTATTCGTTAGTCAAGGTTTCATTATTGATTTGTTTATGCGTTATATTTACATTATTTTTATAATAATATATTACAAAAATATTTTACATGATTATTTATTTTTGTATTTTTATATTAGATATGTATATGTATGTGTATGTGAAGAGATCAAAAAAAATTCTATAAAATTTTTATTCTAAATATTTGGTAAGAATTTTATAAGACACAATGAGTAGTGTAATTATGAATAAGTGTTTATAGTATTTACAGTGATCAAATTTGAATGGCCATTCTTTATTTCAAGTTGAAGGGTATATTTTCATCCAACTCTTTTATAATGAAAAGTTGAAAAAATACTTATACTTAATTGACAAAAATGAACTAAACACATAATTTAAAATAAAATTATTATAATAAACATTATTTTTTCAATTTTTACAATGTTAAAAAATGATGAACAAAATAAAAAAAATTAATTGAAAGCCATACTTTAGACACAAGGTCATATTCAAACATTTTTGTGACAACCATATCAGAGAGGATTTGTTTTGTGTATCCATATTGTGATCGAGCACTCCATCTTAAACTAATATCTTAAGCATATCACAATCGTGCTTAATGAAGTCATGTCTTTTGTAAATCTCATTAGAAAAGAATAAATTGTTAAAGTTCTTGAAACCTTTATTGGGGTGGTACTTCTATCAAAACACTATAAGAGCCATGAAGATAGCATTCTTTCTTCATAGGGCTCTAGGAACATGCAAATACGGTATGATTCCATGCATTTATTTTTATGTAGACTAAGATCTCTATATTCGTAAGGTCAATACAAACAAAAAGCGAAAGGAAATTACTCACGAAGAGCACAAAGTATGTTATTCTTAGTGAAGACATTCGTTCTTCATTCAATAGTTCACTCTATCTCTTAAACCATGCAAAAATGCATGACAATGTTAGGATATTCCGACACATAGGAAATAGTTAAGTATAACTTGGTCTAGTGTAGATTTAGGTAAAGTGTGTTTCTTTACTATGTACTTTTGTAACTTACAATCCGACGGTCACGATATGTAGTGATCCGATGGTTCATTCTCTCCTCGGTATTACCGACACTTGATCTGTGGCTTAACACCTAATTGGTCCATGATCTCTATTTAAAGAGCATGGAGGGTCATTTGTAGGGTAACCATTCATGAGAGAAGCTTATGTAAATTTTCATTCTTTTATTAATAAATTACTTGAAGTGGCCGTGTTGGCTCAAGTCGTGGACTATTTCCCTCGTTGAGGATTTTGACCACATCAATAATACTGATGTATTAATTTGTGATCTGTTTGTGAGTGGTGTCCTTTGGTGCTAGTAAGGAAGCCCTGTGGCTTCATCAGATACTCTCAGAGTTTGGCTTTCAGCAGCAACATCTGACTACACTTTGGTGTGATAATCAAAGTGCCATTCAACTATGCAAAGATCTAGTCCAACATCAGTGCAGCAAACACATTGAACTGCACATGCACTTCATCAGAAAGCTCATTCATGACCATGTTCTTGAAGTGCAATATTGTTCAACAGATGATCAAGTTGCAGACATCTTTACAAAGGCTCTCACAGAGGCGAAGTTTACTAAACTTCAATTTATGGTTGGAGTTCAGGAAGTTGTCACTAAGGGGGGATAGGCTCTAATGCCTCCATCCTTCTCCTATTGTGTCATATTTGTATATCCTTCAATCCTATACCAAGTTGTTCTTAAGGGGGGGTGTTAGGATATTTCGACACATAGGAAATAGTTAAGTATAACTTGGTCTAGTGTAGAGTTAGGTAAAGTGTGTTTCTTTACTATATACTTTTGTAACTTACAATCTGACGATCACGATATGTAGTGATCCAACGGTTCATTCTCTCCTCGGTATTACCGACCCTTGATCCGTGGCTTAACACCTGATTGGTCCATGATCTCTATTTAAAGAGCATGGAGGGTCATTTGTAGGGTAACCGTTCATGAGAGAAGCTTATGTAAATTTTCATTCTTTTATTAATAAATTGCCTGAAGTGGCCGCGTTGGCTTAGGCCGTGGACTGTTTCCTTCTTTGAGGGTTTTAACCACGTCAACAATACTGGTGTATTGATCTGTGATCTTTTTGTGAGCAATTTCCTTTGGTGTTCTATCTGAGGAACTTACCCTGTAAATTCCTACATAATCCCTATTGCATCTAGGTCTCATGATAACATAAATTATGTTTCCTTATCCATATCTTACATAAGAATTCCATAGAAACATCAAAAATGTTGCTCTAAGCCTTAATGTTGTAAAGGATGCATCTTAATGCTCTTGGACTTGCATTAAGGCAAAGGGAAAGAGATGTAAGAAGCATTCTCAAATATTTGACACTTAAAATATTGTCACACTAATGTCAGTGTTTCTAAAAAGAAGAAGAAGAAGAAAGTGAAGAATGTGATAGATAAAGATGCATAAAATTGTGGAAAGAAGAATGAACATAGTAAGGAATTAATAAAGCGGAAAATTGGATGAACAAGATCAAAATTCTTATTGTTGTAATCCCAATTTTGAGTTTTGTGATATTGACAAGGTCCACTTTGTGCAAGTACATATATAAACTTAATCAAGAACATACAAGTTATTACTGATCTTAATAGTGTTTTTTATTACAAACAAAAGCATTAACATAGTTTCGTGTGAAATAAAGAACTATGTATCATGTTTACTATGGTATTTGACCAACCCTATATAAGATTAATGGATTGTTGAGAGATTTGCATTTAAGTATTAGTTAAGTGTTTTTTTGTTGTGTAACCAGCTCACAAAATATAAGAAAAGATAGATCAACGATTTCAAAATCAGCCTCTTCGAGGGGGCAACCTCCTTTACATTACACAAATGAACAATTCTTGGATGATACAAATGACAAAACCTCATTTCTATATATAGAAGTCTAACGGGTCACAATATAATCAAAGCCGACATAACAATAACAATATAAGGGCACAACAATAACAATAGTGGGCTTCTATGGGGCACAATAATAACAATATGGGGACAATAGGGGCACAACAATAACAATAAGGGCTACAATGACAATAGTAATGGGGGAATCACTAGTATTATGGGGACCTAACATGCCCCTCTCCTTAAAAAAAGTGTTGCCCTCAACGCTTGAGTAGCTTTGGATGCTTCTGTATAAAATTCTTATCCTCCCATGTGGAATCTTCAGCGGGTAAGTTCTTCCACTTGCTAAGATACTCCGAAATTGATCAATTTCATAGCTATCGAGTTCTTGTTTCTATAACTGCTTCAGGTTCCAATATGATTTTTCCTTCCTCATCAAGTTCTGGCAATATTGTTTGAACTGGGAGCTTGTCACTTATAACCTTCTTTAAGCATGAAACATGGAAAACTGGATGCATTCGGGAAGTTGCAGGAAGCTCCAATTTGTATGCCATAGTACCAATCTTTTGCAACACCTTATATAGACCATAATACTTTGGCGATAAATTATTATCCTTATTAGCTTGCTTGAGGGACATTTTTTTATATGGATGTAGCTGTATAAACACCCAATCACCTACATCAAAACTTCTTTCACTGCGATGTTGATCTGCCTGTTGTTTCATTATATTCTGCGCCAAAGTGAGGTTATCCTTTAAGAGTTGGAGAACTTGTTGTTGATGTTCGATGTGATCTTCCACTGCTTGAACCTTAGAATTTTCTCTTAAATATGATGTGATGGACGGTGGATGATATCCATAAAGTGCCATAAATGGGGTCGTTTTTGCTGTAGTATGGAAGGAAGTGTTATACCACCATTCAGTCAGAGGCAACCATTTGACCCATTGTGTCTGTTTATCAGATACAAAGCAACGAAGATATCCTTCCAAACATTTGTTTACTATCTCAGTTTGCCCATCAGATTGAGGATGATAAGATGAGCCATGAGCTAACTGAATACCAAGACAAGAAATTAATTATGTCCAAAAATTTCCAATGAAAATGGGATCTCTATTGCTTACAATAATCTTTGGGTTTCCTTAGAGATTTTGAATTGTTTTCATAAATGCAGTAGAAAATGTGCTAGCTTTAAATGGATGAGATAATGCACAAAAGTGTGCATACTTGGTAAGTTTGCCAACTACCACCATGATGCCACTCTTTCCTTCGGGCTTGGGTAAACCTATGATAAAATCCATTGAAACATCCTCCCAATGTTGGCTTGGAATGGATAAAAGTTGTAACAGACCTAGGGTATTAATTGTTTCAACTTTATTTGGTTGGAAAACCAAACATTCCGCCACAAACTTTTGAATATCAGATTTAAGGCCATCCCAAAAAAATTGCTTCTTAATCCTATGGTAAGTTTTTAAAAATCCTGAGTGCCCTCCTAAGGGAGAGGTGTGCAATTCCATAAGAATCTTTTGTTTGAGTTGGGAATTCTTACATAGGTATAAACGATATTGTCATGCGGAAAGAGTCAATTTTGCGGACAAAACCGACCTCCATAGAAGCTAAGGCTTTCTAGTGACAAACAAGACAAATAAACACTACCTTTCTCTAAATATGCATTTAGAATACAAGTAATCAGATGATTATAACATACCTTTAGTCCAACGCTTTGTAGTAGTCCAGCCTCGCCGATCTGGATGAGCTCCTCCTTCTCTTTGAAACCTGCATTCACTAACAAGCCAAAATATTAAATAGCACCTGATAAACTTATAAAATAAAACATATTCATCATACAGACCAAGGAGTATATGAAACAAATCATGAATAACAATCTGTTGAGAAAAATGAGTTTATTTGTATTAAGTGGAAACAAAAGAAACCATTACAACCTGAGCCTTGGTGTTGTGCAGGTCCCTCCTAGGGTCCAGCAAGAGTTTTCCTTTACTTTGATCAGCTCACCCACTTCCAAATAAGGCTAGGAAAGGATGGGAATCTCTCCTCTCAAGCTCTATAAGGGAGTCCTAATTCCAGCAGCATCTACCCTTAGGAATGTTCAGCTTTCAATCTCTCCTCCCTCTGGCCCAATGCCTGTATTTATAGTGCTCTAGAGGAAGTTATTCAGGTCCACCATCAATGGGATAAGCCCCTCTTTGGATGGGATAGCTCCCCTCTTGATGGGATAAGTTCCTCTTTGATAGGGATACATGAACCATCTGGAGGCGCTTCATACACGTCAAACAAGCTTCTAGAATGCTCTATAAATGACTACAAGTAACTTTTTTGGAGTGAAACTTGCGCCTTTTGACCTTTACAGGAGTACGCACCCTCCCCTTTACAGACAGAGCGTACAAGTACGTAGGTATTGTGAACTTGGGGTGCGTACACGCAGGTAAGGCTAAGAGAAACTGCGTACCCAGAGATATATAGATTTTTAATGACTTTCTCTCTTTCTTGGAGTTTGACATGGAGAGCAGAGGTATGAGGCTTGCCAAGGAGGATAGTATGACAGTTGATGGAGCCATACTAACTGCAAATAGTCATGGTGACAAATTTTAGTGTAACAGATTGCCCCCTAAAGTGCGAAGCCTGTAGTAGATAAGGGTTTCATATCATCTAGGAAGGGTGAAGTACTTTATCATTTCAAGGATTATCTTGTGGAGAGCCCAGTCGGAACCTGCAAGTATTCAACACAAAATACATATATAAGATCATATCATCGCTGAGGTAGGCATTCCCATACTCAGATTGAAAACTTTAACTAATTGACTATCTACTGCTCTGATACAGGAATGATTTTGCAGTACATCATAATCATAGACTTTTTGTAGACACAGTATGGACGCAGCCATCTGTTTATAGTTGGTCTACTATATAATGAATACAAAACTCCTCGCAGCCTGGATGGTGGAAACTAGATCCAGGGTCTTCATTTCTACTTCCCGAACAGGTACGATTCTATCCATGTGAATAAATGAGTTGATGTCGAACATGGTAGAAACCACTTGATTACCAGTCAGTGATGTAAACTGTTAACAAGTGTGAGAGAGACCACCAGTGATGTCAATGGTTCTCAAAGTACCCAGTACAATCCATGAGATGTGAATGAATGAGTTGATGTCGAACATTTCACGGAATCCTTCGATCGAAAGTCAATGATGTAAACCGTCGTCAAAGGCGAGAAACTTGCCATTGATGCATGCAGACTTCAAGGTACTGACGATTCCTAGGTCATCTTTCTAGATAATGTGCTGATGTCGATAGAAAGTGACCCGTTGCAGGCAAGCCCACAACACGAAATCATAGATCAAGTTGAAGAAATGTAACTGTAAGGACTGACTCAGGGATGGTCAAGATGGATGACGGGTATTTTGCAGATGAATGATTTATATGCAGAGACCTCTTGAACACATAACGACACGACAGATGGCTTGGTGGCATTTGACCCAAAGTTAATACCCGGCTGAAAACTTTCAATGTGGTTTGATCAACTGTGAGGCAAAGGATTTCCCAACCCAGGTGAATGCAAAGTGTCATGTTCAAGAGTGGTAATAAGGCTTCTTCTGAGACAAAGGATAACAAATAGGCTCATTTTTCTCTCTTTTCCCCCACCATTTATGGCAAGTACCTCTTTATTTTTTACAAGCTTGAGGAGGATAACATATGCTTGATTATAAGCTCATCCTTCGGATGAGTCCAACTTAGTTTTGATTCGAACCCTAAGAAGGAGTGGTCCGTTCCTGTTTGTAATCGAACGGGTCCTTTACTGTGAAATTTTAACGAGTCCAGTATAGGAGAAACTCGGCGTTTTTCAATTTTAGAGAGTTTGAAAAAACTTAAGAAGACTCCAGGGTTGAACTTTTTCGTAAATTTGTGTCTCCCAAGCCCGAAAAAGTATAAAATAATACTTGAGAGAACCGCTTGATCTGGCGACCAAGGAGTACTTTCATGATTAGTGTCTTTGACCTGAAAAGTAAAAAGCGATCAAGGACACGTCGTTTTATTTCCAGTATCGAATTTGAAACGACAAAAATCCGGCAATCTTTTCCTGTTTTTACTGTCAGAAAAGGGCTATAAGGGGACCGTCTTTTAATTCCGTTTTAACGAGTGTAAAAGAAACGCTCGACAATCTTTTCATGTTTTAGGAGTCAGAAAAGGGCTTAAAAGATGACTCTGATGTTTCACTTTTTCGTAAGTTTTAACGAGTTCGAAAAAATGATAAAAATGTACTCATGGTTTTCACTTTTTCGTAAGTTTTAATGAGTTCGAAAAAATGATAAAAATGTACTCATATGGCCGACTTTAAATTTAATTTACGAGCAGGAAAAGACGGAAAGAACTCGGCATTTTCATTTGTTTTACGAGAATGAAAAATAGCAAAATAATCTCTGGATTTTCATGAGTTTAACGAGTCTTGAAAATAACTGAAACTAACTCGAGATAGGTTTCATTTTTACAAAAGCTTGAAACAGAGAAAAACTATGCTTCAAAGTAGTTTCATTTTTACACAAGCTTGAAACAGAGATAAAACTGTGCTTGATGCCCCCTAAGCATAGCTGCTAGAGTGCATGCCCCCCTAGCTTCATTTTATTCAACTAAGTACAAGCTGGATGAAATGAAGGTTCATGTACGAGATCATTTGAAAGACCCGACCTAAAACTGTAATAAAATTATGCAAAAACTGAAATAACTAACCTAAATATACAACTTAACATTTATGAGATCTAGTCAAACTCTCGACTCAAGTAGAGGAGGATTTGTTTCATTTTTTAACGAGCTTGACACAGGAAAAGAACTATGCTCGGATTCGGTTTCATGTTTACGCAAGCTTGAAACGAAAAACTATGCTTGTTATAAGTTCACATGCCCCCCAAGCTTCATTTCATTCAGTGAGGTGGATGGAATGAAGCTTTACTTTCGAAATCTTGGAAAGACTTCATGGGAGTTGTTTCATTTTTTAGTGAGGTTGACACAAGAAAAGAACTATCCTCAAAACCCTTGTTTCATTTTTTAAACGAGCTTGACACAAGATAAGGAACTATGCTCAGAACTACTCTCTAATCTACCTAACAAAGAACTATACCTAAAAAACCTTGATTCATTTTTTAACAAGCTTGACACAAGACAAGGAACTGTGCTCTAAAAATCCTTGATTCATTTTTTAATGAGCTTGACACAAGACAAGGAACTATGCTCATGACTACTCTCTACAATCTACCTACTTAACCTACCCTTGTTTCATTTTTTAAAGAGCTTGACACAAGACAAGGAACTATGCTCAAGACTCCTTGTTTCATTTTTTAATGAGCTTGACACAAGACAAGGAACTATGCTCAAGAAGTTCGCATGCCCCCAGTATAATGATGCAAAGCGAGGTACATGCCCCCCAGGCTTCATTGCATTCAACCAGATGGATGGAATGAAGGTTTACTTTCAATATTTAACTTGAAAAGGAGTTGTTTCATTTTTTAGGAGGTTGACACAAGAAAAGAACTATCCTCATACCTGATTCATTTTTTTAACGAGGTTGACTCAATAACAGGAACTATCCTCAAAACCCTACTTTCTACAATCTACCTACATATCCTAAAATCTACTTGATTCAATTTTTAATGAGGTTGACTCAGTAACAGGAACTATCCTCTAACACCCTGTTTCATTTTTTAACGAGGTTGAGACAGGAACAAAACTATCCTCGTACTAGCATGTTTCATTTTTTAACGAGGTTGGTACAGGAAAAAACTATCCTCGTACACACTGATTCATTTTTTAACGAGGTTGACACAGTAAAAGGAACTTTCCTCATACATCATGTTTCATTTTTTAACGAGGTTGATACAGGAAAAAACTATCCTCGCACTCACTGATCATGGCTTCCAACTGGAAGAAAGACATGTCAATGGACACACCTTCATCATGGCTTCCAAGAGGTCTTCATCAGAAGGAAGAATACTTCTCTGGAAGGAACACATGTCAAGGGACTCAAAAGGGATAAGAACATCGTGTTCAAGTAATCCCATAGAGTTTTCCATGTCAATTACCGGATCCAAATCAAAGGAAGATGAGCAAACAGTGGGAGGCTCACGTACATCGGTAAATGAAAACATGGGACCAGTTGCCACATAATTAACCCATGGCAGGGTAGATGCCACTTTAGAATCAAGAACATGTAGGGGTGTCATATTATTGGTAGTTGAGACATGACTAGGGAACGAAAGTTGGTCTACAGTCACAATACTGCCATTGTGAGGGAAAGACATCACGCGAAAGAGTGTCGATACGACAACTTTCATTGCATAAACATAGTCTCGCCCAAGGAGTAAATTGAAATCCAAGGGACCTCGAACTACCATAAGATCAATACAGACAGTTTTACCTTCCGAGGTAATGGAAAACTTATGAAGGATCCCTAAAGGTTCACTAATGGTTCTGTTAAAAGCTTTCAGATTCTGCGTAATAGGCGCAAGCTGAGGGGAACCCAAAGCTTTCCAAATAGTTGAGGATAAAATACTAACAGAAGCACCTTCATCTACCTGAGTACGATGTATGTCCCTACCACCAGCCTTGACAATGATTTGGAAAGGGATGGAGGAAGGAAGACGAGGTTCTGTCAGTCTATTCCAATCAAAAGAAAAGACCTCAGTACTTGGAGGGGGTTCTGTAGAAACAGGTGAAATGCCCCCCGGCATAGAAGAATCTGATGTAACAAGAAGAACCTGAGCGGTATGAAGTTCACTCTCCAAAGGGAAAGTGTGATCGACCGAATGTGAAATTGAATCGACCACTTGATCAACTAATGGATCATCAACCTGAGTGACATGAGTTTCACTCTCCAATGGAAGAGTTTGATCGACTGTACTTGAAATTAGATCAATCACTCCGTCAGTTGACGGTAGGTTGGGAGAAAGTTTACGGTAACCAGTTGGAAATTCTGGCTGTGGAATAGTAAGGTTTTCCAACAATGTTGAGGCTTCATCCATGTGAGGGCAAATGTGAGTTTGATGACTCCCTTTGCATAACTTACAAGGAAACCTAACTTTACCCTTTTTCCCAGGAACCTGACTATCACTGGTTGATGGATCAATGGAAAGTTGATGTAATTTTTCTGACCATACTTCCAAGACCTTTGGAATACCAGGACAATTGATAAGGAAGTGGTCACCCTTACAAATCCTGCAAGGGTATTTGGGTTTACGATGCATGTCGGAGTTTTCCTCAACACAACTAACACTTACAGTCGTGGTTGGTTGGTTGACTTCTTTCTTATCTTGCTTCTTCTTCTTCTTCTTCTTCTTCCCTTTCTTCTTCTTCTTAGCCTCCTGGTTACTAGCATCAAGGCTTTTACCAGGCGAAGAGGAAGAAATGGAGGAAGAAAAATTAGGAGAAGAAGGTAAAGGGTCAACAGAAGGTTGGTGATGTTGAGATGGTGAACTCTGTTGAGGTGAAGCATCCGGTTGAGGTGGAACAATTGGAGTACTTTGGGCCAACGAAGTTGAAAATAACCATATCGGTAATCCTATTGTAAATCCAGGTAATGACAAAGTAGCCATATAAGGAGGACCAACATTTCCAAAGTAAGGAAAAGTACTAGGATTCTCGTTAGGAGGGGTTCCTAGGTTGGTAAATTCCGGAATGTTTTCCATTATATTCAACTTCTGTGAATTTTATTAACAATTTATAACTAAAATTAACAATTCACACCTAACAATTAAAATTCACAATTCACACCTATGGTCTCTAAAAGTAAAAACAAACAAATTAACACGCGCTATCAAATCTAGGAGTCAAACCACACACAAACAGTAGCCTTCCGGACCGAAAACACTAGTTGGTGATGAAATCCAACATCGCAGAATTCAGTACAAAAGTGGCGGGTGGAACAGTTACCCCGGCAACTTGCTTAATGAATAGACTGGACCAAGTTCCTCCACTTTAACCGTCTCGAGTGAAGTGAACCCCCCAGAAAATCCAAGTGAGTCTAGCTGACGTCTGCTCCAGGTACAGTGGGATCTTCCCTCCACCGTCACCTTGGGTAGAACCCTAAAGATAATAGTCACTAAGGTTACCAACAGCAACAAATATACCTAGGGGAACAGTCTACGATCCGATAGCATGCAAGGGCAGAGTAACAAGCTCAATCCCCTTGCCGGCTCCTTGACAATAATCCAAGGTTTACCGACAAGTGACCCCAGGCTCCTCGACAATGGTTAATCCGAGGTTTACCGTTTGTAGTACGTGCGTATCTGGCGTCATTCCCAATGAAGGAGGATTGATCCCCTCACTGGTTCGGACATGATCTCATGCTTCTCCTTTAAGAGGAGCTTTCCCAGAGCATAAATGTACCAGTTGGATTTATCCTACCACAAGATGAGCTACTTGTTTGGTTTTGCTGTCTTGGAGAGTTAATTACTCTCCTACTCCAAGACACTAGCCTAAGCTATGTTGGTGTTTCAGAGCCCTAGAAAAGTAAAAATTACTAGATGAATTTTAATTAAGCGCTGTGTTATTAAGGCTGTTATTACTCAAATGGGTAAATGGATACGAAACCAATGGTGTTATGACCCGACTCAACTGAATGCAATGATAATGCAATCCTTTCAATTCGATGAATCCTAATTAAAGTAAGGAGAGAGTTTCCATTCACTTCCGACAATGCAAAAAATTGATCACTAAGAGAAAATATAACAAATTCTCTAATGCACTAATTTTATCAAGAAAAACTAATGCAAACCAATTCCAAACCATTTTTTTATTTTTATTTTTTGTGTAAATTCAAATCAAAGAAAACTGATCTAAACCTACAATGGATTTTTCAGAATGTAAACTATGCAATTGTAATCGATGCACAATTCACTTGAAACGTATGCAAATGTAATCTATGCACATTTTTCATTCATATTCTGAAAATGAGAATTCTAATTATGCAAATGTGATCTATGCAAGAGAATCCTCAAACACAAGATGATTCTAATGTAATCCAAGAACCAATCAAGTGCAA
Source organism: Pinus tabuliformis (assembly GCA_031772625.1). Taxonomy (NCBI): domain Eukaryota; kingdom Viridiplantae; phylum Streptophyta; class Pinopsida; order Pinales; family Pinaceae; genus Pinus; species Pinus tabuliformis. Next base: position 1,343,408,730 of record CM062819.1, on the reverse strand, counting down.
GTCGAGAAAATTGGGTGAGAGTTCCAAAGATCAAAAAATAAAAACACTCAAAGGCGATTAACACTCATACACAATTTAGCCCCCCCCCGGCGAATGAGGGGGAAATTTTTTTTGCAAAAACAAAAGCAAAAAGATGCAAAATTGTGAAAAGACTGAGACAAACCTCCAGTTAATGACCAAAGGAAATCAAATTAAGAATTTCTCAAGAAAGAGACTCAAAACACCCAATTGATGAAAGCTTAAAGTAGGAATGCCAATGAAATTAGCCAAGATGAAAGCTTCTGACAGGTGAACAGTGGATCTGGGCAGCAAAAAACAATCTATAAACAAAATCTAAAAGATAAAAAGAAGAAATTGAAATTTTCTAGGCTTTTGACAGGGGTACGCAGGCAGCCTGTTTGCACAGGTGCGGCCACGCTCTGTGTACACAGCAAAAGTGCGTACAGGTACGCACTGTGCTTAACGCAGAGGGTGCGTACTGCTAGCAAAACCAAGAAAAACTAAAATCTAATTTAACCCTAAGCTATCCCACCCAAATACACAGTCAAACAGCCAAAAACCAGAAAACAAATGACTTTTCTCAAATCAAAGTTTCACACAAAGGAAAAAGCATTCACATCAATGGAGTTCCCCAGCGGAGTCGCCATTTTGTCATGCGGAAAGAGTCAATTTTGCGGACAAAACCGACCTCCCTAGAAGCTAAGGCTTTCTAGTGACAAACAAGACAAATAAACACTACCTTTCTCTAAATATGCATTTAGAATACAAGTAATCAGATGATTATAACATACCTTTAGTCCAACGCTTTGTAGTAGTCCAGCCTCGCCGATCCAGATGAGCGCCTCCTTCTCTTCGAAATCTGCATTCACTAACAAGCCAAAATATTAAATAGCACCTGATAAACTTATAAAATAAAACATATTCATCATACAGACCAAGGAGTATATGAAACAAATCATGAATAACAATCTGTTGAGAAAAATGAGTTTATTTGTATTAAGTGGAAACAAAAGAAACCATTACAACCTGAGCCTTGGTGTTGTGCAGGTCCCTCCTAGGGTCCAGCAAGAGTTTTCCTTTACTTTGATCAGCTCACCCACTTCCAAATAAGGCTAGGAAAGGATGGGAATCTCTCCTCTCAAGCTCTATAAGGGAGTCCTAATTCCAGCAGCATCTACCCTTAGGAATGTTCAGCTTTCAACCTCTCCTCCCTCTGGCCCAATGCCTGTATTTATAGTGCTCTAGAGGAAGTTATTCAGGTCCACCATCAATGGGATAAGCCCCTCTTTGGATGGGATAGCTCCCCTCTTGATGGGATAAGTTCCTCTTTGATAGGGATACATGAACCATCTGGAGGCGCTTCATACACGTCAAACAAGCTTCTAGAATGCTCTAGAAATGACTACAAGTAACTTTTTTGGAGTGAAACTTGCGCCTTTTGACCTTTACAGGAGTACGCACCCTCCCCTTTACAGATAGAGCGTACAAGTACGCAAGTATTGTGAACTTGGGGTGCGTACACGCAGGTAAGGCTAAGAGAAACTGCGTACCCAGAGATATATAGATTTTTAATGACTTTTTCTCTTTCTTGGAGTTTGACATGGAGAGCAGAGGTATGAGGCTTGCCAAGGGGGATAGTATGACAGTTGATGGAGCCATACTAACTGCAAATAGTCATGGTGACAAATTTTAGTGTAACAGATATTTGTACCATAACGAATCATTTTTTCAGCGAAATGTATCAAATGTACTGGGATCTTATTTTAACTTTGATATATCATGTTTCATTTCTTCCTCTTCTTCATGAGTCATGCTAGAGCTTTCAAGTTTCTTACTAGTCATTTCCATTTTATTTCTTCAGGGTATAAATTAATGATAATTATGCTTCACTATTCCCTTTGAATTCCTTCAAACTAATTTTTCAAACCAAACTTATGCAAAATTAAAAAAAAAAAAAAAAAAAAAAACTACACACCTTTTTTCACTTTGTAGGATCCCGATATTGAATCTGTTGTATCTCTGTAATTGCGGATCTCCAAGGTCTGAAATTTCGTCCTACGATATCCCTCTAAGTCGTATTCCCAACCCTGCAAGTCTGATCAAGATTGGATTCTCCAAGAAATATTTATGCCAAATCCTCCATGATGACCAGATTATAGACTGGTTCAGTAGAGCGAACTTGTACGAAGTGTCACGTGTCACTATTTCGACCTTAGGTCTTGAAACTGATACACAGAAAACTACAAGTCGTCCTCTTTCTGTAAACTATTACGAAATTTCAATCTAATGCTCAGAGAGAAAGTTATGACGATTTTCCCCAGGTCACATGTTTGAGATATAATTCGGGAGCTTGCAAAAACCCTAACTTCATTGGATCATATATCCGAAAATATAGTGAGACAAGATCTGAAATTCGTACCCGAGGTTCATCAAGATTGTCTCTCAAATGGGTTTTAATTTTAGCTTCTGAAATGTCGTAGAACACAAGTTATAGCAAAAATTCCACTATGACCTGTTTGAAGCAGCAAAACCCTAAAATCCAAAGCTCTGATACCTATTGTTATGAAACCAGTTCACAAAATAGAAGAAAAGATAGATCAACAACTTCAAAATAAGCCTCTTCGAGGGGGAAACCTCCTTTACATTACACAAATGAATAATTCTTGGATGATACAAATGACAAAACCTCATTTCTATATATAGGAATCTAACGGGTCACAATATAATCAAAGTCGACATAACAATAATAATATAAGGGCACAACAATAACAATAGTGGGCTTCTGTGGGGCACAATAATAACAATATGGGGACAATAGGGGCACAACAGTAACAATAAGGGCTACAATGACAATAGTAATGGGGGAATCACTAGTATTATAGGGACCTAACATTTTTCCGTCAATATTTATTGTCATAAAGTGGATGCCATGAAGAACTACATCGTAAGTGGTCAAGAGACCAACATATGTTTTCAAATAATAAGAATATATCAGACAACAATGGTATAATCATGTTAGATTTATCAATATGCTAGATGCTTTTCAGAGAGAAGGAATATTGTAAGAATATGAAAAAGAGAGATGACTCGATTTCCTTGGGTTTAGTGGGTGTGTATTGTTTACTCTTTAAAATTATCATTGAACCACACATTTATAGTAAATCTTGCTAATAAATTTGTAATGTCATTACAATTTATACCCATGACTCATTGTTTTGGTTTTTTATAAAGTGAAAATTAGAGGCAAAGATAACAAAGTAAATGACAATATGGTTATTGAGGGATTTGAACACATTAAATATGGATATTAGAAATCATGCCAATTATCATACCAAGAAGGATAAAAAATGCACTTAACACATGAATCCAATTGAGGATTCTAAAAGATAAGGTGTCCAAGCTTCTTGTGGAAGCTTGCATTGACTCTTAAAATGGCGGATATAGGAATACAATGATATGATTCTCTAGGAATGAGTTTGTGATGGAGTTTATGTTGTGAAAGGGTACACCATATCAAGGAATAGATGAGAGCCAACAAGAATAGAGATGATTTTAGTCTTTAGATGCAAAAGGAAAATAATAGGTATCCAATCATAAATGTTTCTCACATCCATCTTGGGCACAATATATGTTGATCATCCAAGAGCTGGTAGAGTTAGAATTTAATGAGTTATCTAAATGTTTTAATGAGTTATATTAAAAATTTACAACTTTTTAAGAATGTGTTTTAAATTACCTTTTTAGAAAAAATGTAATATCTTCAAAAAGCTAAAAAATATTCAACATTTTTTTTAAACAATGGGAAAACATATCATAACTCAGTTGTCAAATTAGCAATGGAGACGACCAACACTGGTTTCTATCCACTAATGTAGGTTGACTCGTCACTATTATTAAAAAAAAAACCCACCACTTGGAATTACCCATTGGTGGTCTAGAAGGGGGCATAGTCTCACTCCTGGTAGATGCCTTTGGATCTTGGACCAACACTAGTTTCTCTCCACTAATGTAGGTTGGCTCATCACTATTATTCAAGGAAAACCCCACCACTTGGAATTACCCATTGGTGGTCTATAAGGGGGCATAGTTTCACTCCTGGTAGATGTCTTTGGATCTTGGGCCAACACTGGCTTCTATCCACTAATGTAGGTTGACTCATCACTATTATTCAAGGAAAACCCCACCGCTTGGAATTACCCATTGGTGGTCTATAAGGGGGCATAGTTTCACTCTTGGTAGATGCCCTTGGATCTTGGGCCAACACTGGTTTCTATTCACTAATGTAGGTTGACTCATCACTATTATTCAAGGAAAACCCCACCACTTGGAAATACCCATTGGTGGTCTATAAGGGGGTATAGTTTCCCCTTTGGATCTTAGGATCTTGGGCGGTTAACATGTTTTGTTACATCTGAAAAAGACAAACTCTTAGCCAAACAAAAATAGTTTTAAGGCAATTTTATTTGTTGATATCCATCACAAATTTTGAGAAACAAACTTGGTTATTTTATATTTATACACATCTTATCATTGTACATGGTTTTGAGGAATTTATAAAAAACTATTTAATTAGTTAAATTATTATTTTTAATTATTTTATTATAAATATATATATACATATTTTATAGGTTTAGATTTGATTATAAAAAAAATATATATATATTTAGACTAATAATTAAATTAAAGTAAATATATATATGTGTGGGGAGTATTAAAAATGATTTATTTAAAATTTTATCTGTTAAAGAGGCAAGGAAATTAGTTAATAAGATAAAACTTAAATTTATTTAGCCAGAGTAATCTGCTTTTTATGGATTTTAATTTATATATATATATAATTTATTTTTAATAAATAAAAATTATAATCTCCTTAAAAATTATATCTTCAAATTTTAATACATTTAAACTACATAGTGAAATGCCAAATTATGTGGAATTGAATGCAATGCTCCGAACTGCAAAGGTAGGAGACAAAAGTTATGGAATGAAATTTCTTGAGCAACACGCCATCATCACTCCTCGCTGGTGACAAGGACGTCCGTGGAAGAGCGGCGTAGGCCCATGGATAGATCTTTGTCTTTTACCATGATTGAATATGGACTCCTCATATTATCTACCCCATCCATGGTTTTCTAAATATTAAATTCTGGAATTTGTTGGAGTAGTGGTTTGGTTTAGTGTGAGGACAAAGGATTAGGTACAAGTGAAGTAGAGCGCTCTTTTGGAGGTTGACAATTCAGTGTGGGTTGCTGTCAAACTTTTTTATTTTTTATTTTTAACACAGTTATTCTTTCACAGATTTTTTTGTTTTGTTTTGAAATATAAAAATGGTGTTTTCTATTGAGGCAACGATTGGCATTTCTAGTTAGAATTGGGTAAAAGAAAATTAAAAATAGTAAGAGTTTTAAATAAATTTTTTTGTTGAGAATACTAGTGACACTAATGCAAATCTATTCCAAACACTAAAATTCTATAAACAGAATTTGGTACCATAAAAAATTATACAGTACTTAAGTGAAGCAACTTAACAATTGTAATTTAGATTTCCAAAAATTTCTAAAGTAAATTTTACAGAATTTTCATGGTTTTGGGACCAAAAACATCACTCAAACTATTGGTATAAAAATGACATCATAGAGGCATGCGGTTGTACATTCTACATAGTTTGCCAGAATACTCCAGTGGCATAAATCTGAGTAGCCCACTTAAAAATATGGTGCCATTTTCTCAAAAGGAGTGTATCCCTACCTTGGAAAGGGTGACCTACATACTGACAACATTACAGACATTGGGGCACTCAGGAATGTGTTTGGACGTTTGAGGAGGAATGAATGTTCATCGTTTCCATGAGAAGGACACCAGAAAGGAATTTTTGGACCACAGATTATATTTACCAATATGGCCTGTGAAGGTTATATTCTTTTGGGACTTGGGAAATGATTGAACAACAAACAATGTTCTCATTCTCAAGCATGTATTTTATAAAAATGAACAAATGGGTTCACTTATTTGATCCTGCAAATCAGCACTTCATTCAATAACGAAGAGATTCAACGTGTCCTTTATACTGGGGGCCTGGACTTATCTGCTGGACTGGTTTTCAATCTTTCCAATGTAGGGACAAATAAACAAAAGGTGAGTTTAACATATCCATATCTATAGAGATCCATTTTTTTCATAAAACTAATCTTCCATACAAACCATCTATGGGATGTGCATTTTTCAGGTTCAATACATCGAACGGATGCCATGGCCTCCATATCTCTGGGAGAAAATATAATCCGTTGGATGAGATGACAGCTTATCTGGCATAAGATCACCAGGTCTGGAGTGGGGACCAGAATAAACATGAAATACAAATCATACCTGCTGCATCACTGTATCCCTTCAAATGGTCCTATGGCAAGTTTTCTCTTGCTAAACATGTGACCACCACACAGTAAAGTATTTGTTTTAATATGTGGCAGCAATGCTGTCAAGTTGTGACAACCAAAAGCAAAGGTATAGTAATTGCCTAACTATTACCTGCTCTGCTTTTCCCTGACAAATTGTGTAAGACTGATTACAATGACATAGATGTTGCTTGCTGGATGTGAACTGATAGCTGATAAGCTTTTTCCTGGTCCTGTGCAGGTGAGGACTGCTGGACATGTGACCCCAGTGAGAGAATTCCTCCTAAATTGATAACTCAGAGGTATTATACAATAAAGACAAAGGAATAAAAACATCTAATCATAGTCAATAACAAATCCATCCATCTCATCCCACTGAAGACAACCACATTATTAGAAAGAAAGCAGCAGCAGCCGCAGACACCAGAGGTATTATACCTTTAAGAAACACCATGCAGATTTCTCTACAGTATTCAAGGTTTTTAGTAGAAAATCAGTGAAACAAGGTCAACATGATATCAAGTTCGAAATCATCAGTGGTTTGTTAGATAGCAACTGCTGCTGACATTTATATTATTGACTAAATTTAGGTTCACACTGTTGCTAAATTGGATTTGAAAACTTTTTCTACTAAAATTAAGTAGCATTATTCCCAAATCAATATCTTAATGTTTTGTTGCACTCTGGAAATCCACAACCCATAAAATAATTTTTCTTAAAGCATTTGGGTTGCAATTCCCCAGTCAGTATCTTAATGTTCTTTTGCACGCTAGAATCCGTAGCCCATAACTTTTTCCCCGCAGCGTTTGCAATGTAAATCCCGAATCAATATCTTAATGTTCCTTCTGCACCCTGGATTCCAGAGCCAATGGATTCTTACAATTTTTCAAACGATTCCTGACAAATATTCTGAATTGCAGTCCACTCATTTTTCTTTTGACCACATTCTTCTCCTTTTTGCTAGTGCTCATGCTGTTAATTGAACTCAGTACCATTGAACTCAGTACCTTCTGGGCCACATTAACAACAATCAGGCTGATATTGAGAAACTATATTGTGACACCTTATTAGGGAATAGATATCAGATTTATTGGGAGAGGTAGCTATTAAAATTAAAGTGGTGTGGCAGCTTGCTTATTGGATGGACAAGGGGATGCTTATCATGAAGTTTGCTTTTTGGGATAGTTTTAGTTTCCTTAAAAGTGATTTTCATTTTCAATTCCTTTCCTAACATTTGAACATGACATTAAAGCGACTTTCATTTTCAGTTCCTTTCATGACATTTGAACATAACACCTTGCGAGAACTAAACCTATGCAAGCCAACTGATCTAATAAGGCCTCTCCACAGCCTTTAGTTAAAAAAAAAAAATTATCTATAAAACACATTCCTTAAGTTAAAAAAAATATAAACCTATCTATAAAAACACATTATTTCTTAAAATAAATTGACTCTAAATCATGGAAACCTTGACATTGTAGAAATGCTGTGGTAACTTTGTTCTGTACTTTTACAGGTCAGGGTGTAGAAAGTAAGTTGGTGAAAAATGAACTTTATAATCTATTTGTTTATTGACAAGGTAACTTGAAGCAAGTCCCGGCACTGGGTCCGGGCAGTTTAATACCAACCATAAAGAATTTAGGGGCTCTGTTTGTGTGGAGTGACGCATTAATCATTAGGACAATGAATATCGTGTGACTCTCTTTTACTGTTAAGAGCCTAAGAAGTGGAATAATTCCAGTGACAAGTGGAACAAATGAGTAGGGCATCTCTATGCGTATGAGAGTGTGTACACACATTCTCTTTTTATAGAAAAAAAATGCCATGTTATGAGGAAAAGCAAAGGTTACCAATAAAATTGAATACCAGCTACAGTCTACTTAATAATTTATTAATCCAAATAGCCTATTACCAAAGATCCATCCAGTGGAATTGACTTCTACCGGGAATCCCCAAGAAAGAACCTAATACCCATTACAGTTAGAGCCTAAGCTCAAGATCCGCTCCTAGTTAACTTGCTTGGAGGACTGATAGAAGCTAGAAAATATAAGGAATAATAAGAATCTTCAATATGTCACACTTTTTATTTATGGCAACATAAAATAATACTCGTCAAGGCTGCAAGGCTCTGGAAATTCAAGTACTCCGCACATATCTATGCACAAATGTTTCTCATTCCTAATTTTAGTTTTTCAGCCGTAGAACCCATTCAGAGGGGTTGGTACTTAAAGGTGGGGTCCTTATCACAGAGCCTGCACTACCAAACGTGGTCAGCCCATGTGTGTATAGGTTGGATTCTTCTATATGGACTCCCTGGGGTGTTTTCCTTTTTCATTCAATTCTCACATGCTGCCTTCATCCCAGTTTGTCTGTTCACTGAAAGGAATGAGTGTGGTCACTGCAACCATTTGGCTTCATTCTCTGAAACAGCCCCGCCAAGCAAATCGGACAGTGAACACTCTTGACTGCCATTAAGACTTGTCAAGGCCAGGGCCAGTACTCGTGCTTTCAACTACTAATGAGCACGTACTTCTTAGCCTTACTATATTGAAGAATCTTATGGTGTCCTAACTGCTTATCTGTAGTTGCAACCTATCTCCTGGAATAAGCAAACCCAAAAAAATCCAAATCTTTTCTTGGATTACCTTCTCCGGATGCCAACGTAGCGAAAAATCAGGGTATAGGTCGGTGTCAATATGGTCTTCTAAGCTCTAGCCATGTAGTGCAAAAAACCATTTAAGTTTCAAGGCACAAATCCTGAGATTCAGCTGAAATTTTTCTTGCGTCTCCATCATGATCTGCCTCATGTGTACATATACACAGAGTTAAGAACTTTTTGGGGATTACCCACTCCGAATCCAGCCCTGGGAAACCGTATCCAATACATTTCTGAATGCCGCTGTTTTCTCCCTCATCCATGGCTAACCGGTCTCCTCCCATCAATAAGGATGTCAGTAGAATGGAAATTCAAGCTGCAATTGCTAAGGCTGCGGAGCTCCGAGCACTTCATGCGGCATTGGTGCAAGGCAGCAGCCCTGGAAAGCTCAAGCCGCAGACTTGTCCTTCTCCATCAGGTTCCAAGCATTCTGCTCAGGATTATCCCGTTTTCACGCCTGTAAGTGTTTTTTTTTTCTACCCTTGATTGCAATGACCATTATGAATTTTGTAGTTTACTGTCAGATTTGCAGTCTTGCCATACGAGCGCAGCTGCCACGTGGGTTGTGTTGGGATACGAATCCTGCATAGCCTTATCTTAGCATCCTACTTTCAGTTGTTTTATGAGTAATTCTACCTGCAAATTGTTTTGATGATCTTAGTAAGCACAATAACGATACATAAAGTGATAGCCTTATGGTATACTGTTGTTTTGGAGCTCCAGTTCTGTGGGATTTTCAGCATGCTGTCCCTTCTACTGTTTTCTGGTTATTTTGGTACTGATCAACATATATTTTTCCAATTATGACCTAGTGAGAGGTCGACGTATACATTAGTTTTGAAGGTTGGTTTTGCCTGCCTTACCTGAGGATAGAGTTGGGATATACAACCCTTTTTTGCAAACGGATAAAAAACATAACACGAGATCAATTACAAGTAAATTGTTGCTTAGTAATTAGAGTTTGAGAAGTAGGCTAAAATTGGTGGGTATTCTTTCTTGCTTGGTTTACAGCAAGCATCTGAAGAGATGATTTCTTCTGGAATTGATGATAGGTTTTCATTGTCCTCATGTTGAATGCCATGGTTAAATATGTATCGCTGGTCCATAATGTTAAATGTAGTCTAGAATAGGAGATTTTTTTTTTTCCTTTCACGCAAAATATCATTGTCCAAGATGCATGCTTGATCTTTCCAAAATTTGACAGTAGGTACAAATCTCACTGGCCCTGAACTGGCTTGAATTCTTGACAGACTTATGATGAGGAAACCATGCCTGCATATCAGCAAGTTCTGTTAGATCCAAAACGAAGGTCTTTGAATTGGGATGATGGGCAAGAAAACGAGGTTGAAAGCATTGGAACAGAAAGGGAAAGTCCTCTTTCTGCTATCAGAAGATCCTCTGGGTTGTTTAGCAGAGCGTTTGCCTCGTCCACAATAGACCATTCTCTTAGCGCAAACTCATCAGCTCACCATGTCAATGTTCTGCGGACTCCCCAAGCAAACGGTACTCTTCATCTACTAAAGCCTAATGAAATTCTTGCCATGGACAGCAAGAAAAACGGAAATGGAGCGGGTGGCTGTGTGTCCTGTAACAGATGTAAGCCTGCGAGTGTTGGTAGAGAAAGTACAACTGTGGTTCCTTTAACAGAATCCCATGATGTAGCTGAGGTGGCTCATAAGGATAAGGCTAGTAATGGTCTGTTCAAGTCGTGGTTATTTTCTCTATCAAAGAAGAAGGTCAATAAAACTCAGATGTCACCAAACAAGGCTGAACCTGCCTGCTTCTACCAAAGCATGGAGGAATGGGTAGTGGCCTTAGACACTTTGAAGCAAAAGCTAGTACTGGCTAATGAGAGCAGGGATATTGCAGTGGCTGAGGTTGCCGAGTTGAAATCATCCATGTTAGAACTTGAGAAGAAATTGAGGGAATTAGAGTTTTACTGCCAAGATCTAAAGCATGCATTGAATCAGTCAGTTCAAGATGGGGATATAGGAGGTTCTGATAAAGCTAGCGCAAGGAATCATGAAAAGGAAGTCACATGCAGAGAGTCCTACAAAGTTGGAAAGAAAAATCCTTTGCCTGTCAGCTCCGAAGTGATGGTAGAAGGTTTCCTGCAGATTGTATCAGAAGCAAGGGTTTCTGTAAAACAGTTCTGCAGGACACTGGTCAATCAGATACAAGAGCTGGATGAGAAAGCAATGGAGAATCTTAGTCTACTTTTGCAGCCATATAATGTGAATGTTACTTCTAAGGTTACTAGAGGTGTCATGTATCATGTAGAATCTCTCATAAATCTGGCCATCTATCAAGATTTTGAGAATTGCAGCTTTCAAAAGAATGGTGCTCAGACCATTCTGGATATACACGAGAGCTGTCGGGAAAATTTTTCATCCTTTGCATCATTAAGAAACTTGAGCTGGAGCGAAGTCCTCAGTAAGGGAACCAGATATTACAGTGAAAGTTTTAGCAGGTTCTGCGATCAAAAGATGAGTTTGATTGTTTCTATGTTAAACTGGACAAGAGCTTGGCCAGAGCCATTGTTACAAGCATTTTTTATTGCAGCAAAATGTATATGGCTTGTACATTTGTTAGCTTTTTCCTTCAACCCTCCTTTAACTATAATCAGAGTTGAGAAAGCCAGCAATTTTGACCCTGTTTATATGGAGGATATCCTCACAGATAGGCATAAGAGACAGGTTCCTTCGAAAGTTCGAATTATGGTGATGCCTGGTTTTTATGTTCATGATGACATACTGAGATGCAAAGTATTATGCTGGTACAAAAGTGGGGCCTGAAAGCTGTTTGCCTGCTCATTCCTTCATCATAACAGAATTTCTTGCATCAATTCTTTATTTATTCAAACATCTAATGTTTATCCTGCCTATGAGTGCTCACAAAACTAAATGTTAATCTGGTGGGTTGACTTTATGCAAAAAGTTTTCAACTCCAGTGAGAGAAAAGCATAGGTACTATTTCAGGTGTGGATGCATGATGACTATGTTTGTAATATGCCCACTGTGTTCTTTCTTTTTCATCCTTTGAAGTAGATTCCCCCATTGGACTTCAGAGCTTTGAAGTCAGCCCTGTTGTATAGGTTATTTGATATAACATCAGTCCACAAGTATCCAGTTCCTTTTATGTCGTCTGCAAAACCACTTCATTTGTTTTTCTTCTCCTCTAAATTCCAGCTTTCAAACTGATTGCTTTTATACTGTTGATAGAGACTCAGGATAGCTTACTCTGAGCAATGGAAACAAATGTTATATTTTCTTTGATGCAAAGTACATGTCAATTAGAATATTTTTGAATCAAACGTTGTCAGATATTAGTGTTAGCATTATCTCTGTTAAAACCAATCCTTTTATGTTACAACGCTCTAAAGGAAGCATCCAGGAGTGTCTTATAATTGTAAATTTGTAGAAACAATTTCAATTTTGAGTGTTATTAGCAGTTTCTTTCACTGCTAGCACCAATTCTTGAATGGTAAAATAAAGTATAGCTAACATTCAAGGAGTGGTTCATAATCGTTATGGTATTGAGGTGCAGAACAGATGGAGTAAAAGATAAGGGTTACTAGTTGCAAGAAGTAGAAGAAACATTGTTTATAGAGATCTCCTCCTAAATCTTTGCAAAAAACAATTGCATGCGAAAGAAACACTTTGTTTTTACATTTCAAAGAAAACAATTTCAGAGTAAAAGCAGCATAATGGAATGCCTAAATCTTCATAATTCATTATGCCTAACTGAAATAGCGATGATTTGAGATATAGCGTTGCACTCTGTAGGGCAAGAGAATCTCTTGTATGGTTGATTATAATATGTATATGCTGAAGTGACTGTCATGCTGGGAACCTAAACCTGATTGGGTTATATTTTGGATATATTATAGATGAGTAGGATTGCTTATATGTTATGGATTGATGACATTTGTAGCTAGTCAAAGATAACAAGTACAAAGGATTGAAATAGAACCTTGATGCATCTCTTTCCCATCTGCTATTTTTTGTTTTGTATGTGTTCCATCCTTTCATAAGGAAGCTGTGTGAACCCTCTTTGTGCCATGTTTTAGTGGTTGGGTGGTATGAAATTACAGTAGGTTATGGTTAAATCATTGGGTAGTTGTTACCTAGCTCATCTCAAGCGAGAGATATCTGGCTATGTAGTCCATTTAGAGGCTTTGGCCTGTTTTTTGTTTTCAAAGCTGTTATAAGGGTTCAGGTTCATAAGAGGAATAGGAGTCTTCTTATAGTATGTAGAAAGGGAAAATAATTGTTGCATTATCATATAAGTAGCATGGGTTAAGTATTCAACTCAAACTTGTTTTAGCTGTTGTGGGGATTAGATCTACAAGGAGAGGTTCAATTTGTTAATTCTTTAAACAATACAGTGACCACCTTTTGAAGAGAATCTACCTTCTATTTTAGCCTTATTTATAAATCTTAAAGATCACAAGATAATATGTTGTTACAAATAAATGGTGGAAAATCACTCTATCCATGTTTACTCAAATACTTTAACCATGAATGCATTATATGAAAAACCATTCAAGCATTTTCAATTTCTTAATCTACTTGCTCAAAATTAGATTACTAATGTTCGTCTAAGCACCTAGGACATCTTAACAACTTTGGGTTTGATCAAAGGACCCAATGGAAGAGAATCCTAAGATATCAATGTGATATACCTAAAATATATTGCTATTTATTTATGTTGCATAAAGTGGTCATATAAATCAATATTTTACATTTATTATATTGTAATTAATAGAGTTATACTTTTCTTTTAAAGCTCGTGACTTATCAAGACCTTATGGTGCATTTATACAAGTCCATGGAATTATGCATTCATGGAAATAAGCCACTTAGTCAATTTTAATTTTGTTGTGCTATAAGAATTTTAGCAAGAAAAAAGAAGAGGGAGAAAGGAAAAGCTATGCAATAACCCTAGACTTGTGGACCATTCTTTATTTCCATAATAAGGAATGATCTAAAATCAAAAGATTCCATAGTTGTTATAAATAAATTGAATGGGCACATATTTGGTAAGAAGAGGTAATTAAAAATCGAAGTTTCCCTGTGTTTCAGAGTGCATTTGAAGATTATATTAGAAAATGATTCCATAGTTGACCCAAGTAAATTGACAAATACATGGTAAGAAACATAATTAAAAAAGAAAAGTTTCGAAGTACTTATAAAGTCCACGTTAGTAGCTTAATACAATATATAAATTGGGATAAGTTTTATAAGTTTTATAGAAACTCATGTAAAAGTGAATAACATGAAAATACTAGTAACTTGAAAACTTGTAAATGAAAATGAATATTGTGAATGTAAAGCCTTTTTTTATCCCCAAAATGTAAATGTATATATGTTTAAGGGCCATTGTGAGTAGCATCATGGATACTTTGTCAATATTTTGAGTAGCATCATGGATACTTTGTCAATATTTTAAGTTGAAGTACACAAATTATAAGTGATGTAAATTTATTTTGTGTATTAATGAAAAATTGTCAAAGAGTAGATTGAAGGGTAGAGCAGTTACATTGATCATAATACCATGAGTGGGAATTGCTAAAGGGGCTATAGGATTACCTTCCACTGCATTGATAATCCTCATTAGGGCGATGTAGCCAAATTTTAATTTTAATTTCATTCCCTCTCTTCCAAATTCCTAAGAGCTAGTTACTGAGGAGGCCCACTAATTGAGCAAGTAACCTCCTACAACTATGGAGGGATTGAGATGTGACTGGAATAACAAATATGTCAATCAAAGGAATGAGAAACTACCCACCTTGATTTTCAGTGTTGACACGTGAATTTCCAAGGGGAGGTTCTAAAAGTTATGACCAAATTGGACAGTCGGAAGAGAGACCACATGAGTGGTATTGAGAGAGAAATGCATGAGTTTAGAGGAAAAAGTTTGAGAGCTAAATCATTGTTTGAGTGTTTTCAAGTGAGTTGAACTCAAATCGATTATTAAAAATTGTGCAAAGAGGCACCATCCATGAGATGGAACATTTGCTGAGTGATTAGGGTTTGTAAAACCCAAACTTGAATGTTGGAATCAAACAAAGAAGCCTATACTTGACTTGGGCAAAGAAGGTTGCTATTTGGGTGCTAGTTGGGCAAAGTAGGGAAGCATTGAGAAGGTACGACGCTGACGCACTGTATTGGTAGTGAAGGGACTCCCTTGTATACTTCACGCAAGGAAATAAAGGAGGTATCTATGAAATTCAGGAGCCTTTGGACTTAGTGGATAGAGGGGTCTCTACTACTTGTTTGCTTATGAAGGGGAGTGGCCTTCATTTCCATAGTTTTCTTAAGAGAATTAAGTTTCCTTGATGGTATCATGGCCTAG
Source organism: Pinus tabuliformis (assembly GCA_031772625.1). NCBI lineage: Eukaryota > Viridiplantae > Streptophyta > Pinopsida > Pinales > Pinaceae > Pinus > Pinus tabuliformis. Next base: position 1,343,393,325 of record CM062819.1, on the reverse strand, counting down.
CTAGGGGGTGGTGAAATGTAGAAAGATAAAGGCATAATTGGACCTATAGTTGGGTGGAAAAGAGTGTAGGACCAAAGATCACACTGAGAGGGGGGGAGGGGGAAAATTAGTGTGGCAACAATTTTACCATTTCACAACATTTTATCATTGAACAATATGTAGCAATGTATCATAATTATTTACAACATATTAATTAATATAACAACGCATCAAGAAGAAATCATCACATCAACAATATATCAAAATGCCATCATATCAATAGAAGAGGAAGCAAGTTTTTACGTGGAAACCCATACAAGAGAAAACCATAAATTATTCTTCTTCAATTCATTACATAGATTTGTAGGCACCGACTTGCTAGAGGCACCCACCCCCAAGATATGCAAGTTGCTACTTGCGGTAGGATACAACTTAATTGAGGCACCAACTTCAAAGATAAGCAAGCTTTGAGTTTCTCTAGGCTTCAACCTAATTAAGGCACCAACCTTAGTGGAGGCACTCACCTCCTTCTTCAAATTCTTGTGGAAGTATTCTAAAATTTTTTCAAATTGGATCCACCTGCTCTTCAATCAATATAAATCTTTAAATTGAACAAATTGTTGATGTCATAATGTTGTCAACAACCTATCATACCCTATTCATACTATGTTCCAACTTGTTTATTAATCTAGGCACATAAAACCCTTCTCGGAACTTGTTCTTACTATATACTCAACATCAACCACAACTTGCTCGTAATCTCCCAAAACACATAAATATGGATTCTTAATATTAAAAATACATCATCAAGACTCTTCATGCCTCTAGGACTGTTCACCACTGAACCTTGATCATCATGCTTCTTCCAAAATCTAATTTGGACTTAAAATGAGCCCAAAAACCTCCAAAAACCATTTGAAACTATATAAAATCCATACAAAAATTAATCCTTCTACATAATACATTATTCCAGGTGCATTCTACAAAACAACATTTTATGGGCACTAAAAAAGTTTAACTGTTTGACAAAATGAATAATTTAGACGCGCCAATAATCCTTCTACAAAAAAAGGATTGGCCAAATCTAACCAGACTTGAACCCACGACCTACACTGACCAACCCATATCACATAACCAACTAACCTGATCACAGAGTCATGACCTATGGATGAGGTGTTGTTACATGTTCAAAAATCGGAGCTCGAACTGAAAATTGTTTCAACCCTTAGCGGCACTGCCATCGAATGACATATCCATATACACTGAGCAATCACCCGAAGATTCAAACCTTTCAACAAATACACAACAAAACAATCGTGCCACCACTTCGACCTTGCCGCAAACCACATATATGTTTTTCATTAAGTTTTTGATTGATGGCTTGAATGGAGTCTCACCACTGTATATATACGTGGATGTGGTCCTAGTGTTTTTAGGGCCGACCTCAGGGCTGACCGTGATTCCTTCATTCCAAAAATGTTGACGACGTATGACCTGTGGCTTATCCCTCTAACGATAAAACCGTGACCATGTGACCTCATTAAATTTTGTGCTTAGTCTCTTTTGACCATATGACCCTGCCATGTGACCCTTACTTAAGGGTCCATGGTCATCTGCATGATAACGACGGCATGATGCCATCATGCCACATGATTGATCATGAGGGGTGCCACATGTCACTCATTTTTGAACATTTGGCCATCCACAAATTGCCATTCAGACCTTCCATTTGGCAGTGTCTGGAGGTGCCATGTCATCCTATTGGTGTCACCTCATTCAACTAGAACATGTCATGTCATCCTTGCTGCTTTGTCATGGCTAACTGTGTAGAGTAACACATCAGTGCCAAGTCACCCAACCAAATTTTTCCATGTGTTATCTTTACTACTACGTCATGGGCGACTATGTGGGGGGGCCACATCATCTAACCAAATTTTGCCATGTCTCATCCTCATTGATTATGTAAGTGGCCCTATCATTGCCAAACATTCAATCAAATGTTGCCACATGTCATCCTTGCTCACTATGTAGGGAGCCACATTTTTTTTTAAACATCCAATCAAATACAACCACATGTCATCACGAGATTGGCCATAATGGCGGGGTCACTCTAGATTAACTAGTGCACATGTTGGCATACATCCACCATTCAATCTAAGTTGCATGTTGTTTAACATATTGATGTTGGGGTTTTTTTTCCTTATAGTTTTGATCCTTTACAAGTGCTAATTTTCAAATGGCCATAGCTTCTCATCGAGGAGGATTTTTTCAAAGTGGGATATAACATTGGAAAGGTCTCTATGATGACTACCCAACCATGTTGTTTATAGGATCATTAGAGAATTATAACCCCGTGAAAAAATCAATAAACTTCATACCACTTTGGACTTCACATAATGAGGGCATGTGATATATCTAGTTGTCATGTTGCTTCCTTGGACTCATGAATGACATTGCTACTATCTTGGGCATACCCTTTGACATCAGTGACACTTGTTGTCATCAATAATAACACTATATGCAAAAAATAGGTCATATTTTTTTAGTTGGAAGCATTTAATTATCTAGATAAGTGTCTCCACTTACATGATGATATTTATCATATGTAATTTTATTGATGGCTCCTGGGTTGAATGTATGATGTTTGTTTGTGATTAATTCTTTGGATAATGACTTGTAATAGTATAGTTGAATACATAATTTTGATGGTAAATGATTCTAATGATACTAATGAGAAATTAGACATCCCGTAAGCATGACACCTTTGATGGTAGGGCCTTATTAGAATCCTAGTTGTAGTACTCCATTGGCATGGTAAGGCTAATGGCCTTCATTCGTAGACTAGCATGAATTCTAGTGAGTGAATATACCCTTAATTTTCCTCTTATGGGTGGATGTAAATAGGGGCCTTAGGCAAGTTTTCATAGGAGTTGGTTGTCTTAGTGATAAGCATCATGGACGAATTCCTTGAATTTATAAAGAAGGCTAAGTGTAAGGCTAATTTAGAGACCTAAATTAGGACACAATATTCATATCAATCTAGGTGTTCGTGAACTTAGAAGCACACTACAATATGTAATGAGTTAGATTAGATTAGTTGTCACTTCTAGGTTGGATTAAAATTGAAATTCAAAACTAAATATTAAGTGAAGAAAGCATGAAACAAAACTCTATTCTAATCACACTGGCTTGAAATCTAAAACACACCTACTTGAATTATGAACACTTCAGATTGGGAAATCACTAAGACTTCTCACACAAGTTAGAGTTCTCTATGCAATCATGTTCAAAAATATCAAGTTCACACTCATTTTCTTGGAAATGACAATGTTCAAGGGGGTTTTAATCCAAGGGATTGATTAATTCACTTGGGCCTTTCTTGCCACTGAAAGAAAGTGGATAATCTAGTAGTCATTTAGTCAATCTAATAGATTTTGACCCAATACTAAATGAAAAGATGAGAATACACTACGACCTTTCCCATTTGTGACAGTGAAAATAGGTGGTCACTCATATTCTTCTACTCATCCTCTTAATTAGTATGTTTCCAAACCATTGATCTAATCTACGGAAAACAAGAAATAAATACAAGGAACTATGGTGCTTATTATCCCAATGATTAGGTAGAATTTTTTTCAAGATGGTTGGGGCTTTCTCCACCAAGAAAAGTAGTGAATGACACTCTCAATGCCTTGCTTAACTTTGCAAACTAGATTGTTCCTACAAATAATAATTATCATATGATAAATAAGACTCATAAGCACACCTAAGCCTATAAAACATAACCAACAATATATTCTAATGATGCAATCTTTTAATGAAATAGTAATATATTAGTGAATGTGACTACTATGATATGCTAGTGAAATATAGCTATGATATCTAGTGAAATGCAATTGTGATATCTAGTGAGGTCACACTTAGAACAATTTATATAAATAAACCAATCAAAACAACATTAAAAGAACTAAAAGGCAAATGATGTAACCGGGAAAGAATCCTTAAAAACAATGAATTAAGAACTAGTTTATAAAATTGAATATACAACAAACTAGGAAGCTAGTTTATAGACAACTTTGCACATGAGCAGGGCCAAATATAATCTGAGTATATGAACAAGAGAAATATGACAATAATGTGAATTAAAAGCAAATATATAACATACTTATGCACAATATTGAAATATAGTGCACCAACTTGAGTGGTGGGGGGCTTTCCATAGATAAGAAAGCACACTTAGCTTCTACCAATGATTGAAACTCAAAGGTGCTCTATGAATTTATTAATATATACTGAAAACAAGTATTAAAACAAAGTTTAAACTATCAAATCTAAATTCAAAATCTCAACAATACAATCATGTTTTGGCAAGTAAGGTTTGCTTGCCTTTATAGGAAAAAATATAACCAAATGCACAAAAATCGTACTAACTATTAATTGCAGCCTATTCTAAAGATAATAACTAATCAATTCGACCTTCTTGGGTGCTTAAATCATGGATTGGATGTCAAAAAATCAGATCTGGGTTGATTTGCCAACTTGTGTTGTGTGTTTGCCTACTAGAGTGCATGTGTTGATCATGTGTTGGCTGGATACTTCATAGCTATTTTGGGTCAAGTTAATAGGAATCTCACCATCTCATGACATCAATGAACAAAACTAATATCTTAGAATTTACCCATAGCTCTTATGAGTACCATAACAAAATATGATTTATGAATTCTACTAAAATTCGAAAATTTATTCTACAATACAATTATTTACATAAACTTTAAAAAATAAAAATACCAATAAAATACCTTTGGAAAGTGATTATATGGGAAAAGTATGAGAAAATGTTGTCATAAATGACTTAGATAGGTGTTCCTAAGGCCAAACAAGACAAAACCATAACAAAATTCTATTAAAATAGAGGACTAACATTCCCTTGGACTTAAGGTGAAGTATGGCCTCATACTTATAACCAAAACTATGGTCCACATTGTCATTATCAACATGAGATTTCCGTTGCTTCCTATAATAAAATATCCACATTACCTTTAGGTGGAGGTTGTGATGACTATTCCTCTGATTTGGGCTTCTTCATAAGCATTTTCACTTTCAATTTTTTGTTTTCAATTTCAAGGGCCTTTTTCCTCTCATACCATTTGTAAGATTGTGTAAAGATCATGTCATTTTCTTCTTGCAACTTCTTATTTTCCTCTTGAATCCATTGATTTTCTTTTATCAACATGAGACTATGTTTATTAAACAAGTCATTTTTTTATTTGAGATATCTTTTTAATACTTGCATCTCTTGGACAATTTTCTTTAGCTTCTTAATCTTCTTCTTTTTCTTTTCAAGATATTTTTACTCAGGGAACACAACTTCTTCTAGAGATGGCACACAAGTTGTTTCAACTTGATTTGAAGAATATTTCCTTATAATCTCCATGATTTCTTCTTTTGTGGTTGTATATTACTCATCCTCATCAATGGAAGTGTACTCTTCAAGCAATTTTCATTTTCATGTAGACATTTGTTCATATTTATCTTCAGTTTCCAAAGACTCTATGTAGTCATAGAGTACTTGTTGATCCCTATCAACATTGTCATCATCACCAATTTCTACCAAGGGAGTATTTTTGGTCCTTTTCTTTTTGACCATATGAAGAAATATGGGTGTCTTTTCCTCTTTGTCAACCTGCTTAGTCATGGATCTTGTAACTCTTCTAGTTGTTGGTTCTTTTGCTTGTCGTACCTACTTATCTTTTTGTCCTTTCCCTTTAGCCTGTTGTGTATTTTCCTCTTCTATGGGCTCCATTTCATCCTTTGTGACAAAATGAATCTTTTTAAGAAATGTCTCGCAAATATCTTGAATTTTAAATAGCTCTGATTATATTATCATCTTGATTAGCCTGTGATGAAATAAATTGTTATCATTATCTGGAGATCTTTGTGTCATCTTTTCCATCTTGGTGAGGCTTCTAAGAAATTTAATGTGTTATCTCCCCTTATATGTTGCAATAGTATGATATGGTGGAGATAATTGAGACTAAATATACCTTCACATGTTATATATCTCTAGATTATTAGGGTAATCTCATCCCATGGGTGCCTCAACCAAGTATTAGGCATGCCCCTCTTCCAATCAGGATGTGTCCTTGATCTCTTAATGAAGTAGGTCCATGGTTTTCCTTATAGATGTCGTGTTTTAAACCACTTGACCCCTTCTTGTGGCAGTTATGTGCTTGAATTAATATATATTCCAACAAATGGATTGTGAGGTGGCCCACTTTGGCACAATTTCCATCAAAAGATAATGCAAATTCCCTATAAAGATTCTAATTATAGCCCTTAAATTTGAGAAGGAAATCAATCCAATTTCTGTCCTCCAATATTTGATGGTATTAGGATGATACTTATTAATTTCAAAGTCAAATGGCTCAGTCTTTTTAGTCAATTTTAACCTCTCAGTGGCAACCCTATGTGTCATTGTTTGTGTTGATTCTCCACACTATGCATGCATTCACTAATATGTATCAACTCTGTATATCGACCTTTGTATCCCTGTATACTCAAGCTTTTCAAATTATGTACCAAATTACCTACGAACCACTATATATCCACAATATGTTAGCAAATGGTCAATATAAATGACTTTAAACATGACAATGACAACATGAACTCAAGTTTACAATACCCTTTCTCAACTACAAAAATACTTCCATTGTTTTAGGGTAAAAACGAGTTCTAAAAGCTTGAGACACTAACCCTCAATTATCGTCTTGTAGCCTCTAAAAATTGATTAAAAACCAAACTCTTCTCTTCTTGTTTTCCTTTATATACATTCATTAACCCTATGAAAAATTTGGTTTTTGAAATGTTGAAAGGAAAAACATTTTTTTATTTATAAAAATCAATATGAAAATCCTCGAGTGACAAAACTTCTTTCTTCAAACAAATTTTTGAGTAATTGTGACCAAATCACTGAGTTTTCTTAGTGTTTTTTATTGAGTGGGTAGTCACAATTTCAATAACTAATATTTTGGGTTCAAATCTTTTGACAAAAATTTCAACTCACTATCCTTAAATGAAAAAAAATTATTCTGAGAGCCATTTTCAAGACAAATCATTTTTCAAGGAAAATTGTTTTATTTATTTATTATATTTAGAGACACTACCATGACAAATTGATTTCACAAGAAAAATCAATTTTCCTCCCTTTTTTCAAAATGTACTTGTTAGGGAAAAGTAGAATCCCTGAGTGTGTGATTTCCTAAGTGGGTTTACTGTGTGAACCTTTGTAAAGTTTCACTACTCATCATTTTGTTCTTCCATTAGTTACTTGAAATCTAGGGTTTCAAAATGGTTTCAAATTTTCCTACACATAGGCTAGTTCTTACTTTGAATTTGTTTTCTAGCTAAAAAGGATAGCTCTGAGATGTCACTTATATACCTATGCCCTGGATTAATTGCTGTGTGTTTTTCCTCCATGAGTTTACTCCTCTCTATGTTGATATCACGATAGTGGACTCATGGTGTTGTTTGCAATCATTTCTACATGTGTGACAATGAATTCATTCATTCTTTGACACAAAATATACAATGCTCAACTCACTTCATAGCTTTGTTTGCAAATTCAATATCTGTGTGAATTGGGTCAATAAAGGTTCACTTAAACACTCACACTACTCTCAAACGAACATGGGTTTCCACTTAAATTGTTTCCTTTACACTTGCATTTACACCATACTTTCTTCTTACTTCAAGAGATCATTTGTATGCTTGGAAAACAAAATATTGTATGCTTGGAAAATAAAGTATTATGACACTTGTTTTGTGCTTCCAAAATTAGAGTGTAATGACTTGTTTCTTGTCCCTTTATTGAAGCTTGATTTCTTTTAATTTCTACTCATGGTTTTGGTGATATGAAAAATGCTATAAAAACTCACACTTTCAACAATTATATCCTGTCCTTTTATACCTATAATACTCGTGTAATGACATGCACTTCTAAAGATTTTTATGATGCCATTTTACCCCCTCTATTTATGCCATAATCAAAGTGATCTCTTTGTATTTAGTATGATTACTTAAAAAAATTATGAGTTAACCCTTAATACTTTGAGAATCTTCATTTTGGAACTTTATACCATGTCCTCATTTATAAAAAATAATTGCATATGGTTATAAGGATAGTAGGGAGAATAATAAGGTATAATGATAAGGTAAGACAATAGGAGAATAGTAGTATAGGAGATTAATATTCTAGAATGATAGGATATAGGATGTACTAGGATTTATAGGACTCTCGATTCTCAAGAGAAAGTCTTATAAACTAAAATATGGGTCTTGTGAGGGATAACCTAAGGTTCTTATGGAATTTGAATAAAACAAACACAAAATTTTGGGGTCTTAGACCATCAAAATTTTGTAACAATAAGGTCTTGGAAGAAAGGTATTTATTGAAAAAAATTACTCAAAAAATTAATGTAATAATATAAACATTACAAAACAAATTACCAAACCTCCTTTTGATATAGATAGTGCATATTGCTTCTTCTTGCATTTGTTGATGATGTAGCTAACTTCTTATTGTTCACATGTCCTTGAGATGACAATATCGTTGAATTCATGTCCTTTGATGATGATGATATGGCTAACTTTAGGTCCCTGTGATGATGATGATATGGCTGACTTCAACTCCCTCTAATGATAATAATAGAGTTGATTTCAGATCCCTTTGATGATGATAATATTGTGTTAATTCCGGGTATTTGATGATGATAATATGGATGAATTCAAGTCCTTTGATGGTGATGACATGGCTGACTTTAGGTCCCTTTGATGATGATGATAGAGCTAAATTCAGGTCCCTCTAATAATGATAATAATATGGATGATTTAAGGTCCCTTTGATGATGATAATATGGTTCTTTATGTTGTTGTTAGGTCCCTTATTTCTTTGATGGTTGTCCATAGAATTTTGTTCTTGGCTTTAAGTGTTCTCTTTTATCGATGAAGCTTTTGTTTTTTTGCTTTCAATTGATCATTCTCCACTTTGAGTTGCTCAACCTCTTTAACAAAGGACAAGTTTTTCTTTGATGGGACTTGATTTTCCACTTTCAATTTCTAAGGTACGCTACTTATGATATCACCAAAGGTTGTAATTTCACTGAGCATAAATGATAATGCTTGATGATTTTGTTGTCTTGGATATATGATAATGCTATTTTCCTCTAGAGTTCTGGAAGAACTTGTCATCTTTGATCAAGCCATCTACAAAATGAATAAGTTGTAGTAGAACAAGATTAGGATCTCTTGATTTATACAAATATTATGCACATCATATACACAATATATGAAAGTAAATATATAAACAATAGTTGGAAAAACTATTTCTAGGTATTCTCCTCGGATTCTCCTAATCGTCATTAGAGAGTGCTTACATCTTTTTAAACAAAATTATTGGGTGGATATTTTTATTTGGAATTTTCATTAGCCAATTGCTTCATTTTCGGATAAAAAATCAATTTAGGATGTGCCAGGAAATTGGATTTTAAAAACTAAGGCGGAAGCTTCAAAATTGTATTTTATTTTTCCTCATTTCCAGGTGTCATTGGACTTTTAATGAAGGAAGCCTGCATTGACCAACACAAGTTTCATGTGTGCAACATGCACCATCGCAGGTTGTAATGAAGCTAAGTGCGATGGAATCTCAAATCAAGGTTTTTAATTAATGTAATCTAGGATAATTATAACTTTTGGTAATAGTTTTTCTTTTGGCCTTGCAAATGATTGATGCAAAGTGTAATAGATGGCGAGAGATCCAAATTTGGGGCCTTTTTCTTAAGTGCGAAAAAATGGTCTGTAACAACAATCAGATCCAATCATTGTCATTCTTCCTAGGGATGATTTCACCTTCACTCCCCGACAACAACACCAAAATGTTAATACTCAAAATTTTACCTGACTGTGTAAAGGAAAATCCTGAGGTAAATTGAAATCAACCTTTCAGATTGAATGATAGACCTTCCAACCCAGAGAGGGATCTCTCTTGAACTCAATCACTCAATGTCACTCCAAAAATTGGTTCTTAATGAATACAATGGCTAGATCTTGTGTAAATAAGAGATTTTTTTTAAATATTGTGGTAGGGTAAAGAGGTAATTTCATTTGGCATGGAGTCAAACAAGTTGATAGTTAATGTAAACTGACAAGAAAATAGTTAAGGGAGTAAGAAAATATAAAAAGTAAGGTAGATACACTTTCCTTAGACACTTAGAGCATGAAAAGATGCAGGTTGATAAGAGGAGACAAATCACTAGGGCAAAGAACCTAGCAATGGATGAATTCTACACTGATTTTAGATAAAAAGGTGACAAGTATTTGAATACTATGAAAAATAGCATCGGATATGAATTCTAATTAATTTACCCTTATTCAAATACTAAAGATAAACATCAAATGATTTGCTTCAAAGGAACACATTCACATATACTAAATATAGACTAGGAAAACATATCACATGAATCTCTAATATGACAAACTTCAATACTCCTGTTTTGGATAGCTTTTGTTAATCTAAATCAATGTCTGATACACAGAACTCCAAGTTCTTTCCTCATATCCGAACCCTTTTTCTTTATTTTTCATCTAATTTATAGAAATATTACACAACTTTGAGATCCATAATTTTTGGAAATACCTAATTATAAAATAGCAAAGATATATGCATATATGAGTTTAGCACTGCCAAACTTTCTGAGTAATGCCCTGCCAAATTAGGACGTTGTCAAAATCAATTTTTTAAGCATTTTTGTTTGGTCATTTGTAAATTAGATTTGACATCTTGGCTCAATGTGTTGACACATTGTTGCTTTTCAAGTATAGACCTGTCTCAGTAGCCTTCATTTACACTATGACAATAAGGAAGTCATCTCCATTTAGCATTCATGATATTTCCATAACCATTTCTTTGACACTCAACACTTCTTCATCACCTAGATATTCCTTTTGGCATATTTTTTGACAATTAAGCACGTTAGGGCTTGTTATTTGGATGCCAAAGTTTGATGGTCAAACCCTTCATGCTACCTCATGCGTGCTTGTTTGACACTTACTTCCCAGTAATTTCGTTAATTAAAACATTGATGGTCTCAAGATTTCCACATAGACTTTTGACAAGGGCTTGATGGAACTTCATATTGGACACTTATAATGACACATGGGTAATCTTCGTCATCACTTCTGAGTCGTGCACCTCTTTACACTTGGTTTCTTTGTTGTTGTCGATGTGTTAGCTTAGTGCTTGATGTTTCGAGCATTTGAAGTATGTGTTTATATATTTTTTACTTGATAATAATCCCACATTCGTAGGATGAAAGAACATTTAATTTTTTATATACCACAATGTTTGAAACATATATCGATGTGTTGTGCAACAAGAATGCCCCTTGTGGGTTCCTTGCTTGGCTTGGCTTGTGTTCTTGAGATGCTTGTGTTAGGATTTGACTTGTGGTGTTTAACCCAGAGCTTGGTGGATTTCAATGGATGACTTGGACATTGGGTGTTGTTAGCCCCAATAATTTTAATAAAAATTACAATAACCTTGTCTTTGACCAAGCCCGTGAGCACAAAAAAGGTTTACCCAAAAAATATCTTTTTTACCAAAATTTATATAAAGTTTTGTATGTGATAACAAGTTTGATTGTGTACATGTGTGTGATCATGTTCATGACATATTTGTATGATCTTACACACTCTCTCTTGTCCCATTGATCTCACACTTTTCCAATTTCAGAATTCTTCGGTATCCTCACATTATGCGCAAATTTTGAACACATTCAATTTTTATCTAAGTACTGAGTGCATTGCGCACTTCCAAGCCTTATTTGTGAGACTTTTGTCTCCTATACCTACGTCATGTTCCCATATCGAGGATAGATCCCTTCACAAGTGCATTTCTCATCTCTAAAGCATAGTCACCCAACCTCTTGCTGATTACACTTACCCTCAACGCACACTAAGCCTTGATGAGCCTTGCCTTCATGGGAACATTTTGCACTCCCAGTGGACATAAGGTTCATCTTGACCCCTTGCAGTTGAAACCTATGCTCAACCTTGAATATTCTTCTCAATCATTGCGCAGTATGGATCCTTATGCCTCAAGCGTCTAGCCATTGCCTCCAATACCTGCGCCCTGTGGTCAAGGTTGTTCCCCTCTCTCCTTCCCTTGGAAAATGTGCACTTATATAGCATGTACCTCCACCTATTTCCTCTTGAACCTATGATATATGCACAATAAATCCTCTCTCTGAATCCTTGCACATTGTCCCATCACATCCAACATCTTACATGAGCAAACAAGGTAGAATAGGTGATTTTGGGACTGATATTTTCTTTCCATGAGTGAACTTCGTTTGTAGGTACTATCATCTTAACATGATAAATGATGTTCAAGGAGGTGATCAAATAGATATTCCAAGAAGACACTTGTGGAGTTGAGACACAAGGAGACCATCATGCAGGAAATAGAGGAATTCTGAACTATTGCAGATAGATGGCAACCCAGGATGACTTGGAAGGATCTATTACTCTATCCTGACCCTTTGGAGGGTGAATATGAAGCATATTCTATATCTCTCATGAATATTTGAAGATAGAGTAGCATAGAAAAGAACTTGGCATCGACACATTACAATGAAGACTCATGTCACAATCGCCAAATTGTAGATTTTCAAAATGTAAACACAAGATTGTTATTTTGTCCAATATAGTCTCACCACAATTTTGGTGAAATGTAATTTTGTAATTTGAAAAATTAGAAAATTTAAAATGTGTGGAAGCCCAAGGGTCACACATGAAATGTGATGTGTGGAAGCCCAAGGGTCACACATGAAATGTGAAGAGTCACTAGGAAGTCCCATATTCATGTAAGAGCTCAAAAATCATGTGGGAGCTCAAGAGTCACGTGGGAGGTGAAAGGTCACCTCATTCATTATAAATAAACACTCATAACTCAAGCAAAGGACTTTTCATGTTGTCTTCTCAAGCTAGGCATATGAGAGAAGATCATTCTTTTGAGGAGTAAGTGGTGGCTTCATGTTCCACTATTGGGGTTAGTGATGCAACATTGTAATTGTGTATCTTAGAACTTTCACTTGATGTTTGAAGCTCTTCGAATTGGGTGTACTTTCATGCATGTATCATGAATGCGGTAAGAGTATTCTTTCATGTTTGCGATGTATGTTTATCTTCATACATACTAAAGAAAATGAACTATTTTTTGGCTTTGGTATACATCATAATTGAATTGTGTGACCTTTCTTGCTTTCATGATCAATGTTACTTTGTGAAATATTTTGAAAATTAATCAACGATTCTTTCTATGCATGTGTGTGTGTATTTATTAGGATAGTACTATAACTTTTCTTCTAAAAGCTCACTCTTTCTCTTCCCATTCATGAAAGTACTTTGTACACATTGCAACTATTTGTTTCAAAAAGTTCACTTGCTTATCTCAAAAGTATATGCATGCTCTCTTATGCTGTAAATTATAGCTAAGGAAATTTTTTAAGATTACTATAATGGTATTTAGTCCTATTTCTTGGATGGGGATCCTATCCCAAACAATGTGAGGTCTAGTTGGGACTTCATAAGAGGGGAAAAATAAGTGGAAAGGGGGGAATATAAAAGGATAAAAACCACAACACATTAGTACAAAGATCCCAGTAACCACTGCAACATTGACATCCATACATAGGATAAGTGCTGGAAGTTGCATCTAGTTCTTACCCTGAAGAGAAAAAATAAAATCAATAAGCAGAACCTCATGCCCACTGATTTGAGAAACGAAGTTGAAAGTACCTCGGAAATGGATGCGAATATTTTCTATACGTTAATGAAAAAGGAGGTTAACCTAAGTAGCATTCAATAACAACAAGAGAAGGAAATGGCTAAACTCTTCCACATAAAGTTATAAGTCAAGAAGAAAAAGATTGATGCTCCATTTGAATTAGGATCACAGGAGAATCTCATTGTAGTATAGCTGGTCAACAAAATAAGATCGAAAGTTCATGATCATCTAAGCCCATATCCATTGGGATGGGTAAATAAGGATGTAGAGTTAAAGGTAACAAAATAGTGCAAAATTATATTTTCTATTAGTGTTTATTTTAGTGATGAAGTAGAACTAGATGTGGTTCCCCTTGATGTATACATAGTGGTTTTTGGAATTACCTACATGTACATGTGAGATGTAATATTCATGCGAAGAATCAACCAGTACCATTCTTGAAGGATGGAAAATAATTTACCATCAACAAACACAAAGCCAAGTAAAAAATTTCACTGGTAGGTGCCAACCAAGCCAAGAAGTTGATCAGTCCTAGCAAGAAGTATGTTTTACTAGTTTTAAGAGAAAATCAGTTTGTAGAAGGGTTTGTAAGAGGTAAGGAATCCATGGAAGGGTGTGCTAAGAAACATAAACAACAATGGAAGAGTTTCTACAACTTTATAGGGATGTGTTCTGAGAGCCCATGGAGTTACCACACAAGAGGGAAGTGGAGCATGAGATCCAACTATTGTCAGACTCCCCATTTCCAAATATTGGGTTGTATAAGCAGTCTGTTATAGAACCAATTGAGGTGAAGAAACATTTGAAAAAACTACTAGGACAAGGTGTCATTCATCTGAGTACATCATCATCCGGATTTAAAAAAGAATGCAACAAATTACAAAGATAACCATAAACACAGAGATGCAACGGAAATAATACTTCACTTCATTAATGTAAAATACTGAAATATGCTTACAAACAGAAATGGAAATAAACCAGCTAGGGCGATGGTAGCTTATCTCTGAGAAGAGATGTGGCAGCTACATGCCTCTGCACTGCCTTACAATGAGGCTCAAGGGCCTTTTTATTATTGAAAAATAAGAGCAAACCCTAAACAACCAAAACCCTAACCCGAGGAGATGTAACACCAAGAGTTTATGGGCCCTGTTGGGGTGAGTTGGACAGCCAACTTCCCGGAGTCGTGACTTAGTCATATTATCTATGTTTGACGTGCATGATAACCCGTTGGAAAGATCTCTCCGAGGACTACGACTAAAAAGAAAATTTTAAACAAAAATCGTTGGTGGTAGATTTCCAAAAAAAACGTCGTTTAGGACCTCAAAACGGCTCCGAAAGTTTAGGACCTGAAAAATTGCTAAAAATAGTAAATTGTGCTAAAATTAAGGAAACTGAAAAAATGAAAGAAGCAATGGTGGGGGTCCAAGTGGAATTGGCAGGTGGCCACCAATATCCACCTGGATCATTCCTCCCCCCCTTAGGAAGAAATGGTCACCATTTCATTGAGTTCTTCCATGAGATGATGAAACTTCTACTGAACTTGGTCTCTAGTGAGCCACTTGCCATGGTGAAGGAGTTGGCCTCCTTTGACAACTCGATACAGTTGGATATTCTGCTAGCGAGTGTGCTTGATCTGTGTGTCCATGATCTGATCAGTTGCAACTTGTTCCATGCAATTTGGATTCAACTCTGTGGGTGTGAGTTGTTCTGCAATGTCGGATGTGTCTAGTAATGGTGGAAAGTATGGCCGAAGGCAGTCCACATTGAACATTGGGTGTAGGCCAAGGAATGGGGGAATGCCGAGCTCAAATGCATTGTCTCCCACAGCCTTGGTAATGGTGTAAAGACCATATCGGAGTGGTCTAAGTTTCCGATAGGCTCTGGTAAGGCGTTCCTTTTGTAAATGCAACTAGACTTTGTCGCCCACCTGAAACTTGTGTGGCACCCGATGTTGATCATGTCGCTGCTTGTACTTGGAATTTGATTTCTCCAGAATCTCATGGACCTACTGGCGAATATGTTGGATGTGCTCAATGAAGCTGTTTGCCTTATCTATTTCAAATTGGACATGAGCCGAATTTGTGAGAGTAGCTGCAAATGGCATGGCCACATCAATGGGACATAGTGGCTGGAATCCCAAGCCCACCTGAAAAGGGTTGTGGCGAGTCGAGTTGTGGAGAGCCTGGTTGTAGCTATGTTGAACATAGGGGAGGCTCTCGTCCCATGTGCGTGGATGCTTTGAGTTGTGCATGTGTAGAATGTGTATGATCATCCTATTGACAACTTCTGTCTAGCCATCAGTTTGGGGATGGAAGGTTGTGGACTTAGTGAGTTTGATGTCCAGCATTGACCAGAGATAGGAACAAAATGTACTGAGGAACCTATTGTCCCAATCTAAGATGATAGACTGTGGGATCCCAAAGTGTACCCACACTTGTTTAAAGAAGAGTTTAGCAGTGGCTTCTGCTGTGATATTCTTCTTGTAGGCCGCCATAATGGCCATCTTCGAGAACCTGTCGACAACCACAAAAACACAGTCATTTCCATGCTTAGTGGAAGGAAGGCATGACATGTAATCCATGGAGATGGATTCCCAAGGTCAACTAGGGGTAGGTAGCAGGGTATAGAGGCCTTGCTTCTTGATGGTCGGTTTGGCAATGGCGCAAGCAGTGCATGATATGATTTACTTCTCGACATCCTATCGAAGATTCAGCCAATAGAAATACTTCTGCAATACTGCCACCATTTTCTCAACCTCGAAATGCCCAACAGCCCGATTTTAGTGTGCTTCCCAAATCATCTTGGCACGCTCGCTTGAAGGAACACAAAGGTGAACCAGGTGGCATAACAGGGCATCTTGGAGGTAAAAATCTGGAACATGCTGACCCTTTAAGAGTGTCTGGTATGTGTGGCGAATTCTAGGTTGCTTTTGTAGAGAAATGGCCAATCAGAAGTCTTGTGTCGAGAAGAGTTGAGCATGGTGGTTAACGTCATGATCGGTGGTTGACTAAGGTAATATGTAACATTATTGTTGCTGCCCTTCTTATACTTGATATTCAAAAGGAATTGTTGCAGGTATGTGGACCACTTCTGATGGTGATCATTCTGTAATTTCCCTTGGGTCTGTATGAACTACAGGGGTCGGTGGTCTGTGTGGATGACCGTTTCCTTCCCCAAAATGTAATGCTTCCATTGTCAGTAGGCCTGCACAATGGAATACATCTCTTTGTCATAAGTGGGATACTTCCAGACTGTGTCTGAAAGTGTCTCACTGTGATATGCCATTGGATGCCCGTGTTAAGTAAGGACTGCCCCAATAGCATAGTCAGAGGCATCTGTCTCGACCTCAAATGGTTGTTGCAAGTCTGGTAATGCGAGCACTAGTGCCGAGCAGAGGTGATCTTTCAACTCTATGAATGCCTTCTGTTGAGATTCAGACCAAAATATTTTTTCTTTCACTCCTCCCTTGGTGACTTGACTCAAGGGACAAGTGATATGAGAAAATCCCAACACAAAGTTGGAAAGACCTAGAAAGCTGCGGAGCTCTGTCAGAGTGGTTGGAGATGGCCAATACCGAATGACTTGGATCTTGGCTGGATCCACATGCACCCCCTATTCATCAATAATGTATCCTAGATACCAAACCTAGGTCATGCCAAAAGTGCATTTCTCCAAATTGGCACATAACTTGTGTTGCCACAGTTTTTGGAGAACCTGTTGGATGTGGTGGATGTGCTCTTCCCAACTCTGGCTGAAGATCAGGATGTCATCCAAGTATACCACTACAAATGAGTTGGTGAATGGCTGCAAGATGTCATCCATTAGCCTCATCAAGGTTGTAGGAGCATTCGTCAATCCGAAAGGCATAACCAACCATTCAAAAAGGCCCTCCTTGGATTTGAAGGCAGTCTTCCACATCGGAGGGTTCGATTAGTACCTGGTGATATCCTGAATTCAAATCAATCTTGCTGAAATATTTTGCCCCCTTCAGTTGGTCCAAGAGATCATCAATCCATGGGATCGGGTACCTATTACGACAGTGATCTTGTTCAGCGCCCGATAGTCAATACAGAGTCTCCAAGTCCCATCGTTCTTTTGTACCAACATGATTTGGCTCCCACAGGGCAATGAACTCGGACGAATGTGACATTTTTGCAGCAGTTCCTGAATCTACCTCTTTATTTCATCGTTCTCCAGAACGGAGCGCCGATAGATTGGTCCATTGGGCAGTGATGCACCCGGGGTCAGATCGATGGAGTGCTTGACCTGACAGTGCAGAGGAACCCTTGCGGGGGAGGTGAAGATGTCCTCGTACTCCTCCATGACCTTGTCCATCTTTAGTTGTCGTGTGGAGGGTCCCTGTCTAGAGGTCGTGGCCACCGTCTTCTTCTTTCCTTGAGGGTGTATCATCAAGAAAACAAATTTCCTGGTTTTGGAAATGATCTTACTGCATTGTTTTGCAGTAACCAAAGAGATGGCGATAGGTGGTGCTACTTATCGTATCTTGTACAAATTATTTCCCAAAGTAACAATAACAGCACGGGGCCTTGATTCATACATAGCATGTCGCTTCCACAAGTATGGTTATCCTAATAATACGTCACAAACTTCAAGGGGAGAAATGTCACACAATACCTCATCCGTGAAGGGCTTGATGTTGTATGGAAGGTAACACTGCTGGCTCACGCGAAGATCTCGTCCTTGGTAAAGCCACTCGATGGTGTACGGTTGTGGATGTGTTGTGGTCAGTAAGCCGAGCCGCTTCATGACCTCTACCGAAATGAGGTTCTTTTGGCTTTCACTATCGACAATGAATTGTAGTTGGGAGCCCTTTACCCACATCTGGGAGTGGAAGAGACACTCCTCCTCCTCTGGATCTTCGGGTTCCTCCTTCTGGATCTTCGTGGTGGCAATGGTGGCATTGGGCTCTGCATCGATAATCTGCTTCCCTTTGTCATTCCCCTTGTCAGGTTCTGACTCAGAGTCAGAACATGCATCTGATTCTGAAACCTTTAGCTCAACCACCAGTGACTGCTTGGCCCAACACTCACTTGTGTTGTGATTGGAGCTCTTATGGAACTCACACCACTTTCCCGTGTCCTTTTTCGGCTTCGCGGCGTTGTTCTTTGCTTGCAGCTTTGGCGGGTTGTCCTAGGCCACCCTGCCTTGGCTTTGTCCTTTGCTCTGTGGTTTGGGGGCACCTTTCCCTTGCTTTAGATTCACAGATCCAAAGTCTCACTTCTTCTATTTAAACTTTTGCTCGACCTTGATGGCATATCAGTATGTCGTGTCGAGCGAGGAGATGCAGGAATTATATTTCTTCCTGGATGTACTTGTGCAGGCATTCGTGGTATTTGAGTATCAAATGCTGCTCTGAATCCTTAATACCCAACTTTGTGTGAAGGGTATGGAAAATATTGGTAAACTCTGGCACGTCTTGATCCCTTCCCTACCGCAGCGTGGTCCACTTTATGTATTGATCCTTATAGCTTCTGACAGGGTAGTACTGCTCCTTGATGGCATCCTGGAACGAATTCCAAGTGGGTGCGGCTGAAAATATTGAGCCTGTGCTTTCATCCTTCTGCTCGTAGTAGGTTTCCCACTAGTCCTTGATGTGGGGGTCTGCTTTGAGAAGAGCAAAAATAATCCTTTCCCAACTAGAAAAATCATGAACAAAAGAATAACCCTCTAGCAGATTTAACCATTTATCGATGGCATCTACATCTATCTGACCCTCGAATATGGGGATTTCAAAATTAACTTGTACCTTAAATGGTGTGGCGTTTCTAGAGTAGCTATTGGAAGCCAATGCGTCGCCCCTAGGTAGTCGCCGAAGGATCTCGGCAAAGCTATCCATCATCGCGTTCCTTTGTCGCTCGAGGGCTTCTTCGAGCAAGATTTTGATAGGATCTCCTACCCCCTCGTCTTTCTTTTCATCTACCATGGGAGGCCGTCAGGATTTGCGAGCTTGGCCTTGCAAAGGTTCGACCAGTTCAAGCCCTAACTCCTTATATCCCAACCTCGTTGGGGACATGCAAAGAAAAACAAAGAAAAAAAGTAGACCGCTCTTATACCATTGATATGGATTTAAACAAGAATGCAACAAATTACAGAGATAACCATAAACACAGAGATGCAGCGGAAATAATACTTCACTTCATTAATGTAAAATACTGAAATATGCTTACAAACAGAAATGGAAATAAACCAGCTATGGCGATGGTAGCTTACCTCTGAGAAGAGATGTGGTAGCTACATGCCTCTGCACTACCTTACAATGAGGCTCAAGGGCCTTTTTATTATTGAACAATAAGAGAAAACCCTAAACAACCAAAACCCTAACTCGAGGAGATGTAACACCAAGAGTTTATGGGCCCTGTTCGGGTGAGTTGGACAGCTAACTTCCCAGGGTTGTGACTTTGTCATATTATCTCTGTTTGACGTGCATGATAACCCGCTGGAAAAATCTCTCTGAGGACTACGACGGAAAGGATGATTTTAGATAGAAAATCGATGACAGTAGATTTCCAAAAAAACGTCGTTTAGGGCCTCAAAACGGCTTCAGAAGTTTAGGACCCGAAGAACTGTTAAAAATAGTAAGTTGTGCTACAATTAAGGAAACTAAAAAACTAAAAGAAGAAATGGTGGGGGTCCAAGTGGAATTGGCAGGTGGCCACCAATATCCACCTGGATCACATCACCATGTGGGTCAACCATCTTCACTGTGCCAAAGAAGGATGGGTCTTAGCGGACGTGTATTAATTATAGGACATTGAACAAAATCAGTCTTAAGAACATGTAGCATTTTCCTAGGATAAATTATCTACTAGATCAATTGCAACAAAAGTGTGAGTTTGAATAGAAATAAGTTATAGGTGGAGGATATTTGAAGATATATATTTCCAAGATGGAGGCCATCATGAAATGGTTGTTTCTTACTAATTTTTTTGAGGTTAGGAGTTTCATTGGGGTAGTATAATACCTGAGGAAGTTCATAGCCTCGTTTTCAATGGTAGTAGTGCCGCTCCATGCCATAACATCAAGTCGTAATAGCTTCTAGTGGGTAAAGGGTTAACAAAGGGACTTTGAGGAGCTAAAGAAAAAGATTATTCAAGCACCAATTTTGGCATTAATAAAATTGCAAAAACCCTTTGAAGTGGAGACAAATGTGAGTGGTTATGATGTGGAAGTGGTCTTGATGCAGTGAGGCAGTTCTTAAGCACCCTATCTACAACAAGGATCTCTATGCTCTGGTGGAATATGTGAAGAAGTGGAAGCACTATCTGATGGGAAAGGAGAAAATGATCCACACATATCACCAACCACTACAGTACCTATAGGGCTAGAGTAAGCTAAAGTAGATTGAGCATTAGAAGTGGATGGGATTTGTACAAGCATTTCATTTAGTGATTAAGTACAAGAAAGGAAGCACAAACAAGTTGGATTACATGCTTTTTGGGCCACCCACATTAATGATCACAACATTGGGAACTTTTAGGCACATGGATCCATTCACCCATGATGCATCATAGGATGAGGACTCTAAGAAGTTGTTTCAATAGTTGCAGAGTCAGAGTCATGTGCATGATGATGACAACATTGTTGACTACCATCTCCAAGATAGGTTACTCTATAGGTTGGACAAGCTATGTGTTCCTAAAGGTGAGTGATTGCAGCTAATTAGAGAGGCTCACACCTCCAAGGTTGCAGGGAAAGTTGGTGTAGGGAAGATAATGGATAACTTACATAGGTATGTATTTTGGCCCAAGATGCAAGAACATGTAGCTAGTTTCATAAGAGGAAGTAAGATTTGTTGTAATAGCAAGGATAGTAATGGGAAACAAGGTCTGTATCATCCCTTACCTGTACCAAGTCGTCCTTGGGAAAGCACTTCCATGGAATTTGTGGAAGGTTTACCAACAAAATGGAAGGGACATGACTATGTATTTGTGGTAGTTGGCAAGTTGAGAAAGATGTGTGTTTGGATGTCGTATAAAATACCATCGGAGGGAAAGAATTAACAAACTTATTCTTTGGATAGTTTTGTGTGCACTTTGGGATAACAAGGAGCATCATTTCATACAGGGATACAAGATTTATTTGTGCATTTTAGACTACATTATGGGAGAATATGGACACCAAGTTGAAGAGGTCTACAACATTTCATCCACAGATATATGGGTAGATAGAAGTAGTCAGTAGGACTTTGGTGCAACTTTTGAGGGGTTATAATTAGAAGCATTTGAAGACCTGGGAAGAAATTTTGGTATATATACGACACTCTTATAATAGAGAAGTACACACTTCTACTAGTAAGTCCCTATTTGAAACTTGTTTTGGATATTTGTCGCCTTCACCTTTGGTTATTGCATATGGGCAGTAAGGAGGAGCGAGGGAGGATCTTACAAGGGATGACTTAAGGGTTGAAAATTTTGTAGAGAATATTAGGCATATCAATATGCAAGTACAAGAGAAACTATAGAAGTCATGGGAAAAATATAAGGCGAAGAATGATCAACACAAAACAAAGAAATCATTCAAGGTGGGATATAGAGTATGGTTACGGTTGAACAAGGAGAAGCTATAACATCTTGGTAAGAGAAATAATACTTTGTGGTATGGTCCCTTCAAGATACTAGAAAAGGTGGATGATAATTCCTCTCGGCTTAGTCTACCACTATACATGCACATCTGAAACTCTATCAGCCTTCCATGTTAGATCAGGAAGAGGACCAAGTCTTACCTTTTGTGGAGGATTTTGCACTAAGTGCTCAGGTAGAGTTTATAGAAGATACAATTTTGCAGAATAGGTCCAAAACTATGAGATAAGGGTAGCATGAACTTTGGAATATTGGGTTGAAAGGACAACTTCTAGCCAAAGCTAAATGGTACACTTAAGAGAAGGTGGAGGAAAAAATTTCTCACCTCATTCAATAGAATCTTTTGGGGACCAAAATCCTCCCAAAATTGGGAGGTGTGATTTGGGTTGGATGATTGTATTTTTTTTTATCCATTTTGATGCTTTTAGAGTGGAAAAAATGGAGAAATTAGCTCACAGGACCATTTTTACCGATGTGACCTAGTTTGGCAAATAGGGGTCTAAAAACCTTCCATGAGCATTTTGAGGCATCAAATGTTTTAGGGGGTAAAACTTTGTCACTTCAGTTCTAGATCATTTTATCACATTCTACACACATAGACCTTTCCAATGGAAAAATAATCTTGTCAATCAGAGTATGTATGCAAAATTCATGCCACTCAGAAGTTGATCTTCTTGTTTTCACCGCCACAATTTGAGAGGATGTCATGTTAGCCCTCATTATTCATGGAAAAGGGTATATCCATGTGGTTATAATGAAGAATACTTTAGAAGAGTCCATATTGTAACTCTAGTTAAGAGATGAGGTAGTCAAACCTAATCACTAGTAGGTTATCGGGTTATGTTATAACCGGGCCACTAGGAGGAAAAGTGGTTCCATCCTTTCGAGTGAATTTGTTCCATAGATGAGAAAAAATAGCTAAGAGGCATAGGATATGGAGAAAAAAGAGAGGATTTGTGCACTATAGTATCCCACGAGCCATGGGCCATACTTCTTTGTACTCAAATCCATTTTATATTCAAAGAAGGAGAGCAGAGCGACCTCACCTTCTAGTTGTTTTTTTCCTGAAAGGGTTTCCCAGGTCATATCTTGTGTCAAATATTAGTTTGTGAGTTTTTATTTCACTGTTCTATTTTTCATACATATTTTTAATTTGCATGCATACATAATTAATAGTAATGTACAAATCTAGAAATCTAAAGATAAATAAAACCATAATAGTGTAGATTTCAAATTTTTAAATATAGTTTTATAAAATTTATTGTGATGAATGGTCCAATGGAATATCCATGGAAGCTTACAGATCAAATAAGGTATTTAGTCATGGATGCATTCCCAACTATATTGATTTTACCAAAGTTGAACTAAATAAGTTTGATGGAATAAAGGTCTTTAGATGAACCAAATAGAGCAATACATTGAATTGCATAATATTATAGATGATAAACAAAGGATTTCATTCACAAATTTGTCCTTAGAAACAAAACCTTATCAATGGTATCACTGGGTAGTTAAAATGAAGTTCCATACTTATCATTATACTTGGGGTTGAATCATTTATAGCAGACTTAGAAGAACAATATGAAGAAGTGTGGGAGAAAAACTACTCTAGTCAATTGACAAGAATCAAGCACTTAGGTGATCCTAAAGACTAAAATATCAAATTTCATTTATTGTACACAAATATTGATAACATAAGTTATGAAGATGTATTGGAAGCTTACATTGATGGATTAAAATAATACGTTAGAGTTGAGCTTTTCTTAAACATTTTGATGATATTATGGAATCTACGCAAATACATATTCATATTCAAACCAATAATAGGGATACATATAAGTATACTATTGGAATATATGCAGAAAATAGAGATTATTTATGGGTTTATAAGACAATCCTACCTCAACTTACTCAAATATAACACAAGAAAATAGATGAAAGAAACACAAAAGGATTATGTTTTATTTGTAATAACAAATGGTCAAAATGGGGATTAATTTCAATAACAAAATTGTCCACCTTAGAAAATAACAATGAAGAGGAAATGGAGGCGTTTTCATAGAGGATTGAGGAAGAACTTGCAAACTTAAAAGAGCAAAAAAAAGGTGTTAAAATTGTGCACAACATTGATTTATAGAGGTGTTAAATATTTGTTCATGCCACAGGGTGTCCATTCATTCAGTTTGTGCCATAGCACCAACATTCATGAGATTTTAAATAGTACCTCTAATCTCACTAGGTATTGATAAAAAACTCCAAAATCCTTTTGACGACACCCCCCTGTCAATACATCTCTCTAATAAAAATAAATCCTATTTTTAATAAACATCCCATGGTTTAAAAAAATACCCATTTTGTAACCCAAAATACTTATCATAACCCCCTATCCCATACACCCCCCAATACCTATAATATATTTACTCTATTTTTGACAGTTTTAAAACCCGTTTTTATGAATGAATGCAGTGAGATATTGGTCAACAAGGTGAATCCCCTATGGTTTATGCATTAGCAGGTTTGTCAATAACTCAAACCCTTAATATTTCTAGATACACTAAGAAGTAAGTTCCATAGTGCTTATTAGCTCAAGTAGTACCCATAACTTAATTGATAAAAGAATATCAAAGAACCTCAATTGTTTTGTGCATTTAATGACAATTTTTCATGTTTTCACTGCTAATTGGGGGAATTTGATTCTTGGACAAAAAAAATTATAGATTGGCATTCTATATCTATTTGGAATAGATATAGAAATCTAAAGATAAATAAAACCATAATAGTGTAGATTTCATTTTTTAAATATAGTTTTATAAAATTTATTTGTGATGAACGGTCTAGTGGAATATCCATGAAAGTTTACAGATCAAATAAGGGATTTAGTCATGGATGCATTCCCAACTATATTTATTTTACCAAAGTTGAACTAAATAAGTTTGATGGAATAAAGGTCTTTACATGAACCAAATAGAGCAATACTTTGAATTGCATAATATTATAAATGATAAACAAAGGATTTCATTCACAACTTTGTCCTTTGGGACAAAACCTTATCAATGGTATCAATGGGTAGTTAAATGAAGTTCCATTCTTATCATTATACTTGGGGTTAATTTATAGCAGACTTAGAAGAACAATATGGAAAAGTGTGGGAGAAAAGCTACTTTAGTCAATCGACAGAATCAAGAACTTAGGTGATCCTAAAGACTATAATATTGAATTTCATGTATTGGACACAAATATTAATAACATAAGTTATGAAGATGTATTGGAAGCTTACGTTGATGGATAGAAATAATACATTAGAGTTGAGCTTTCCTTAAACATTTTGATGATATTATGGAATCTATGCAAATACATTATTCATATTCAAATTAATAATAGGGATACATATAAGTATACTATTGGAATATATGCAGGAAATAGAGATTATTTATGGGTTTATAAGACAATCCTACCTCAACTTACTCAAATATCACACAAGAAAATAAATGAAAGAAGCATAAAAGGATTTTGTTTTATTTGTAACAACAAATGGTCAAAAGGGGGATTCATTTCAATTACAAAATTATTCACCTTAGAAAATAATAATGAAGAGGAAATGGAGGCGTTTTCATAGAGGATTGAGGAAGAACTTGCAAACTTAAAAGAGCAAAAAAAAGGTGCTAAAATTGTGCAAAACATTGATTTATAGAGGTGTGAATTATTTTTTCATGCCACAGGGTATCCATTCATTCAATTTGTGCCATAGCACCAACATTCATGAGATTTTAAATAATATCTCTAATCTCACTAGGTATTGATAAAAGACTCCCAAAATCTTTTTTGATGCCTCCCCTGTCCATACATATCTCTAATAAAAATAAATCTTATTTTTAATAAACAGCCCATGGCTTTATTAAATACCAATTTTTTAACCCAAAATACTTATCATAACCCCCTATCCCATATACCCCCTAATACCTATAATATATTGACTTTATTTTTGACAATTTTAAAACCCCCTTTTATGAATGAATGCAGTGAGATATTGGTCAACAAGGTGAATCCCCTGTGGTTTATGCATTAGCAGGTTTTCCAATACCTCAAACCCTTAATATTTCTAGATACAATAAGAAATAACTTCCATAATTTGTATTAACTCAAGTAGTACCCATAACTTAATTGATAAAATAATACCAAATAACCTCAATTGTTTTGTGCATTTAATGACAAATTTTCATGTTTTCAGTGCTAATTGGGGGAAGTTGATTCTTGGACAAGAAAAATTATAGATTGACATTCTATATATATATATGGAATAGAACCATTATGGAGTACCTAATCAAGTGGAAGAATATGCATTCATAATAAGCTACATGGGAAAATGAGTAGTTCATGAAGAAACACCCTCAATTAAAAATTTGGGGAATTTTTATTTTAAAGAGGAGCTATGTTAAGGCTTCTAAGGCCCCTATGTTAAGGATTTAACACTCATTTATGATTAGTTTATTTGCTATGGTTATATCAACTTAATGTTAGGTCACATTGTACCCACTATATCTCCTATTTATAATAAAGAAGATTCATTTGTATAAGCATCTCGCTTTTTACATTGGATGTATTGTAAAAGGAGGTTTTCCTTTCGAAGTAGATTGCTATTCATTGAATTTTTATATTATCAAGGCATGCAATTTTTTCTCTTGTTATTCTTATACTCTTTGTCCCTAAAAATAAATTATAGCAAAAATCCCAAGATGACTCATTTGAAACAGATTTTAGGACCAACACAAAACCCTAAATTTCATAGCAGATATATTTGAAATTGTAGTGAACCAAAGTTTGAAATTTGAATTTATATTTTCCACTCGATCACTTCTCAATATTCTCAAAATTTAACCATTTTAAGCATCCCATAATAATTTATAGAAAAAATTAGATGAATTATTCACTCCACAAATTACATTTTCACAGACACACATATACACACTCTCTCCTTGCAATACTTTCTCGTTCTATACGTTATCATAACTCTTATTCAAAAAGAAACATCAATTTATTAATTAAATAATTAATTCCCTTTTTATTTTAGTTTTCCAAATACCATGGGAAAATGCCATGGCTTCCTAAACCATGGGTTTGAAACCACTATTTCACTTTTTATTTTGACTTCACATTTTTTTCACGAGAATCACTCATATAAAGTTCTTGATTCACCAAAAATAAAAAGTATTCATCTCCTTATTACAACACTCCCCCTATCTGTAATTTTCTCCTTTAACATCCATGGAAAATGGATGCTCCCTATGAATTGTGCTTCCCCTTAAGTTCTTAGTGATGAGATGTATATTACTCTCCATTTTTTTCCTGAGATATGAAATTTTGTTTGCAATGCCAAGGTTAGTGCTCTAAAGATACAAAGGAAAATATGTTATAAATGTTTTTGCTCATGTAGTTTTATTCTATTATATAACATTTTCAAAAATATTCTTATTAAAATTTTGTAAACATTTTAAATAGTAATTTTTTAAATGATATTTAAAAATTATTTATATAAAACATTTAAGTTTGTTTTGGAGATGTTTCTATAGATTTTTTTAGTGTGCCCATAGATTTATTTAAGATCGTTATGACGAATAGTCTAAGTTTGTTTTTTGAAGTGTTTATGTAAATCCCTTTGGCAAACAATTTATTTATATGATTACATTTGTTAGTGGTCAACATTCCTTCCTGCTGGTCATTCCTCTCCCCAATGATGAAATGTAATGCCTTCTATCTATCTTTATCGTGTTGAGTAGCATAGTCTGCATTCTTTGTTATCCTTTTTCTACGTCTGCATTTTGTCATGTAGGGACATGGAACTCATGGATTTATAAATATCATTAGACTACAACATTTGATGGTGTGAGATACTATTAAATGCTGAGAGAAATGGAAGCTAAGTTGGTACTATAGTATTAGTTATGCAATATGATTATTATATTATACCTTGCATTGTTCGAGGCACAAACTAGCCACTTAGTGGCTTATCCTTGTTAAATATTGTTGTGTTTACCTTGTAATCTATATTTATTTTACCATTCATTCCACACATGGGAGTGTATCTAGTTTATTAGAGCTACTATGAATTAAAAACCAAAATGTATTGTGTTAATGTTAATACATGTCCTCAACATGCATTTTGATTCCCATGCACAGAGCTAAGGGTATGGGAACGATTAACAACAAGTACAGTTCAATTATTATGAGGCTTTCATGTCTAATAAGTGGTAATAGTTATTACTATTGTGCACATGGGGTTGTTATAGAAAATTTTCTATAGATATCAATAAAAATTTGTTTTTTTTTTTTTTGAGATTTTATTGAATGTGAGATGTATTCAAAAATGAGGACATTAAATTATTTTTAAAAAATAATGAAAAATACATGCAGCAATAGAATTATTTAAGAATATGGTATTTTTGGAAAATGCATCAAATTTCATATAGTACAAGATCATTTGCATTGTATGATTTTGCTTTTCTACTGAAATGAGATGAAGGGAGGAAAATGGGGATGGAAGGAAACCAAAAGGAGGAAGCATATGGGTCACTTTTGACTAAAATAGAACTTGGAGCTTGGTTATCAAGTGCATTACTAGATTATTTAGTTGATTAAGTATAAGTAGACCATATTGAATCAACAATAGGACCAACAAATACAAAAGTATAGGTTGGGGAAGACGCAAATATTGAAAAAGGTTTAAGTACCTAACGCCCTAGCTAATAATGTATCTTTCTATAATATACGGGCCAAGAGGTAGTCTAATTTCCCCACTCAATACATTTATTCTTTTTTGGATTCTTCCTTATTCTTCCTCCACTTACACCTCTTTTTGTAAATAGTCAAGAAATGAAACTTGATGTTAGGCCTTGAATTGTTCTTTTATATTTGACTTTCCTCATGCCTTAAGGAGAAGGGATATGAGGTAAGACTAAATTGCTATAAACATAGGATAGATCAAGCGAATAAGACACCTATATTTGAATCCTCTAGCTTATTCCTTCTTGTAGGCATGCTCTAGAGATAAGTTAAGTGCACTTGAAAATGCACAAAACGTATAATGTTGTAGAGGGAAGTTAGGTAATCAATAACATGGCATTTTATTTGTTGTGTGTGTTGAAAAGTGTAACTAGGTTCGGTCTTCATAATGACATGTAGATATGATTTTATGTAAAGAGATGTAAATAAGAAAAATGAAAATATTTTATTGACTTGCTTCATGGGTTTCATGAGCAAGGATTTTGTTTTTGAGTCAAGACTCCTATTGAGAGTCTTTAGGATTTATTTTTCATCTAGTCATAAAATGTAAGAGTCATTTTCATGTAATGAAGTCATGTTACACTTTGTAAAAGGTCATCTTGTCTATGTAAAAGTATCCTCCAAGAACTTGTCACCTAACCTCTTCAAGTCGGCCTACAACGATGAAGGAATATGCTAGAACAAGTCGGCCTAATCTCCAGTTGTCAAGTCGGCCTAAAGACCCAGTGAAGACATGTATAAATAGCCTAACTTGGCCTCATTTGTAGACACACAATTTAGACAAGCAATTCGATATGATTTCGGCTAGAGAAGTGCAAAAACAAGGCAGAAGAAAGGTACAAAGAGAGGACTAGAAAGAAGTGCGAAGAAGAGGTAGAAGGAAGGTATGAAGAAAGATAAGTTTCTTCTGGGCATATGAAGAGGATTCTTCTGGGTATGCGAAGTCGAATTATTCTGGGTATGCGAATTAGAATTCTTCAAGGATCTTCGAAGTAGGTTTTCATCTGGGATAGCAAAGGAAGAATCTTCTGGGGTAGCAAAGGAAAGACTCTTCTAGGTAATCAAAGTAGAGACCAAGTTTCTCTATAGAATACCTACTGAGATTCTCTAGAAAAGTTGTGAAGGTGCAATGGAAAGGATAAAGATCGATTCTCTCTAGGAGCTGAAAGGAGCAGTTATAGATCAAGAATAAAGGTGAAGGAAGGAAGAGGCAGAGCATCAAGGTTGGTGACAAGGTTCTTGAGAGGAAACTAGGGTCAAGGGTCTGTGTCAATGTCTTGGTACTTATCAATTGAAGGTCTAGAAGAAGAATTTTGATCGGGTTTTCCTCTCAAGAGGTGAGAGGTTTTGGCCATGGCTGAAGAAGCCTACATACTATGTCACTTGTCTTTTATGCATATTGGTAATTGTCTTGATGAAAGAACACATTAATAATCTAACAAGACTATAATATTAAGAATTAAAAGTGCATCACAAGCAATTATCAAGAAGAGAAATTGTTATCATTGAATGCCCTAGATTTCTCAACATGGAATCAAAGCTTAGGTGTTGAAGACAATAAGGGGCATTCAAAACAAGCTAACACACAAGAATCGATCCTCAAATAAAGCATCAAAGTAAGTTGAAGTATATCAACGAGATCAAGGTCTACATCAAAGAAACCCTAGATCAAAGAAGGCAGAAAGAAATACCGAAACCCTAGAATCACTTCAGATATCATCACATCATCAAAGGAGTGAAAGCTCTTCAATTCAAGAAGGATCGTGAATCAAGCTCTCTCTCATCAATCACTCAAGAAGAAAGCCCTCTATCAACATCGAGATTAAGGAGGAAGTAAGCAAAAATATTACAAGTAAGTCTATGACCACATATGACAATATCAAAATGCCTTTTTGCAAGGAAGGCAATAAATTGGTTGGGGCTATAAATTTCCTTGAATGGAAGAAAAGAACTTACCTAAATCTCATTGAGAATGAGTACATGGATCACATTAAGGGATCAATAACCTAGCCCCAAAAATAATATACTCAAGCTCATGCTAGATACATGATGGCGGAAGTGAGAGCCCAAAGGATTCTTATAGAATCTATAAAAGGCTCTCTAATCCCATATGTATCAAAATTGGAGAATTCAAAAGCTATATATGACAAACTGATAGATTTGTTTTTCATAAGTACCGCAGGAGAAGTAATATCCTTAAGAAAAGAACTCTGCAAACTGAAGATATCCAAGGAATATGGAATAGCATCATACTTCATGAGGATATCAAACATTTGAGATCAAATTAGACAAGAACTAGGAGAAGTTATGCTTGATCGAGAGATGATCAGAGTGGTAGTAAATGAACTACCAGAATAATGGGGTAACTTCACTTCAAGTCTATATGGGAAGAAAGAGACTACTCCATTTCAAGAGCTATGGTCACTCTTTAAGATTGAAGAAACCAGACTGAAGGAAAAGATTGATGTCGAACCAAGTGAGAAGAATCAAGCATATGCTACAATGACAAGAAGAAAATGAAAATTTGGAAAGTTCAGTCCTCCAAAGAAAAGGAAGAACATGGATAAGATAAGATGCTATGGATTTCATGAACTTGGGCATTATAAAAGATATTTTCCTAATCGTGGTAAGGAAAAGAGGAATAAGGAAGAAACACACATTATTGAAGAAGTGAAAGAACCCAAATCAAAGAAGCCTAAGAATGAAGAAGTAAAATATCTCTACTAGGACTGAGATGATCTTCTTCTCTAGAAGGTAATTTCCACTTGTAAATAATAGATAGGGTGTAGTTTAAATAAGATAGGATGCATCATATTAGAAAATAACATGATAGAAGCATTAGTAGTAAGAGCTGGTGACATGAGAAACATAAAATATGTCTGGTACAAATCCTACTGATTACAAGGAATAGGAAGCCCTTAGTAAACCTCATTGATACTTATAGAAAGAAGTAGGGGTCATCATCGTCTGTGATCATCATAGGAAATAAAGGAAACATTTTCTAGGTAAGGATATGGCATATCCTCAAGTTTCTCTGATGGAATCCTTGTCAAAGGATTCACCAATATAGAAAGGAAGCAAAATGTTTTCTTCAGGAATTCCAATTCGTGGGATTCAAGGGATGATGACATAATGACATAACAAGAAAGCATGGTAAAGTCCTTTCGAATTAAGTTGCTATAGGAAGTCTGTATTATCAAAGGAAATATGGGGTATGTATGCTTTCATAGATTATTATAAAGTCATGTCATATGGTTGCAGGTAACAAGGATCACTACTTCTATTTTGAGAAGCATGAGAAAAGGAAATGAGTCTCCTCCGATGAAAGAATATCGGAAAGGCATGAGTCACACTAGATGAAATCAACATAATATGTCCTCATATGAAGTATGAGGTAGTTGACAATGATTAAGGAATTCTGATTGGAAGCTCCTAAGAATGAAGTGTGTGAAGAGACAAAAAGAGATCGTGATAATATGCAATGATGGTAGAAGGAATTCAACATCTGAAGTCCAAGAAGATGTGACTAGAATATGTCTCGGAAAGATGTGAAGACTCTGATGGAAGTCGGAAAAAGATAGAGACCCTTAACACTGAATATCTGTGGGAGATGTGTCAATCTGTATGCAGGATGTTGATACTTACAAGAAGATGTCATGGTGAAATATCACCACAAAGATAATTTTGATGTGAAGTATTCTTTGATTATTTTTTAACTACATCTGGTTGGGCTTATGTAGGACTGTTAAAGGGAATATCTGTGAATGAATTCCAAGCATACCATATATAAGGATGTAATGTCCTCCCAAAAAATTATGGCATGAAAGAAAAATGACATGAAGCAAAGCTAGATGGAAAATCTGATGGTTCACTTTCTGATGAGTTAAGAACATGAATAACTCATGTATAAAAGTGATGAATGATTTGTGCCCTATGTAGAAGTTCCCAAAGATGAATACTCTTGAAGAAGAAGAAATTCATGACATCAAAGGAAGGATCTCTTCAAAAAGTTGGTTGTTTTAGGATCTCCACATGAGGAGCTATGATAGGTCCCTGCTTGAGAGGGATCCTGAGAAGAAGTTTCTTACTTGGAAGAAACTTGGAAAATTCCTAAGTAGGGAGCTTAGGTACATTCCTTTGTGATAGGAATGAGTACATTCCTTTAATGGAATATGTCCTGCTGGTTTGAAAATGAGAAGAGAGACATGTCGTTATGTTGTTCACCTGGGAAGACAAAATGGAGGATTGTGCAATCATTTGGCATCTGATACTCTTTGGGGATGAGATAGGCCATCCCATGGAAGAATAGTTACGAAGAATATTTCTTGAGGACTGGGGAGTCCAAGATAAGAATAGTTCTCATGGAGCATATCCTGAGTGAACCCGGGTGGAATATGTTCCTACAATGATGAGTGTGTCTATAAATCATTGGTCTCACCAGCATTGGGCTCAATATCTTGTGGAGAGATGGAGTTGCTAGTAAAGGCCTTGCTATATAACAATGTTGGTTGATAAGATGTTCTACAAATGAGTTACAAGTCTGAATTCTTCTTATGAGAGATTATTCAGATTGAGAAAGTCCAAGTACCATTATGAATACCTCCCTAGTTAAGAGGGAGTGTTGAAAAATGTAACTAGGTTCGGTCTTCATAATGACATGTAAATATGATTTTATGTAATGAGATGTAAATAAGAAAAATGAAATTATTTTATTAACTTGCTTCATGGGTTTCATGAGCAAGGATTTTGTTTTTTAGTCAAGACTCCCATTGAGAGTCTTTATGATTTATTTGTCATCTAGTCATAAATGTAAGAGTCATTATCATGTAATGAATTCATGTTACACTTTGTAAAATGTCATCTTGTCTATGTAAAAGTATCCTCCGACAATTTGTCACTTAAACTCTTCAAGTCGGCCTACAATGATGAAAGAATATGCTAGAACAAGTCGGCCTAATCTCCCGTTGTCAAGTCAGCCTAAAGACCCATTAAAGATGTGTATAAATAGCCTAACTCGACCTCATTTGTAGACACACAATTCGAACAAGCAATTCGATATGATTTCGGCTAGAGAAGTGCAAA
Organism: Pinus tabuliformis; assembly: GCA_031772625.1. Taxonomy (NCBI): domain Eukaryota; kingdom Viridiplantae; phylum Streptophyta; class Pinopsida; order Pinales; family Pinaceae; genus Pinus; species Pinus tabuliformis. The sequence continues at coordinate 1,343,359,047 of CM062819.1, read as the reverse complement.
AACAAGGAAAAATAAAGGTACGAAGAGAGGACTAGAAAGAAGTGCGAAGAAGAGGCAAAAGGAAGGTGTGACGAAAGAGAAGTTTCTTCTGGGCATACAAAGAGGATTCTTCTGGATATGCGAAGTAGAATGCTTCTGGGTATGCGAATTAGGATTCTTTTGGGATCTGCGAAGTAGGGTTTCTTCTGGGATAGCAAGGGAAGAATATTTTGGGGCAGTAAAGGAAGGACTCTTCTGGGTAATCAAGGTTGAGACTGAGTTTTTCTATAGAATACCTAGAAACCGTGATTATCTAGGGAAGTTGTGAAGGTGGAGTGCAAAAGGATAGAGACCAAGTTTCTCTAGAAGGAGTCGAAAAGGAGCAGTTCTAGATCAAGAAGAAAGGCAAAGGAAGGAAGATGCATAGCATCAAGGTTGGTGACAAGGTTCTTGAGAGGATGCTAGAGTCAGGGGTCTGTGTCAAGGTATTGGTACTTATCAATTGAATATCTAGAAGAAGAATTTTGATCGGGTTTTCCTCTTAAGAGGTGAGAGGTTTTGGCCTTGGCTAAAGAAGTCTACATACTATGTAACTTGTCTTTTATGCATATTGGTAATTGTCTTGATGAAAGAACACATTAATAAGCTAACAAAGAAAAGACTATAAGATTAAGAAGTAAACTTGCATCATAAGCAATCATCAAACAAAGATATTGTTATCTTTGAATGCCCTAGATTTCTCAGCAATACGGTCAGGGCCTTTATTACATTTTTCCAATTAAGTAGTGTGAAATTAAGAATCATCACCTTTCATCACGAGTGTTCCTAACACACATAAGACAGAAAGATGAACAAGTGAATGGGAACATAAATAAGGCATCTTGCTCAGGTTTCCTACCTCTAAGATATGGATAGAGGGGGATGGGAGCTCATGAGTGCCTTCTTAGAGTGCCACTTTGCTTGAAGAATCATACTTAAAAAAAGGAAAGAATCATCGGGATACAAGAAAAAAAAGGAACTAAAAATGGTATGTACAACACCTTCCTTGAAACAAAAACTAGTTAGTCATAGGCATGGAAAATAAATTGTAGATACTAAAAATAAATTAGAAGAAATGGTTGTAGAATAACATGAGGTCTTTAATTTCTAATTGATTGAAAAATATTGTTAAATCTAGTACTTAATACCCTCCCTCTAGTCAGGTTGTGTTATTTGTTCCCCTTCATTACAAGGGCTCTTATTGGTAGCTAGCCACAAAAAAAGATTGTAGGTAGCACTTCTTATTTTGTTTTGTCTTCTAAAATGTACAACAAAATCAAATTTATAAGAACCAACAAGATTCAATATGACGATGTCAACTATGGGGGATGATTCACCATTTTTGGAGAAAAAAGGTAAAAAGATAAAAAAATAAAATAAAAATGCGATTTTTTCAACTCGTATTTTCAATTTGTCTCCCTACAATTTTATTCTAATTCTGAGCTAGAACATTTCTTGGATGTGGAATTTAATTTTGCATCCAAGGAGTACCCATATTACATACTTTTGATGGACCCTACTACATGAAAAATGTGAAATACATGAAAAAATCATATTGCAATCACAATTTTTCATGTATTTCACATTTTTCGTGTAGTAGGGTCCATCAAAAGTATGCAACATGGGTACTCCTTGGATGCAAAATTAAATTATGCTTCCAACGAGTGATCCCACTTGAAATTTGAATAAAATCATAGGGAGGTAAGTTAAAAATACAAGTTGAATTTTTTTTTTTTGAGATAATCTAATCTTATTTTATTATTTCCACTGTTATTCTATAATATTTGTTAGGAGGCCCATTTTAGACCTCAAAATTTCTCTAATGCATAAATAAATTCAACACCCTAAAAAACTCCATAAGACACTAGAACTTTAAAGACTAAACAATTGAGACTTATCATTCTTCGAAATCTCTATTAGATTTTGAGAAAACTGGCCAAAAAAAGTACCAAGGAAAAATATTTTATCTATTAATTGCGTCGAGCGGTACTCTTTAGCACAAAATGGTAGAGATGTTGTAATGTAATGTTTAACAATTTGACTAAGTCAAATTAAAAGATAAATTAAAATCAAAATAAATAAAAATATTAATGTAATGTAATGTAAACATTTAAACTCAGAAGAAGAAGAAAATAATAATAATAATAAAAGTGGTCTATGATATTGGCTCATAGTAGTGAGAACCCATGGTAATTGACCTATAGTATACATGTGGAATATAACTTATTTAAACTAGAAAATTAAATCAATCTAGATCCATCTTAACTCTAGATTTACCAGATGTCTTGAAGAATCAAATTTTTGGATATGCAAACCTCTTTTAAAGTGAAAATAGAGTTGACCTCTCAATCCTTGTTAGATCCGAAACTAAAATAAATCTAAACTAATTAAATTACACTTTTACAATAATAATAAATTATTAAATTAAAACTATACTAATAAATACTCTGAAATATTAAATTACATAGTAATGTTGACTTTCCCGGCAATGAAATTTAATGTTACAATATTCTTCGGACATTATAATATTTAATGAACAGAATATAGTTATTAAATGCTCATGTCTTAAAGTTTGCTCACATTTCTTTAAGTTATATAATTTAAAGTGACACATATTTTTTTCCAAATATCTTAATGGAGAGTCGCTATACCAAACTTTCTTCCCAAACTTTCATAATTGTATTACGCATTGTTAGAAATTTACATAGTTGATGCTCATGATTGGATTTGAAAATGTAAGGTATAATTAATTTGCTTTGGTGCCTTTAAAGCCATGGAAATTGACAAAATAGAAAATATTAAATTGAGGTGACAGAAGTTTGTTGATACGTAAAATCTAATGTTGACCTAAACTAAATTGAGGTGACATAAGTTATCTATGAGAAAACTGCATGTGAACTACCAAGATCCATGTGATGCGCAGTCACGCCATCACATATTTACCTGCTTCATTACCTTTTTTTATCAAAAGTCTATGATTCACAACCTCAACTTTATTTCTTTATTTTCCTTTCCTTTCTTTTTCTTTACTTTCTCAATTAAATATAAAATCACAGAGAACATTTAAATATGGTGATGCCAAATAAATATTACTATTATGGATGAAACACAGCCATATGAATTCACTTGATATCGAAAAATCCACCATTATTATTATTGTTTAAAGTTTAATTTCCATACCAAAATTATCTAATCATAGTGGTAAGCAGCGAATGATAAATAAATAAAAATTTGTCACATTTGAAGATATGAGTTAGTGAAAAAAAAATATATATAGATTTGAGGTTTCTCCGATTTGAGTTTGTGATTTTATTTTTCGGAGTTATTGCATTCATGTTTTTGGAATCGACGTTTTCAAATTATCTTCTATGGTTTATTATCAGGATAGATCCATAAATGCGATAACTCCGGAAGATAAAACCACAATTTATATATGGTTTGAGAAAATAAATATGAGAAAATTTCATTGTTATTTATTAATATTAATATACTATAAATGATAATATATATTTATTTTGATAGGCATATCTATTTGGAATAAAGTTTTCATAACTTTACTTTAACTATCAATAATTATTAGGTGGATAGTAGAGATCTAACATTCATGAAATATTCTTAATGGTATTCACAAATTAAAAGTTTCAATTTCTCTTAAAAGTAGTTATGCTTTTTTTTATTGTTGTAATTAAATTGGTTAATTAAAATATGTCATATGAAGAGGTGCCATATGAAATGAATTATGGTTTTCTTGGACATTTAGTATTGATAACCCATGGTATTATACAAAGCCTATTTACAAATTAAGAATCTCAATGGTAAAATAGATGATGTATATATATTTAACTCATATATTAATTTCTTTTAAACTAGCGCAACCATATAAATTAAATGGTTGGTAAATGATGATAGATATCAATTCATAATAAGCATCAAAACACTTACTTTATGATATGTCTTGTGATAAATTATTATTATTAATAATTATAAAAAGAATTAACATTTTTTTTGTAAGTCGAAAATTTTCTATTAAGTCATAAGAAAGGTACATCGTAAGAAGCTTGAATTCAAAACACCTCCAACCTCATTCATACTAGACTTGTTGGCTAGATGGTAATGGAAAAAATACATTGACAACAACAAAGGGAAACTTAAAGACCATAAGAAAATTGCCCAAAGTAACCAAAAAAGCCCAAGGATCTAAATACAACCCTCGGTCATCCTTAATCAGCTACATTACCTAAAGTCAGGTCATCTAGACCATTTTCGTGTGGTGGAGGAGGATGAAAGGCTTCATGAACATGGGCCTCCATATGATCCATCCTACCTTCAAGAGGGTCTAACCTCTCCTGAATCCTCTTCTCACATCGATGAAGGGAGACCATCATATCCAACATATGCCACTGATTATGTTGGAGGTCGTTCATAAAAGCTATAACCTCATTACAATCATCATGTCGATCATGAGCCAACTGCTCCACCAATGTTGTAACCTGATGAATTTGTGCTTCCAGAGAATCAAAGGGAGGAGGTAAATCTACTCGCCTAGGCTAGTTGGCAGGTTGTTGTTCTACCTCTTCCCCATAGTCTTGTTGTTCGGCTCGGTGCGCTATACCTTGGCCCTGAGGACCTGCGCCTCTGTGAATGCGTCCTTGCTGGAACTACATATATCTCTAGATAGTCACCACATATTTCCCACACAAAATGTTCAACCCAATGAACCATCTACCATGAGGAACCCAGGACACCTCTCTAGTTAACAAGCCAAAGCCAAAAGCATACTTCCAATCTCTAAAATACCCATTGGTACGATGATGACCGCCTTCCTCCCAAGAGTCTGGGTCATGCTAGCGACCACTCTCTCCAGTCATAGATGACCTCTAGAAACACTATAAACACGAACTCCTCCAGCCCCCTGACCTGCAAGTGCCTCTTAGACCCCACACCATAAAATAGAATCCCTAAGGCTACAGACCCACCACCCCACAAGCCCTCCAGAGGCGAAAAAATACAAAGTTAAAGGACACGGGCCACAATTGGACTACTCCATCACCATCTTCCACCCCATCAAGTGCCAAAACACACCAGGCACCTTTGAAGTGACCATACCAGATTTACCAAATAACAATTTCTAAACATAAAGTAAAATTAAATAGTAAACCTTTACCTGCACGATGGTGAGAAAGGAAACTAGACAACACATGTGATGACAACTCATCCATCTTAGTGACCAATGCGCCTTGACTCCAGCAGCTTTCCCACCACCAAAACTATCCAAAGTTAATCAGGGTCCCAAATAATTATGCCTCGAGCCACCTCCTTGACAGAATTGAAACCATTAACTCTTGAATTATTGATTGTCTTTGTATTCATAGAGCGGAGGACAGGGGATGGTTGTGAAAGATAGCCACCCTACGCTCCAAGGAAGATAATCCCCACTAATATCTCACAACCCATTCCTTGAAACCAATAGTCGTGACCCATGGTAAACCAAACAACACAAATACTCATTTCTCTTTCTCAAAACTTCATATCTCTCTTGCTCGTAATGGATTACCCAACACACCTCTGAATTTTAGCTACCGCGTGTGAGGGGATTAAATGTGCCACTCTTGAACCCTTGTCTTGTCATTAATCACCCCCATTGGGGAAAAAGAATTAACATATAAGTTAAAAATATATATATTTAAAAAAATATGGAATAAGATTCTTAACCATGAGGATATATCCCCACTATATCATGGAGACTATTAATCTATCAGTAGGCTTTGTTACAATGCCAAGGGCCAATAACATGACTTATCATAACCACATGCCCAAAAAATCATAACTCCATATAACATTTTTTTCTAATTAATCAATTTAATTAAAAAGGAAAAAATGACATAACTACTTTGAAGATAAATCTCAACCTTTGTGTATATTACTATGAATATTATGTGGAGGTTGAATCCATACCATTCACCTAATAATTATGGAGAATTAAATTAAAATTCTCGAAGCTCTATTCCAAAATAGACACGTCTATCATTGTAATTAATAATTACAATAATAATAATAATAATTTAAAATATAGTCATAATTTAATTAATCTTTATATTTTTTTTAATCTTAGCAATGTGATATGTATCATGAAGTGTGCATTTTGATGCTTATCATTGATTAATGCCTATCAATGTTTACCATTCATTTAATTTATATGATTACACTAATATAAACTATTTGGAAATTAAATTAGTATAAATCTATCATAACTCCATAGTTACCAAGCATCCAGAGAAATCAAATCTCTGAAGATGAAAACTTCTTTTTGAGTGAAAAATTTGGGGAAAGGTTTGCACATCTAGATATTTGATTATTCTAAGGGCTTAGTAGATCCAGAGTTAAGATGAATTTATGATTTCTAATGATACTATTTATATTTATATAAATTTCACATGTCTACGTATAAAAATATTCTTATTTTTAATTTGGTTATATATATATATATATATATATATATATATATATATATATATATATATGAGCATTTTTTATGACATGTTTTATAACTTTTTAATTTTAAAATTTTAATGCTTTTATTTCTTGTAAGCTAGTGGATCCTTTCAGTAATAAAAAGTTACATATATCTCGAATTTCCAAAAGAGGACCATAATTTAAAATATTCTTTGTATCAAGATTGGCTGAAACTCGTAAGCTACCTACCAATAATAGACAATCATAAACTAACTATGAAAATCATTACTATATAGAAAACTCCTTGAAGATTCAAGTATTCAACGGAGAAAATTCCTCTGACATTGGCATGATTTTATTGAGTTGACTAATTGTTCATCGTTTGCTTGGATCAATGTCTTATTTCTCTTATGAGCTATTTTTTTGGCTTCCTTGTCTTGCTTCCTTGGTCTTGTCTTCCTTGTTGAAAATGCAACAAGAAAATCTCAATTTTATTTTTTCCTTAATTAAATTGAGGAAATTTGAAGGTGACATGGCACTTGTCACTCAGTTAAGAACACTTGATTCTAGTTAATGAGTTGAGGTTCAGTTTACTTGTGCTAATTCCTAAAAATTAGGAGTCTAGCTTAGTTAATTCGAGTTAGGGGCATGAAGTTCACTTGTGTGCAATGTGTTCCTAAATTTTAGGAGCCTAGGTTGAGTTAATTTCATTTGTAGTAATTTAATTCAGTGAAATTGAGTTATGGTCAGTTAAACTAGTTCTAACTGTTGGAGGAACTATGGAGGTCAAGTTGTGGGTGTGTAACTTTTTTCACACTGAGTGATCATTCAGATAACTAATCAATCAACCTAAATTAACTCATGCATGGAGAGAATTCGAGTCACCTAGTTGATACTGGAGTTCAAGGGTAGTGTACTATCAGTTGTAAATTAGTTCAAGTTGTATAGGTGGTACATGCAGTCAGAGATTTGACCTAAAGGAATTGTGCAATCTAGATGAGGGAATTTCCTAATTAATAGGGACATAATTCCTAAGAAACATCACAAGGAAATAGGGGCTTGGAGGATTGAAATTTTTGCTAAGTATTGGCCAAGTTCAGTTAGTCAAGTAGTGGATAGAAGATACAAGTGCAGGTTGTGCTCAAGCTTGAACAAGCATATTGTATTCATCCAAATTATTTGATTAATGCAGTACAGATAGTAAGGGGTTTTGAGTAGTTTTCCCCCCTTAGATAAATCTTTGTGTATGTGTGTTAAATCTTTATGCATGTTAACGGTTTGTGTTCTCAATCATGAATTTACTTCCGCATATCAGTAGAGTAGCTTCTAGTATTATGATTTAGTAAATTTCATGAGTAGTTTAGAATCTACACATTAATTTCTACAGATTGCTTGGAGAAATGTCTTATTGCTCTTACTACCTCATTTTTTGGCTTCCTTGTCTTGCTTGGAGTCCAATTTGAAATATTATGTGTGAAACCCAAGACAAGACTTTGATGAACTCAAGCCTGGTTAGTCTTCTTCCTTGCACCGAGGATAGGCCTTATAAAGAAGGCTAATGTGATGAAATGGAATGGAATTTATATCCTTTCCATGTCATTCTTCTGTAGGGGTGATCAAACAAGGATCATCTAGATCCATATCTTCTAGTAGAGTTTCCACTTCAACTTCTTCCGATGGGGAGTGAACCATTTCCTGTAGTAATCGATTTGTTGGTACTCATATAGAAACTTCTACATGGGCTCTAGGGGATTTTTTAAGGGCTTATGGGTTTTTCCTTCTACTAGTTGCAGGCTTGATTGAATATTACCTTGAGCCAAAAACTCGTTTGGAGAGGAGAGAGACTCGAACCTATTTCTGGATCTTGGGATCTCATTAGAATTTGAGGCACCCTGAGGACTCAAATTTCTTCTTATTTGGGGGGAATTTTCCCAAATCATCTTGCTCTTTTTGAGAGGGGTGTTATTTGAGAAATTCCTTTGCATTCATCGGATAGTCCCTAATAAGATGCCCATATTCATGACAATGTTTGAGTTTGAAGGGAACATGTTCATAATCTAGATGTTATTTCCGAAGATTATCCTAATAATAAATATCTATTGATGTTGGAAGAGGTTGCAAGATATTCATATAAACACATATTTTCACATATGATGTATACCTCCCTCTCTTAGTAGCCTCCGATACCTTGACAAAGCATCCAATCACACTACATTAGCCTCGAATGGTTTCCTCCTCCCAATAGTATTTTGGAAGAGAAAAGAGTCAAACCCACACCAGGGATGCAAGGAAGTCTTCCTTCTCCGGATTATACTAATCCTTCCAAAATTGCATGAAGAGCCTTGCATTATTAGAAAAGCACGACCCTCCTTTAAAAATTTCTGATCTGTCTTCCAAGTTGGAGAAAATGGCTATGAAGAATCCTTTTCCCCTAGCTCTAATTCTATTTTACCGTGGAGGTTCCATCTATTTTTGATCCAACCAATCAGAGACTTTTTATAGGGCCATAATCCGTTGAAATCGTAGATTAGAGCATGATCCTACATATATTATATATATTCTCTAATCTTGCTAGATTTAGCCTCATATTTTGGAACTTGCATCACTTTTGGCAAGCAACACCCTGGATTTATTATTTTCCAAGATGCACCTAACAGAGGCTTCTTTGAAAAATTAGAAACACCACTTTGCCCATATACTTTATGAAAAGGATGTTGAGGATGATGAGATTGCAAGGGAATACTAGTAGATCCAAATATTTTATGAATTCCTGCAACAATTTGACTGAAGCAATGAGTAGAGCCCCCTCTCACAGGTCTGATAATGGATGACTATATAGAAGAAACCATAAGTTTAATTTAATTTTTAATGAGATATGCATCACATTGATGATATATGCAGATAGATAAAAAAATATACTTGTATAGATCCATCTTTTCTCTAGATCTACCAAGTGCCTAGAGGGATCAATTCTCTCAAAATACAAACTTCTTTTTGAGTGCAAAACTTATGGAAATGTTTGCACCTTGAAGAGGTTTGATTCCTCTTGACTCTTGGTAGTCTTTTTTTTGTAGTAAATTTCAAAGCTTTGCATTAATCATAGAAAAAAAAATACATAGATAGACTGATGCGAGAAGGGGAAATTCCAACAGAGGAACTCCACCTCTACTGCATATACCCAATTGAAACTAGTTACATACATACTAATATTTGAAAAAACCATGCCCATTTGGGCTTACAAGCTTCCCACCAGACATACACAGAAAACCCAAGAGATATTACATTCTCAGATCAACAAACGAGCAACCTCAACTTGGTTTCAAAACCAACATAGCAAGAGGCATTGTGCATTTTGTAACCATAAAAAACAAGCATCACAAACAAGGGTAAACACGGCCACCACCAAAACTGGGTCTTGACACCATATGTCGCCATAATTCCCCTGGAGCAATGCCAATAAAGGGCCATAATGGAGCAAGAGGTATGCCACTTAGGAAGTCGACCAAAATCATCCAACTGCTGCCCCTCTACACTAGTCTTCATCGGAGGAGGAAAGACTAGTCGGGGCACAAGAGCTAGAAGCAGGTGGGTTGCAAACATCACCACATTCTGATTCATACGGTACATTGCTTTCAATATGTCGTAGGCGGGCATTAATTTTGTCCACATAGAAGCGCAAGTTCCTCAACATTCTCTTGACGTCTTCCAGGGATGTAAAAAGGTTGTATTTTTCAACTTGTTTTCCTTTGAGAACTAAGCCCAACAATGTCTTCATTTTCCAATGAAGGGCCACTAAATTCAGGAATTGTTTCTTTCTGCCCCTTGTATGTCCCAGATTGAGAACCCATCCACCTAAATCTTCGAGCAATTTCGAATGAGACAACAACTTCCTTTCTTCTCCCACCTGCACCTCCAATTCTCTTATTTCCATATGCATATCAAGCGGGATTGTGTTGAAATAGGATGCCATTGATTCATGAGCAAACAACCTTGTGCCCCTATGGCTAGGCCGAGCAACACTTCCACCTCCGCTTTTGCTTCTTTGGCATTTCCTTGGAGGCATCCCAGAGTCGTTCAAGGGTTTGACTTAAATCTTTATAGGGATTACCCTTACCTGCAAAAGGGCAAACAAACCATACACTATCTTTGTCAACCAGGTCAGGACACTGACACACTAAATCATCACAATAGCCCAAAATGAGATGACTAAACTTGGAAAGCAGACCACTTGAACAAGCGAGGGCAACACAAACTCCACAACATGCTATAAATCCTCCATCATTTGACCAAGACAACACCCCCTCCCGACACTAGGCCAAAAACAATCCCAAAACCATAGGTCCATGCCACACCCCTTTTTCCCAAGCTCAACACCACGGGAAGCCAGCGCTGCCCTTAACAATAGATGCCCACACACAACACTACAACCACCCACGACGCGACACATATAGTGTCGTCTAATAAACTCCCAGACCCAAGACCGAGCATGGAAAAGACTCACAATTTTACAGCGATAAACATACCAAGGCTAGAAAGACGCACCCAAGACAATGAATTTAGTAAGAGAATGTGTAAAACAACAAACTCATTGAAACCAAAAGCCAGAACATAAGACAAGTGCTTACAGTGCCAATTCACCAACCCACAAAGAAGAGCTCACCACCCTATTGACCAATGAAATACCTAAATCCAAAGCACCACCTTCACATACCAACCGAGAGATAACCTTAGATCCTCCCTCCTCCTAAAAAAAACCCTAAAAAAAGACACACCAAAAAACCCAGTACTTAGATAATATACTACATAAAACTAAAAATAACCATAGACTCTCACAATCTCCTTCACACTAAACGCCATCACTTGAAACCTTAACCTCTCCACCTTTCATATCCCTACCACTCAATCCGAGTAAACAATTGAATTGAAAAACTTTATATTAACTTATATACTTAGTTAATAAGGGAAAACTTTAAAACTAAAATTTTCATGAAAAATATTTGCATCGTCTACATACTTTATCGAGGATCAAATTAATCTATGACTAAAAGACACATATGTTTACGGAAAATACTTCGTATAATTTTAATAGAAAAGACACATTATTTAATCGCATTCGTCTTTTCTTTCGACTTTTTGGCAAGTTCACACGTTCCATCTTATACTTTACATCTTATACTTTAATTGGATTAAGAAATAATTAAATATTTTAGTTTTAATTCCTTTATAATAATAATATAATATATTGTCGGCACCTTAGACAAACTCCATTAGCCTCTCGTCCAATTAACTTTGAAAAAATATTTTTTAAGTATGTTTTGATGACAATTTTATTATATTTGGATCTAAGTTTGTCATTTTCCAATTAAAAAAAAAATTTGTCGTTTTCAAAAAGTTATATATTTGTTAGGATAATTTTTATTAATTATTTTTTAATAAATTTTTAAATAATATAAATAATATATAATTTATATTTTTATTGAAAATAAATTTCAAAAAAATAATATTAAATCATGTAAAAAAATTATATAAATATATACTATCTATATTTATATAATTGATGAAACTTTCTATTTATTTCTTACTTTATTTCATAATATACTTTTTCTTAAACCATCTAATATCATTGGCTATCTAAAACTTCTATTTACTTATCATAAATGTTGCATCTTATTTCTTCCAAATTCTTAATATTTTTGAATTAGCTTACTATAATCATAACATGTATATCAATTTGCAAATTTTTTTTTCTCTATCTTTATCTTTAATATTTATTTTCTTAGTTTTTATTATTTCCCATTTTTTTATAAGCTTGTCAATTTACACACTATTTACGCTTAATTGAAATAATTCTTTGTTTTTAAAATATTTTTTAACTTAATCACACCACTTCTATTATCTTATATTCGTTTTTTATATAATTTTTTTCTTCTTAATCACACCATTTCTATTATCTTATATTTGGATCTATCACTTTCACTATAATACTTTTTGTTATTTTTATGACTTTAACTTCATTTCAGTGTTTACATGGTGTGATATTGAAAATTTTGGTATTTTTTCATAAGTTTTTTGTTTTTACTACAATTTTTCTTTTGTCAAATATTTGATCAATTTATTATTTGATCTTATTTTTATTTATTTTTTATAGTTAATACATTGTGATATCCAGTCTCTTCTTTAATTTCTTTTTATTTTCTTTTGTTAAATATTTGATCAATTTATAATTTGATCTTATTTTTTTTGTTATTGTTAATACATTGTCATATCTAATCTCTTCTTTAATTTCTTTTTATTTTCTAATTTATTGAACGACATTTTAATTATTAGTACTTTGTTGTTTATTTCTAGATTGATTATTGTTCTATTGATTTTAACTTGATTCTTTTGGATCATTAGTTGATCATGATGCCTACCAAAAGTGGGTGACCCCAAGAGAAATGTTTCTCCTATTCATCTCTTCCAGTTGGCAGCCAACAACCCCTGAGAGCCACCTAGTAGTTGATATGACGTGCCATTCATTTTTCTACCACCTACATCAGTCATATGTTTCCTCGGCTATTTGTCAAGAGCACATGTTGGAATGTGGGCTTCTAACGAAAAGGTACTTTATTCATTTTACGATCAGGTGCTTTGCTTGTTTATATTTGAGCATTTTGACATGGATAGTGGGGTAACTCAGAAGAAAAAAGGGCCTTGGTCATGATCTTGTTCCCTCACCTTAAATGGGGGGCTAATTTTCAATCTAGTACAATGAGACCTCCCCTAGTGGCCCAATGGGTATAGGAGGGGCACTACTTGGGAAGCCATGATTGAGATAGCATAGCCCTATCTCTCCCTATTCCAAACTTACCACTTTCCATCTTACATTACAATCCCCTATTCCAACTCCATTCTTCGGGTTCAACTAACCATGGTTCTCTGGGATTTGGCACCCACACATCCTCATACCTAGGTAGAAGAAAATGAACCCTTGCATGTCGCAACCCTTGATGGGAGATGAATTGCCCCATCCCAAAGATCATACAAAGGAAGTTCTCATTCCTTGAGCTACACACAATAATACATGGGAAAATCAAGGAAAAGTAAAAGGCAATATAGACAGGTGGAAAGACAAAGGCTAAGGTAACTCATGCATCCATGATTTCTTCCTCCTCACATCTATACACCTTAGATGAGGTATCCCAAAATAGTTGATCCCTTTGACCATGGCACTTGAACATGAAGTCTTTTTCCCTCCATTCCATTATTATTCACATGAAACCTATCAATTGAAGGGTGGAACAAGGACATGTCACTTCCCTTTGGGGGTTGGGAACACGTAATAGGATAGTTAATTAACCACTCCTACCTAAGGAGGTAACACCATTACGTGACTAAGGCCCTAATTTTGGAAGAGAAGCATCATATGAAGTGTTATTTTACCCATTTCTTTCAAGCTTGGTTCACTTAGATGTAGTAATGATTAATGTACCTAATGGTGAAAGTTGCAACACTGGCTATTGTGTGTAATTGGTAGTTGGTTCCATCTATAGGTATGAGAAACTTAACCAAGGTCTACGTCCTCTAGAAGGACATACTAACATCCATAGGTGATGTGTTGAGATCCATGGGACTCCAGATAGTTGTAGAGCATCATTCATAGCCACAGGCACCTTTAGCACCCATAATGCTCCTACATTTTCTTTATTACTCATGGGATGATGCACTTGGACCACCTTGCCCCCAATCGACTTAGTAGTGACCACATGGTTTGTTAGATAATCCTGGAACCATATGAGCTTTGTCTAATGCCTTGAGACATGGAAGAGCTTCCACCATCTTCAATGCCCTCAATGTTGTTAATTTTTGGAGCTAAGGAGAAATTCCCTAGCCCACATTGATTATGAGAGATAATTTCAAGTGAATAAATAAAAGGCTTTTATTATCAAGTTGGGTTCAATCCGTTGGAGGGAAAAATTGATTATTTGAGTTAAATTTTTAAAGTTTCCTGCTAAAGTTTAAAGTTGGCTTCAAATGGTTTTTGATCCTTCATTAATGATACACAACTATAAATTATGGCTCAAGGTTCCATTCACTCTAAGTTTCTCAAAAAAATCTTTGCATATCTCAGGTAGGGTTTTGTTATTGTCTCTGAAAAGGAATCGATATTATCTCTAGAAGGTTTGTTGCTTTGGTCTCAATATTGCAATCTCACATTGCATACACTATCTCACTCTTAGTTCAGGATCTCACTCTTATCGTTATCAAACTTTTGTTACATTTATGGGATCTTAATGATCGCTCCATTTATATGTATGGCTTCGGTATATAATGACATTTTCTCTCATTGTAATGGCACTCAAATTTTGCTATCGTTTTGTATATAATGACTACATGACTCACAACTCTCATTCTCATTGTTAATCCCACATCTCTGTAATGACCATGATCTCTCGCTCTCTTTATGGCGGTCACTAACTCCCGATCTCATATTATGGTAATTCCAAATATCTCAATCTGATTGTAATGGATATAATCTCATCTATCTGGTTTGGTCAGTTTATATGATCTCACTCTGTAATGGCATATGCATATGAATAAGTTTTTGTAACATCATATGGTTTCAATCTTTGTTCTATGGTCATGCAATGGTATGATAGTCTCGCATCTCTGTTCTATGCTCTTGCACAATCTTGTTCCTCTGCATCAACACATAATTTATGATAAGTCTTAACACAATAGTCTCATTCCATGGCATAGTAGTCTCGACATAGTAATTTTGGCACATTGATTTATATATGTGGATTCTTGGAACTATATGTATGTGTGATGATATATATGAGCAACATGTATGGCATATAAGTATGACATTGGTATGATCCAAAGTATATTGTAGTAGTAGCATCTATATCCCATGGCTCCTGTATCATTATGTATTACACTAGTGTCTCCTATGTCATTATGTACTGCAACAGTGGCTCTTGTATCATTATGTATTGTAGCAATGGCTCCTATATCATTATGTATTGTTTCAGAAGTATCTATATTTAATATTCTCTGGGAACTTTGAGATATATGCAGAGACCCTGTCTCCTAGAGAAACCATAATCATTATATGAAAATCCATTTTTACCTGTAACCCTATAGAGAAACTCAAATTTTTATGTTGATATAACCCTTCTTCATGATTTGAATCTTGTTCACAAATGAAGTTGTGAACAAGGTATGCTTAGGCCTTAGGTAGCATGCCATGAAGAATTATGTCTCATGGTATTGTACTTTGTATCTCAGCTGAACAATTGATGAAATCTAATAGAAGAAGAAGAATTTATTCCGGGTTTTTCCCTGGTCTTTGACCAATCCTAGTGTCTCTTTGTGTGCATGGTTTTCTTCTAATGTTCCTTTTACTGTTCTGCTGCATAGCAGATGATGTTGTTCTTTCTACATAATTTCATATGAGGAAATGATGTTATAATGTTGTCGGGTGAGTTCAATGTGTATATGATGTAATGCAATTATCAAAAGCAAAGAAAAATATAGTCCTAAGGTAAATTAACATGGTATCAAAGTTGGGCTAAAGAAAAATCATGGATATCAACCCTATAAAGACACCATTGATGGAAGAAAACGAAGATGACTGATACCTAAAAGAATGCTAGGGTTTAAAGGAAACCCTAGGCATCCTTTCTAAGAGGAATTAGGGTTTGGTAGATAACATGAGGCTAGGGTTTGAGAGAATCCCCTAAAGTATGCCTAGAAGAAGGACATGGATATGGTAAACTCACACATGTCTGAAGTTGGTTCGCAAATTAGTTCGTGGAAGTATGAAATTACAGGGTCTGAGCTCGCACATTATGAAGATTTTTTTTGTTGTCTATGGCTGCAGAGTTGGAATGCAAATATTTTGGTTGTAGCCACACGCTTGATAGTGTGCTCCATGCGGTTGGAGAGATAAAATGACACACATGGTCACTAGCTCCATGCGGCTGTGACCTTGGGTTCCATTGACTTTGACCATTAATTGTAGGATTGGAAACCCTGACCTGGACCTGATCTGTTTGTTGGTATTATCTCTTGGATATTGTTTGTTTGGTTTTTTTGGATAGTCTCTTGAAGAATCAATGTAACCCTAGATCTACTATTCTTAGTTGGGCCTAGCTATTGATGAAGAAGATTGAAAATATTGAAGTCAACATTGACATATGGATGAAAAACAATAGTGACTCTTAAAGGATGATTAAGAAGGAGTTGATCAACTCTCATTAAAGATAAGTATCTTGTAAATTTATGTTTCTTCTTTATGAACTAATCTTGTTTAGATTTATTTTTTTGACTATCATGCTTATCTTTCCTGCATGAATATTTGAGTATTTGAATATTTTAACTTCTTGCTGAAGATGTGATAAACAAATCCTTCTTGAGGATCATCTAAAAGGTTATTATAGGAAAAGGAAAGGAATATAAAGAAGATATGCAAGTTGACAAAGTAGCTATACTGCTATAGTTTCAAATGGAAAACAAGTGCTACAATATGCTAAAGGTATCAAAATACTACAAGGTATGTATAGTATATTGTTTCAATGTTATGATTTAGTTATAATGTTGAATGGCAAGAAAAACGTTGAGGTATGACAAAAATATCACTCTTTTTAATTAATTAATTCATGCATACCAATCGCATATATATTTAAGTGAGTTTGATTCCTGATACATGTGATATACTAGTAATAGTTAATATGATCTCTCTGATATTTGAAAAGCATATGACTTGTCATGTGACCTTGTTGGATATCATGATTTTGACTAAGATCAAGCAAGGATAGAAACATTTATTTTTTGATAATTTTGATAGTATGGTAACCCTAATGGAAATATATGGTTGTAAGATTGATAAAATGATATTTTGACTATCTTCTTGTTGATCTTGATAAGGTTTTGATAAATGTATATTCTATGATGACTTAACAACATAGTGAATTTGACAATGTAACAAATGGATGCCCTGACTTGATGAAAAGTGTTTGTATAATGTGATAAAGAAGTGATGTTATGATCTTTGAATTATGAATCTACACGTTTTAGTTTCCCCAACTATACGACAATAACCTTTGATGGATATTTGATGACATGCTCATACGTGACAATGAAACGGATGATGGTGACTATGATATATATATCTATATCTATATATATATATATATATATCTATCTATCTATATATATATATATATATATATATATATATATATATATATATATATATATATATATATATATATATATATATATATATATATATATATATATAGATATAGATATATAAGAACCTTATACAGTTTAACGCCATGATTTGATGGTTTTGTTGATGCATGACATATGACAAACATGTTGATGTCTTAATTTAAAGAGGCTTACCATTCAGAGGGAGAGACCCTTGATGAGATCCCAACACCTACTATTTATTTGTGATGGATAATTAGAAGTCCCATGATTGTAGAGTGAAAAAATGAACATCTTATGTTATTGAAAACATGCCTTTGATTATTGATTTTATGAGTTAATGTTGGGTTGTGTTATATTCTTTCCATGACTAGCCCACGTAGTTAACTGAGGGGTTAGAGGGGAGGCGGAGCCCCCCTTTGTTGTGCTAATTGTGTAGCAGGGGGGGGGGGGGGTCACAGGGGGTTTGAGGCGTACCCGTAACCCCACTTTATGGGGTCCAGGGTAGCGCCCCAGAAAATTTTGGTTTTGGACCCTATGTTAGGATGGGCGGACCCACCTATGGTTTTGTGCATGATTTTCGCACATGTTTTTTGGACGCGATGGTTTTCGGTCCATGGTATTGGATGCGATGGTTTTTGGTCCATGGTATTGGATGAGATGGTTTTTGGTCCATGGGATTGGATGCTTCGACATGTATAAATATGTATTATAACATTGAAAGGAACATAATGAAAAATCAAGCTAGTAGTCCCGGTTTTTGGATCTAGGAGAAAATCTTTGTGTATATGCGTTTTATGTGTTATGATCTCACATTGTTTATTTTCTGTGTTTTAGAATTTGTATGCAGGTAATTTTTGTGCGGGTTTAAAACCTACATTTGGTATCAAAGTAGTTTTGGATTCAAGGGGACGCCTTTGTTGCTGAGGGATTTCGCTCGGGCCTGTGGTAGACCCTGTTCAGTGGGAGATTTGCGAGATCGATTCTGGTGGTGAAAGAAGATGGCGAGCAATGGAAAGATAGAGATCGAGAAATTTAATGGTCAGAGTTTTGAGTTGTGGAAACTCAAGATGGAGGATCTGTTGGTGGATAAAGATTAGTGGATCACAGTAGATCCAGGTACTAAACCAATGGGAGTGTCCGATGAAGAATGGAATAAGTTGGATCGGAAGGAAAAGAGCACAATACAATTGTGTGTCCCAAATTCAGTATTGTTGAATGTATCAGGGAAAGCTATGGTGAAGGCTTTGTGGGACAAGTTAGGGACTTTGTACCAATCTAAGTCTTTGGTGAATAAATTGTTCATGCGGAAAAAGTTGTATAACCTGAGGATGAAAGATGGAGACTCGGTAACAGAGCATCTGAATGCATTTAATACTATGGTAAGTCAGTTAGCATCTGTTGATATTAAAATTTCAAATGAAGATAAATGCATCAATTTGTTGTGTTCTCTACCAGATTTGTGGGATAGTCTGGTTATTGCAATAGGTAGCAATGCAACTGCCTACCAGTTTGATGAAATAGTCTCAACCTTGCTGATGGAGGAGATGAGACGGAAAAATATGGAAAGCCAGAATGGTGATGCCTTGCCTGTATGAGGACAGTCCCAGAATAGAAACAAAAATAAGTCATTGAGTGGGAGATCTAAATCTAGAGGGAGATCTAAATCTCCAGGAAAACCTGTAAAGGTAGTGTGCTGGAAATGTGGAATGGAAGGCCACTTCAAAAGGAACTGTAAATCTAAAGCTCCTGACAAAGGAAAGGGATCTGATGAGGCTCCTTCTGCAGAGGCAAAAACCACCTCAGATGAAGGTGGGGATGTGTACTTGGCTTCTTGAAGTACACATCTAGATCATGAGGCATGGTTGATTGACTCAGGTGCATCCTTTCACTTCACTCCCCATAGAGAGTGGTTCTGTGAGTATGAGAAATACGATGGTGGTGATGTCTTCTTAGGGGATGATAGGAAGGAAAGAATCATTAGTTGCAAAAAAGTAAAGTTGAAGTTGCAAGGTGGAAGGGTTAGAACACTTCCGGGTGTTTTGCATATTCCTGCATTAGCCAGAAATCTGATTTCTGTATGCAAGTTGGATGACGCAAGTGTAAAAATAGTGTTCGAGAAGGATACCTGCAAAATGGTTTGGGGAGCACTGGTATTGATGCAGGGAGTTCGAATTGGAACTCTGCACAAGCTGCATGGTAGCACTGTTATTGATGGGTGCAACAGTTTTGTGGTTCCTGAAAGTGGAGTAGAAAATCTAGTGGTTTCTGGAGAGAAGACCATGTTGTGGCATCAAAGGCTTGGACATATTGGAGAGAAGGGCCTTCGAATACTTCATGGTAAAGGTATGGTAGAAGGTATGAGTAATAGTTCTTTGGATTTTTATTTCTGTGAAAATTGTGTATATGGGAAGTAGAATTGGGTGAGTTTCCACTCTGATAGTAAGAGGGCGAAATAGATATTAGAACTTGTGCACAGTGATGTTTTTGGACCTATGAAGGTTCCATCATTGGGTAAGTCTGTGTACTATGTATCATTTATAGATGACTTCTCAAGGAATAATTGGATATATTTCCTTAAGAAGAAATTTGAAGCCTTTGACAAGTTTAAAGAATTTAAGGCTCTCGTGGAAAATCAGACAGAGAAGAAGATGAAGGTGCTGAGGACAGATAATGGTGGAGAGTTTTGCAGCAAAAATGGAGTTGCAGAAAGAATGAATAAGATGTTGATGAAAAGGGCAAGAAGCATGCTCAGTGGTGTCGGGTTAGGACAGGAATTCTGGGCAGAGGCAGTGGATACTGCATGTTACCTGTTCAACAGGTCACCTTCATCAGTGTTGGAGGATACGACTCCACAAGAGGTATGGACTAGTAACAAACCCTCTCTTTCACATCTGAGGGTATTTGGATGTGATGCATATGTACATGTTCCAAAGGAGAAATGAACCAAGTTGGATAGTAAATATGAAAAGTGCATCTTTATTGGGTATAAGGATGGTTTAAAGGGGTATAAGCTTTGGAACCCAGTCACATGGAAGGTTGTGTACAACTGAGATGTGGTGTTCAGAGAGGTAAAAGATGTTATTAAACATGAAGTCCAACCAAAGGAACCTGAGAAGATAGAGTTTGAGGTTAAGGAGGAAGAATCAGACTTTACAGAAGAGGAGGAATCAGAAGATGAAGAGCCAAAAACTCCGGGTGTGAGAAGATCAATTCAAGAAAGAAGGCAGCCAGAAAGGTATAGTCCATCTGCTTTCTGTTCAAATTTTGCTTTATCTATTACTAATGATGATCCCAGAACTGTGAAGGAAGAAGTAGAATCAGAGGATGGCAAACTCTGGAAAGAGACCATGGTTGATGAAATGGAATCTTTGCACAAAAATGAGGCTTGGGATCTGGTGGAGTTGCCGGCTAGAAGGAAACCTATTGGCAGCAAATGGGTATTCAAGAAGAAGACAAATGCAGAAGGAAAGGTGGAGAAATACAAAGCTCAATTGGAAGCAAAAAGTTATTCCCAGGTTCCGGGAATTGATTTTGGTGATATTTTTTCTCCTGTTGCCAAGTTAACTTCTGTTAGATTACTTTTATCTCTTGCTGCTGCTTTTGATTTTGAGGTAGAACAAATGGATGTGAAGACAACATTTCTTCACGGGGATCTGGAAGAGGAAATATACATGAAGCAACCTGAAGGCTTTGCGGTGAAGGGTAAGAAAGAACTGGTATGCAAGTTAAAGAAGTCTCTGTATGGGTTAAAACAGTCACCAAGGATGTGGTATCAGAAATTTGATACATTTATACGGGGACTTGGCTTCACCAGAAGCAAAGCAGATCATTGTATGTACTTTAAATTAATTGGTGACCATGTTATTTATCTAGTCTTGTATGTGGATGATATGTTGCTGGTTGGAAATGACAAAGAAATTATCCAGTATTTGAAGACACAATTGTCCTCCAAATTCGACATGAAAGATCTTGGTGCTGCAAACTATATTTTGGGCATGGAAATTAAAAGAGATCGGGCAAAGAGGAAGCTCTGGTTAAACCAGAGGAAGTATGTCGAGACAATACTGCAGAGGTTTAATATGTAGGACAGTAAACCGGTGAAGGTTCCTATTCTTGTAGGTGTGAGTTTATCTGTTGAATAGTGTCCCAAGACACAAGAAGAGGAAGAGGACATGTCCCGTGTTCCATATGCAAGTGCAATCAGTAGGCTGATGTATGCAATAGTCTGTACTAGACCAGACATTGCACATGCAGTGGGAGTATTGAGCAGGTTTATGTCAAAACCAAGGAAGGAGCACTGGACAACAGTGAAGCGGGTTTTCAGGTATTTGCGTGGCACTAGTGATTATGGTTTGTGCTACCAAGGAAGATCAGGATTGGACAGAATGTTGGATATTTGTGGCTTTGTTGATGCAGACTGGGTTGGAGATCTGGGTCAAAGAAGATCTACAAGTGGGTATGTGTTGAACCTATTTGGAGGTGCAGTCAGTTGGATGAGTAAGAAACAATTTGTAGTGGCACTATCAACTACAGAGGCAGAATACATGGTAGCCGCTCATGTAAGCAAGGAAGCAGTTTGGTTGTAGAGATTGCGTTTAAGTATGGGGTTAGTATAGGGAGCTATAAGGATTGACTGTGATAGCCAAAGTGCAATTTTCTTGGCAAAGAACCCCGCGTGTCATTCAAAGACAAAGCACATTGATTTTTTTTTTTTTTTTTTTTTAATGCTAGTGGAAAAACCTGTGAACAATTTATGAAACCAACGTTTCGGACTAGCTAGGTGAGTCCATCATCAGGGCAATGAGTCCTCATACAGATCTCATTGCCCTGATGATGGACTCACCTAGCTAGTTCGAAATGTTGGTTTCATAAATTGTTCACAGGTTTTTCCACTAGCATAAAATTCTGCCAGTCTGTATGGAATCTCTCTTTAAAAGCACATTGATGTTCAGTATCACTTTGTGAGGGATATGATAGAAGACAAAAAGGTGTTGCTGGTAAAGGTGGACACTTTGAAGAATATAGTAGATGCATTAAAAAAAACTGTGAGCTCTGAGAAGTTCTTTTGGTGTAGAGAGACAATGGGCATTTTAGGGTTGGAAAAATGACTAAGCTCTCTTGTGGCCCCCTATGGAAAGAAAACAACAAGTGGGAGAATGTTGGGTTGTGTTATATTCTTTCCACGACTAGCCCATGTAGTTAACCGAGGGGTTAGAGGGGGGGCTCCGCCCCCCTTCGTTGCGCCGATTGTGTAGCAGGGAGGGGGGGGGGGGGTCACAAGGGGTTTGAGATGTACCCGTAACCACACTTTATGGGGTTCGGGGCAGCGCCTCGGAAAATTTTGGTTTTGGACCCTATGTTAGGATGGGTGGACCCACCTATGGTTTTGTGCATGATTTTCACACATGTTTTTTGGACGCGATGGTTTTCGGTCCATGGTATTGGATGCTTTGGCATGTATAAATATGTATTATAACATTGCAAGGAACATAATGAAAAATCAAGCTGGTAGTCTCGGTTTTGGGATCTAGGGGAAAACCTTTGTGTATATGCGTTTTATGTGTTATTCTCTCATATTGTTTATTTTCTGTGTTTTAGAATTCGTATGCAGGTAATTTCTGTACGGGGTTAAAACCTACAGTTAATAGTTCATTACTGATAAAATTGGATCAACCCAAGTAGTTTCAAGATCCATGTTCTATATAGAAGTGTAGTAGAGGACTTCCTTATTGGAAGACGTGTATTATCATAATCATGGTTTGCTGGATGGCTTTGACGGATTTTTGTTGCTAGATTTGGACGATCTCATAGTTAGTAATCAGCCATATGGGTCTTTGTGATGCATACACCCCAATCTAAATAGAGTCTGAACATATATAGTTGGGTCAGAGACATCTTCATGGATTGAGAGAATGTGGTTGTATGAGACAAGCTTACACTTGTGATTGTTGCCTCCCTATATGAGAGGGAGAACGGATAACTATGATATTCTTTTCTTTATGTCATATATTTTCTCTGACACATGATGTCCTATGTGAACAAAAAAAAAAGAATTGTTGCTCTTGGTAATGAATGAGGCAGTGTGATTGAAATCTTCAGTGAGTTGTTTAAGCTGATACTAGATACAATTAAGTGTTGGTTTTAGGCTGAGTGTGCAAATATATTGAGATACTGATTTGTTATAAGCTTGTGAATTTCTTATTCATGTATTGAGAATTAACATTTGTTAGACTGGAATATTTGAACTAAAATTAACTTAGATATGAGTTTTAAAATTAGATGAAAAAGGGACCTGAGAGGCTATAGCGGGTGGGTGCTTGTAGATCAGGGGATTGAGGCATCCTTCAGGTTGGTGCCTACAAATATTGGAAGTTGGCGCTTGATGCTTGCAAAGAGAATGGGGTTGAATCCTCATGTAGTTTAGTCCCTACACAATTTGATGTAATTTGAAGGTGTTTCTTACATATACATCAT
Organism: Pinus tabuliformis; assembly: GCA_031772625.1. Classification (NCBI taxonomy): domain Eukaryota; kingdom Viridiplantae; phylum Streptophyta; class Pinopsida; order Pinales; family Pinaceae; genus Pinus; species Pinus tabuliformis. The sequence continues at coordinate 1,343,334,900 of CM062819.1, read as the reverse complement.
AATTGAAAATATTTGTGGTTTTCTCTTGTATGGGTTTCCATGTTAAGTTCTTGTGTTTAATATCTTATGTGAATTGTGCATCATTATGTGATTGAATGTATTTGACTGGTTAAATCTTGTTAAAAATTATGTAATATCAATTCACCCCCCTTTCAATATCATCCTGATTATCGACATGTTAATTTACAATGGAAATTTGTACATACCCGACTCAATGGACTGGAAGGGACTCATAATGGATGAACTCCACAGGAGGCCTTATATAGAGCATCCATGCTATAATAAGTTGATAACAATTACAAAGAAACTATATTATTGGCCCAAAATAAATAAAGATATTGTAGATTTCATTTCCAAGTGTTTGGAGTGTCAACAGGTAAACTTGGAGCATAGGAATCCTATTGGATTATTGTAGCCCATACGAATTCCATAATTGGAACTGGGAGGTCATATCCATGCACTTCATCACTAGGGTTCCAGAAACAGTGAAACAAGATGATGCAAATGTGGTTATGGTGGACAATATGAGTAAGGTAGCTCACTTAACTCTTTTGAAGTCCACCTGCAATCTAGTTAACATTGAAAATATCTCCATAAAATAAATTTTCAAACTACATATAAATCGCAAGACCATTATACTAGATAGAGATGCTAAGTTCACTTGAAATTTCTAGAAGCATTTCTTTGCAGGTTTTGGAATGTAGCTGACCTTTAGCACATCCTATCATCCTTAGATAGATGGGTAAATAGAAAGAGTGAACACGGTGTGAGAGGATTTTCTAAGGTTATACACAATACATCATACCAAGAAGTGGGAAGAATAATTTCCCCTAGTATAAATTTCTTATAATAATGGCTACAACGATAATTTGAATATCAATCCTTTTGAGGCATTGTATGGAAAAAAATGTAACATACCAATCAATTGGAGTATTCTAATAGGCCATATTACACCGGGATTGGACATTCTAAAAGAAATGAAACATGAGTGATAAAAAATAGGCAAAACCTTGTTGAGCCTCAAACCTGCACCTTCCTATACACCCTCTCAGCCTTCTTTTTCCACTTACTTCATCCACCAAGCTGTTAAATCATTGCATTATAGTCTAAAAAGAGCTTCTGACATGGTTTTCTAACTATGCTTATGACTGTTGTTTGGTTTAGATTTTTGTTCAGGCAGCTACGAAAACTTGTCAGTTTCCGCAGCCAGCACAGGTTTCTGCAGCCAGCACAAGTTTCCGCAGCCATTTTGTTAAAGGCTATGCTACAGGTGTCCTATGAAGAAACGAGCCACATGGGCAAGCTACAGGTGACGTGTACATGGAACGTGTTCCTTCAGATCAACCAAATCATCCATAAACGGTCACGGTCAACAAGGGTCAAAGGCAAAGCCAACCAAGGAATTTAGTGGTGGCACGTCTCTGTTTTGAGCACGTGAAGGTTTACATGGCACAGTCCTCAGCTCACGGAGATATCAGCACACCTGGAGATCAACCCCGTAACCTGAATCCAGCAGCTACCACTTCGAGGATTTAATGGACATGATGACCATTACGCTAGATTTCGGGCTGAGGAGATCTACGTGTCTCTGGCAATGCAGTTAACAGCATAGGATCTAGGAGTTAGTTACAACACTTTTCATTATAAATAACGCGTTGATAAACGCTGTGTGGTTAAGCTTTTGGGATGTAATTTTTGAACTGTTGTTGTCACCCCACTGTACTCTGTTTTACGTGTTTTGTTGTTGCTTTAATACATGAGAATACTACTTTCCTAAGCTCGTTTTTGTGACTGTTCGTTGACTGGCTGAGGTGGTAGAGGGCCCCTGTGCACCAAAGCTTTGTATAGTTCTCATTTGATTTTATTATGTTTCTGCTTTCATAATTATTAGCTTGTATATAACATGCTGTTTTGATGTTTTTAATTCATTGCTGTTTACATTTTCATTTATGTTTTCTTATAGCTGTCATCTTATCAGTGCTTTTCTACAGGTTTTCTTAGGTAGCCCGGGCAATTTTTCATCTTTTTGATAACTACTGACATATGAGATCATCTTGTCCTTCCTGCTAATTTTCATTTTCTGAAGTTTAATTCCAGTACTGTCATTTTTCAAATTCTGTTTTGCTTATTTATTTTTCTGCTACTTAGACATCATACTACTCATTTGTTTATGGTTTCTTTCTATAGTCAAGTGACTCTATTAGTAAGGAATCAGAATATTACTTATTGTAGTGTGATTTAGTTTGCTTTCTTGCAATTTAGATATCATATTGCTTAACTTGTTCATGATTGCTTCCCATAAGGCAGATTGAGTTGAAGGGTAGAGGATCAGAAGAGTTGAAGTAGTGTGATTAGTTTCCTTTATGCAATTTAATTTCCTGTAATTTAGATATCATATTGCTTAACTTGTTCGTGATTGCTTCCCATAAGGTAGATTGAGTTGAAGGGTAAAGGATCAGAAGAGTTGAAGTAGTGTGAATTAGTTGCTTTGCTTTCAGTCTTTGAGTTGCTTTAAGTTCAGTTTTTACTTTCTTTTTCATACAGCAGTAAGGATACTAGGCCATTGTCATTAGTTCACTGTTTGATACATTTACTTCCTCTTAAGAATTGATTTCATTACAGTTATTTTAGAGCTTTCTTTTTGAACACTTTTAAGTTTGAAAAATCACTGTAGAAATCACCATTACCATCCATACTTAACTTTCATTTTCGCCATCACACACTAGGGAATCCATAAAAGATAAATCCAAAAAAAAACTAAAAAACTCAAAAACGACAAAAGACTAAGGAAATGATTATCTTGTACATATAGTACACTTCACTTTGTCAGTTTATGAATCCCGGATTGACATTTTAATCAGCAATTTAGAACACACTAAATTGACCAAACATTTTGGCGCCGTTGCCGGGGAAGTGAAACTAGGTAGCCAATTTCTTAAAAAAAAAAAAAAATTCAAGGAAGGAAAATTGATAACCTCTCAAAGTATGCTCTCCTCTTGCACTTAGTGTGATCTGGAGGATCAGAAAAGAGAAAGTTATTGGTTTAATAGTTTCTTGAGTATGCTCTCTTCTTGCACCTAGAGTGACCTGGAAGATTAGAAAGAGAATTATTAGCCTGACTTGAAGAAAAATAAAAATGATATGCATAGAGCAAGAGATTCTAGGGGAAGGTTTTTAGCTAGAGCCAAGAGTTCGATTTTCACAACTCCTTCTACTTCAAGGAATAGACAAGAGACACCTCCATCATCTCCAACCTACACTCCTAGCCCTAGGATTCCTGGAATTCAAGAGGCAGTAGTTGAGTTAGGAGACTCTTCCTCACCATCCATCGAATCTGAATTAGGAAAAGATCCTTTCTTTTCTTCTACAGGGAGACACATTGTAATTGAAGAAGTAGAATCATCTGAGGAAGAAGATGGAGAAATTCCTCCTCGTTCGCCATTAGCAGAGGAACCAGAGGACTCTGAAATCTCTGAGAAAACTACCATGACAGAAGAGGGAGTTAACGGATTTGGTAGAGGTAGAGGTAGAGGAGGGGGAGGAGGAAATAATGGAGGAGGTAGAGGTAACAATGGGGGAAATAGGGATGGAGATAACTCATTTGGATTTCCTATAGTCGATGAGGATTCTCGAGCAACAATGAAAAATATTTCACCATCTGTCCTCCCAAACTTTCATGGGTTAAGAAATGAAGATCCTGAAACATTTCTATTTGAGTTTGAGGTCGTGTGTCGAACCTATGATTATCTGGAAGACTCTCAAAAACTCAAACTGTTTCCTTCAACATTGAAAGGAGTTGCTTTGAAATGGTTCATGGGATTACTCACTCAATCCATTAGGACTTGGAATGATATGAAACAAACATTTCTAGATAGATACGTGGATTATTGTATGCCTACCAACCACAAGGATGAAGTATTTAAAATGGTACAAAGAGAAGATGAAAACTTGGAGGATTTACTTGAAAGATTCCAATACAATCTGAAAAGAGCAAAAAAGAGTAACTTAGATGAGGAAACCTTGAAATCCCTTCTATTAAAAGCCATTAGAGATGAATGGATAGATATTTTGAACATGATGGGAAAATGAGACATATCTCAACTTCCACTTCATGATATATCAGAGCTATGTGTCCATCTCTCAAGAGGAAAATCTAAAACTAGAAAAGGGCCTAGAGATCCTTCTTTCATTAGAGCAAACAAATCTGCAACTAGATCAGTAAGTAGGGCTGAGATTGGCAATATTCTTGATGAATTCAAAACTGATATCTTAGGGAGTCTTAGTGAGAAACTAGACACTCTTAAGATCCACAATACGCAGAAAGCAGAAGATGAAGCTTTAGCCATCTTTTGCCCAAAATGTAGAAAAAAATATGCTCTCAAGGAATGTCCCTTGGATGCAAAAGTTGTAGAAACATGTGCAACTTGTTCAGAAAATCATGAGACCAAGGATTGTCCTTCAATTCCTGGGCTCAAAGCTGTCTTTCAAGAAGATCCAAATACAATTGAGTCTCTTTGTTTTGTTGCAAGGAGACCTTGGCAGGGGCAACAAAATCAAGGGTTTAACAGCTCTATGAACTTTCAACCCCCACCAAATTGGAATCCTTGGCAACAACCTTGGTCCCAACCTCAAAATCCTTTTCAATCATGGGTACAAGGTATGCAAAATCCTTATGGGAGATTTGCTCAATTTTATCAATATCCTCCATCTTTTCAAAATCAACAAGCTCCACAACTTCCAAATCAAAATCCACAATTATCATTGCCATTTCCACAACAACAACAACCTTCTCAACAGAATCCAAATTCTCAACTCTTGCTTCCGTTCCAACAGAAGTCAAATCAACTTCCTTCCCAGCCATTGCCAAACCCCAATAATAAAAACCCTCAAAATGCTTACATGGTGGAAGGTCAACAATTTCCTACCTATATGATTGTTCCTCTCAATGATGTACAACTCAGATCTGGTAGAGTTCTAGATAAACCTTCTATAGATGCCCAAAATCAAAGCATTTCTGAGGAAGAATCTCTTGAAGCCAATAAGGGTTCTGAAGCATCTCTTCAAAACCCAAACACTCAGAAAGAAAAAGAAAAAGAGCTAACCCCCACAACTCCTATAGTTGAGCAACCTGCATCTTCATCCACACCTCCTTTTCCTGAAAGATTACAAATTGACAAAGGGGTGGAAAAACAAATCTTGTTGCCTGACTATGATTTTCTAGATGAATTGAAGAATGTCTGTATCAAGATTCCCTTGTTACAAGCCATTAGAGAGATTCCTATTCTAGCAAAAACAATAAAGGAGTTGAGTCTTAAAAGACCAGGAAGGAAACCTAGAGACACAAGAAGAATCCATCTGGTAGGGAAAATTGCAGACATCATGATGGGAAAAATTACTATGCAGAAATATATAGATCCCGGTAGTCCAATTGTCAAAACACATATCAATGGGGTTGAAATTCCAAATACTTTGATTGATTTAGGGGCTGCTATCAACATTATGAGTAGACAGACTATGGAACAACTGAAACTTCCTAATCTTCTCTTTACACCTACTTTACTGCAACTTGCAGATCGATCAATTATTAAACCAGATGGTGTATTAGAAGACATTTCAGTCTCCTTAGACTCTTAGGAATATCCAGTAGATTTTATGATTTTAACCCCTAAGAGTAATTTAGGAGGACACCCTCTCATCTTAGGAAGACCTTGGCTAGCCACAGCTGATGCTTTCATCAATTGTAGGTCTGGGGATATGTATACTTCTGATGGTAATTCGACAAATAAATTCAATCTGTATCCTCCAACAAAAGCAATTACAGAAATAGGAGATAATGAGTGGATTGATGATGAAGATACTATACAACCTGTCTTTACCATTTCTGAAGTTAGTGAAGATAGTCAAATTCTGAACACATTTGAAAACTTTGAAACATCTTCAGAATATGACCACACACAATTTCAGTTAGATTCTGACATTGAGTATTTATCATCTAGACAAATGTCTCTTTTCTCTATGGAAGAGTTTGGTAGTTCCGCCATTGAGATCTTTCCAGGAAAAACATTGAATATCAACAAAAATTTGGAAAGATCACAACAGGAAGAACTAACCAAAATCTTGCAAAAACATTCTACTGCATTTGCATGGGAATATACCGATATGAAAGGTATTGACCCTAAGACTTGCATTCATCACATCTACATTGAGGAAAACAGTAGACCAATCAGACAACCTCATAGAAGGATGAATCCAAATCTTAGGGAGATAGTGAAAGAAGAGCTCCAAAAGTTACTTAATGTAAACTTCATTTATCCAATTTCAGATAGCCGATGGGTTTCTCCTTTGGTTATAGTACCTAAAAAGAATGGTAAATGGAGGGTATGCATTGATTACAGGGAATTGAACAAAGCAACTTTGAAGGATCACTTTCCTTTACCCTTTATCGATCAAGTATTAGATACTTTAGCAGGCAAAAAGTATTTTTCATTTTTGGATGGTTTTAGTGGTTACAATCAGATTCAGGTAGCACCTGAAGATCAGGACAAGACCACATTTACCTGTCCATGGGGAACTTTTGCTTACCGAGTACTTCCTTTTGGATTATGTAATGCACCCGCAACATTTCAAAGGGCAGTACTAGGAATCTTTTCCGATCTAATCCATGATTGTGTAGAGGTTTATATGGATGATTTTACAGTTTATGGTAATTCGTTTGAAGAGGCATTAGAGAATTTGGAAAAAGTCCTTATAAGATGTAAAGAAACAAACCTATCATTAAGTCATGAAAAATGCTTTATGATGTTTACTAAAGGGATTATTTTAGGACATCATATTTCAGGGGATGGGATTAAAGTTGATAGATCAAAAGTTGAAGTCATCTCCAAGTTGCCTATTCCAAATTGTCAAAAATATGTTAGAAGTTTTCTTGGATTTACTGGATACTATAGAAGATTTATTGAAAACTTCACCAAAATAGCATCTCCACTCTTCGAATTACTTACAAAAGACTGTGAATTCAAATGGGATCCTGATTGTCAATCTGCATTTGAAACTTTGAAAACAAGAATATCTAAAGCACCCATTTTGAGAGGGCCGAATTGGAAACTTCCTTTCCATATTTCCACAGATGCTTCAGATACAACTCTAGGAGCTGTGTTGGGACAAAAGGATTTAGTTCCTTATGCCATTTACTACACCAGTAAAAATTTGACTCCCACTGAGTTAAACTATACTGTGACTGAGAAAGAGTTCTTAGCTGTTGTTCATGCAATCAATAAGTTTAGACATTATATAACAGGCTATGAAACTTTTGTCCATATTGATCATTCTGCAATTAGATATCTAATGAACAAACCTGTTACTAATGGCAGAGTTACAAGATGGCTTTTACTTTTACAAGAATTCAATATTACTGTGTTGGATAGACTAGGGAAACAAAATACAATAGTTGATTTCTTGTCTAGAATCCAAAATACTAATGAAGATTCTCCTATAGAGGATAAGTTCCCAGATGAGTATTTATTTGCAATAACTACTAAGAATCCTTGGTATGCAGATATTGCTAACTATTTGGTTATAGGGAAGCTACCTCCACATCTATTTCCTGGTGAAAAAAGAAAAATTATTCAAGAGAGTTCAAGTTATTCATGGATTTCTAATGAATTGTTTAAAACAGGGTTAGTTTGTGTGATCAGAAGATGTGTTCGGGAAGATGAAATGCCTGACATCCTCAAGGCATGTCATGATGAACCATGCGGTGGACACTTTGCTGACAAAAGGACAGCCTATAAAATCCTTTCTTTAGGATATTAATGGCCTTCCCTTTTCAAAGATGTAAAACAATATGTCAGAAGGTGTGACAGCTGCCAAAGAGTTGGGAGACCGACTCTTTCAAGTGAAATGCCATTACAACCACAGGTACTCATCGAACCCTTTGAAAAATGGGCTTGAGATTTCATTGGACCTATTAATCCACCATCTAAACAGAAAAAGTATATATTGGTATGCACTGATTATGTCACTAAATGGGTAGAAGCTAAAGCATTGCCTTTTGCCACTGAAAATTCAGTTGTTCAATTTCTTTTTGAGGATATTTTTACTCGTTTTGGTGTCCCAAGAGAAATTGTGACAGATCAGGGAAGTCAATTTACATCTAACTTGATGGAGAAGCTGATGGAAGAATACAAAATCAAGCACAGAAAATCTACTCCTTACCATCTGCAAGCAAATGGCCAGTGGAGTCTACAAACAAAGTTCTTGAAAGCATCATCACCAAAATTGTTCATCTACACAGAAGAGATTGGGCAGAAAGGCTTCCTGAAGCCTTATGGGCCTACAGAACTACATGGAAGAATACAACAGGACATTCTCCCTATGAACTTGTTTATGGGAAAGAAGTCTTGCTTCCCATTGAGTTTGAAGTCAAGACTTTCAAGATGGCAGTCCAGTTGGGGATGAATCTATCAGAAGCCCAAAAGCACAGAATGGAGCAGCTGAATGAGCTAAATGAGATCATACAAGAAGCAATTTTAAGGACTGATCTAGTTCAACATCAAAGAGCTAAGTGGCATGACAGATACATCAAAGAGAGAAAGTTTCAAGAGGGAGATTGGGCGTTACTGTTTGATTCCAAGTTTAAAGACTTCAAAGGAAAATTTCAGACTCATTGGCTTGGGCCATATGAGATTGACAAAGTATTTAAGAATGGAGCGGTAAGAATCAAGACCATTGATGAATTTCAAACTCCTCTCATTGTGAATGGCCACCGATTGAAAATTTATCATAAGCCACTCTCAAAAGAGGAATTTGTCAAAATGTTCCAAGAGAATTCTGCAATAAGGCTGGTGGAGAAGAATCCTTCTCCCCCACCAGCCTAACCTTTGTTTCTTTCAGTTCTTAAAAAAAAAATAAAAAAATGTGTATAAGCCTGAAAACCAATCACAGATTGGCGGTCTTATGCAGAAAATGTAGAGTGAAAATCAGGGACACCTGACACTCTATATTTTCCAAAAAAAAAAATCTTCTCTCTTTCTTTTTCCATTTTCACTCCATCTCCATCTCATTCTCATTTCCATTTCACTTCACTCCACTTCATTTTCATTTCATTCCACTCATTCCATTTCATTTCATCAATAAAAGTCCCTTTCAGGACTATTTTCATTCAGTTAGTTCTTCTCTAACTATCTTTGTTCAACTAAGTGGGTGCTATCTCAGTTTCCGTAGCTGGAAGCCGTTTCCGCAGCCAGAAGCAATTTCTGTAGCTAGAAACGACTTCCGCAGCCACCATCACTCTGTTTTTCAAATTTACAGTCAACTGTTAGTGCAATAATCATGAAATGCAGGTGTAATTGAGCTGAAGACATGGGGCATCTCCAAGACATCAAGGAAGAACAAATGGTTAGAAGCCTTGAGCAAGAAATGAAAAAGTTTCCAAAGGTATGAGCAATTTTTTTTATCAAATAACAATTCAAGTCATAATTACGCATAGTTATCAAACCATAAAAAGTTCTACTACGTGCAATGATTTGATACAATGGCTCCATTAAACCACTCCTATTCCACGATATCACTCCACACACCTTGCATTCATTTCTCCAACGGTCTCATGATTATTTCGAGTTTAAACTCAAGATTGACTGCACTTTCATTTATTACCCGTACTCATGAGACATGACCTATTTTGTTATGGTTCTTCTTAGCCGCATTTTCCGCAGCCATCCATTGAGACGTGTAACTTTTCATAAACAATCATCTGATTCAAAAGAATCTCGACGTTACTCCATTCGTTTACCACTCCATTAATACCATACTCCTCCCATCCGCATTTTATTTTATGAACTCGTTTACTGCTGCTCACCCTCTGTTCCTCCTGTAATTGAGGTATTTCCATTCCCTGTTCTCCATTTTCGATTGCAGCCACTACAGTTATCCTAAACCCCGATTGCAGCCACTCTAGTTTATTCTAAACCCCGATTGCAGCCATTACAGTCTATCCTAAACCCTGTAACCGAGCCATTTTTTTTCTCTGAACCCTCACACGCAGAAGAGCTCTCAGTTGAAATTCAAAACAGAGGATGGGAAAATTACTGAGAGCAGAGCCAAAAGGACCGAAATACTTGGAAGGTTATCCTCAAACTAAAGAATTGCTGAAGAAAGCCAGATGGTTACGATTTATCCAAAAGTTTAAAGGCCATAACAAGGAGGTGACCAAAGCTTTTGCACAGTCTTTTGATGGTCAAATAGTGGAGATTGGAGACTTGAAGCTCACGGTGACTGAAACCACAGTAGCAGCTGCCACAGGCCTACCTCGGGAAGGTGAGAGGTGGTTTAAAAATAGAAGTGTGGACGATCAGATATGGAGAATTATGCTACAAAACCAAGGTATGGATACCACCGTGTTTACAAGAGGCATCCCTGTTCATGCACTAAAAGAGGAATGGTCTAGTCTACTGTTAGTTATCCAAAAATCTATCACGTGTGAAGGACATTTTGGTTCTATGTATATGTATCATGCTAGACTAATGATGAATTTCTTAGAGGGTCACACTCTTAATTTGCCTCATTCTCTACTGTTGAGTTTGAAAAAGATGAGTATTACAGTTCAAGAACACATAGGCAACATTGAACCTCATCTATATCATCATGGACTCATAAAAATTCTTATTGAGGACCAGCTGAAGAAAACTAAAGATACTTGGGAGAAATTCTTGATAAGAAACTACTTCCAAGAGCCATCTAAGGCCTTTGGAAGTAGTCCACCAAAGATTCCAAGAAAAAGTAGGAGGAAAGAAAAGGATACCACAATCCAAGACTCCCCTACTACAGAAACTCAAGAAGGAAAAGAGAACAGAATTAAAGACAAGAAACAGAAAAAAGGGAAAGAAAAAAGGACCATTCAAGAAGTCTACCCCTCTCCTAAGCAATCCATAGAGGAATATCATCAAACACTGTCAGAGAGATTAGTACACCTTCAAGAACAAGCTGTTATAGCAAAGAAAAAGCAAAAAGCAAAACAAAGTACACAAGAAAAGAGTACTAGTCCATACTTAAGGAGGAGCACTAGGCTAAGAGGAAAGGGGAGTAAAACCCAAGAAAAACAGCCTCACTTTATCGATTTAGGTGAAGAGACACTTGAGAAATCTCTAGCTCAGCCAAGCATTGAATCAAGTCCTCCACATGATGAAAGCCCTTTTTGACCAGAAATAGAGAGCAGTCCTCCTCCTCCACCATATTTTGAACTTAGTCCGAGAAAGACACCTGAGGTAGATCCCAATCAACAAGAGGTATATAACTACCTGGAATCCTTAGAACAATCAGTTGTAGGTCCGAGTACCACTCTGCCACTAGATGCACAAGTTCAGTCCTTGAAATAGGAGGTATTTGAATTAGAAGTCCTAAATAGGCATATCAAGCAGGAAAATGAAGCACTCAAAGAGCAGAGCAAGGTAGATAAGATTATCCATGATAACACTATGCTCCATTTAGGACTGTGGCAAAAGAAAAACAAGAAACTGAAGAACAAGTGCAAAAAGTTAAGCAGAGTATTGATTAATCTCAAGTTCAAATGTCTAGTCAGGAAACCCAGGATGATGTTAGCACCAAAGAAGAAGAAAAGAGGGCTAGATATCCTAGCAGAAGCCTCAGAACATATGGATTAGAGGGAAATGACTAAATTTTGGTTGCATGAGGACATGCAACACCTTCACAGTGGGGGTATGTTGAGCCTCAAACCTGCACCTTCCTATACACCCTCTCAGCCTTCTTTTTCCACTTACTTCATCCACCAAGCTGTTAAATAATTGCATTATAGTCTAAAAAGAGCTTCTGACATGGTTTTATAACTATGCTTATGACTGTTGTTTGGTTTAGATTTTTGTTCAGGCAGCTGCGGAAACTTGTCAGTTTCCGCAGCCAGCACAGGTTTCCGCAGCCATTTTGTTAAAGGCTATGCTACAGGTGTCCTATGAAGAAACGAGCCACATGGGCAAGCTACAGGTGACGTGTACATGGAACGTGTCCCTTCAGATCAGCCAAACCATCCATAAACGGTCACAGTCAACAAGGGTCAAAGGCAAAGCCAACCAAGGAATTTAGCGGTGGCACGTCTCTGTTTTGAGCACGTGAAGGTTTACGTGGCACAGTCCTCAGCTCACGGAGATATCGGCACACCTGGAGATCAACCCCGTAACCTGAATCCAGCAGCTACCACTCCGAGGATTTAATGGACATGATGACCATTACGCTAGATTTCGGGCTGAGGAGATCTACGTGTCTCTGGCAACGTAGTTAACAGCATAGGATCTAGGAGTTAGTTACAACACTTTTCATTATAAATAACGCGTTGATAAACGCTGTGTGGTTAAGCTTTTGGGATGTAATTTTTGAACTGTTGTTATCACCCCACTGTACTCTGTTTTACGTGTTTTGCTGTTGCTTTAATACATGAGAAGACTACTTTCCTGAGCTCGTTTTTGTGACTGTTCATTGACTGGCTGAGGTGGCAGAGGGCCCCTGCGCACCAAAGCTTTGTATAGTTCTCATTTGATTTTATTATGTTTCTGCTTTCATAATTATTAGCTTGTATATAACATGCTGTTTTGATGTTTAGTTCACTGCTGTTTACATTTTCATTTATGTTTTCTTATAGCTGTCAGCTGATCAGTGCTTTTCTACAGGTTTTCTTAGGCAGCCCGGGCAAGTTTTCATCTTTTTGATAACTACTGACATATGAGATCATCTTGTCCTTCCTGCTAATTTTCATTTTCTGAAGTTTAATTCCAGCACTGTCATTTTTCAAATTCTGTTTTGCTTATTTATTTTTCTGCTACTTAGACATCATACTACTCATTTGTTTATGGTTTCTTTCTATAGTCAAGTGACTCTATTAGTAAGGAATCAGAATATTACTTATTGTAGTGTGATTTAGTTTGCTTTCTTGCAATTTAGATATCATATTGCTTAACTTGTTCATGATTGCTTCCCATAAGGCAGATTGAGTTGAAGGGTAAAGGATCAGAAGAGTTGAAGTAGTGTGATTAGTTTCCTTTATGCAATTTAATTTCCTGCAATTTAGATATCATATTGCTTAACTTGTTCGTGATTGCTTCCCATAAGGTAGATTGAGTTGAAGGGTAAAGGATCAGAAGAGTTGAAGTAGTGTGAATTAGTTGCTTTGCTTTCAGTCTTTGAGTTGCTTTAAGTTCAATTTTTACTTTCTTTTTCATATAGTAGTAAGGATACTGGGCCATTGTCATTAGTTCACTGTTTGATACATTTACTTCCTCTTAAGAATTGATTTCATTACAGTTATTTTAGAGCTTTCTTTTTGAACACTTTTAAGTTTGAAAAATCACTGTAGAAATCGCCATTACCATCCATACTTAACTTTCATTTTCGCCATCACACACTAGGGAATCCATAAAAGATAAATCCAAAAACAAACTAAAAAAATAAAAAAGGACAAAAGACTAAGGAAATGGTTATCTTGTACATATAGTACACTTCACTTCGTCAGTTTACGAATCCTGGATTGACATTTTAATCAGCAATTTAGAACACACTAAATTGACCAAACAAACCTAAAGGTAGCACAAGATTGGTAGAAAATACACGTTGACTAGAAGACATCTCATAAAGAGTTCAAAGTGGGAGAGCATGTGTACCTCAGAATTAAGCCAAAGAGAAGTTCCTTGAGAATGGGGCTTTGTGTCAAGATGGAAACAAGATATTGTGGACCATTTGGGATCCTAGAAAGATTGGGCCTAGTGGCCTACAATATTGATTTACCTCCTATGGTGAAAGCACACAATGTTTTACTTGTGTCATTTCTTAAGAAATATGTACATGATGGTAAAAATTTAGTTGATTGGAATTTGATTCAAGTGGAACCAAAAGGAGAATTCTATCTAGAACCCTAATGAATTTTAGATGAGAAGGATACGTTGCTCTAGAAATGAGCCATTATGTAAGTCAATGTGCAATGGGAGCACTTTGGATTGAATGAAGAAACATGGGATATTGAGGATGCCATGAAAAATGCATACCCATTTTTTTTACTATAAATAGTCCTCAACATGGATAGTAGAACACCAAATATGATGTTCCTTTAAGGGGGAGGGGATTGTAATAATCCTTTTAGAGTCCCATGTATTATAGTTTTTAATTAATGTCTATAATTTTGGGGATGTCAAACATGGATAGATTGACATACTTTATGTGATGTAGTATGCATTTTATTTAATATATTGCCAAAAGCTAGAGAAGAGAGAAATGAGCATGTATTTTGATTCCTGAGAATAAGCTATGAGGGGGAATGGGAAGTTTTGTATCATACCCTTAATTAAATATATATATTTAATATTTGGTAATTGAAAAACCTATTGATCAAAAAAATTTCCTCCATCAATATTAGGGGAGACCAACAAGGCGGGAACTTGAAGCAGCTCCTTTTTCGTTGAAGATGGTGGTTCCGACTGGTTATGGGTCTAGTTATCCTGTTATCTAAGACTAACCTAAAACTAATCTAATACTAATATAACCTAAACTAAGAGTTAATCTATCCACATCATAGTATGTTACATTTCCTTTATATCAATCTTTAAAGATGTAAGTTAAAGAAGTAAATCAACATAAAGGTTTGATTGATTTAAAAAAGTTGATCAAACAACAATTAAATTATTTATTTGCATCTTTAAGAGAGGACTTGATGCAAAAATAAGATGCATATGTAAAACTAATATAAAACATGAAAAACCTATCTCGAACTAGAATGGGATATCCCTCTCCTAATCCGAGAGAAAGTTAACTAAAACAAGGGAAAAAATTGGTTTATGACTGATTTCAGAATTAATATTCAATTATGAATTCCAAAATAGTTTGTAAACTCCTAAAAGGTTAAAAAAACTATGTAAATGAATCTACTTTAATAAATAGTTATTAAGGTAAGTCCATCTACAAGCATGAATTCATTTTAAACATAATTCATTATAAAAATTGTATTAATCAAAAGAAATAGTTCATTTCAATTAATACACATAAAATCAAAATACACTTTTAAATCAATAATAAATAGTTATCATTCACCACATGTATAATTCAATGAATTAAGTATGATTTCAATCTCATTCTGCCTCTTGGATATAGCTCCTGCAAGACTTCAGCAGCATATCACAATATGACTCAACAATAGTGTTAGAGATCAAAGAAACATACTACTTAGAATGTAGATCAAAACCAATTATAAAACTTTAACAAAAATATAATTTTTTTTATATTCCGGTAATAGTACACAAGAATGAAAATTCATGAAATGGTACCAAAATTACATTACAAATGCGCAATATTTGAGTAGCTCAGACCCATAGTAAAATTGCCTGCAATAGTGCAAAGCAATTATAACAGAGCTAGAAACCCTCTATTTTCTCTATAATCAACCTTTCTGTACATAACCGTAGTGTTATTGCACAAATCAAACAACGACAGAGAATCCCCCTTGACTATATCACGACCTCTATTTAAACAAGCTCAAATTCAGGGGTATTTATACAAGATTTACAAAGCTAACAACCCCCGTTATATCTCTCAACAACTGAATCTGGAGATTTTCTTTAGTAGGCCAAAAAAATATTGTTTTAGTTGAATGCATGCCAAATTTGGGAAGTCGTTACACTAATCAAATTAATTTTGAATAGTGTTTGCCACATGGAAGGGGGCCTTTAGAAGCATGGACGAGCACGATGTTATGTCCTATTACATAAATCATAGAGGATATCAAAGATTTATTATTAAAATAGAGAAAACATATATTAAACTATAAAAATAAGTTTAACTGTACTTATGCCAAGAGACCTTTTGAAATTAATTAAGTGGTTTTTACTTATATGTGGCAAGATCTGAGTGGTATTGGAGGTAAGCTCATCAGAACTTTTAAAATGAGACAAAACGAAATAATTGTGATATTGGGCGGATTTGATATGGAGTTGATGTGACATTGTATTCAACTCCATTTAATAGCTTTATCGGGTCCATTATATTGGAGCCTTGTATTAGATATTTGATTTAAGGGGTTTTACAATTGTTAACATTTAAAAGTTCTGATATACAAGCGGATGTGATAATTGATTAGACCATCGTTAGTATGCATATCAGGTCCGACATATCAGCAGTCGGAAAGGGAGGTGCATTGGGATATCAGCGATCGGAGAGATAATAATATTGGAGATCATAGATTATAGGGATATGATTATTGGAGATTGAAGATCAGAGGGATTGACATATTGGAAAATCGGCGAAGTGATATATTAGAGTTTTTTAAATGTGTCTCAAAACGAAATGTCTGATATGCATTACCTTTGATATGCGACAGTGAAGACAATGACGTGGAATGTGGGTCCTCCAACAAGGCTTATAAATTATAACGCCTTTATATAATGGTCGGACTTTGGTTATATGATATGTTTCTTTTAATACTCCGAAGTCCATAAAAAGGGTTTACCACATACATATTTCGAATTTAATATGCCCCCCATGCCACTTATATGGATTGAATATTATATTCTTTTATTATGACATAAGCCATTGTATTATGAATCGGGGTTTTGACATCGGGGAATTCTAAAAGGGTTCCTCTGATGTCAAAGCTCTGATATCTCCGATATATTATAACCACTTGTTTAATTCATACAAAGCCACTTAGTCTTGGTTTTTAACCTAAAGTTACTTCATTAAGATCAAACTTGGTCTCGGGGGCTATGATTTATTCATTAATATAATTAATTAAGATGTTTAAAACAAAAAATTATTTACAAGGTTTATTAACAAACAAACTTAATCAAACTTAGGCAAAATATAAAAATAAAACAAGCGTAAATAAAAAGAAAATTAGACTTGAAATGAAGCAATCACACTCAAAGTCTACATGCAATGCAAAAAAGGGTCCCCATGTCTATTATGATAGAATAAAATGGGGGTGTTGTGTTTTCACTACAACATAACCCAAACTCCAATACTTATGTGAAGGAACAAGGAAGTGGAATTGAACTACTCCAAAGGTATGAACTACATATCCATTCTAGATACTTCTGATTTAGATAAGGACCTCATATTCTCATGTAAGAAAATTATGGTTGGAAAAAGAATAAATGGTCTATGGCAGTGTGTGTTCTTGCAAAGGAGAAAAGAGCATGTGATTGTGTTCAGGAACAAAGAGAGAAGAGGAGAAGTGTGTGTGTGTTTTGAACCCAAAGAAAACCTATGAGAATATATATAGAGGCACACGTGGGTAATGATAGTGTGACTCTAAAAAAAGGTAGTATAACTCCTTTTGAGTCACACTAACCTATGTGCAGTGTTGAATTTACTTGAATTGGATAAAGAAGTGAGTGTTGATGCCATCATCTCGACCTAGAGTTCCAAGAGTATTTTGAGTAATTTGTTTGAAATAAGCAAAAAAATATAGGGGAAGTACAGAGGAAATATGCGATTAGAGGACTCCCTTTTGTGATATGGAGGCCCATTGTGGAAATATTATGAATTTATGAGTGATAATGGGACTTGTCTTAGTGGGTGAAATGAAACATATTTATTTATGTGTGTAAAGGAGAGTTTCCTTCATGCCCTCTACTCTATTTGAACCTTGTAAATTATTTGAGTGAGTTTACTCTTAAGGCATCATATTTGGCTTGGGAGTGGCTAGCTACAAGAAAACTATAGTGTAGTTATGCCTATGGTTGGGTGGAAAGTGGATCTCCCTTATTCAATTTGCAACAAAGCTTAAAGAGACATAGATAAGTGTATTAATTCATATTTAATTAAATGGATCTAGTTATTCAAAGCTTCATGAATGTTGTCTGATTGCATTATTAAATATGTATGAATTTTGAGCTACAAGTATTGTTTAAGTATGTTTCTTTACTAAATATGAGTACTTATAGGAATGAATTTTTTATGTAGAATTATTGCCTAGAGTATGATTGCATGTTGTGGTTTGAAGTATATTGTGTTGTGGAAAAAAATTAAAGGTTGATTTGAGCTCTAAGGCTCTTTATGTATTATGTTCGATGCCTATCCTTTACTAGCCCAATCTTGGTAAGGAAAAATTATGCTATATCCTTGTTGAAATGAGATGGCTTGAAATTTTTTCAAGTCTTTTTCCCATTGTAAAAGTATGTACGTGGGAAATCTTTTAGAGAAACCTCTTACATACATGTTTTTACAGTGGGCATATTCATTTATATTTTTTGAAAATTTCTTTTTTTAGATAAGGACATGTCTGTAAGGAAAAAAGGATCTTACTAAGACAATCATGAGAATTTAATGAAAAGGAGTAGAAAAATATGTTATAACACTCTAGATATAGGTCAAGATGTTTGTCTCTCTATTTGTAAGTGTTTGGAGTTGGAGATGTGAGTTGTACAAACTGAAGGGAGTGAGCAAGATCTCATTTAGTTGGGTGAAGTTATGGATTTGGAAATGAGACATATATTTTCCTTATTTTAGAGAAGTATATTAGTTGTGGGTAATGAGCTAGAAATCCTTTATATCTATTTGAAGGCTTTTGAGGCTTCATATGTATTTAGGAAAGACCTATACCCTGTCAGAGCTAGTTTGAGTCCTTCAAATAGGCTTAGAAGCTTTGAAGAAGCTTAGAAGTTTGGGGATGTTGAGTGGAAGGTTTATAAAATTGGTGATTTGTATTTTTATCCTTGACCCTTGGTCACATGGGTTGGTGGGTGTCATGACCAAGATCTTAGTAATAGGGGGGAGGCAAATTAAGTGTAAAGTTCCATTAATTGAACTAGCCTTAAGTAATTGGAGATGTTCGTAGTTATCCTAATGATTAGTTACCAAACTGGCCTTAAGTCATTAGAAACCCTCCTTAGATTTCCCTATGGCCTGGTGGCCCAATGTCCCAGTGATCCTTTGCCTGAACAATGATTTTTTGAGGGAAAAATACCGAACATTAAGAAAAATTATAAACGGATTTTTCTTAAAAATCAAATGTAAGATGGTGGAACCATGCATCATGTAACTTAGAGATGACAAAAAGGAAGATCCATAATTTGTCTAATGCAACAGATGGATACCAGTAGTATTTGTCAAATGACAAATACTAGCATCAAAGTTTTTCGATATTTATATGGGCATAACTTAGTATCCAAAGCTCATATTTGGATGAAATTTATATCATTTAAAAGATCTCAATGATTAGAAGATGATGGTGATCCTAGAAAATTGTTTTAAGGTAATTTAAGGAAAATGAATTTTTAAAACCCCATAAATAAACCTTGGAGGTTTGGTATAGACATCCCTTTCCCTTAAACAGGTCTTGAGGGAGCTAGGTGACATTACATCACAACTAATTGTGAGTTTTGTTATACTTGTAACATTTTCAACCCTGACTCAAAAGCTCTTCCCAATGCAATTTTTAAAGCCATGAGTTTAGCCATATTAATTTTCTCCTTGTGTGCAATGTGTCTTCAAAGTGAAACATTTTTTACCATAAATATACAATTCCACTCTTGAACTACATAGTTTATTTGGACCCTAACATACCCTACTTAAAAATCTCCAACTTGTGCTTTTGTCTATGAGTAGCTCCCATGCTCGTTCTGATAGCTTTGGTGTATCATTGACTCTTAATGATTTAAAAGGTGTTGTCACCTGAGTAAAGACTGTTATACAAAAAAATGACCTCCTCATCAACTTAGAGGTGAAAGACAGCATGACTGAAGCAAAGACCACAATTGCAAGCCTTGACTCCACACTAGCGCTGGTTGCACACTGTAAACCTGCTTTATAAAGCTTGTTACGAAGCCTAAGGGTGCGTTAGTGACCCTGCTAACTCAAGTTGTTAGACCAGGGGCAATGTTAGTGAAACTAAGGGAAGTTCAATGGGTCAAACCAACGAATCTGCTCACAAATATCTAGATATTTATCCCTAAATTTGCTCAAGAAAAGCAAGGAAATTCCAAAAAATCAAACTATTTGGGGAAATTCCAATCTGAAAAAGAAGGCAAATGGGAAAGAGCTGGAAAACAGGGCAGGTTCATTGCTTTTGCCCTAATGAACTCTATGAGGAGCTTGGAAACCCTAACTCGATTGCTACATAAGCAGTGAGAGGGCCATTGTGAAAGGGGTCAGAGCATTTGAAAGGATAGCCTACTAAGCTGTTGAGCATTGACTCATATCTGAAGAAGTGAGCTAGAAGAGAGAGAGAGAGAGAAGTGGAAGGGGCAAAGGAAGACTGATATAACGGATGGTTGTAATCACTCTTCCGTTATTAATACAGAACTATAGTTGTGTTCCCTACTCCATGGTGTCGGTAACCTTGTTCATT
Organism: Pinus tabuliformis; assembly: GCA_031772625.1. Classification (NCBI taxonomy): domain Eukaryota; kingdom Viridiplantae; phylum Streptophyta; class Pinopsida; order Pinales; family Pinaceae; genus Pinus; species Pinus tabuliformis. The sequence goes on along the minus strand of CM062819.1, from coordinate 1,343,314,565 downwards.
AATTTGTTCATTCGATACTTGTTTAGATGAGTAGTTTAGTTGTATGCAAATAGATGTTCATTATGCATTCTTATATTAGTTTTCAAGATCGTATGTTGTGATTGTGTTTGCCTTTCCTTTGTGCAGGAATTGATTTGGAGCTGGCTTTAAAGGAGTTCTTCTTGGCTTCATTGAGATCTCCAAACAAATCTAGAAGGAGACTTGAGGTAATCCTCTTTCCATACTTTGTTAATTGATGTTTGATAGATGAACATTTGTATAACTTGGTAGCTTCTGCAGATAATCTTACAGTCTGTCGAAGGTCCCGAGAAGGCCTTTGAGGGTAGTTTTCATTCTCCATACACCATGCATTTTACCCCATAGTAGAAATGGTCACTCCCTTGGGGACTATACATCTAGTTCCCGGTTTACCCAAACTCTTCTCAGTTCTCTCTTCCTTCTAAGAGCTCCCTACTCTTCTGCAATCCTTTTTTGATCCACCAAATATCTTGTTGCATCCTACTAGTATAAATTCATCTCAGAAACTAATCTTGAAAGCCCTCTATTTGACTGATTTCATACACTAACGTAGGTTACCAGGCTACATAGAGCTTTATAAAGCACTGTGCCTGTGTCCAAGGAGTGTTAGTGGACCTACTACTCTCTATAGCCACTGTTACAAAGCTTTAGTCTCCCATTTCCATGATTTCCAGTAGTATCTGTGGACCAAAAGGGATGGAAAATCTTCTCATGGGCTGAAATAAGATCTGTAACTATATTATGTCAGCAAAATTGGTGTCCTAGAAATTTATTTTTAGGAAAAAGTTTTGGTTTTTCTCTCTTAAAAACTTTTTTTTTGAAAGAAAGACTGACAATTTGTATTCATCCTTCTGTCAAAATAGTTGTAAGTTGCTTCATTTTGGTTTTCAGTAGTTGTTAGGAAATATTGGAAAAGAATCTTTTGGTTATGCATGTGTTGAAAGACTATAGATGCACAGACGAAACTATGAATATGTGAAAAATATGAATATGTAGAATAAAGCTTGTTTGCATCAAATTGAAATTTTTTTTCAAAGCATTGTTTTGCATGATTTATTGAGTCAAGAGTCTCACCATATTTCATACGTCAACACCCCTATTGAAGACAAATAATCAAGTACACATAAAATTTACATTAAAATCAATCAGTTACTCTTTTGAGCAAACCAACATTAGCTAGGCTAGGATCTTGGGATAAGCATGTGAGTGAACTGCCCAAGGTTGAAAACCAAAACTAGTGTCATTAATGAGCGAAAAATTCCTTCTGCACTCATATTACTGGGACCACTCCACTAACAATGAAGTGAAATACGAGACAACATCGGACTGTAATTGAAGGTAGCCCGCCTTCTCTTACAAATCCTTTGGGCATTCTGTGTACTGGGGGTCCCTTCGGGGATTTCGGAACTGAGTTAGGGACTCAGGTATCCTGCCCACACAACGTGTTGTCTACGACTATGTCCCCCCTGGTGATGTCTGTGATTTAAGGTATCTCTAGTGGCCAAACTTATAGGGACTTACACAAGGTGACTGGGATAGGCTGTCCTGGTACTAACACAGACGAATATACTCTGTCTTTAGTTTTTGGGAGGGTGCTTGTGAAGACTCGTCTTCACGAGAGTACTTGGACCCTCAATCTGAGGTTCAGGTGAAGCTCTAGGGTAACCATAACCGTACATTTGGCCATCCTTCTCTGTTATTCATTGAGATACTGGGTTTCATCTTTGGTGATCAGTCCTTATTAGACGAGGTAATTTCCCTCTATTTGCTGATTGATATATTTAGAGTATTTTTTATATTTTTAGGTACCTGAGTGCTATCATTTTTGAGACTTTAAAGAATATCACGATAAAATTTATTTGATAAAAATTAACGGTCACCGTGGCTACATCTGGCCCTTGTCGTCACTCCAGACGATTGTTAGGACTTCCTCCAACTTAACTGGATTCCTCCTCTTCGAGGGATCAGTCTCCTAGATCTCACACGGGATCTGTGTGGACAACTGACGATTCAAGTTTTCTGGAGGATTTCTTCACGGAAGGATTTCTTCCTCCCTTTAACACTCCGCTCATGAATCCGTTGGAACCTATCTTGGCTCCCGTGGTACCTGTACTTCCTGCTTCAGTAGGTGGAACATTCCCATCTATCTAGTCGATGAATCATGGGTTGTGGAACTTTAGGGACACTATTGGTCCTTTACCACTCCCCCAGTCGACAGTCTCCACAACACCGGTAATGGTGAATCTCGCTATCTTGTTTGTCCCAGGTACAACAACTCACATGACACCCTCTTTGAGTGGAACCCAGCAGATGCCAAGTTCCACCCCTATGGTGCCACACTGCATACCTTCGACAAGTGCCACATACAATGCTCCCTATAACACTCAATGCGGCACTATGGGTGCGGTTCTCGTTTACCAAAAATATGGTCAGATGCCAATGTACAGTTCAAACCCCCAGATTCATATACCTTGGGGGTTCCCAATATGCACATGCCAGTAGGGAACGTAACAGTTCCCCCTTCGTTCTCAGGCATGCATGGTCAGTCGCTAATTGACATGAGCGTTCCCTTTGTCAATCAAAACCAAATGGTTAGTTCTGTGTCGAGCGGGAATCCACAAGGGGTTCCCAACCAATCCATGGGGGCACCCTACTCACATACTCAAATGAGTCAAGGGGGCACCGCTTATACTAGGGGCAATTTGATACCCCAGTATCAAAATCCTCATGGAAATCCACAATACAACACCATACTGCAAAGCAACTGGTACACCACGTAACCCATGTACACTATGGGGAACCAAACGATGGGAGGAGCGCAAAGCTCCTCAAGTCATCCGTCATCACCATGGTCCGAGTCGGGGGCACCTAACTCTTTGCCTTTCTTGGCAATGTTGGATATACCCGACTTATACAAGCTGACAAATGACCCCATCTATCACAACTTACAATGGCCGCCGATCCCGCATAAGATACCAATGGACATCCCAAAGTTCGATGGAAAACAAGGGGAGGATCCGGGCACCCATATCACCACCTACCATCTCTGGTGTGTTTCAAACTCTATGGTGGATGATAGTGTTCGGTTACGTCTTTTTCCCTGCACCCTCACTAGCAACGGAGCGAAATGCTATATTGAGTTACCACACACGTCAGTAAACACCTTTGATACTTTAGCGATGGAATTCCTAAAGCATTTCTAGCTACCTATCCGCTATGAGACTGGGACAGAGCTCCTCACTTCATTTCGTTAGGATACCCACTATGACATTGACTTTGGGTCAGTTGAGACTGGTCTGGGATCAGTGGTACACACTTTGAGATTGTCTTTGGATCAGTGGAGAATGGTATGACTCATTCTCGATCAATTCTTCTTCTTCATGGTTCAACAGAGCTAAGTTAAGCAGAGCAGAGCCAGCAGAGCTAAACAGAGCTGAGCAGAGCAAAGCAGAGTTGAGCAAAGCAAAGTAGAGCCAGCAGAGCCAACAGAGCTGAGAAGAGCAAAGCAGAGCAAGCAAAGCTGAGCAGAGCTGAGCAGAGCTAGGCAGAGCAGTGCAGGGCACTGATGGCAGAGATAGTACAGTTGGACTTATGGATCAACAGTTGGAGTTCTCCCTAGTTGAGAGGGAGTGTTAAATTGACAACTAGGGCCAAACTCCATGTGGGTCAGCTTATTTATGGTAGTTGATATTTTTATTGGATCCCTCTCTTCGAGAGGTGTAGGATTGATCCAAAGATCATCCAATTCCGATAAGTATTTATGGAGATATGAATTTATTTTGATTATGTAATTATTATCAAGTCGACCAGCTCTTATGTAGGCTCTAGAAGCCCAAACGTCATGTCTATTCATCCTATATGTTTTTGGTATAAATAGATGAGGATTTGATTTCATTTGAACATACATTATTCATGTGATCTCCTCTCCACATCTTGGGTTTTTGTTAGGGTCCCACCCTAACCCCCTTATTTATGTCATGGGATCACGTCATAGTCAAGAGTCAATAAAGCCCATATTAATAATTGTAAGTGGTTAACCCGCAATTAATGACGGGACCACAGTTAGTTGCAAATGGGCGGAAGTATTAGTTAGATGGTAAATGGGCGGTAGTATTAGATAGATGGTATTAATAAAATCCACGATATTGGCTCGTGGTATTGCATGTATGAGTCATATATAAAGGATAGAGACTCCCTGCGAGGAGTATTGTGTCTTGTTTTGTAATCGAGCTCTGCTCTATTGGAGGTTGCCCCCTCGAAGAGGCCTGTGAACATTTCTCTCTGGATAATAAAATCATTGCTATTCTGTGCTCTGGGTATCTTTTCTTCGCATATTTTGTGTTCTCGGTATCTTTTCTTCGCAAATTCTCTATTTGGGTATCGCTTTGCAGGTTAAGAGCATAACAAGTGGTATCAGAGCACTTTCCAGGGCTCGGTGGGATCTCCAAATTTTAGCAAAAATTTTTTAGGCTAGAGACGTGTTCCGACGTCTTTAAACCACGGGATCTGTCATTAAGCGCATAAACCTGCGGATTTGGGGAGGCATGCACGCAGGAAATACAAGAGGTGGTCACGTCTGTTGGACTCCCTTGTAACCCCTGTGGGTACCCCTTCGAGTAGTAGCGCATTAGACAAAACCACGCACGGACTGTCTTCCACGTACCCTCTGGGTATATAGGAAGCCCCCTAGCTCCCTTGAAACCTCGCCATAGATAAAAACTTCGGCCGTCTTGTGGCTACAGTACACCGAGAACAGCACTCGGAGAGATTACTCGCCCGTACGATAGGGTAGTCGGGTTGTACGGCTAAGGGTACGGTCGATCCTCCTTAGTTAGAGCCCTGAAACATTGGGTCGAGTACTACTGTCAGACCCTTATGTATATTGCGATTTGTAGCACCTGACACTCCCCAAGACCATAGTTCCCTTTCTCTCGAGGGATCACACATCATCTCCAGATCAACGGCAGCAGTTGTTCCACCATTCAGATCTCTCAGATCCACCAGATCGGACATTCCAGATCAGCAGCAGCAGTTGTTCCACCATTCAGATCTCCTAGATTCGCCAGATCGGACATTCCAGATCAGCAGCAGCAGTTGTTCCACCATTCAGATCTCCCAGATTCGCCAGATCGGAGTAGTGGGAAAGGGTTCCTGTACCTGGATATAATTTTCGTAGGACTTTTGGTGGCATTGACATTTTGAGGATTTGGCGACTGCAGTATTGATCAGAAAGGAGTAAAACTCCGTTAGGAGTTTTCAAAAAAAAAAAAAAAAAAAGGTCTGAGATCTTCCAGGGCGCTTATTGGTGACCTAGCCCATCAGAATCAGGACGACGAGCTGAGCAAGGTGGTACCATTCAATTCTTAGTAAAAAAATTTTCGGCGGTCCCAAATTTTCGTCAGACGGGTGTATGGTAGAAACTCGCGCTCAAGCAATGGCCAATGAAAGGGTAGAAAAACTAGAAGAAGAGGTGCACTCCCTCCACTCTGTGGTGGAAAGGATCGAAAATCATCTTAAAGGATTAGATTGCCTACTACAGGACAAGGGCAAGGAGCCAGCCCACGAGGAGGCGTATAAGGGTCATGAATACCATGAGGGGGAGTCTAGCCACTCTCCTCACGTCTGGCACACCCATCCACCACCCAATCAGAGACCTCCCAAGTTGGATATGCATAAATTTGACGGTTCTCACACGTCCGCATGGCTAGCACAAATGGAGCAGTATTTTCAATTGAATCATATCATAGATGAGGGGACTAAGCTTATGGTGGGCACCATGTACTTGGACAGTGAACGATGGCAATGGAAGGAATGGTATCAGCGTTGCAATGGACAATTTAAGAATTGGGGCCAATTTACCAAAGCTCTTCGAAATCGCTTTGAACAGGAAGACTCTTTTTTGGGGCGTCTCACTAAGCTCCGACAGACGGGTACAGTGGATGAATATATTACCGCTTTTGAAGCCTTAGCCTTCCGCACTAAGGGTCTCACAGATGAATTCTACATGGAATGCTTTATCAGCGGTCTTAAAGAAGCCATCAAAGCTCAGGTTCTACTCCACCATCCCCCCACATGGAACGAGGCTTGCCAGGTAGCCCGTAAGGTGGAACGGGCATTAGCAGCTCAGTCCAGCCGCCCCAACTTTCCCGCTAAAGGTCGTCCCTCACAGGCTCCCAATATGACCCAAACACTTAAGATTCAAAAGGTGTCACCTGCAGAAATGGCCGAAAGAAGGAAGCAAGGACTATGTTACTACTGTGATGAAAAATATTCCCCGGGTCATAAATGCAAAGAGCACAAGTTTTTTCAAATAGATGCCACTGACTACAGCTCCACCGAGGAAGATCCACCACTTGAGGAACCAGAGGCGACCGAAGAAGATAACCAACAGGAGATGGTATCTGATGAACCAATGATTTCGCTACATGCATTGACAGGAATTTCTTCACCTCAAACTCTCAAAATCAGGGGTTTTCTTAAACATCGGCCAGTAATAGTTTTGATTGATAGTGGAAGTACCCATAATTTCATCCACCAAAAGATCGCTGAAGCAGCACATTGTTATGTCCGAGCAGTTTCTAACTTCCAAGTCCAGATTGCAGATGGAGGCACAATGAAATGTGAAGGTCGCTGTGAAAATGTCAAAATTCAAATGGGGGATTATCAATTGAAAACCCACATGTTTGCAATACACATGGGGGGTTGCGACATTGTCCTAGGTGCGGAATGGCTCCGCACTCTTGGGCCAATCACAATGGATTTCCAGGAGTTATATATGAGTTTTAAGCAGAACAACTACACACATACCCTCCGTGGGCTACAAGCGGGAGCCCCTTCTATCATAAGCTCGCATCGTATGGAAAAATTGTTAAAAAAGGGCCATCATGGAGTAGTAGCTCAATTTAATGCCATCCAGGTAGTAGATACCATGTCTTCGCCAATTCATCCTGAGATGCAACAGATTTTGAATAAACATCGGACGGTCTTTGACAAACCTCATGAACTTCCACCCTCGCGAGGGGAACATGATCATAGCATCACATTGGTCCCAGGGGCCCAACCCCCAAATGTGCGGCCATACAGACATCCGTTCACCCAAAAGAATGAAATTGAAAAAATCATCAAGGAATTGTTGGAAGCAGGTGTCATTCGTCCTAGTATTAGTCCTTACTCATCTCCAGTCGTCATGGTCCTCAAGAAAGATGGGGAGTGGCGGATGTGTCCAGACTTCAGGGCCCTCAATAAGTTAACAGTCAAAGATAAATTTCCCATCCCAGTGGTTGACGATTTGCTGGACGAACTCAATGGGGCTCAATTCTTCACTAAATTGGATCTTTGCTCAGGCTACCACCAAATTCGCATGAAGGAAGTTGACATTCCCAAGACAGCTTTCAGAACTCATGAAGGCCATTATGAGTTCTTGGTCATGCCATTTGGTCTCTGTAATGCCCCCTCTACTTTTCAGAGCCTTATGAATCACCTCCTCAGACCATATCTCAGAAAATTTGTCCTGGTCTTCTTCGATGACATCCTCATCTATAGTGGCACTTGGGCGGCACATCTTAAGCATGTAGATATCCTCTTGCAACTGCTCAGCAAGCATAAACTATTTGTCAAAATGTCTAAGTGTGCGTTTGGCATGGAAGAAGTTGAGTATTTAGGCCACATTGTGGGCCGTGAAGGTGTCAAGGTTGATCCCAAAAAGATCCAGGCAATGCAAGAATGGCCTCAACCTAAGACCTTGAAAAGCTTGAGAGGATTTTTGGGTCTCACAGGCTATTATCGTAAATTTGTCCGCAACTATGGCCGCATAGCGAAGCCCCTGACGCAACTTCTCAAGAAAAATTCCTTCTTCTGGAACGAAGAAGCACAACAGGCATTTACCGCTCTCAAAACCGCCATGTGTTCCACTCCGGTCTTAGCACTACCGGACTTCACCAAAACATTTGTCATTGAATCTTATGCTTCGGGAACAGGTATTGGAGCAGTCTTAATGCAAGAAGGGCGACCATTGGCCTTCACCAGCCAACAACTAAGTGGGAAGAACTTGGGCCAATCTACCTATGAGAAGGAAATGATGGCCATCTTACATGCAGTTGAGACCTGGCGACCTTACTTGTTGGGGCGACGTTTCCAAATCCGCACAGATCATCACAATCTTAAATATTTTTTGGAGCAACGCCTATCTTCCCCCCAACAAAATAAATGGTTAGCCAAAATGCTGGGTTATGATTATGAGATCATTTACAAGAAAGGGAAAGACAACAGGGTAGCAGATGCATTGTCACGCCAATTTGAGGAGGAAAGTACTCTGCTCGCAATATCCCTCCCCATTCCAGACTAGATTGAAGAGGCTCGCGGGGAATGGTTTTCACATCCTGAGCTCTCCCAACTCATTTCTCAATTACAGGCAGATCCTAATTCCAGCAAGGGCTACTCGTGGCAGAATGATATTCTTCGCTACAAGGACAGAGTCGTCATATCACCAACATCCACCCTCAAAAGTCGCATTTTGGCAGAATTGCACTCCTCTCCCATTGCAGGACATTCGGGCTTTCAGAAGACATACGCTCGCACCAGAAGATCATTTTTTTGGACCGGCATGAAACAGGACATCCTTACTTTTGTAGCAAAATGTGACGTCTGTCAACGCCACAAGGGGGAAACCGTCAACACACCAGGCACATTACAACCATTGCCCATTCCGGCGTCAATTTGGATGGAGGTCTCCATGGATTTCATTACAGGTCTTCCAAAGTCTGGGAACAAATCAGTCATCATGGTGGTTGTGGACCGACTATCGAAGTATGCTCATTTCTGCGCTCTACCCCAACCATTCACACCTACTTTGGTTGCTCAAACTTTCATGGATCAAATCTTCAAATTGCATGGCATGCCCACTTCGATTGTGTCCGACCGCGACCCAATCTTCACCAGTAATTTTTGGTAGGAGCTCTTCAGACTACAAGGCACTCAACTCAAACTCAGTACTTCATATCATCCGCAAACAGATGGTCAAACCGAAGCCGTCAACAAATGCCTAGAAACCTACCTGAGGTGTTTCACTTCAGAAAAACAACACCTTTGGGCACAGTGGTTACCTCTGGCGGAATGGTGGTATAACACCAACTATCATGCCACCACCAAAATGACTCCCTATGAAGCAGTCTATGGACAACTTCCGCCGTCCCCTACTTCTTATCTCACGGGGTGCTCCAAAGTAGAAGCAGTGGATCAACTCTTACAACACCGTGCAACCATGCTGGCCCACTTGCGCGAGAATCTTCATCAACCTTAGAACCGTATGAAGCAACAGGCTGACCAACATCGCTCAGAGCGCCAATTTCAAGAAGGGGATCAGGTCTTTTTGAAGCTACAACCATATAAGCAAACATCACTCAAAGACAAGGGCTGTCAAAAGCTCTCTCCAAAATTCTACGGACCATATCAAGTACTTCAGCGCATTGGAGAAGTGGCTTACAAGCTGGCTTTGCCACCTACAGCAAAAATCCACCCAGTTTTCCATGTATCATGCCTCAAGAAAGTGATTGGGAACAATTGCCGAGTTCAAACCAGTCTACCTGAATTGGATGAAGAAGGATCAATCTGGCTTCAACCTGAACAGGTTCTAGACACACGAGACAAGCACCTGCATGGCCGCGTGATTAAGGAGGTCCTAGTCAAATGGAAAGACACCTCGCCGGAAGATGCAACTTGGGAACCAGCCGCTATTCTTCAGCAGTTTCCGCAGCTTCAGCCTTGAGGACAAGGCTAGTCTTAAGGGGGAGGGCATGTTAGGGTCCCACCCTAACCCCCTTATTTATGTCATGGGATCACGTCATAGTCAAGAGTCAATAAAGCCCATATTAATAATTGTAAGTGGTTAACCCGCAATTAATGACGGGACCACAGTTAGTTGCAAATGGGCGGAAGTATTAGTTAGATGGTAAATGGGCGATAGTATTAGATAGATGGTATTAATAAAATCCACGATATTGGCTCGTGGTATTGCATGTATGAGTCATATATAAAGGATAGAGACTCCCTGCGAGGAGTATTGTGTCTTGTTTTGTAATCGAGCTCTGCTCTATTGGAGGTTGCCCCCTCGAAGAGGCCTGTGAACATTTCTCTCTGGATAATAAAATCATTGCTATTCTGTGCTCTAGGTATCTTTTCTTCGCATATTTTGTGTTCTCGTTATCTTTTCTTCGCAAATTCTCTGTTTGGGTATCGCTTTGCAGGTTAAGAGCATAACAGTTTTTGGAGAAGGAGATACACTAATGAAGGATGCTCTAAAATGATGCACTAATCCAACGCAGTACACTTAGCCACAGTAAGGAAGACATTATTACGCTGCTAATAGAGATACATATACGTTGGCAAACAATGAAGATATTACACTGTCCAGGGAGCTACCACATAAGCAGGTCATGAAGGTTTGTTCATGATATTACGCTGTCCAGGAAGCACCATATACGCAGGTCATAAAGGTCTGGTCACAAGGGAGGATATTACGCTGTCCAAGAAGCACCATATACACAGGTCATGATTCGCTGTAAGTGGAAACACCCCAATCCAATCCACAGTAAATGAAGACACCATATACACAGACAAAGTGGAGGCGTATTAGATGTAGTCAAGGTAACAAAGCCACCGTCATGATAACCTAGCCACAGTAAGCAGCAGAAGGATGATCTACATACACTGTAATGGGAGTCAACAACATGAAGATTCTATACGACACAGTCTATACGCACCCATGGAACATGCGGCCTTGGAAACATCGGAATGCATACATGTCAACGTTGGACAGTCATATACTTATATAAATGCTGGACGCTGGGCAATAATGTAATCACCGGACAGTCTTATATATATGTTGGAGTCATGGCAATCGATATGCTGGACCTTATCCACATTATCTATACGCTGTTCAATGAAGACCTTACCACACAGTCTCTACACGTTGAGCAGTCAATCAATACACTGGACCTTATCCACATTATCTATACACTGTTCAATAAATACCTTACAATGCATTCTCTACACGTTGAGCAGACAATCGATACAATGTTCTATGATGGAAACTCATACGTTGTTATGTGTATGTAGAAAACTCAACGCTGTTATGTATACGCATGTCATGTATACAACACAGTCATGGCAATACATTGCTATGTATATGCAGAGACTGATATATAACACATCCGCTGCAAATGAACATATATACGCATATGGGTAGTATGAGCAACATGATGTATATGGGTAGTATGAGCAGCATGATGCATGATGTATGAGATCATGAGCATCATGGTAAATTTAATCATGTGCATGGGCAGCACAATGATGCATGGAGCATGGACAACATCATAGTAAATGTAATCATGAGCATGGGCAACTTGATGGTGGATGAGACCATGGAAAGATGCAACATGATGAGCAGCATCAAGATGAGAGCAGCTCAATCATCTAGATCCAGCATTGTGATGGGGCAGCATGGTGCTACATGGTAAGGTGCGGCAAATGGATGAGGTGCAGCACTATGATAGGTGAAGCCATCACCTTGGAGAATCAGTTGAAGCAGAATGTCTTCAACTGATCTCATCGTTATATGAAATGATCTATGCTAGATCTAGATAAGTCAAAGTGTTGACTTCTGTTGTAAATGTATTATCTCTCTCTCTCTCTCTCTTTCTTGCTGAACTTTGAAGAAAAAAGAAGATTTGATCAAAGGGTTTCCCCACACATTGTGGGGTTTGTCCCTGGCTAGTGCCACATCTTGTGTCCTCTTGTCTTGGTTTGTCTTCTATGATTTATACTTATGTTCTATCTACAATTTATCTTAATGTTGATGTGATTGCTAACTGTGAGAATTTAAATAAATTGCTCTAGCATAGAACATACCAAAAAGTCAACACTAAGTTTGTTTTTTGAAGTGTTTTTGTAAATCCCTCTGGCAAACAATTTATTTATATGATTACATTTGTTAGTGTTCAACATTCCTTCCTGCTGGTCATTCCTCTCCCCAATGATGAAATGTAATGCCTTCTATCTATCTTTATCGTGTTGAGCAGCATAGTCTGCATTCTTTGTTATCCTTTTTCTACATCTGAATTTTGTCTTGTAGGACATGGAACTCATGGATTTATAAATATCATTAGACTACAACATTTGATGGTGTGAGATACTATTAAATGCTGAGAGAAATGGAATCTAAGTTGGTACTATAGTACTAGTTATGCAATATGATTATAAAATTATATCTTGCATCGTTTGAGGCACAAACTAGCCACTTAGTGGCTTATCCTTGTTAAATATTGTTGTTTTTACCTTATAATCTATATTTATTTCACCATTCATTCCACACATGGGAGTGTATCTAGTTTATTAGAGCTACTATGAATTAAAAACCAAAATGTATTGTGTTAATGTTAACACATGTCCTCAACATGCATTTTGATTCCCATGCAAAGAGCTAAGTGTATGGGAACGATTAACAACAAATAGAGTTCAATTATTATGGAGGCTTTCATGTCTAATAAGTGGTCATAGTAACAACTATTGTGCACATGGGGTTGTTATTTTCTATAGATATCAATAAAAATTTTGTTTTTTGTTTTTTTTTTTTTTAGATTTTATTGAATGTGAGAGGTATTCAAAAAGGAGGACATTGAATTATTTTTAAAAGATAATGAAAAATACATGCAGTAATAGAACTATTTAAGAATATGGTATTTTTGGAAAATGCATTAAATTTCATACAGTACAAGATCATTTGCACTGTATGATTTTGTTTTTCTACTGAAATGAGATGAAGGGAGGAAAATGGGGATGGAAGGAAACCAAAAAGAGGAAGCATATGGGTCACATTTGACTAAAATAGAACTTGAAGCTTGGTTATCAAGTGCATTACTAGATTATTTAATTGATTACGTATAAGTAGACCATATTGGCTCAACAATAGGACCAACAAATACAAAAGTATAGGTTGGGGAAGACGTAAATATTGCAAAAGGTGTAAGTACCTAAAGCCCTAGCTAGTAATGTATCTCTCTATAATATACGGGCCAAGAGGTAGTCTAATCTCCCCACTCAATACATTTATTCTTTTTTGGATTCTTCCTTATTCTTCCTCCACTTACACCTCTTTTTGTAAATAGTCAAGAAGTGAAACTTTATGTTAGGCCTTGAATTGGTGTTTTATATTTGACTTTTCTCATGCCTTAAGGAGAAGGGATATGAGGTAAGACTAAATTGTTATAAACACAGGATAGACAAAATTAATAAGACACCTATATTTAAACCCTCTAGTTTATTCCTTCTTGTAGGCATGCTCTAGAGACAAGTTAAGTGCACTTGAAAATGCACAAAACGTAGAATGTTATAGAGGGAAGTTAGGTAAACAATAACATGGCCTTTTATTTGTTGTGTGCGTTGAAAAGTGTAACTAGGTTCGATATTCATAATAACATGTAGATATGATTTTATGTAATGAGATGTAAATAAGAAAAATGAAAATATTTTGTTGACTTGCTTCATGTCTTTCATGAGCAAGGATTTTGTTTTCGAGTCAAGACTCCCATTGAGAGTCTTTAGGATTTATTTTTCATCTAGTCATAAAATGTAAGAGTCATTTTCATGTAATCAAGTCATGTTACACTTTGTAAAAAGTCATCTTGTCTATGTAAAAGTATCCTCCCAGAACTTGTCACCTAACCTCTTCAAGTCGACCTACAACGATGAAGGAATATGCTATAACAAGTCGGCCTAATCTCATGTTGTCAAGTCGGCCTAAAGACTCAGTGAAGACATGTATAAATAGCCTAACTCGGCCTCATTTGTAGACACACAGTTCAGACAAGCAATTCGATATGATTTCGACTAGAGAAGTGCAAAAATGAGGCAGAAGAAAGGTATGAAGAGAGGACCAGAAAGAAGTGTGAAGAAGAGGCAGAAGGAAGGTATGAAGAAAGAGAAGTTTCTTTTGGGAATATGAAGAGGACCAGAAAGAAGTGTGAAGAAGACTCAAAAGGAAGGTATGAAGAAAGAGAAGTTTCTTCTGGGCATATGAAGAGGATTCTTCTGGGTAGAAGTAGAATTCTTTTGGGTATGCAAATTAGAATTCTTCTAGGATCTTCGAAGTAGGTTTTCTTCTCGGATAGCAAAGGAAGAATCTTCTGGGGCAGCAAAGGAAATAATCATCTAGGTAATCAAAGTAGAGACCAAGTTTCTCTATAGAATACCTAAAGACTAAGATTCTCTAGGAAAGTTGTGAAGGTGAAGTGGAAAGGATAAAGACCAATTTTCTCTAGAAGGAGATGAAAGGAGCAGTTCTAGATCAAGAATAAAGGTGAAGGAAGGAAGAGGTAGAGCATCAATATTGGTGACAAGGTTCTTGAGAGGATACTAGGGTCAAGGGTTTGTGTCAATGTCTTGGTACTTATCAATTGAAGGTCTAGAAGAAGAATTTTGATTGGGTTTTCCTCTCAAGAGGTGAGGGGTTTTGGCCATGGCTAAAGAAGCCTACATACTGTGTCACTTGTCTTTTATGCATATTGGTAATTGTCTTAATGAGAGAACACATTAATAATCTAACAAAGAAAAGACTATAAAATTAAGAATTAAAAGTGCATCACAAGCAATTATCAAGCAGAGAAATTGTTATCATTGAATGCCCTAGATTTCTCAACATGGAATCAAAGCTCAGGTGCTGAAGACAATAAGGGGGAGTCAAAACAAGTTGACACACAAGAATCGATCTTCAAATAAAGCATCAAAGTAAGTCGAAGTCTATCAACGAGATCAAGATCTACATCAAAGAAGCCCTAGATCGAAGAAGGCAGAAAGAAAGACCGAAACACTAGAATCACTTCAGATATCATCACATCATCACAGGAGTGAAAGCTCTTCAATTCAAGAAGGATCGTGAATCAAGCTCTCTCTCATCAATCACTCAAGAAGAAAGCCCCCTATCAACATCGAGATTAAGGAGGAAGCAAGAAAAAATCTTACAAGTAAGTCTATGACCATATATGATAATATCAAAATGTCTTTTTGGAAGGAAGGCAATAAATTGGTTGGGGCTGTAAATTTCCTTACATGGAAGAAAAGAACTTACCTAAATCTCATTGAGAATGAGTTCATGGATCACATTAAGGGATCAATAACCTAGCCCCAAAAATAAGATACTCAAGCTCATGTTAGATACATGATGGGGGAAGTGAGAGTCCAAAGGATTATTATAGAATCTATAAAAGACTCTCTAATCCCGTATGTATCAAAATTGGAGAATTCAAAAGCTATATATGACAAACTGGTAGAGTTGTTTCCCGTAAGTACCGCAGGAGAAGTAATATCCTTAAGAAAAGAACTCTACAAACTGAAGATATCCAAGGAAGATGGAATAGCCTCATACTTCATGAGGATATCAAATATTCGAGATCAACTACAAGAACTAGGAGAAGTTATGCCTGATCGAGAGATGACCACAGTGGTAGTAAATGCACTACCAAAAGAATGGGGTAACTTCACTTCAAGTATATATGGGAAGAAAGAGACTACTCCATTTCAAGATCTATGGTCACTCTTTAAGATTGAAGAAACTAGACTGAAGGAAAATATTGATGTCGGACCAAGTGAGAAGAATCAAGCATATGCTACAATGACAAGAAGAAAATGAAAATTTGGAAAGTTCGGTCCTCCAAAGAAAAGGAAGAACATAGATAAGATAAGATGCTATAGATTTCATGAACTTGGGCATTATAAAAGAGATTGTCCTAATCGTAGTAAGGACAAGAGGAATAAGGAAGAAGCACACATTACTGAAGAAGTGAAAGAACCCGAGTCAAAGAAACCTAAGAATGAAGAAGTAAAATATCTCTACTAGGACTGAGATAATCTTCTTCTCTAGAAGGTACTTTCCACTTGTAAATAATAGATAGGGTGTAGTTTAAATAAGATAGGATGCATCATATTGGAAAATAGCATGATAGAAGAATTAGTAGTAAGAGCTGGTGACATGAGAAGCACAAAATATGTCTGGTACAAATCCTACTGATTACAAGGAATAGGAAGCTCTTAGTAAACCTCATTGATACTTATAGAAAGAAGTAGGGGTCATCATCGACTGGGATCATCATAGTCAATAAAGGAAACATTTGATAGGTAAGGATATGGAAGATCCTCAAGTTTCTCTGATGGAATCCTTGTCAAAGGATTCACCAATCTAGAAAGGAAGCAAAAATTTTTCTTCAGGAATTCCAACTCATGGGATTCAAGGGATGATGGTATAATGACATAACATGAAAGCATGGTAAAGTCCTTTCGAATGAAGCTACTACAGGAAGTTTGGATTACCAAAGGAAATATGGGGTATGTATTCTTTCATAGATTATTATAAAGTCATGTCATATGGTTGCAGGTAACAAGGATCACTACTTCTATTTTGAGAAGCATGAGAAAAGGAAATGAGTCTCCTCCGATGAAAGAATGTCAGAAAGGCATGAGTCACACTAGATGAAATCAACATAATATGTCCTCATATGAAGTATGAGGTGGTTGACAATGATTAAGGAATTCTGATTGGAAGCTCCTGAGAATGAAGTGTGTGAAGAGACAAGAAGAGATCATGATAATATGAAACGATGGTAGAAGGAATTCAACATCTGAAGTCCAAGAATATGTGACTAGAATATGTCCCGGAAAGATGTGAAGACTCTGATGGAAGTCAGAAAAAGATAGAGATCTTTGACACTGAATGTCTGTTGGAGATGTGTCAATCTGCATGTAGGATGCTGATACTTACAAGAAGATGTCATGGTGAAATATCATCACAAAGATAATTTTGATGTGAAGTATTCATTGATTATTTTTTAACTACATCTGGTTGGGCTTATGTAGGACTATTAAATGGAATATATGTGAATGACTTCCAAGAATACCATATAGAAGGATATAATGTCCTCCCAAAAAATATGGCATGAAAGCAAAATGACATGAAGTAAAGCTAGATGGAAAATATGATGGTTCACTTTCTGATGAGTTAAGAACATGAAAAACTCATGGATAAAAGTGATGAATGATCCGTGCCCTATGTAGAAGTTACCAAAGATGAATAATCTTGACGAAGAAGAAATTCATGACATCAAAGGAAGGATCTCTTCAAATAGCGGGTTGTTTCAGGATCTCCACATGAGGAGCTATGATAGGTCCCTGCTTAAGAGGGATCCTGAAAAGAAGTTTCTTACTTGGAAGAAACTTGGAAAATTCCTAAGTAGGGAGCTTAGGTACATTTCTTTAATGGAATATGTCCTCCTGGTTTGAAAATGAGAAGATAGACATGTCGTTATGTTCTCAGCAGCAGTGAAGAGATAAAACAGTAAGGGCCAACAAAGAGCTTTAAACATCCATCAAGGCCAAAGCTGAAGGAAAACACTTGTCAGAGAATGAATCTTGATTTTAATAAATGCTATGTTCAACTTGATTTAGAATTAGAATCCTAATAGTTTTAAGTTTCTAGAGCTGTCAATTAGTAGTAAGTTGCTTTTAATAGTTAGTTTAATAAGTCAATAGACGTCAGTATAAGGAGAATTCAAGTTCCCCTCATGCTTGAGGAGGAATCTCAGTTTGGTAGAAGAGCTCTATATATAGGAGAAAGAGAAATGTAATAGGGGTTGGAAATTTATGAAAAAAAAGCTCTGATATTTGGCTTATGAAAAGACTCTGTTTTTTTTGGTAATACAGTATTGGCTTATGCTTCTCAAGAATCATAAAGAGTTCAATGTAATGAGTTTCTTCTGTTGTCTTTTCATGTTATCTACAGTGTTATGAGTATGTGATTACTTAGAAATCGCTTGCAGTGCTCTAATTTCCTTCATATACTCATAAACTGCCTTCTATGTGTTTGGTGTGCTCTACATATGTTGAAATCTGAATGCCTTGACTTCTATACAAAAGCCAACCCTGCTGTTAATACTGAATCATATATGACTCCATAAGCCCAATGGATACTTGTTAGTTGTGTTTCCACCATTTTCATTTCTTATTTGTTTCACAAGAGTTAGCCATCTTGATCATAATCAAAAACCTTTAATCCTTTGAGAGAGCCCTCTCAGGTTGGGGAGGCTAAACCTTAGCCTAAAGTAGGTTTGAAACAGTTACTTGAAGTCTTCCTGGTCAGCAGCCTTCTAGGTTCTGATTTTGAGATAACAGAAGGTATGCAACATGGGTACTCCTTGGATGCAAAATTAAATTATGCATCCAACGAGTGATCCCACTTGAAATTTGAATAAAATCATAGGGAGGTAAGTTGAAAATACAAGTTGAAAAAGTAATTTTTTCTTCTTTTTTTTCCTCCAAAACTTGATGAGTTAATCTAATCTTATTTTATTATTTCCACTATTATTCTATAATATTCGTTAGGAGGCCCATTTTAGACCTCAAAATTTCTCTAATGCATAAATAAATTCAACACTCTAAAAAACTCCCTAAGACACTAGAACTTTAAAGACTAAACAATTGAGACTTATCATTCTTCAAAATCTCTATTAGATTTTGAGAAAATTGACCAAAAAAAGTACGAGGGAAAAACATTTTATCTATTAATTGCGTCGAGCGGTACTCTTTAGCCCAAAATGGTAGAGATGTTGTAATGTAATGTTTAACAATTTGACTAAGTCAAATTACATAAAAATTAAATTAAAATGAAAATAAATAAAAATATTAATGTAATGTATGTAAACATTTAAACTCAGAAGAAGAAGAAAATAATAATAATAATAAAAGTGGTCTATGATATTGGCTCATAGTAGTGAGAACCCATGGTATTGACCTATAGTTTATATGTGGAATATAACCTATTTAAACAAGAAAATTAAATCAATCTAGATCTATCTTAATTCTAGATTTACCAAGGGTCTAGAAGAATCAAATTTTGGATATGCAAACCTCTTTTAGAGTGAAAATAGATTTAACCTCTCAATCCTTGTTAGATTTGAAACTAAAATAAATCTAAACTAATTAAACTACACTTTTACAATAATAATTCATCAAATTATTGATTAACAATATTAAATTAAAACTATACTATGAATACTCTGAAGTATTAAATAATTAAATTACATAGTAATGTTGACTTTTCTGGCAATGAAATTTAATGCTAATAATTAAATTACATAGTAATGTTGACTTTTCCGGCAATGAAATTTAATGCTAATAATATTCGTCAGGCATTATAATATTTAATGAACATAATTTTTTTCCAAATATCTTAATGGAGAGTCGCTATACCAAACTATCTTCCCAAACTTTCTCTATTTCCATGATTGGATTTCAAAATGTAAGGTATAGTTAATTTGCTTTGGTGCCTTTAAAGCCATGGAAATAGAGAAAATATTAAATTGAGGTGACAAAAGTTTGTGGATACGTAAAATCTAATGTTGACCTAAACTAAATTGAGGTGACAGAAGTTACCTAAACTACCATGTGATGCGATGTTGAGGCAGTCAAGCCATCACACATTACCTGCTTCATCACCTTTTTTTTTTTTTTTTTATCAAAAGTCTATGATTCACAACTTTAACTTTATTTTTTTATTTTCCATTTTTTTCTTTTTCTTTATTTTTCATTTAAATATAAAATCATGGAGAACATTTAAATATGGTGATGTCGAATAAATATTACTATGGTGATGCCAAATAAATATGGTAAGTGGCTAATTTAAAATTTTTTTTTATCACATTTCAAGATGTGAGTTAGCAAAAAAATTTATATATAGTTTGAGAAAATAAGTATAAGAAAATTTCATTGTTATTTATTAATATTAATATACTATAAATAATAATATATATTTATTTTAATAGGCATATTTATTTTGGAATAAGGTTTTCATAATTTTACTTTAATTATTAGGTGGATAGTAGATATCTAACATTCATGAAATATTTTGGAATATTCTTAATAGTATTCACAAATCAAAGGTTGCGATTTATCTTAAAAGTAGTTATGCTCTTTTTATTGATGTAATTAAATTGGTTAATTAACATATGTCATATGAAGAGGTGCCATATGAAATGAAATATGGTTTTCTTAGACATTTAGTATTGATAAACCATGGTATTATACAAAGCCTATTTACAAATTAAGAATCTCAATGGTAGAATAGATGACGTATATATATATTTAACTCATATATTAATTTCTTTTATAACTAGCGCAACCATATAAATTAAATGGTTGGTAAATGACGATATATATCAATTCATAATAAGCATCAAAACACTTACTTTAAGATACGTCTCATGATAGATTATTATTATTGTTAATTATAAAAAGAATTAACATTTTTTTTTGTAAGTTGAAGATTTTCTATTAAGTCATAAGAAAGGTACATCGTAAGAAGCTTGAATTCAAAACACCTCCAACCTCATTCATACTAGACTTGTTGGCTAGATGGTAATGGAAAAAAGACATTGACAACAACAAAGGGAAACTTAAAGACCATAAGAAAATTGCCCAAAGTAACCAAAAAATCCCAAGGATCCAAATACAACCCTTGGTCATCCTTAATCAGCTGCAATACCTAAAGTCAGGTCATCTACACCATTGTCATGTGGTGGAGGAGGATGAAAGGCTTCGTGAACATGAGCCTCCATATGATCCATCCTACCTTCAAGAGGGTCCAACCTCTCCTGAATCCTCTTCTGACATCAATGAAGGAAGACCATCATATCCAACATATGCCACTGATTATGTTGGAGGTCGTTCATAAAAGCTATAACCTCATTACAATCATCACGCCGATCATGAGCCAACTGCTTCACCAATGTTGTAACCTGATGAATCTGCGCTTCCAGAGAATCAAAGGGAGGAAGTAAAGCTACCCGCCTAGGCTAGTTGGCAGGTTATTGTTCTACCTCTTCCCCATAGTCTTATTGTTTGGCTCGGTGCACTATACCTTGGCCACGAGGACCTGCGCCTCAGTGAATGCGTCCTTGTTGGAACTACATATATCTCCAGATATTCACCACATATTTCCCACACAAAATGTTCAACCCAATGAACCATCTACCATGAGGAACCCAGGACACCTCTCTAGTTAACAAGCCAAAGCCAGAAGCATACTTCCAATCTCTAAAATACCCATTGGTACAATGACGACCACATTCCTCCCAATATTCTAGGTCATGCTAGCGACCACCCTCTCTAGTCATAGACGACCTCTACAAACACTATAAACACGAACTCCTCCAACCCCCTGACCTGCAAGTGCCTCCTAGACCCCACACCATAAAATAGAATCCCTAGGGCTATAGACCCACCACCCCACAAGCCCTCCAGAGGCGAAAAAATACAAAGTTAAAGGACATGGGCCACAACTGGGCTACCTCCATCACCATCATCCACCCCATCAAGCACCAAAACACACCAGGCACCTCTGAAGTGACCATACCAGATTCACCAAATAACAATTTCTGAACATAAAGTAAAATTAAATAGTAAACCTTTACCCGCACGATGGTGAATAAGGAAACTAGACAACACATGTGATGAAAACTCGTCCATCTTAGTGACTAATGTGCCTTGACTCCAGTAGTTTTCCCACCACCAGAACTGTCCAAACTTAACTAGGGTCCCAAATAATTATGCCTCGAGCCACCTCCTTGACAGAATTGAAACCATTAACTCTTGAATTATTGATTGTCTTTGCATTCATAGAGCGGAGGACAGGGGATGGTTGTGAAAGATAGCCACCCTACGCTCCAAGGAAGATAATCCCCACTAATGTCTCACAACCCATTCCCTGAAACCAATAGTCATGACCCGCGACAAACCAAACAACACAAATACCCATTTCTCTTTCTCAAAACTTCATATCTCGCTTGCTCGTAATGGATTCCCCAACACACCTCTGAATTTTAGCTGGCACGTGGGAGGGGATTAAATGTGCCACTCTTGAACCCTTGTTGTAGGTTTTAACCCCGTATAGAAATTACCTGCATACGAATTCTAAAACACAGAAAATAAACAATGCGAGAGCATAACACATAAAACACATATACACATAGATTTTCCCCTAGATCCCAAAACTGGGACTACCATCTTGATTTTTCATTATGTTCCTTTCAATGTTACAATACATATTTATACATGTCTAAGCATCCAATACCATGGACGAAAAACCATCGTGTCTAAAACCATGGACCGAAAACCATCGCATCCAAAACCATGTGCGAAAATCATGCACAAAACCATAGGTATGTTCGCAAAACCATAGGCTAGTCATGGAAAGAATAACACAACCCAAAATTCTCCCACTTGTTGTTTTCTTTCCACAGGGGACCACAAGAGAGCTTAGACATTTATCTAGCCCTGCAACGCCCATTGTTTCTCTACACCAAGAGAACTTCTCAGAGCTCACAAATTTTGTCAATGCATTTGCAGTATTCTTCAAAGTGTCCACCTTTACCAACAACACCTTTTTGTCTTCTATCATATCCCTCACAAAGTGATACTGAACATCAATGTGCTTTGTCTTTGAATGGTAAGCAGGGTTCTTTGCCAAGAAAATTGCACTTTGGTTGTCATAGTCTATCCTTATAGCTCCCTGTACTAACCCGATACTTGAACACAATCTCTACAACCAAACTACTTCCTTGCTTGCATGAGTGGTTGTCATGTATTCTTCCTACGTAATAGATAATGCCACTACAGATTGTTTCTTACTTATCCAACTGACTGCACCTCCAAATAGGTTAAACACATACCCACTTGTAGATTTTATCTGATCCATATCTCCAGCCCAGTCTGCATCAACAAAGCCACATATATCTAAAACTCTGTCCAATCCTGGTCTTCCTTGGTGGCACAAACCATAATCACTAGTGCCATGCAAATACCTGAAAACTCGCTTCACTACTTTCCAATGCTCCTTCCCTGGTTTTGACATAAACCTGCTCAATACTCCCACTGCATGTGCAATGTCTGGTCTAGTACACACCATCACATACATCAGGCTACTGACTGCACTTGCATATGCAACACGAGACATATCCTCTTCCTCTTCTTGTGTCTTGGGACACTGTTCAACAGATAACTTTACACCTACAGGAATAGGAACCTTCACCGGTTTACTATCTTGCATATTAAACCTCTGCAATATTGTCTCGACATACTTCTTCTGGTTTAACCATATCTTCCTCTTTGCCCGATCTCTT
Source organism: Pinus tabuliformis (assembly GCA_031772625.1). Taxonomy (NCBI): domain Eukaryota; kingdom Viridiplantae; phylum Streptophyta; class Pinopsida; order Pinales; family Pinaceae; genus Pinus; species Pinus tabuliformis. Next base: position 1,343,291,334 of record CM062819.1, on the reverse strand, counting down.
TTAATTTCCATGCCCAAAATATAGTTTGTAGCACCAAGATTTTTCATGTCAAATTTGGAGGACAATTGGGTCTTCAAATCCTGGATAATTTCTTTGTCATTTCCAACCAGCAACATATCATCCACATACAAGACTAGATAAATAACACGGTCACCAAATAATTTAAAATACACACAGTGATCTGTTCTGCTTCTGGTGAAGCCAAGTCCTTGTATAAATGTATCAAATTTCTGACACCACATCCTCGGTGATTGTTTTAACCCATACAGAGACTTCTTTAACTGACATACCCATTCTTTCTTACCCTTCACCACAAAGCCTTCAGGTTGCTTCATGTAGATCTCCTCTTCTAGATTCCCATGAAGAAATGTTGTCTTCACATCCATTAGTTCTACCTCAAAATCAACAGCAGCAGCAAGAGATAAAAGTAATCTAATAGAAGGTACCCTGGCAACAGGAGAAAAAATATCACCAAAATCAATTCCCGACACCTGGGAATAACCTTTTGCTACCAGTCGAGCTTTGTATTTCTCCACCTTTCCTTTTGCATTTGTCTTCTTCTTGAACACCCATTTGCTACCAATTGGTTTCCTTCCAGTCGGCAACTCCGCCAGATCCCAAGGCTCATTTTTGTGCAAAGATGCCATTTCATCAACCATGGCCTCTTTCCAGCGTTTTCCATCCTATGAATCTACTGCTTCCTTCACAGTTCTAGGATAATCATCAATAATAGATAAAGAAAAATTTGAATAGAAAGCAGATGGACTATACCTTTTTGGCTGCCTTCTTTCTCGAACTGATCTTCTCACAGCCGGAGTTTGTGGCTCTTCATCTTCTGATTCCTCCTCTGCTATAGAGTCTGATTCTTCCTCCTTTAGCTCAATTCTATCTTCTCAGGTTCCTTTGGTTGGACTTCATGTTTAATAACATCTTTCACCTCTCTGAACACCACATCTCCGCTGTACACAACCTTCCTTGTTACCGGGTTCCAAATCTTATAACCCTTTAAACCATCCTTATACCCAATAAAGATGCACTTTTCAGATTTACTATACAACTTGGTTCGTTTCTCCTTTGGAACATGTACATATGCATCACATCCAAATACCCTCAGATGTGAAAGAGAGGGTTTCTTACTAGTCCATACCTCTTGTGGAGTCTTATCCTCCAACGCTGATGAAGGTGATCTATTGACCAGGTAACATGCTATCTTCACTGCCTCTACCCGGAATTCCTATCCTAATCCGACACCACTGAGCATGCTTCTTGCCCTTGCCATCAACGTCTTGTTCATTCTTTCTGCAACTCCATTTTGCTGAGGTGTATATGGAGTAGTCTTTTTCGTGTTATACCACACTTCTTACAGAATTCTTAAAATTCCTTACTACAAAACTCTCCACCGTTATCTGTCCTCAACACCTTTATCTTCTTCTCTGTTTGGTTTTCCACCAGAGCCTTAAATTCTTTAAACCTGTCAAAGACTTCAGATTTCTTCTTAAGGAAATATATCCATGTATTCCTTGAGAAGTCATCTATAAATGATACATAGTACACAGACTTACCCAGTGATGGAACCTTCACAGGTCTGAACACATCACTGTGCACAAGCTCTAATATCTGTTTCGCCCTCTTACCACCAGAGGGGAAACTCACCTGATTCTACTTCCCATACACACAATTTTCATAGAAATCAAAATCCAGAGAGCTATTACTCATACCTTCTACCATACCTTTACCATGAAGTATTCGAAGACCCTTCTCTCCAATATGTCCAAGCCTTTGATGCCACAGCATGGTCTTCTCTCCAGAGACAACTAGATTTTCTACTCCACTTTCAAGAACCACAAAATTGTTGCATCCATCAACAATAGTGCTACCTTGCAGCTTGTACGGATTTCCAATCCGAACTCCCCGCATCAATACCAATGCTCCTCGAACCATCTTGCAGGTATCCTTCTCAAACACTGTTTTTACACCTGCATCATCTAGCTTGCATACAGAAATCATATTTCTGGCCAATGCAGGAATATGTAGAACACCCGTAAGTGTTCTAACCCTTCCACCTTGAAACTTCAACTTTACTTTTCCGCGACCAATGATTCTAGCCTTCCTATCATCCCCTAAGAAGACATCACCACCATCGTATTTCTCATATTCACAGAACCACTCTCTATGGGGAGTGAAGTGAAAGGATGCACCTGAGTCAATCAACCATGCCTCATGATCTACATGTGTACTTGAAGAAGCCAAGTACACATCCCCACCATCATCTAAGGTGGTTTTCACCTCTGCAGAAGGAGCATTATCAGATCCCTTTCATTTGTTAGGAGCTTTAGATTTACAGTCCCTTTTGTAGTGCCCTTCCTTTTCGCATTTCCAGCACACCACCTTTACAGGTTTTCCTAGAGATTTAGATCTCCCTCTAGATTTAGATCTCCCACTCGATGACTTATTTTTGTTTCTGTTATGGGACTGTCCTCATACAGACAAGGCATCACCATTATGGCTCTCCATATTTTTCTGTCTCATCTCCTTTGTTAGCAAAGATGAGACTATTTCATCAAAAAATAGACTATCCCACGAATCTGGTAGAGAACACAACAAACTAATGCACTTATCTTCATATGAAATTTTGATATCAACAGACGATAATTGACTTACCACAGTATTAAATGCGTTCAGATGCTCTATCACCGAGTCTCCATCTTTCATCCTCAGGTTATACAATTTTTTCCATAGGAACAGTTAATTTACCAGAGACTTAGATTGGTACAAAGTCCCTAACTTGTCCTACAAAGCCTTCGCTGTAGCTTCCCCTGATACATTCAACAATACTCAATCTGAGACACACAATCGTATTGTGCTCTTTGCCTTCCGATCCAACTTCTTCCATTCTTCATCAGACACTTCCGTTGGTTTAGTACCCAGATCTACCACTATCCACTGATCTTTATCCACCAACAGGTCCTCCATCTTGAGTTTCCACAACTCAAAAATCTGACCATTAAATTTCTCAAGCTCTATATTTCCACTGCTTGCCATATTTTTTCACCACTAGAATCGATCCCATAGATCTCCCACTGAACAGGGTTTACCACAGGCCCGAGCGAAACCCCTCAACAATAAAGGTGTCCCATTGAACCCAAAACAACTCTGATACCAAATGTAGGTTTTAACTCTGTACAGAAATTACCTGCATACGAATTCTAAAACACAGAAAATAAACAATGTGAGAGCATATCACATAAAACACATATACACAAAGATTTCCCCCTGGATCCCAAAACCGGGACTACTAGCTTGATCTTTCATTATGTTCCTTTCAATGTTACAATACATATTTATACATGTTGAAGCATCCAATACCATGGACCAAAAACCATTGCGTCCAAAACCATGGACCGAAAACCATTGTGTCGAAAACCATGTGCGAAAATCATGCACAAAACCATAGGTAGGTCCCCAAAACCGTAGGCTAGTCGTGGAAAGAATAACACAACCCAACACATGTCTTGTCATTAATCAACACCATTGGGGAAAAAGAATTAACATATAAGTTAAAAATATATACATTTAAAAAAATATGGAATAAGATTCTTAACCATGGTGATTTATCCCCACTATATCATGGAGACTATTAATTGTTAGCCCCCTAATTTGCTCTCTTTTTGCCATTTTCCTATTCCTAAATCATAACCATTTACCGTTGTATTACCTCTTTTATACACCCTCATCTTGCACCATTCCAAGCATGGTGACATATTTCGTATAAACTTTATTTGTTATACTTTTAATTTAACTTAGCATTAATTAATCATTTATTACATGATTTCTTACTTTTAATCACTCTTTGTAACTTATCGATATCTCCAATGTTTATATGGTAGTTAGAGTCCTTACCTTGACTGCTGATCCTAGTGCAGGATCAGATCTTGCACCGTTGCCAGCACATCAAATCCTTGCAGGAGATCCGAACCTCCTTGATCACCGCCTCGTTTTGAGTATCTTCAACCACAACAGCAAGATCGATCCAAAGGCAACTGAGATTGAATATGTGAAGAGCGAAAACTGGAGATTGGCTACAGCCAGTTTTGCTAACTGTCTAATTTTAAAGGCCGAAAAGCTAAATTCTGCATTTGGTTATGTAATTAGTTGAATGATCTATTTCAGCCTTTGGCCAAAGATCTATATAATGTAGAATGTAAATAGGACTAAAAAAGGGAAGTTTTTTTTTTTTTTTTTAGAACAGAGACATAGCCAGAGAGGCGGTAACAGGTTGCTGTATTTTGTTATCGCTTGAATCTGGGCTGGACGATGTATTAACGTATGTACTTGCCTCAGTGAATTAATAAAAGGGAGCTCCGCCTCATGTTTCACAAATTGCGTTTCTGTATTTGAGCTGATGAATTGATTAAAGTACTAAGCAACGTTTTTATTTAAAGGGGAAACGTGTTGGTTGGCTAGGGCCCAACCAACCCAGACATGCATTCCTATCTGAGTGAAAACGGATCTGTTGTGTGAAGTAGATAAATTCCCTTTCCCGCACTTGATTTCATATTGGTTTTCCTCCGCCTAGTCCACGTAGGAGAAATAACCCTGCACCAGTCCACGTTGGTGTGATATCTCCATTTTTGCAATTCTGTTTGATTGGTTTTCCCACCTGGTCCAAGCAGGAGAAATGAACTTGCACTAGTGCACGTTGGTGTGATGCAACAAGCCTTTTTAGTCTACTTCCCGCAATCTTATTTCTTTCATTAAATGCTTATGACAGGATAAATGTATATTGATTGTTTCTTTATTCCTGCACTCTGTTAAGATTAGAAAGATTCACTTTTTATGTGTGCAATTTGATTTAACAGTATAATAGCATTTGCAATAATTAAGCACTCATTTTAAGAATTAAATGCTAAGTATAGGGAGCTCTGATCCGGTGCAAGAACTAGTTTCTTGCCACGGGATCTGAGTGCTTTGAACCTGGAAAAGTTCAAGCCCTTGCAGGAAGTAAAAATCCTTTAGTAAAGACACCATTTATACTTTCTACATAAATCTTTGTTCCTGCACTAGTGCAAGCAGACTGCGATAGTACAGGACAGATTAGTGCAAGAAAGAAATCTCTAAAGGAGCAGGTTTAAGGGCCCATCTGATGAGACTACTAAGTGTCTCTGCTAAAGAAAAACACACACTCAGTAGTTAAACAATAATTAGCTAGAGTGATTGCCCTTTATCTTTAATTCCCTCTTGCAAATGCATTCTTCCTTGTTCCAGTCTTAGATTATTTTGATGGTTCAAGTTGCCTTTTTCTCTTTTTAATTTGATTATGCAATATTTCCTTTAAAGAAAGTATGGATTTATATTAGAAATATTCATACCATCTCTAGCATTGCCTATGCTTCGTATCTAAGTTTACAGATCCCCCGGGTTGACAAATTAAGTGTTGAGGAGTTTGCTTAAGTGTAATTCCTGCACCCAACATTAATCTGTCAGTAGGATTTGTTACAATGCCAAGGGCCAATAACATGACTTATCATAACCACATGCACAAAAAATCATGACTCCATATAACATTTTTTCTAATTAATCAATTTAATTAAAAAGGAAAAAATGACATAACTACTTTGAAGATAAATCTCAACCTTTGTGTATATTACTATGAATATTATGTGGAGATTGAATCCATACCATTCACCTAATAATTATTGATAATTAAATTAAAATTCTCAAAGCTCTATTCCAAAATAGACATGTCTATCATTGTAATTAATAATTATAATAATAATAATAATTTAAAATATAGTCATAGTTTAATTAATCTTTATATTTTTTTTAATCTTAGCAATGTGATATGTATCATGAAGTAAGTGTTTTGATGCTTATCATTGATTAATGCCTATCATTTACCATTCATTTAATTTATATGATTACAATAATATAAACTATTTGGAAATTAAATTAGTATAAATCTATGATAACTCCAGAGTTACCAAGCATCCAGAGAAATCAAATCTCTCAAGATGAAAACTTCTTTTTGAGTGAAAAATTTGTGGAAAGGTTTGCACATCTAGATATCTGATTATTCTAAGGGCTTAGTAGATCCAGAGTTAAGATGAATCTATGATTTCTAATAATACTAGTTATATTGATATAAATTTCACATTTCAACGTATAAAAATATTCTTATTTTTAATTCAGTTATATATATATATATATATATATATATATATATATATATATATATATATATGGGCATTTTTTATGACATGTTTTATAACTTTTTTAATTTAAATTTTTAATGTTTTTATTTCCTGTAAGCTAGTGGATCCTTTCAGTAATATAAAAAAAAGATACATATATCTCGAATTTCCAAAAGAGGATCATAATTTAGAATATTCTTTGTATCAAGCCTGGCTGAAACTCGTATCTATCTACCAATAATAGACAATCATAAACTAACTATGAAAAGCATTACTATATAGAAAACTCCTTGAAGATTCAAATATTCAACGGAGAAAATTCCTCTGACATTGGCATGATTTTACTGAGTTGATTAATTGTTCATCGTTTGCTTGGATCAATGTCTTATTTCTCTTACGAGCTATTTTTTTGGCTTCCTTGGTCTTGTCTTCCTTGTTGAAAATGCAACAAGAAAATCTCAATTTTATTTTTTCCTTAATTAAATTGAGGAAATTTGAAGGTGACATGGCACTTGTCACTCAGTTAAGAACACTTGATTCTAGTTAATGAGTTGAGGTTCAGTTTACTTGTGCTAATTCCTAAAAAATAGGATTCTAGATTAGTTAATTCGAGTTAGGGGCATGAAGTTCACTTGTGTGCAGTGGGTTCCTAAAGTTTAGGAGCCTAGGTTGAGTTAATTTCATTTGTAGCAATTTAATTCAGTGAAATTGAGTTATGGTCAGTTAAACTAGTTCTAACTGTTGGAGGAACTATGGAGGTCAAGTTATGGGTGTGTAACTTTTTTCACATTGAGTGATCATTCAGATAACTAATCAATCAGTCTAAATTAAATCATGCATGTAGAGAATTCGAGTTACCTAGTTGAGATTGGAGTTCAGAGTAGTGTACTATCAGTTGTAAATTAGTTCAAGTTGTATAGGTGGTACATGCAGTTAGAGAATTGACCTAGAGGAATTGCGCAATCTAGATGAGGGAATTTCCTAATTAATAGGGACATAATTCCTAAGGAAACATCACAAGGAAATAGGGGCTTGGAGGATCGAAATTTTTGCTAAGTATTGGCCAGGTTAAGTTAGTCAAGCAGTGGATAGAAGATACAGGTGCAGGTTGTGCTCAATCTTGAACAAGCATATTGTATTCATCCATATTGTATTCATCCAAATTATTTGATTAATGCAATACAAATAGGAAGGGGTTTTGAGCAGTTTTCCCCCCCTAGATAAATCTTTGTGCATGTGTGTTAAATCTTGATGCATGTTAATGATTTGTGTTCTCAATCATTAATTTACTTCCGCATATTAGTAGAGTAGCTTCTAATATTATGATTTAGTAAATTTCATGAGCAGTTTAGAATCTACACATTAATTTCTACAGATTGCTTGGAGAAACGCCTTATTGGTCTCCCTGCCTCATTTTTTGGCTTCCTTGTCCTGCTTGGAGACCACTTTGAAATATTTTGTGTGAAACCCAAGACAAGACTTTGATGAACTCAAGCCTGGTTAGTCTTCTTCCTTGCACCGAGGATAGGCCTTATAAAGAAGGCTAATGTGATGAAATGGAATGGCATTTATATCCTTTCCATGTCATTCTTCTGCAAGGGAAATCAAACAAGGATCATCTAGATCCATATCTTCTAGTAGAGCTTCCACTTCAACTTCTTCTGATGGGGAATGAACCATTTCCTATAGTAATCGATTTTGTTGTTACTCATATAGAAACTTCCGCATGGGCTCTAGGGGATTTTTTTAAGGGCTTATGGGTTTTTCCTTCTACTGGTTGCAGGCTTGATTGAATATTACCTTGACCCAAAAACTCCTTTGGAGAGGAGAGAGACTCAAACCTATTTCTGGATCTGGGGATCTCATTAGAATTTGAGGCACCCTAAGGACTCAAATTTCTTCTTCTTTGGGGGGAATTTTCCCAAATCATCTTGCTCTTTTTGAGAGGGGTGTTATTTGAGAAATTCCTTTGTATTCATCGGATAGTCCCTAATAGGATGCCCATATTCATGACAGTGTTTGAATATGAAGGGAACATGTTCATAATCTAGATGTTATTTCCGAAGAGTATCCTAATAATAAATATCTATTGATGTTGGAAGAGGTTGCAAGATATTCATATAAACACATATTTTCACATATGATGTATACCTCCCTCTCTTAGTAGCCTTCAAGACCTTGACAAAGCTGCCAATCACACTACCTTAGCCTTGAATGGTTTCCTCCTCCCAATATTATTTTGGAAGAGAAAAGAGTTAAACCCACACCAGGGATGCAAGGAAGTCTTCCTTCTCCGGATTATATTACTCCTTCCAAAATTTCTTGAAGAGCCTTGCATTATTAGAAAAGTACGACCCTCCTTTAAAAATTTCCGATTTGTCTTCCAAGTTGGAGAAAATGGCTATGAAGAATCCTTTTCCCCCTAGCTCCAGTTCTATTTTACCATGGAGGTTCCATATATTTTGGATCCAACCAATCATCGACCTTTTATATGGCCATAATCCGTTGAAATCGTAGATTAGAGCATGATCCTACATATATTATATATATTCTCTAATCTTGCTAGATTTAGCCTCATATTTTGGAACTTGCATCACTTTTGGCAAGCAACACCCTGGATTTATTGTTTTCCAAGATGCACCCAATAGAGGCTTCTCTGAAAAATTAGAAACACCACTTCACCCATATACTCTATGAAAAGGATGTCGAGGATGAGGAGATTAAGAGGGAATACTAGTAGATCCAAATATTTTATGAACTCCTGGAACAATTTGACTGAAGCAATGAGTAGAGTCCCCTCTCGCAAGTCTGATAATGGATGACTATATAGAAGAAACCATAAGTTTAATTTAATTTTTTAATGAGATATGCATCGCATTGATGATATATGTAGATAGATAAAAAAAATATACTTGTATAGATCCATCTTTTCTCTGGATCTACCAAGTGCCTAGAGGGATCAATTCTCTCAAGATGCAAAGTTCTTTTTGAGTGCAAAACTTATGGAAAGGTTTGCACCTTGAAGAGGTTTGATTCCTCTCGACTCTCGGTAGTTTTTTTTTGTAGTAAATTTCAAAGCTTTGCATTAATCATAGAAACAAAAATACATAGATAGACTGATGCGAGAAGGGGAATTCCAATGAGGAACTCCACCTCTACTGCATATACCCAACTAAAAATAGTTACATACATACTAATATTTGAAAAAACCATGCCCATTTGGGCTTACAAGCTTCCCACCAGACATACACAGAAAACCCAAGAGATATTACATTCTCAGATCAACAAACGAGCAACCTCAACTTGGTTTCAAAACCAACATAGCAAGAGGCATTGTGAATTTTGTAACCATAAAAAACACAAGCATCACAAACAAGGGTAAACACGACCACCACCAAAACTGGGTCTTGACACCATATGTCGCCATAATTCCATTGGAGCAACGCCAATAAAGGGCCATAATGGAGCAAGAGGTATGCCACCTAGGAAGTCGACCAAAATCATCTAACTGTTGCCCCTCTACACTAGTATTCATCGGAGGAGGAAAGAGTAGTCGAGGCACAAGTGTTGAAAATAGCAACAAGAAATGATAAAAATAGAATCCAGAATATTCCAATTCTAATTTGTCCTTGAATTAAAGTTGTGAATTAAATTCGAATTTAGTCTCAGCAGCTGCTTGAAAAAATAATTAATTAATTCATCTTGAGTTAATTAGTTGGAGAAATTCAAGTTAGAAGTCTTTCTGAAGTCATGCAACAATTATCCCTTAAATTAAGGAGATTATCCCTTAATTAAGGAGATAATATTGAGTTATATTTGAGTTGTAATTAGTTAGCTCAGTTTACTAAGTTAAGTCTAGTTAAATTAGTTCCAAACTGTTTGAGGAACTAATTGTGAGTTATCAGTCAGTTGATGCATGCATGCACTCAAACAGTGAACTCCAGATAACTGAATATTCCCTCATAAGAAACTCATGCATGTCTATTCTGAGAAAGACCTAGTTGAGCTAAATGTCAAGGACATGTTACTATCAGTTGCATGTGTTTTCCTATAAAGGAAACTCATCCATGCAGTCAAGGGAAGGTTCCTTGGGGATTCCGCAGTTTTACAGGGTGTGAGATTAGTGTGAGTGATCAGTGTTCCACTTGGTAATTCTGATGTATTTCCACCTTGTATGATAATACAGATAGTGGGGTTTTTAGCTGAGGCTTTCCCCCAAGTATTTTTTGTGTTTCATGTGCATTGATTCTTCTTCTGGTTATATGTGTTCAGCTTGATCTTGCTCAAATATTTTAAGCTTCCGCAAATTGATTGTAGAAGTAGGTTATAGTATTTTGCTTTAGTTATATTGCATTATCAGGTTAATCTACAGCCAGATTTTCTACATGGTATTAGAGCAAGATTTGTAGAATTTCTACATGGTATCAGAGAAAAGGTTATCAGAGTTGTGAACAGTATACTGAGAAGAGAATTTGAATTTTGAAGTTTAGGGTTGTAGGTGCAAAATCGAATTCTTATCATACTTCAAGGTTGGCCAATGTCGTTCTATGGCTTGAGACTCGAGTATGCCTTGGAAGGCAGCTCAAATTTCATAGCATGGAATGATCTCATGGAGGTTGTATTAGAAGACAACGGCTTGAAGGATTTCATTGATCAAGAAATCCCAAAGCCAGGTTCAACTAATGCACAAGAGTTGGTTGAGTGGAAGAAGTGTGTGGCGAGGGCGAGATGAAACATCCTTGAGGGAGTTCGGACCATATTGTCTTGAGTCTCCATGGGAAGGATACTCCATATTCAATGTGGAAGACATTGAAGGACCTCTACTAGAACAGTAGCGACCAGAGGAAATTGGCGCTCAAGGATAAGCTTCGAAGAATCAAGATGGAGAACGGGGATACTATTTCCACATATTTGAACAAGCTCATCACCTATAGAGATGAGCTTGGAAGAGTGGGAATAACTACTGTCGATGATGATTTGGTGAGCTTCGCTCTCCTTGGCCTTCCAAAGAGATTGAATAGCTACCAGGACTCTGTGAATGGAAGGGAGAAACTGTCAGATTGGGAATGACTTTGGTCGGATCTCATGCAGGAGGAGATCAGGAGAAGCACTCGAGATGGTTCTTAATGCAAGGATGATGATGATGAAAATTTGGCCTTAGCGAGTAAGGCAAGGAAAGGGAAGGGGAAGGATTCCCATTCCAAATTGAATTATTCTCATGGAGGGAAGAAGGGTGACAAGTCTAAATTGAGATGCTTTAATTGTCATGAGATGGGACATTATGCGACTAATTGCCCATCGAAGAAGTCCAAGAAGGGATCCTCAGATGGATCGGAAGGTGAGGCATTATCCTCTCAGTTTGAAATGGACTTTACTCTCATCGCATGCATGGTGTCATCGATGATGGGTTGTGGTTGGTATCTTGACAATGGAGCCTCATTCCACATGACCGTCGATAAAAGTTTATTCAGTACCTTGGAGGAGAAAGACCTCAAGATGCACATAGAGATGGGTGACGACAAAAGTTTTAGTGTTTCAGGATTGGGCACTATTGCTTTTCAGAGGGAACATGGAGCTTCTATCACCTTGACAGATGTGAAGTATGTGCTTCGACTGAAGAAGAACTTGGTATCAGTCACGATGTTGGAGGACAATGGCTACGATGTTCTTTTTAGTAAGGGAAAGGTTTTCCTTAGACACATCACCACGAGACAGGTGAAACAAATCGATTCACGAGTCAAGAACCTGTATGCTCTTGAGGTTCAAGATGCATGCAAAGCCTTGAGGAGTAGGGAAAATGTTAGAAACTTGGTGGTTGAGAGGGAGAGTAAATTACCTCTCAACATGCAGTCCCAAAAGAAGTCTCAGACAATTGTGGAGGAGCCACAATTGGAGAAGTGGGCAGAGGGATCACATGCAACCATACCTCCAGGTGTGAGGTGGGGTGATGTGAAGTGATAGTCTCAAGAAGGCTAAAATTGGGCAGGGTCCATTGAGAGGTTTTATCTCATGGATCGTACTTTGCTACGGGAGCCCAAAGTATATAGTAGCAGGAGGAATCAATGGGATTGATGCAGTCAGAGATCAAAGTGACAGAGGCTAGAGCAGCCAGATAATGAAGAGTGCAAAGAAGGATTGACAATAGTGTAGAAAGGTTGAGTCAGTAGAAGCACAAAGTTTTCAGTTGACAGAGGCAATAGTAGTCAGAGACTTTGATGACAAATGCATCACACTGATTCAGGTTGGATGTTTTTTTGTTTCTGGAGTTGCTAGAGCAACAACACTAGAGAGAAGTGTTGCATGCAGGACATTCCAAAAGGTTCAAGATCGGGATTGAGTTGAATTCCTTTCTTGTTGACAGGGAGTGTTGAAAATAGCAACAAGAAATGATAAAAATAGAATCTAGAATATTCCAATTTTAATTTTTCCTTGAATTAAAATTGTGAATTAAATTCGAATTTAGTCTCACCAGCTGCTTGAAAAAATAATTAAATAATTCATCTTGAGTTAATTAGTTGGAGAAATTCAAGTTAGAAGTCTTTCTGAAGTCATGCAATAGTTATCCCTTAAATTAAGGAGATAAGATTGAGTTATATTTGAGTTGTAATTAGTTAACTCAGTTTACTGAGTTAAGTCTAGTTAAATTAGTTCCAAACTGTTTGAGGAACTAATTGTAAGTTATCAGTCAGTTGATGTATGCATGCACTCGACTAGTGTACTCTAGATAACTGAAGATTCCCTCATCAGAAACTCATGCATGTCTATTCTGAGAAAGACCCAGTTGAGCTAAATGTCAATGATAGGTTACTATAAGTTGCATGTGTTTTCCTATAAAGGAAACTCATCCTTGTAGTCAAGGGAAGGTTCCTTGAGGATTGCACAATTTTACAGGGTGTGAGATCAGTGTTCCACTTGGTAACAAGAGGATCACCAAGGAGAAATTGCGCAAGGAAATAGGAGGCTTGGAGGGCAGAGGAGAAGGTTTGTGAGAAGCCTTGTTTGCCTGTGAGCATCCAGGAGGATTGTACTAAGAGCTGGCTAGCTGTGAGAGCTAAGGCTTTGTGTAATTCTGATGTATTTCCACCTTGTATGATAATACATATAGTGGGGTTTTTAGCTGAGGCTTTCCCCTGAGTATTTTCTGTGTTTCATGTGCATTGATTCTTCTTCTGGTTATATGCGTTTAGCTTGATCCTGCTCAAATATTTTAAGCTTCCGCAAATTGATTATAGAAGCAGGTTATAGTATTTTTCTTTAGTTATATTGCATTATCATGTTAATCTACAGTCAGATTTTCTACATGGTCTTAGAGCGAGATTTGTAGAGAATTTGCAGAATTTCTACAACAAGAGCTAGAACCAGGCAGGTCGCCAACATCACCACATTCTGATTCATAGGGTACATTGCTTTCAACATGCCGTAGGTGGGCATCAATTTTGTCCACACAGAAGCGCAAGTTCCTCAACATTCTCTTGACATCTTCCAGGGATGCAAAGAGGTTGTACTTTTTAGCTTGTTTTCCTATGAGAACTAAGCCCAACAATGTCTTCATTTTCCAATGAAGGGCCACTAAATTCAGGAATTGTTTCTTTCTGCCCCTTGTGTGTCCCAGATTTGGAACCCATCCACCCAAATCTTCGAGCAATTTCGAATGAGACAACAACTTCCTTTCTTCTCCCACCTTCACCTCCAATTCTCTTATTTCCATATGCATATTAGGCGGGATTGTGTTGAAATAGGATGACATTGATTCATGAGCAAATGACCCTGTGCCCCTATGGCCAGGCTGAGCAACACTTCCACCTCCCCTTCTGCTTCTTTGACGTTTCCTTGGAGGCATCCCAGAGTCGTTCAAGGGTTTGACTTAAATCTTTATAGGGATTACCCTTACCTGCAAAAGGACAAACAAACCATACACTATCTCTATCAACTAGGTCAAGACACTAACACACCAAATCATCACAATAGCCCAAAATGAGATGACTAAACTTGGAAAGCAGACCACTTGAACAAGCGGGGGCAACACAAACTCCACAACATGATTTAAATCCTCCACCATTTGACCAAGACAACACCCTCTCCTGACACCAGACCAAAAACAATCTCAAAACCATAGGTCCATGACACAACCCTTTTTCCCAAGCTTAGCACCATGGGAAGCCAGCGCTGCCCTTAATAATAGATGCCCACACACAACACTACAACCACCCACAATGCGACACATATAATGCCGTCTAATAAACTCCCAGACCCAAGACCGAGCATGGAAAAGACTCACAATTATGGAGCTATAAATATACCAAGGCTAGAAAGACGCACCCAAGACAATAAATTGAGTGAGAGAATGTGTAAAACAACAAACTCATTGAAGCAGAAAGCCAGAACATAAAACAAGTGCTTACAGTCCCAATTCACCAACCCACAAAGAAGAGCTCGCCACCCTATCGACCAATGAAATGCCTGAATTCAAAGCACCACCTTCACATACCAACCGAGAGATAACCTTAGCTGCTCCCTCCTCCTCAAGAAAAACCCTAAAAAAACCCAAATACTCAGATAAAATACTACATTAAACTGAAAATAACCATCTACATTAAACTGAAAATAACCATCGACTTTCGCATTCTCCTTCACACTACACGCCATCACTTAAGAAACCTTAACCTCTCGACTTTCATATCCTTACCACTCAATCCGAGGAAACAATTGAGTTGAAAAACTTTATATTAACTTATATACTTAGTGAATAAGGGAAAAATTTTAAACTAAAATTTTCATGAAAAATATTTGCATCCTCTACATACTTTATTGAGGATCAAATTAATCTATGACTAAAAGACACATATGTTTACGGAAAATACTTCGTTCAATTTTAATAAAGCAATATATTAATCGCATTCATCTTTTCTTTCCACTTTTTGGCAAGTTCACACGTTCCATCTTATACTTTAATTCGATTAAGAAATAACTAAATATTTTAGTTTTAATTCCTTTATAATAATAATATAATATATTGTCGGCACCTTAGACAAACTCCGTTAGCCTCTAATCCAATTAACTAGTTGAAAAAATATCTCCTTAGACAAACTCCGTTAGCTTCTCGTCCAATTAACTAGTTGAAAATATATTTTTTAATGGATTGCTTTAAGTTAGGAATTTTCTAGCTTAGGATAAAATAAGTATATTTTCAGGGAAAATATTGTTACTTGTGTTGTTGTATGGGTGAGCTTAAGTATGTTTTGATGACAATTTTATTATATTTGGATCTAAGTTTGTCATTTTCCAATTAAAAAAAATAAATTGTTTTTTTCAAAGGAGTTATATATTTGTTAGGATAAAAATTAATTATTTTTAATAAATTATTAAATAATAAAAAAAATATATAATTCATATTTTTATTGGAAATAAATTTTCAAAAAAATAATATTAAATAATATAAAAAAATATATAAATATATATTATTTATATTTATATAATTGATGAAATTTTCTATTTATTTCTCATAAAGGCACCCCCGATTTCAAAACCCTTCAATGGATACACGCAAGAAACGGGTTGATTCATCGGCTTTCTGTTCGATCTCCCTTAGGTTCACATTATCACTAGTACAAGTTAAAGGAATGTCTTGTCGGCCCTTTATTTCCATATAAAGAACACGACGAGGGGAAATAACTTCTTGAATTTCCATTTTGATCATCTGAATATCCTTCATAAGAAATCGTGGGAAAATATGACGATTTATTCCGGGAAATCCCCAACGAAAAAGACATACAATTCCTTTTTTTTTATCAAACTTATTATAGCCACTACCCACATCGAACAAAATTGTGCACCACAGATAAGAGCTAATGAACAGACCTGCAATACCATAAAAACACATTACAATTCCTTGTGGAACAAAGAGTATTTGCTGAGATGACAATAGGGGTATCAGGTTCTCACCAAAATAACTTGAGATCTCGACTAGGAAAAATCCTAGTGAACCCAGAAAGAGGATACAAGCCCAAAAGAAATTACTTCTTTTTCGAGACCCTGTTATAGGTTCTATCCAGAGCCATTTGGATCGACGATTCATAAAAAATTGTATTCAATTCCATCCTATTGAAGTTGAGGCAATAGCCAACTTTTTTATCCTTTGGTTCCCAAACTCTTATGAACTATCTATATAGATAGATAAATTTTCAGTTAAGTCAACCAAGTTTGTCTTCTTGTCCATTCTTACCATCCATTTCAAATGGGTCCTTCCCTAATTTCTCAATTTTAGAAACAACATTGGATCATTGGAGTATAAATATCTCCTGGAATAGATATCTATACCGTATGAAAAAAGAAAACCGGCCATATTAACATATTGACCTATACCTATTTATTGACATATGTGTATATCCTATATGTATATGTATATGACTATGGATATTTTAGTTCAGAATATACTCTTTCTTAAACCATCTAATATCATTGGCTATCTAAAACTTCTATTTACTTATCATAAATGTTGCATCTTATTCTTCCAAATCCTTAATATTTTAGACTTAGGGTACTATAATCATAGCATGTATATCAATTCGTATTCATTGCACAATCATTTTTCTCTATCTTTATCTTTATCTTCAACATGTATTTTCTTAATTTTTATGATTTCCCATTTTTTATTATAAGCTTGCCAATTTATACACTATTTATGCTTAATTGAAATAATTCTTTGTTTTTTAATTTTTTTTTTCTTAATCACACCATTTCTATTATCTTATATTCGTTTTTTAAATATATATATTTTTCTTAATCACACCATTTCTATTATCTTATATTTGTTTTTTAAATATATATATTTTTCTTAATCACACCATTTCTATTATCTTATATTTGAATCTATCACTTTCACTATAATATTTTTCATTATTTCTATGACTTTAACTTCATTTCACTGTTTACATGGTGTGATATTGAGAATTTTGGTATTTTTTCATAAGTCTTTTGTGTTTACTATAATTTTTCTTTTGTTAAATATTTCATCAATTTATAATTTGATCTTATTTTTTTTAATTGTTAATACATTGTGATATCTAATCTCTTTTTTAATTTCTTTTGTTAAATATTTGATCAATTTATAATTTGATCTTATTTTTTTTGTTATTGTTAATACATTGCCATATCTAATCTTTTCTTTAATTTCTTTTTATTTTCTAATTTATTGAACGACATTTTAATTATTTGTACTTTGTTGTTTATCTATAGATTGTTTATTGTTCTATTGATTTTAACTTAATTCTTTTGGATCATTAGTTGATCATGATACCTACCAAATTTGGGTGACCCCAAGAGAAATGTTTCTCCTATTCATCTCTTCCAGTTGGCAACCAACAACCCGTGAGAGCCACCTAGTAGTTGATATGACATGCCATTCATTTTTCTACCACCTACATCAGTCATATGTTTCCTCGGCCATTTGTTAAGAGCACATATTGGAATGTGGGCTTTTAATGAAAAGGTACTTCATTCATTTTACGATTAGGTGCTTTGCTTGTTTTTATTTGAGCATTTTGACATGGATTGTGGGGTAACTTGGAAGAAAAAAGGGTCTTGGTCATGATCTTGTTCCCTCACCTTAAATGTGGGGTTAATTTTCAATCTAGTACAATGAAACCTCCCTTAGTGGCCCAATGGGTATAGGAGGGGCACTACTTGGGAAGCCATGATTGAGATAGCATAGCCCCATCTCTCCCTATTCCAAACTTACCACTTTCCATCTTACATTACAATCCCCTATTCCAACTCCATTCTTTAAGTTCAACTAACCATGGTTCTCTGGGATTTGGCACCCACACATCCTCATACCTAGGTTGAAGAAAAGGAACCCTTGCATGTCCCAACCCCTGATGGGAGATGAATTGCCAAAGAGGGTAATAACTACTATACATCATACAAAGGAAGTTCTCATTCCTTGAGCTACACACAATAATATATGGGAAAATCAAGAAAAAGTAAAAGGCAATATAGACATGTGGAGACAAAGGCCAAGGTAACTCATGCATCCATGATTTCTTCCTCCTCACATCTATACACCTAGGATGAGGTATCCCAAAATAGTTGATCCCTTTGACCATGACACTTGAACATGAAGCCTTTTTCCCTCCATTCCATTATTATTCACATGAAACCTATCAATTTAAGGGTGGAGCATGGACATGTCACTTCCCTTTGGGGGTTGGGAACACATAATAGGATAGTCAATTAACCACTCCTCCCTATGGAGGTAACACCATTATGTGACTAAGGCCCTAATTTGGAAGAGAAGCATCATATGAAGTGTTATTTTACCCATTTCTTTCAAGCTTGGTTCACTTAGATGTAGTAATGATTAATGTACCTAATGGTGAAAGTTGCAACACTGGCTATTATGTGTAATTGGTAGTTGGTTCCATCTATAGGTATGGGCAACTTAACCGAGGTCTACGTCCTCTAGAAGGACATAATAACATCCATAGGTGACGTGTTGAGATCCATGGGACTCCAGATAGCTGTAGAGCATCAATAATAGCCACAGGCACCTTTAACACCCACAACGCTCTTATATTTTATTTATTACTCATGGGATGATGCACTTGGACCACCTTGCCCCCAACCGACTTAGTAGTGACCACATGGTTTGTTAGTTAATCCTGGACCCATATGAGCTTTGTCTAATGCCTTGAGACATGGAAGAGCTAGCACCATCTTCAATGCCCTCAATGTTTTCAATTTTGGGAGCTAAGGAGAAATTCCCTAGCCCACATTTGATTATGAAAGATAATTTCAAGTGAATAAATAAAAGGCTTTTATTATCAAGTTAGCTTCAATCCACTGGAGGGAAAAATTGATTATTTGAGTTAAATTTTTAAAGTTTCCTGCTAAAGTTTAAAGTTGGCTTCAAATGGTTTCTGATCCTTCATTAATGATACACAACTATAAATTATGGCTCGAGGTTTCATTCACTCTAAGTTTCTCAAAAAAATCTTTTCATATCTCAGGTAGGGTTTCGTTATTGTCTTTGCAAAGGAATCGATATTATCTCTAGAAGGTTTTTCACTTTGGTCTCAATATTGCAATCTCACATTCCATACACTATCTCACTCTTAGTTCAGGATCTCACTCTTACCGTTATCAAACTTTTGTTACATTTATGGGGTCTCAATGATCGCTCCATTTATATGTATGGCTTTGGTATATAATGGCATTTTCTCTCATTGTAATGGCACTCAAATTTTGCTATCGTTTTGTATATAATGGATACATGACTCAAAAATCTCATTCTCATTGTTAATCCCACATCTATGTAATGACCATGATCTCTCGCTCTCTTTATGGCATTCACTAACTCTTGAACTCATCTTATGGTATTTGCAAATATCTCAATCTGATTGTAATGGATATAATCTCATCGATTTGGTTTGGTCACTTTATATGATCTCACTCTGTAATGGTGTATGCATATGAATAAGTTTTTCTAACATCATATGGTTTCAATCTTTGTTCTATGGTCATGCAATGGTATGATAGTATCGCATCTCTGTTCTATGCTCTTGAACAATCATGTTCCTTTGCATCAATACACAGTTTATGATATGTCTTAACACAATAGTCTCGCTCCGTGGCATATTAGTCTCGACATAGTAATTTTGGCACATTGATTTATATATGTGGTTTCTTGGAACTATATGTATGTGTGATGATATATATGAGCAACATGTATGGTGTATAAGTATGACATTGGTATGATCCTGAGTATATTGTAGTAGTAGCATCTATATCCAGTGGCTCTTGTATCATTATGTATTACACTAGAGTCTCCTATGTCATTATGTACTGCAACAGTGGCTCTTGTATCATTATGTATTGTAGCAATGGCTCCTATATCATTATGTATTGTTTCAAAAGTATCTATGTTTGATATTCCCTGGGAACTCTGAGATATATGTAGAGACACTGTCTCCTAGAGAAACCATAATCATTATATGCAAATCCATTTTTACTTGTAACCCTAAAGAGAAACTCAAATTTTTATGTTGATATAACCCTTCTTCATGATCTGAATCTTGTTCACAAACGAAGTTGTGAACACGATATGCTTAGGCCTTAGGTAGCATGACATGAAGAATTATGTCTCATGGTATTGTACTTTGTATCTCATCTAAACAATTGATGAAATCTAATAGAAGAAGAAGAATTTATTTCGGGTTTTTCCCTAGTCTCTAACCAATCCTAGTGTCTCTTTATGTGCATGCTTTTCTTCTAATGTTCCTTTTACTGTTCTGCTGCATAGCAGATGATGTTCTTCTTTCTACATAATTTCATATGATGAAATGATGTTATAATGTTGTGGGGTGAGTTCAATGTTTATATGATGTAATGCAATTATCAAAAGCATAGAAAAATATAGTGCTAAGGTAAATTAACATGGTATCAGAGTTGGGCTAAAGAAAAATCATGGATATCACCCCTATAAAGACACCATTGATGGAAGAAAGCGGAGATGGTTGAGACCTAAAAGAATGCTAGGGTTTAAAGGAAACCCTAGGCATCCTTTCTAAGAGGAATTAGGGTTTGGTAGATAACATGAGGCTAGGGTTTGAGAGAATCCCCTAAAGTATGCCTAGAAGAAGGACATGGCTATGGTAAACTCACACATGTCTGAAGTTGGTTCGCAAATTAGTTCGTGTAAGTATGAAATTGCAGGGTCCGAGCTCACACACAATGAATATTTTTTTTTTGTCTATGGCCATAGAGTTGGAATGCAAATCTTTTGGTTGTAGTTGCACCTTGATAGTGTGCTCCATGCGGTTGGAGAGATACAATGACACACATGGTCACTAGCTCCATGAGGGTTGTGACCTTGGGTTTTGTTGATAGTTGACCATTGACTTTGACCATTAACTGTAGGATTGGGAACCCTGCCCTGGATCTGATCTGTTTGTTGGTATTATCTCTTGGATATTGTTTGTTTGGTTTTGTTGGATAGTCTCTTGAAGAATCAATGTAACCCTAGATTGACTATTCTTAGTTGGGCCTAGCTATTGATGAAGAAGATTGAAAATATTGAAGTCAACATTGACATATG
Organism: Pinus tabuliformis; assembly: GCA_031772625.1. Taxonomy (NCBI): domain Eukaryota; kingdom Viridiplantae; phylum Streptophyta; class Pinopsida; order Pinales; family Pinaceae; genus Pinus; species Pinus tabuliformis. The sequence goes on along the minus strand of CM062819.1, from coordinate 1,343,270,049 downwards.
GATTAAAAACAACAGTGATTCTTAAAGGCTGATTAAGAAGGAGTTGATCACCTCTCATTAAAGATAAGTATCTTCTAGATTTATGTTTCTTCTTTATGAACTAATCTTGTTTAGATTTATTTTTTTGACTATCATGCTTATCTTTCCGGCATGAATATTTGAGTATTTGAATATTCTAACTTCCTGCTGAAGATGTGATAAACAAATCCTTCTTGAGGTCATCTGAAAAGTTATTATAGGAAAAGAAAAGGAAGATAGAGAAGATATGCAAGTTGACAAAGTAGCTATAGTGCTACAGTTTCAAATGGAAAACAAGTGCTACAAATTGCTAAAGGTACCAAAATACTACAAGGTATGTATATTATATTATTTCAATGTTATGATTTAGTTATAATGTTGAATGGCAAGATAAACACTGAGGTATGACAAAAATATCACTCTGTTTAATTAATTAATTCATGCATAACAATCACATATATATGTAAGTGAGTTTGATTCCTAATACATGTGATATACTAGTAACAATTAATATGATCTCTCTAATATTTGAAAAGCATCTGACTTTTCATGTGACCTTGTTGGATATCATGATTTTGTCTAAGATCAAGCAAGGATAGAAACATTTATTTTTTGATACTTTTGACAGTATGGTAACCCTAATGGAAATATATGGTTGTAAGATTGATAAAATGATCTTTTGAATATGTTCTTGTTGATCTTGATAAGGTTTTGATAAATGTTTCTTCTATGACGACTTAACAACATAGTGAATTTGACAATGTAACAAATGGATGCCCTGACTTGATGAAAAGTGTTTGTATAATGTGATAAAGAAGTGATGTTATATCTTTGAATTATGAAGCTACATGTTTCAGTTTCCCCAACTATACGACAATAAACTTTGATGGAAATTTGATGACATGCTCATATGTGACAATGAAATGGATGATGGTGACTATGATGTGTGTGTGTGTGTGTGTGTGTGTGTATATATATATAGATATAAGAACCTTATACGTTTTAACGCCATGATTTGACGGTTTTGTTGATGCATGACATATGACAAACTTGTTGATGTCTTAATTTAAAGAGCCTTCCCATTCAGGGGGATGTGTGTGTGTGTGTGTGTGTATATATATATATATATATATATATATATATATATATATATATATAAGAACCTTATACATTATAACGCCATGATTTGACGGTTTTGTTGATGCATGACATATGACAAACGTGTTGATGTCTTAATTTAAAGAGCCTTCCCATTCAGAGGGATGTGTGTGTGTCTATATATATATATATATATATAAGAACCTTATACATTTTAACACCATGATTTGATGGTTTTGTTGATGCATGACATATGACAAACGTGTTGATGTCTTAATTTAAAGAGCCTTCCCATTCAGAGGGAGAGACCCTTGATGAGATCCCAACACCTACTATTTATTTGTGATGGATAATCAGAAGTCCCATGATTGTAGAGTGAAAAAATGAACATCTTATGTTATTGAAAACATGCCTTTGATTATTGATTTTATGAGTTAATAGTTCTTTACTGATAAAACTGGATTAACCCAAGTAGTTTCAAGATCCATGTTTTATATAGAAGTGTAGTAGAGGAATTCCTTATTAGAAGAAGTGTATTATCATAATCATGGTTTACTGGATGCCTTTGATGGATTATTGTTGCTAGATTTGGATGATCTTATAGTGAGAAATCAACGATATGGGTCTTTGTGATGCATACACCCCAATCTAAATAGAGTCCGAACATATATAGTTGGGTCAGAGATATCTTCATGGATTGAGAGAATGTTGTTGTATGAGACAAGCTTACACTTGTGATTGCTGCCTCTCTATGTGAGAGGGAGAAAGGATAAATATGATATTCTTTTCTTTATGTCATATATTTTCTCTGACATATGATGTCCTATGTGAATGCGAACAAAAAAACAAAGAACTGTTGCTCTTGGTAATGGATGAGGCAGTGTGATTGAAATCTTTAGTGAGTTGTTTAAGCTGATACCAAATACAATTAAGTGTTGGTTTTAGGTTGAGTGTGCAAATCTATTGAGATATCAATTTGTTATAAGCTTGTTAATTTCTTATTCAATGTATTGAGAATTAACATTTGTTAGACAGGAATATTTGAATTAAAATTACCTTAGATATGAGTTTTAAAATCAGATGAAAAAGGTACCTAAGAGGTTGTAGCGGGTGGGTGCTTGTAGATCAGGGGATTGAGGTCTCCTTCAGGTTGGTGCCTGCAAATATTGGAAGTTGGCGCTTGATGCTTGCAAATAGAATGGGGTTGGATCCTCATGTAGTTTGGTCCCTACACAATTTGATGTATTTTGAAGGTGTTTCTTACATATACATCATAATTGAAAATATTTGTGGTTTTCTCTTGTATGGGTTTCCATGTTAAGTTCTTGTGTTTAATATCTTATGTGAATTGTGCATCATGATGTGATTGAATGTATTTAACTGGTTAAATCTTGTTAAAAATTATGTAATATCAATTCACCCCTCTTTCAATATCATCCTGATTATCAACATGTTAATTTACAATGGAAATTTGTATATACTCGACTCAATGGAATGGAAGGGATTCATAATGGATGAACTCCATAGGAGGCCTTATATAGAGCATCCATATTATAATAAGTTGATAACAATTACAAAGAAACTATATTATTGGCCCAAAATAAATAAAGATATTGTAGATTTCATTTCCAAGTGTTTGGAGTGTCAATAGGTAAAATTGGAGCATAAGAATCCTATTGGATTATTGTAGCCCATACGAATTCCATAATTGGAACTGGGAGGTCATATCCATGGACTTCATCACTAGGTTTCTAGAAATAGTGAAACAACATGATGAAAATGTGGTTATGTGGACAATATGAGCAAGATAGCTCACTTAACTCTTTTAAAGTCCACCTGCAATGTAGTTGACATTGAATATATCTCCATAAAATAAATTTTCAGACTACATAGAAATCCCAAGACCATTATACTCGAAAGAGATGCTAAGTTCACTTGAAATTTCTAGAAGTATTTATTTGCAGGTTTTGGAATGTAGTTTACCTTTAGCACATCCTATCATCCTTAGATAGATGGGTAAATAGAAAGAGTGAACATGGTGTGAGAGGATTTTCTAAGGTTATACACAATACATCATACCAAGAAGTGGGAAGAATAATTTCCCCTAGTATAAATTTCTTATAATAATGGCTACAACGATAATTTGAATATCAATCCTTTTGAGGCATTCTATGGAAAAAAATGTAACATACCAATCAATATTACACCGGGACTGGACATTATAAAAGAAATGAAACATGAATGATAAAATATAGGCAAAACCTAAAGGCAGCACAAGATTGGTAGAAAATCCATGTTGACTAAGAAGACATCTCATTAAGAGTTCAAAGTGGGAGAGCATGTGTACCTCAGAATTAAGCCAAAGAGGAGTTCCTTGAGAATGGGGCCTTGTGTCAAGATGGAAACAAGGCATTGTGGAGCATTTGGGATCCTAGAAAGATTGGGACTAGTGGCATACAATATTGCTTTACCTCCTATGGTGAAAGCACACAATGTTTTACATGTGTCATTTCTTAAGAAATATGTACATGATGGTAAAAATTCAGTTGATTGGATTTTGATTCAAGTGGAACCAAAAGGAGAATTCTATCTAGAACCCTAATGAATTTTAGATGAGAGGGATACATTGCTCTAGAAACGAGCCATTGTGTAATTAAATGTGCAATGGGAGCACTTTGGATTGAATGAAGAAACATGGGATATTGAGGATGCCATGAAAAATGCATACCCATCTTTTTTACTATAAATAGTCCTCAACATGGATAGTATAACACCAAATATGATGTTCCTTTAAGGGGGAGGGGATTGTAATAATCCTTTTAGAATCCCATGTATTGTAATTTTTAATGAATGTCTATAATATTGGGGATGTAAAACATGGATAGATTGACATACTTTATGTGATGTAGTATGCATTTTATTTAATATATTGCCAAAAGCTAGAGAAGAGAGAAATGAGCATGTATTTTGATTCCTGAGAATAAGCTATGAGGGGGAATGGGAAGTTTCGTATCATACTCTTAATTAGTATATATAGATTTAAGATTTGGTAATTGAACAACCTATTGATCATAAAAATGTCCTCCATCAACATTAGGGGAGACCACCCGGTCGGGAACTTAAAGCAGCTCCATTTTTGTTGAAGATGGTGGTTCCGACTGGTTATGGGTCTAGTTACCTTGTTATCTAAGACTAACCTAAAACTAGTCTAATACTAATATAACCTAAACTAAGAGTTAATCTATCCACATCATAGTATGTTACATTTCCTTTATATCAATCTTTAAAGATGTAAGTTAAAGAAGTAAATCAACATAAAGGTTTGATCAATTTAAAAAGGTTGATCAAACAACAATTAAATGATTTATTTGCATCTTTAAGAGAGGACTTGATGCAAAAATAATATGCATATGTAAAACTAATATAAAACATGAAAAACCTATCTCAAACTAGAATGGGATATCCCTCTCCTAATCCGAGAGAAAGTTAACTAAAACAAGGGGAAAAACTAGTTTATGAATGATTTTAGAATTAATATTCGATTATGAATTCCAAAATAGTTTGTAAACTCATAAAAGGTTTAAAAAACTATGTAAATGAATCTACTTTAATAAATAGTTATTAAGGTAAGTCCATCTACAATCATGAATTCATTTTAAACATAATTCATTATAAAAATTGTATTAATCAAAAGAAATAGTTCATTTCAATTAATACACATAAAATCAAAATACACTTGTAAATCAATAATAAATAGTTATCATTCACCTCATGTATAATTCAATGAATTAAGTATGATTTCAATCTCATTCCGCCTCTTGGAGTAGCTCCTACAAGATTTCAACATCATATCACAATATGACTCAACAATAGTGTTAGAGATCAAAGAAACATACTACTTAGAATGTAGATCAAAACCAATTATAAAATTTCGACAAAAATATAATTCTTTTATATTCCGGTAATAGTACACAATAATGAAAATTCATTAAACGGTACCAAAATTACATTACAAATGCGCAATATTTGAGTAGCTCAGACCCATAGTAAAATTGCCTGCAATAGTACAAAGCAATTATAACAGAGCTAGAAACCCTCTATTTTCTCTATAATCAACCTTTTTGTACATAATAGCAGTGTTATTTCACAAATCAAACAACTACAGAGAATCCCCCTTGACTAGATCACGACCTCTATTTAAACAAGTTGAAAATTCAGGGGTATTTATACAAGATTTACAGAGCTAACAACCCCTGTTATATCTCTCAACAACAGAATCTGGAGATTTTCTTTAGTAGGCCAAAAAAATATTGTTTTAGTTGAATGCATTCCAAATTTGGGAAGTTACACCAGTCAAATTAATTTTGAATAGTATTTGCCACATGACAGGGGGCCTTTAGAAGCATGGATGAGCACGATGTTATGTCCTATTACACAAATCATAGAGGATATCAAAGATTTATTATTAAAATAGCGAAAACATATATTAAAATATAAAAATAAGTTGAACTATACTCATGCCAAGAGACCTTTTTAAATTAATTAAGTGGTTTTTACTTATACGTGGCAAGATTTGAGTGGTATTGGAGGTAAGCTCATCGAAACTTTTAAAATGAGAAAAAAAAATAGTTGTGATATTAGGTGGATCAGATATGGAGTTGAAGTGACATCGTATTCAAATCCATTTAATAACTTTATCGGGTCCATTATATTGGAGCCTTGTATCAAATATTTGATATAAGGGGTTTTTACAACTGTTACCATTTAAAAGTTCTGATATACAAGAGGATGTGATATTTTGATTAGACCATCGTAATATGCATATCGGGTCCGACATATCAACAGTTGGAGAGGGAGGTGCATTGGGATATCAGCGATCGGAGAGAATAATATTGGAGATCACATATCAGAGGGATATGATTATTGGAGATCAGAGATCAAAGGGATTGACTTATTGGAAAATCAGCGAAGTGATATATTAGATTTTTTAAAATTTGTCTCAAAAAGAAATGTTCGATATGCATGACATCTGATATGCGATAGTGAAGACAATAACTTGGAATGTGGGTCCTCCAACTGGGCTTATAAATTATAGTGCCTTTATATAATGGTCAGACTTTGGTTATATGATATGTTTCTTTTAATACTCCGAAGTCCATAAAAATGGTTTGCCACATACATATTTCAAATTTAATATGCCCCCCATGCCATTTACATGGATTGAATATTATATTATTTTATTATGACATAAGCCATTGTATTATGAATCAGGGTTTTGACATCGGGGAATTCTAGAAGGGTTCCTCAGATGTCAAAGCTCTGATACATTATAACCACTTGTTTAATTCATACAAAGCCACTTAGTATTGGTTTTTAACCTAAAGTTACTTCATTAAGATCAAACTTGGTCTTAGGGGCTATGATTTATTCATTAATATAATTAATTAATATGTTTAAAACAACAAAATATTTACAAGGTTTATTAACAAACAAACGTAATCAAATTTAGGCAAACTATGAAAATAAAAAGAGCACAAATAAAAAGAAAATTAGACTTGAAATGAAGAAATCACACTCAAAGTCTACATGCAATGCAAAAAACGGTCCCCATGTCTATTATGATAGAATGAAATGGGGCTGTTGTGGTTTCACTACAACACAACCCAAACTCCAATACTTATGTGAAGGAATAAGGAAGTGGAATTGAACTACTCCAAAGGTATGAACTACATATCCATTCTAGATACTTCTAGTTTAGATAAGGACCTCATATTCTCATGTAAGAAAATTATGGTTGGACAAAGAATAAATGGTCTATGGTAGTGTGTGTTCTTGCAAAGGAGAAAAGAGCACGTGATTGTGTTCAGGAACAAAGAGAGAAGAGGAGAAGTGTGTGTGTGTGTTTTGAGCCCAAAGAAAACCTATGAGAATATATATAGAGGCACACGTGGGTAATGATAGTGTGACTCTAAAAAAAAGGTAATAGAACTCCTTTTGAGTCACACTAACCTATGTGCAGTGTTGAATTTACTTGAATTGGATAAAGAAGTGAGTGTTGATTCCATCATAATGACCTTGAGTTCCAAGATTATTTTGAGTAATTTGTTTGAAATAAGAAAAAAAATATAGGGTAAGTGCAGAGGAAATATGCAATTAGAGGACTCCCTTTTGTGATATGGAGGCCCATTGTGGAAATATTATGAATTTATGAGTGATAATGGGACTTGTCTTAGTGGGTGAAATGAAACATATTGATTTATGTGTGTAAAGGAGAGTTTCCTTCATGTCCTCTACTCTATTTGAACCTTGTAAATTATTTGAGTGAGTTTACTCTTAAGGCACCATATTTGGTTTGGGAGTGGCTAGCTACAAGAAAACTATAATGTAGTTATGCCTATGGTTGGGTGGAAAGTGGATCTCCCTTATTCAATTTGCAACAAAGCTTAAAGACACATAGATAAGTGTATTAATTCATCTTTAATCAAATGGATCTAGTTATTCAAAGCTTCATGAATGTTGTCTAATTGAATTATTAAATATGTATGAATTTTGAGCTACAAGTATTTTTTAAGTATGTTTCTTTACTAAATATGAGTGCTTATAAGAATGACTTTTATATGTAGAATTATTGCCTAGAGTATGACTGCATGTTGTGGTTTGAAGTATATTGTGTTGTGGAAATAAATTAAAGGTTGATTTGAGTTCTAAGGCTCTTTATGTATTATGTTTGATGCCTATCCTTTACCAACACAATCTTGGTGAGGAAAAATTATGCTATATCCTTGTTGAAATGAGATGACTTGAAAATTTTTCAAGTCTTTTTCCCACTATAAAAATATGTACGTGGGAATCTTTTAGAGAAACTTCTTACATACATGTTTTTACAGTGGGCATATTCATTTATATTTTTTGAAAATTTCTTTTTTTAGATAAGGACATGTCTATAAGGAAAAAAGGATCTTCCCAAGACAGTCATGAGAATTTAATGAAAAGGAGTAGAAAAATATGTTATAACACTCTAGATATAGGTCAAGATGTTTGTATCTCTATTTGTAAGTGTTTGGAGTTGGAGGTGTGAGTTGTACAAATTGAAGAGAGTGAGCAAGATCTCATTTAGTTGGGTGAAGTTATGGATTTGGAAATGAGACATATATTTTCCTTATTTTAGAGAAGTATATTAGTTGTGGGTAATGGGCTAGAAATCTTTTATATCTATTTGAAGGCTTTTGAGGCTTCATATGTCTTTAGGAAAGACCTCTACCCTGTCAGAGCTAGTTTGAGTCCTTCAAATAGGCCTAGAAGTTTTGAAGAAGCTTAGAAATTTGGGGATGTTGAGTGGAAGGTTTATAAAATTGGTGATTTGTATTTTTATCCTTGACCCTTGGTCACATGGGTTGGTGGGTGTCATGACCAAGATCTTAGTAATAGGGGGGAGGCAAATTAATTGTAAAGTTCCATTAATTGAACTAGCGTCAAGTAATTGGAGATGTTCTTAGTTATCCTAATGATCACTTTTTTTTTCTATGTAAGTTTAATCTATTAATATGATACAAAAAAGAAGTTACAGTGAGGCTCGGCCTCAGAAGTTCTGAGCCTCAGTCATCACACAGTAAGACTGTCTAGTGTTGACTGCCCCAATAGAGGGGAAACCAGTCCAAGAAAGCAAAAGAGCCTCAACAGAGGGGAAACCAGTCCAAAAAAACAAAATAGCCCATGCAGGGGTTACCAGTTTGATCACAAAACAACAAAAACATTTTAGACATTGCAGAGTCCTAAACACAAGCTTAACCATAACTGCCCAGTCAACAAGACAAAACATCCACCTGGCAAACTCGACACCTGGCTGTCAATTGTCAGTCTTAGAGGTTGTCCGGGGCTAGTTCTTCCACAATCAGACACGCATATTTGTCTGAATCGTCATCCTCATCCGAAGTGCCACGACCATGTGCTGGATGGACTCCCTCAATGCTGCATGCACCCACACACGTTCCTGACGTGTTGCCATGACAACTGCCTGAGGCCTGCGTGTTACTAAGCCTACCTTCCTCAGCTTGTTGGCTGCCAGCCATCGCTTTACCATGCAGGGTGGCTCTATCTTTGTCTGCTCGCTGTTCACCGGGGTTGCACCTACTCCTGTTGCTTGGTTCTGCTCTGTTCGGCTCATCATTGTGCTCAAACAGAGGAGAAGGCAGTTTAGTTTCTTCAGAGAATGTGATTGTAGTGGTGGCTATGATTACGAGGCAATTCAGGGAGCTACGAGATCGAAATTGCATGGTATGGGGAGCTGGATGCAGAGGTAGGGGAAATTAGTAGTGTGAACCGCTGCATCTCCTCTTCCTGTGCCATGGAGCCAGGCTAACACCCAATGAAACTAGGCAGATTAGGGTTGTCGGCTGAGGAAACAGCAGAGACCGAGTCAGGGCTAGACATAGCAGGTGAGCGAGTGCACCCACCTCGAGTGCCACCTCTCCTACTTCGCATACGATGGCGGACCATGGTGGGGTTGAAAGTAGGGATAATAGCAGAGGGGATGGTGGAGGAACTGCATGGGGAATGGACAGATGAAGTGTAGACCTAAGCTAAGTTGCAGAGACTGGAGTGGGAATGATGGAATCCATTGCCCATGTCAATGCAACTTAACAACTAGCATCGGCTACCTGTTACAGTGCGCACACAAGGCTCTCTAGCCTGCGGAGGACAAACACAGTGAATCAGGGGGGGGAGGAATTACAGAGTAGTTTGCAGGCTCCATAGTTATGAGTGAGTTGGTTCTATCTCAGCCTGTGCATTCATTAAATGGCGCCTGCAAGGTGCCTTGAATGCAATTTAGGTTGGCATGGGGGAAGTTGCAGGGGGCCATGTGGCCAGCCCTTCCGCCGCCCGACCGTCTCATCAACTTAATGACTTTGGTAATCACCCGCATCCGGGTGCGTTTCTTCTTCCTGTACCATTTCAATCTGCACCAATTCATTGTATTCTTGTAACTGAAGAGTAGTGGCCATAGTATTAAGTGTGCCTGCATGAAAGGTCCTTCCAGTGTCTACCCCAATGTTAGCTATAAGATCTGCTACTTTGTTTCCATCCCTACGAGAGTGTTTAAGGTTTACTGCTCTATGGGTTGAGAGCCATTGTTCAATGAGCTCTAATCATTCTGCCAGTCTCCAACTGCTTCCAACCTTGTATGAAGGCGTCCCCTGCAGGATCTGATTAACCATGTTAATGAGAATCTGAGAATCCCCTTCAATTATAAGTGGGAAGAAATCATGGAGATGTGCAAGGAGAAGCCCCTACCATATCCCTTCTAATTTCATCGAATTATTCATATCCCAACCAATTGAGCCTAAGTAGGTTAGAAGAGGAATGCCCTTGTGATCCCTGAAGACTCCTCCATATCCTGCTTTGCCTGGATTACCTTTAGACGCTCTGTCGAAGTTAAGTTGTATCATATGCTGGGGCAGAGGAGTCCATCTGTCTGGTGTCTTTCCTTGTGAGGAAGTTTTACCCTGATTTGCTTGCATATGGTTCCACTGAAGGTTCCAGTTTGCCCATATATTCTGTTCCTGTGGAATGGTGGGATAATCTTCTTCAGACCATGTTTGAAGCATCAAGGTTTCTCGAAGGTTTTGACACATATTATTCCATAGGACTTCTAAAGGGGAGGATTGGTCCTTGAAGATGCGTCGATTCCTTTCTTTCCAAACAGTCCACATGAGGAGACCTGGGATAAGTTTCCATAAAGCATTTACCAGTTTGCTTTTGTAAGGACTGTTTGCCCAAGTGCGTATAGTGTTGGGGATATCCTCCTTAACTCGTCCATCTTTTTGGCATCTGAAGCTAACTTTTTCCCATAGTCTATTTGCCAATGGGCAGGAATTTATTAGGTACTCAGTGGTTTCTTCCACCTGTTTGCAGTTGGGACACATAGAAGGCCCATGAAAGCTTCTTTTCCGTAGGTTGTCCCAAGTGAGAATTTTATTTTGGCATAGCAGCCAGAGGAAAGTGGAAACTTTTGGCCAAATGGTGGGAGCCCATACTTTGTTCCATAGTGGGTCTTTGACTATTTGATTTCTTATAGTTAAATTGTAAGCCTCTTGTGTAGTGAAGGTTCCTTTCGCCTCATAACCCCATCTGATTTTATCCCTCTTGTCAGAGTAGCGAATTTTCCTATTTGAAAGCTCTGTTTCCAGATTGTCCTTGATGAGCTGTGTGCCTTGCCTGATGATGTGGTCCGAGTTCATCCATTGCCTGTATCCTTGTGTGTGGGTAGGCTTCCAGTATTGATTTACCTTTGCCATCAGTTTCCCTTCCCAGTCTTGTATTTGTTGGGGTTTGATCAGGTCCTTCAACTTGGGTCTTTGCTGCCAAGAATCTTCCCAAAACCGCGCATTATTACCATTCCTAATTTCCCAGAAGCTGTGCTGTTGAATTAAATCCTTGTGCTATTTAGCTGCATTCCAAATGAGAGAGCCTAAGCCAACTTCTGTGAGTTTGATTAAGTCATCAATTGGTCGATTATTGGCATATTTTACTGTCCAAAGGATAGCCCAGGGAGAATGCGGTTCCGAGATCCATTTCCACCAGATGCGAGCTCCCATGACCGCATTCCTATGTTGAGGATCATGAAGCCCAGTACCTTCGTAGATTTTCAGGAGGCACACTGTATCCCATTTAACCAAAGCCCATTTTCTCTTTTGGCCTATGTTTCCCCACAAAAATGCTCTTTGAAGATTTTTAATTTCTTTGAGAACCCATTTTGGTGCTGCTAGAATTGAAAAAAGGTAAAGCGGCATGGATTGCAGCACAACTTTGATTAAGACTAGACAGCTTGCCATGTTTAGAGCTTGGTAAGTCCAAGAAGAGAGACGGGCTTCCAATTTTTCCAAGAGCAATTGCCAAGATGAGTGCTTTAAAGCAGTGTCTGTCATGGGAGCGCCCAGGTATTTGGAGGGAAGAGCAGCTATTGTAAAACCCAGGATTCGAGCAATTGAGGCTTGGGTTATAGCAGGGGTATGAAAGAAAAAGATCTGGGATTTGGTCTTGTTAATGCAAGCTCCAGAGGCATCCGAGAATTCAGACAAAATGGTTTTTAATTTGAGGGCTTCCTGGACCGAGGGATGGCCAAACAGCATGTTATCATCCACGAATTGTTGGTGGGTGAAGGCAGGGGTGTTGGGAAAGGAGAGTCCTCTTAGTTGCTGGGTTTGAAGAGCTTCCTTGATGCATCTTCCCAGTCCTTCTGCCATTATGACGAATAGAAAAGGGGAGAGGGGATCTCCTTGCCGGATGCCTCTGGAGGGGTGAAAGGGGGTGGAAGGGATCCCATTGATCAAAATGGAGAAGAAGGAAGATGATATAAGACTCATGACCCATCTGACCCAGGGGGGAGAAGCCAAAGGCTATCAACATTTTGTGAATATACTTCCAGCTTAAACTATCAAAAGCTTTGGAGAGGTTGATTTTTAGGAGCATACCTGCTTTTTTGGATTGCTTTAAGGAGTGTATAATCTCGTGAGTGAGAATGATGCCATCTGTGATTTGCCGTCCTTCCACATAGCCTGATTGCTCAGGTGATATGAGTAAAGGAAGCAGAGGTTTTAGTCTGGAAGCAATAACTTTGGAGATGATTTTGTATATGACATTACATAGAGCAATAGGCCGGAATTTGTCTGGAGTTTGAGAATGATCTTCCTTGGGGATGAGAGCTATAAAGGTTGCGTTCAGAGAGGGAAGCAACCATCTATTAGTTCTGGATTCCTCAACGACTTGCCAGACCTCTTCTTTGATGAGATCCCAGAAGCTGTGGAAGAAATTGGATGTGAAACCATCTGGGCCAGGCGCTTTTCCTTCTTTGAGTTGTCGCATGGCGTTCTCCACTTCCTGTAAAGATATTGGCCTGAGGAGGAGCTGATTGTGTTCCTCTGTTATGATCTTTGGGACATTCTTAGTAATTTTCTCAATAGCCTGCAGTCTATCTATCTGAGGTTCTTGGTGTACCTGCTTGAAATGAGTAAGAAACTCTTGTACTATATCCTCATGTTTTTCCAGACAATCCCCCTGCGGATTCTGGATATAGGTGATGTTGTTATGCATTCTTCTTTGGATAGTAGTGTGATGGAAGAAATTTGTGTTTCTTTCGCCCTCTTTAAGCCATCTGATTCTTGACTTTTGTTTCCAAAGTATTTCTTCTTGCTTTGCTCTTTCAGATAGTGGTATTTGCAGGTGTTTTTCCAGCTCTGAGTTTTCTTCAGACCTTCCTTCCGTGATGATCCTCTGTTGTAGTTTTTTCATTTCTTGATCTAGAACGCTTTGTGCTTGGAAGATGTTGCCAAAGGTATTCTGATTCCATTGTTTAATGTTGTTCTTGAGATTTTTGAGTTTTTGTTGGAATTGATACATTTTTGTACCATCCGGGGGTTTGAAATTTTTCCAAACCGCATTAATCAGGTTGTTAAAATCTGGGTGCGTCATCCAGAAAGCCTCAAAGTGGAAAGGCCTTCGTAAGTGTTACCCAACCTTTGCCATTGAAGCACGATAGGCCAATGATCTAATCCTGAGATTGGTAAGATCGACGCTGTGAAATCCCCACCTAGGTGGATTTCATTGTCTGATAGCAGGAACCGATCCAATCGTGAGGCGATTTGATGTGCACCTGCTCGTTTGTTATTCCATGTGTATATTCCATTTTTGGATGACATATCTATGAGCCAGTTATCTTGGATGAAGTTTTTGAAGTGAATGCTTTCATTGTCCAGTTTGGCCCTGCCTCCTCTTTTTTCTTCCAGCCTTGTTATCATATTAAAATCTCCTCCTATGATCCAGATTGGATGTGTTCTTTCAGAGTTGATCAAAGCTAAAGTATTAAATATGTCTATCTTATTCATTGCTTCCTGGGGGAAGTATACATTGGTTAGGTGACTATGTACATTTGTCCCTGTAATATGGAAGGTTGATTGAATAAAATGCTTACTCGCATGAATATTATCAAGTTTGATAGCTCGTTCATCCCAGACTATTGCTAGTCCTCTTGATGCACCTGAGGCATCCACCACTACCGCTTTGCTACCTGGCCACTCTTTTGCAAGTGTCTGCTCTAGTGTTGTAGAATTACATTTGGTTTCTTGCATGAAGAAAATTTGGGGTTTCTCCTGTTGAATCATGTTTTTTATCAGTCTATATTTCCTGGGGTTGTTGAACCCTCTGATATTCCATGATATGAGCTTCATGATGCACTGCTAGGTAGGGGATTGTAATACTTTGTAAGCTTGGAATATCTTCCCGATTCCACCAGCATTTCCCCAATGCGGATGGTTCTTTGTAGATCGGTTTTCCTGCCTCTTTTTTTATTGTCTTTAGTAATATTTTTACCATCCCATTGACTCCCAGGTTGGATGCCTAAAGATCTTTGCTGCTGTGCTCTGGAGAGGATGACTTCTAAGCTTTCTAGTTGCCTCTCTGGGATTTTGTCGTATTCTTTTTTCTTGCAAGCTTGTTCTAATCCCAGTATATCCAGATCTCCAATGTCGAAGCTCTCTGGCTCCTCTTCCATGTGCTGGGCCTCACTTCGTTCCGCTGTTGTTTCCACTACAGTCGTGGTTTCCTGTTGCACGTTATCAACCTCCATGCCCTGAATATTCCATTTCAAGGAATGACTAGGAAAGGTAGAGTTAAGATCTGTAGATTGTACAAACTTTTGGGCCATCTTAGAGATCGAGGGGGTGTAATTAGGAGTCATCTTGGGGATTTCCTCACAATGGTCAGGGATTTCATAGTTATTTAGTTCCGGCTGATTCAGGGTCTCAAAGCTATTGCTTATGGATGGAATAGAGGTATTGAATATAGGCTTTTTAAGGCTAGGAGAGGGTTTTTTGTGATTCTTTTTATGGTTGGTGACTTTGGTAAACCCATCCAAGTCAGATTTGTCCGAATTGGAGGGGGTCGAGGTTTTTAGATTTGAAGGGCAGTCTCGAAAGAGATGGCCAAGGGCATGGCATTTCCTGCATTGGAATGGAACATGCTCATAATCTATTGATTGTACCCATTTTGGTACAGACTTACCGTGTCTGGGAGAGCTTTGTTGAGATGCATATAGACACAAATTCGGGCATAGGAGGTATATCGTCTGAGTTTCATCTCCTCCGCAATTTTAATGAATTCCTCTAAACTATTACCGATATCTTACAGCGAGTCTTCATCCCAACACTCCAAAGGGATGGAATAAAGGTGAATCCACACTCGTGCCCAGCTTAAATCCTCTTTGTCCGGATTGAATCTTTCAATTCAATCTCTCAGATATAAACCTGCTGCATTGAAAAAGTAAGGTCCTCCATCAAGGACTCTGTTTCGATCTTCTATACAGTTGAAAATCATTGTAAAGAATCCTTTAGGCCCCAACTACAAGGTAATGTGCCCTTTTGGTTTCCACTTGGCTCCTATCTAGCCATGCAAAGCTTTCTCAGTGGGCCAAAAGCCTATAAAATTTCCAATCAATGCATGATCCTTCATGTACTAGATTTGAGTATTGATTCGGTGGCTTGGGAGCTCAATCTTAGGTATTTCGGCTGCTACAGGCTTACATGTTGCTAACGTCGCCTTGGAAGCTTCATTCTTGTTCGTATTGTCTGGCAAAGTTTTGGGTTCTGTTCCGGCATCTTCCTGGTGTTCCTTCTTGACATCTTCTGTGTGCATTGGAGTGTTTTCAACGACATTGGGGGGAGGCGCCTTATCCTCCCCCTGGGGGGTTTCCATTGCTTGTGTATTGATCCTTTGTCATGTAGTGTTTCTCTCGTTACTGCTGAGCGATGACAGAATACCGTGGTTTGTGTAGGTCTGCCATTTGCAGGTCTGACTCAAACCCTAGTCGTCCATGATCACCTCCCACCTTGCAGTCCTGACTAGAGTGGTGTTCTTCTATCCTAATGATCAGTTACCAAACTAGCCTTAAGTCATTAGAAACCCTCCTTAGATTTCCCTATGGCCTGGTGGCCCAATGTCCCAGTGATCCATTGTCTGAACAAAGATTTTTTAATTGAAAAATACAAAACATTAAGAAAAAATTATAAAGGGATTTTCTTAAAAATAGAATGTAAGATGGTGGAACCACACATCATGGAACTTAGAGATGATAGAAGGGAAGATCCATAATTTGTCTAATGCAACAGATGGATACTAGTAGTATTTTTCAAATGACAAATACTAGAATCAAAGTTTTTTGATATTTATATGGGCATAAATTAGTATCCAAAGCTCATATTTGGATGAAATTTATATCATTTAAAAGATCTCAATGATTCGAAGATGATGGTGATCCTAAAAAATCGTTTTAAGGTAATTTAAGGAAAATGAATTTTGAAAACCCCATAAATAAACCTTGGAGGTTTGGTATAGACATCCCTTTCCCTTAAACAGTTCTTGAGGGAGCTAGGTGACATTACATCACAACTAATTTTGAGTCTCGATATACTTGTAACATTTTCAACCCTGACTCAAAAGCTCTTCCCAATGCAATTTTTAAAGCCATGAGTTTAGCCATATTAATTTGCTCCTTGTGTGTAGTGTGTCTTCAAAGTGAAACATTTTTACCATAAATATACAATTCCACTCTTGAACTACATAGTTTATTTGGACCCTAGCATGCCCTATTTAAAAATCTCCAACTTGTGCTTTTGTCTATGAGAAACTCCCATGCTTGTTTTGATAGCTCTGGGGTATCATTGAATCTTAATGATTTAAAAGGTTCTGTCACCTGAGTGAAGACTTAGAAAGTAGGAATATATTTCTTTGTACTTAATTCTGGTTGTTTGAACTCAGCCACACACTCTATGGAATTACGAAAAGTAATGCTCTGTGGGGTTTTATATCTATTCTATCAAACTAATATTATAGGTATAAGATGAGCTTAGAATTACTCCATAGATTCCTTGTGTTTATCCAATTACTATAACCTCCCCAAATATGCTAAATGAATTGACACTAAAAAAAGGGTGGTGTGTCATTTCCTTTGAATTTTTGCACAAAATATAGGTGTTGGAGCCTTAGCTAGAACATTTTTTGCACACTTTCCATGTAAGCACCTTATTTTCCCTAGCAAGCCACATGAAGAGCTTCTTATTTTTGGGCATTTTATCTTTCCAAATTTGTTTCCACATCCGAAAAGGAATTCCTTATGCTTCTATCTTCATGGAGAGATAATCAACTTTTATAGTGTAATCAACCCTGACAATGTTCTTCAACTAAACAAAACTATCAGTATCCCCCCTAATCCTTACACGAGATCTAATTAAATCCTAACATGATCCTCCCATTTTGTTTTATGATCTCCTTTAAAACCCAAGAAATTGATCAAATTCTAGGTCTAAGCCCAAATTGTGGTGCTAATGGGATCACTACAATCTTTTAAAAATATTATTTCTTGATCCTACAAGTACTTGACCAATTATTTAAAAGTTATTATAAATAATTTCAATATATATATATATATATATATATATATATATTAAGGCTTTCACATTTTTTAATCTTCAAAGGTTTTGATACAAATGGATGATGTGTAAAAAAACATGGAAATTTGTAAATGCTTTATCAAGCTAATTGGTAGGAGGAAAATTGACTTCGTAGTGAGAAGCATGGGAAGTTATGAATAGATTGATATTTATGCCACATGAACTACTTTAAGTTGAGATATCATTTTCTTATCGCTTGGCTTTAGGTCTCATGGCCATCATATGGTTTGCGTGTATTTGTTATTTTATTTTGGTGGGTATGTACTCTTAATGGTAGGGCCAAAGAAGCATTTAAGCAGTCACAAACTCAACTTCTCCAAGTTCATTAGCAAGATCACTCAACCATCCACAAGGTCCTCCAACTTTAAATAGAGGTGGTAGATGTTAAGCACCAAGAAGGCAAATAACTCAAAAGAAGAAAGAAAAGTGACTCCACACATTGAAAAAGAAAGAGAGGAATTATTGTGAAGCCTCTTTAGTGCGGGATCCCCCTTTTACAACAGAATATATGTAAAAGATGAAATTATTTCGAAAAGTAGGTCACCATGATATATATAGGAGACAAATAGTACAATTACAGTTAAGGGGTCTAGATGACAACAGTAATAAAACAATACAAATGTAATAGTTCAATATCTAGGGATTTATCTAGGGCTTAACAAGTCTCTCCCCTTCAAACAAGTGACTCCCTAAACTCTTGGCCAGTCATGGATGTTTATGAACAGGGTGTTGGGTTGTGTTATATTCTTTCCACGTAGTTAATAGGGGGTTTGAAGGGCACCCGTAACCCCACTTTATGGGGTGCCCCAGAAAATTTTGGTTTTGGACCATATGTTAGGTTGGGCAGACCCACCTATGGTTTTGTGCATGATTTTCGCACATGTTTTTTGGACGCGATGGTTTTCGGTCCATGGTATTGGATGCGATGGTTTTCGGTCCATGGTATTGGATGCTTAGGCATGTATAAATATGTATTGTAACATTGAAAGGAACATAATGAAAAATCAAGCTGGTAGTCTCGGTTTTGGGATCCAGGGAAAAATCTCTGTGCATATGTGTTTTATGGGTTATGCTCTTGCATTGTTAATTTTCTTTGTTTAATATTTCGTATGCAGGTAATTTCTGTACAGGGTTAAAACCTACATTTGGTATCAGAGCTGTTTTGGCTTCAAGGGGACACCTTTGTTGCTGAGGGGTTTCGCTCGGGCCTGTGGTAGACCCTGTTCAGTGGGAGATCTGCGAGATCGATTCTGGTGGTGAAAGAAGATGGCGAGCAATGGAAAGATAGAGATTGAGAAGTTCAATGGTCTGAATTTTGATTTGTGGAAACTCAAGATGGAGGATTTGTTGGTGGATAAAGATCAGTGGATCGCGGTAGATCTGGGTACTAAACCATCGGGAGTGACCGATGAAGAATGGAAGAAGTTGGATCGGAAGGCAAAGAGCACAATACGATTGTGTGTCTCGGATTCAGTATTGCTGAATGTATCAGGGGAAGCTACAACAAAGGCTTTGTGGGTCAAGTTAGGGACTTTGTACCGATCTAAGTCTCTGGTGAATAAACTGTTCCTGCGGAAAAAGCTGTATAACCTGAGGATGAAAGATGGAGACTCGGTGACAGAGCATCTGAATGCGTTTAATACTGTGGTAAGTCAGTCGTTATTTTTTGATATTAAAATTTCAGATGAAGATAAGTGCATCAGTCTGTTGTGTTCTCTACCAAATTCGTGGGATAGTCTGGTTATTGCAATAGGTAGCAATGCAACTGCTTTGCAGTTTGATGAAATAGTCTCAGCCTTGCTGACGGAGGAGATGAGACGGAAAAATATGGACAACCAGAATGGTGATGCCCTGTCTGTATGAGGACGGTCCCAGAACAGAAACAAAAATAAGTCATCGAGTGGGAGATCTAAATCTAGAGGGAGATCTAAATCTCCAGGAAAACCTACAAAGGTGGTGTGCTGGAAATGCGGAAAGGAAGGGCACTTCAGAAGGGATTGTAAATCTAAAGCTCCTGATAAAGGAAAGGGATCTGATGATGCTCCTTCTGCAGAGGCGAAAACCACCTCAGATGAAGGTGGGGATGTGTACTTGGCTTCTTCAAGTACACATGTAGATCATGAGGCATGGTTGATTGACTCAGGTGCATCCTTTCACTTCACTCCCCATAGAGAGTGGTTCTGCGAGTATGAGAAATACGATGGTGGTGATGTCTTCTTAGGAGATGATAGGAAGGCTAGAATCATTGGTCGGGGAAAAGTAAAGTTGAAGTTGCAAGGTGGAAGGGTTAGAACACTTCCGGGTGTTCTACATATTCCTGCATTGGCCAGAAATCTGATTTCTGTAAGCAAGTTGGATGATGCAGGTGTAAAGACGGTGTTCGAGAAAGATACCTGCAAGATGGTTCGAGGAGCACTGATATTAATGCGGGGAGTTCAGATTGGAACTCTATACAAGCTACAAGGTAGCACTGTTGTTGATGGGTGCAATAGTTCTATGGTTCCTGAAAATGGAGTAGAGAATCTAGTGGTCTCTGGAGAGAAGACTATGTTGTGGCATCAAAGGCTTGGACATATTGGAGAGAAGGGCCTTCGAATACTTCATGGTAAAAGTATGGTAGAAGGTATGAATAATAGCTCTCTGGATTTTGATTTCTGTGAAAATTGTGTATATGGGAAGCAGAATCGAGTGAGTTTCCCCTCTGGTGGTAAGAGGACGAAACATATATTAGAGCTTGTGCACAGTGATGTGTTTGGACCTGTGAAGGTTCCATCACTGGTTAAGTCTGTGTACTATGTATCATTCATAGATGACTTCTCAAGGAATACATGGATATATTTTCTTAAGAAGAAATCTGAAGTCTTTGACAGGTTTAAAGAATTTAAGGGTCTGGTGGAAAATCAGACAGAGAAGAAGATAAAGGTGCTGAGGACAGATAATGGTGGAGAATTTTGCAGCAAGGAATTTGAAGAATTTTATAAGAAGTGTGGTATAGCACGGCAGAAGACTACTCCATATACACCTCAGCAAAATGGAGTCGCAGAAAGAATGAACAAGACGTTGATGGAAAGGGCAAGAAGCATGCTCAGTGGTGCCGGGTTAGGACATGAATTCTGGGCAGAGGCGGTGGATACTGCATGTTACCTGATCAACAGATCACCTTCATCAGCGTTGGAGGATAAGACTCCACAAGAAGTATGGACTGGTAAGAAACCCTCTCTTTCACATCTAAGGGTATTTGGATGTGATGCATATGTACATGTTCCAAAGGAGAAACGAACCAAGTTGGATAGTAAATCTGAAAAGTGCATCTTTATTGGGTATAAGGATGGTTTAAAGGGTTATAAGCTTTGGAACCCAATCACACGGAAGGTTGTGTACAGCCGAGATGTGTTGTTCAGAGAGGTAAAAGATGTTATTCAACATGAAGTCCAACCAAAGGAACCTGAGAAGATAGAGTTTGAGCCAAAGGAGGAAGAATCAGACTCTGCAGCAGAGGAGGAATCAGAAGATGAAGAGCCACAAACTCTGACTGTGAGAAGATCAGTTCGAGAAAGAAGGCAGCCAGAAAGGTATAGTCCATCTACTTTCAGTTCAAATTTTTCTTTGTCTGTTACTGATAATTATCCCAGAACTGTGAAGGAAGCAGTGGATTCAGAGGATGGAAAACTCTGGAAAGAGGCCATGGTCGATGAAATGGCATCTTTGCACAAAAATGAGGCTTGGGATTTGGTGGAGTTGCCGGCTGGAAGGAAACCCATTGGTAGAAAATGGGTGTTCAAGAAGAAGACAAATGCAAAAGGAAAGGTGGAGAAATACAAAGCTCGGTTGGTAGCAAAAGGTTATTCCCAGGTGCCGGGAATTGATTTTGGTGATATTTTTTCTCCTGTTGCCAAGGTAACTTCTATTAGATTACTTTTATCTGTTGCTGCTGCTTTTGATTTTGAGGTAGAACAGATGGATGTGAAGACAACATTTCTTCACGGGGATTTGGAAGAGGAAATCTACATGAAGCAACCTGAAGGCTTTGCGGTGAAGGGTAAGAAAGAACTGGTATGCAAGTTAAAGAAGTCTTTGTATGGGTTAAAACAGTCACCAAGGATGTGGTATCAGAAATTTGATACATTTATACGGGGACTTGGCTTCACCAGAAGCAAAGCAGATCATTGTGTGTATTTTAAATTAATTGGTGACCGTATTATTTATCTGGTCTTGTATGTGGATGATATGTTGCTGGTTGGAAATGACAAAGAAATTATCTAGGATTTGAAGACCCAATTGTCCTCCAAATTCGACATGAAAGATCTTGGTGCTGCAAACTATATTTTGGGCATGGAAATCAAAAGAGATCGGTCAAAGAGGAAGCTCTGGTTAAACCAGAGGAAGTATGTCGAGACAATACTCTAGAGGTTTAATATGCAGGATAGTAAACCGGTGAAGGTTCCTATTCCTGTAGGTGTGAGGTTATCTGCTGAACAGTGTCCCAAGACACAAGAAGAGGAAGAGGACATGTCCCGTGTTCCATATGCAAGTGCAGTGGGTAGCTTGATGTATGCAATGGTCTGTACTAGACCAGACATTGCACATGTAGTGGGAGTATTGAGCAGGTTTATGTCAAAACCTGGGAAGGAGCACTGGACAGCAATGAAGCGGGTTTTCAGGTATTTGCGTGGCACTAGTGATTATGGTTTGTGCTACCAAGGAAGACCAGGATTGGACAGAGTGTTGGATATTCATGGCTTTGTCGATGCAGACTGGGCTGGAGATCTGGATCAGAGAAGATCTACAAGTGGGTATGTGTTTAACCTATTTGGAGGTGCAGTTAGTTGGATGAGTAAGAAACAATCTGTAGTGGCACTATCAACTACAGAGGCAGAATACATGGCAGCCACTCATGCAAGCAAGGAAGCAGTTTGGTTGCAGAGATTGTGTTCAAGTATGGGGTTAGTACAGGGAGCTATAAGAATAGATTGTGACAGCCAAAGTGCAATTTTCTTGGCAAAGAACCCTGCTTATCATTCAAAGACAAAGCATATTGATGTTCAGTATCACTTTGTGAGGGATATGATAGAAGACAGAAAGGTGTTGCTGGTAAAGGTGGACACTTTGAAGAATACTGCAGATGCATTGACAAAATCTGTGAGCTCTGAGAAGTTCTCTTGGTGTAGAGAAGCAATGGGAATCTCAGGGCTGAAAAATTGACTAAGCTCTCTTGTGGCCCCCTGTGGAAAGAAAACAACAAGTGGGAGATTGTTGGGTTGTGTTATATTCTTCCCACGTAGTTAATAGGGGGTTTGAAGGGCACCCGTAACCCCACTTTATGGGGTGCCTCGGAAAATTTTGGTTTTGGACCATATGTTAGGTTGGGCGGACCCACCTATGGTTTTGTGCATGATTTTCGCACATGTTTTTTGGACGCGATGGTTTTCGGTCCATGGTATTGGACGCGATGGTTTTTGGTCCATGGTATTGGATGCTTCGGCATGTATAAATATGTATTGTAACATTGAAAGGAACATAATGAAAAATCAAGCTGGTAGTCCCGGTTTTGGGATCTAGGGAAAAATCTCTGTGCATATGTGTTTTATGGGTTATGCTCTCACATTGTTTATTTTCTTTGTTTAAGAATTCGTATGCAGGTAATTTCTGTACAGGGTTAAAACCTACACAGGGAAATTATCTTCCCATCATGCCTCTTCTACAAAAGGGTTTCTTTGCTTGACGAGTACTTAGTAATTATTCAATTTCATAGTTACACTATCTTCATTCAAGTATTATTTCTACTTCTATTATGATTTTTCATTTTTCAATAATCTTTAGTAAAATAGTCTAAATTGAGATATTTCCAATTAGATAAATTTTGAGGTCTAAAATGGGCCTCCTAAGGAAAATTATAAAATAATAGTGGAAATAATAAAAGAAGATTAGATTACCTCATCAAATTTTGGAGTGGAAAAAGAATAAAACTACGTGTTGAACTTGTATTTAAACTTATCTTCCTACCATTTTACTCAAATTTTGAGTAGTAGTACTTGTTAGATTTGGAATTTAACTTCACATGCAAGGAGTACCCATGTTGAATACTTTAGATGGATCTTGCAACACAAAGAATGAGAAACACATGAAAAAATATGATTTCAATAGTGTTTTTCATGTATTTCGCATCTTTTCACATGGTGGGCTCCATCAAAAGTATTCAACATGGGTACTTGTTGGATGAAAAATCAAATTCCGCATCTAATGAGTTCTCCCACTTGAAATTTAAGTAAAACCACAGGGATATAAATTGAAAATATAAGTTAAAAAAATTGTTTTTATTTATTTATTATCATTTAACCTTTTTACTCCAAAAATGGTTAATCACCCCCCATGGTTGACATCATCATCTTCAATCCTATTGGTTCTTGTAAAGTTGATTTTGGTTGTACATTTTTGTTTTGAGGCCCATTTTTTACCTCAAAGTTTCTCTAATATATGTTATGTGTGTATTCGTTATTTAATTTGGATGGGTATGTACTCTTTAGGGTAGGGACAAAGAAGAATTTAAGAAGTCACACACTTAATTTCTCACAAGTTCATTAGCAAGATCACTCAACCATCCAAAAGGTCCTCCACCTTTCAATAGAGGTGGTAGATGTTAAGCACCAAGCAATCAAATAACTCAAAAAGAGAAAGAGAAGTGACTCCACACACTGAAAATGAAAGAGAAGAATGATTGTGAAGCATCATCAGTGGGGGAACCCCATTTTACAATATAATATGTGTACAATATGATTATTTCGAAAACTAGATCACCATGGTATATATAGGAGACAAATAGTATAATTACAATTAATGGTTCTAGATGACAACACTAATAAAACAATACAAACGTAATAGTTCAATATCTAGGGATTTATCTAGGGCTTAACATGTCTCTCCCCTTCAAACAAGTGTTTCCCTGAAATCTTGGCTAGTCATGGATGTTTATGCATGAGGAAATTATCTTCCCATCATGCCTCTTCTACTAAAGGGTTTCTCCACTAGACGAGTACTTAGTAAGTGTTTAATTTCATAGTTACTGGATTGGTTGTGGTAACGCTCACAGACTTCCAGAAGATCTTCTGCTTCATCTCAACAATTTTCGCATCTCTCTTATCAGTCACATAGCAGACCAAGAACACACCACTATATTCCAACAGGCATGGAAATCTTCTCGGAGCTTGCATATCCCTCCGACTTGGCACCAACATTGGAATGAGTATATAACAGTGCTGACAGAATCGCACACCAGAGTCACTGAAGGGGAAGACGAGATTATCTAGGCTCGCACAAAGAATGGCTTATACTCCCCTAAAGAGGGATACCTTTGTATTATTGTTGACCATCAACCCCTGACTGTAGATCTATGGTGGAAGCACCTATGGAAATTGAAGGCACCCCTCCGAACCAGATTATTCATGTGGACTGTTCTAAGAAATAAGGCACCCATGGGAGACAATCTAAATAAAAGAGCATTGCAAGGACCATCCTGGTGCTGTCTCTGCAAAAACAGTTCTGAAACTATTGATCATTTTTTTTCACTTTTCCGATTATTATAGAACTCTGGAACTCCACCCTCGCGGCCATCAACTCCCAATTCTCATGGCAGGGTTGGACTATGCTTGATGCATGGAATGCATGGTGGTCCACTGTGACCTCGAACAAAGCAAGGAATCTCCCCCTTCTCACTTGCTGGGCAATTTGGATTGATCGTAACCATTGCATCTTTTAGGATATCATTCCACATTGGCCATCCATCATCACCCGCTTGCTGGCTGACTACAACTCCCTCCTGGAAGACGATAAAATTCTCGCCCCCAGGAACATTGTCCTGAGAACATAAACAGAGAACAACCCTAGGAAAACTTTGATGGCTCAACGTAGGACTCTGGGTGCGAGTGGGGGGGGGGGGGGGGTGCATTACTATACCTTACTGACTCTCATTTTTATAAAATACAAATGGGACTGGGAAGGGGAACCAACAATTTCGCCGAGTTGCTCACTCTAAAACATCTCATACATTTTGCTCTGGAAAAACATTGCAGGAACATCCAAATTTTTGGGGATTCAAAAATTGTATGCAATTGGATAAACAATAAATCAATTTGCACTGCATACTCTCTGAGGCCCATTCTGGAAGAAGCTCATAGACTCATTACACACTTTGACCACTTTGTTTGTCGCCATATCTATAGGGAGAGGAACCAAACTGTCAACCAGCTTTCCAAGGAAGTGGCGAACCAGCCTCGTGGCTCATGGTTGATCCTGGAGCAGAGGGACGGTGTACATTACCAGTACTATCATCGTCCATACATGGATTTTACTGCATAACTAGCTCTGAAGGAGCCATTTTATTTACTTGTTTATAGTATTTGTATTAAATTATCAGATGTACATACATGGCCGATATAAATACTCCCTGCGTGGAGCTTTTTTGATCTTTATTTTGAACACTACATAAGCTTTATTCTCCCTGCATGGAGAACATAGATCCACATTTTTGATACTCTCTTTGTTGATTGGAAACAACCACTCATACAACATATGCAGAATGTATCTACAATATGTAATTTTCTATTATTAATGGAAATTACAATTTTTCCAAGGGGAAAAAAGAAACATGGGAAATTGGATGCACATGTGAAGATGGAGTGTTACACTAAAATTTGTCACCATGACTATTTGCAGTCAGTATGGCTCCATCAATAACCATACTGTCCTCCTTGGCAAGTCTTATACCTCTGCTCCTCATGTCAAACTCCAAAAAAGAGAGAAAGCCTTTAAAAAATCAATATAACTCTGGTTCCGCACTTTCTCTTACTCTTACCTGCGGGTCCACACCTCAAGTACATAATACCTGCGTACTTGTACGCTCTGTCTGTAAAGGGGTGGGTGCGTACCCCTGTAAAAGTCAAAAGGCGCAAGTTTTACTTCAAAAAACTTACTTGCGGTCGATTCTAGAGCATTCTAGAAGATGGTTTGACGTGGATTGAGCGCCTCCAGATGGTTCATGCATCCCAATGAAAGAGGAACTTATCCCATGAAGAGGGGAGTTATCCCTTTGAAAAAGGGGCTTATCCCATTGATGGTGGACTTGTTTAACTTCCTCCAAAGCATTATAAATACAGGCATTGGGCCAGAGGCAAGGGAGGTTGAAAGCTGAACATTCCTAAGGGTAGATGCTGCTGAAATTAGAACTCCCTTATAGAGCTTGAGAGGATAGATCACATTCCTTTCTTAGCTTCATTTGGAAGTTGGTGAGCTGATCAAAGTAGAGGAGGACTCTTGCTGGACCCTGGGAGGGACTTGCACAACACCAAGGCATTGGTTGTAAGGTTTCTTTTGTTTCCAATTAATACAATTAAGTTCATTTTTCTCAACAAGTTGTTATATATAATTTGTTTCATAAACTCCTTGGTCTTTATGATGAATATGTTTTATTATATGAGTTATTCAGGTGCTATGTAATCATTTTCTTGTTTGTGTATGCAGGCTTCAAGGAGAGGAGCTCATCTGGATCGGAGAGGCTTGGCTGCTACAAACAGCGTTGGACTAAAGGTAAGCCTTAAACACCTGGTTTCTTTTATTTTAAATGCATATTTAGGGAAAGATAGTGCTTGATTGTTTTGTTTGTCACTAGAAACACCTTAGTTTCTAGGGAGGTCGGTTTTGTCCGCAAAATTGACTCTTTCCGCATGACAAAATGGCGACTCCACTGGGGAATCCATGGATTTGATTGATTTCTCTTTTGATTGATACTTTGATTTGAGAAACGTTGATTTGTTTCTGTTTTTGACTTGATGATTGTGGGATTGGGTGAATTTAGTTAATTTTGAGTTAGTTTTTATTTTTCATAGTTTTGGGAGAGGTACGCACCCTCTGAGTTAAGCACAGTGCGTACCTGTACGCACTTTTGCTTTGTGCACAGAGCGTGACCGCACCTGTGTAAACAAGCTGCCTGTGTACCCTGTCAAAATTTTGAGAAATTTTAAATTTTCTTCTTTTTATCAGTTTAGAATTTGTTTATAGGTTTTTAGCCACTGCCCAGACCTGCATGTGACTTGTCAGAAACTTTCCTTGGTTAATTTCATTGGCATTCCTGCTTTAAGCTTTTATCAATTGGGTGTTTTGAGTCTCTTTTTTGAGAAATTCTTAATTTGATTTCCTTTGGTCATTACTTGGAGGTTTGTCTCAGTCTTTTCACAATTTTGCATCTTTTTGCTTTTGTTTTTGCAAAAAAATTTCCCCCTCATTCGTCGGGGGGGGCTAAATTGTGTATGAGTGTTAATCGCCTTTGAGTGTTTTTATTTTTTGATCTTTGGAACTCTCACCCAATTTTCTCGACTTGCACTTGATTGGTTCTTAGATTACATTAGAATCGTCTTGTGTTTGAGAATTCTCTTGCATAGATCACATTTGCATAATTAGAATTCTCATTTTCAGAATATGAATGAAAAATGTGCATAGATTACATTTGCATACTTTTCAAGTGAATTGTGCATAGATTACAATTGCATAGTTTACATTCTGAAAAATCAATCGTAGATTTAGATCAGTTTTCTTTGATTTGAATTTACAAAAAAAAAAAAAAAAAAAAAAAAAAAAAACTATTTTGGAATTGATTTGCATTAGTTTTTCTTGATGAAATTAGTGCATTAGAGAATTTGTTATATTTTCTCTTAGTGATCAATTTTTTGCATTGTTGGAAGTGAATGGAAACTCTCTCCTTACTTTAGTTAGGATTCATCGAATTGAAAGGATTACATTATCATATTCGATTGCATTCAGTTTTGAGTCGGGTCATAACACCATTGGTTTCGTATCCATTTACCCCTTTGAGTAATAACAGCCTAAATAACACAGCGCTTAATTAAAATTCATCTAGTAATTTTTACATTTCTAGGGCTCTGATACACCAACATAGCTTAGGCTAGTGTCTTGGAGTAGGAGAGTAATTAACTCTCCAAGACAGTAAAAACAAACAAGTAGCTTATCTTGCGGTAGGATAAATCCAATTGTTACATTTATGCTCTGGGAAAGCTCCTCTTAAAGGAGAAGCACGAGATCGTGTCCGAACCAGTGTGGGAATCAATCCTTCCTCATTGGGAACGATGCCAGATATTCACGTATTAAAAATGGTAAACCTCGGATTAACCATTGTCGAGGAGCCTGGGGTCACTTGTTGGTAAACCTTGGATTATGTCAAGGAGCCTTCAAGGGGATTGAGCTTGCTACTCTACCCTTGCGTGCGTATCGGATCGTAGACTGTTCCCCCAGGTATATTTGTTTCGGTTGGTAACCTTAGTGACCATATTCTTTAGGATTCTTCCTAAGGTGACAGTGGTGGGAAGATCCCACTGTACCTGGAGCAGACGTCGGCTAGACTCACTTGGATTTTCTGGGGGGTTCTCTTCACTCGAGACGGTTTAGTGGAGAAACTTGTGCCAGTCTATTCATTAAGCAGGTTGCCGGGGTAACTGTTCCAACCGCTATTTCTGTATTGAATTCTACGACGTTGGATTTCATCACCAACTAGTGTTTTCGGTACGGAAAGTTACTGTTTGTGTGTGGTTTGACTCCTAGATTTGATAGCGCGTGTTAATTTTCTTGTTTTTACTTTTAGAGACCATAGGTGTGAATTGTGAATTTTAATTGTTAGGTGTGAATTGTTAATTGTTAATAAAATTCACTTAAGTTGAATATAATGGCAACTGTTCCGGAATTTGCCGACCAAGGAACCCCTCTTAACGAGGATCCTAGTACTTTTCCTTTCTTTGGAAATGTTGGTCCTCCTTATATGGCTACTTTGTCATTACCTGGATTTACAATAGGTTTACCGATATGGTTATTTTCAACTTCGTTGGCCCCAAATACTCCAATTGTTCCACCTCAACCGAATGCTTCACCTCAACAGAGTTCACCATCTCAACATCACCAATCTTCTGTTGACCCTTTACCTTCTTCACCTAATTTTTCTTCCTCCATTTCTTCCTCTTCGCTTGGTAAAAGCCTTGACGCTAGTAACCAGGTAGCTAAGAAGAAGAAGAAAGGGAAGAAGAAGAAGAAGAAGAAGAAGAAGCAAGATAAGAAAGAAGTCAACCAACCAACCGTGGCTGTAAGTGTTAGTTGTGTTGAGGAAAACTCCGACATACATCGTAAACCCAAATACCCTTGCAGGCTTTGTAAGGGTGACCACTTCCTTATCAGTTGTCTTGGTATTCCAAAGGTCTTGGAAGTATGGTCAGAAAAATCTCATCAACTTTCCATTGATCCATCAACCAGTGATAGTCAGGTTCCTGGGAAAAAGGGTAAAGTTAGGTTTCCTTGTAAGTTATGCAAAGGGAGTCATCAAAATCACATTTGCCCTCACATGGATGAATCCTCAAAATTGTTGGAAAACCTTACTGTTCCACCGCAATAATTTCCAACTGGTTACCGTAAACTTTCTCCCAACCTACCGTCAACTGATGGAGTGATTGATCTAATTTCAAGTACAGTCGATCACACTCTTCCATTGGAGAGTGAAACTCATGTCACTCAGGTTGATGATCCATTAGTTGATCAAGTGGTCGATTTGATTTCACATTCGACCGATCCCAGTTTCCCTTTAGAGAGTGAACTTCATACCGCTCAGGTTCTTCTTGTTACATCAGATTCTTCTATGCCGAGGGGCATTTCACCTATTTCTACAGAACCCCCTCCAAGTACTGAGGTCTTTTCCTTTGATTGGAATAGACTGACAGAACCTCGTCTTCCTTCCTCCATCCCTTTCCAAATCATTGTCAATGTTGGTGGTAGGGACATGCACCGTACACAGGTAGATGAAGGTGCTTCTGTTAGTATTTTATCCTCAACTGCTTGGAAAGCTTTGGGTTCCCCTCAGCTTGCACCTATTACACAGAATCTGAAAGCTTTTAATAGAACCATTAGTGAACCTTTAGGGATCCTTCCTAAGTTTTCTATTACCTTGGAAGGTAACACTGTCTGTATTGATATTATGGTAGTTCAAGGTCCCTTGGATTTCAATTTACTCCTTGGGTGAGACTATGTTTATGCAATGAAAGCTGTCGTATCGACACTCTTTCGCGTGATGTCTTTCCCTCACAATGGAAATATTGTGACTGTAGACCAGCTTTCGTTCCCTAGTCTTGTTTCAACTACCAATAATATGACACCCCTAAATGTTCCTGATTCTAAAGTGGTATCTACCCCGCCACGGGTTAATTATGTGGCAACTGGTCCCATGTTTTCAGTTACCGATGTAAGTGAGCCTCTCACTGTTTTCTCATCTTCCTTTGATTTAGATCCGGTAATTGACATGGAAAACTCTATGGGATTACTTGAACGTGATGTTCTTATCCCTTTTGAGTCCCTTGACATGTGTTCCTTCCAGAGAACTATTCTTCCTTCTGATGAAGATCTCTTGGAAGCCATGATCAAGGTGTGTCCATTGACATGTCTTTCTTCCAGTTAGAAGCCATGATCAGTGAGTACGAGGATAGTTTTTTCCTATATCAACCTCGTTAAAAAATGAAATAGGCTGTCGAGGAAAGTTCCTTTTACTGTGTCGACCTCGTTAAAAAATGAATCAGTGAGTATGAGGACAGTTCCTTTTACTGAGTCAACCTCCTTAAAAAATGAATCAGGTAGGTTTTAGGTTATATAGGTAAATTGTAGAAAGTAGGATTTCGAGGAAAGTTCCTTTTACTGTGTCGACCTCGTTAAAAAATGAATCAATGAGTATGAGGACAGTTCTTTTCCTGTGTCAACCTCGTTAAAAAATGAATCAGTTGTTTGAGGAAAGTTCCTGTTACTGAGTCAACCTCGTTAAAAATGAATCAGGTTCGAGGATAGTTCCTTGTCTTGTGTCAACCCCGTTAAAAAATAAAATAAGGATAGGTTATATAGGTAGATTATAGAGAGTAGTTATGAGCATAGTTCCTTATCTTGTGTCAAGCTCGTTTAAAAAATGAAACAAGGGTTTTGAGGATAGTTCTTTTCCTGTGTCAACCTCACTAAAAAATGAAACAACTCCCACAAGTCTTTCCAAGATCTTGAAAGTAAAGCTTCATTCCATCCACCTCATTGAATGCAATGAAGCTTGGGGGGTATGTACCTTGATTTGCATCATTATGCTGGGGGCATGCGAACTTATAACAAGCATAGTTTCTCGTTT
Organism: Pinus tabuliformis; assembly: GCA_031772625.1. Classification (NCBI taxonomy): domain Eukaryota; kingdom Viridiplantae; phylum Streptophyta; class Pinopsida; order Pinales; family Pinaceae; genus Pinus; species Pinus tabuliformis. The sequence continues at coordinate 1,343,238,237 of CM062819.1, read as the reverse complement.
CAAGCTTGTGTAAACATGAAACTCGATCTGAGCATAGTTCTTTTCCTGTGTCAAGCTCGTTAAAAAATGAAACAAATCCTCCTCTAATTAAGTCGAGAGTTTGACTAGATCTCATAAATGTTAAGTTGTATATTTAGGTTAGTTATTTCAGTTTTTTGCATAATTTTCTTACAGTTTTAGGTCGAGTCGTTCAAATGATCTCGTAACTGAACCTTCATTCCATCCAGCTATTAATTAATGTACTTGTTTGAATGAAATGAAGTTGGGGGGGCATGCGCTCTAGCAGTTATTCTTAGGGGGCATCAAGCACAATTTTTTCTCTGTTTCAAGCTTGTGTAAAAATGAAACTACTTTGAAGCATAGTTTTTCTCTGTTTCAAGCTTTTGTAAAAATGAAACCTATCTCGAGTCAATTTCAGTTATTTTCAAGACTCGTTAAACTCATGAAAATCCCGAGATTATTTTGCTATCTTTCATTCTCGTAAAACAAATGAAAATGCCGAGTTCTTTTCGTCTTTTCCTGCTCGTAAATTAAATTGAAAGTCGGCCATATGAGTACATTTTTATCATTTTTTCGAACTCATTAAAACTTACGAAAAAATGAAAACCATGAGTACATTTTTATCATTTTTTCGAACTCGTTAAAACTTACGAAAAAGTGAAACCTTGGAGTCACCTTTAAGCCCTTTTCTGACTCCTAAAACATGAAAAGATCGCCAAATTTTTCTTTTTAAACTCGTTAAAATGGAACTAAAAAAACGGTCCACTTACAGCTCTTTTCTGACCGTAAAAACATGAAAAGATTGCCGGATTTTTGTCGTTTCAAATTCGATATTGGTTATAAAACGACGTGTTGTTGATCGCTTTTTTACTTTTTCGGGTCAAAGGCACTAATAACGAAAAGTACCCCTTGGTCATAAAGATCAAGCAGTTCTCTCAAGTATTATTTTATACTTTTTCGGGCTTGGGAGACACAAATTTACGAAAAAGGTCAACCCTGGAGTCTTCTTAAGTTTTTCAGACTCTCTAAAATTGAAAAACGCCGAGTTTCTCCTATACTGGACTCGTTAAAATTTCACAGTAAAGGACATGTTCGATTACAAACAGGAACGTACCACTCCTTCTTAGGGTTCAAATCTAAACTAAGTTGGACTCATCCGAAGGATGAGCTTATAATCAAGCAAATGTTATCCTCCTCAAGCTTGTAAAAAATAAAGAGGTACTTGCCAGAAATGGTGGGGGAAAAGAGAGGAAAATGAGCCTATTTGTTATACTTTGTCTCGGAAAAACCTTGTCACCACTCTGGAACACGACACTTTTCATTCACCTGGGTTGGGAAATCCTTTGCCTAACAGTTGATCAAACCACATTGAAAGTCTTCAGCCGGTTTCCGGGTATTAACTTTGGGACAATTGTTACCAAACCATCTGTAGTGTCGTTATGTGTTCAAGAGGAGTCTTGCAAATAAACCATTCATCTACAAAATATTTTTCATCCATCTTGACCATCCCTGAGTCAGTCCTTACAGCTACATTTCTTCAACTTGATCTATGATTTCGTGTTGTGGGCTTGCCTGCAACGGATCGCTTTCTATCGACTTCAGTTCATTATCTAGAAATATGATCTAGAAATCATCAGTACCTTGGGATCTGCATGCCTCAATGGCAGGTTTCTCGCCTTTGACGACAGGTTACATCAATGACCTTCGATCAAGGGATTCTGTGACATGTTCGACATCAACACATTCATTCACATCTCATGGATTGTACTGGGTACTTTGAGAGCCATTGACATCACTGGTGGTCTCTCTCACACTTGTTAACAGTTTACATCATTGACTGGTAATCAAGTGGTTTCTACCATGTTCGACATCAACTCATTTATTCGCATGGATAGAATCGTACTATTTCGGGAAGCAGAAATGAAGACCCTGGATCTAGTTTCCGCCATCCAGGCTGCGAGGAGTTTTGTATTCATTATACAGTAGACTAATTATAAACAGATGGCTGCGTCCATAGTGTGTCTACATGTGTCTATGATTATGATGTATTGTGAAATCATTCCTATATCAGAGTAGTAGTTAGTTTGTTAGTTAAGTTTTTGATCTGAGTATGGGAATGCCTACCTCAGCGATGATATGATCTCATATATGTATTTTGTGTTGAATATTTGCAGGTTCCGACTGGGCTCTCCACAAGATAATCCTCGAAATGATAAAGTGCTTCACCCTTCCTAGATGATATAAAACCCTGATCTACTACAGACCTCGCACTTTAGGGGGCAATCTGTTACACTAAAATTTTTCACCATGACTATTTGCAGTCAGTATGGCTCCATCAATAACCATACTGTCCTCCTTGGCAAGTCTTATACCTCTGCTCCTCATGTCAAACTCCAAAAAAGAGAGAAAGCCTTTAAAAAATCAATATAACTCTGGTTCCGCACTTTCTCTTACTCTTACCTGCAGGTCCGCACCTCAAGTACATAATACCTGCGTACTTGTACGCTCTGTCTGTAAAGGGGTGGGTGCGTACCCCTGTAAAAGTCAAAAGGCGCAAGTTTTACTTCAAAAAACTTACTTGTGGTCGATTCTAGAGCATTCTAGAAGATGGTTTGACGTGGATTGAACGCCTCCAGATGGTTCATGCATCCCAATGAAAGAGGAACTTATCCCATGAAGAGGGGAGCTATCCCTTTGAAAGAGGGGCTTATCCCATTAATGGTGGACCTGTTTAACTTCCTCCAAAGCATTATAAATACAGGCATTGGGCCAGAGGCAAGGGAGGTTGAAAGCTGAACATTCCTAAGGGTAGATGTTGCTGAAATTAGGACTCCCTTATAGAGCTTGAGAGGATAGATCACATTCCTTTCTTAGCTTCATTTGGAAGTGGGTGAGCTGATCAAAGTAGAGGAGAACTCTTGCTGGACCCTGGGAGGGACCTGCACAACACCAAGGCATTGGTTGTAAGGTTTCTTTTGCTTCCAATTAATACAATTAAGTTCATTTTTCTCAACAAGTTGTTATATATAATTTGTTTCATAAACTCCTTGGTCTTTATGATGGATATGTTTTATTATATGAGTTATTTAGGTGCTATGTAATCGTTTGCTTGTTTGTGTATGCAGGCTTCAAGGAGAGGAGCTCATCTAGATCGAAGAGGCTTGGCTGCTACAAACAACGTTGGACTAAAGGTAAGCCTTAAACACCTGGTTGCTCTTATTTTAAATGCATATTTAGGGAAAGATAGTGCTTGATTGTTTTGTTTGTCACTAGAAACGCCTTAGTTTCTAGGGAGGTCGGTTTTGTCCGCAAAATTGACTCTTTCCGCATGACATGGAGACTGTTGGAAACTAGATCGCTATTGGGTGGGGTGAATTAGTAGTGAGAGCACATATAAACTTTCCACCAAATTATTATTCTAGTACCATGCACACACTAAAACACAAAACCATGTATCAGAGGATCAAAATAAACATGCAATGATAAAATCAATAAACATAATGGACATAAGTATGTTTGGTGGAAAACCCTTCCCCTAGAAAAATACCACCTTATTGTTGTTGTGCTGCTCAATTATTTTATTAAATAGATGAAAAAAGTGTACATGGATTAGCTACACCCAAATCCAGAAGACTCGACTTCTTTCACAGTATGTTGACCCTTTTAGATAGGAAATTGTTTCTCTCATGGATCTATATACTACTATCTGATGAAGGCCACCATGATCAATGATCCTCACTCAACTACCATTAGAACATCCAACTCCTATTGGATGGAGAAATCTCTTCCTTCTACTAAATCTACCAAGTCACTGTATACTTTGAAGCCTTCATGCCTTCACTTCCTCCATGTGAGCCTTGTTTCATTTATTTTCAGACGAGACTCCCAATTCGCTCAACATGAGCACTACAACAACATAGCATCAAAGCACAAATGAATAAAAAATTTGCAACACTAGTTGCAATAAAAAACCTCCACACAAGATGCAAAATAATCTCCTCAAAAATTTACTCTAGTCCACGCATCAACACCTCAGTCACTACATAAGTATAACGGATGAAATAAAATTTAGTTATCTGCTGCTACAATTGAAACTTGATTCATTAAATCTACATAGACAACTCACGCATATTGTAGGCTCTTCTCCAAGTTCACACTCACTCCACACCACAACTATACAGTCAACCATACTAGCATCAAGCTTCCTCCAATATGTAGATGAACTCAAGTGCTCAACTCACTATTTACACAGAACTACTATGCTTCACAACTCTGTTCATATACTTGATTTCATTCGAGTTCAACTGTTTGACTTTATCAAACCACTAACTCCACTTTCCTTTTGATATCTTCAAGTTTAATTAGCTTCTGTAGGTCCCAGAAACTTTTCCGATAATCAAACAAAACGTTCTAATCAAGAATTTCACCACAACATAAAAATTAGTTGATGAACGCGAGGAATGCAGATAAATTCTTGTGAAAAACATCAATCGCTCCCACAACACTATCTCCATGCATATAGAAGTCACAATTTATCTCATGATTCTACCTCCATGCGACTGGAGCTTTTCAACTACTCTGATGATCATGTCTCCATGCGATTGAGGCTAAAGATGAAGAAAACCAATGGATCTTCAATCCAAAACATCTGCTAGCTAATGGAACACCTTCTTTAGCTCCTTATGACACCTCCAAGCGCTTAAGTCAAGTATGTAACTGATGAAATAGGTTAATAAAAATTCAATGACATGCAATACCTATATGGCCAACCTTAGTACCAAGACCAATACCTCCTCAAGTAGAAACCAAAACCTCTCTAAACATCTCTAATACATGTGGCAACAATAGCATCATCATGTCATCAACGTCCTCCAACACTAATAGAGGCACCTCCCAACACATACAACCTCAAATCAACACATGTATCAATAGTCCAATGTATCCAATACATAAAGAGACATATGCAACACCTAGAGTAACACTCCAATCACCTGTAGCAGCAGCATCTCCAATCAACACAACATAGCAACCTCAATCCAATCACATGTGGAAATCATCTCCAAGTCACCTCCACTAGTTCTAGTCATATGTATGTTAACATCAATTTCAACTAACAAGACCATCAAGCCAAGCGCACATCATCAAGCACTCCACACATGCATGTGAAAAGTAGCACGATGAGAATGTTGACACCAATGCCAACAAACTCCCACTTTGGCATTGATGTCAACCTCCATCCAACAAGTGAGGTTGATCTCTATCCATCCAAATCTCTCCCCCTTTGACATCAATGGCAAAGGGCCATATCAACACTGAAGAACAATGCTAATAATATCAGATGAGAGTAGGACTCCCCCTATCATAATCAACACCATACTAATGCAAAGGTTGATGTAGACCAAGAAGCTCAGTTTCCAACACATCTCTAACCAATGTCATCTCTAAAAACAAACATGCCCCCCCTAAGAATGTAATGGGGATGCAATCACACTATCTATATATTGTAATAAGGCTTCTTGCTAAGTGCAAGAGACCACTGCTCATGGACCATGACTGCAACTGACTTTGGACATGATATATAATGAAGTACAATACATAAATGTTTCATGGAGAAAATACATGGTTGTGACAAATACATAGGACTATCATATAAATCCTGTATAAATTCTCTTATAATCAACCATGACTTTATGGACCCAAGTTTACATCATGCACCCAATGAAGTGGGGCTGCATCAAAGATATAAAAAATGATACATGAATTGTACTTCCATTGACCCTTACATACATAATGGCAAGACATACTAGAAAGCATGGGTATTTCCATGAGAAATGTGCCCAAAAGATAAAATAATGATAATATGGCTTTTACATCTACACATACATGTGCTCTCATCTACACATGCCCAAAATATGAGGTAACATGAGTACATGGTATCAATGTGCAATGATATATGCTCCCCATACATAGTAGTAGCAATATAAGTACTAACAACATCATATTCTAGTACATGGCCACTCAACACCTTGGCCATCATCATCCCAACAAAGAATATCCTGTGGTAAGATCACCATGCTCAACATAGATACAACAATAAAATCGTCTAATAGCAGTACCATGGAAATATATCATACAGTAGAAAAAAATACATCCTCATCATCATGAGGCTCGTAAACCATCAACATAAGCTCTGAGCAACAAATAGACAAGCAACTAGAAGCATATTAACCAATACAAGTAATATCTCCAACAACATCAAGATATGGCCAATATGCAATGCATCCAAGCAACAAAAACTAATCTATGCAACAACAACATTAACTCATTATCTCATCCATCCAACACCACATGAGAAACAATATATATATCTTCATCTCTAAACCATGTAAATGCATACTATAGGCAAAAACATACTCTCTCCATGCAACAACAACACATTATTCATCCATCTAATACATATCGGCAACATGCATGGTTCATCTAGAAATGAAAACATAGCTGATAATATGAATAATCTAGATAAAATGTCTCCAACACATCATCTAATCTCCATGGTAGCAAACATATGTATGACAACACATGAATATAATCTAGCAGAATGATCATCATCAATACACCAACTATGTCATGCAAAACATATGAATTTTCTACTATATGGCAACAACAATCAAACTCCTTTCCTGCAACACACTCATGTCAAGTAAGCACAATAAAACTCCTCCAAAGTGAACATGATGCCAACAACTACAAGTCCATCTGGAAGGACAAATACTCCCCTTGAACATGTGATCCCCATCACACCTAGACAATGCACATAAAAATAACGATATGGCTTCCATATCAACAAAAACGTCATCAAAACTCAAACATGTAGTTGCTCCAAAAACCATAAGTAACAATATATTTAATCCAACTGATAAAAAATTTGGAAGAAAATAGATCATAAATAAAAATATACTTCAAACCTCATGAACTCCCCTTGAACTCATTTATCTCCTCACTAAAACTTTCCTATATGGCTGCATAACTAAATATTTGCATGCAACTCATTATGCAACCATATGCTCCCCTTGAGACCAAGCAAGCCTCAATTTTTGGTGGAAGTTCTTTGTTGCTCTTTTCTCCTCGAAACTTTCATTTGTTGATATTTCTTCTTCTTATACGGTTAGCCTTGCATATTCTCCTCTCTCTGGTTGGATCTCCTGAAACACATGAGCAACTTGCAATCCTTGGCCTTATGGCCAATATTGTCACAAACAAAACATCTAATGTGACCAAGGAATAGAGGAATAGGTTGATGTCTTCTATTGATATGATTTCTATTCCTTGCATGTGCCCTGTAGTCAATATCCCTATGGCCAAAATCATTGCATGAGAAACAATAACCATAAAAAGAACTATTATACCTAACAGATGGATATTTCCTTTGCATGCATGCTTGATTTTGCTTCTCCTTTCGCTACTCCTTGTTTGGTCTAAAATGCGGATGCAAATTAGAGTTCAATTAATGTCAACTTGGGAAGGTAAACTTAGAAGTGCCACCTATAGGTCTAGAAAGATTTCTAATTTGTCCGAAATCTATTGGTTCTCTTACAAGAACACTTTCGTCAAGATCTCTTCCAACAACTAAACAAACTAGAGAGATTCCTAGTTTGTCCGAGATCTATTGGTTCTCTTACAAGAACAAATTCGTCAAGATCTATTCCAACAACTAAACAAACCTATATCTGACATTCGTCAAGATCCTATGGTTCTCTTACAAGAACACATGAATTTTAGGATTCCCTCTAATATTAGAACATCTAACAAAAACTTAAACGCTGAAATGAAATAAAAACATAAATTAAATTATACCTAAAATAAGCATGCAAGTGAGGCCATGGGGGTCCTCCATAACTCCACAAGCACACCACCTCAAAGGAGACTCAAATGTAAAAGCAACAAAATCAAAGTATGATTCTTTATTTCAAAATCTCCATCATGATGTACAAACCAACTCTAAGATTACAAACTCTAAGATTACAAATGGAACTCTAAAATTACAAATGGAGGAGATTGTACTCCTATTTATACAATGGGATGAGATAACAAACTCATAATGATGATCCACTAATCTCTCTTTAGTTCCATACATCTCTCAACCATCTAGACACATAACCCCCTTTTGTCCTTGATCTTCTCCATGAGGCTTATCTTATCAAATTCGAATTTGATCATTCAAGGCCACATAAAGGTGTCTTGGAAGCTTCCTTTGTACCTACACATGTCACAAAAACAATCCACTTTCCATATATGAAGTAGAATATATTATTTTCTAATATTTAATCAAGAATTTCTCTTAAGAATGCTTAAAAATAAATAATATTTGGAAAATATAAATGAGACCCATTAATGATGAACAATAGGGAAAATGAAGTGACATGGTAGTGAATAATGAGTGATATAATGGAAGCATAGGTGAAAAATGTATGGTAATGAGTGATATTTGTATGACATTTTGAAGCCCAACATACCCCCCAACTGAAGCTCTTGCATGTCCTCATGCAAGCTACTACAATGACTTATTTGATTTGATTCTTAGATGAGCTTCCTTTTATAAGATGTTTGGTTCTTGTGTAACAACCATCTTTTGATCATAGACTTCATTTTAACTTTGCACATCTTTTGATAACTTTTATTTTTGTAAAGCATTTGCATCTTTGAATGATTGGTTCTTGTGTTACAATCATTATTTCCTTTGTTGAGATCTCTTTTTAATGATTGGTTCTTGTGTTACAATCATTATTTACTTTGTTGAGATCAATCATTTTTAAGAAGTCATTTAATATGTTCATCATTTCGTAGTAGTTTTTATTGTGGGAAGGCTATGTGCGTTAAGATGTAATATGAATGAGAGAAAGAAATGAAGTGTGCAATTCCCCCCCCCAACTGATGGTTTTTGGAAATTTTTAATGAGAAAGGGAATAGTGAAATAGTGGAATATTTTTCAAATATCATCATTTTAGCATCTAAAAATAATTTCAAGATTAAAGGTTAGAAAACATCATAACTTACTTACCTAAAGAAGTGAATGAATCATGCATGTTCAGCTGTTGCAATTCTGATTTGAAGCTTCTTCTGCAAGTTGTGGATGAAAGATGGATCTGTATTGTCGTATTTGCTACTAGATCATCTACTGGATAGTCTGATGAATCTGATGAGTCTGTTGAATATGGCTGAAAATGTATAAGGCTTGGAAGGTATACAAAATATAGAAGTTACATCCCCCCCCAGCCTTATTTATTGACTTGTCCTCAAGTCATGACAAATTGAAAAACAATGAAAGGAAATCTGCTTCATTTGTTACAAAATATGGGTCTTCAAGTCTTCAACGCTCGATGGCACAAATATTACTATGTGAATAAATGTGTTGGTGTTGAACATAGCAAGAAGTTGTTGACTTAGTGGCCGTTAATGAATGCCCCTAGCCAACACAAGAGCTCCCACCATTGATTCCAATGGGAGTCAGGATGCCTAACACATCTTTGTAGGTACAAATAAATTTGTCATGGTCGAGTCCCCTACAAGATCCAACGAACAAGGGATATTATTGTACTCCCATTGTTCATTGGCAAGAGTACTTGCCATTAAGGCATGCAAGCCTCTAGGTGTTTTTACAAAGATAATTAGACTCTAGGACTTTGACTCAATGATATCCATAGAAGCCAGGTTTTATTGGCGGAAATGAAGGGGAATGGTAATGACAAGGAAAATGACAATAAGCTTGTAAGGAATGGATGTAAGGAAATGCATGGTGTATGAATAAGAACTCTTGCTGTGAAAAATGGATATGGAAATGTCATGCTTTATGGCTTTACAATTGGTGGAATTCAAAATCTTTTTCAAAAAGGTGGGTGCAAGGTAGTGGTTGTGGAGATGGATTTGTCTTTAGAATTTTTCATGAATTTAGTCTTTGGAAGACCAATTGTCGTCACAATGTAATCTCCTTAATGATCACTTGATTGTCCTGTAACCTGTAAAAAAACTTGGTAGAAAGAAAACATAAGTGTGTTCAAGAAGAAATGCGCATTTCCTTCATGATTCTTACGCAAAAATTTCATACCAAATAAAATAGATTTAAGAAAAATCGAAGTGTTGAAATTAACTCAATTCATGATATTAGTATGTTAACGACCATAACCATGAAAAGTAATACTCCCTGTTTGTGTTAGATAACTCATGAAATGTGCTCGGCAAAAAGCTTGGCAATAGAAAAATCTGTTGTGTTCTGCATATTAGTATGTCACAGAAAAGCATTCAACAGAAAGATGCTATGAGTTTAATGCTAACTTGAAGCTATCGAAACAAGATAATCATCATCTATGGAATCCTCCAAATGTTTAATAAATCGATTTTCGAAATTTGTTTCCAAGTATTCCATTATTTATTTTCAAACCTGCGTGAATTTTGTGGAAAGTGTTTTTTTTTTTTTTTTTTCACCTGTACCAACCAGTTTCTGTAATTCTCATGATTCTCTCAATTTGCATACCACCAAAGTTTTGTTTTATGCCAATATTCACCTTTTAAATCCTTCAAACAATAATTGTCACAAAAAACATAACAATTTTTTTATTTGTATTTTTATTTTTAAAAAATGATAACAATCATAACATAACAATAACAATCATAACCTAACATTATAAAACAATATATTAATACTTGGACATAGCTGTCACAAAAAACATAACAATTTTTTTATTTGTACTTTTATTTTTAAAAAATGATAACAATCATAACATAACAATAACAATCAAAACCTAACATTATAAAACAATATATTAATACTTGGACAGTAACTGTCACAAAAAACATAACAATTTTTTTTATTTTATTTTTAAAAAATGATAACAATCATAACATAACAATAACAATCATAACCTAACATTATAAAACAATATATTAATACTTGGACAATAACTGTCACACAAAACATAACAATTTTTTTTATTTGTATTTTTATTTTTAAAAAATGATAACAATCATAACATAACAATAACAATCATAACCTAACATTATAAAACAATATATTAATACTTGGACAATAACTGTCACAAAAAACATAACAAATTTTTTATTTGTATTTTTATTTCTAAAAAATGATAACAATCATAACATAACAATAACAATCATAATCTAACATTATAAAACAATATATTAATACCTGGACATAACTGTCACAAAAAACATAACAATTTTTTTATTTGTATTTTTATTTTTAAAAAATGATAACAATTATAACATAACAATAACAATCATAATCTAACATTGGAAAACAATATATTTCAGCCTTGACACTTTGAATCTCTGCTTCTAGTGCCTTCACCTTGGATTGCTCATCATTTTTGCAATTGATGCTCGATCTATCATTGCAATCACTAGTGCCTTCATCTTCTTGTGAGGAGGATTGATTAATTATTGCAATAAAATTAGAATCCTTTGCATTTTTCTCCATTTATGAAAAATGCAATTTTCCTCCAAGATACAAATTCTACAACTTATCCAACATTTCTTTGGCAGTCTCACAATGCTTCACATGCATGCTATCATATTTTGAAATACTATTCAAAATAATATTTTTAGCTAAATCATTTGATTTATCTTTAACTCCATATTCAATTGATAGAAAAATATCTTCATCAATGGATAAAAAATATGAATCCAAATTCACTCTCCAAGTTGCAAATTTACCTTCATGAAGTACTGAAATACCTTGTTGATCCATTTCAGAAAATTTGCAAAAATTCTGCCAAAATCTCCAAGATCCACTCTCTAGTGATCATGTTGCACTTGATATCCCTTCTCTTATACCAATTGTTGGAAACTAGATCACTACTGGGGGGGGGGGGTGGTGTGTGAATCAATAGTGATAACACATATAAGCTTTTCACTAAATTATTATTCATTTACCATGCACAAATTGAAACACAAAACCATAGATCAGACCATCAAAATAAACATGTGACCATAAAATCAATCAACACAATGGACACAAGTATGTCTAGTGGAAACCATTCCCTGGGAAATAAAACACCCTTCTATTTTTGTGTTGTTGAATTCTTCTATTAAATAGTTGAACAAATTTTACATGGATTAGCTACACCCATAGTTGGAAGACTTGACTTCTTTCGTAGAATGTTGACCCTTTAAGATAGGAAATTGTTTCTCTCTCAGATCTACAAACTACCATCCACTGAAGGCCACCACGATCAATGATCATTGCCAAGCTACCATTGGACTATCCATCTCCTATTAGATGGATAAATCTCTTCCTTCTACTGCATCCACCAAGTCATTGTATATTCTGAAGCTTTTGTGCCTTCACTTCCTCCATGTGATCCTCATTTCATATATTTTCATACAAGACTCTCAATTTTCTCAACATGAGCACTGCAACAACATAACATCAAAGAACAATCAAATAACAAATTCGTAGCACTAGTTGTAATAAAAAACCTCCACACAAGATCTCCACACAAGCTACAAAACAATCTCCTCAAAGCTCTACTCCAATCCACACATCAACAACTCACTCACCGCATAAATATAATGGCTGAAATAAACCTCAATTATCTGCTACTACAACTGCAAATTGATTCATAAAATATACATAGAAAACTCACATTGCTTGCATGCTCTTCTCCAAGCTCACACTCACTCCACACCACAACTAGACAATCAATCATACTAGCATTGAGATTCCTTCAATATGTAGATGAACTCAAGTGCTCAACTCAATAATTACACATAACTGATGGGCTTCACAACTCTGTTCATATGCTTGATTTCATCTGGATTCAACTCATTAACTCTATCAAACCACTAACTCCACTTTCCTTTTGATATATTCAACTTTACTCAACTTGTGGAGGTCCAATGAACTTTTCCAACAATAAAACGAATTTTTTTGATCAAGAATGTTGCAACAACATAAAAATTAGTTGATCAGTGTAAGGAATGTAAAGAAATTCTTATGAAAAACCATGGTCACTCCCACAACACTGTCTCGATGCGTTTGGAAGTCACAATAGCTCTCATGAGCCTGCCTCCATGCAACTAGAGATTTTTAGTTTCTTTGATGAGCCAGTCTCCATGCGATTGAGGCTAAATATGAAGAAAACCAATGTATCTTTATTCTAGAACCTCTGCCAACTAATGGAACACCTTCTTCGTCTCCTTACGACACATCCAATTCTCTGTGTCAAGTCCGCAACTTATGAAATAGTCTAAGAAAAATTCAATGACACGGAAGACCTATTCTTCCAACCTTAGTACCAAGACCAACACCTCCAACTTCTCGAACAACAACAACAACCTCTCTAAACATCTCCAATACCTATAGCAACATCTCCAACTTGTATAGTAGAATCTCCAATCTCTTGCAACAACAACATCATGTCATCAACTACCTCCAACACTGATAAAGGCACCTCCAACACATACAACCTCAACTCAACACATGTAGCAATAATCCAATGTCTCCAAGAAATTAAGAGGCATATTCAACACCTAGAGAATCACTCAAACCACCTGTAGTAGAAACATCTCCAATCAACACAACATATCAACCTCAATCCAATCACATGTGGAATCCATCTCCAAGTCACCTCCACTAGTTCTAGTCATAAGCATTTTGACATCAATTCCAACTAACAAGACCATCAAGGTAAACGAACATCACCAAGAACTCCACACGTGCATATGACAATCAACACCATGAGCCTATTGACATCAATGACACCACTATAATGCCAACAGATACAATCCTTTTATGTTTCTTCAGGGACATCTATTTTTATGATTGTAGACTCATAAATACCCAATCCCCGACTTCAAATTCATATTCACCACAATGTTGATTTGCTTGTTGTTCATCCTATTTTCCGTTGTAACAAAGTTATCCTTCAATAGTTTAAGAACCTCTTATCGATACTCTGTGTGGTCCTCCAATGCTTGAATAAATTATTTTCCTCTCAGTGATGATGAGACGAATGGAGGATGATATCCATAAATTGTTATAAATGGGGAAAATATTGATGAAGTATGACTGGATGTGTTGTAGCACCATTATGCCAAGGGTAACCAATTGACCCTTTGTGTCTATTTATTAGATGCAAAGCAATGCAGATAACCTTCTAAGAATTTGTTTGCAATATTAGTTTGACCATTGGATTGAGGATGGTAAACAAAGTAGTGAGCCAAATGAATACACAAATAAGAAAATAATGTAGTCTAAAAATTATGAGTGAAGATTGGATCTCTATCACTTATAATAGCCTTGGATATTCCATGTAGCTTCTCAATTATTTTATGAATGTCCTTCTCAATCCACACTACCATGATGATAATATTTACTTTGGACTTGGATAGACTTATAATAAAATCCATTGTGAACTCTTATTGATGTTGACTCAGTGTGGCTAATGGTTTTAGGAGACTTAGGTCTTGTTTGCCTCACTTTGTTCGTGAATAAAAAATTTAGCCAAGGTCTTCCTAGAAAGAGTGTGGAATTTGAAAATGACTTATTTTTAAGTTCAAAATTATTACATAAATATAGACAATCTTGAGATCATAATGTATCATTGTTCCATATAAGTTTATCTATTACACTTGGGTCCAATTGTAGTGTTGAATGATCTCACATATATTTCAGTCTTGTTTCCATTATATCCTTGCTTCTTCCACTCAATTATATTATGGAATGGAAATAGCACAAAGTAACCTCTTTAAGTCATCTTCTTCCCTTGAAAGTGCACCTACCACCACATTTTGTTTTCTTTTTTATCGATAATTTAAGAACAATAACATAACATTTTTAACCCATTTTTTGTTATTTGTAATTTATTTGTTGTTCTAATAGTAACTCACAGTAGCATAATCTAAATTCTCCTTGAAGCACATTATTATTATTAGATAGGAGCACCATTTCTTAATTGCATGCAATATGGCCAACATTTCCTTTACATAAATGGGTTTGACTAAGTTCCTTTTTTGAAGTTGGTGGCTTTCAAAGGCAAGGATTTTTACTTCTTACATCAAAATTACAAAAATTACATTCCCTAAGGCATCACACTCCACAATAAATGATTTTGTGAAATCAGGTGTGGCCATGATTGAAGTTATACCTATAGTCTCCTTAAGTTTTTCAAAATATTTGGTTTCTTATTGAGTCCAAGATAATGCAACATTTTTTAATAATGTTTTTATAAGTGCTTGTATTTGACCATACTTATTGATAAGATTGTGGTAATAAACCATCAATCCTAAGAGTCCTCTAATATTCTTTAAGGTTTTTGGAATTGGCTGTTCCATCATAGTTTTAATTTCAATAGGGTCCATTTATACACCTCCATGATACAATATAACCTAAATATTGCACTTTATAGGCCCCAAAGGAATAATTTAAAGGCTTTGAATATATTTGTTTCTCTTCCAATACTTTTAAAACCATGTTGTACATGAGATTCCCAAGGTTTGTTGTAGATTAATACATAACCAAAAGTTACTAACATAAATTTTACAAGGAAAGGTTTGAAAATAGAACTAACTAAGCTTTGAAATGTAGAAGGGGAATTAGTGTGGTTGAATAAAATCATCACAAGAAAATTGTGATGACCTTTGTGTCTTTTAAATTCTATTAGTGGGATTCCTTCTTGCCTCATTTTGATTTGATGACATCTAGAACATAAGTACAACTTAGTAAAGAAAATTGTTCCTTGCAATTCATCTAATAATTCAATGATGACTACAATAGGAAGCTTATCTTTAATGGTAATTTTTCAATATTTCGATAATTTAGATACAAATTCCATTAAACTTCCTTTTGTAGATCATAATGATTGGTAAAGAGAAAGGATTTTGGCTAGGTTGAATAATGCCATCCTCTAACATTTCTTGAAACATGTGCTAAATGTTAGTTTTTTGTGCATATGTGTACCAATAAGGTCTAATGTCATGTGGTAAATTGGCAATCATGATTTATGTTATACCAAAATCCACAGGTGTTAGTCAACAATTGGATCACCAAAAATAAGGATCCATGAGAGGTGGTTAATCCATGTCGTGAAACACACGGGGAGTGTTGGTTTATCTCTCCCCTAACACAATCTAGGTGTGTATCAAATTCATGATATATGCTCTCATACCACTTTAGGAATCATGATTCCTATTAGACAAAATTTTTTAGGTGTTAGTAAATGACCGCGTCACGAGAGATATTGATCCATCAGAGGTAGTTAGTCCATGTCATGAAACACATGGGAACTGTTGGTTTATCCAATGTGCAACATGGTACACTTCCCAATTGCAAATGAGTAGAATGATCATGGTTATAGATTCCTTATTTCTGAGTGAATCCCTTAGCAACAAGTCTTGCCTTATATCTCTTAATTTTCCCAATGAGTTTTTCTTTGTCTTAAAGACCCATTTACATCCAATAACTTTTGCACCATTAGGAAACTAAACAAGATCCCAGACTTCGTTACTGTTTATAGAATTCATCTCTTCCTTCATGGCATTGTACCATAATTCTGATTCTTTGCAACTCATGGCTTGTGAAAAAGACTTGGGATCATTTTCAGCTCTAATATTGTAGTCAGATTCTTGCAGATACACAACATAATCGTCAGGAATTGCTGATCTCTTTAGTCTAGTAGATCTTCTTAATGTTGTACCATCATCTTCCTTAGAAGTATGTGGTTCAACTCGTTGTTCAAAATTTCTTTGCAACTCTTGAACTAACTGATCTACTAGAATGTTGTCAGCAGCTTGTGGAACTTCAACAATTGGTTGTTCAACACCAGTTTGTACTTGAGGGTTGCTGTGAACAATAACCAATCAATCACTTGAGGTGGAAGGTTGAGATTCTGAATGATCCTTCTCAGAAACTATATTTCTGGTTTGATCACTCCCACTGATCAAGTCATTTTCAAGAAACTTTGCATTTCTTGATTCCACAATCCTAGTGCTGTGAGATGGACAATAAAATCTGTAACCTTTAGACCTTTCAGCGTATCCAATGAAATACCCACTAATGGTCCTTGGGTCTAGCTTCTTCTCTTGTTGATTATATATTCTCACTTCAGATGGGCATCCCCAAACGCGCATATGTCGCAAATTCGGTTTCCAACCTTTCCATAATTCAAATGGTGTTTTAGGAACAACCTTGGTTGGAACTAGGTTTAATATATACACTGCCGTCTTAAGTGCTTCAGTCCACAAGGATTTAGGAACATTGGAGCTACTAAGAATACTCCGCACTATGTCCAATAATGTTCGGTTTCTTCTTTCTGCTACACCATTTTGGTCGGGTGAACCAGGCATGGTGTATTGGGCAACAATCCCATACTCTTAAAGAAATTTTTCAAATGGCCCAGGTGCTTGTCCATATTCTGTGTATCTACCATAATATTCTCCACCTCTATTTGATCTCACGATCTTAATTTTCTTGCCGCATTGTTTCTCTACTTCAGCCTTAAAGATCTTAAAGGCATCTAATGCTTCATTCTTTTTATGAAGCATGTAGAGATACATATATCGTGAGTAATCATCTATAAAAGAGATGAAGTATCTCTGACCATGTGAGTCCATGTCTAGACTACATATATCAGTATGTATGATCTCTAATATGTTCGAACTCCTATTGGCACCTTTCTTTGACTTGTTGGTCTGCTTTCCCTTTATGCAATCCACACAAGTCTCAAAATCAGTAAAATCCAAAGTATTAAGTACCCCTTCATTTACCAATATTTTAATTCTTTCTATGGAGATATGACCTAGTCTTCGGTGCCATAATTTAGAGGAATCTTCATTAATAACACATCTTTTAGTGCCAGTGTGAACATGCATTGAATCATAAGTGACATTGTTTTGTAAATTAATGCAGTAAAGACCATTAGACAAAATACCATTCCCAACATAATCAAATTTATAAAATAAACTGAAGGATGTTTCTAAAAAGTTAAAGGAATATCCAAAAGGTACAAGCCTTGAAACTGAAATCAAGTTTCTAGAAAAACTTGGAACATAAAAGGTCTTTTCTAATTCTAAAACAAAGCCACTACTTAAAGTTAAATAGCATGTTCCTATAGCTTCCACATGCGAGCCCATCTTGTTTCCTGATAAGATGCTTTGCTCACTTCCCACTGGCTTCCTTAGGTTTTGCAAACCCTGCAAGGAATTCGAAATGTGAATTGTTGATCTAGAATCAATCCACCAGGTGTTAATATTGACATTAACCATATTATATTCATAACAAACAAACGAGATTTGATTACCTTTGTTTGCAAGCCATTTCTGAAATTTGGCGCATTCCTTCTTCATGTTTCCCTTTTTTTTTACAGAAGAAACACTTGGAATCCTTCTTGATATCAGCTTGGGGAGGTACTTTACCTTTCCCTTTCTTATTGGCTTGAGATTTTCCCTTTCCACGCGTTGCTAACATTTCACTTTCTCCTAGTTCCATCACTAGTCTCTCTTCCTCTTGAACACACATGGTCATGAGTTCATTAATTGACCATTTATCCTTATGTGTGTTGTATGAGATTTTGAAGGGTCTGTATTGGTGTGGAAGGGTGTTCAGAATGTAGTGCACCAGGAAGGACTCCGATATTTCAACCTCGAGTTTCTTCAATTGAGCCATAGTGTCCCTCATTTGCATGATGTGCTCGCGCACATCTTTCACATTGGTGAGCCTTAGGGATGAGAACTTCATGATTAGGGTGCTTGCTAGTGCCTTGTATGAAGTGATGAATTGATCATTAATGGATTTCAGCAAGTCTCAAACCTTTTCACACTGATCAAAGGAACCATGAATACCAGCTGAAATTTTAGTCTTAATGAACATCATGCTTAGGCGATTAGATCTCTCCCATCATTCATAAAGCGTGATGTCTGTTGCAGTGCTGGTATTAGTGAGTGTCGGTGGTTCATCTTTCCTAATAGCATAGTCTATGTCCATCCACCCTAAATGAAGGAGAATTCTCTCCTTCCAGACCTTATAGTTACCTCCCTTAAGTTCAGGGATATCACAACGAATTTCAGAGAAATTTGCAGGTTGTACAACTGTATAAAATTAAAGATCACATCATTATGTTAAATTTGAGGCCTAAATAAAATTTCATGCTTTACCAATGTAAGTCATGCTTAAAATTGAATCTAATGACATAAAAATTGCCCGTGGGCTAAATTTCCAATTCAAGAAGATTCAATTATTCTTTATGATAGAATTTATCAAATTATTCACTTAATTCATAATTCTAAAGGGTATATAATGATTTATAATTTGATATGAATTCTATCTTAGATTAAACTTTATGATAAAACTATTAATTCATAATTCCTGTGGGTAAGTTATGAATAATTTGATATTTTATCTTAATTAATTATATAAATATAATAAAAATTCATGTGGGATAAAATTTATTATATTTAGTATAATTAATTAAATTAATGTCTAAATATTCTTTATGTGATCATAATCAATCATAATATATAATATTATTTAATTAGAGATGCTATGGCTATTCTCCAATCAATTAAAATTATATGGATCACTAGACATTATTTCTTTTATGCATAAAAAATTATCTTGAAATAAACTATAATATTCATGCATAACATTCAACGATGGGTCTCATATACTCATCTAAAATAGCATGTTTTAATTTAAAAACAGAAATAATCAATTCATGCAAATTAAGTACAAGCATAGTTAATAAATTTTGCACAACAATTATTCAAAATGCATATAATTAAATATATATTATAGGCATAAAAATTGAGAAAAAATTAGACATATTTCCAAATAAATGTCTTAATTCAGAAAATTCTCAAAATATAACATTAGCATAATACAACATGTCTATAAACACCAAGGCAGAGATGAAAAATTGCTCCGATACCAAATGATAACTAAATAACGATTCTATAATGTGGAATAATCACTTAAAAGAATCGAAAACTTTAATGCCCAAGAAATCATACCTCCGGCCATTGATGTTGCTCACACTCCGATTCCAGACTTGCTGAATCAATTCAGCCTCTGCTCTGAGCTGTGCATTATGCAGAGTCTTGATTTCTCCAAAATTACCGCACTTGGGACGTCTCCTCTTTGACGAGAATATTTGCTTCAATTATTGTTGCTGCTCGTTCCCCATCGATCTCTGTGTTTTCAGAATCCACTTTACATGTATATTCGAGCGATCAAAATCTTCGAGCAGCGGACAAAGCTCTAAAATCTAAGAAGGAATGGGAAGTTATTTTGCTGAGCAACAGGTACTCTGGTTTTCCAAAACACAAATATATACTAAATAGTGACAGGCATGGTTAGTAAAATTGATTCATATTATGACATGCACATATCGACAATAAAACAAGATTCCAAACCTCAGATAGAAGAAATCAGAACAAAAAGGGAATAGAGAGATGAGAACGCAATGTGAGAGGGGAGGTTAATGAGAATAATGATGTGAATAGTATTATATAGTCACCACCTTCACAATTACAAAAATTCATCCAAAATCTCTCATCTGTGGCACTTCCAAGCTCTGCTCACTCTAACTTGATGGTGTAAGACTGAAGGGGATTGAGTTAGTGAGCTTGGGGACCAAATAGAAGTATTTATAGCCAAGCTTCCATCAAGCTTCTGTTGGCTATGTGTCAAGTATTCCATAGATCATGGTAGAGAATTGCAGAGGGAGTAATGGACCACTCCAGAAGCTCCCAACAAGAAATTAATTAACTGCAGTTGATTTCTGTAATTTAAGGAAATAACTGCAGTTGGTTTCCATAATTTAATGAAATGACTACAGTTGGTTTCCAAAAATCATTGCAGTTGGTTTCTAGAAAGCCGTTGGGAGAGGGAGCTTAACAATGTCTTCTATTAAATATTAACTATAATACTAGGCATTAACAAATGACTAATATGTAAACTTATTTATAACATCATCTCATTAAACCCTTATTTATGTTTGTATTAAACAAAATACAAAAATAATAAATCTATTCTCAGTATGAAAAAATATAATACAGTGTTAAAAAGGTAGTGAGCCCTTCACTCTATAAGCATGTCATCCATTGAATCACATGAAGCTAGTATCTCAACTTAGCCAAAAGAACATACATAACATGTTTTCTAGAAAGAACATGCAATAATTTTCCAATGACCGTTCAAGAATAACACAGAGCCATATGGTATTCATTAACATATCATACATGGAAATAAATCTCATTTAGTTATACACAAGCCATGACACTTATCTGAATAGCTAGAGATGGCTAGAAACTAGAGGTGGTATTTCAATACTCCACCCAACCATATGACAACTGTTAGGTTCCTATACCAATAGGAGTCATAATTTTTGAATGACTGAGATTAAATCTGAATATGTATATACCTTTGCTTTCTGAAAATGTTTTCCATATTCTCAAAAAAAATTAAAAAATGTAAAGAGGGTATGCCCTAAAAGAAAAATCAAAGGGCAAAAAGAATAAAAAAAGGTCAGAAAAAATGAAAAAATGAACCCCAACAAAAAGACCATGAAAGGGAGCAAGTCCAAATGCCACTCCTAGTTACCTTGGATGTAAAATAAAAGATTGTGTGCAACTTGTACTTTATGCCACAATCCATGACAGTCAAAGTGTTTAAACTTGGCTAGTTCATGTTTTAAATTTCATGTTGATAGATAGAGAATTAAAATCTGACCAAACTGTTTAATCTTGGCAGATAATTAGATTAGGTGGAGTAAATAAAAGGAGCTCAACTGTTTAATCTTAGCACTTGGACGTAATAAGGATAGACTTAGATAGGTTACTATTATAAAAGAAAAGAAAAGGTTTTGATAAGGGTTTTCCAGTTTAAGTGCACCCTAATAAAGAGAAGTAAAAATGGTAGGATGAGTAGGTGGGTAAGTAGAAGAATGGTTGCAGAATTATGATGATTGTCAGATAAGAGCATAATATTCACTTTCATCATCAAAAGTTCTAAGTATGGGTGAAAATCAAGCATGCATCAAAGTTCACAAAGTCAAAATGATTAACTTCCCTCACTCATTACATTTTCACTTAACTAATTTCCAAGAAAAAGTCTTAAGTACCTAAAATCTTAAGTCAAAGGGGCTCAGAGCATTTCTCTGACTTTTGGAGGGACCGGACCCTCGGCCCAATGACTTACAGGTCCTAAGTACTAAAAATCCCCTCATAAACAGTCACCCCCTTCAAATCACTCATTTTCCCAAACAAATCCCTTTTCCTAGAAAAAAAACCATTTTTTCTAAAGAAAAGTCATTTCCCCCTAATAAACCCCTTTTTCTAAGGATAACACCTTGTTACCTAGGAAAAGTGAATCCCCCCATATAAACCCCTTTCCACTCAAACAACTCATAAAAACCATCTTACCCTAAGTGTATATGAATAAAACATGCCAATCATGTGTTATACATTAAACTTATGGTAAAAATCTTTTCCGCCCATTTCATATTAATTTATTAACTTTATTATCTAAATCCCTATAAAACCCTTTTTCCTGTATATTTATTAAATCCCTATGTAAAATAACCCTACCCTTAGTTTTTATAAAAACTATATTACAACCCCTTACCCCAAAAAATCAAATTAATTAATCGATCTATTATTAATTACAGTTAATCAATCTAATTAAATCCCGCCTTAACCCTAAACTAATCCCATACTACCGCAATTAACCCATCGGGCCCCTTCCTATTACCCTCTGTGCAATTTTGCCACACGATCGCAGTTCGATCTGAAGGCCTACATCCAATGATCATAAGCCATTTCGCACGGGACCCAAACTCGAACTTTACCTGCCCAAAATGGGTTGTTTTCCCTTAGGTCCCCGGTGCTACGTGGCACCCGATGAGTGGAAGCGGGTGGCCTTCCCTTAAAACTGCCCACGCCTCATAAGCAGTGCGATAGCCCTTCAATACTACTTCCCCGCCATTTCGATAAATCGCCCATCTGTTCATTTAATTGACTTTCGCGCCATATTTGAACTTCTGCCTATTAAATCTTATAACGTGAAAACCCAGTTTTTCACGGTTTTCACTAGTTTCACAGTGTTAACCCATGAAACCCTCCATCACCAACCCAAATCTTTGCGACTTGATTTCACCTCCAATTACGTCCAAGAATCCATTGCAACCCCTTTCCAACAAATTCCTCTACAAAGAAAGCCATCGCATGCCTTCACTGCAAACCCCTATTTTCTTAACGATTATTGCTTTTTGTAGGTAGTTGGCCAAAGAACAAACCTTGGATAAACCACTCTGATACTAGTCACAGAACTGGTTTACTCCAAGAAATCAACAGGAAACCTCATTTAGAACCTATACTCAGAGGAAGAACACAATTACACACAAAGTAGAGAAGAAAACAGTCACACAGAGCTATGACTATCAAAAGAGAGGAACTAGACAGAGAATATAGTTACAAGACAAGTGAACAAAATATGCATAGACTTAACCTATATCCACTACCTGATGTTGATACACACAAAAATAAAAGAATTTACTAATGAAATACACAGTAAATAGTAAAAAATATACAGTAGAAGGTAAAAAAAATAGTGGGAATGGTGAAAATTCATCATAGTCAAAGTGTATCAGGGTTAAAGGGTATTAGATCGAAGACCAAGTCAAGTAAAGTAGCTAGCATGAAGACAAACAACAGGGAAGATAGTTACAAAGCATACAGATTCATGTCAAAGTGAAGATAGATGAAAAAACAGAGCGGTAAAAATAAACAGTAGAAGTAAACAGTTAAAGTAAACATGAAGGCAGTAAAGGTTAAACAGAGATGAAAACACTTTCACTAGCAACAATGAAGTTTATCCAAAGTAAAAGTGAAAAATAGTTAAAAGAAATTTAAGGTTAAAGGATGAAATTAGAGCATAAATGGTACATTTTTGAGAAATTTCCTGTCTAAGTCATAGTTTTGCAGAAACTATCGTGACCAATGAAAAGTTTATTTTGAGAGAGCCTTCTCTGAGTGTAGGTTGGCTAGAACCTATAGTTAAAAGTTTGGTTTGTGGTTACCTCAGAAATTTCTTTCTTTAACCTTGAGAAAGTTCCGAGTGATAACATAGTAGCGACTCCACTGCGGAGAACTAACATTTTATTCAGAAGTGTTTTATAGGTTTAGATCTGATCTATGATGGTGGATAGTCATCAGACACACAAAGGTTAAAATCATCCACCTGGCAACTCCAAATCAATTTCACAATCAAGACTCCACTGGAGAAATGAACCTGAAACAACTATGTGAAAAGATTAGGCTTTTAACTTGGATTATTATCCAAGACATTATGTTCTTTCTCATTGATACATTTTTTCAATGTATATTGTATTTTAGATTAAATTTTTATTATTTCCCTTTGAAAATTGTAGATATAAAGTCTCCTTACACATTTGAACAATAGTCTTCTAACTCTTATGAAGATCATTTTCCAATTGAGGAGCATCAAACAATTAAGACTAGTCATACAATCCCTGTACATATTCCAATACCTCATAAAGTTCCTGATAGATATAAACCACTCATTTTACCTGCTACACTCCATGCTTTCCCTAATGATTATCACAAGCACCTCCCTAGGTTTGATGGAGAGAATGGTATCACTGCCCAAAAACATATTCAAGCTTTTGAGAATTATCTTAACTTATTTTAAGTAGATGAAGAGGATATCAGTATTAGGCTTTTTGCTCTTTCTTTGCAAGACAAAGTCAAGAGTTGGTTCAAAACCCTGCCTGAGGCAAGCATCTCAAATCTCCAGTAGTTTCTCAAATTCTTCCTTGATAGATGGATAATCAAAGTCAATCTTCTTGTAATCATAGAAGCATATAATCAGTTAAAAAGACATCCAGATGAGATAGTACAACAATTTTCTGACAAATTTAATCACATCTATTATTCAATGCCATCAAATGTAAGACCTCCTCCTGATTTAGCTCTCTTGCATTATCCTGAAGACTTTGATCGAGAAATGGAGTTTCAGCTGAGAAAAAGGAACATTACAACACTTGAAGAGATCCAAAAAAGCGCAGTAGATGTAGAGGCTAATTTGTTGATCAAAAGGGCCAAGTTGAAAGAACAAGAGATGAAGAACATAGATCTAGAGGAATTAACATCTTTAGAAGTTAAACTAGACATTTTGTTAAAAATAGTGGAAGAAAGGATACAAAAGATTACCATGAAAGATGAACTTTTTGTTCAAAATCACCATGACTCCTTTGTTTCACAAAAAGAAGAGGTTGACAACCATGAACAAATTCCTGTTAATTCCAACTACTATAAATCTGAAGATAGAGTTATAGGACCATATGTGGAGAGGAAATCTGCTGATCTAATATGTACATTTGGTGACATTACTTCTTATGATGACGTGCCTAAGTTTGATCACTATAACAATGATTATGTTCCTCAAATCCAAATTAACCTTGTAGAGGAATCAGAAGTTAGTTTGGGGAATAAGGAAGTGCAGGTTCAATAGCTTGAAAATAGTGATCAACTTGTTCATTTCAGCTATGAGAATGAGGAGGAAAGTGCAGAAAATTTTGAAATTAGTGAAGGAAATTTACCATTATGTTTTGCTTCGTTTCATTTTATCAGAGATAACTTTCATGCAATCATAAATCAAATGTCAACAAGTTTTGATATTAACCATCTAGAAGGCAATAAAATCCTTGTTCAAGACTTCTCATATCTAGATTTGCAGCCCCAAAATGCCATTGAATGTCAGGTTGCAGAAGAAGACTTAGAAGCTGGAACATATGGTCAAATGATCATGGATGATTCCCTACCATTTTGTTCTGAGTCGGTTCAGTTTTTGAAAGGAAATTTGCATAGTCTACTTGTAATAAAGGATGAGCAGTTTCTAGAAAATCATGTAGTTTCATTGGAACCAATAGAAAATAGGTGGCAACAGTCTTTCCAAGTATTTCATGATATAATAGCTGATGTGTTGGATGGAATTTGTAGTCAAAGTCCTTCTCCATTAGCTAACTATGACTTTGAAAAAGGTATTGATACAGACTTGATTAGGCAACTAGTTTTCTTGCCATTTTCAGAAGAAACATCATCACAAAGCTCATTTGAAAACATGCAGGGTGATAAAAATGAAGGTATTATTTCAGTTTCATGGCATGCAGGCCATACACAACAGATGTACAGTTGTTTGAAACAGTTCAATAATAGTGTATATATTTTACAAGATCATTTTTTACAGTTTCTAGAGTCAACAAAGGAAATCAGGAATTTCCTTATCTTCTGAAAGGTTGACAAGGTTATATTTGATTTCAGGATCTCAATTTTAACCACCAAAAAGCACAAGAAACAAAATTCACCAATGTATATGATGCTTGAGTGGTTGTTTCATTTTACCTATCCAGCAATCAGAAAGATGATTAGAGTAAGTAGGTAGGATTTCATTGTGAATAAATTCAGTTTTCAGCAACAAGTTTATGTTAGATCAAATTTCAGTTTGCAGAAAAGGGTGTAGTTTCAGTTCAAAAGTTTTAGTCACAAAGATTATACAACAGGGCATATACATGTGTGGGATTGGCCCAATGGATCAGGCTACTAGTTGACGATGTTCTTGACATTTCACAAGGAAATTCCATCCCCAAGTGGAGCCACTGTTAGGTTCCTATACCAATAGGAGTCATAATTTTTGAATAACTGAGATTAAATCTATAATATGTACATACCTTTGCTTTTTGCAAATGTTTTCCATATTCTAAAAAAAAATTAAAAAATGTAAAGAGGGTATGCCCTAAAAGAAAAATCAAAGGGAAAAAAGAATAAAAAAGGTCAGAAAAAAATGAAAAAATGAACCCCAAGAAAAAGACCATGAAAGTGAGCAAGTCCAAATGCCACTCCTAGTTACCTTGGATGTAAAATAAAATATTGTGTGTAGCTTGTACTTTATGCCACAATCCATGATAGTCAAAGTGTTTAAACTTGGCTAGTTCATGTTTTAAATTTCATGTTGATAGATAGAGAATTAAAATCTGACCAAACTGTTTAATCTTGGCAGATAATTAGATTAGGTAGAGTAAATAAAAGGAGCTCAACTGTTTAATCTGAGCCCTTGGATGTAATAAGGATAGACTTAGATAGATTACTATTGTAAAAGAAAAGAAAAGGTTTTGATAAGGGTTTGCCAATTTAAGTGCACTCTAATAAAGAGAAGTAAAAATGGTAGGATGAGTAGGTGTTAAGTAGAAGAATGGTTGCAAAATTACGATGATTGTAAGATAAAAGCATAATATTTACTTTCATCATCAAAATCTCTAAGTATGGTTGAAAATCAAGCATGCATCAAAGTTCACAAAGTCAAAATGATTAACTTGCCTCACTCATTACATTTTCACTTAACTAATTTCCAAGAAAAAGTCTTAAGTACCTAAAATTTCAAGTCAAAGGGGCTCAAAGCACTTCTCTGACTTTTGGAGGGACCAGACCCTCGGCCCAATGACTTATAGGTCCTAAGTACTAAGAATCCCCTCATAAATAGTCACCCCCTTCAAATCACTCATTTTCCCAAATAAATCCCTTTTCCTAAGAAAAAAAAGCCATTTTTTCTAAGGAAGAGTCATTTCCCCCTAATAAACCCCTTCTTCTAAGGATAACACCTTGTTACCAAGGAAAAGTGAATCCCCCCATATAAACCCCTTTCCACTCAAACAACTCATAAAAACCATATTACCCTAAGTATTTTGTGTATATGAATAAAGTGCGCCAATCATGTGTTATACATTAAACTTATGGAAAAAATCCTTTTCGTCCATTTCATATTAATTTATTCACTTTATTATCTAAATCCTTATAAAACCCTTTTTCCCGTATATGTATTAAATCCCTATGTAAAATAACCCTACCCTTAGTTTTTATAGAAACTATGTTACAACCCCTTACCCCGACAAATCAAATTAATTAATCGATCCACGATTAATTATAGTTAATCCATCCAATTAAATCCCACCTTAACCCTAAACTTATCCCATACCATCACATTTAACCCATCGGGCCCATTCCTATTACCCTCTGTGCAACTTCGCAGCATGATCGTCGTCCGATCTGAAGGCCCAAATCCAATGATCATAAGCCATTTCGCACGGGCCCCAAACCCAAACTTTACATGCCTGAAATGGGTTTTTCTCCTTTAGGCCCCCGGTGCTACGTGGCGCCTGATGAGTGGAATTGGGCGACCTTCCCTTAAAACCGCCCACGCCTCATAAGCGATGCAATGGCCCTTCAATACTGCGTCCCCGCCATTTCGATAAACTGCCTGTCTGTTCATTTAATTGACTTTCGCGCCATAATTGAACTTCTGCCCCTTAAACTTTATAACGTGGAGACCCAGCTTTTCACGGTTTTCACCTGTTTCATAGTGGTAACCCATGAAACCCTCCATCGCCACCCCGAACCTTTGCGACTTGATTTCGCCTCCAATTACGTCCAAGAATCCATTGCAGCCTCTTTCCAACAAATTCCTCTACAAAGAAAGCCATCACATGCCTTCACTGCAAACCCCTATTTTCTTAATGATTGTTTCTTTTTGCAGGTAGTCGGCCAAAGAACAAACCTTGGATAAACCAGTTTGATACTAGTCACAGAACTGGTTTACTCCAAGAAATCAACAGGAAACCTCATTCAGAACCTGTACTCAGAGGAAGAACACAATTACACATAGAGCATAGAAGAAAACAGTCACACAGAGCTATGACTGTCAAAACAGAGGAACCAAATAGAGAATATAGTTACAAGACAAGTGAACAAAATATGGATGGACTTAACCTATATCCACTACCTGATGCTGATATACACAAAAAAAAAGAATTCACTGATGAAATACACAATAAATAGTAAAAAATATACAATAGAAGGTAAAAACACAGTGGGAATGGTGACAAGTCATCATAGTCAAAGTGTATCAGGGTTAAAGAGTATCAGATTGAAGGTCAAGTCAAGTAAA
Source organism: Pinus tabuliformis (assembly GCA_031772625.1). Classification (NCBI taxonomy): domain Eukaryota; kingdom Viridiplantae; phylum Streptophyta; class Pinopsida; order Pinales; family Pinaceae; genus Pinus; species Pinus tabuliformis. Next base: position 1,343,209,211 of record CM062819.1, on the reverse strand, counting down.
GCAACTATCATGAAGACAAACAACAGGGAAGACAGTTACAAAGCATATAGATTCATGTCAAAGTGATAGATGAAAAAATAGAGCGGTAAAAATAAACAGTAAAAGTAAACATGAAGGCAGTAAAGGTTAAACAGACATGAAAACACTTTCACTAGAAACAATGAAGTTTATCCAAACTAAAAATGAAAAATAGTTGAAAGAAATTTAAGGTTAAAGGATGAAATCAGAGCAGAAATGGTACATTTTGGAGAAATTTCCTGTCTAAGTCATAGTTTTGCAGAAATTATTGTGACCAATGAAAAATTTATTTTGAGATACTGGAGGAGGTATTTGTTCCTGAAAGGCTAATCTACAGAAACCTATCTCACTTTTTACACTGGTATTACCAAAGGGGAGATAAGTGCGTATCTTCAGAGCCTAGTTTTTGGATTGTGCAAAGTCCTGCTTTTGACATCTTTTTTCAGAGAATATTGTGAACAGCTGGAGCTGAATTTTGGGAAACAGAGAGTGGTTTATCTCAAAAACATACCTATATACAATAACCTCTTTCACTTTTTACATATATATCTTGTATTGAGATATAAAAAGGCATCATTGGACCCTAATTTTGCAGAATTGCCAGAGCAGAATGCACAAAGAAAGGACGCAATTAGTGACTAGGATGCCTCATCATCAATTAAGAGTTGCTATCAAATTCGGATTTCTCTTTTTTGTCACCATAAATCCATAAGAATAGTTTCAAATAGATTCATTCGTTTAGAATGTCCTTTATTTAAGTTCTATTAGTGTAAAACAATTTGAGATATTTGTAAAACTAATCTTGATACTTTTTCAAGATATTTTTGTTTACAATTTGTATAAATACTTCCTCATTTGAAGTATTTTGGGTGGATTAAAATAAATTTATGTAGACATTTTATATTGAGCCAAGGAGCTATTGTACTCAAGACTGGACTGGTTTTGCTGGATATGAAATAAAGCTGAGGACATTTCACTGGATTCTTGTGCACAGTTGGAACAAATAAGTATTATCTCTTCATGTTTAAATATTGTTTTCTCTTCATGTTATGAATATTCATATGTGTCTCTTATAAAATATGTAAAGTAAACAAGGAATGATATCTCAGAATTAGCTTAAATGCTCTTTGTTTTAACTGTTTACTTTCTATATGTTTTCTACTAAACTATCTTGGTCTAGGAATTCTTAATTGCTCCCTTACTTCCGTAGTTTACCCCCCCTTTGGTCCATAGTAAAGGATTCTTCATTTCCCTTTGCTACTGATCATCCTTCCTTTCTTCATCTTAATCCCGGTTAAGGATTCTTCATTGCCCTTTTCCCTGGTTAGGATGACTTCATCCATTTGAACCTGTAAATTTGCTTTTTGCTGTGCTAGCCTGCCATATGGAATCTTACCTTAGTGATTGATCAGATCCAGTTAAGCCACTCTTGATTGAATCCATAGCCCAATGGCCTGAATACTTGCTTTGCCCATCTATTTTCTTAATTCCACCACCCAATCAAAACCAAAACAACACTAAGAACTAGCCTGAAATCCTACCGAAAACAAAGTTAAATTATAAAGAGAGAGCCCTCTCTGAGTGTAGGTTGGGTGGAACCTATACTTAAAATATTGGTTTGTGGTTACCTCGGAAATTTCTTTCTTTAACCTTGAGAAAGTTTTGAGTGATAACAACAACTACACCATAATATTTCTTATATTTTTCCACCCCTGATCTAGATCCATGATTGGAGGGATTTAAATTAGAATTAGCTAGAATAATTCTCAACTCCAAGAGTATGGGACCACTTTTTAGGTGGTTTATCATCTATATCCTCAAGGAAAGCATTGTAGCAACTTATAGCTCATAGTCTGGGTGGTTTAGCAACTTACTTGGAAAGTACTAAGTGGTTTACTAGCTCTATTGTCAAGAAATTAATGGTTTATCAACCCTTTCAACAGGCACCCAATTGAATTGCTATCCCACCGAGTGGTTTATTAGCCATACAAATGGAACCCATCACCCAACAATATCCTTTGTGACATTCATTGATCCTTAGAGGCTTGGACACACACAATCAACAACTAAAATACATAAAGACAAGGAATCACATCCCATCATCCTCAATAGGATTTCTCTTGTTCTTATCATTCATATTCATGTGCTTGAAGCTCTTTCTCTCTCTGATCTTATTTCTTGTTATTTGTTTGTATGCCACTTTCTCTCACATGCTACTAGTTTAGCATTCTAATTTTCGAATAAATTATGTTTTGCTTGCATCCCTATATTTTTTCTTTAATCTCTTCTTTCCCCCATGAGACTATTCATTTCCCTTCCCCTTCACATCATGTAATAAGGAAACATAGGAATCTCCGCTTGCCATCATTGTGAGCCAGATTTTAGGGGGTGTCAGTTAACACCACTCATAGTTTTCCCTCAGATTGTGTATTCGTCCCCCCACTGTTCAAGCCAACCAAAATATTGAAATTTATTTTACAACCATAGTCATTATTTATAAATTACAAAATCAGGGGTTAACGCAGGGGTGTTATAGACTCTACCACCCTTAAACGCAAAAATGTCCTTAGTGTTCTCTATAATTAGAAAGGAAAAAGAAAAAAATGAGCTTTATATATAACTATTACATCCACTTATTCATCAAACAAAAATGGGTATAGCACCCTCATTTGTCTTTCCATCTCCTAGGTGGCTTCATCAAGTCCAACGTGCTTCCATTGCACCTTGAATTTCTCTATTACTCGATTCTAGGGCACAATATGCCTCTAGTCCAAGATGCACAATGGTTCTATTAAAAATTCTTGCTTGAGTTCCACTTATAGCATAGACCAGTAAACAATGTGATTAGCATCATGTACATACTTCTTAATCAAGGAAACACGAAAAAAATTATGTGTATTCATTGTGGGTGGCAAGGCCAATCTATATGCCACTGGCCCCACTCTATCCATGATCTGAAATGGCCCACAAAATCTGGGTGCCAACTTGGAATAAAGCCTCACTTTCAGTGAACTCTTCCTCAATATAATGTGGAGATACACATGTTATCCCACTTGGAATTCCTTGTGTATCCTTTGATAGTCCTCATAACTCTTTTTCCTATCATGGGTTTCTTTTAATTTCTACTTGATATTAAACACTTCATGCCCCATTTCCTTTAGTATACCAATCCCAAGAACTATGTTGTTTGCTAGTTCATACCAACTAATAGGATTTTTTCATTTCCAGCCATACAATAGCTCAAGAGGACTCATATCCAGTGGCTCTTGATATACATTGTTGTATTAAAACTCTACTAATGGTAGGAAATCTTCCCACTTCTTTAGTTGATGCATGACATACATTCTCAACATGTCTTCCAAAATTTTCTTCAATATTTTCGATCTGTTGAGGATGATAAGAAGTACTAAAGTCTAGCTAGGTTCCGAAACTAGCAAACAAGGACTTCCAAAAGTTAGAAATGAACTTAAAATATGGATCTTACATAGTATTCTTAGGCACACCATGCAGTCTAAATATTTCCTTCATGAGTATATAGGATACGTTAATGGCTTTGTGAGTGGACTTGACAACTATGAAGTGAGCTTCCTTACTCAACTTTTCAACTACCACCATAATGGTATCATGTTGTTTAGTTATATTTGGAAATAATGTAATGAAGTCCATAGATATGACGTCCCACTTCCACTTAGGGATTGGGCTTGGTTGCAATAATCTTGTTGGATGGCTACATTCTACCTTTACTTGTTGGAATTCCAAACACTTGGAAATATATTCAACAACATCCTTCTTCAATATCGCCCAATAATATGCTTTCTTTATGGTTGTTATCATCTTCTAATAACTATTATTAACTAACTAAGGTATTTGCTGGAATTCATCCATGACAAGCTTCCTTAAATCAGCTACATCAGGCATATATTTTCTGTTCTTGAACAATAGCATGTCATCATCAGTGAGTTTGTAGCTCTTGCTCACAGATCCCGCTGGCTCCTTCTATGAACATTTATTTACATATTGGTAGTTCTCATTATGAGCCAACACCCCGTTAATACTTTACTTGATGTCTATTGTGCAAGTACTCATGACTACCAAATGAGCCTCTTGTAGACACCTATGAGTGCATCAGACACCTTATTTTATTTTCTTTTGATGTGCTTTATCTCAAAATCAAATTCATTTATCAAAGGCAACCATCTGGCTTGTATAGCACTTAACTTAGGCTAGTCAAACAGATATCTCAATCCCCCATAATCTATCATCAATACAAACTTTATCCCCAATAGATAATGCCCCCACATTTTTAAATCATGTAATATTGGTGCAAGCTCTAAGTGAGAGGTGACATACTTATTATTCTCATGTTCATTTAGCTTTATTGATTATATTTGACCACATATCCTTCTTACATTAGGACTCCACTGAGTCCTTCCTCGCAAGGATCTTTTCACACCACAAATTCCTTCTCTAAATGTGATATTCTTAACATAGGCACAAACATAAGAAATATATTTAGCTTATTAAAACTAGTTGCACATTTTAGTGTCCACTAAAATATGACTCCTTTTCCCTGCAAAGTAATGATTAGATGCTCGATCCTTGAGAAGTCTTGAATGAACCTCCTATAATATCCATCTTAACCCATGAACGATATAACCTCTATAACATTCCGGGAAGTGGGCCACTCCATTATAGCCTTAATATTTTATGGATCTACAACCACTCCTTCTTTGGAAATGGCATTCCCTACATAATGAACCTGGGTTTGGATCAATTCACACTTTCTGAGTTTTTCATATACAATATGCTCTCTCAATAATTGTAATATTTCTCTCAGGTGGTCTTCATGTTCTTCTTTGGTTTTTTAATATACCATGATATCATCTAAAAATACCAATACAAATTTATATCTAAATAAAGTATGAGAGCATTATTCATCAAGCACATGAATGTGGTTGGGGAATTTGTAAGCTCAAATGGAACCACTACAAATTCATAGTGGCCATATCTAGTATTGAAGGAAATTAATCGAATGTGTTCATATTTGATCCTAGCTTGATGGTATCCAAACCTCAAATATATTTTGGAAAACATTTTAGCTCCTCTCATTTGGTCAAATAAGTCATCAATTTTGGGTAGTGGGTACTTTTTCTTTAATATAGCCTTGTTTAGCTATTGGTAAACTATACATAGATGCATTGTTCAATCCTTATTCCTAACAAATAGTACTAGGGATCCCTGGACCTCCAGGTGATACGTTGGGCCAAATGTATCCTTTTCATAGCATCTCCTTTAGATATATCTTCAGTTCCATGAGTTTGGGTGCACTCATGCGATATGGAGTGATTGTTGCTGGCACTATTCATAGAATTAATTTAATAGTAAATTCAATGTCTCTTTTGGGTGGTAATATGGGCAATACTTTTGGGAACATGTCACCAAATTGTTTTAACATAAATTGGATTTCAAATGGATCCATGTTTCCTTCCAATTCCTCAGTATCATGAATAGCATGCAATTCACATCCTTTTTGTTGCATCCCTTCACCTTAAGTGCAGTTATTTACCTAAGTGATATTCGTCTCTTTATCCACTACAACGTTATCTTCTCACCAGCATCGATGAGACATTCCAATGCTTTACTATAATAGTCAGTATTGGTTTCACTGGTTTGTAATCAGTCCATAATGATGAAGAAATCATATGATCGAAATGGTAATAAATTTAGAGCTTTTGTGGTGGTTATACTACCAATCTCCATTGGGTAGGAATCTATCATGTCTATCACCTGCCTTTTTGTTCTTGTGGCCAGTTGAACAAATCATGATTCTCTATGAGATTTATTTTGTAGTTTAAATTTCTCTAGAATATTCAAGGTTACATAACTGAAATTGGAACCCGGGTCAATTAAAATTGAAATATGTTGGTTGATGACCATACCTTCCATTTGGATTACTGCAATATGTTGGTATTCCTGCTTGTATTTGAGTGCAGTATAAATTCGGGGTATTTTTTGAGCCACATCATTTACTATTGTTTCTTCTTATACATTTTGTAACTTCGTACTAATCTATTTTAGCTAAGGATAGTTCCTTCGTAGATTGTTTTCTCCACAAGTCCAATAGTGTATAGGCCCTTTCCTGTACCCTTATTCTTGTTCTTTTGTTGATTTTGGATGTTTTTTCCTATTGATTGTTGTGGATTTTTCTTGATATTCATTCTTATAAAGAGTAGTGAACTTCCCATTTCTTCCTCCTTGCATATAGCCTAAAGAATTAGACCCTTTTTCCTTCAAAGTTAACGTTATCTTTCTTCTTCCATTTAATTTGGACATCAATCTCATGTTTCGATTGTTCAAAGCAATGAATCATCCTTCAAATGAAATCATCCAAGGTATTTGGTTCATTAAATTCTATCATTACCGGGTAAGCATGTGGTAATCCACTGAGATACCTCTGGATCTTTTTCTTCTCATCCATGATGTAAGGCACATACCTTAGAAACTCCAAGAATTTTTTTGTATACTCATTATCTATCACCCCAATTTTTTCTCATATAATTCTTTGGACTTGTTGTCATGGTACTTTTCAGGTAGGTACTTATCCCAAAAGTATTTCTCAAACCTTTTCCATGATATCTCTTTTTCCTTGATGTCTTTAGCATTCCTCAAATATACCCAACATTTGTCGTATTTTCCTTTCATACTGAAAATTTCTACTCTGGCCTTCATGTTCTTATAGTATTCATGCACCTTGAAGTACTTCTTCATCCCCAATATCCAAGCCTATTCCCCTTCAACATTATTCACCTATCCATCAAACGTAGGGGGTTTTTCTTTCTTGACTCCTCTGAAATTTAACTCTTAGGGTTGCTTGACTCTCTTCGTTTCCCTTAACTTGCTTCCTCCAACCCGTTGATGGTGCTGGACCCGCCAACATTCAAGGGGTTTCCCTGATATGTGGTCCCAATTAGACCTCACATTGTTTGGGATAGGAGCCCCATTCAAAATATGGTCTAGTTTCAATTTCTTAAATATTTTAATTGGCTCTAACTATCAGCAAGAGAGAGGAATGAAAATGTGCCTTTGAAAAGAAAGTGAGTGTGTCTAGTGAGTGTTCGGTCGTAAGTGTGTCAAGTTTCCTCTAATGCAGAGGGAGAAAAGGCAATGAGCCTCTAAGAGAGAGGTATTAGTACCACCCTAGTAGAGACACATGTAAGAAACAAGGATTCTTCTAACATCCAGTGGAATAGTCCACAAAGTTGTGACAATCAATAAAACCAATCAATAAGAGAGATTTTTCTAATATCCAACATAATAGTCCACAAGAATGTGACATCAATAGTAACCATTACAACAAATTCTCAATATGATAGGTACTAAAATAATCAAAATAGTTCAACTACTTTAACACAAATGAAAACAAACAGAATTACAAATATCCAAAGAATAGTCTTACAAATATTCATAATCCATGCATGAAGAACATGCTAGTGATGAGGCTTCTTATATTAAGTAAAAGTCTCAAGACACACGTATACAAAGAACACCACTATTTCCAGTAGTGGAGCATTGGAGCCACTCCTTTCTCCCTAAAATAACTAGCTTGTCTTTCTAATTCTTTTCCGGAGTAGCCATGGCCAAAGTCCATTGTTCATACAATGAAGGTGTATATATAACCAATGAGGTGATGCTTCACCTTCCTTGTAACTCTTTGACTACCCTCATGAATCTTTCACTTCCTATGACTTTTTAACTTTACATGACTTCATATTCTGAATGTGTCCTTTGGACTTCCACTTTACAATACATTTTGAATAAATAATTACATAATCCACAATGATGATGTGGCATATGAAAATTCATAACATGACATGACATCGCGCTACTGACATGAACTACTTGATGATATGGGAATGTCAAGCCACTTCTGCTACTACTTGCTACATGTCTTCATGAGGATGCTCTTTTATCCACCTCCTTATGGATTAGAGGTAAGGAGTCTTTAATGATATCAAGTCTTGAGTTGTGGTAAAAAACTGGTGTCCCTTTTATCTTCTCTTGATTGACCAGCTTGCATGATAAGCTACACAGGTGTCTTTCAGTATGTTTCCCTTCTCCATCTCCTTGTTCATAATCTTTTCATGGTATGATGTACTACCTACATCTCCAATTCACTCATGATGAGATGAAATCTGTTGATAAAAACCTTAGTCTAAGATGACACATGTCGATCTAATGATTAAGTTAGAACTAGATTCAGGCTGGGAGAGAGGCTTAGTGACTGCGCAATTGCATATTTTATGAGCTCAAGGGTGAAGCTTGATCCTTGAGATCGTACAATGCGTATTTCAAGCTAGAATGAGGAAGGAAATTGTGCAATCTGGGAGATTAGTGTGACGGGTTGAGGGGATGGGCACTGGTTCAACCCATTGTGCAGTTCTAGGAGGCAAAGGAGGTTGGGTGACTACACAATTGTGTATCTCAAGAGCTAAAGGGCTGAGCATGAGCTCAAAGACTATGCAATATGCAATCAAGCCCAAGCTGGAGGGATGGATTACATAATTTTTGGGGCCAAGGTTTGGGATTGAGCACTAGAACTACATAGTGTGTAGTCCTGAGAGGTAGGAACTGCGCATTGCACAATGGAAAGGGATAAGGCTACAACTTGAGGGTTGGAACTTCACAATGCATTGTTAGGGAAGGCCAGATGAGGCTAAGTTGGAAAATTTATGAAAATTGGCTAAGTGTGGGATCAATGAATTGATGTGATCAATGACATGACTTGACTGTGACTTTTTACCTATTTCCTGCACCTTATTTTCCCAGTTTTGATCCTCTTATCCTCCAAGCCCATGAAACTTTACATGATTAATCACCCTTTTTCTCACTTTTACAACCTATTCCACTGTTATGTTATTTTGCCATATTTTACTGTGTAATACGATACTTTATACCTTTTGTGGCTAATTTGGGTGAGCATTGGAGGAGTGTTTTGGAAGTTCTTCTCCTTTTCAGTGTTGCTCGCATGAACAAGGTTATGAAGTAAACATGTAGTTCTAATCAACTTCAGAGTAGGATAGATAAGTTCGTTGTTACACCATGCATGCTGTTACAGGTTGTTGTTACACATTTAATGTTGTTATAGGCTGCTGTTACACTACGCACTGATACAGAGGATGTTGTTACACCAAGGGTTTTGTCACCAGTGATTTACGTTACATCCTGAACCACCATTCACTCATAGGATGTTGTTGCACTGGAGCTGGCAAGTTGTGGGTACGATTCCACATAACAATTGTCGGGAATTTAGGAATTGTTTATTTTAAGAAGCAACATACCCAAGTGGTTGCAATCCTAACCATTATATTTGAGAAGTATTTGTATCTAGAAATAGGTTGTAACTACTTTTATTTTTGATCATCATGAGAATCATGAGATTCTCATAACTGATCTATTCCTAATTTCGAGCATGTAATAATTATAAAAGAAACTCGATTTCCTATGTATAAGGACGGCATATAGAAAAGCAATGTTACTCTAATTCTATAGCTTTGAATTATTTTTAATATTAAATCATTGTGGTGATGTTGTTACTGCTCTTCATCTGATTCATCAATTAGTCCATGTTGTTCCTATGGCCTTGCTAGGGAGGAAGGGCCCTCCTCTTTAGTAGGTACTGTGGTGGTAGATGGAGTGTACATTATTGCTTCGTTTATTGACATATGGTTTTTTGTTGTTGCTTTACAAATTGTGAATTACATTCACTTCTATTTTGGATTATATTGTGTTTTTATACTGAGTTGATTAATAGAATGATAGTGACCAGTTGGTGTAGTTATTAGTTACTATGTAGTGTGCCCTTACTTCAGTAGCTGAGAAGTGTGATTTCAATTATGTGGAGTGTTTTTATTTCTACATGAATGATTTAATTTTTGCAATTTGATTCAGTGACATCTTTTACTATTCTTTCTATTTTTCATGCTTGGTTGTAGTGTATCAGCACAAACAGTGTGAACTCCATTGAAACAACAAGACCTACCCTGGGTTGACAATTAAATGTTGCAGTCATGGTCAATTAGGATTGATTAAAACAACACTACATTTTTGTGTCATTTCCAAGGATGGTAGTTGATGATACCATCAGCCAAGTTGTTTGTTTGATGATAGAGTGTTCCTAGTCCACAATCACTGGGCGGTAAGACGAGAAGTAAGAACCTATGCATCGCTCTAACATACTTGGGTGGGCTCATTGTTGTGATTACTAGGGCACTTAGGGCATGGTATTATGGTGTTTTGTTTAGCGTGTCTTTAGCTCTTCAGTTGTTGGGCGATAAGACGAGGGGTAAGAACCTGTGTATCACTCTAACATACTTGGGCGTGCTCATCACTGTCGAATATTGAGACACTTAGAGTGTGAATTAATACACATAGGGTCCATGTGTGCAACTGCAGGGACTATAGAATTGCCAAAACTACCCCTACTCTAATAGGTCAAAGGAAAAATGGGTCGTAAAAAGGAAAGGAAGAGTGCAGATTTGGGAAGGAAAACATTTATCCAAGAACTAATCTCTAAGGTAGAGAAAGAAAAATTTAGCTCTTGAAGGGATGCAAGGAAAACCGGGCCACAAAAATCTGTCACTCCCATAACAAGGGAAGAAACCTTCGATTCCTCTATCTCGGGGCCATATCATTCTAAATCTAGCACCCACACTCCCAAGATCAAGAATCCAATTCAGGAGCAATAAGGGGAAGCTAGTAGCCAGAACTTTAGGATCGAAGGACAAGGGGAAACCGAGGGGCAACATCAAAAACCTAAGATGGGAGAACACTTGTTGGTTTATCAATATCCATATTTAGGTAGTGCAGTGAAACAACCAGCCCTAAGGATACCTAATCCATCAATCATACCTGCAAGACCATCATAAGAACAATTTGAAGAAAGTCTGTTACAACAAGGGTTAGAGGGATTAGCCATGGGGGATAACAATGTCAACAATGCCAAGGCAGATGCTACTATTACCACCTTTGAGTTCCCAATCTGGGATATCGAAGTTGAAGCTCCTATGAAAAATATTCCTCTATGATCCTTACCATCCTTCCAAGGGATGGCTGTGGAAGATATAGATAGTTGTTGGCTTGTTGGGGCAACAAATAAACAATGAACTTGCAATTCATATCCAATAATACATAAAATATGAAAAGATACACAGAAATATTAAAACTTCTCTTTATTAATTCTTCTAATGGTTACAGACTCGACCTGTCCTGCTCACTCAGTTGCAGGGGTACGCGCACTCAGCTACAGACTACAAGGCCTCTGCACACTCAGCTGTAGAGCCTTCTCCTACTCTACAACCCAAAGACACACTTTACACTTTGAATCAATCTCTTAGACTCATCATGCTTCTATTCTATTGATTGATTGATTGATTTCTACATTTAGAGCCTCGCTCTATTTATCCAATCCCATGGTCTGTGGACCATGGGTGGATCTTTCACATTACATTACAAAAACAAGGGCGGAGAACCCTGTGACTCTATTATGACTTTGTGCTCCGTGCCCACATATCGTAGAGTATTACAATGGACTTGGTCAAAACTTGGGTTTTGAGCCCCAAAACATGCCTTGGGGGGATTCCACACCCAATAGGCCCCCAACACAAACATCGTGATTCACCCTCGAGTCACTCTATTAGTGTGGAGATCTTCGCATGGAGTCCCTCCAAATCTACTCGAGCCACTGCAAGGTCGGCATAGCACTGAGCGACTACCTGCTGAATCTCCTGTACTCGCTGTTCCGAGACTGTGATGTTGGAACTGCTTCCCTGCATCTGTTCTTGCGTCCCCTGCCTCTGTTTATAGTCCCATTCCTTCATCTAGCTACTTGGAGCACAAAGACTGTGCTTCTGCCGGCTAGTCAGATAGCCGGGCCACCCATGTAGTGCTTCAATCGACTGCCATTCACTTTGCCTGGGAAAGGTTCTCCATTTAGCTTTGCCAGCTATACCGCGCCTCTATCTATGACCTCCTTAACAATGTATGGCCCCAGCCAATGCATTCTGAACTTTCCCGGGAATTGATCAAACTTACTGTTATACAGTAACACTAAATCATTTACCTTGAAGTTGCGCAACTTAATATGGCGATCGTGCTAGGCCTTCTTGCGCTGCTTTTATAACTGCTAATGGAAGCCAGCCAGGAACCGTACCTCTTTAAGTTCTTCCAACTACGTGAGCCTCTCTTCTAGGGCTTCGCGGTCCGTCATACCTATGAGCGCTACTATGCACAGACTAGGCATAATATACTCCATTGGCATGACAAATTCCATGCCATAAACCAACCGGAAAGGTGTCTGTCCCATCAGTTTCTTGCACATTGTTCTATAAGCCCATAGTACTGTAGGTACGCGAAGGTCCCAATCACTCCACTGTGCATTACATACTTTGGTTAGTGCAGTATCTAGTATTTTGTTGAATGATTCTATTGTCCCATTGGCTTGTGGGTGATACGGTGTGCTTTTCTGATGATACACCTGAAACTCTTCTGTTAGCGCGTTGATTGTTTCGTTCAGGAAATGTGTGTCGCGATCACTCATCAAGATTTTCGGAAATCCAAATTGAGTCAATACGTGTTCGAACAAAAGCTTCGTAATCGTGGCTGCCATGCAGTCTTTGACTGGCTGTGCTTCACGCCCGTCTTTCCTTGAGGTTTGATAGGTCCTACAAGTCGATTGCCCACTTTTTGAAGGGTTGCAGTGTGATTTGTGGATTCAAAGGCATCTCATTCCTTCGTGATGGTTTACCTGTTCTTTGACATATATCACAGGCCTTATAGTGTGCTTTTGAATCATGATAAAGGGTTGGTCACCACAACCCTGCACGGAGAATATTTTGGGTAGTCGCTCACCCTGCATAGTGTCCTCTGGTAGCACCCCCATGCTCTTCGGAAAGGATCTGACTTTGTTCGAATTTAGGTACATACCTGCGTAGTATCTTGTCATTGCCCATGTTATATAGGTGCCCCGCGATGGCAGAAAAATCATCCGCGCACACCACCAGTTCCTTCTTCTACTGGATGGAGTATTCTTTCGGTGTAGTCCTCGTTGTCATAAAGTGGATCATATCTTCAAAGTGTCCATCCACTACGCGCACAGCAAAGAGTTGTGCGTCAGGTAATCCTTCCTCCAAACTAGTAGGTTCCTCTCCCGTCTCAATGCACGACAAGTGATCCGGTCCCGCGTTCAGGCGTCCAGGCTTCACCTCAAAATCATATTCTTGGAACAATAATAGCCCCTTGCATATACGACCCCCCAACACAGGCTTATTGACCAAGTATTTTAGTGTGGAATGGTCTGTATACATCTTGAAGTGTCCCCCTAGCAAATAGTGCCGATATTTTTGGAGCGCGTACACCATAGCCAATCCCTCACGTTCAATTGTGGAATAGTTCTTTTCTGCTTTAGACAACCTGCAACTCGTGAATGAGATAGGGTGATCCAAGCCTTCTCCACCCTCCCGTGTTAATACCTCTCCCAACGCTATACACTACGTGTCAACATGGACATGAAACTCCACATCCCAATTTGGGAAGACCAGGATCAGCGCAGAGGCCAATTTATATTTTAGTACATCCAGTCTCTTCATGCAATCATCATTCCAGTAGAACGTGACATCATTTTTCAAAATCTTTCCCATTGGTGCGGTGATCTGGGCATAAATTTTGATGAACTTCCTGTAATACCTTGTATGTCCTAGGGTAGCGTGCAGTTTTTTGACACTTTGCGACGCTTCCAAATTCAGAATCACTGCAATCTTTGTTGGGTCTACCATTAGTCCCTGTTTTCAAACCACATGTCCCAATAGGTTCCCAAAGGGAACAAGGAATGTGCACTTCTTGAGGTTCAGTGCGATTTGGTGTTGTCGGCAGGTATCTAGATAAATCTCTAGGAACTTGTGGATATATTCTTTGAATGCTGCAACAAATATGCGCGAAAAGATCGCTGGCGTGTTATTCAATCCAAACAACATGACGATGTATTGAAAGCAACTCCATTTAGTCACGAAGGTCATCTTACTCCTATCTTCTGGTGCAATTTTGATCTGGTGGTACCTTGAGAATCCGTCAGTGAAAGAATATGATTCCTGCCCCCCGACATTTTCCAGTACTTCATCTATGAATGGAGCTGGGAATGGTTCATGCACACATGCATCATTCAATTTTATGAGGTCCACACATATTCTTATCTCTCCCTTTTGCTTCTTTTCCTGTACTACCATAGGGCTTATCCAATCGTATTCTTCTATCAGCTCAATGATTCCAGCTGCGAGCATCTTGTCTAGTTCTATGTGGACCTTCTCCTTGTACTTCGGATTCAAGTGGTAAGGCCTCTGCTTAACTGGCTTCGCGTCAGGCTTTAATGTAATCTACATCATTCCTAAATCTCCAACGATTCCTTTTAAGTTTGTGACCTTGGTGGGGAATAGGTCCTGGTATTTGTGGAGTAACTCGGTGACTTTATCCATCATCGCGTCATCCCGGTAGTCGTCGAGCGTTGCGTACTTAGGTTCGGCTTCCTTACCAATGTTTACCTGCTTTGTTTTTACCGACAAGGTTATGTCAGGGTCTTCGATCAGTGGCCCTTGAACCTTGTGATAGCCTTCAGTTTTTGGAAAGTTAACTTTCCATGGATCCTCGTTGTCTTCTTTAGCTTTTACGTTATAAAATTCTAGCGCGCAGCTCGGCTGAGTTTCCCATTCAGGCTGAATCAATTCTATTGGATCCTGGGGTATTTTAAAGATAGCTACTTTTACTGCTTGTAGCATGTCATCAACAGTATCCCACCAATGATCCTTAAATGTGAAGGTTAACAGGAACCCTTCGCGCAAGATATCCCATTTGCTCGTTCCATGGTGAAGCCCCGTCTCTATATACCAGTTCATGGGTATAATACCTAGGGTATGACAGAATAGGTGTACCCACTCAGGTTGTGGCTTTTCCCCATAGACCTTTTTCCACTTGGCAAGGTGTGCGCGTGGATCATCTTGTCCATCATACTTGTCTTTTAATCACATCTGAGGCTTCCCAAACCATATGTGCACTAGTCTCCTGCATTCGCGCTAGTCCTCAAAGCTTCCTTGGTGCGTACCCCACCACCTCGCAGGCATAGCATGCAATACCCATTTCAAAGCTTCGAAATGTTGTTGTTTCAACACCTCTCTTTCAAATCTATTTAGGAAGTCATCTACATCACTTAACCCATCATATGTAGGTAGATCCCTTACCTCCATTGATACGCAGTGCAATGATATTGTCATCATGTTATAGTTCAACATGGTTACCTCGTGTAACTGGTTCTGCCATCGTTCTATTTCCTCATCTGAATTCGATGTGCAGGAGCTTTCGCGCTCCCATGAGATTCGTCCATCTGTAGTTGGATTCACCCAGTCTTGTTCTTGCGTGGTTATCTTGTAGATGCAGTCCAAATCGTTGTCGCTATCGTAGTCACGCACTGGCTCTGTGTAGTGTGATTCTTTTGCAGGGTCCAAAGGTACAACTACATGAAGAGACTTTTTCTCAAAAATCATCTTGCGCTTCTTTACATTTATCACCCCATTCATGTTAGTGGCTCAATCAATTCCTAATAGCGTGGGGTATGGATTGCTATCATCAACAATTTTTATTACTTTGAAGTCTACTAACACGCTTTCTCCTTCGATATCCACTATGATTCCCTACAATCTCCCCATAGGTAGGATTTTTTTCTGGTTTTCCATTCGCAGTTGGATAGGAGACCACTGCAACGTAGGCCTTCCCATGTGCTCCCATGTTTGCTTTGGCAGAATGTTTGCGTCTGATCCTAGGTCCAGAATCACTTGGTTCATCTTATATTCTCCAATCTGTGCATTCACTCTCATTTCCCTTCCCGTTTGCATCATGTGCTTTCCGAGCTTCTGGACTACGCGTGGTTCTCCTGGTGCATTCCCAAGGCATCTATTTATGAGTTCCTGCAACCCCTTTACAACCTTGTTGTTGCACAACTGCTTCATGCATGTTTCCAGGAACATTGTGAGCATTGATGGGTCCATTTCCGTCTCCAGTTTGTCTTTTCTTCTTGAAGTGGAGGCATTAGCGAAGCTCTTCCTGGCTTCCATAAATGTTTCCTTAACGCGCTCCAAATCAAACTCTAGTTCTTTCATCAGAGCCTTGCGAACCCAAGTACTTTCTTCAGGCTGATTTCCTTTGTCATCCCCTATTTCACTTCAGAGCACAATATTCACATTAGGGTCTTCCTCATGTAGCTCAGACCTCATCATTTGCAGGTTCTGAGTCGGGGGAGGTTGGAGCACTCCTTTATTGTGCAGCCGTGCTATTAGTGTGGGACAATCCTCCATCTCATGGTCAACCAATGTACAATACAAGCATGATGTACACGTCAGATTCATACAATCACAAGCATAATGTCCTGGCCCTCCACAATTGTAACATATCGGATGTCTGTGACCTCTTCCAGGTCCTCCTCCACCTTGGCCTCGTCTGTGCCCCTGAAATCTGGTTCGCGCCATCCCTGCATTCTAGTCAAGGGGCACGTCTCAACCTAAACTTTGTAGGTAGGAGTCCTATCCATCATCAACTCATAACTTTTATAGGTGCGCTCATCATGTCCCACTAATCTAAAAAAGTTACAGAACAACAACTGTGAATTCTGCGTGTACTTCTGCAATAAATGGTTTTTATCTGTAGCATGCTTTCCTCCTATTTGACAAATAGCACACCACAATGTAGGTGTTGTGCTAGGTCCTGCTTGTGCCTTTGGTCTCAATGGAATTGGTCCTCCTCCTGTGAGGTAATTTGCGAACACCGGGTAGTGGTCCTTGTCATGTCCCTGACCCTTGCACTTTATGCACCATACCTCGTCACGCACTTCTGGGCTAGCTATCCTATCTTGCTTCAGACTCTGCATCTCAAGACACAAGTTTTTAAACTGCGCGTGAATCTGCTAAACTCCCAGGTTGGGATCCTATATTGGGGTCTCGTGCAATCACATCGTGATCTCCAAGGCCTCGGCCTGAGTTGCTAACCTTTGTTGTGACAACATGTTCCTTAGATGTGGTGTTAATGATGCTAGAAACCATTCGTGGTGTTGTCCATCCGTCAACGTCATGTTAGCTTCACAAATTATGCACTTCAGTCTCTGATCTAACTCCCAAGGGGTCTCGCCTGGTAGCATTGTGATTTCCTTGAACCCAATTATTGACTGCACCTATGACTTCTTCCTGCTAAATCTTTGTTTAGCACAATTTTGATATCCACGATCCCCACATTTGTATTGTCATTGGAATGCTTAATGTACCAGGTCAGCGCATGATCTTGCAAAGAGCTGACCAATGTTGCTTTCTTTATATTTTCATCTGTAACTCCCTGCGCTTTCGATACAACTTTTATCACGAACCAAATGTGGTACGGATCTTCATTTCCTACTCCCTTGAACACTGGAAACTTTATCGCGCTTGCCATATTGACTCGCAGTTGTGGCAGAGGTGGTATGGGTGAAGATGGGGGTGAAGACGGTGAAACTGGCAGTGGTGTGGGTGGGGTTGGTATGCGCATAATCCTTTGCCTTATCAAATTGATCGCACTTCTTGGTGAGACCTTTGTGAGCTCTTCCTCGTCCCTTCACGGAGGTGAAATCAAGGGGCTAGTTTCTAGTTCCGCACTACCCTCATTTCTGTAGATTCTCCCACTTCACATAGCCCCAAACATCAATTTATTCGCATAACCCACTTTTCACCGAGTAGCATTTTAATCCAAGTGTTCAAAGACTTAACGTACTTACCTTGCAGTCCTTTGAGGAAGCATTGCTCTGCCTTGCTATAGCTCACTGAAGTATCTACCGTGAACTTAGTGATGAATCCTCCTATAATTCGATCGAGCCAGTGATCAATAGTGCGCACGATCTTATCCTCCGATGCTTCCAATCTGTGCACCAACTTTGGAGTCGACACAATAGGTCTGTCGAGCTTGCACCTTCCTTGGCTATCTGCTAGCTTCACGATCCAATCGTATAGCTCAGTAGGGAAGGATGTGAAGAAAATTCCATGGATCTTTGTGTATAAGTAGCAGTCTAACCACTCTTCTTTTGATAGTCACGACTTCGTGTTCTCCTGCGCCGCGAACTCGTGAATCTTCCTATCCAACCAATCCTCAATTCCTTTCTTAGTTGGATTCTAGTGATACAAAATCAAACATCTCTATGCAGATCTCGGTCTCGGCAACGAAACCATTTGTTGGCTTGTTGAGGGCTGAGCTAGGTTCAAATTTAATTAGCCAAACAAATCCTTGTACTACTGGCCCTTTCGGCAACAGTTTGTGGAGCGCGGACTGAGGTCTCAACCGAAGTAGTATGGGGGGGTGTTGGAACCACGTTTCTGCACCCTTGAGATGTTTGAGAGGTTTATTCAGTTCAACTGTTAGTCCTTGCGGGTAGGTTACTTCGTGCGCTTCCCTGTCCTTCACACCCTAATATATTTGCTTTCACGCAGCCTTAGACAGGGACTGTGGGGCTTCCGCGCTACTAGAGCAGTGCTCTGCACTATTTCCCTAAGTCACACCCGAGATCTTACTTATCTTCTTACAGTAGTTAGTTATCTTCACGTAAGTGGATGCCTTGTGTTATACTTATTTATACAACACATTCATATGAGTTTGCGCAAAAAATAAGTAGTGAACTTGCAATTCATATCCAATAATACATAAAACAAGAAAAGATACACAGAAATATGATAAAACTTCTCTTTATTAATGCTTCCAATGGTTACAGACTTGACCTATCCTACACACTCAGCTGCAGGGGTCCGCACACTCAGCTGTTGACTACTAGGCCTCTGCGCACTCAGTTGCAGAGCCTTCTCCTACTCTACGATCCAAACACACACTTTACACTTCGACTCAATCTCTTAGACTCATTATGCTTATATTTTATTGATTGATTGATTGATTCTACACTTAGATCCTCACTCTATTTATCCAATCCCATGTTCTAGGGACCATGGGTGGATATTTCAAGTCGACATTACATTACAAAAACAAGGGTGGACAACCCTGTGACTCTATTATGACTTCACACTCCACGCCCACAAATCACAGAGTCTTTATAATGGACTTGGTCAAAACTTGGGCTTTAAGCCCCAAAACATGCCTTGGGGGGATTCCACGCTCAAGAATAGCACCAGAGGAATCAAATAATGAATGACCAGGAGGTTTACCCATTCTGTTAGAAGCTTTGGATACCACAGCAACAAGAAGAGGAGAAGCAGGGACTGCGTTAAATTCTTTCAGTAAAACATTTTGTTGTTGTTTGAGTTTAGTGAGTTCATGAAGGGAAATTTTTTCTTTTATTTTCTTCATATCATCAACTATATTGTGCTCAATAGTATCTAAAAATACTAAGGTTCTAGGTGAAGATGGAGAATTGGATGAAGACAGAATTACTTGGGGGGAAGTGGAAGTGGATTTTTTAACAACTTTATCTTTAGCAGTGGAAGTTGAAGGTTTCTATTTTTGAATTGGTTATATAGGATCAACTGGACCTTTACTTCTTGTGCTAACAGGTAGTGCTTCATATTCATTTTCACTATCAGAAATAGGAAGAATGAAATCCCACATTCCATTTAATTCAACTATTTGTTCATCTTGGGATTCATTAGTAGAAAATGTTGCTTCCTCCTCATCTTCATCATCAGTTTCTACATTAGAGATCGTTTTTGGAGGTTGTGGATTAGGTGGCTGATTTCTTATGTATGTTCTAAAAGGTTTTTAGAAGAAGATTCAACTACATTTTTTTAATCTATACCATCTCGTTAGACAAAGTTTTAAGGACTTGTTGCAAGCCTTCAAGATCAAAGGGATCTTTAGGTGTTTTTTTAGATTCATCCTTAAATGTAACTCTTTTTAATTTTTTGTCTTCCTTATCCTTTTTCTTTTCTAGATCATTTATCCCCTTCTCTAAAAACACAACCTCTTTCATGTTTTCTACCAAGGAATTTTTATTAGCTCTATCTATAAAAATTGCTATGTTAGAAGGAAGAGATGAAATATACCATTTAATTTGTACATCAACACCAAGTCTCGAAGTAGCTGGGATTTTATTTAATAATTTTTTAAATCTAGAATTGAAATCTTTTATCTTTTCCTTTGAATTTGTTTTTAAATTGGAAAGGTCATTGATAAGAGATGCGGTTGAGCGATCATCACCAAATTTAGTAAAAAATTGTTCTTCAAAAATATCCCAACTAGTAATAGAATTGGTTGGTAATGAAAAGTACCAAGACCCTGTTGATCCTATAAGAGCATACAAGAATAATTTAACAACAATGTCTTCTTCAACTACCTCATTAAGATTGATGGCTAACATATAATTATGAAGGTTCTCTTCAACAGGCAACCCATAATCAAGATTGAATTTGGGAAGCCATCTTTCAGGATGTTTTGGTAGAAGATGAAGTGGTGCTGGAATTTGAACAGCGCTTGGATTGGACCATAGTCTAGCTTCCATTGTAAAAATTGGGGAGGTGTATGTGATGAAAGAAGAATTGGCAGTTGTGACAGTACTTCTTGAGGCAACACTAGTCATTTGTGTAGAGGAAATGGAAATAGATGAAGTGATTGGTAGAGAAAAAGGAAATGAAAAAGGAATAAATAGAGATGTTTGTGAATGAGAGAATGAGCTAATCTCACTAATAGATGTTTGGGAATTTGATGTAGTAGTTTTTGTTGGGCAGGATCGATGTGTAAATTCAAATGGTGAGATGCCAAGTTTTTCACTTCGGGACCGAGTCAAAACACCAGTTCTGTGAAAAATAGAAGTTATACTTCCTTCAGAAACTTCAGATGATTTAGGATTTTCTGTTGAAATGGATACGTCTTCCAATTTCCTTATCGAAGATGTAATTTATGGTGATTCTGGAGTATAATCCATAGGGATTACCTCAAGAAGTATTCTAGGAGACTTGGAGGTGATTGTACAACTCCTAATCTAAAAGTAGGAGATTTTGGAGGGGATCTGCAAGTTCTAGGAGATTTGGAGGGGAAATGACTCTTGTAATGTCCTTTTGTTTAGGATTGGACTTAATTTCCATTCATAGTATACATGCCCTCCTTCCACATCAACACATGGGAAAACCACCCGGTTTGGACCTTAGGACAACTCCTTTTCCATTTAGGTAGTGGCTCTGACTAGATATAATGGGACCAATTTCCCAATGAAAAGTGATTGAATGAATGTTTAATTATTATAGTGGAGTAAAATAAATGGATTTGCGACAATGAATCAAATGAAAAACATATGCATTACTCTACTCTATAACCCGGGATTGTTTGACATTTATCTAGATGTGATCTATAATGATTTTCCTTAATAAATGACAATATAGATTGCTCAAACACCAATGAAATGAAAATATTTCAAGATGATTATTTTGATTAAATACTTAATCAAAATAATATGTATAACTCATATCACATTTAGAATATCAAAGAAAATTTCTTAACATGTATTTAAAAATTATCATTGGCAGCATGATCAGAAATCAATACATGTAACATTGTTCTTTAAATACCATGTAATAAGCAATTTGAAAAAGATAAATTCACTATTTATTTATGAACAAAATAGAGGTACAAAGATAGAAATACCAGATGCACATTTCTCAGCTCATAAAATAAATAGCAGCAGTTTAGTCCTTCTCACAAAGATGATTTCGGGAGTATAGAAATGAAACTTCTCAAAATTATTTATGAAAATTCCTAAAACAATGTTCTAGTTGTTCTACTGAGAAAAGTATGAAAGTACAATAGTGTAAGCTTTCGTAAGCCTTTCTTCATAAAATTTAGAACCTTAATTTTTTACAACAAGTAAGCTTAAATAGCAGAAAAACAACTGAATGTATTGTGCAGAGCGTTGAGGCCATTTAAACAGATCCCTTCAATAAGACTTAAAGGAAAACAAATTTTTGGTAGAAATTTTGAATTTGATTTGTTGTCTTCATAGGCTTTGTCCATTCCATTGGATTATCTGGATTTTTGCCTGTCTGTTTGAACTGAACTGTCGCTTATCAGCATAGTTGTCCTCTTTTTTCATGAAAATGAACACAGAAAATAGGAATCGACAAGTAAAAATTAAATGAGATTGATAAGAAAGTTTTATTTGAAACAAATCACGTTTTGTAGGAAATCAGGATAAAAATGTAGAGCATAATAAATCCCGAACACAGACATCATGGAGAAGAATGCAGAGTGAGTTATGTGAGAAGAGAGGTGGACTTTACAGTCTTATCACAAATCGAAAAATAGACACTGATGAAAAGGGGAGTCTTAGCAGTTTTTTTGGAGGGGGTTCGAAGTGGTAAATACCTTTAGAAGAGGGGAGTTTGAAAGAGCAGAGAAGTGACATGTAGATACAGGGCTAGATAAAAAACAACTTTTCGGACCCCCCTTTGAGAAACTTAAAATTGAGCTCAGGGGGGTCTGAAATCTTCTCTGCCATTGATTTGGGTAGATTATATCTAAGCCGTTTTGATTAAATCGCAAGAAAGACCAAATCACAATCGCTTTTAGACCGGGGGTAAAACTTAGAATAATCAAAATTACTTTTTAGGTCGGGAGTACTCCAAATAAAATCCAAAGGGGGCCTTCTCAAATCATATCGCAATCGGCGTTCGGAGTAGAGGAGGAATGTCTTAAGTTCCATGGATTTTGTGATTGCGTGGACGCGGGGAATTTATGAATTGGCATGTAAAATCCTATTGGGTTCGGGGCTTATACCGTAATCGCATTTGGCAAGAGTCTTTGGAATAGGTAGCATGGCTAATAGCACTGTGATTGTCATGGATGCGAGATTTTTTATGAATCATAGTTGATTTTCCTGTTGAGTTCAGGCTTTATCACAATCGGTGGGGTGGGCATCAAGTCTATGGAAATTGTGATTGCGTAGACACGGGGTTTTATCAACTGGAGTGTATCACTCTGTCGGGTCCGAGCTATCGTAATCACATAAGAGATAGGTAACGGGACTTGGGAAATGGTTCTTGTGATTGCGCAGATGCGAGATTTTAATGAAGTGAAGTTTATGATCCCATCGGGTCCAATATCATATTGCAATCATAAATGGAATTAGCGAAGGGGTCTTGCCTTAGTGCATTGTTTATTTGCGATGCGGGGGAGCGGTAAAGAATAAAACTTGGATTATTTTGATTTATTTTTTTCTTGTTTAAATAACCAATGCTTCAATACTTGGGGCTTTAAAATCTTAAGTGTGATCTGGGTCTCAGCGCTATTTAAAATTTGGTTTTTTTATAATCAAGGTTTAATACTTGGGTTTTAATTAAAAAGCCCAAGTATTAAACTTTGGTTATGGATTTTATTAACATTTTTTATGTTGATTTTCTATTTTTTTATTTTTTTTGTTTTTAATTTTTGTGGTTTTTAAAATAAATAAAATCAAAGGCTTTTTAAAACTAAAGGATCCCTATTTTAATATAATAAATTTTATAGGAAATTTATAATATATTAAAAAGGGGTTTTTTGAATAGTACAACACAACCATAATGCTTATTGGAGATTTATAACACAAATCATTACGGTATTTACAATAGAAACCATACATAAATATGTACAAATACCAAAATATCATTTCCCCCCACCGAAAAATAATGAATGATACATAGTTCGCATCTAATCAGCCATCTCCCATGTAGCTTCAATGGGCCTGAAGTGCTTCCACTGCACTTTAACCTGCTCGATTTCTTTGTTATGGAACATGAGTTTTTTTCGCAGCAATATGCACTTAGGTTCTGGTTGAAATTTTCCACCTGGTTCAACCTACAATACAGATTAATCAATAACATGATCAACATCATTTACATATATCTTAATCAATAAAACATCAAAAACATCATGGAATTTCATTGTCGAAGGTAGTGCAAGTTTGTAGACCATTGGTCCAACCCTCTCAAGGATATCGAAAGGCCCGCAATACTGTGGTGCCAACTTGGCACATTATCCAGTCCTCAAGGAGCTATTCTTAGGCTTGATTCACAAATACACATGCTCCCCAACCTGAAACTCCTTAAATTCCCTATGTTGGTCTGCATAACTCTTATGTCGGTCATGTGTGTCCTTTAGATTCTTCTTTATAGCTTGCATTTCTTGTTCCATTTCCACCAAAATATTTGGTCCAATATGTACCCTGTTCACTGGATCACTCAAGCTTATGGAAGTATTACAACTCCACCCATACAATGCCTCAAATGGACTCATCCACAGTGACTCCTGGTAATCATTGTTGTAAGTAAACTTGACCAATAGAAGGTATTCCTCCCATCTCCTCTGCGGGTGCATGATGTACATCCTCAAAATATCTTCTAGAATATTATTGACCCTCTCTATTTGTCCATTTGTTTGCAGATGATAAGTTGTATTTAAGGCCAACTCTATCCCCAAACCTGAAAACAACTCCTTCCAAAACTTGTAAGTGAACTTAGCATCCCTGCCCAACACAATATTCTTTGGAACACCATGCAATCTCACAATCTCCCTGATGAATACCTGTGCCACCTCACTAGCTGAATAAGTAGTCTTCACTAGAATGAAGTGAGATACCTTCCTTAAACTATTGACCAAAAGCATGATAGAATCATGTTTCCTCGATGTCCTTTGAAGACTTGTAACAAAATCCATGAAAATGACCTCCCATTTCCATTCTGGAATTGGAATAGGATGAAACAACCCACCTGGATGCTTACACTCTGCTTTCACCTACTGATAGTACAAACATTTAGCCACAAAATTTGCCACTTACTTCTCTACATTCAGTCAATAGTAGAACTTCTTCACCGATGTCAACATCTTCTTATATCTTGGGTGACCTGAAAACGATTTGAAATGAAACTCCCTCAAGATAAGCTTCTTTATCCCACAATAATCTGACACATAGATATTATCTTTGAATCTCACCAAACCATCTGTTGTGAGACGATAGTCCACATCCTGATCACTTGTACCCTGTTGTAGCCTATGCCTAAGCTCACTATAGCTATCATCTTCTTGTCCTACCTGTAAGATCTAATGCTGTAAATCTGTCCCATACGAGCTCACAACTACAATGTGGTTCATCTACACTCTCCTACTGAGAGCATCCGCAACCCTGTTTTCCTTACCTTTAATGTATTGGATCACAAAGTCAAACTCATTGATCGTGGCAAACCAACTAGCCTGCATGGAATTCATATTCAGTTGGTAAAACATGTATCTCAACCCAATGTGATCACTCATCAATACAAACCTCCTGCCAAGAAGATGATTCCTCCACATATTCAAGGCATGAAAGATAGTTTCCAACTCAAGATCATGAGTCACATAGCTCTGCTCGTGCTCATTCAGTTTCCTGAACTCATAACACACCACTTTCCCCTCCTTCATCAGGACTCCATGAAGTCCTCTCTTGCAGGCATCTGTACATGCCACAAACTCTTTATGTGAATCTACAATCTTAAGAACTGGAGCATTTTTCAATAATTGCTTCAACTTCTCAAAACTAGCTACACATTCCTCTATCCATTCAAATTTCTTACCTTTTCTTGGCAATGATGTAATAGGATATGAAATGCGTTAGAAGTTACTAATGAACCTCCTATAGTAACCTTTTATCCTCATGAATGATTTGATGTCATCCACATTCTTAGGAGTTTCCCACTCCATGATAGCCTTTATCTTTTCTAGATCCACTGATACGCCTTCCTTGTAAACAACATGTCCCTAGTAATGTACATATATTTCAAAAAAAATTAACTTGTTAAGCTCAGCATAGAACTAATGCTCTCTTAGAAATCTCAACACTACTGCTAAATGTTTAACATGTTCTTCCTAATTCTTAGAATATAAAAATATATCATCAATGAATATAATCACAAACTTGTCCAAATAAGGACGCAATACATTATTCATCAAGCACATAAAATTAGCTAGAGAATTAGTCAAACCAAAAGGAACAACAACAAACTCATAATTCCCATACCTAGTCCTGAAAGTAGTCTTGTAGATGTCCTCTTCTTTGATACATACTTGTTGATATCCTACTACCATATCAATCTTCAAGAACACTTATGCTCTCTTCAATTGATCAAACAAGTCATCGATCCTCGGCAATTGGTATCTTTCCTTGATTGTCACCTTGTTCAGCTACCATTTATCGAGGCACAATCTAAGAGTACCATACTTCTTCTTCAAAAACAACACTAGTGCACCCCAAGGCGATACACTTGGCCTAATGTATCCCTTTTCAAGAATTTCCTTCAACTACAACTTCAATCCCACCAACTCTGGAGTGCTCATCATGTAAGGTGCCTTTGATGTTGGTGTTTTTCCTAGTACAAAATCTCTACAACCAGATTGCTTCCTTGCTTGCATGAGTGGCTTCCATGTATTCTGCCTCCGTAGTTGACAATGCCACTACAGATTGTCTCTTACTCATCCAACTGACTGCACCTCCAAATACATTAAATACATACCCACTTGTAGATCTTCTCTGATCCACATCTCTAG
Source organism: Pinus tabuliformis (assembly GCA_031772625.1). Classification (NCBI taxonomy): domain Eukaryota; kingdom Viridiplantae; phylum Streptophyta; class Pinopsida; order Pinales; family Pinaceae; genus Pinus; species Pinus tabuliformis. Next base: position 1,343,182,598 of record CM062819.1, on the reverse strand, counting down.
CCCTGTCTGAATTAACAAAGCCATGGATGTCTAAAACTCTGTCCAATCCTGGTCTTCCTTTGTAGCACAAATCATAATCACTAGTGCCACACAAATACCTAAAAACTCACTTCACTATTGTCTAATGCTCCTTCCCTGGTTTTTCTATAAACCCACTCAATACTTCAACTACATGTGCAATGTATGGTCTAGTACAAACCATTACATACATCAGACTACCGAATGCACTTGCATATGGAACACGGGACATGTCCTCTTCCTCTTCTTGTGTCTTGGGACACTGTTCAGCACATAACTTTACACCTACATGAATAGGAACCTTCACCGGTTTACAATCCTGCGTATTAAACCTCTACAATATTGTCTTGACATACTTCCTTTGGTTTAACCAGAGCTTCCTCTTTTCCTGATCTCGCTTAATTTACATGCCAAAGATATAGTTTGCAACACCAAGATATTTCATGTTGATTTTGGAGGAAAATTTGGTCTTCAAATCCTTGATAATTTCTTTGTCATTTTCAACCAGCGACATATCATCCACATACAAGACCAGATAAATAACACGGTCACCAATTAATTTAAAATACAAAGAATGACCTTCTTTGCTTCTAGTGAAGCCAAGTCCCCATATAAATGTATCAAATTTCTGATACCACATCCTTGGTGACTGTTTTAACCCATACAGAGACTTTTTTAACTTGCATACCAGTTCTTTCTTACCCTTCATCGCAAATCCTTCAAGTTTCTTCATGTAGATATCTTCTTCCAGATCTCCATGAAGAAATGTTGTATTCATATCCATATGTTCTACCTCAAAATCAAAAGCAACACCAACAAATAAAAGTAATATAATATAAGCTACCTTGGCAACAAGAGAAAAAATATCACCAAAATCAATTCCCGGCACCGGGGAATATCCTTTTGCTACCAACTGAGCTCTGTATTTCTCCACCTTTCCTTTTGCATTCATCTTCTTCTTGAACACCCATTTTCTACCAATGGGTTTCCTTCCAGCTAGCAACTCCACCAGATCCCAAGCCTCATTTTTGTGCAAATATGCCATTTCATCAACCATGGCCTCTTTCAAGAGTTTTCTATCCTATGAATCTATTACTTCCTTCACAGTTCTAGGATCATCATCAGTAATAGATAAAGAAAAATTTGGACAGAAAGCAGATGGACTATACCTTTCTGGCTTCCTTCTTTCTCGAACTAATCTTCTCACAATTGGAGTTTGTGGCTCTTCATCTTGTCATTCCTCTTCTGCTGTAAAGTCTGATTCTTCCTCCTTTAGATCAAATTCTATCTTCTCAGGTTCCTTTGGTAGGACTTCATGTTTAAAAACATATTTCACCTCTCTAAACACTAAATCTCAGTTGTAAACCTTCCTTGTTACTGGCTTCCAAAGCTTATAACCTTTTAAACTATCCTTATACCCAATAAAGGTGCACTTTTCAGTTTACTATCTAACTTTTTAATTTTCTCCTTTGGAACATGTACATATGCATCACATCCAAATATACTTAGATGTGAAAGAGAAGGTTTCTTACCAGTCCATACCTCTTATGGAGTCTTATCCTCCAATGCTGATGAAGGTGATCTGTTGACCAGGTAACATGCAGTCTCCACCACCTCTGCCCAGAATTCCTATCCTATCCCAGCACCACTGAGCATTCTTCTTGCCCTTTCCATCAACGTCTTGTTCATTCTTTTTGCAACTCCATTTTTCTCAGGTGTGTTGGCATTATGATACAAGTGTTGTCCTTGATGGCAACCCACTCAGATAAAAGTTCACAGTGCAGCATGTCAACAGCAAAGGATTACAAATCAGACTCCAAAGAATGAAGAAAGAGAGGTATACACTGGTTCACTTTGTCCAAGGCGCATATACACATGGTTTAACAGAACAAAAGTAGCGTATAACGTATACACGCACTTTCACAAGAGGAAAAGCGCGTACATGTTGGAAAACCAAGTTTTTGGTCCAAGGTATTTGATCCAAGGTAATTGGTCCGAGGCATTTGGTCCAAGGTATTGACCCTAGGTATTGGGTCTAAGGTATTGGTCCTAAGTGGTTTTGGTCCAAGGTATTGAGAAAGGCCTAAGAGTATATAAGGAGGAGAAGATCATTAGGCCAAGGTGTGAAAGCAATGAGATTTTAAGGAATACTTCTATCTGAAGTATATATATTATGTTGCAGGGTTATGTTTGGGATTGGATCTGAAATTTTCATGTGCACCTTGAGTTCAACATTGGATTAGGAATCATGAGACTTGAAATGACTTATTCTTGAATGATCTGATATTGGTTGAGACCAGATCTGATGCTTTGCACCTGTTCTACCTATTATCTATCATGATCTGGGTTTGTCTGAAGTCTGAAATTGCAGTAAAGTTCTGAGTCAAAATTTGCAGATCTATACACAGGTTCGTCTCAGGCAAAGTGCGTGTACACGCAGGCTCAACTCTTTCAAGTAGCGTATACAAAAATTAAAGCTTCTGTTCAGATCTGACTAATCTATCTGATCAAATTCTGTTGTTTTACTACTGTCTGTCAATGGAGTCCTCTTAGATCTAAACGCAGAACTATTGTATAAGGAAATTGAGTCTGATTGATTGATTGATTGAGACGGAAGGGTGATCCTTGCTACTATCTATTTTTGAACTCTATAATATGACAATAGATCTTAAGAATGTCACTGATTGGTACAGTTTCTGGTTCAAAAGTTTATGATTCAATATCTCTAGAGATATACGTAGGTTGGGTTAAAGGAAGTAGTGTATACACACAAGTTGGGTCCAACCAAGTAGCGTATACACTCTAATGCATGATTTTTGAGGTTACAACTATTAGGGATAATGATGTAGGGTCTTAGGTTCAACATAGTGTTCTAGTGTCAGTGATCTGATTGTTCATATTAACTGAATATTGATTGATGCAGTTTAAGTTTAAAAGAATTTGATGGGTCCAATGTGAAAACTTGATGAAATGTGGCCTTCAACTTGTGGTGTTGTGATCCAGGAGTATCTAGTCCGAAAATTCATGAAATGTGGTCCCTGGTGGAAGAGTGGAGTTTTCTGTAGGCTAGCACCTACGTACTAGTAAACATATTGGCTAGTACAAGAGTTAGGGGGTTGTAGCTCCCTTCCAATAGAAGCTGGAAAATGAGAGAAGGTTGTAACCTTCTGCAGGTAGAAGCCTACATACTGGTATGAGTCTATACCAGTACATTGTAAAGATATTTTTTTATTATTAAAAGAAGACAGAGACAACAGCAACAGGTGGGTTTTACCCACATTGGGTTTCGACCTTAAATCTTGGTGTTCATGTGTGTTGCTTATGTGTGATGCTTTATTATGCTTTTACTACACTGTCTAATAAATATCTAATATATTGGTTTAAGCTCAACACATGATAAACACTCTAAATCACAAGCATATACACTGGTTTCTTTAAGCACAGTCACGTGTACACGCTAGTTCACTTCACTGAAATAGCGTATATAAATCTATTTGGGAAATAAAATTTTTGATCTGATAATACTGATTCACCCCCCTCTCAGTATTATTTCCAACAAGGTGTGTATGGAGTAGTATTCTGTCATGCTATACCACACTTCTTACATAACTCTTCAAATTCCTTCTTGCAAAACTCTCCACCGTTATTTGTCCTCATCACCTTTATCTTCTTCTCTATCTTATTCTTCCATATCTCCAGAGATCCTATCCCAAACCACATCTATATGGAACCTGAGAACCAATTAGAAAACCAAATAGAGGACCCACTACATCATGGCTATCTAGGAAATGGAAAGGCTAAAACCACTGTCAATCTAAGAAAATATACATGCCAATTGTTATCACTCCGTAATTTTTGAGGTTGCAGAAAAAATCACAGAGGTAACCACATAACCACCTTGGAAACTAGGAATCTATCCCTTTCAATTTCAGAGAGGGATCACTCTTTATGATTTAGCTTTGTTTGACTGAAGGTATTAGGCTAACTATTAAGTTCAGTTTTGGGTATTTTGTGTTGTTGGGTTGAAACTAGGAAGAAAGGCTAGGAAAATGGAGTCACAGGTTTAGGGTGATCAAATATAGAGTTTACAGGCTAAACTTATAGGGTAGGTTAGGAAAATTCACTGGATCATTTAAGATCTATGGTGTGAAGGAGAGGAAAATATTTAGAGATCCAATTTAAAAACAGGGCAGTTAAGAATTTTGATTTTTAATCTTCAGTGGAAAACATAAAAATATTATTAAGCCATAGACAATGTGTATATTCAAACAAATTTTGTTTTTTATCTTCTTAGAATAATTCAGATTTTAGAATGACATATGAGAATAAAAAGAAAACAAATTGAGAAAGTGAGAACTTGCACTTTACCAATAAAAATGACACAAGAATCTTGTAATTTTTGCACTATATTACTGGTGGCTCTGAGCTGCTTTACAATACAATTCCTTTTCTTCAAACAAGTCCCAACACTTCATACTTCGAATTATGAAGTACTTATAGAAAATATTACAAAATATCTTGATTCTAAAGATCAAGATAGGATCCTAATAATATTTAAAAACTGATTACAAAAGTAGTACAAAAATTTAGGAATTTTTGAATTGTTGGAACTGTTGGACCTATTGTTGAGGATAATTGTAGATGATTAAGCCTCCAAATTTGCTGCGATGTTTGCCTTGTTGTCGAAGATAAAAAATTACTCAAGTAATTCACACAACTTATCCCATCTGTCTTCACTTGGGATATAAAATTTAACTAATTTTCTATAGGTCTCATCTACATTTATGTACTTCTGGAAATTTGGTTTGACGATGAAAAAATGTTTGAGATCATGGTTGATGAACAAGTTGAAATCTAAGGCCTCCAGGAATGCTTTCCTTGTTATATGCCCATTTATACCTGCAAAGTTTGAATTGTCTTGGGAAATAGTGCATAGTTTCTCTTGGTACTCTATTAAGCTCATGAGTTTATCTCCCTTACCAATCAGTCTTGGTAGACCTTTCCTGTTTAGTACCTGCATCTTCTTATGAAATCTCTGTATGCTGGTTTCTAGATTTTGACATTTATTGTCCAACTGTAGCATAAGGTTTCTTTTGGTGTGCATCCTCCTCACTTCTAGAATAGTCTCTATCCTATCTTGAATTCCCAGCTGCTCTAATTCTTCTCTATTTTTGGAATTCAAGGTTTTGATAATTGTTTTTGCTTCCTCAGGTCTTTTTCCTAAGTCTATTTTGATTTTCCTTATTATCTCTTTGGACCTCTATATTAATTCTTGTTGCTCGGAAAAAAATATGTATGGAAGGCCATATTTTTGTGATGGCTTCACTGATTTCTGTCCATATGTTTTCTCTAGATTGGGCTAGAGTTTGAGTCATAACTGATTCACTCTGCAACTATTTAATTTTTAGATTAAGCTGATGGGTTTTTTGCAACTTTGCCACATAAAAATTATCAAATTTTAATTTCTATTCTAACAGTGTCTTGAGCTGTGCTTTTAACTTAGCAATTTCTAGTTCCTGAAATGATAGATCATCCATGGATTTAACAAGTTCACTTGCAGAATCCGATGTTTGTGTTGGTGCTAAAGTTATTGTAGATGCTATTGGGGTTGTGGTCACTGAAATTGGTATTGTTGTAAGTGGAACTATGGCCAACGATGTTGTTTTCTCTTTTTTCAGAAGTTTCTCCAATTCTACTTCCATGTCTTGGATTTGGCTATTTTGTTCAATCAATCTTTAGAATATATCCTCTTTCTGCTTTTCCATCTCTCTGACTTCCGTAGCTTGTGTATCTTCTATGGTAGGCAATTTTAGTTGCTTCCTCATTGTTGCTATATTAGCATCCTTTCTTTTCACAAGTTGTTATGCTGCCTTTACATCTTTGGGATTATATCCTAGTTTGATCACCAAGTCTTCCAGTGACTTGATCCTAGTATCCTTGGCTAAGGTTGAAATATTTTCCAACTTTATTTGTGACTGTGTGTTGTTTAATGATACCTGCAATCTAGAAGCGGACATGGTAGCATTAGTTAGTGCAAAATACATCATTTCACTAGTTTGTTTGTGCTTGTCCATTTGATCTATTGGATGAATTTTCTATGTATCAAAACTAAAAAAAGATTCTTTATAATCTGTTGGTGTCCTTGAGGCTGGCAATTTAGCTTCAAGGAATGCAATTTTCATTTTCCCCTTTTCTGTGTCAAATGTTGAAAGGAGCCTGTGTTGTGATGTAGTTGTATGCTTCCAAAATTGTGTGTAGGTTGTAGCTTTCAGCATCTCATTCCTCTTTGATTGCCCTGTATTTGGCAAAAATATTAGGTTCAATAGTGCCTTGAGCCAATTCAACTATTTGTGGTGTTTTTGGAGGAACTTGTGAAACAAAGGAAGATGGAGAGCCTAAAAAAGTGTCCTCTTGGCTTATATCTGCAAAAATTTCTTCTAATGTTGTTGAAACATGTTTACTTGTCATGACTATAGTGTCTTCCCTTCATCCTACTGCATAAAAACTGGTGGTCGATTCTTTTTAGGCCCCTTGGTATAAATTAAGAACTACTTGGCTTCAATTTCTATCACTGGGGAAGAATCTTCTTCTCTAGGCCTTTTATCATGTTTCTCCTGAGGGACTGGTGTCTGTGAGGTGGTTTTCGATAAAATATGCTCCTCATATTCTTGCAAGGTGTTCTCCTCCTATTGATCTTTTTTCATATATTGCTCGATCTCTGGTTGAGGAGTATGTGTGTAGGGAATAGTCTTTTGCTCCACCCCCAGCTTTGAAATTAGACCAAAAGGGTCAAAATACCAAGTAAAGCTCAACTTGAAATTTAATTGCTTCAACAGAAAATTAGCTTTTTTACCAGCTGTTCTGGTATTACACACAAAAGGTCCAACCTGTGCTTTGATTTTAAACTATTCCTTCTTCTTAGCTACCACAAAATGTAAGTCATCCATATGTATCATTTGTCTGACGTACTCTAATGAAAATAGTCTCATGGGAACAAATTTTGACAAACTATAGGGTGGAATTTCACACCCATAGATTCTGATCTCGGTGTATTTCTGGTATAAATAACAGGTACTTGTCTTCACCTGGTCACTAAGAAGAAAAACCTTTTGAATATATTCTCCTATTCTAGGCTCCAAATCACTATGTAGTAGACAAATAACTGTGTACAAGAACTGATCAACATAGTTTGTGAAAGTAAACTATGTGGAGTTTTTCCTAACCAGAGAGGTCCAATGTATGACTAATTGAGCATTACCCTACTCATCCATCTTCTACAAAGTAAAGGGAAACCTGTCTGCTTGATGATAAATAAACATGTAAACTAAAACAATAGAATATTTGAAAGCTCCCTTTGTAGGAAACTTCATGAATTGATCATGCATTGCATCTGCAATAAATTCACTATAATTAAAAATAACAGGTTTCTCATCAATGGTAAAAACTGACAAGAAGCAAACAATGGCCTCATCAACCCACCGATCAGAGTGATAACCAAGTAGGTACGTGATGATGATGATTATTTTCTTGGTTACCTTAGGGAACATAGAAGAGGAATATGGAGGGTTTGTTTTAGGTAATTGGGCATCTTTGGGAAGAAAGATTTCAAATATCTTATCTCTCTGTGGGAAGGTTAAATTCTTGTAGAACTCTATGAGAGAGTCCACTAATAGTGGCTTGGAATACTATGGAATTATTACTTGGAGCATTTGAGATATGGTCGAATTCAAGGTTTGTCTTAGTGATTTTATACTATAGCTCGACTAAGGGTAGATGATCCAGATCAATAGGAGGGGGTAACATGGGATTTACATTTGGTTTCTTTCCCTTGTCCTTAGGGGTTCTACTTTTAGGAGGAATTGTCGATTTCTAAAAGAAAACACAGAGGGACGACGACACTAGGATTACCTGGTACAAGAAAGTGGTTGTAGAATATTGGAGTGGGATCTCTAATAACGATTGGATTACTGTCACTAGGCAATTTTCTGGTTACTGTCACAATGTGGAGGATGAAAACTTGAACAGGCCATGCAAAACAGTGAAGGAAAGGAATTTCCTAGCTTAACAGTGCTTAATAAGGTAATTTTGAAGTTACTATTTTGTTTTTACCATTAGCGGGAGCAAGTCCATTGCAAAGGGAATGAGAGATATTTAATTGGTGTAACAGTTTGCTGATGTGGACGAGGGAGTGCGAGATGGAAGGTTTTGATTAGGAGTGGTAGAGTATATTTGGAAAAGTTTGACGGATGGAAGTTTTGGGGAGTGGGGTCCGCGATGGTGAGTTGGAAAATGATGAGTGGAGGGAAGGTCAGCTGAGGTGGCAAGTGATTGTTGGCGTGGGAGTAGGTGGTTAACATCAGACGACTTTTTTGGGGGGGGAGGGGGGGGGGGCACAATGAGTGAAAAGGAAAGGGGGGTGTGAAGCATAATGAGGGTGACATGTAGCGGAGCCTTTCAAACCCTCCCCCCCTTGTGGATAAGAGGGAGCTCAGGGGGGCTTGAAAGCATTGCCCCACCATTGATTCGGGCAGGGGAGATCTCAATTGTTGAGTCTTGCGCCATTGATAATCACATGTCGACAAAACTTATTTGTCGCATTCAAAATTTATTAAAACCTTAGAAATGTTTATGAATAATATATGCAAATAATTAATCACATTTAACCACATGATTAATTTATTTCAAATCAATTAAATAATCTAAACCAAATAAATCAAATCTAGGGTACATTTGATTGTGCAAGCCTCTTTTATTCATTTTTTAAAGGTTTTTGATTTTTTTTCTTTATTAGTTAACCACGATTAAATGATGTGATTAACGCCACTAATCTAGCTCAATCACGATTAAAACGTGTGATTGATTTATTCACTCACCTAATTAAATTTACTTTTAGCCTAATCACATTTAAACAATGTGATTAGACTAAATATTTCTAATTCTCTTATTTACAATGTGGCATTTAAACAAGTTACACATTTTATTTACAGAAATTCCTGAAGTATGCATTCATGCAAATTTTATTTTTCTTGGTGGCATTTAGAATTTCTCACCTAGGGGGACATTTTCATATATTTTTCTCTTTGCTTTTCTTTTCTTTTCTTTCATTTCTTTCTTTATTCTACTTTTTGTCCCCTACAATTTCTCTCTCTCTCTCTCTCTCTCTCTCTATATATATATATATATATATTGGAAAAAAATTTCAAACATGAAACATTATTTACATTTCTCAAATATAAATCATCAGGTAAAAACAACTCATCCTATGAAATATAGGACCCTAACACCAATGACAACACATGACCAAGGAACCACATGCATATACCATGCATCCAAAAACCAACAAGAAAATCACACATGCAATCTATTACCTACAAAGTATCCCTATTGTAGTTGTTGATACAACCTTCTCTTATGTTTCCCACTAATTCCTTGCTTGTCCTTTGCTTTCTTTCTCGAATCCAAGTGAATGCTAGAATGCTCCAAATATGCTCCAAAAATGCTCCAAGTGTGTAAGAGTATGTGAGAATGAACAAGAGTTAAACTCAAAATTGTCAAAAGGCTAGCAACTAATTATCTGATGCCTTTTTATCATTTATGTCTCATTTTTCATATTTTTCCTCCATTTTTCCTCTAATTTCCCTTGCATGTAAATTCGTATCTCTTCACCTTCCTTTTCTCCTATTTTCCTTTATTTTAATAATTAAATTCCATTTATTTCCTCTTAGATTTTCCAATGCCTTTTCCAATTTCCATAGCCATTACTAAACCATGAGTGATGCCCACTATGATGTCTTCCCAACTATTGTAGATCTAACCCAAGAATATTATAGATCTGATATGAAAATATAAGATAATGCAAATGAACCTAGAAAATATATGAAATGATTCTTTATTGATATCAAGACCCTTAAGGTAGGGCAACACCATACATTCACTCCTTAAGGAAGGAGAACACTCCACAAGCCATATGCTTGTTCATACAATAATCCTTCACTATCTTCCATGTGGAGTCTCTAGCCTCTATATAGGCCTCATACATACAATACCATGGGTCATTACCATGGTTCCCTCATACCATCAACTAATACCATGGGCCCATTACATTATTATTAACTACTTGTGGTCCCTTACATGATATGAGTTAACCACCTTATTTATTACTATGGCCCCTCCCATTATTATATTATTACCTTGGGTACCTCCCTTGGTACCCCATATTATCCCCCCTAGGTATATAACATTCCACCCCCCTAAGCATGTTTCATCCCCGAAACATGGGAAGAACATAAATAATAAGATCTACTCAAGAGAGTAGTCCACTGGTACCATGCACGTGCGTCTAGCCATCCAAGAGAAAGGTGAACCCTCGGTCTCGCTGGTGCCTCGCTCGCTTGAGATGGAAATTGACTGTCGTAGCTCTGCAGTGTTGATGTGTACTAGTTAGATCTTCGCTCCTCTCCATCTGTCTTGCGGGGGTTGTTGTCCATGTGGCTAATTGGTTTCCATCTTGATGGTTGTCTTGCGGGGTGATGTGGGTGATGATATGTTGAAGTTTTAACCCATGATGGCTTTTTCTTTAATTCACCCTGCTGTGGTGCCTGTTGTGGTGTCTTCTTTTCCAATATGACTTCAACCACTGAGCTCTCATCTAATGTACCTGTAACCTTGTCTGCGTTAGCCTCTATTTGTGTTTGATTGTCGATCATCAAAGGCTCATCATATGATATGTCATTCCCTGGAACATCTTCTGCTTCTGCCTTCATGTACTCTACTTGTTTATTGATGGAAATATCATGTAATGTAATTTTCTTCTTTTTATACCAGAGCTTCAGGAATTTCTTCTGCACATTAATATTGATAGTACCCGCAGATTCCATCCAAGGATATCCCAAAACAACATCCATATTATCCATCTCTGAAGTATAAAAATCACCATGCAACACATACTTATCCATAGAAATCTTCAAATCCTTATACACTTGAACATCCTCATCATCCACATGTGCGTTTTCAATGTGTTTTGCAGGAACTTGCAATGTTTTTTCCAAATTAGCATTGATGAAATTATGCTTGCAACTAGGATTTATAGAAACAATGATCTTCTCTTTCTGAATCAATCCATGAACCTGCAATAAGAAAACATCAGTAGAAAATAACCCTTTAGGTTCCATGGTTTCCTTCTTTTCTGTAAAAATAAAATCTTTGCTAGGCAATGTGTCTGTCTGTGTGAGCTTATCAACAAGAATAGTTTTTCGGCCAAAGTGGTCCATAATAGCTTTTGTGAATATGTCCCAAGTCCAAAACCTTCTATTGGAACATTGATGCTCTTGCCACCATTGTCGTCTTTCATTGTCCAAGTACGTGCTTGCCACCATAAGCTGAGTCTCATCATCTAAGATTCTATTCAGATTGAAATACTGCTCCATTTGTGCTAGCCATCTAGCTGGATGAGAGCCATCAAATTTATACAAGTTCCTCAAATACCGATTTGGGCCCGCCATCACAAAAAATTGGCGAAAATTTGAATTTGTCACAGTTTAGTCAATATTGCTCAGAATCCCTATTATGACCTATTTTCGGAAATGGAACAACCATTCTGCATCTGCCCATGTGATAGAAATCTTGATCCAAGCACTTGGAATTTCAGATTTGTGTTGCAACTCTCCCGCCGTGACCAAAATTTCTGCAAAAAAGAGCTGATTTTAAATCAGCGATATCTCCCTCATCCGGACTCCGATTCGACTGAATTTTTTTTTGAAATTGAGTGTTTTTTTCACACAAAATCTAGATCTACAATTAGATTTTGCAAATCTTGCACCAAGGCTTCCAGATCTGTGCCACAACTTTGCTGCCCAGAAAAATTGTTTACAACCCCACTGATTTTTAAATCAGCGATATCTCTTTCATCCGGACTCCGATTCGATCGATTTTTTTTTTAAATCGGATATTTTTTCACATAGAGTCCAGATCTACAATTAGATTTTATAGATCTTGCACCAAAACTTACATATCTGATCTGAAAACTCGCCGCCCCCGAAATCCTGCAAAAAATAAAAAAAAAAATCTCCACGGTTTGCCCAAGAAAGTGCTCTGATACCACTTGTTGTAGATCTAACCCAAGAATATTATAGATCTGATATGAAAATATAAGATAATGCAAATGAACCCAAAAAATATATGAAATGATTCTCTATTGATATCAAGGCCCTTAAGGTAGGGCAACACCATACATTCACTCCTTAAGGAAGGAGAACACTCCACAAGCCATATGCCTGTTCATACAATAATCCTTCACTATATTCCATGTGGAGTCTCTAGCCTCTATATAGGCCTCATACATACAATATCATGGGTCATTACCATGGTTCCCTCATACCATCAACTAATACCATGGGCCCATTACATTATTATTAACTACTTGTGGTCCCTTACATGATATGAGTTAACCACCTTATTTATTACTATGACCCCTCCCATTATTACATTATTACCTTGGGTACCTCCCTTCGTACCCCATATTATCCCCCCTAGGTATATAACACCAACATTCGACTTGGAATGCATGTCCCATGACCTTGGTCTTATTTTATTTACATGGAAAATCAACTAGGGTCTATTACAAAAAGCATTCTAGGAGTGTATCTATAAGAAAATGGTTGTCTATTTCTATGACTGGAATATTTATACTCTCTTTGTAGAAAATCATGTAGATTCACAATCTCATGCAATGTACTAAAGCACAGGACAAGAATCTACTTCTACTTTCAACCAGCAGAAGCCAATAGATCGATGAAAACAATATGAACAAGAAGAAGATAAATCGATGGCACATAACACAATATGTATATGGGGAATCCACTACTCAAAACCCCGCTATCTGTATTGCATATATCATAAATATGAGTGAATATACAAAGCTTGTTCTCACTAGAAAAATTTCGCACAAGTATGCTCAACTCTCTTAGCACACATGCTAGCTCTTGGCCAACACTTAGCCAATTCGGTAGATATCCAAGCCCCTAATCTCTTACGTAATTCCTAGGATGAATAACCCATATTTAAAGGTAATTAATGCTTCCAAAATTGTGCAATCCAAACATATGATCAATCTCTTATGCATGCATGATTTTTACACTCCAATAAATAATACAAATGATAGTATATTTTCCCTGCGCTCTAGTCTCAATTGGGCCTTTCTCTGAACTAACATGCATGATTTTCTCATGAGGTAATGTTCAGTTAACTGGAGTAGCACTAGTGGATGCATTAGTGCACCAACTGACTATTAATCCTCTATTAGTTCCACAAACAGTTTGGAACTAATTTAACTGAACTTAACTTAGTAAACTGAGTAGTCTAATTTCCAACTCAATTTAAACTCATATTGGACCCCTAAAATTTAGGGAGAACATATACATGACTATAGAAATAATTCCAACTTGAAATTCCTAAGCTAATTAAGTTAATTAAGCTTAATTAACTATTTACAAGTTTCTATGAGAATATAATTCAATTTTAATTCTGAGCTTAATTCAAGGACAAATTAAACTGGAATTTCTTTTTTCCATTTCTCAACACTCCCTCTCAACAAGAAAGGGATTATCAACTACCCCGATCCTATCTCTGTGAAACTCAAATTTACATCTTGACAATGCCTTTGTCAAAATGTCAACATCTTTCTCCTTTGTGGGAATGTACTCTAACAACATAATCTACCTCAATACACAATCTCTGAGATGATGATATAATATATCAATATGCTTGGACCAATCATGAAAAAAATGGTTTTTCATAGAGTTTGATACAACTTTGATTATCGCAGTAAATCACAGTTGGATCCATCTACTGACCAAATAAACCAACTAGTATCTGCCTCTTTTAGATGGCCTCACATGTTGCCTAAATCGTAGCCATGTACTTTGCCTCTGTTGAATTGAGTGAAATTGATATTTGTTTCCTGTTGTACCAAGAAACTATCGCTAACCCAATATTGAAGATCCTTCATGATGTGCTCTTCTTGTCGGATGGACTCCTTGCCTCATATGCATTGGTGAAGCCTTGAAGCTTGACTCCCTCTATTTGTTTGTACCATAATCCATACTCAGAATTGCCCCTGAGGTATCTCAACACATGCTTTGTCACCTTCCAATACAGCTTGGTAGGCCTAACCATCGCTTGACTAAGTCGGTTAACTACATAGCACATATCCGGTCATGTGTTCACCAAGTACATGAGTGAACCCACAAGATTCTTGTAAATAGTAGCTTCCACTACTTCCCTTGAAGTAACATCCTCCTTCCTTTAGATACCTGCTAGAGGATTCTCCATGAGTTTGTTGCTCTCCATGCATAATCTCCTGAGTATCTCATTGGCATACTCGTCTTAAGACACAAACAACTCCCCATCTCCCTACCATATCTCCATGCCAAGAAAGTAATGCATGAGCCCCATGTCCTTCATCTCAAACTCTCTTGCAAGGTCCTCCTTATAATACTTGATCAGATGATCATCACCTGTTAGTATGAGATCATCAACATAAAGTACAATGATCAACTGTTTACCTTCCACCACTATGTGGTATAGGTTTGCATCCACTTCACTCTTCGTGAAGCCCTACCCGATGAAGTATTTATCTATCCTGGTGCACTAAGCATGGGGTGCTTGCTTCAACCCATACAATGCTCTATTGAGTTGGCACACATGTGACTCATGGTCAAAGGTCTCAAAACCTTTAGGCTGCTCTATGTACACCTCTTCCTCAATCATACCATTAAGGAAGGCTATCTTTACATCCATATGATGTATCTTCCAACCCATCTATGTTGATAATGCCAATATAGATCCGATTGACGAGTACCTTTCAACAGGATCAAAGGTCTCATCATAGTCAATCCCCTCTACCTGTGAAACGCCACGGGTGATAAATCTAACCTTATGCTTCTCCACACTACCATTTGTAGCGTGCTTCACCTTGTAAATCCAATTATATCTCAGCACTGACTTGTCCTTCGATCTTGGGACCAAATCCCAAACACTGTTATGAACTATGGAGTTGTACTCCTCCACCATGGCATCAACCCAAACCAGCAGCTGCACTGCTTCCTTAAAGGAACATGGCTCTATCACAACACATTTGCCCATAAGATCCATGTATCCAGTGTACCTCTCAGGTGACCTCCTCTGCCTATGTTGAGAAGTGCGTGCTCCCACATTCTCTCGTGCATCATCTAATAATCTGTCGGCCTCTCTGGTGCACTTTCTTCCCTCTCTGGAAGACTCTGCATGAGTGGATGTCTCCACTCTCAAATCCTCTGCATGTGGCTGCTACACATCAATTTGAGTCTCCTCAACCTTAGGAGCTAAAATCTCCTCATCTGCATGTAGCTCAATCTCCCTTTCAAGGGCAACTCGCATGGCCTTCTCCTCATCAAATTTGACATCCCTGCAAACCACTGTCATCTTGTTGGTCAGAAAGTACACCTGATAGTTATGAGGAGTATCATTGTACCCTAAAAATATCCCCAACTCTGTTGTCAGCTCAAGATTCTTCTATGCATCTTTGGTCACATGGCAATATACCAATGACCCAAAAATCCTGAAGTGACCAACATCTGGCCTCTTACCAAAATAAGCCTCCTCTGGTGTCTTCATCTCAAGTATCCAATGTGGGCTACGGTTGTACACATAAGCTATTGTGTTGCATGCCTCAACCCACAAGCGTAATGGTAGGCCCTGATCATGCAACATCGCCCTTGTTGCCCCTATTATGCTTTTTTTCTTCCTCTCGGCTATCCGATTCTGTTGAGGGTTATGGGGTGCTATCAACTCCCATTTAATCCCTTCCACTACACTGCAGTTCTTAAACTCATTTGGCACATACTCACCAACATTATCACTCCATAGATATTTAACCTTCTTTCTCGACTCTTGTTGAAAATAGCAACAAAAAATGCTAAAAATAGAATTGCTAAAAATAACACTACTATAAATAGCAGTTCAGCCAGTGTTGATCTTAGAAACAATGGATGGAAAACTAGAAGTGCTAAAAATAGCATTCTATAAATAGAATTTTTGGATACCTTCCTATTTTAGTCAATACCTGTACTAAAATAGTGAAGTAAAATTCGAATTTGATCTTAGTAGCATTTTGTAAATTAATTAATTAATTCATCTTGAGTTAATTAGTTAAGGAAAATCAAACTTGAAGTCTATGTGGGGACATGCAATAGTTTCTCCATTGATTGAGGAATTTATCCATCAGTTAAAGAGATAAGAGTGAGTTGTAATATTGAGTTGTAATTAGTTGACTTAATTAACTGAGTCAAGTCCAGTTAGATTAATTCAAATAGTTTGTTGAATTAATGTAAGTTCAGTTAGTTAATGCTTGCATGCATGTAACTACTATACTTCAAATAACTGAGTATTCTCTCATAAATAACTCATGCATGTCAGTTCAGTCAGAGACCCAGTTGAGATCAGATGGAGGGGCAGTGTACTATTAGTTGCTAGAATATTCCATAGTGAATATTCTTTGCATGCAGAAGGAATTCTTTCCTTGAGGATTGCGTAGTTAGATCAAAGGTAACAGTGAGTGTGATGAGGACAATTCACACATGTGACATCATTGGACCCCAAGAAAAACTGCACAAGGAAATATGAGGCTTGGAGGGCCTGAGGAGGACATATGCTATGTCTATTCAGTCTGTGATATGTATTGTTTGATTGCAGAGAGAGCCAGATAGCTTGAGAGCTAATTCTTTTTGTAACTTGAACAATATTTCCACTTGTATGATAATACAAAGTTGGGGTTTTAGGCTGAGGCTTTCCCCGGGTTGTTTCTTCTGTGTTATGTGTGATTGATTTCTCATTCTTAGTTATATGTGTTCTCTTGATCTTTCTCAATTCGATTAAGCTTCCGCAAAGTGTTGTAGAAGTAGATCTTGTATTGTGTTTTAGTATATTGCATAATCTGTTGATCTACAGTGGGAATTTCTACAACTCTTTCTACACCAATGCTTTAAACTCACAAAACTTTGTGAAAGTTTGATCCTTTTTCTGCATGAAAAATATCCAACATTTACGAGAATAGTCATAAAAAAATATAACATAATACATGTGTTTGGCAATGGATGTTGTCGAGAATGGTCCACACACATCTGAATGGACTCGCTCTAGAATAACCTCTGCTCGACTGTATCTATCTTGAAAGGAATACTTGGTGTATTTTCTCAAACTACACCCCTTGCATGTATCAACTTTCTCAAGAATACCTTTGGGAAGACCGGTAGAGATCTGCTGCAATATCTTCAAAGCCCCATGATGCAAGTGGCCTGCCTATGCCACAACTCGCCAATGTCTCGACTTTGCACCCTTTCTTCTTTTGTGCTTAAAGTAACACACTCCTCTACCTATATCTTATATATATTCTTCACCCGAATCCCTATCTTCTTTACTTGACCCGTGGATATGTGTCGAAGGAATGCCTTTCCTTTCGAGAATATCACATCATAGCCACTATCCTCAAGCATGGCAATGGATACCAGGTTCTTCTTCAGCCCAGGCACGTACATAAAATTCTTTAAGGTGAGTAGAGCCCCATGCTCCCTCTAAAAAGTAATGGTTCCAAATCCAGTAACACTATACTTCCCATTGTGCCCCATCTCGATATGCATATGGAGATCTTTCTCCTCCAGGTCACTGAGTAAATATTTATTGCCAGTCATGTGGAATGAAGCTCCACTATTCAAGTACCATACACTTCCCATCATTGGTGACACCATGCATGCAATGAGGGACAATTCCAATTCAAATCAAGAGGCCAAAGCCTCACCCACTGCTCCTCCTAAAGACTTCTTCTTGGACTTCTTGAGTGGACAATTTATAGAAAAATGGCCCAGCTCATGGCAATGAAAGCACTTAAATTTCATCATGTATTTCTTCTTACCTCCATGATAAGAATTTGATTTAGAATGGGAAGCTTTCCCTTTCCCCTTATTCACCTTAATCGCTAAGGCACAATTCTCTTCATCATCAGTCTTTGATGAAGAGTCATCCCTAGCGTTCCCCCTGATCTCCTCCTGCATCAAATTTGACCATAGTTGTTCCCAATCTGGCAGCTTCTCCCTATCATTGACATATTCTTGATAACTATGCCAAGTCTTTGGGATTCCTAGAAGAACAAGACTCACCATATCATCCTCGGCAAATGTGATTCCAAAACTTCCAAGTTCATCATGACACTGAGTGAACTTGGTCAAGTATTTTGGAATTGTCTCGCATTTCTCCATTTTGATTTTTTGAAGTTTGTCCTTCAATGAAATTTTCCTTTGGTCGCTCCTATTCTGATACAAGTTTATCAATGCTTTCCACATAACATACAAATTTTTCTTTCCATGGAGACTCGAGACAATGTGGTCTCGAACTCCCTCAAGGATTATCTACCTCGCCTTCGCCACACACTACTGCCATTCAACCAAATTTTGTACATCTGATGCTGCTAGCTTAGGAATTTCTTGATCAGTGAATTCCTTCACGCCATTATCTTCTGGCACAACCTTAATTATGTCCCTCCAAGCTATAAAATTAGTGTTTCCTTCTACGGCATACTTGAGCCGCAAACCATAGATAGCCATCTGCCAATCTTGAAGTATGTATTGCAAATTCAAATTTCACTTGTAACCCAAAACTCAAAACTTTGAAACCTCCTCTAGTATATTATCTTCAACTCTAATACCATGTAGAAATTTCCTGTAAATTCACAAGCTCATGCAATGTACTAAAGCAGAGGACAATAATCTACTTCTACTTTCAAATAGTGAAAGCCAATAGATCGATGAAAACAATATGAACAAGAAGAATATAAATCAATGACACATAACACAAGATGTATTTGGGGAAAACCACTGCTAAAAACCTCACTATTTATAAATATGAGTGAAGATACAAATATTGTTCTCACTAGAACAATTCCTCACAAGTATGCTCAACTCTCTCAACTCACAAGCTAGCTCTTGGCCAACACTTAGCCAATTCTGCAGCTCTCCAAAGACCCTAATCTCTTGCGTAATTCCTAGGATGAATAGCCTGTATTTAAAGGGAACTCATGCTTCCAAAATTATGCAATCCAAACATAGGATCAATCTATGATGCATGCATTATATTTACACCCGTGTAAATAATACAACTGATAATACACTGTCCCTGCACTCTAGTCTCAACTAGGTCTTTCTATGAACTGACATGCATGAGTTTCTCATGATGGAATCTTCAGTTAACTGGAGTAGCACTAGTGGATGCACTAGTGCACCAACTGACTGTTAATCCTCTATTAGTTCCACAAATAGTTTGGAACTAATTTAATTGAACTTAACTCAATAAACTGAGTGATCTAATTTCCAACTCAATTTAAACTCATATTGGACCCCTAAAATTTAGGGAGAACATATACATGCCTACATAAAGACGTCCAACTCGAAATTCCTAAGCTAATTAAGTTAATTAAAATTAATTAACTATTTACAAGTTGCTATGAGAATATAAGTCGATTTTAATTCTCAATTTAATTCAAGGACAAATTAAACTGGCATTTCTTATTGCCATTTCTCAACACCCTTGAGATATCATGTGCAGTGGCTCAAACTTGTGTTAGAAAGGCATACAAAAAATTCATCTTTCTCTTAATATTAAGTGTATTTTTTCTAGAACCACTCGAATAAGGCTAGGACAAGTTATATCAAAATAAGGAATCAAAGTCGACATGAAAAAGATTAAAGATGTCCTCAACTTAAATCGCCCTATTAATAAAAATTAGATCAAAATATTTCTAATACGCACATGGTATTATATAAAATTCATCAAGCATTACTCCAAGATCACTTTTCCAATTGGAAAAATACTAGGTAGAGATGTACAATATGTATGGAGAAAACAATATAATGAATCATTTGAACTATTTAAAAGGAAATTGGTAGAGGCATCGATACTAAAATTTCTTTATTGGTCTAAAATATTTCATGTACATGTTGGTGCATCCAACGTAGTAGTCAAAGTAGTACTAGCACAACCCAACAATGACATAATCAACCACCCAAATGCATACGCTAGTAAAAAATTGAACAAATAAGAAAAAAAAATATTTGATAATGGAACGAAAAGCAATATACATGATATTTTTCTTGCATAAAATATGCCACTACCTCTGATCTCCATTCACATGCTTCACTAACCATTAGGATTTGGATTACCTTATCAATAAGCCAATACATCAAGGGAGGATTCATCGATTGTTATTACTATTTTAAGAATTTGAATTTGAAGTAATAGTATGACCAAACATAAAGGACATTGGGCCATATCACTTATCCTAAATTGTCATAGAGGAAGACACAACAAACAATGATAATAATTTACCCGACACACACCTTCTCCAAGTTTAATCCACCCCTACAGAGTTTGCAGAAATTGTACAATTTTTACATTTAGGAAAAGCACCAGAAGAACTTACTTAAAATAAGAAGAATGACCTAGCAATGAAAATAACTCCTTTTATATTAATCAAGGGACAAATATATAAGTTGGGAGCACAAGAGGTACTTCGTTTTTGCATCTTAAAACATGAATGACAAGGTATAATTGATGAAGCTCATAAGGGTCTAGTAGGAAGACATTTTGAAAGCAACACAACATCAAGGAATATCCTCCATGCAAGAATACAATGTCTAACACTATTTAGAGTTGTTGAATAGAAGTCCTAAAATGTAATATATATCAGAAAACGAGTTTATCGCTTCAAAAAAATGAAATGCCTTCATAGTCGATTAACACTAATCTTCCCTTTGAAATTTGGGCCATAAACTTTGTTAGATACATCCCTTAAAGAGAAAACAGGACCAATGAAAAATATATAATTACTTTAATATAGTATTTAACAAAGTGGGAAAAATGTTGAGCCGATTGAATCTTGTACTAAAGAAATAATAGCCAAATTCATTTACCAAAATATAATAACAAGATTTGGATGCTCACTAACTCTTTTTATTATTTGGGGCACACAAGTTTTAAATTATACCATCAAAATAATGCTATAAAAATTCACGATCAAGCATAGAAAGACAACAACATATCAAAAACAAGTTAATGGTTTGGTTGAGTCATTCAATAAAGTTAATAAAAAGATTATGAAAATATATGGAATTGATATAGATGATTGGGATGAAAAAGTACCAGTAGTTTTATAGGCATCTCAAATTACTTACAAGCAGTCAAAAGGTCATAATCCATTTAATTTAGTATACATTTATGAAACTATAATCCCACTTCACTTCAAAACAAACATAGCTATGGTTTTGAGCATCCTAAAGTACAATATTGACAAAGATGAAAAGGAATATCTCTACCAATTATATAAATTGGAAGAAGATTGAAGACATGTGATCCATCATCAACAAGCTTAGAAAAAATAGTAGAAGGCATGGCATGATAGAAACATTAAGACAAAGGAATTAAACATAGGATATCTCATACTACTATATGATTATTGAGTGAAAGGGAAACCTAGAAAGTTAGGAATTTCTTTTCTAATCTCGTTTATTGTCAAAGAAATGCAACCTTCAGGTGCAATCCAACTAATAACTCTTTAGTAGAATCTATTCAACTCCATCATCAGTGGAGTCACTTTAAATAAATATAATGCGTAACAATATCATCATGTCCACTGGTGAAAACCTCCTTGCTGTGCTAGCAGGCATGGTAAAAAATACCTTGTGGTAGTTTAACCTTCTGACTTAAGTACAATGTTCTAAATCAAATTTATTAGATAAATTAAAATTAATATTCAGGGCTAGTAATAAATAATTTAGTTATTAAAATTAGGTATTACAACATACTACTTCAAAAAAGAAGTACTAGTGAAAACATTATTACAACAAATATATGCAACGATTATGGAATGACTTGAGGACTTAATAATTATTTTGGATGAGAAAATACATCAAAACTCAAAATAACGATGACCAAGACATCTCTATGAGATAATAAAGAATGTTGAAAAAGACATCACGAACACCATTAAAAAGAGTGTTTTTGGCTCAAAGAGAAAACCAAACTAGTATTTTCAAACCAACTTTAAGTATGGAGCCAACAAAGTACTCCAACCCAACCAACATCCTAAACTTGATGAAATTTGTAAAACCAATTTAAATTATGGCACCAATAACCTAGCCAAGTCAATGAAACATTTAAACACCCAAAAGTTGCACAACAACATGGTCACACTCTTATACACAAGCCATAATAAAAAAACTACACTTCAATAACGTTGATGGGACAATCAAAACTAGAATTGTTGGATCAAATTAATGTTGTTACACACTTACCAAGTTCATTAATAAATCCAAGGAATTAATCATGTTCATCCATCTTCGTGCTTGAGCATCCATCCAATTTTCACAAACTTGGAGAGTTCCCTGAATTCCCCAAGTGGTTGAATGCTCATTTCTTTGATTCCAACCTAGTATATTTTCTAAAGGGAGAGGAATTTGAGGAAGACTTCAATATGTCAAGGAGATGAGCATATAACTAGGCTAAGGAGACCTTAGTGGAGCCAAAGACAAAATTTATATTTGGCAAGTCTACAGCTACAAATCTTGAGGTCTGCCTCCATAACATAAGACAAGTAAATATTGAAGAAAAATCATGGGATAAGCATTGGGATTTGTTTAAGCAGTGGGAGTTGGTCGACCAAAAATAGCATGCAAAACTAAAATTATTGTATATTACAAGTATTAGATATTATTTGGGTGCCCCTTGGTTGCATATTTCTAGGGGATGAAAAAAGAAGCCACCAAATTCATTATATGTCAATTTCACAATAGAGCGTTGCTACTAGAAAATCCATTGGTCATTATCGTGACTAGCATTTGTAAAATTATCAGGCTGCCACATATGGGAGGTAAGATTCCTAGGATTCTAATGCCTGGTTGAGGGAGTTTACAGGAGGAATGACAATAAAAAACTCAAAGGGCCTTGTCATTGGGTAAGTATCAAACCCATAGATTAAGTTCTTATGTGTTCTAGAGAACCCATAAAGTATCGAGAACACATAAAGTATCAATATCAGTTCTCTATTTTCTCTCAACTCACCAGTCTAATGGTCCCATTGTTACATAGTAATACAATGCTAACCAATTCACAACTAGAATTCCTAAGAGTTCTTTGATGCCCATCCAAAATATGGAATCAAATGAAATCAATTTGAACTGAATCGAAACTTCTTGAACCCTTAACATCCTCAACGAAAAGTTAAATAAGAAACTATCCATACTCGAAAATTTGTTAATTCGGTTATATTGTTACATGAGTGGATTCACCCAATATTTTTTTTGGTGAAAGCAGTTTACCTGTCGATTCTTTGTGGTTTACTAGAGATTACCATCATATATTTTATAGTCATTCTTAATTTGAACTAGTTCTTTCCCACCATCCTTGTTGTTGTGTGCCTGATTCCCTTATCTATGTGCCCCCTCTACACACTATACTCTGCATTTCTTTTTTCATCGTGCGATCTAAAAAAATCCAAAACGAGCTCCAACAAGACTGTCAAACAAAAGGTGATGGAAGAACAAGAAAAAGAAAGGAAACAAGCTAAACATGACCAAGGCATAGGATAACTAGTGGACCTAATAATAGAATCTCCAATAGCCACTACAATAGGGTAGTTGAATTGATTAAAGAAACCAAAGATTAAATAATCATATAAAATAGTCGACTAGATAGTTGACTCTTCACTAATCAAAGCAACAATAATAGAAGAAGAAACTAGTAAGAAATAGAGCGCACCAAAGAACATAGAGATTCAAGAATTTCACTAGAACATATAGAGCTAGCCACCTTGGGAATAAATATAGATACTAAAGAATAAACATATGACTCATATGCACCAAACAACATACCCAATAACAAGGAGAGCAACAAAAGTAAAATCAATTATCATTCTACAATAGTCGAAACATCTTGACCAATCTGCCCAACCACTAACCCAAACTCTAGTTTTGGGTTTTTCTAAGAGACACCATGAGAAAACACATAAGGAAAATCAAAAGAAGCTAAAGGGGCCACTGTGTGAATCGACTCCATTATCATATGATCAAATGAAAAGAAAAGAAAGAAAAGGAAGAAGTTGTATAGGCTAATTGCATCAATTTAGGCATGGAAAAATTACAATTTGCTTGTCCAATAAATGAATACCAACTTGAGTCCACACAACAACTATTCTATCATGAGGGAGAAGGATAAGAAGTTTTAGCAGTAGAGTAAGGCACAAAATACAAAATATCTGTCATCCATACTTCAATAATAATTTGTTAATTTCAAAGAAGTGAAGAATAAATTGGAAGAAAAAATGGAGAGGGAAGTTATTATTAATGTTGTCCTCAATAGTTGGTAGACCAATTTATCTTCCACCTAAAATCAACTGTGGATTCAACAAGTACTTATTAAGTAATTTTTAGCGAGGTAGAACTATATATTTGAGCCATAGGAATATAATCCCTTGCGAACTAGATCATTCAAGAAAAAAATACTAAAAAGCTGAATGATTTAAGAGGAAAGATAGTGGTTGAGGGAAGGAAGGAAAGCATGAATAGAAGCTTCTTATGCCTTCACATACCTGCACAACATCAATGACGAAATACATAGGCTAGAGAAATAAATAACTCCCAACCTACAAGCATTTGAAAATAGATCACTATTGAAGAGGTTAAAATATTTAGCAAAAATGAAATCTATAGAAGTGCAAGCATAGTATTTAGCTAGGGACTAGTTGACATTCGACCAACATCTTCAAAGGATTTCTCCAATAATACATTAAATAACATAAGGAAATAGTCCACCTCCAGTGCCCTCACCTCATCCCCCTCCTCCATGACCAAAGTATTAGTTATTTTCTCTGACTTTCTTGAAATGTGGTCCCTCCAAACAACTAGCACAATTTCCCACTCTAGCAATTGAAGTTGACGGATCAAACTAGTTATCTAGAGAAAGAGAAATATGAGGTATTGGAATATTAATACCGGATGCACCATTGCACAAAGGGGTTCATGAAAATCATACTAAATCATTCAATTAGCCAACATGAGTTGGTCTTCCAAAACAAGCTAGAAAAACTCTTACGACTTCCAGGTAAATTCAGTAAACACTTAATCTAATTTATCAATAATCTCTATTCTCTCATTTTTCTCCTTGTAAATTTATTTTTTTTCTACAATTTTGGAAATATGAAAAGTCCAAATCTCCCCTTCTTCAAGATGAATAAGGCATTGGGGGTAGGTGAGATATTGGAGGGGATAGTTGACTAGCCTCATTAAGTAAATATGTCCAACTGTGTTTGTGTCTACAATCTAAGTCAGTCAAATCCATGTTGAGTCATCCAACCAAGACAATTAGAAAATAACCACTGCAAGTATCTAAAGTCAATATAAATATGCATGTAGTCAACATTATGAAGAGAGTTGTTGGTTGTTATGATTATGAATTTGTCAAACAACTATTTCAGGCTAGCCTAAGCTAGTGATAGTATATCCATGGTAACTTAATATGTTTACAATTGTTTATTATTGTTTAAAACCAATAATTATGTTGTTATTCTAGTACATAGGGAGATACACTTTTCTAGCAAAAGGGAAAAAAAGGAATGTGCATCAGAATGATCTAATAAAATTTGGATAGAATTTCTCATAATAGAGAGGAAGATTCAGATGAGAGGAGTGTAGTAGAGGAAACTCTTGATTGGATGGTGACTTGTAAAAGTATAATGGTTGAACTCAAAAGTTATAAGGCTAATAATGAGAAGATTGTCAAAGCTTGAGAAAATTAGGAAGAAGTTAATGTTCTAATATGAAAAATCTATGAGACTTGCAATTATGAAAAAAATAGCATGAACCTAGTACCAACGATTGGGTCAGACTTAGGTCCAAACAAGCCCATAGCTCATCTAAAATTTAGAATTATGGACTAGGTACTAGTGAGGAAAAAGGTGGTATATCAATAAATAGGCACATGAGTGCAAGAACTGATGCAACAAGTGAGGACATTTCATTGGATACCTTTGATAATGGGATTGGAAGTTTTGATCAAATTTCCAGCACAACAAGTAAATCAATACTCCATAAGAAGAAGAAGAAGAGGGTTGAGAAGATTATATTTCTTAAAGAATTTAATTAGGAAAACCTCCTACTTTTGATGGGGAAGTTAGAAAGAATGAGGATGTTGAATCATGGTTAATGGGCCTAAGGAAATATTTTAATTTGCATAATTAATATTGAAATATGAAGGCACAAGTAGTCATATTTCATTTGGTATGAAAGAATGAAATCTAGTGGGAATACCTCAAGAATGTTAAGGGAATTAAAGAGAGAAAATTGACCTAGAGTAAGTTTGGGAGATACTTCAAGGAGAAATACTTATCTGAATGGTATTACAATGGGAAAATAAAAGAATTCCATGAGCATAAGTTGGGACAACTTACTATGGAATCTTATACCAATAGGTTCACAGAACTGTTGAGATATGCACCTTACATCAAACATGAAAGCATAAAAATCTAACACTTCCTCAATAAACTACCACAATCCTACTAGGACAAAATATAATTTGATGAACTAAATATGTTATAGGATACCATCTGGGAGGAAAAATAATGTTATGATTAGTCCAAGAATAAGATTAAATTATGGACATAATGGAAACAAAATAAAAAGACCAATTTCCAAAAGAAGGGATCAAGATCCTCTCACTACAGGAAAGCTAGAAAAAAATGTCAAGTTTAGCATATGCACCAAAAATGAGTTGTAATAGAAATTTCCCACTCCAACTAGGAATAAATTGATTCAGCTAGAAAAGGAAGAGGAAAAGGAACCAATGAATAAGTCATTGAAGTGTTGGGTGTGTAGGGAAGAACATTTGTTAGGATATTTTCCCCACTAACAATGAGACAAAAGGAGGGTGTACAACATCCAAGAGGGTACCACAATCAACCAAGTGGCCCAAGGGTGTACCTTGTATTTATGTAGTTGTAGAAAAGAGGAAAGCGTACCACCAAGCCTTAGTGGTGGAAATGGAAGGTATACTCACAAAGCTCCCTATTTAAATTTTAATTAACTCAAGTTATAACCTTATGTATGTTACTCCACAAGTTATCAAAACCTATATTTTACAGAGGAAAAACCATGCCAAATCGTGGCTAGCTTAGTTGGCGATCAGATTAAAAAGGAAGGTGACTAATTATGTTGAATCATGCTAGTTTGAAATGTGTGGACTACTTACCAAAGCCACATTAAATATATTTCCCTTAGGGTCTTATGACCTGCTAATTGGCATGGAATAGAAGAAGTAATATAGGGAAAAGTTGGAGTGTTATAACAAAACATTGGAAATGCAAGGACAATGAAGGAGAACAAAGGCTATTGTAAGGAGTGCAGAATCCTATCTCCATGGGGCATATTTCAGCTCTTAAATTAAATAAATATAGTAGAAAGGGATGCCCCATATACACTATTCAAGTGACCACTTCAACAAAGTATAATAAGTTAAGAATTGAATATTTACCATGTCGCAAGAACATAGTGATGTATTTCCTAAGAGATGCCATTAATTATTTCCTAAGAGGGACATTGATTTCTTAATAGAGCTCACTTGAGGAGTAGTGCTTATGTGGAGCTAAAGACATATTTGAAATAAATTTTGGACAAATGACACATTAGACCCAATATGTATTCCTGGGGAGATTCAACACTATCTATGAAGAAAAAGGATTGTAACCTTAGGTTGTGTATTGATTATAGATAGATGAACAAGGAAATTATTAGAAACAAGTATCCATTTCCTAGGATCAATGATTTATTTGACCAACTAAGAGTATCCATAGTGTATTTGAATATATATTTGAGGTCCATGTATCATCAATTTAAGATCAAGAATGAGGATATTCACAAGACTGCATTCAAGGCTAGATATGGCCATTATGAATTCATAGTGGTGCCTTTGGGTTGAAAAATGTGTTTATGTGTCTCACGAATAATGGTATCAACAAATACTTGGATAAGGCATTTGCTAGAATCTATTTATATTAATGTATTCAAAGACTAAAAATATCACAAAGAACACCTCAAGACCATGCTACAAGTGCTATAGGAGCATCAACTATATGCTAACCTTAGTAACTGTGATTCTTCCAATCACAAGTGCATTAATTGGGTCATGTTATCTCCAAAGAAGTAGTTTTAGTTGATCCTGAAAAGATCAAGGCCACACTAGAGTTGCCTACTCCCAAGAATGTAATATAAGTTCAATCTTTTATGGGGTTGGAAAGATATTACAAGAGATTCATTCAACGGTTCTCAAAGGTTGGGCACACAATTATAACATTGCAAAAGAAGGGTGTGAGATTTCATTGGACATCAAAGTGCACAACAGTCTTTGAATAATTGAAGTTCCTTCTCACACATGCCCAAATTTTAAAGTTTGCAAACCCAATAGAGATTGGTTGCAAAGAGGGACTCAATGGATTTCTCATGCAATATGAAAATGTGGTCACTTATGAATCTAGGAAATTAAACGAGCATGAAAGAAACTATGTAACACATGATTTAGTGCTTGCAACCAATGTGCATGCCTTAAAAATGTGGAGAGACTAATTTCTTAGGAGAAAGTTCATATTAATAACAAATCATAGTAGGTTGAAGTATTTGTTTGATCAACCCTAATTAAATGCCAAAAAGGCTATGGATGGCGCTTATTACTGAATTTTATTTTGAAACCAAGCACATTAAAGGCAAAGAAAATCGAGTGGTTGATGCACTCAATTAAAGCATGCAACTAATACACATAACATCCATAAGAACATTTGAGGAAAAAATCAGAGCAAGAATCAGAGAAACATTACAGGGTGATAGGTTGTATATACCCAACTTGGCTAAATACAAAAAGCTCATAATGGATGAGTTTCACAAAAGGCCACATGCAGGTCATCCTGGATATAAAAAGATGATAATATATACTAGGAGATTGTGTTATTGGCCATGGATGAAGAAATAATATGTTGAAGTTATTGTCAAATGTTTAGAATGCCAACATATTAAAGTGAAATGAAAGCACTAAGTAGGATTTTTGTAGCCAATACCAATTCTAGAATGGAAGTGGAAAGTCATATCAATAGACTTCATCATTGGATTATCAATAACCCCCAAGCAACATGATGAAATCATGATGGTAATAGATAAGATGACCAAGACAAATCACTTTATATCTATAAAGTCTATGTATAAGGTGATCAATATTTCCCATATTTTCATGAAGGATATTTCTAGATTTCATGGGATGCTTGAGAAGATCATATCAAATAAATATGCCAAGTTTACCTATATTAAAAGACTTTATTTAAATAATTTGGAACCTAGTTAGCTTTCACCACAACATATCTCCCTCAAACCTATGGGTTTTTAGATTGAGTAAAGATAGTATCAAAATACATGCTCAAAAAGTATGTCATGTAGCAGCCTAAGAAGTGGGAAGAATTTCTACCTTTGGTGGAATTTGCATATAATAATGGCTATCAAGAATCATTAAAGATGATCCCTCATGAAGCTCTATATGGAAAAAATGAAATACCCAATTGGTTGGGATAATATAGTGAACATAGTCTATATGTTAAAGGAAATGGAACATGAAATAATTAGCATAAGGAAGAAATTGAAAGTAACAAAAGATTGTCGAAAGAGTTATGTAGACCAAAACATAATGATAATGAATTTTTAGTAGGAGAGCATGCATATATATGAATCAAGACAAAGAGAAGTTCCTTAAGAGTGGGATCATGTTCCAAGTTAGCACCAAGATATTGTGAACCCTTCCAGATCTTAGAGAGAGTGGGACGATTGTAATACAAATTTTTCTTACCTCCTATAGTGAATGTACACAATGTGTTTCATATATCATTTCTTAAAATATATATACATTTTAGGTAGATAAATCCCTCTTGCTGACAAGAGTGATCACCTTAGATCCTAAAGGAAACTAGAAACAAACAAACAATTGAATAGATATTTTACTAATCTTACTTAGGTTTAATTGTAAATAAAAGAGTAGGAGAATAAGCCTCTTACCTATTTGTGAAGTGCTTGATGGAGATCCTTGCTCCATCCCGATGCATCTTCTGAATGCTAAAAAAGATCTGCAATCACATACATAAGAAAGATCAAAGGAATATGCAACATAACAATTCAAACAAGCTTAATCTAATCATCAAGGAGATTATAAATTGAAATTATCATAATGAATATCAAAAGAGACATAAATCATTCATCATTTCAGTAAGATAATACAATGGGAAAGAGGATTCATTTGTATTAATTCAAGGATAAAGAAGAGCCTTACAACCTCTTCCTTCATGTCATGAGGTTCCTCCCAAATGCCTCTAACCCTCTCCTTAGATGATAAGCCTCTAATCCTTCTAACATGTAGTCAATTTATAAGCCAAGAGGAAGAAGTTTCAGATCCAAAAGAGAAGGATGGGATCCTCTAATTGGGGAATTAGGGTTCCTTGATGAGAGGGAATTAGCTCCATGATCTGAGGGATATGGCTAAAATAGACATGACCTAGAAGCTTTTAGTTGGTCTATATTCACCCAACCATGCTTCTAGAATTCACTTTTTATTTTTACTTTTTTTGAGTTATGTGTGTGGTCTATAGTTGAAGATAGATCGTAGTTCTGTGCAGGTTTCAAGGATAGAAACTGCAAATGCGTAGAATATAACTAGGAAAAGCATGTGGGTCATATAAAACAAGTTATATGTCCATTTTACCCAAAATTCACATCTCCTTCAAGGGTTTTTGATTGTTTGACCTCTACGGGAGTGTAATGAAACATGTTTATAGATGGAGAGAGATCCATTTTAACAGTTAAGTTTCACGGATAATTCTAGCTAGAACCGTAATGCATACTAAAAAGAGGAAGACCATCCTCTGAAATTGAGTCATCCCATAGGTCAAGGTGCAATGGAAGCACTTTGGACTAGATGAAGCAACATGGGAGCTGGAGGATGGCATGAAATAGGCATACCCATATTTTTTTATGTATACAAATTCATTTCTATGAGTAGTAGAACATTGAGGACATTGTTCCTTTAAGGGGGAGGGGAATGTAACATCCCTTTTTCTAGTCCCCGAGCTCTATAATGTAATTAAACAATGATAATGACGAAGAACTAACATGGATATGTTTCCAATACTACATGATGTAAATATTTGGATTTAATTATAAATTGCTAAAGTTGAAGAAGGATAAATTTCTTTGTAATATTGTAAGGAAGATTGGGAAGTTTTTTTATCTTCCTTTAATTTAATTTTTTTACCCATAATATTCTTATTGAACTACCAACTGCCTCATTAGTTATCATAGGATGGGGAGTGTTGAATTTCCATGACCTTGGGTCTAGGATAAAATCTTAAAACAACCTACGCTACCAAACCAAGAATCTCAACGATACTACTTTGCACAATAGAATATAAACAACATTAAATCACACATCCTCAGAATATAGATAATTTTTTACAATTTTCAACCCAACTTCGTTATATTAAAAAACATATAATATAATAGTCTAGGGCTCCCGTATCAGGGATAATGGCCCGCGTACATCCACTATTATAAGATACACAACTGGGGCTTGGTGTCAGTTCATCGATGACCAATCTGCCCTCAACAAGATACTTTGACCATCTGGTTGATGTAGTGCACTCTCTTAGCTCCTATCGGACGTATCCTATACTTGCCCAGTCCTTCAGCTCCTGGTTTGCAACTCCTGCCTCTATCAATGATCGAAGTCCATCTAGCCACTGAATCTCGGTTATCCAATCTACTCTCTAGTTGTGCCTTCGTCAATCAAGGCCACAACACATTGAGACTTCTATCGAGTTGTTCACAAATTCACTTGTGAAAAACTATCGATCTTCCCACTACTGCTCCTCATCTACTCAGGGACTTCAACCCACTATGGTCTTCCTATGCTGCTCCAATGAAGACCAACATAGGGCACAGAGGGCTGCCACCTATCACTGCAAAATGTCCACCTCTCAAAATGAACATGGGATATGAGGACTTCCCATCTTCTGCTCTAGATGTCCTTCTCCACACACACGTCTTGGGCTCCACAAATTCTCCTCTAGTTCATTAACCCTTGAGCTCAACAACTTCCACTCTAGCAGCTACCTTTGTTCACTAAGGTGTTGCTCATCGGGCTTCAACTTAGACACCGTCATTCTGTCCTCTAACAAACCATATGTGCCCAATCTCATCCAGACTTGGCCTTCTCTCATGCTTCCCTCCAACAGTCCACGAGAGACCAAGTCCATGTTGTAGAATTTGCTCCTAGTTAGAGCATCCCCACACTTAGGATACCCTTACACATGGCTGCACAAAGACTCCACCAATACACCCTTTGCTATGAAATAGAGGATCTATTGCACAAATCTGGGCACATCAATATGTCCTCACTTAGTACATCATCAAGCCATCATCCAAGGGAACATTTACAACTCTCCTTGCTATTATCCTCTTTACTTCCAATCTAATGTTCTTGTTGTCACCTTGGGTGCTTGGTAGGATTCCCAGTAGTCCACATGGGATCATCCAAACAACTCCTAAGGCCTCCTATAAGAACCACATCAACTGATCCACACTCTGGTCCATAAATCAAGGACCCGACATCCCTCAAAACATTGTTGTAATGGTGTTTTCTTCTGCATTTGTGAAAGCCATGGTTAGGGCATGTGTTGCAGCCCTAAACCCTCTTGATAGTCTCCAAACAAGCCCTTTAAGGGCTGCAATATACCCTCAAAGGTATCCTCCTCACCCACGTTGTTTGCTTAGGGCACTAGTTAACCCTTAACAACCCACAAACAAGCCTATTTGTGTGCTATGGTCTACAACCTAGCACAACAACCCTAAAATAGTGGGACAATCCCTTTTTTCGGTGCCCAAACACACTCCAACAACAACAATTTTCCCTTTAAGGGCTCGGTCTAGCATCTAGTAGCTTCGGCCTCCATGACAACAATATCGGACCTGTTTTGACCCTAAAATAATCCTCCCATACCTCATTGTTCTATCTCTCTCTTTGCTGCAACTAGGGCTATAGATACTCCTTTCCACCAAGTCCTTTTCCTAGAGGCTATGTTGCATGAATGGATGAACTAATTTTCTCATCTTCACCTTGTATTTATATCCAATACAAGGGCTCCTCCAATGTCAAATTTTAGGGGTTTTCAACCTGTCAAGCGCCTAAAACTCCTTAGGCCGATATTGACATACACATTGCAAACACACCATATAACTTCAAAAATTCATAACTCCTCAACAACAACTCAGAATCAGATGATTCTCCTTGCATTAAAGTCATTTCACTGAGAGCTATCATCCTCATTCATCACATGTCTAAGACTCTTCATGGTTTTGGCCCAAACATCTATGGGTGAAAAACCCCAGGCTTGGGTTCGAAGCCCACAAGCCTATTTGTGGCGTTTTGACCTCCAAAACTTGAACACTAGGGCTTGGAGTACCTCACAAAAATCAACACTCCCTATTAGTGAGGAAGGTACTTCCAAGACTAGGAAGTAACCAACATCATCTGACGATGACACTAGCCCATCTAGCATCCATCACTATAGTATACCCTATAGAATGAATCCAAAAATCTTGGTAGTTCCTTTGCTTTACACATTTGAACCTGGAGATCTCAAAACTCCATAGGGTTTCTCCCTTTGAGGCTAGACTCCCTCTAAGCCTACACGATCTCCACTAGCTCAGTCCTGCAATCACTCATCTTCTTGGATCAAATACAACTCATGCAAATCCCTCCAATATTGGGTATGCATCATCATGATCCGATGAAGACTCTAGCCTACCAACCTATAGTCCATCACATGAAGCCCTCAAGCTATCCCAGCCATTCATGACAAGACATAGGAAGTCCATGACCTACAAACTACCACATGACATACTGAAGTGCACCAGGTTCACCACCAATCCACCAAAACTCCCAGCCCATCTCATATCGAGGCCACATCTCCATGTCATCAACTGAACCCTCTGCTCCATGATCCAAACACCCACAACTCCCTCTGAGTTGCTTCGCTGTGCACACTCTGATTCACTGTCCCTCAAAGTAGCTCAGATATGCTTTGATACCATGTTGAATTTCCATGACCTTAGGTCTAGGATATAATATTAAAATCTTCGACACTACTAAACCAAGAATCTCAACAATACTACTTTGCACAGTGGAACATAAACAACAGTAAATAACACATGCACATAATATAGAATTTTTTTTACAATTTTCAACCCAACTTCGTTATATTAAACAACATATAATACAATAGTCTAAGGCTCCCATACCAGGGATAATGGCCCTCATACATCCACTAGTACAAGATACAAAACTAGGGCTTGGTGTCAGTCCATCAACGACTAATATGCCCTCAACAAGATACTATGACCATCTGGATGACATAGCATGCTCTCTCAACTCCTCTCAGTCGTAACCTATACATGCCCAGTCCTTTGACTCCAGATCTGCAGCTCCTACCTCTATTAATGCTCCAAGTCCATTTGGCCATTGAATCTCGACTATCCAATCTTCTCTCTAGTTGTGCCTTCATCCATTAAAGCCACATCACATCGATACTTCTATCGAGTTGCTCAAAGCTCCACTTGTGAACAACTCTTGATCTACCTACTGCTACTCCTTAGCTACTCAAGGACTTTGACCCACTATGGTCTTCCTATGCTACTCTGATGAAGATAAACATAGGGCATGGAGAGCTTCCACCTATCACTTTAAGATGTCCATCTCTCATAATGAACACAGACTAGGAGGACTACCCATCTTCCGTTGTAGATTTCCTTCTCCACACACACGTCTTGGGCTCCACAACTGCTCCTCTGGTTTGTCAACCCTTGAGCTCAAAAACTTTCACTCTAGCAAATACCTTTTTTCACCAAGGTGTTTCTCACTAGGCTCCAAATTGGACACTATCATGTTGTCCTCCAGCAAACCATAAGTGCCCAATCTCATCCACACTTGGTCTTATCTCATGCTTCCCTCCAATAGTCTACGAGAGACCAAGTCCATGTTGTAGCATTTTCTCCTAGTTAGGGCATCCCCACACTTAGGATACCCTTACACATGGCTACCCACAGACTCCACCAATTTGTCTTTTGCTCTGAAATAGAGGAGCTATTGCACAAATTTGGGCACATCAATATGTCCTCACCTAGGACATCATCAAGCCAACATCCAAGGGAACATCTTCAACTCTCCTTGCTATTGTCCTCTTGCCTTCCAATCTGATGTGCCTGTTGTCACCTTGGTTGCTTGGTATGCTTCCCAACAGTCCACATGGGATCCTCCAAACAACTCGTCAAGCCTCCTACAAGTAGCCCATCAAATCACCCACATTCTGGTCCACAAATCAAGGACCCAACATCCCTCCAAAACATTATTGTAATGGTGTTTTCTTTTGCATTTATGATAGCCCTAGTTAGGGAATGTGCTACAGCCCTAAACCCTCTTGACAATCCCAGAACAAGCCCTTTAAGAGCTGCGACATACCCTCAAAGGTCTCCTCCTCACCCATGATGTTTTCTTAGGGCACTATTTAACCCTTAACAACCCACAAACAAGCCCAGATGTGTACTATGGTCTACTGCCTAGCATAACAACCCTAAAACAGTGAGACAAACCCATTTTTCGGTGCCCAAACACACTCCAACAACAAAGTTTTTCCCTTCAAGGGCTCGGTCTAGCATCTAGCAGCTTCGGCCTCCATGAAAAAAAATCTCGGACTTGGTTTTACCCTAAAATAATCCCTCCATACCTCGTTATTTTGTTTCTTCCTTTGTTGCGGTTAGGGCTAGAGATACTCTTTTCCATTGAGTCCTTTTCCTAGAGGCTATGTTGCATAACTGGATGGCCTAATGCTCTCATCTTCAAGTTATATTTATTTATATCCAATCTAAGGGCTCCTCCACTATCATATTTTATGGGCTTCCAACCTATCAAGTGCCTAAAACTCCTTAAGCCGACCTTGACATACACATTGCAAACCCACCATATAACTTCAAAAATTCATAACTCCTCAACGAAAACTTGGAATCGGATGATTCTCGTTGCATTAGAATTGTCTCGCTGAGAGCTGGCATCCTCATCCATCACATGTTGAAGACTCATCACAGTTTTGGCCCAAACATCTATGGGTGCAAAACCCCAAGCTTGGGTTCTAAGCCCACAAGCCTACTTGTGGTGCGTTGACCTCCAACCCTTGAACAATAGGGCTTTGAGTACCTCCCAAGCTACAAAAAAATCAACAGGAGGTGTTGGATCCAACCAAGCATTGAATATTTACCTCATGACAAAGTCCTAGTTGACCTCACAACCTGAGAAGGGGACCATAGACCTATCTTGCATGAACCAATGCTCATGGGGAGGAAGAGATGGTTAGTTTTTGAGTTAATAATTCTAAGTAGAGTTTTGAGGATTATAGTGATTGGAGATAGAGACATAAAATATATCCAAACTATGTGTGTGAACCAAAAACCCTCGTGAACTTGTGAACCTAATATGTACAACCCCATGAACTTATAAAACCTATGATTTAAAGCTATACTTGTAGTCGAGGCTTGAAGTGTGATTGTTGAGGAGACTATAGAGAGAGCCCTCCATCTAAGTTAGGTAGATGAGAAGAAATTTGTTATTCTAGTTATGCTTGTGCACGTGAAGAACTGGAAATAGGGAGGATCACTGAGTGAGTCATATAAAGTGGTGAAGGGGTCTCCCTTTGCATTGTGCCAACCCTTAGTTTCCATTATTTTTTATGAATTTTTCCATACGTAGTGCTTAAGAAGAGGAATCGTTGTTTCCTAAGGAGATTGGCCTTCATCATCTATCCCCTAAATTGATCCTTTGGTGAGATACCCTAAGTGAAGCATGTTTTAGATATCACATCTAAAGATGGGGTGGCTAGTTGTAAGAAATTTGCAATGCAATTGTGCTTATAGTTGGATGGAGAGTGGTAGTCCCTTCTTCAGTTTCCAACAATTTTAAGAGGAACAAATAAGTCTATTACTTTAATGAAAATGAACTGTAAATGTTGTTCAATAATTCATGTTTAAAGGTTACATTGGATTTACTCTATATGTGTGAAATGATTGGATGAAAGCTACGATATTTTTATATTAAATATGCATGATTAGTGTGATGAGAAATTAACATGGTTTGTTTGACTACTAGTATGCATTCCTTTATGAATATGAAATTCTATGTGAAATGGAAGCTTTTCATCTATTTTAAATGAGAATTCTATGAGTTGTATGTTCATGAATTAAGAGGTTGGCCTTAGTTGTGTTGACTGCACAATTCTTATACGCCTGTAGTATATTGTTTATGAATCTATTTGGCGTGTTTTCAAAAGGGATAGGACAACTAAATATGTGGTCCTATTTGTTGTTAAGTTTTGGTAATATTCCTATTTCTTGTGAGTTTGAATAAGTAAGCTTAGGCTACCCAATATAGGCTAGAGGATCCCTATGCTTGCTAAGAGGATGTGAAGGTCCCAATAATGATGGGACTCATAAGAAAAAGTGGAAGCCTTGATGAGAAAGGATAGACTCAAGAAGGGAAAGTCTTCTTAGAACATCTAATATTCAATATAGAATAGTTCATGAAATAACTCTTGAATTGGTGGAAGTATAAAGGTCAATAGCTTGAACTACTAAGAAATTTAGGGTTTGAGCCTTTGTTTCAACCAAAAATGAAAATTTGGGGTTTAACCCCTATGTTTTAGGCCATAAATAAATATGGGGACTAATCCCTTTTGTCACATTTCATTGGAATTTGGGGTTTGGATTGGTCCTAAACATAATCTCAATCACATGGTATGACAGGAGCTAGGACCAAGATCTAATCAAAAGGGGGCCATAGGGATATTGACATATCGATCCCCGAAAGTTTTAGTGTTGCACATTATGGGAAAGGCATGGTATGGTGCAACCTTGAGCGATGACTGATATTTGACAGAAAAATGTTCTGTTAGTCGTGTGTTTCTAATGATGGCCTCAGAATATTAGAAGTATTGGAAGTATTAGATGTTTTCACAGGGTGAAATCATGATGACATGGAAATTCCACGTGTATGTTGCGTGTCACCTAGATTGAGTCTTTTTGGTATGCCAACAATACAAATATGGGTGACATGTGGCACACGTTAGTAAGTAACATGTGTCATAGGACATGTCATCACTTGCCATGTGTTAGCAGTGATTGATTGTTGGCTTGAGGGGGCCTGACCTACATTCAACGTGAATTAGCCAAACAAATCCCTACACTATTGGCCCTTTCATCATCAGCCTGCAGAGTGTGGACCAAAGTCTCACTCGAAGCAGTATGGGGGGATGCTGGAACCAAGTTTCTGCACCCTGAGATGTCGTTAAATTCCATTTATTCCTATCTTCGCGCAGGTTGCTTTGCTCTAGGGCTTGCAAGAAAAAACCTCTATTCCAGCCTTCAATACCTCTACGAAAGTATATGATTGACCTTCACATAGCCCTAATCTACTGCTTAGGTACTTTCATGTTGCTAGAGTTATGTGTTGTACAAATTCCCCAGGTAATCTAAGTGATTTTCTTATCTTATCAAAAAATTATAGTTAACACCACGTAACTAGATATTCATAATTGCATTCAATTATTCAATGTAATTGCATTCATTCGCGCATCATATAAGAATAATAAAGGAAATTCATACATAACATATCAAGATACAATAACAAAACAAAGACACAGAAATTGCAAAATATCTCCTTTTATTAATATCTTCCAAGAGTTACAACCTCTGTCTGCCCTGCGCACATAGCTGCAGGGGTCCGCGCACTCAGCTGTGGAATTCTACCCTAGGCCTCTGCGCACTCAGCTGCAGAGCCTCTACCTACACTACGACCTAAGACTTAGACTTCTTCTTCAGAGCTATCACTTTATTGCATGATCTGCTATTCTCTTTCTCTTTTTGACTACTTAGAGCTTAACTCTTTTTATACAATCCCATGGTCCGCGGACCATGGGTAGGTCTCTTACAGTTGAATTTACTTTACAAAACTAAGGGCGGAATACCCTTTTTGACCCATAATACCTTCGCGCTCCATGACCACAAAATGTGGAGTCTTTACAATTATATTACAAAAGTTGACTTAAACATGGGCTTTTAGCCCCAAAACTACCCTTGGGGGATCCCACTCCTGACAGACCCCCAACACAAACATCGTGACTTGCCCTCGAGTCACTTAGTAGGCATGGAGATCTTTGCATGAAGCCCATCCAGCTTGACCTGTATGACGCAACTTCGGTTGTACACTGAGCTATTGTCTACTTCGCATCTTCAACTATCTTTTCGGTTACTGCTCCTGCGCTGTCAACCTAAAGCTTTTGTTGTGTCACTTGCCTTCAATTCTTCCTATAACTGCATAAACTTCCTCTAGCCAGGGCTTTAGTCGCGCCTTTAGCACTTCTTCCTTGTATAGCTCTGCATCCACCTGTTCCTTCAACTGCTTGGCTAACCTTTGTCTCAGCGCGACGGTCCATGCTGTGCCCTTAACTTCGTCATAGCGTTGTTGGAGTTCACATGCTTCTGTCTCTAGCCTCTAGATGTTTGGTTTCTCATGAAAGCTGGTCAAGACCTCAAATGATTGCTCAAACAACTGTGTACAGTCTGCTACTACACTCTCCACTGCTGCGACTGCATCTATGACAATGACTGCCTGTTGTTCCTTTACCTCTGGCGGTGTTGAAGGCTGGGCCCTCAACTGGAGCTCTGTAATCTGTAGGTTTAGCTCCAACTGAACCCGTGCCATCTTTGGCCAAGTGTTGCGCACCCCTATGGCCAATTTGCGGATGCAGACCTCAACGGATTCCTCCTCCGGAATGGCCAACTCTGGGACCATTTTGCATGCCTCCTCCATGACTTGCATGATCTTCTTACTTTGGTTGGTCACCTCAGCCTCAGTGGTGATGGCAACATTTCTTTCTAGGGCCATCTGTTCTCTGATCACCTGGAAAGCGATGTGCTCACGGGCCCTCAGCTCTGCAATTACTCCATCCTGCAAGAGGTGGAGTGCTTCGCGTAGAAGTGCTGCCAAGTTCAGCCCAACTCCCTTCAAGGCGCTGACAGTGGGCCTGTGAGCCTCATTTTCTATTTTTAGTGTTCCATTCGACAGCACTAGTGCACTGGAAGCCTTCATGCACATCATATCAGCAGCCTCTGATGTGATGATAGCCAAGCTGGTAGACACCATACCAACCTGCAACGCGCGGGTCTGCAACTCCTGCAACCCGGTCTGGATGGGCCCTAGGATGATCTACTGCTACTTTTCAAATTGTTGCAGGGCCTCCATGGTGACATCTCAGAATGTGTCATCGATGTCATATAAGTCGCCCTCCATCAATGTGATAGGGTCCAACGAGGTCATGGTCGCCTTGGATTTCTTTCTAGACCCTCCCTTCTCTAGCTCTTTCGGGCACTTAATGTGAGTGGATGTTTCCTGAGGGTCTGCACGGTGCTGCTCTATGTCCTCCTCTTCAGTCCCAGGTGAAGGCAATTGCACACCTTTGTCAGAGCCCTGCTTTGTGCCACCTCCCTATTTTCTTGCTTCCTTTCATGTCTGCTCTGTCTGGGCCCTTTTAGCGACCTCCTTTTTCCTCTTCTTAACCAGCTACGCCATCTTCAGCTTGGCCTCCTCCTTTTTCTTCTGTGTGGCGGACTTGCTTCCACCCACTGCCAAGTTCGTGGTAGTGCGTCACTCTGCCAACCATATATCAAGTACCATATTGATGGCATCATCTGTGGCCAAGTATGGCAAGTCGTACCACTTCTGCGCAGGGTCCTTCTGCACCCTGATAGATACTTGATGGAAATCAGCTTTGAACTCAGCGTAGCTCTACAGGTTGGCATATACCATGGGCAACAATCATGGCTTCTAATTGATAGCCATCCTGATATTCATTTCCATCAAGATCCAGAAGATCTTGTTGACCCAAACTTTCCTTGCGTCGTTGGTTGCCCATAGCGAAGTGTATTTTGCTACTTCAGGGAGGTCTGCCACGACCGAAGGGAACTGGATCTCGTCTAGTAGCTCCCACACTACTAGCATAATCGACAGCAAAAGCCACACGCAGTGGAAGGTCTTGCTTTTCTCTTACGCTTCTTGATAGTTTGTCAGGAACTCTCTGCGAAGGTAGTCCAACCAGTTAAACTGGATTCCTTCCGCGCACTGCTATGCAAGCATGATGATAGGCGCCAGCACCTTGATGACATGACACTTCTGCATCACCTTCTCTACAAGGATCTGCATTGCTACCTTCACAGTGGGGTCACAGATGCTAGAGATAGCGTATCCGCATGACTTCTTCACAAGCTTGAATTTCTTCTTCATTTATTCTATGAGCGCCTGCTCGCCACCCTTGCCACCAAAGATCATAACTGGATTTTTGCCTGTATATGGCAGGTGTGTTCTTCTTTGAATCAACATATCAATGATGGGTATCGACTCCTCCAGCCACAGACACCCATCATGCACCAAGCACAACAACTTCTTGATGACCAACACTATCACCGGGGTACGGTTATAGTGTGGCACCCAGAGCAGGTTCAGCAATCCTGCCTTCTCTACCCCCTTGAGCCACCTCTGTGGCTCCAACACTATCATTCCCATATTTGTATCTATGATGCGGCACATCAG
This sequence comes from Pinus tabuliformis, assembly GCA_031772625.1. NCBI lineage: Eukaryota > Viridiplantae > Streptophyta > Pinopsida > Pinales > Pinaceae > Pinus > Pinus tabuliformis. The sequence continues at coordinate 1,343,140,745 of CM062819.1, read as the reverse complement.
CTATTTAGTCGCCAGGTGCAGGAACTTCTCGTGGTCTGCCAAGTCCCTATCTTCAAGCTTTAGTATCATCACTTGGGCCAAGCATGAACCATAGAAATTAATTTCATCCCATAGCAGAGGGGTTTGCAGGGAGTCTTACTCTCATCGATGTCCTTTGGGACCTTAGATTTAGGCTTGCTTGGAGGGACATACTCCGACAACCGTGTAATAGGGTTCGCGCCCTGAGCTTCAACCTCATCTACTTCCATCCTTATATCCTCATCATCTAGCGGGATGTCTTCAATATCTTCCTCCTCTGCTTCTAGCTTTATAACCTTGCCTTTCTCTTGTGCAGTGGGCTTTGGTGGGTTTCTTCTTAGTGAGGCATGCATCAGTATGGCAGGCTTCTTGCCCTTCTTGTCCTTCATAGTCTCCTTGGTTGGGATGGGCTTCGGTCTCGGTGTTCTCGGCAATTTAGGGACCTCCACCAATACTTCAGCTACTTCTGGAATAGCTACTTTTGCTTCTATGTCCATTTCTTGTACATTTTCCTTGACTACCACTTCTTCGATGTCCCTAGCTTCTGCATGTGTCGACATGATGATATTCACTAGTTCCTGTGTCTCCTTTGACAATTGTTCAAACACCAGACTCATTATTAGATCTTGAAAGAATTCACAGTTCATGAGCACTTGAGGGTGCAACAGCTGAATATTCAAAATGCCAAGTGTTTTTCGCTAGACAACCACTTGTAATTTATAGGGCATTTTGAATTCAAACCAGACCATTGCCCCCAAAATCGGTTCATTAATGTCGAATTGGCGGGAAATTTTCAAGGATCTAAGCCATAAATTTCATCTTAAATGTTGGTCACCTACTCCATTTGGCCTCACTTTTGCCGTCTTGTCATGAATAGTGACCGTAACGGTCACTTTCTGGCCAGCCTGCACGATTTCTCCCTGGGTAGCACAACTCCCTTCGCGCTGTCGCAGACCCAGTGACACGTCCTTGCTTCGCACCATATTCCAATCGCGTAGCTCCCCAACCCGGGCAGTGTAGTTTATAGTCTAGCGCCGCCTTTCAGCTTCCTGGGGCACTAAGACTATGCTACCTTCATTTAGTCACATGGTTGAACCACCGATAAATGGATTTAAGCGACTGCCATTCACATTTCCTGGGAATGGTTCTCGATTCAATTTGACCAACTGTACCGCTCCTCCATTGGTAATAGCATAAGGCCCTAACCAGTGCATCCTGAACTTCCTTGGAAATTTATCAAACTTACTATCATATAGAAAAACCAGGGCATTTTCCTTAAATGTGCGCAGCTTGATGTGTCGATCATGCCATGCCTTTTCGCGCTACTTTTAGACCTGCTGGTGAAATCCTGCTAAAAATATTTCTTCCTCCAATTCATCCAGCTGTGCGAGCCTCTCCTCTAGGGCTTCGCGATCCGTCATACCTATGAGCACTACTATGCAGAGACTAGGCAGGATGTATTCCATAGGCATTATCGCTTCAACACCATAGACAAGTCGAAATGGGGTTTGTCCAGTCAACTTCTTGCATGTTGTTCGATAAGCCCACAGTACTACAGGTATGCATAGGTCTCAATCACTTCGTTGAGAATTACAAACCTTGGTCAGTGTGTTTTCGAGCACTTTGTTGAACACTTCCACTATTGCATTAACCTGTGGGTGATAAGGTGTGCTCTCCTGGTGGTATACCTGAAATTCACTCATCAAGATCTTCAGATAGCCAAATCACGTTAGTACATGCTCAAATAGGAACTTCGCGGTGGTCGCGCCTACGCAATCCTTCATAGGCTATGTGTCACACGGAATTGGTCAAGGGTGCGGACACGACTGACCTTCCTAGAAGTCTAAGACGTTCTAATGACAAACAAGACAAAATGGAGTGATCTTTCTCTAAATACACCTTTTACAATATGAAAACTACAAGTGTTTAGGCTTACCTTATTCCAAAACGCTGTTGTTGAAGTCCGTTCTTGACGATCCGGATGAGCTCCTCCTTCAAGTCAATTCCTGCAACCACAAACAATCAAACAATTACCAAGCACTTGCATTTCATATAATAAAACATATATTCAACATGCAGACCAAGGAACACATGAAATAACTCATTAACACAAGCTATTGAGAAAAATAAACCAGTTTGTATTAATAACGAAACAAAGAAACTCTTACAACCTGGCCTTGGTGTTGTGCAAGTTCCTCTCAGGGTCCATCAAGGGTTTTCCTCTACTTTGACAAAGCTCACCCTCTCCCAAGTAGAATCAAGTGAAGACAATCTCTCCTCACAAAGGCTCTAATGGAAGACCTAAATCCTGCAGCATTTACCCAAAGAAAATGTATAGCTCCAACCTCCTCTCCTTCTGGCTCAATGCCTTTATTTATAGTGCTGTAAAGAGGTTATTCAGGTCCACTATCAATGGGATCATCCCCCTCTTTGGGTGGGATAGCTCCCTTATTGATGGGATAAGTTCCCCCTTAATAGAGATACATGAACCAACTGGAGGCGCATCCATTTCATCAAACCGACCTCTAGAATGTTCTAGAAGTAACCACAAGTAACTTTTTCAAGATAAAACTCGCGCATTTTGCCTTTTACAGAGGGACGCACCTGTCCCTTAACATACAGAGCGTCCATGGACGCAGATTTTGTGAACATGGTCAGCGTCCCCGCAGGTAAGGCTAGAGAGAACCTGCGACCCCAGAGATAAACATAGTTTTTACAAGACTTTCTCTCTTCTTTGAGTTTGAGATGGATAACAGAGGCATGAGACTTGCCTAAGAGGGTAGCATGACTGTTGATTTGAGCCATACTAACTGTAAGTAGTCAAGGTGACATTTTTTAGTGTAACAGATTGCCCCTAAAGTGCGAAGCCTGGAATAGAATAGGGTTTTGTAATTCTAGGAAGGGTGAAGCGCTTTATCATTTCAAGGATTGCCTTGTGGATGGCCTGGTTGGAACCTGCAATTTTCAACACAAAATACATGGATAAGATTATATCATTACTGAGGTAGGCATTCCCATACTCAGATTCAAAACTTTAACTAATGGACTAACTATTCTGATACAGGAATGATCTTGCAGTACATCATTTTTATAGACTTTTATAGACACAGTATGGACGCAGCCATCTGTTTATGATTAGTCTACATAGATAATGAATACAAAACTCCTCGCAGCCTGGATGGTAGAAACTAGATCCAGGGTCTTCACTTCTACTTCCCGAATTGGTACGATTCTAGCCATGTGATTAAATGATTCGATGTCGAACATGGTAGAAACCACTTGATTACCAGTCAATGATGTAAACCGTTAACAAGCGTGAGAGAAACCACCAGTAATGTCAATGGTTCTCAAAGTACCAAGCACAACCCGTGAAATGTGAATAGATGTTTTGATGTCGAACACTTCACGGAATCCTCTGATCGAAAGTCAATGATGTAAACTGACGTCAAAGGCGAGAAACCTGCCATTGATGCATGCAGACTTCAAGGTACTGTCGATTCCTAAGTCATCTTTCTAGATAATGTGTCGATGTTGATAGAAAGTGACCCGTTGCAGGCAAGCCCGCAACACGAAATCATTGTTCAAGTTGAAGAAATGTTGCTGTAAGGACTGACTCAGGGATGGTCAAATGGATGACAAGTATTTTGCAGATGAAAGTTTTTGCTTGCAGACCTCTTGAACACATAACGACACAACAGATGGCTTGGTGACGTATAACTCAAAGTTAACCCCTGGAACCCGGTTAAAGACTTTCAAAATGATTTGGTCAACTGTGAGGTAAAAGATTTCCCAACCCAGGTGAATGAAAAGTGTCGTGTTCAAGAGTGGTAATAAAGTTTCTTCTGAGACAAAAGGTGACAAACAGGTTCATTCTTCTCTCTTTTCCCCCACCATTTCTGGCAAGTACCTCTTTATTTTTAACAAGCTTGAGGAGGATAACATATGCTTGATTATAAGCTCATCCTTCGGACGAGTCCAACCTAGTTTAAATTCGAACCCTAGGAAGGAGTGGTTCGTTCCTGTTTGTAATTGAACAGGTCCTCTACTGTAAAAGTTTAACGAGCCCAGTATAGGAGAAACTCGGCGTTTTTCAATTTTAGGGAGTCTGAAAAAACTAAAGGAGACTCCATGTTGAACTTTTTCGTACATTTGTGTCCCTCAAGCCCGAAAAAGTATAAAATAATACCTGGGGGAACCGCTTGATCTTGCGACCAAGGAGTACTTTCATAATAGTGTCGTTGACCTGAAAAGTAAAAAGCGATCAAGGACACGTCGTTTTATTTCCTTATCGAGTTTGAAACGACAAAAACCCGGCAATCTTTTCCTGATTTTGCGGTCAGAAAAGAGCTAAAAGGGGACCGTCTTTTAATTCCGTTTTAACGAGTGTAAAAGAAACGCTCGGCGATCTTTTCATGTTTTAGGAGTCAGAAAAGGGCTTAAAAGATGACTCTGAAGTTTCACTTTTTCGTAAGTTTTAACGAGTTCGAAAAAATGATAAAAATGTACTCATATGGCCGACTTTCAATTTAATTTACGAGTAGGAAAAGACGAAAAGAACTCGGTATTTTCATTTATTTTACGAGAATGAAAGATAGCAAAATAATCTCGGGATTTTCATGAGTTTAACGAGTCTTGAAAATAACTGAAATTGACTCGAGATAGGTTTCATTTTTACAAAAGCTTGAAACAGAGTAAAACTATGCTTCATGCCCCCTAAGCGTAACTACTAGAGCGCATGCCCCCCTTGCTTCATTTCATTCAACTAAGGTGGATGAAATGAAGGTTCAAGTACGAGATCGTTTGAAAGACTCAACCTAAAACAAAAACTGAAATAACTAACCTAAATATACAACTTAACATCTACGAGATCTAGTCAATCTCTCGACTCAAGTAGAGGAGGATTTGTTTCATTTTTTAATGAGCTTGACACAGGAAAAGAACTATGCTCAGATTTGGTTTCATGTTTACACAAGCTTGAAACAAAAAACTATGCTTGTTATAAGTTCACATGCCCCCAGCATAATGACGCAAATCAAGGTACATGCCCCCCAAGCTTCATTGCATTCAATCAGGTGGATGGAATGAAGCTTTACTTTCAAGATCTGGAAAAGATTCGACTTGAAAAGGGAGTTGTTTCATTTTTTAATGAGCTTGACACAAGACAAGGAACTATGCTCATAACTACTCTCTACAATCTACCTAACAAAAAACTCTACTCTAAAAACCTTGATTCATTTTTTAACGAGCTTGACACAAGACAAGGAACTATGCTCTAAAATCCTTGATTCATTTTTTAATGAGCTTGACACAAGACAAGGAACTATGCTCATAAAATCCCTTTTCAATCTACCTACTTAACCTACTCTTGTTTCATTTTTAAAGAGCTTGACACAAGACAAGGAACTATGCTCAAGACTCCTTGTTTCATTTTTTAACGAGCTTGACACAAGACAAGGAACTATGCTCCAAAAGTTCGCATGCCCCCAGCATAATGATGCAAAACGAGGTACATGCCCCCCAGGCTTCATTGCATTCAACCGGCTGGATGAAATGAAGGTTTACTTTCAATATTTAACATGAAAAGGGAGTTGTTTCATTTTTAAGGAGGTTGACACAAGAAAAGAACTATCCTCATACCTGATTCATTTTTTAACGAGGTTGACTCAGTAACAGGAACTGTCCTCACACACACTGATTCATTTTTTAATGAGGTTGACACAGTAAAAGGAACTTTCCTCACAACCCTACTTTTTATAATCGACCTAACAAAAACTCTAAAATCTAGCTAATTCATTTTTTAATGAGGTTGACTCAGTAAAAGAACTATCCTCATACCTGATTCATTTTTCAACGAGGTTGACTCAAGAAAAAACTATCCTCGTTCCTGATTCATTTTTTAACGAGGTTGACTCAGTAAAAAGAACTATCCTCAACATAACGATGCAATCTACCTGCATATCCTGAAATCTACCTGATTCATTTTTTTAATGAGGTTGACTCAGTAAAAGAACTATCCTCATGCTAGCCTGTTTCATTTTTTAACGAGGCTGATACAGGAAAAAACTATCCTCGTATCCAATTTCATTTTTTAACGAGGTTGAGAGAGGAATAAACTATCCTCGCACACAAGGTTGACACAGTAAAAGGAACTTTCCTCACAATCCTACTTACATATCTTAAAATCTACCTGATTCATTTTTTAATGAGGTTGACTCAGTAAAAGAACTATCCTCATGCTAGCCTGTTTCATTTTTTAACGAGGCTGATACAGGAAAAAACTATCCTCGTATCCAATTTCATTTTTTAACGAGGTTGAGAGAGGAATAAACTATCCTAACAATTACCAAGCACTTGCATTTCATATAATAAAACATATATTCAACATGCAGACCAAGGAACACATGAAATAACTCATTAACACAAGCTATTGAGAAAAATAAACCAGTTTGTATTAATAACGAAACAAAGAAACTCTTACAACCTGGCCTTGGTGTTGTGCAAGTTCCTCCCAGGGTCCATCAAGGGTTTTCCTCTACTTTGACAAAGCTCACCCTCTCCCAAGTAGAATCAAGTGAAGATAATCTCTCCTCACAAAGGCTCTAATGGAAGACCTAAATCCTGCAGCATTTACCCAAAGAAAATGTATAGCTCCAACCTCTTCTCCTTCTAGCTCAATGCCTTTATTTATAGTGCTGTAAAGAGGTTATTCAGGTCCACTATCAATGGGATCATCCCCCTCTTTGGGTGGGATGGCTCCCTTATTGATGGGATAAGTTCCCCCTTAATAGAGATACATGAACCAACTGGAGGCGCATCCATTTCATCAAACCGACCTCTAGAATGTTCTAGAAGTAACCACAAGTAACTTTTTCAAGATAAAACTCACGCATTTTGCCTTTTACAGAGGGACGCACCTGTCCCTTAACATACAGAGCGTCCATGGACGCAGATTTTGTGAACATGGTCAGCGTCCCCGCAGGTAAGGCTAGAGAGAACCTGCGACCCCAGAGATAAACATAGTTTTTACAAGACTTTCTCTCTTCTTTGAGTTTGAGATGGATAACAGAGGCATGAGACTTGCCTAAGAGGGTAGCATGACTGTTGATTTGAGCCATACTAACTGTAAGTAGTCAAGGTGACATTTTTTAGTGTAACAGATTGCCCCCTAAAGTGCGAAGCCTGGAATAGAGTAGGGTTTTGTAATTCTAGGAAGGGTGAAGCGCTTTATCATTTCAAGGATTGTCTTGTGGATGGCCTGGTTGGAACCTGCAATTTTCAACACAAAATACATGAATAAGATTATATCATCACTGAGGTAGGCATTCCCATACTCAGATTCAAAACTTTAACTAATGGACTAACTATTCTGATACAGGAATGATCTTGCAGTACATCATTTTTATAGACTTTTGTAGACACAGTATGGACGCAGCCATCTGTTTATGATTAGTCTACATAGATAATGAATACAAAACTCCTCGCAGCCTGGATGGTAGAAACTAGATCCAGGGTCTTCACTTCTACTTCCCGAATTGGTACGATTCTAGCCATGTGATTAAATGATTTGATGTCGAACATGTTAGAAACCACTTGATTACCAGTCGATGATGTAAACTATTAACAAGCGTGAGAGAGACCACCATTAATGTCAATGGTTCTCAAAGTACCAAGTACAACCCGTGAAATGTGAATAGATGTTTTGATGTCGAACACTTCACGGAATCCTTTGATCGAAAGTCAATGATGTAAACTGACGTCAAAGGCGAGAAACCTGCCATTGATGCATGCAGACTTCAAGGTACTGTCGATTCCTAAGTCATCTTTCTAGATAATGTGTCGATGTCGATAGAAAGCGACCCGTTGCAGGCAAGCCCACAACACGAAATCATTGTTCAAGTTGAAGAAATGTTGCTGTAAGGACTGACTCAGGGATGGTCAAATGGATGACAAGTATTTTGCAGATGAAAGTTTTTGCTTGCAGACCTCTTGAACACATAACGACACGACAGATGGCTTGGTGACGAATAACTCAAAGTTAATCCCCGAAACCCGGTTAAAGACTTTCAAAGTGGTTTGGTCAACTGTGAGGTAAAAGATTTCCCAACCCAGGTGAATGAAAAGTGTCGTGTTCAAGAGTGGTAATAAAGTTTCTTTTGAGACAAAAGGTAACAAACAGGTTCATTCTTCTCTCTTTTCCCCCACCATTTCTGGCAAGTACCTCTTTATTTTTAACAAGCTTGAGGAGGATAACATATGCTTGATTATAAGCTCATCCTTCGGACGAGTCCAACCTAGTTTAAATTCGAACCCTAGGAAGGAGTGGTTCGTTCCTGTTTGTAATTGAACAGGTCCTCTACTGTAAAAGTTTAACGAGCCCAGTATAGGAGAAACTCGGCGTTTTTCAATTTTAGAGAGTCTGAAAAAACTAAAGGAGACTCCACGTTGAACTTTTTCGTATATTCGTGTCCCTCAAGCCCGAAAAAGTATAAAATAATACCTGGGGGAACCGCTTGATCTTGCGACCAAGGAGTACTTTCATAATTAGTGCCACTGACCTGAAAAGTAAAAAGCGATCAAGGACACGTCGTTTTATTTCCGTATCGAGTTTGAAACGACAAAAACCCGGCAATCTTTTCCTGATTTTACGGTCAGAAAAGAGCTATAAGGGGACCGTCTTTTAATTCCGTTTTAACGAGTGTAAAAGAAACGCTCGGCAATCTTTTCATGTTTTAGGAGTCAGAAAAGGGCTTAAAAGAGAACTCCAAGGTTTCACTTTTTTGTAAGTTTTAACGAGTTCGAAAAAATGATAAAAATGTACTCATGGTTTTCACTTTTTCGTAAGTTTTAATGAGTTCGAAAAAGGGATAAAAATGTACTCATATGGCCGACTTTCAATTTAATTTACGAGCAGGAAAAGACGGAAAGAACTCGGCATTTTCATTTGTTTTACGAGAATGAAAAATAGCAAAATAATCTCGGTATTTTCATGAGTTTAACGAGTCTTGAAAATAACTGAAATTGACTCGAGATAGGTTTCATTTTTACAAAAGCTTGAAACAGGGAAAAACTATGCTTCAAAGTAGTTTCATTTTTACACAAGCTTGAAACAGAGATAAAACTGTGCTTGATGCCCCCTAAGCATAACTGCTAGAGTGCATGCCCCCCTAGCTTCATTTCATTCAACCATTTGGATGAAATGAAGGTTTAGTGACGAGATCATTTGAAAGACTTTGACCTAAAACTGTAAGAAAATTATGCAAAACACCGAAACAACTAACCTAAATATACAACTTAACATTTACGAGATCTAGTCAATCTCTCGACTCAAGTAGAGGAGGATTTGTTTCATTTTTTAACGAGCTTGACACAGGAAAAGAACTATGCTCAGATTCGGTTTCATGTTTACACAAGCTTGAAATGAAAAACTATGCTTGTTACAAGTTCACATGCCCCCAGCATAATGACGCAAAACGAGGTACATGCCCCCCAAGCTTCATTGCATTCAATGAGGTGGATGGAATGAAGCTTTACTTTCAAGATCATGGAAAGACTTGTAGGAGCTGTTTCATTTTTTTTTAGTGAGGTTGACACAGGAAAAGAACTATCCTCAAAACCCTTGTTTCATTTTTTAAACGAGCTTGACACAAGATAAGGAACTATGCTCATAACTATTCTCTACAATCTACCTAACAAAAACTCTACTCTAAAAACCTTGATTCATTTTTTAACGAGCTTGACACAAGACAAGGAACTATGCTCTAAAAACCTTGATTCATTTTTTAATGAGCTTGACACAAGACAAGGAACTATGCTCAAAGAACCTTGATTCATTTTTTAATGAGCTTGACACAAGACAAGGAACTATGCTCATGACTAATCTACCTACATAACCTACCCTTGTTTCATTTTTTAACGAGCTTGACACAAGACAAGGAACTATGCTCAAAAAGTTCGCATGCCCCCAGCATAATGATTCAAAGCGAGGTACATGCCCCCCAGGCTTCATTGCATTCAACCGGCTGGATGAAATGAAGGTTTACTTTCAATATTTAACTTGAAAAGGGAGTTGTTTCATTTTTATGGAGGTTGACACAAGAAAAGAACTATCCTCATACCTGATTCATTTTTTAATGAGGTTGACTCAGTAACAGGAACTGTCCTCAAAATCCTACTTTCTACAATCTACCTACATATCCTAAAATCTACCTGATTCATTTTTTAATGAGGTTGACTCAGTAAAAGAACTATCCTCATACACTGATTCATTTTTTAACGAGGTTGACACAGTAAAAGGAACTTTCCTCGTAACATCCAATTTCATTTTTTAACGAGGTTGAGAGAGGAACAAACTATCCTCGTACAGCCTATTTCATTTTTTAACGAGGTTGATACAGGAAAAAACTATCCTCGTACACACTGATTCATTTTTTAACGAGGTTGACACAGTAAAAGGAACTTTCCTCGTAACATCCAATTTCATTTTTTAACGAGGTTGAGAGAGGAACAAACTATCCTCGTCAACTGATTCATTTTTTAACGAGGTTGACACAGTAAAAGGAACTTTCCTCGGACACACTGAGCATGGCTTCTAACTGGAAGAAAGACATGTCAATGGACACACCTTGATCATGGCTTCCAAGAGATCTTCATCAGAAGGAAGAACAGTTCTTTGGAAGGAACACATATCAAGGGACTCAAAAGGGATAAGAACATCGTGTTCAAGTAATCCCATAGAGTTTTCCATGTCAATTACCGGATCTAAATCAACAGTGAGAAGCTCACTTACATTGGTAACTGAAAACATGGGATCAGTTGCCACATAATTAACCCGCGGCAGGGTAGATACCACTTTAGAATCAGGAACAGTTAGGGGTGTCATATTATTGGTAGTTGAAACAAGACTAGGGAACGAAAGTTGGTCTACAGTCACAATACTGCCATTGTGAGGGAAAGACATCACGCGAAAGAGTGTCGATACGACAGCTTTCATTGCATAAACATAGTCTCGCCCAAGGAGTAAATTGAAATCCAAGGGACCTCGAACTACCATAAGATCAATACAGACAGTTTTACCTTCCAATGTAATGGAAAACTTAGGAAGGATCCCTAAAGGTTCACTAATGGTTCTGTTAAAAGCTTTCAGATTCTGCGTAATAGGTGCAAGCTGAGGGGAACCCAAAGCTTTCCAAACAGTTGAGGATAAAATACTAACAGAAGCACCTTCATCTACCTGAGTACGATGTATGTCCCTACCACCCGCCTTGACAATGATTTGGAAAGGGATGGAGGAAGGAAGACGAGGTTCTGTCAGTCTATTCCAATCAAAGGAAAAGACCTCAGTACTTGGAGGGGGTTCTGTAGAAACAGGTGAAATGCCCCCTGGCATAGAAGAATCTGATGTAACAAGAAGAACATCAGCGGTATAAAATTTACTCTCGAAAAGGAGAGTGTGATCGACCGAATGTGAAATTGAATCGACCACTTGATCAACTAATGGATCATCAACCTGAGTGACATGAGTTTCACTCTCCAATGGAAGAGTGTGATCAATCATTCCGTCAGTTGACGGCAGGTTGGGAGAAAGTTTACGGTAACCAGTTGGAAATTCTTGCTGTGGAACAGTAAGTTTTTCCAACAATGTTGAGGCTTCATCCATGTGAGGGCAAATGTGAGTTTGATGACTCCCTTTACATAACTTACAAGGAAACCTAACTTTACCCTTTTTCCCAGGAACCTGACTATCACTGGTTGATGGATCAACGAAAAGTTGATGAGATTTTTCTAACCATACTTCCAAGACCTTTGGAATACCAGGACAATTGACAAGGAAGTGGTCACCCTTACAAAGCCTGCAAGGGTATTTGGGTTTACGATGCATGTCGGAATTTTCCTCAACACAACTAACACTTACAGCCATGGTTGGTTGGTTGACTTCTTTCTTATCTTGCTTCTTCTTCTTCTTCTTCTTCTTCCCTTTCTTCTTCTTCTTAGCCTCTTGGTTACTAGCATCAAGGCTTTTACCAGGCGAAGAGGAAGAAATGGAGGACGAAAAATTAGGCGAAGAAGGTAAAGGGTCAACAGAAGGTTGGTGATGTTGAGATGGTGAACTCTGTTGAGGTGAAGCATCCGGTTGAGGTGGAACAATTTGAGTATTTTGGGCCAACGAAGTTGAAAATAACCATATCGGTAAACCTATTGTAAATCCAGGTAATGACAAAGTAGCCATATAAGGAGGACCAACATTTCCAAAGTAAGGAAAAGTACTAGGATTCTCATTAGGAGGGGTTCCTAGGTTGATAAATTCCGGAACATTTGCCATTATATTCAACTTCAGTGAATTTTATTAACAATTTAAAACTAAAATTAACAATTCACAATTCACACTTAACAACTAAAATTCACAATTCACACCTATGGTCTCTAAAAGTAAAAACAAACAAATTAACACGCGCTATCAAATCTAGGAGTCAAACCACACACAAACAGTAAGCTCTCCGGACCGAAAACACTAGTTGGTGATGAAGCCCAACCTCGTAGAATTCAGTACAGAAATGGTGGGTGGAACAGTTACCCCGGCAACCTGCTTAATGAATAGACTGGACCAAGTTCCTCCACTTTAACCGTCTCGAAGTGAAGTGAACCCCCCGGAAAATCCAAGTGAGTATAACCGACGTCTGCTCCAGGTACAGTGGGACCTTCCCTCCACCGTCACCTCGGTAGAACCCTAAAGATTATGGTCACTAAGGTCACCAACAGTAACAAATACACCTGGGGGAACAGTCTAAACTCCGACAGCACGCAAGGGCAGAGTAGCAAGCTCAATCCCCTTACCGGCTCCTTGACAGCAATCCAAGGTTTACCGATAAGTGACCCCTGGCTCCTCGACAATGGTTAATCCGAGGTTTACCGTTTGTAATACGTACTGTCTGGCGTCGTTCCCAACGAGGGGGGAATGATCCCCTCACTGGTTCGGACACGAGCTCGTGCTTCTCCTTTAAGAGGAGCTTTCCAGAGTGCAATTGAAACAATTGGATTTATTCTACTCAAGATAAACTATCTGTTTGGTTTTGTAGTCTTGGAGAGTTAAGTACTCACCTACTCCAAGACCCTAGCCTAAGCTATGTTGGTGTTTTAGAGCCCTAGAAATGTAAAAATTACTAGATGAATTTTAATTAAGCGCTGTGTTATTAAGGCTGTTATTACTCAAATGGGTAAATGGAGATGAAACCAATGGTGTTATGACCCGACTCAACTGAATGCAATCGAATATGATAATGCAATCCTTTCAATTCGATGAATCCTAACTAAAGTAAGGAGAGAGTTTCCATTCACTTCCAACAATGCAAAAAATTGATCACTAAGAGAAAATATAACAAATTCTCTAATGCACTAATTTCTTCAAGAAAAACTAATGCAAATCAATTCCAAACCAATTTTTATTTTTATTTTTATTTTTGTGTAAATTCAAATCAAAGAAAGCTGATCTAAATCTACGATTGATTTTTCAGAATGTAAACTATGCAATTGTAATCTAAGCACAATTCACTTGAAAAGTATGCAAATGTAATCTATGCACATTTTTCATTCATATTCTGAAAATGAGAATTCTAATTATGCAAATGTGATCTATGCAAGAGAATTCTCAAACACAAGACGATTCTAATGTGATCTAAGAACCAATCAAGTGCAAGTTGAGAAAATTGGGTGAGAGTTCCAAAGATCAAATAAAAACACTCAAAGGTGATTAACACTCATACAACCTCTGTCTGCCCTGCGCACATAGCTGCAGGGGTCCGCGCACTCAGCTGTGGAATTCTACCCTAGGCCTCTGCGCACTCAGCTGCAGAGCCTCTACCTACACTACGACCTAAGACTTAGACTTCTTCTTCAGAGCTATCACTTTATTGCATGATCTGCTATTCTCTTTCTCTTTTTGACTACTTAGAGCTTAACTCTTTTTATACAATCCCATGGTCCGCGGACCATGGGTAGGTCTCTTACAGTTGAATTTACTTTACAAAACTAAGGGCGGAATACCCTTTTTGACCCATAATACCTTCGCGCTCCATGACCACAAAATGTGGAGTCTTTACAATTATATTACAAAAGTTGACTTAAACATGGGCTTTTAGCCCCAAAACTACCCTTGGGGGATCCCACTCCTGACAGACCCCCAACACAAACATCGTGACTTGCCCTCGAGTCACTTAGTAGGCATGGAGATCTTTGCATGAAGCCCATCCAGCTTGACCTGTATGACGCAACTTCGGTTGTACACTGAGCTATTGTCTACTTCGCATCTTCAACTATCTTTTCGGTTACTGCTCCTGCGCTGTCAACCTAAAGCTTTTGTTGTGTCGCTTGCCTTCAATTCTTCCTATAACTGCATAAACTTCCTCTAGCCAGGGCTTTAGTCGCGCCTTTAGCACTTCTTCCTTGTATAGCTCTGCATCCACCTGTTCCTTCAACTGCTTGGCTAACCTTTGTCTCAGCGCGACGGTCCATGCTGTGCCCTTAACTTCGTCATAGCGTTGTTGGAGTTCACATGCTTCTGTCTCTAGCCTCTAGATGTTTGGTTTCTCATGAAAGCTGGTCAAGACCTCAAATGATTGCTCAAACAACTGTGTACAGTCTGCTACTACACTCTCCACTGCTGCGACTGCATCTATGACAATGACTGCCTATTGTTCCTTTACCTCTGGCGGTGTTGAAGGCTGGGCCCTCAACTGGAGCTCTGTAATCTGTAGGTTTAGCTCCAACTGAACCCGTGCCATCTTTGGCCAAGTGTTGCGCACCCCTGTGGCCAATTTGCGGATGCAGACCTCAACGGATTCCTCCTCCGGAATGGCCAACTCTGGGACCATTTTGCATGCCTCCTCCATGACCTGCATGATCTTCTTACTTTGGTTGGTCACCTCAGCCTCAGTGGTGATGGCAACATTTCTTTCTAGGGCCATCTGTTCTCTGATCACCTGGAAAGCGATGTGCTCACGGGCCCTCAGCTCTGCAATTACTCCATCCTACAAGAGGTGGAGTGCTTCGCGTAGAAGTGCTGCCAAGTTCAGCCCAACTCCCTTCAAGGCACTGACAGTGGGCCTGTGAGCCTCATTTTCTATTTTTAGTGTTCCATTCGACAGCACTAGTGCACTGGAAGCCTTCATGCACATCATATCAGCAGCCTCTGATGTGATGATAGCCAAGCTGGTAGACACCATACCAACCTGCAACGCGCGGGTCTGCAACTCCTGCAACCCGGTCTGGATGGGCCCTAGGATGATCTACTGCTACTTTTCAAATTGTTGCAGGGCCTCCATGGTGACATCTCAGAATGTGTCATCGATGTCATATAAGTCGCCCTCCATCAATGTGATAGGGTCCAACGAGGTCATGGTCGCCTTGGATTTCTTTCTAGACCCTCCCTTCTCTAGCTCTTTCGGGCACTTAATGTGAGTGGATGTTTCCTGAGGGTCTGCACGGTGCTGCTCTATGTCCTCCTCTTCAGTCCCAGGTGAAGGCAATTGCACACCTTTGTCAGAGCCCTGCTTTGTGCCACCTCCCTATTTTCTTGCTTCCTTTCATGTCTGCTATGTCTGGGCCCTTTTAGCGACCTCCTTTTTCCTCTTCTTAACCAGCTACGCCATCTTCAGCTTGGCCTCCTCCTTTTTCTTCTGTGTGGCGGACTTGCTTCCACCCACTGCCAAGTTCGTGGTAGTGCGTCACTCTGCCAACCATATATCAAGTACCATATTGATGGCATCATCTGTGGCCAAGTATGGCAAGTCGTACCACTTCTGCGCAGGGTCCTTCTGCAACCTGATAGATACTTGATGGAAATCAGCTTTGAACTCAGCGTAGCTCTACAGGTTGGCATATACCATGGGCAACAATCATGGCTTCTAATTGATAGCCATCCTGATATTCATTTCCATCAAGATCTAGAAGATCTTGTTGACCCTAACTTTCCTTGCGTCGTTGGTTGCCCATAGCGAAGTGTATTTTGCTACTTCAGGGAGGTCTGCCACGACCGAAGGGAACTGGATCTCGTCTAGTAGCTCCCACACTACTAGCATAATCGACAGCAAAAGCCACACGCAGTGGAAGGTCTTGCTTTTCTCTTACGCTTCTTGATAGTTTGTCAGGAACTCTCTGCGAAGGTAGTCCAACCAGTTAAACTGGATTCCTTCCGCGCACTGCTATGCAAGCATGATGATAGGCGCCAGCACCTTGATGACATGACACTTCTGCATCACCTTCCCTACAAGGATCTGCATTGCTACCTTCACAGTGGGGTCACAGATGCTAGAGATAGCGTATCCGCATGACTTCTTCACAAGCTTGAATTTCTTCTTCATTTATTCTATGAGCGCCTGCTCGCCACCCTTGCCACCAAAGATCATAACTGGATTTTTGCCTGTATATGGCAGGTGTGTTCTTCTTTGAATCAACATATCAGTGATGGGTATCGACTCCTCCAGCCACAGACACCCATCATGCACCAAGCACAACAACTTCTTGATGACCAACACTATCACCGGGGTACGGTTATAGTGTGGCACCCAGAGCAGGTTCAGCAATCCTGCCTTCTCTACCCCCTTGAGCCACCTCTGTGGCTCCAACACTATCATTCCCATATTTGTATCTATGATGCGGCACATCAGCTATTTAGTCGCCAGGTGCAGGAACTTCTCGTGGTCTGCCAAGTCCCTATCTTCAAGCTTTAGTATCATCACTTGGGCCAAGCATGAACCATAGAAATTAATTTCATCCCATAGCAGAGGGGTTTGCAGGGAGTCTTACTCTCATCGATGTCCTTTGGGACCTTAGATTTAGGCTTGCTTGGAGGGACATACTCCGACAACCGTGTAATAGGGTTCGCGCCCTGAGCTTCAACCTCATCTACTTCCATCCTTATATCCTCATCATCTAGCGGGATGTCTTCAATATCTTCCTCCTCTGCTTCTAGCTTTATAACCTTGCCTTTCTCTTGTGCAGTGGGCTTTGGTGGGTTTCTTCTTAGTGAGGCATGCATCAGTATGGCAGGCTTCTTGCCCTTCTTGTCCTTCATAGTCTCCTTGGTTGGGATGGGCTTCGGTCTCGGTGTTCTCGGCAATTTAGGGACCTCCACCAATACTTCAGCTACTTCTGGAATAGCTACTTTTGCTTCTATGTCCATTTCTTGTACATTTTCCTTGACTACCACTTCTTCGATGTCCCTAGCTTCTGCATGTGTCGACATGATGATATTCACTAGTTCCTGTGTCTCCTTTGACAATTGTTCAAACACCAGACTCATTATTAGATCTTGAAAGAATTCACAGTTCATGAGCACTTGAGGGTGCAACAGCTGAATATTCAAAATGCCAAGTGTTTTTCGCTAGACAACCACTTGTAATTTATAGGGCATTTTGAATTCAAACCAGACCATTGCCCCCAAAATCGGTTCATTAATGTCGAATTGGCGGGAAATTTTCAAGGATCTAAGCCATAAATTTCATCTTAAATGTTGGTCACCTACTCCATTTGGCCTCACTTTTGCCGTCTTGTCATGAATAGTGACCGTAACGGTCACTTTCTGGCCAGCCTGCACGATTTCTCCCTGGGTAGCACAACTCCCTTCGCGCTGTCGCAGACCCAGTGACACGTCCTTGCTTCGCACCATATTCCAATCGCGTAGCTCCCCAACCCGGGCAGTGTAGTTTATAGTCTAGCGCCGCCTTTCAGCTTCCTGGGGCGCTAAGACTATGCTACCTTCATTTAGTCACATGGTTGAACCACCGATAAATGGATTTAAGCGACTGCCATTCACATTTCCTGGGAATGGTTCTCGATTCAATTTGACCAACTGTACCGCTCCTCCATTGGTAATAGCATAAGGCCCTAACCAGTGCATCCTGAACTTCCTTGGAAATTTATCAAACTTACTATCATATAGAAAAACCAGGGCATTTTCCTTAAATGTGCGCAGCTTGATGTGTCGATCATGCCATGCCTTTTCGCGCTACTTTTAGACCTGCTGGTGAAATCCTGCTAAAAATATTTCTTCCTCCAATTCATCCAGCTGTGCGAGCCTCTCCTCTAGGGCTTCGCGATCCGTCATACCTATGAGCACTACTATGCAGAGACTAGGCAGGATGTATTCCATAGGCATTATCGCTTCAACACCATAGACAAGTCGAAATGGGGTTTGTCCAGTCAACTTCTTGCATGTTGTTCGATAAGCCCACAGTACTACAGGTATGCATAGGTCTCAATCACTTCGTTGAGAATTACAAACCTTGGTCAGTGTGTTTTCGAGCACTTTGTTGAACACTTCCACTATTGCATTAACCTGTGGGTGATAAGGTGTGCTCTCCTGGTGGTATACCTGAAATTCACTCATCAAGATCTTCAGATAGCCAAATCACGTTAGTACATGCTCAAATAGGAACTTCGCGGTGGTCGCGCCTACGCAATCCTTCATAGGCTATGTGTCACACGGAATTGGTCAAGGGTGCGGACACGACTGACCTTCCTAGAAGTCTAAGACGTTCTAATGACAAACAAGACAAAATGGAGTGATCTTTCTCTAAATACACCTTTTACAATATGAAAACTACAAGTGTTTAGGCTTACCTTATTCCAAAACGCTGTTGTTGAAGTCCGTTCTTGACGATCTGGATGAGCTCCTCCTTCAAGTCAATTCCTGCAACCACAAACAATCAAACAATTACCAAGCACTTGCATTTCATATAATAAAACATATATTCAACATGCAGACCAAGGAACACATGAAATAACTCATTAACACAAGCTATTGAGAAAAATAAACCAGTTTGTATTAATAACGAAACAAAGAAACTCTTACAACCTGGCCTTGGTGTTGTGCAAGTTCCTCTCAGGGTCCATCAAGGGTTTTCCTCTACTTTGACAAAGCTCACCCTCTCCCAAGTAGAATCAAGTGAAGACAATCTCTCCTCACAAAGGCTCTAATGGAAGACCTAAATCCTGCAGCATTTACCCAAAGAAAATGTATAGCTCCAACCTCCTCTCCTTCTGGCTCAATGCCTTTATTTATAGTGCTGTAAAGAGGTTATTCAGGTCCACTATCAATGGGATCATCCCCCTCTTTGGGTGGGATAGCTCCCTTATTGATGGGATAAGTTCCCCCTTAATAGAGATACATGAACCAACTGGAGGCGCATCCATTTCATCAAACCGACCTCTAGAATGTTCTAGAAGTAACCACAAGTAACTTTTTCAAGATAAAACTCGCGCATTTTTCCTTTTACAGAGGGACGCACCTGTCCCTTAACATACAGAGCGTCCATGGACGCAGATTTTGTGAACATGGTCAGCGTCCCCGCAGGTAAGGCTAGAGAGAACCTGCGACCCCAGAGATAAACATAGTTTTTACAAGACTTTCTCTCTTCTTTGAGTTTGAGATGGATAACAGAGGCATGAGACTTGCCTAAGAGGGTAGCATGACTGTTGATTTGAGCCATAATAACTGTAAGTAGTCAAGGTGACATTTTTTAGTGTAACACTATGCCTCTACCCAATGAGTCAAATACTCCATTGTGGTGATAATATACCTTGCCCCTGTCTTTCCTTGTGGCTGAATAGGTCCTACAAAATCTATCGACCACTTCTCGAAGGGTTGCAACATCATTTGTGGATTCAAAGGCATTTCATCCCTCTGCAATGGCTTGCCAATCCTTTGATACAAATCACACGCCTTGCAATACGATTTTGAGTCCTGATGAAGGGTTGGCAACCACAAACCTACACATAGAATCTTCTTCGCAGTTGCTCTCCCTGCATAATGGCCGCTTGTGGCGCTACCATGAGCATTCGTGAGAATGTTGCTTCTTTCAAACTCAGGTACATACTATCACAATATCTCATTAGTCCCCATTTTGTACAGATGCCTAGCAATGACAGAGAAATCTTCTACGCACACCACTAATTCCTTCTTTTGTTGGATAGTGTATCTTTCCGGTGCAGTTCCTATTGTTAGGAAGTGTATTATATCCTTAAAATGACCATCTGCGATGTGCACTGCAAATAGTTGCGCGTTAGACAATCCTTCTTCCAAGTTAGTAGGTTCCTCCCCTATTTCAATGTGTGATAGATGGTTTGGTCTCGTGTTCAATCGTCCAGGCTTCACAACCACTTCAAAATCATACTCCTGGAACAATAAGAGCCATATGCAGATTCTCCCCCCCAACACAGGCTTATTGACCAGGTACTTCAGCACGGAGTGATCTGTATACATCTTGAAATGGCTTCCCAGCAAGTAGTTCTGATACTTCTGGAGCACATACACCATAGCTAGCCCTTCGTGCTTAGTGGTGGAATAATTCTTCTCTGCTTTGGATAATATTCGACTTGCGAACGTAATAGGATGGTCCAAGCCTTCTCCACCAGTCAGTGTTAGTACTACTCCTAGTGCTATACATGACGCATCGACATGCACATGAAACTCTTTCTTCCAGTCTGGGATGACTAGAATCAGTCCAGTGACCATATTTTCTTTCAATATAGCCAAGCTCTTCTTATAGTCATTTTTCCAAAAGAATGTGACATCCTTCTTCAGCAGTTTCTCCATAGGTGTGGTGATCTAGGCATAACCTTTGGTAAACTTTTTGCAATATCTTGTATGTCCCAGGCTAGTGCGTAGCTGCTTCACACTCCTCGGTGCTTCCAAGTTTAATATCACCGCGATCTTCGCGGGGTCTACCATTAGTCCATGTCTGCAAACCACATGCCCCAACAGGTTCCCAAAAGGAACAAAAAATAGACACTTCTTGAGATTGAGCACGATCTAGTATCTCCGACAGGTATCCAGCATCAGACGCAAGCTCGCTACATGGCATTTAATGAGCCCAAATACAATCCAGTCATCAAAATATACCTCCAAGAACTTATGAATAAATTCCTTGAACGAAGCAAAAACTACGCGCGAGAAGATCACAAGTGCATTATTGAATCCAAATGACATTACAGTGTGCTAAAAACAACCCCACTCAGTCGCGAAGGTTGTCTTGCTCCTATCCTCCAGCATGATTTTGATTTGGTGGTACCCATAGAACCCATCAGTGAAGGAATATGCTTCCTGGCCACCTACATTGTCCAACACTTCATCATTGAACGAAGTGGGGAAAGGATCATGTACACAAGCGTCATTCAGCTTCCTGAGATCCATGCATATCCTTATTTCATCCTTATGCTTCTTTTCCTGTACCACCATTGGACTTACCCAGTCAGATTCTTCCACAGGCTCAATGATGCCTGCTGCGAGCATCTTGTCCAACTCTAAGCAGACCTTTTCCTTATACTTCAAATTGAGATAGTAAGGCCTTTACTTAACCGGCTTTGCGTCGGGTTTCAATGTAATCTTCATCATACCTAGGTCCCAATTATCCTTTCAGGTTCGTAAATTTGGTAGGGAATAAATCCTGGTATTCACGAAGCAATTTAATGACCTTATCCACCATTGTGTCATCCTAGTAATCTCCAATATTCATGAATTTGGGTTCAAACTTAGTACCAATGTTTACTTGTTTTGTTTTCAACGGCGTGGTTATATCAGGTTTTTCAATCTGCGGTCCTTGAACCTCGCGGTGACCCTCTGTTTCTGGAATGTTAATCTTCCATGGATCCTTGTCCTCTTCTTCAATAGTTACATTATAACATTCTAGTGCGTGACTCAGCTGAGTAGCCCATTCAGGCTGAATCAGGTCTAAAGGATCCTGCAGTATCCTAAAGATTGTTGCTTTCACTTCTTGTAGCGCTTCATCAATACTATCAAATCCATCCTCAAAACTAAATGCTAAATGTCATCATGAAGCCCTCGCGCAGAACATCCTGTTGGGCATGGAATCCCCCAAGGCATTTTTTGAGGCTTATAGCCCCAAGTTTTGAACAAATCCTTTTGTAAAAGCTCTGTGAATTTTGGGCGCGGAGCGCGAAGTCATAATAGAGTCACAGGGTTGTCCGCCCTAGTTTTTGTAATGTAATTTTGGCTGGATAGTCCTGCCCATGGTCCACAGACCATGGGATTGTATAAATAGAGTGAGGCTCTAAGTGTATAAGATAAATAATGCAGAAGATATAATAGAGGAAGAGAAGTCTAAGGGATTGAGTCGAAGTGAAAAGTGTGTCTGTGGGTCATCGAGTAGGAGAAGGCTTTACAGCTGAGTGCGTGGACCCCTGCAGCTGAGTGCGTAGGGCAGGTCGAGTCTATAACCATTGGAAGAATCAATAAAGAGAAGTTTTACTATATTTCTGTGTATATTTTCCTCGTTTAATGCATGATTGAATATAATTTGCAAGTAAATTGTTTATTCACTACGCGAACCTATATGAATGTTTTGTATAACTAATTATAACTTAAGACATTCAAGTAGGTGAAGGTAATTAACTAGTACTGGAAGATAAATAAGATCTCGGGTAATAGTGCAGAGCATGACACGAGAGCTCCACAACCCCTGGTTAGGGCTACGTGAAGGCAGTGTATCAGGGCACGAGGGATAGGAAAGTGCACGAAGCAACTTGCGCACAGGAGCCAACAGTGGACCAGTCGAACCTCTCAGACATCTCAAGGGTGTAGAAACTTGGTTCTAGCACCCTCCCATACTACTTCAAGTGAGACCTCAATCCGCGCTCCGCGGACTGTTGTCGAAAGGGCCAGTAGTACAAGGATTTGTTTGGCTAATTAACTTCGAACCTAGGTCAGGCCCCAACAAGCCAACAAATGGTTCCGTTGCCGAGACCGGGATCTGCATAGAGATGTTTGATGTCGTATCACTGGAATCCGATAAAGAAAGGAATTGAAGATTGGTTGGACAGAAATATTCACGAGTTCGCGGCGCAAGAAAACAGGTATCTGTGCCTATCAAAGGAAGAATGGTTAGGCTGCTACTTATATACAAAAATCCATGAAATTTTCTTTTCAACCTTCCCCACTGAGTTGTACGAGTGGATCGCGCAGCTAGCAGATAGCCAAGGAAGGTGTAAACTCAACAAACCTATTGTGTGGACTCCAAAATTGGTGAGCAGACTAAAAGCATCAGAAGATCAGATCATGCGCACTGTCAATCACTAGCTCGATCAAATCATAGGAGGATTCATCACCGAATTCATAGTAGATACTTTAGTCATTTATAGTGAGGCAGAACGACGCTTCCTAAAAGGATCGTGAGGTAAGTATGTTAAATCTTTGAAAATTTGGATTAAAATTCTACTGTCTGAAAAACGGGTTATGTGAATAAATTGATGTTTAGGGCTATGCGAAGTTGGAGAATCTACAGAAACGAAGGTAGCACAAAACTAGAGACTATCCCCTTGATTTCACCTTCGCGAGGGGGCGAAGAAGAGCTCGTGAAGGTCTCGCCAAGGAGTATGATCAATCTAATAAGGCAGAGAATTCTGCGCATACCACCCTTGCCCACACCACCACTAGTTTCACTGTCTTCACCCCCATTTTCGCCCATAACACCTCCGTCACCACCATGAAGCAGCATGGCAAGTGCAATAAAGCTACCAGTGTTCAAGGGAGTAGGGAATGAAGATCCAAACCAGTTTTGTTTCGTGATAAAAGCTGTATGGGAATCAGAGGGTGTCACAGATGACGATATAAAGAAGGCAACATTGGTTAGCACTCTGCAGGATCGCGCGCTGATTTGGTACATTAAGCATTCCAATGACAATCTGAATGCGGGGATCGCAGATATCCAAGCTGTGCTAAAGAATTTAGCAGGCCAAAGTCAGAGGCACAGTTGATCATTGGATTCAAGGAAATCACAATGCTACCAGGCGAAACCCCGTGGGAGTTGGATCAAAGACTGAAGTGCACAATTCGTGAAGTGAACATGACATTAATAGATGGGAAACACTGTGAATGGGTTGTGGCATTATTAATGCCGCATCTATGAAATGCGTTGTCGCAAAAAAGGCTAACCACTCAAGCTTAGGCTTTGGAGGTCGCGATGAGATTGCACGAGACTTTGATACAAGATCCTAACTTGGGAGTTCAGTAGATTCACGTGCAGTTGAAAAACTTGTGCCTGGAGATGCAGAGTTTGAAACAAGATAGGACAACCCACCCAGAGATGTGTGATGAGGTATGGGGCATAAAATGCAAGGGTCGGGGGCATGAAAAGGACCACTGCCTGGTATTCACGAATTACCTTGTGGGAGGAGGGCCAATGCCACTAAGACTGGAGGCACAAGCAAGACCAAGAGTGGCACTTGCATTATGGTGCACGATTTGTCAGATAGGAGGAAAGCATGCTACAAATAACTGCCATCTATTACAGAAGTATACGCAAAATTCGCAGTAGTTGTTCTATAATTTTTGTAGGTTAGTATGATGAGAACACCTGTAGAAGTTATGAGCTGATGATGGATCGAAGTCCTACCTACAGAGTTCAAGATGAAACACAGACCCTCGATCAAAATGCAGCAATGGCACGTACCAGATTTCAGGGGTGCGGACGAGGCCGAAGTGGAGGGGGACCAGGATGAGGTCGCAAACAACTGATATGTTACAATTGCGGAGGGCCGGGGCATTCTGCCTACGATTGTATGAATCCAATGCAACCATCATGCTTGTATTGTATGTTGTTTGATCATGAGATGGAGGATTGTCCCACACTAATAATGAGATTGCGCGATAAAGGAGCACTCCAACCTCACCCGACTCAAAACCTGCAAATGATGAGGTCTAAGCCGTGCGAGGAAGACCCTAATGTAAATATCGTGCTCCAGAGTGGAATTAGGACAAGAGATGACAAAGGCAAGCAACCTAAAGAAAGTACCTAGGTTCGCAAGGCTCCAACGAAGGAACCAGAATTTGATTTGGAGCGCGCTAAGGAGACCTTCATGGATGCTAAGAGGAGCTTCGTTGATGCCTCCACTTTGGGAAGTAAAGACAGAATGGAGCCGGAAATGGACCCATCGATGCTCACTACGTTCTTGTAGATATGCATGAAGTTGCTACTTGACAGCAAGGCTATAAAGGGGCTGTAAGAAATCATAACTAGATGCATAGGGACTATGCTAGGAGAACCGCGCTTAGTCTGGAAGCTCAAAAAGCACGCGATGCAAACAGGAAGGGAAATGAGATTGACCACACAGATCAGGGAATATGAGATGGACCAAGTGATTCTGGATCTAGGATCGGATGCGAACGTCTTGCCAAAGCAGACATGGGAGCACATGGGCAAGCTTGTGTTGCAATGGTCTCTAATCCAACTATGGATGGCAAACCAGCAAAATATCCTACCTATGGGGAGATTGCAGGGAATGACAGTAGATATCGAAGGAGCAAACACGCCAGCAGATTTCGAAGTGATAAAGATTGTTGATGACAATAATCCCTACCCCACGCTACTGGGAATAGATTGGGCCACTTACATGAAGGGAGTGATAAATCTAAAGAAGCACAAGATTATATTTGAGAAAAAGTCACTACATGTAGTGGTACCTTTAGACCCTCTAGAAGGATTGCGCTACACGGAGCCAGTGCGCGACTACGACAGCGACGACGATCTAGAATGCATCTATAAGATAACCGCGCGTGAGTAAGATTGGGTAAATCCAACCGTAGATGGTCGAATCTCTTGGGAGCGCGAAAGCTCCTGCACATCAGATTTTGACAAGGAGATAGAACGATGGCAGAACCAATTAAACGAGGTAACCATGCTTAACTGTAACATGATGACGAGGTCGTTGTGCTACGTAGCAACAGAGGTAAGAGATTTGCCTAGATATGATGGGTTAAGTGAGGTGGATGACTTATTGAACAAATTTGAACGAGAAGTTCCAGAACAGTAGCGCTTCGATGCTCTGAAGTGGGTACTACGCACTACGCTCGCGAGGTGGTGGGGTACGCACCAAAGAAGTTTTGAGGACTAGCAAGACTTCCGAAGTATGATGCACATGTGGTTTGCGAAGCCTTAGATGTGATTAAAAGACAAGTATGATGGATGGGATGATCCACGTGCACACCTTGCAAAATGGAAAAAAGGCCTATGGGGAAGAGCCACATCCTAAGTGGGTGCACTTGTTCTGTCATACCCTGGATATTATACCCATGAATTGGTATATAGAGACGGAGCTCCACCATGGCACGAATGAATGGGATATCCTGCACGAAGGATTCCTATTAACCTTCACGTTTAAGGATCGTTGGGGGTATACTGTTGATGATGTGCTACAAGTAGTAAAAGAAACTATCTTTAAAATACCCTAGGAAGCAAGGGAAGTACTTTAGCCTGAATGGGCGACCCAGCTGTGCTGTGCGCTGGAATGTTACAATGTAAATAATGAAGAAGATGAGGAAGATCCATGAAAAGTTAACATTCTAGAAATTGAAGGCTATCGAGAGGTTCAAGGGCCATTGATTGAACATCCTAACATAACCGCGCCGTAAAGACAAAGCAGGTAAACATTGGTACGAAGGCCGAACCGAAGTATGCAATGCTCGGTGACTACTGGGATGACACCACGGTGGATAAGGTCGTTGAGTTACTTCGTGAGTGCCAAGACTTATTCTCGACCAAGATCACGACTTAAACGGGATCATTGGTGATTTAGGGATGATGAAGATCACCCTAAAACCTGATGTGAAGCCAGTTAAGCAGAGGCCTTACCACTTGAATACGAAGTACAAGGAAAGGTCCGCATAGAACTAGACAAAATGCTCACAGCTGGGATCATTGAGCCAGTGGAAGAATCTGACTAGGTAAGCCCTATGGTAGTGCAGGAGAAGAAGCAAAAAGGTGAGATAAGAATATGTGTGGACCTCAAGAAATTGAATGACACCTGTGTGCACGACCCATTCCCGACTCCTTTCACAGATGAAGTATTGGAAAATGGCGGCGGGCAAGAAGCATATTCGTTTACTGATTGGTTCTTAGGGTACCACTAGATCAAAATCGCGCTGGAAGACAAGAGCAAGACCACCTTCGTGACTGAGTGTGGTTGCTTTCAATATACTATTATGCTGTTTGGGTTAAAGAATGTGTCGACTATCTTTTCGCGCATAGTTGTTACAACATTCAAAGAATATATCCACAAATTCCTAGAGGTATATCTGGATGATTGGACTATATTTGGATTGGTTAAGCACCATGTAGTGAGCTTATGATTGATGCTGAA
Organism: Pinus tabuliformis; assembly: GCA_031772625.1. NCBI lineage: Eukaryota > Viridiplantae > Streptophyta > Pinopsida > Pinales > Pinaceae > Pinus > Pinus tabuliformis. Next base: position 1,343,113,583 of record CM062819.1, on the reverse strand, counting down.
TACTTGCCGATGACACCAAATTGCGCTGAACCTCAAAAAGTGTATGTTCCTCGTTCCCTTTGGGAACCTATTGGGACATGTGGTATGCAAACAGGGACTAATGGTATACCCCGTGAAGATTGCAGTAATTTTGAATTTGGAAGCACCACGAAGTGTTAAACAGTTGCGCGCCACCTTTGGACATATGGGGTAATACAGGAAGTTCATCAAAAGCTATGCCTAGAACACCGCGCGAATGGAGAAGCTATTGAAAAGGATGTCACGTTTTTCTGGAATGATGATTGCATGAAGAGCCTGGATGTACTAAAAGAGAAATTGGTCTCCACCCCAATCCTGGTCTTCCCAAAATGGGATGTGAAGTTTCATGTCCATGTTGACGGGTCATGTATAGCGCTGGGAGCGATGCTAACACAAGACAGTGGAGAGGGCTTGGATCACCCTATCACGTTTGCAAGTCACAAATTGTCTAAAGCAGAAAAGAACTATTCCACAACCGAACGCGAGGGGTTGGCTATGGTGTATGTGCTCCAAAAATACCACCACTATTTGCTAGGGGGACATTTCAAGATGTATACAGACCATTCCGTTCTAAAATACTTCGTCAACAAGCCTATGCTGGGGGACCTGGCACATTTGCAGGTGGCTCCTATTGTTCCAAGAATATGACTTTGAGGTCGTGGTAAAGCCCGGATGCCTAAACGTAGGACCGAATCACTTTTTGCGTATTGAGAAGGGAGAGGAACTTACTAGTTTGGAGGAAGGATTACCTGACGCACAACTCTTTGCTGTACACATATAGGATGAACACTTTGAAGATATAATCCAATTTCTGACAATGAGAACTATGCCAAAGGAATACTCATCCAACAGAAGAAGGAACCGGCGGTTGTTATAGCTCCAAATATCACCCTTTGTATTTGTGATGCTTGCTTTATGTCTTAGGAAACCCCTCCTTCCAAACTTGGTCAAAATATTTTAAAAATAGTGTTTTACTCCCTGTATGCTACTTTGCCCTATGTTAAAAGTGTGTACACGCGGGTCAGTCTATACCCAACTCGCGTATATGTGTTACAACACTTAAAAAAATTAAGTTTCCTTAACTATGGGAGGAGATCACGGGTTTTACCTGTTGATTACCTATTAGTGCCTGTGGCCCACTGTTCCCAACTATTTCCCAACTAAAAAACTAACTTGGGAGAAGTATAAAAAGACTTCAATGGGAAGGCCTTAAGGAGGAGAGAAAGGATAGAATTACTATACTAAGATTATCCCTTGATCAAGTCTGAAGGATCCCTGTCCTTCAAGCACTTCCCCAAGTTCAGGAAACCCTTGTTTCCTTGAGTTTTGATATTCTTTCACATGCTTGGAGATATCATGGTATTGGTTATGGAAGGAGGCTATTGAAGGCTGGGATTGGACAGACCTAGAGGACGGTTCCACTTGGAGCAGGAAGAGGAAGACTCAAGTGAACTCTTTCCATGTTTTATTATAGTTTTCTACAATAAAAAGAAATGTTTTCTTGTCCCTGATATCAACTTTGTTCATGCATTTGATGTTATCATTATGGTTTATATATGAATGATTATTTCAATGTATAATTAACCATCTACTTATATGATATAAAGTTGATTTCACTACAATGCTTTATCTATATGCTGCTATGTGTACTCGAATCAGCTGATTTACAGGTTTGAAGATCATTAGGAGTTGCAGAGGGTTTGAAACCTGGTTGGAACTACCCAAACGAAGGACATTCAGGTATGTTCATCGTCGCATAGTTAGTTTGTTTAAGCATGTTGTCTAAGTTGAATGCTTGTTTCTTACTATAGATTACTCTTGCTCTGCTAGGGTTTTGACCTAAAGCCCTAGGGGACTTATTCCCTCAACAGAATTGGCGACTCCACTAGGGATAACAATCTTGTTATTCATAGTTTGGGTTATTTAGGGCCAATCAGGGCTCAGTTCTTAGTTTGCTTGTTGTCACTGTACTGCCTTCTCCTGTAGGAACTCAGACTTCAAGTATGATATTTTTCATTAGGCCTCATTTTTTATTTTTCTTGTCAAACTTCATATACGCATCTTTGTCTGTTTACAAAAGCATACAAACGCTTGTTTCTGTGAACTGAAACATCGTATACGCGAGCTTCTTTTGGCAGAAGCACGTGTACACGCAGTTATGTAGAGACACAGTCACGTAAACAATTTTTTGCATGATTTTTTCAAATCTTTCTTTCTGGAAATATTTGTTTCTTGGTTTGTGTGGTTTCTGAGTGGTCAGTTTCTGTTCTCACAATTTAATTTTTTAGTGAGCTTACTGTTACAAATTCTCTCCTTCTTTGAAAAGTTTTTGGCCTCGGTTTACTTAACAGTGAGTTTTATGATTTGTGTTGGAACACACAAGGCTTATTATAGAGGTTCTTGATTATTCTGGTCTTCCGGAGCAAAAGATTGTTTGCAATAGTTGTGTCAAACTTGATTTTTATGGTTTTCTTGATTTGCTTCCCGTCAATTTTGTGGCCATTCACTTTTTCTTATTTTTCGAAAGTTTCTTGTTGATGAATTTGAAAGCGTGTCTTTCTTGATTTCTTGATCAGTTTTCTCAAAGCTTTTTTTGCTGATTTTGGATTGTTTAGTGCAAGTTGAAACATCTATTTTGTTCAAGTTTTCATTCGTGTTGAATTGATAACTTGCAAATTTTCCTTGTGATTTGCTTTCGGTTTTTGAGTCTTTGGTGGCATTTTGAGTTCTTTTGAAAAGTTTTTTTTATCATTTCTTGAAAAAGAAAAGTCCTTCAAAAACATTGTTTTTGCTTTCTTTGTTGACTTTGAGTTTGGTTTCTTTTGGTTTTTAAGAGTGATTTGTGATCTTTTTGATTAGTCTTTCTTGTTTTGGGAAAGATTTTGTGTTCAAAATTCTTATTCCTTTCAAACACTTAAGTTGGCTTATAAACAAATTGCTTTCATTTCTTTTTAGAGTAATCTAGAATTTTGCATTATCATGTACACTTTGCATTAGGGTAGTTTTGCATTATTAAAGCATCAATAGTTTTTTAGTTTTTGTGAGTGTGAAGTCTGCTACAAGAAAATAAAAGGAAAAAAGTTTTTGCTTTATAGAAGTTCTTAGAACCCAAGTAGAAGTTGCTTTTCATCAAATAACAAACAAGTGCATTGCATATAAGTTAGTTTTTCATTAATTTCTTTTGTGTCATAAGAACGCCATCAGTTTCACTTCCATATTGTCCCTTGACTTAAAATAACAACCACTTAAAATCAAGTGCTTAATAAAATAAACTAGAACTTTTTATATTGTCAATCAAATACACCAACAAGTTTTAGGTTATTTAGGGCCTTGGATTAGGCAAGAGGAGAGTAAACTCTCCAAGGCCATTCTAAATTGTAAAACATAGAAGTCTGAATAAAGGGTGAAATCCAATAATGTTAGGGAGACTGGGAAAGCTCCGTGACTAGAAGTTAAGCACAAGGATTTTTGAAGATAAGGACGAGAGATACCCCCTCTCTTACTTGTCGAATCTTACCTCATGACTGTTCCGCCCGGCTTCTGACACGAGTTGGTACCTTTAGTTGCCTATCCTAGGGATCTACACACGTGGCCGCGGAGGGGAATCCCGTGGCACCTGAGGTTGACATTGCATCACGTTCAATGGTACTTCTGGAGGGCACCCTTGCGAAGCTTGGGGGATTGCACCGGCAAAGGCTGTTGTCTGGAGGTCAGCGTAACTACCTCTAATACCTTCGCTAGTAGACCTGGGGTGTAATTACCCCAGTCTATTTTCGGAAGGCCATTTTTATTCACTTTCTTGTATTTTGGTGTCGGGTCCTAATCACCTAGAGTGGAAATACTTGGAAGTTGTTTGACTGTTGAATTCTTTAGGGACATTTTTTAGTTTTTGTTCTGTGCTCCTAGTAGGCCTAGATTTCAATTTTGTTGAGTCTTTAAGTAAATCTTATTAAAATAATTCAAAGTGGCTGACCAATCACTTAGATAGTCTCGTAGACTTCGTGGGCTTTCACTTGTGAGTCCAGAGCCTTCTCCTAGAAGGCGTAGGAGCGATTCTGCCAGTGGTTTTCAACCAGTGGTAGCTGGTGCATCGGAGATTGATCCTCCGCTTGGGGGCATTAGTGTACAAGGTAGACCTGGTACTACCACAGAGTTAGAGAGGAACACACCAGTTCTTTCTCGAGTACTCTTCTAGTCGGAAGATAATATTGAGGTTGGAGAGCTCTTAGAGTCAATTGCGGCTCCAAATTATCTTCTCCCTTCTGATCATCCAGACATATTGTTATACGTCGGAACTTCGACACACAGGCCTTCAAGCCCAAGTCCACACACATGCATCCCTTCGATGACCACTGCTAGAAGCATGGCATCCACCACGAGTGCTACGAGTATGCAGACTCCTATATCAGTACAAGGGGGAGGAACTATTTCCATCCCTTCTACATCTTTCTTTGGGTCTACTACTAGCACATCCTTGTTTGGGTCTACTTCCATTCCGTTGACGAGTCGAAGTTCTGAAGCTAATGCATCCAGTTTTGGATTCTTCCCTTTCGGAATGCCCTCTCAAGGTATTCCTTCAGTTCCATTAAGTGTACCATTAACCGCCTCCATGTCCATGATGAGTGGATCGGCCTCTTTTCAGGGTTTCCCAATTTGAAGTGGTCATATACCACATTCCAATCCAACAATGGGGTCTATGCCTTTTCCTTTCACAGGTCAAGGTAGTAATCCCTTCTAGAGTTGGACAAACCCTGCGGTTAACGGAATAGGAACTAGGAATCAATTTTTTGGCCAGCAAGGGAATGTGTTGTATTCCTCAGTGAATTCATTTCAAAGTTTTCCACCCTTAGTTAATGCTTGGAACCCTTACCAAGGGTTGTCAGATTCTTATAATAATTCTTTAGGGGGGAATTTTGCCGGTTACAGAGGTTTTTTCGGCGGGAGTTGGTAAAACTCCGAGTTTTGCTGGACCAGAAGGGTCACCTTTTGGTTCAGTAGGTTCTACCAGTTACTTCGAGCAACCTGGTGCCTTTCAAAATCCAGGTCATTCTTTTCCAACTTTTGGGAACCCCGCCCAATCTGGGTGGAATCCCCAAGGTCCTCTGTGACTTCCATTTCTGGCCATGCTCAATTTGACAGACTTGACTATGTTAACAAATGATCCGATCAGATACAATCTGTCTTGGCCTCCGGTCCCAACCAAACTTCCATCGGATATCCCAAAATTCAAAGGGAAGAGTGGTGAAGACCCGGGCGACCATGTAACCACGTTCCATTTATGGTGTTCATCTAACTCCCTGATCGATGATTCGATCAGGTTGAGATTATTTCAGTGCACCTTAACTGGGAATTGAGCTAAGTGGTATATAGAGTTGCCAAGGGGCACCTTTACGTCTTTCACCAATTTGGATAACATTTTCTTAAACCATTTTCAGTTGCCTGTTCGTTACAAAGCCGAAACTGAACTTCTGGCCAATTTTCATTAGGACACAACTACTCACATTTATGATCATATTCGGGAATGGAGAGGGAGAAAGAGGCTCATCAAAGCCGAAATTCCACCTAAATTCTATGTCGAATTTTTTTTAAAATCATTACAACTCGAGATCTCCAAGGATGTTTATATGTCCAGAATTTATTCTGAAGAGCAGGCTATATTTCGTGCCTAGCAGTTAGAACTAAAATATTCTCAGTCTGGGACTCTTCAGAAGATCTTTCTTGATGCTCCTAGATCCACGGTTGATATTGCCAAACCAAAGCCAAGTCCGCATGCTGATGGTATTGTTGGATCGATTGATGCGAATGCGGTGAACCTTTTAAGCCAATTGTAGCAGTTGTCTCTACAAACTGCTTCTTCCAATCAGGCTGCACCGTCTACTCCTTCACCTTCCCAACCTTCTTCTGTAAACGTCGTTTAGGCTTCTAACCCCAAAGGAAATCAAAATTCCGATGGGAAGAAGAAGGGATGAGGTAAAAAGAAGAATCAAGATGGGAAGGGTAATGCGAACAAACCCGGAAATGGTGCTGGTGAGGGTGGAAAAGAGTCTAAGAAGAAAGTTAAGTTTCCATGCAAGTTATGCAGTGGAGACCATTTGACTCATCTCTACCCAAAAATTCAAGATGCTCAGTGCTTGTTAGTGCAACAAGGGTCTTCTAGCTCCCAAGCTATCTTAACTAACCCTTTCCCCCAAGGGCAGCAGTTGCTTGTTGGCGTGAACTCAAACCTTGGTACCTCTGCAGGGGGCAACTAGGAGGGGGATAATTCCTCAAATGTTTTCATGATGAGTTCTAATGTCAATGTGGCTACACGGTCACGGGATTATGGTGAAGCAAAAACATCCAAGGATAAATTTGTTCTCAGAACTACAGATCCACTTCATATTGAGCGACCCTCTTTCAATTCTATACCTCGGATGCCGAAAGGTTCCGCGAAACACGCGACTATCAACCCGAATGCTAGGGCAACCCAGAACTCCTCCATTGTAGAAGATCTGGCTCAAAGTCCATTCACTATTTCTGCTTTAGAGGTACTCCAATTGTGTCCAGCTCAACGAAGTTCTTTGCTTTCAGCAATCGAGGCAGTTGATACAAACAATTATTTAGTGCTCACTTTTGACATGCTCAATGTCAAAAATAGACTTCCTCATCATATGGCTTTCCAAATAAAGTATACTTACCGGAAAACTAATATTTTTCGAACAATTATAGATGAGGGAGCTTCCACATGCGTAATGTCTATGTCATGTTGGAAGGCCATTGGATCGCCTTCGGCTATTTCTTCACCCACTCTCTTGACAGCATTTGACGGGCATTCTCATAGGCCACATGAGATTATCCCAGCCTTTCCTATATGTGTTGGAGGAAAGGTCGTTAATATCGAAGTAGAAATCATTGATGCCAACCTAGATTACAATCTCCTCTTAGGACGAAATTGGATTTATGAAATGGATGTCGTCGTTTCGACTTTGTTTCGAGTCTTTTGTTTTCCTCATGAGGGGAAAATTGTTAAGGTTTATCAATTGGATTATTCTCCAGTTGACCCTAGAACAACTTCGGATTCTACTGTTCTACTAGTGAATAACCCCCGTCAACCTACCAAGAATCTAGGAGTTGGGATGTATTATTCATTGATAAGTACATTTGATCTTCCCACTCCTATAGCTAGAATCAATGCCATTTCGTCCTCTGAAGAGCCTTCACGGGAAGATTTCTTACGAACTTGTTATTTTTCAAGCCCTTGGACCTTGCCTTCGCCTACAACCACATTAGATGAAGGATAAGTCGGTGGAATGGCATTCCCTATGTCTGTAGCAGAGCTTAGATATCAGTCTATCGTTAACTCTATAGATGACCATCCTACTCCTTTTTCAGAGGAAAAGTTAGATGGTGATGTGGCCCCAGCTTGGACCCTTGACTCTACTTCTGCTATGGATTGCTTAGATACGGTTTTACCATCTAAGGAAGCAATATTAGAAGCAATGATGGGTGTAGATCGACCTTGGGAATATTTACACCATCGTTCATATTTTCTTCCCCCATTGCAGGAAGTTAAATCCAGGTTCTCCAATCTACTTACTAGCGATGTTTGTACGGTTTCAAGCCCTTTGGCTCCAGCACACATCCGTGCCAAAGGTAATATGTTGGCCATTTCAAAAACCATACCAATAAACATCTCTAGGAACCCTAATGTGATAGAAAATGTCTTCATCGGAGCGGAGTGTTCCTGTGAAGAGATTCAAATTTACACTAACCTCTTTAAAGAGTTTCGAGATGTATTTTCTTGGTCTTATGAAGAAATGCCTGGTATTGATCCATCCATCGTTCAGCGTGAGATCAAGACGTGTGAAAATGCTAAGCCGATTCATTAGAAGCTTTGGCTGGTTAATCCTAGGAAAGTAGAAGCTATTAAAGCTGAAGTAGAAATGCTGCTCAAGACGGGTTTCATATACCCCGTTCCTCTAACGGATTGGGTTTCTAGTCCAATCCCAGTTGATAAAAAACAAGGAATGATCCGAGTGTGCATTGACTTTAGGGATTTGAACAAATCTTGTCTAAAAGATAATTACCCCACACTGTTTATTGATCAGATAGTTGATGAATGTGTAGGTAATGAGATTTTTTCCTTCATGGACGGATTCTTCGATTATAATCAAATATCTATCTGTCCAGAAGACCAGCGTAAGACATCTTTCATATGTCCCTGGGGTACCTTTGCGTACAAAAAGATGCCTTTTGGTCTTAAAAATGCTGGAGCCATGTTTCAGTGGGCCATGTCATACGCTTTCCACGACATCAAGCATGTCATCGAAGCATACTTGGATGATTTAACTGCTCATTCTCAAAAGAGAATCGATCATCCTAATCACCTTCAGTTGGTTTTTGAGTGATGTCTATTTTACAAGATCCAATTGAATCCAAATAAGTGCATTTTCGCAGTTACATCTGTTCGGTTGTTAGGGTTCATTGTGTCAACTGAAGGGATTAGAGTTGATCCCTTCAAGGTGGAGGAAATAGTTCAGTTTCCTCCCCGTCTTCGATATGACAACTTCAAAGTCTTCAGGGGAAGGCAAATTTCTCGAGATGGTTTATAGAAAACTATGTTGAGATAACTAAAGGATTTATGCATTTTCTATGGAAAGGAGTTCCATTTTAATGGGATGACTTTGCGCAATGATCTTTTGATGCCTTGAAGCAGGCGTTGATCTCTGCCCTGCTTTTGAGTCCACCAGATTACGATAGATATTTCCTTTTATATCTTGCAGTCGAAGAATCAACCATAGGTATGGTTTTGGTTCAGGAAGATGATGCTCTCACAGAGCATGTGATATACTACTTGAGTCGAGGCTTGGTAGGTCCTAAACTACGCTATTCTTCAGTTGAGAAATTGGCCTTGGCAGCTATCCATGCTGTCCAGCGGCTTCGTCATTATATTCTGCTATGAAAAACATTTGTCTTAGCGGCAGTCAATCCTTTCCAATTTGTCCTCAGTAGGTGAGTGATTGGGGGCAAATACAATCAATGGATTGTTATTTTACAAGAATTCGATCTTGAGTTCTTGTCGTCCAAGTCTAAGAAATCATTGGTTTTTACAAAATTAATTTCCGAGCTGCCTTATGGAGAAGATATTGTTTATGAGGAAAGTTTCCTAGACGAACATCTATTCCTCATCTCTTCACAAGACCACTGGTATGGAGATATCATTATCTATCTCCAGACTTGGAAGTTCCCTCTTTCTTTCTCCAAGGATGAACGTCGAAAATTATGTCACCTGGCTAGGAACTATGTCATCATTGGTGATACATTATATCGTCGAGGGATTGATTCAATCCTTAGGCATTGTTTAACCTTAGAGGAAGCAAATTCTGTGCTTAATTATTGCCATAGTGGAGCTTGTGGTGGTCATCTATCTGGGCTTGCAACAACCCAAAAAATCTTGCGTGCCGGCTACTTTTGGCCTTCGCTTTTCAAAGATTGTATTGAAGCGGTCAAACATTGCCACCCTTGTCAAGTCTATACTCGGAAGATGCGCACACATCCAGCTCCTCTTTTCCCTGTTATCACTGTCAATCCTTTTATAAAGTGGGGTATTGACTTTACTACTTGTAATCCACCTTCAGCAGTGAATCACAAGTACATTATAGTGGTTGTAGACTACTTTACGAAGTGGGTTGAGGCCATGCCCACTTATAAAAACGATAGTGAAACAACGGCATTGTTTCTCTGCAATCAGATTATTTCTTGTTTCGGTATCCCGAGAGAGATTTTCACTGATCATGGCAGTCATTTCTAGAACCAACTAATGTCTGAATTGGCTCTTAAATTGGGCTTCCGGTAGGAGCATTCGTCTTCATACTATCCTCAGGCTAATGGGAAAGTCGAAGCCGTGAATAAGTCCCTCAAGACGATCATGCAAAGGACAATTGAAAAAAATTGCTCCAATTGGCATCTCATGTTGTATCTGGCTCTCTGGGCATACCGAACCTCAGTAAAGAATGCCACCGGTTTTACACCTTTTCAGTTATTTTATAGGCTAGAATCTATTTTTCCTGTTGAGTGCAAAATTCCATCCCTTAACCTGGATGTTGAGCTCCTTATAGAGACCTCTAGTCTCGAAGAGCGCCTCCTTCATTTGGAACATCTCGATGAGCAGTGTCGAGATGCTACCATAATTAATGAGGCTCATAAGAAAAGGGCTAAAACTCAGTACAATAAAGTTGTTCGTCCTCGAGTCTTTTCTGAAGGCGACCATGTCTTGGTCTATGACCAAGATAAAGATGCCTTGGGGGCAGGAAAATTCAAGTCTATGTGGTATGGTCCCTTTGTAGTGAAATGAGTTTTAGGAAAAGGGGCTTATGAATTAGTCAATTTTGAAGGGAACACGTTGGCGGAGCCCCGAAATGGGCTCTACCTCAAGAAGTACTTTGCTTAGGTTATGACTAAGCAAATGGCTTCTTTGTATATTTTGTATTTTTGTACATATTCTATCAGGAGTTTTTTGTGATATCGACACTTTTTGATCTTCTTTGGCAGGTGTTGATGGATGACTTGGTCTATTTTGGATTCATTGATGGTGCTAGTCGGCACACTCAGAATCTTGCTTCCGCGGCTTGGGTGATTTATTATCCATCTGGTTAGTTGATGGTGTCAAGGGGAGTATGTATTGGTTCTGTGTCAAATAATATTGCTGAATATACTACCATTCTTAATTTACTATCTGAAGCTATTTCTTGTGGAATTAATTCGTTGGCAGTGTATCTTGACTCACAGCTGGTAGTGTCACAATTGAATAACATTTATCGGGTTTGGGATCCTTATTTATATCGCCAATTTTTGAGAGTGAGGGTGTTGCAAAGATGATTTGTTTTTATTACTTATTTTCACATTCCACGATCTGACAATTCATTAGTAGATTCTATCGCTAATCAAGCATTATATTGGCATATCATTCATTCATCAAGATAAAAACAAAACATAAAAAATCTGTAACTGTATATATATATATCATAAAATCGCCCGTGTGTACATAAAGTGTTTCAAAAATAATATACAAAATCAGGACTAAATGCCCATAATCATGTCCGGTATATCTAATGTCCCGGCTCAAGATAAGCGGCTAAGTAGGTGACTACTGCTTTGGCCACACACTGAAAAAGGCAAACCTAGTCGCGTGGCACTACTACCACGCGGTGCTACATATCCTCAGGTAGATCTTCTATTGCCTCCATTGGTACTCGGTGAGTCAATCTCACCAAGTTTCGTTGGATTGCATATAGGACCCTTTCTGTCTCTGCAACCACCTCTTCGGCACCTCTTTCGTGACGCCTGTGCCATGGAAATCCGTCTGGTCGTACCATACCCACATATAGAACATGATCATTATGTCAGTATTTTAATCCAATCAAAAATATATTTAAGTTCATTTTCATATTTAAAAAATAAAAAATCTTAAAAATTGATAAAACTTAAAAAATGGCTACCTATCTCTCCCCATGCGGCATTTGGTGGTAGCACCAAGTTCGGATCTCCTCTGAAATCCATGCTAGCATAGGGATAGTCGTCAACAACGATGATTTTTTGTTCCCACCAGGAGAAGAACTCATCATTGAAATAAGTCCTCGGCACGTCTTCGCCTCCAAAGCGTTTCATCAGGTCGACCCACCTGCCCATCCGAGGATCTCGTGGGCTACTGATAGAAACTGATACTCTGGGACGTAGCCCTAGAACCTTCTTAAAGAAGAAGGAGCACAAAATGGTCCCATATCCAAATTTTTTGGTCTGTCCTTTCTGAATGGAGGACAAATGGCTCTTCATGTTGGTAAGAAGAGGTGTACACCAATCAAAAACTGTAGTGAGACACTCCATGACCAAGCTCATGGATAGTTGTGACACTTGGTGCAATGAGGCTGATCCATTTATCCTGGCTATGGTGAACAGTAAGATCCTCAGGGACAAACTCTCTACATGTTTTATTGGAATTTGGCTTCCAATTTTCTCAGGATGCCCTGGACAGTATATATGTACGTAGTCTTCCACTGAAAGTCTACCTCGTGTTCAGCCAGTCGAATGTACAACTTCTCCTCTCCAGGAGAGACCAATGATAAAGTAAATATCTTCTACCTCTATCCTCAAAGGCATTTGATCAATCATAAAAGCATCATCTTCGATACTCCAATAGTGGATTAACATTTCAAGCAAGTGGGTGTTTGCCTTCATATTTGGCATTTTGAAAATTTTCAATAAATCGCATCCCCTTAACGCATATAAGGCCTACTAATCATTCATAACTTCATTATCAATGGTAGTATGCTCCCTCTCTCTCCAGGTGATTGTCATCCTAAAAGAAAATTGATTTCCAATCGTTAGTTTTTTTTGTTTAAATTTCAAACCGCGTATACGTGAGTCCCTTTCATACATAGTCGCGTGTAGGGCTTGCGTGTACGCAGGTTTATAATATCCAACCCGTGTATACGCTGCGTTGAAATTTTTAACATAAATTCCTACGGTAAAATCTCAATAAAAATTTCTAAAAACAATCATAAATTAATGCAAGCTAGAATTGGGGGTTACCTGATGATTTTGATGCAATTTGAGCGGTCCAATTCTTTGGGGGGCAAGTTTGCTCTTTTTTCTCCACAGCTTTTGCTCTCAACACAAATGGTACAAATGGTGAGTCAAAAAGTCATTTTATAAGCTTTGAAAATGTCAAATTTTTTCAAAACTTGATTTTTTTCATCTCATGAATCTTTTAACTTGTGAGCTTGGATTGTTGGGAATAAGTTGTTTTTCCAGGACATTTTGGACGTTTCTTCAAAAATTTCACATCGGTTCCATGACTGTTGACCCGTCATGGCAGGTATCGTCCACTCACTGGCATATAGGTTAGGGAAGCCATTTTTTCCTTTACATTTTGCATACTATCCTCCATTTGTCGATACACTTTCCATAGGGTCAATCCCATCGTGTTATGGTTAGTAAGCCATGTTCACTCACCGATTTTTAAATCATGACATGATGGTAGAGCCATCCTTTACATGGGCATCGTAGTTAGCACCTCACTGACATTGGTTGCCCATGCTGTTTTATTGAGTAGGCTCGGGAGTCCTCTCTAGTCCTGCCATGACTTGTGCATTGAAGATTAATTCCTCTTTGATTCTCCGCTTCGTTCTGGCCTTATACCCTAGAGGCTCCTTTCTGTTGAGTTGTACTACTGCATTGCATTTTGACCATTTGCACCTTTTGGCCTTGAGCCAGCTTCACTTGGACTCATGTTTAAGCCACTTGTTGACCATGTCTTCTGCAAAAATCAAACTTGCAATCCCTTAGCTTTTGCAACTTGACACACCCTCAGACCCGTGGAAGGAACATCCCTTTAAGTGTCCTTGACCAGCTTCGCCTCCCTACATTGAGCATAGGAATGTTCCCATCCTAGGAACTAGATCATCTATTTCACTGACACTTGTTCTTTCCACTGTACTATAGCATTCTTTTATTATTTTTCCAGCTTAAAGAAAAAGACAAAAAATTACATATTCCAAAAAAGAGCAGGAACGGGACAACATTTCCATATATTGTTGGCAGCTAGAGTCAGTCGTGTCGCCCTTGAACAAAGCACTCAAAATAAAGTCTCTCCTCCATTTGGGCGGGATTTAGTTTGACTTAGGTACACTGTAACCTTGTTATTGAGTCAGTTCTCCTCCGATTGGTTATCTCTTCCAATCATATGGAGAGTTCATTCGTGCCTCCTACATGACAAACTTATACAGAGTTATCATATGCTGCCACGTGGTCATCATTGAGTCGTGCTTTTGTTCAAGGGAAGTAAGCCTAATTCGGCCTCTCTGTGGTGTCTCTTGACCTATTTTTCAGTCGGCGATCCCTGGTTGTCAGTGTCTTGTCTATCATCACATCAGTTATATTGGTCCTTTACTCGTGCCGGTTTGAGAAGGTCTCCATTGACTTCTTGCTAGCGGGTCTTGTCCTTATTGACGATGACATATTACTTTAAGGACAATCCTAGAGCCGCACCCTCGCCCTATTTTCATTATTGATAGGTCACCTTGTGCTCAACATCGATCAGTATCATGGGTCTTTCACTGGGTGGTTTCCCTTGTGTTCGACATCATCTTTCATTATCACACATTGGGATTTGTGCAGTGCCTTGGTTTCCATTTGACCCTATTGGTGGATTCCTCACCTCTGTGTCATCTTTCATTATTAGTTGGTTCAAAGGGTTTCTATCGTGTGCTAGCTACATCTTATGTATGCCAGAAATGTGCTTCGGTCAGGTTACTACATCTTTTTTCATTCGATTCCTTCCACATTATTGGCCTACGGGTTAAACTCGTGCTGGATCAATGAAGGATGCCGTAATGCCTTCCTTCTAGCAGATCTCTCCCCATTGACTATGACTCATTTCTTTGGGGTAAATGTCTAGAGTCCATTTTGTAGTACCTTGGGGTTTACAGTCATCAATGGCAGATCCTTCGCTATCGACAGTGGGAAACCATCATTGTCTCCTGATTGATAGATTCTTCTAGGTGTTCGACTTCAGCTCATCTATTCACACTTGTTAGATTGTACTGGGTACCTTAACTCTCATTTTCATTATTGGTGAGTAGTCTCGTGTTTGTTAATGGTATACATCAATGACCAGTAATCAAACGATTTCTCACATGGTTGACTTCATATCATTTATTCCCATTGTGTAGAAATGTACCACGGCAGTCAGTGAAGACCTCAGGTTGCATCAGCATTCTTTGGTTCACTTGTCAGTTGCTCCTGTTGCTGCTAGTTGACACCATTCCACATTATATGTTGCAGTCCTTCACAGCGACATCCTATATGCTGGCATCTGAGTTGCGGTGTAGTATCATCTTATTCCATCATGTTCATTTGGTACTATTGGAATCAGTTTTTGACATTAGTGATCAGCTTCATCTTTCAGCGTCATTAGTCATCTTCTTATATGTGATATTCAGACATGTACTTGTTCGATCATGATCAGATGATCTGTTATGTACTTTCAGTTCCTTATACTTGTATACATAGTGGATCCGTTTGTACTTGATATGTAGACATGCTTTACTTTCTCTGAGCATGGGTATGCCCACCTCAGATAGTTTTTTCTTTCTGATCTTCTTTTGCTAGCTTGGCAGGATGAAATTTGGTGAAGTCCTTCTCAGTTTTTGACAAGTTTCCATTCCATATACTTAACACATTTCGGCCATCATGTACCCCTTCTAACCTCATATATTAGGGGGCATCTGTTATAGCTCCAAAAATCACCCTTTCTATTGTGATGCTTGCTTTATGGCCTAGGGCAACCCCTCCTTCCAGACTTGGTCCAAATATTATAAAAATAATGTTTTACTCCCTGTACGCTACTATGCCCTGTGTTAAAAGTGTTTACACGTGGGTCGGTCTATACCCAACTCGTATATATGTGTTAAAACACTTAAAAAAATTAAGTTTCCTTAAATATGGGCGAAGATCACGGGTTTTACCTGTTAATTATCTATTAGTGCCCGTGGCCCAGCTGTTCCCAACTGTTTTCAAACTAAAAAAATAATTTGTGAGAAGTATAAAAAGACTTCAATGGGAAGGCCTTAAGGAGGAGAGAAAGGATAGAATTACTATACTAAGATTATCCCCTGATCAAGTCTGAAGAACCCCTGTGCTTCAAGCACTTCCCCAAGTTCAGGAAACCCTTTTTTCCTTGAGTTTTGATATTCTCTCACATGCTTGGATATATCATGTTATTGGTTATGGAAGGAGGTTGTTGAAGGTTGGGACTGGACGGACCTAGAGGACGGTTCCGCTTGGAGCCGGAAGAGGAAGACTCAGGTGAACTCTTTCCATGTTTTATTATAGTTTTCTACAATAAAAAGAAACGTTGTCTTGTTCCTGATATCAACTTTGTTTATGCATCTGATGTTATTGTTATGGTTTATATATGAATGATTATTTCAATGTATAACTAACCATCTACTTATATGGTATAAAGTTGATTTCACTACAATGCTTTATCTATATGCTGCTATGTGTATTCGAATTGGCTGATTTGCAAGTTCGAAAATCATTAGGAGTTGCAGAGGGTTTGAACCCTGGCTGGAACTACCCAAATGAAGGACATCCGGGTATGTTCATCCTTGCATAGTTAGTTTGTTTAAGCATGTTGCCTAAGTTGAATGCTTGTTTCTTGCTGTAGATTTCTCTTGCTCTGCTAGGGTTCTAGCCCAAAGCCCTAGGGGACTTATTCCCTCAACAATGGTGCATGTAGCTAATTTTTCTGTCATCGCGAGGCACCTATACAAAATGGGCAATGATGAGATACTATGTAGGTATGTACCCGAATTTGAACGAAGTTAGATCCTTGCGGAAGCACATGGGGGTGCTGCAGGAGGACACTATGCAGGATGAGCGACTGCACAAAATATTCTCCACGTAGGGTTGTGGTGGCCAACCCTTCATCAGGATTCAAAAGCATACTGTAAGGCCTATGATATATGTCAAAGGATAGGAAAACCATCGTGGAGGAATGAGACGCCTTTGAATCCACAAATAACGCTACAACCCTTCGAAAAGTGGGCAATCGACTTTGTCGGCCCTATCAAACCTCAGGGAAAAATGGGTGTGTGATACATTATCACCGTGACAAAGTAATTGACTCCTTGGGCAGAAGTGTAGCCGGTCAAAGACTGCACGGTCACCATGACTGCAAAGTTTTTGTTTGAACACGTGTTGACTCGATTTGGCCATCGGAAAATCTTAATGAGTGATCGCAGTACACATTTCCTGAATGAAACCATTAGCGTGCTAACAGAAGAGTTCCAGATGTATCATCAGAAAAGTACACCATATCACCCACAAGCCAATGGGACAATAGAAGCATTCAACACAATACTAGAGACTACATTAAACAAAGACTGCAATGCGTAGCAGAGTGATTGGGACCTATACGTATCTATAGTACTATGGGCTTATAGGACAACATGCAAGAAATTGATGGGATGGACACCTTCCCGGTTGGTTTATGGCGTGGAAGTTGTCATGCCAATGGAGTATATTGTACCTAGTCTGCGCATAGCAGCACTCATAGTTATGACGGATCGCGAAGCCCTGGAAGAAAGGCTCACGTAGTTGGAAGAACTTGAGGAAGAACGGTTCCTGGCTGGCTTTCATCAACAGGTGCAAAAGCAGCATGAGAACACAATCGCCATATTAAGTTGTGCACCTTCAAGGTAAATGATTTAGTGCTGTTGTATGACAGTAAGTTTGATAAATTCTCGGGAAAGTTCAGAATGCATTCGCTGGGGCCATACATTATTAAGGAGATCACAGATGGAGGCACAGTACAACTAGTCAAACTAAATGGAGAACCTTTCCCAAGCAAAGTGAATGGTAGCCAATTAAAGCCCTAGATGGGTGGCCTGACTATCTGACTAGCTGGAAAAAGCACAATCTTCGCGCTCCAAGGATCTGGAAGAAGGCGTGGGAATATAAACACATACAGGGGATACACACATAGATGCAGAGAAAAACTTCCGACACCGCGGTCACGAAACAACACATGTAGCAAATCCAACAGACAACAGCTCAGTGCGTTGCCGACCTTTCCATAGTTCGAGCAGAATTGGAAGGACTCCACGCAAAGATCTTCGCGCCGACAGAGTGACTCGAGGGTGAGTCACAATGTTTTTGTTGGGGTCCCGTTGGGCATGGAATCCACCCAAGGCATGTTTTGAGGCTTAAAGCCCAAGTTTTGACCAAATCCTTTTGTAAAAGCTCCGCAAATTACGGGTACAGAGCGCGAAGTCATAATAGAGTCACAGGGTTGTCCGCCCTAGTTTTTGTAATGTAATGTCGGTTGGATAGACCTACCCATGGTCTGCAGACCATGGGATTCTATAAATAGAGCAAGGCTCTAAGTGTATAAGATAACTAATGGAGAAGATAGAATAGAGGAAGAGAAGTCTAAGGGATTGAGTCAAAGTGAAAAGTGTGTCTGTGGGTCATAGTAGGAGAAAGCTCTATAGCTGAGTGCACAGAGGCTTAGTAGTCCACAGCTGAGTGCGCGGACCCCTGCAGCTGAGTGCGCATGGTAGGTCGAGTTTGTAACCATTGGAAGAATCAATAAAGAGAAGTTTTACTATTTTTTTGTGTATCTTTTCTTAGTTTAATGCATGATTAGATATGATTTGCAAGTATACTGTTTATTCACTACGCGAACCTGTATGAATGTTTTGTATAACTAATTATAACTTAAGACATTCAAGTAGGCGAAGGTAATTAACTAGTACTAGAAGATAAGTAAGATCTTGGGTAATAGCGCAAAGCGCAGCGTGTGAGCTCCATAGCCCCTAGTTAGGGATGCACGAAGGCAGTGTATCAGGTTGTGAGGGACAGGAAATTGTGCGAAGCAACCTGCGCGCAGGAACCAATAGTGGACCAGTCAAACCTCTTAGAAATCTCAAGGGTGCGGAAACCTGGTTCTAGCACCCTCCCATACTACTTCGAGTGAGACCTCAGCCCATGCTCCATGGATTGTTGCCGAAAGGGCTAGTAGTATAGGGATTTGTTTGGCTAATTAACTCTGAACCTGGGTCAGGCGCCAACAAGCCAACACATCCCATTCACTTGTACCATGGCAGAGCTCTGTTTCTACGTACCAATTCATTGGGACAACATCCAGGGTATGACAAAACAAGTGCACCCACTTAGGTTGGGGCTTTTCTCCATAAGCCTGGGTCCATTTGGCCAAATGTGTGCACAAATCATCCTGTCCATCGTACTTGTCTGTTAGTCACATCTTAAGCTTCCCAAATCGTGTTCTCGTCATCCTCCTATAGTTGCACCAATCATCAAAGCTTCCTTTATGTGTACCCCACCATCTTGCGGGTGTAGTGCACAGTGCCCAGTCCAACGCCTGGAAGCGCTACTTTTCTAGTACCTCCCTTTCAAATGCATCCAAAAATATATCTACCTCATTCAGACCATCATAAGTAGGTAGATTTCTTACCTCTGATGACACACAACACAACGATCGGGTCATCATGTTACAATTCAGCATAGTTACTTCATGTAACCGATTATGCCAACGTTCTATTTCTTCATTAGAGTCCAAAGTGCAGGAACTCTCATGATCCCATGTAATCTGTCCATCCACGGTGGGATTCACCTAATCTTGGTCTCGCGTTGTTATCTTATAGATACAGTCCAGGTCGTCATCACTCTCATAATCGTGGTCTGGTTTAGTATAGCACGATCCTTCAGCAAGATTGAGGGGTACTCTTACGCACAATGATTTGTTCTCAAATATTATCTTTCGCTTCTCCAGATTGATTACCCCATTCATTTTAGTAGCCCAATCAATTCCCAAGAGTGCAAGATAGGGATTTCTGTCATCCACTATCTCTATTACTTCAAAATCAGCCAGCGCACTCTCTCCCTCAATATCCACGGTCACCCCCTGCAGCCGCCCCATGGGGTTGATCTTCTGTTGATTTGTCATCCTTAGCTGAATCAGAGGCCATTGCAGCGCAGGTCTCCCCAATCGTTCCCAAGTCTACTTCGGTAGGACATTCGCGTTTGACCCTAGGTCCAAAATAACCTAATCCATTTCATACTCTCCTATCTACGCGATCAGTCTCATCTCCCTTCCAATCCTTGTTTTATGCTTGCCAATCTTTCTTACTATGCACAGCTCACCCGGTGCGGTTCCAAAACATTTATTGATGAGTTCTTGTAACCCTCTTACAACCTTAATATCACGTAGTAACTTCATACAGGTCTCCAGGAAAGTTGTGAGCATAGAGGGGTCAACGAAGCTCTTCATAGTTTCCATGAAGGTTTCACGTGTGTGCTCCAAATCGAACTTAGCCTCCTTCTCTGGAGCTTTTCGAACCCATGTACTATCCTATGGTTGTTTCCCCTTGTCATCTCCCGTCGCGATTTCACTTCTGAGAACTATATTTACATTTGGATCCTCTTCACGTGGCTTAGACCTCATCATCTGTAGGTTTTGAGTCGACGGAGGTGGCAGCACCCCTTTTTCACATATCCTAGCGATCAGCATAGGACAATCTTCCATTTCATGATCAAACAACGTCCAATACTTGCATGACGGACACGTTGGATTAGTGCAGTTGCGGGCACAGTGTCTTGGTCCTCCGTAATTGTAGCAAATCAACTGTCCTCGACCTCTGCCAAGTCCTCCTTTGCCTCGACCTTGTCCGCGTCCCTAAAATCCTTTCCATGCTACCCCTGCGCTCTGGTCAAGGGGCTGCGTTTTGGCCTGAACCCTATAAGCGTGAGTTCTATCCATCATCAATTCATAGCTCCTACAAGTACACTCATCATGTCCTACCGTCCTACAAAAGTTGCAGAACAATTGTGCCAACGTCTGTACAAACCCCTGTAGCAAGTAACCGTTATCCGTGGCATGTTTTCCAGCTACCTGACAGATAGCGCACCATAATGCAGTCCTCGCGCTAGGTACTGCTTGAGCTTCTAGCCTTAAAGGCATCAGTCCTCCTGCAATGTAGTTTGCAAAGATCGAGCAATGGTCTTTTTCATGACCCTGACTCTTGCATTTCAATCACCATACCTCCTTGCGGACCTTTGATCGAACCGTCCTGTCCTGCTTCAGAATTTTCATCTCAAGGCACAGATTCTTTAGCTGTGCATGGATCTCCTGAACTCCTAGATTTGGATCTTGCATCGGAGTTCCATGTAGTCTCATGGAAATCTCCAAGGCCTCCACTTGAGTGGTTATCTTGTGTTGCGACATCGCACTCCTTAAGTGAGGTAGTAGCGAAGCCACAAACCACTCGCGATGTTGTCCATCTGTCATATTCATGTTGGCTTCGTGGATTGTACACTTCAACCTCTGGTCTAGTTCCTAAGGCATCTCGCTTGGTTGCATCATGATTTCTTTGAATCCCATAATCAACTATGCCTCAAATTTAGGCCTACTAAATTCTTTGTTCAATGCTGCCTAGATGTCTAGCTCTCCAACATTCGGGCTATCATTATAGTACTTAATATACCAGGTTAGCGTGCGATCTTGCAGAGAACTAACCAGCATCGCCTTCTTTATATGAACATTTGTAACACCTTGAGCTTCCCATACAACCCTTACAATGAACAAGAATTGGTCCGAGTCCTCATTTCCCAAGCCTTTGAACAAAGGCAGCTTCATTGTATTTGCCATACTGAATTGCGGTGGAGGTGGAGGTGGTGCGAGTGAAGTTGGAGGTGGTGTGGGTAGAGGTGGTATTCACGGGAATCCTTGTCTTATTAACTGAATAGCACTTCGTGGAGAAACCTTCGCTATCTCTTCCTCGTCACCTTACGGAGGCGAAATCAACGGACTATACTCCATACCCTTTTTTCCTTCGTTTCTGTAAGTTTTTCCGCTTTGTGTAGTCCCAAACATCAAGGTAGCTACACAATACTTTTTTCGCACAATAGCATTTTAATCCAGGTATTCAAAGATTTCATGTACTTACCTTGCGGTCCTTTAAAAAAGCGTCGCTCCGCCTTGCTGTAGCTAACTGAGGTGTCGACTGTGAATTCAGTCACAAATCCTCCTATGACGTGATCGAGCCAATGATCAACAATATGAGCTATCTTGTCCTTATATGCTTCCAATTTATGTATTAGCTCCGGGGTCCACACAATAGGATCGTTAAGTTTCCACCTTCGTTGGCTATCTGCTAGCTTCGTCATCCACTCGTATAGCTCAATAGGGAAGGAGCATAAAACAATCTCATGGATCTCTGTATACAGGTATCTGTCCAACCACGATTCCTTTATCAGTTACGAGTTCGTGTTCTCGTGCGCCACAAATTCGGGGATCTTCCTATCCAACCAGTCTCCAATCTCCTTCTTAGTTGGATTCCAATGATATGACATCACACATATCTTATGCAGATTGTGGTCTAGGCAACAAAACCCTTTGTTGGCTTGAGGGGGCCTGACCCAGGTTCAACGTGAATTAGCCAAACAAATCCCTACACTACTGGCCCTTTCGGCATTAGCCCGTGGAGCGTGGATCGAAGTCTCACCCAAAGCAGTATGGGGCGATGATGGAACCAAGTTTCTGCACTCTGAGATGGTTGTGATGTCGTTGATTCCTTCTATCCCTGCCTTTGCACAGGTTGCTTTGTTCTAGGGCTTGCAAGACTAGCCCTCTATTCCAGCCTTCAATACCTTCACGAAAGGCTACAATTGACCTTCGCGTAGCCCTAGCCTGCTACTCAAGTGCTTTCGCGCTGCTACAACAGCGTGTCGTACAAATTCCCCAATTAACCTAAGTGATTAACTTATCTTATCAAACAGTTATAGTTAACACTGCATAAATAGATATTCGTAAATGCATTCAATTAATTAATGTATTTGCGGTCTTTTGCACATCATATAAGCACAATAAAGGAAATTCATACATAAAATATCCAGATGTATCAACAGAACAAAGAAAAATAAATTGCAGAATATCTCTCTTTATTAATATCTTCCCAGTGCTTACAGACTTTGTCCACCCTGTGCACACAGCTACAGGGGTCCATGCACTCAGCTGCGGACTTCTACCCTAGGCCTCTGCGCACTCAGCTATAGAGCCTCTACCTACACTATGACCCAAGAATTAGACTTCTTCCTTAGAGCTATTACTCTATTACATGATCTGCCATCATCCTTGTCTTTTTTACTACTTAGAGCTTAGCTCTTTTTATACAATCCCATGGTCCGAGGACCATGGGTAGGTCTCTTACAGCCGACTTTACTTTACAATACTAAGGGCAGACTACCCTTTTTGACCCATAATACCTTCACGCTCCGCGACCACAAAATGCGGAGTCTTTACAATTATATTGCAAAAATTGACTTAAACATGGGCTTTTAGCCCCAAAACTGGCCTTGGGGGATCTCACTCCTAAGATTGATGTTGGAGAATGATGTGGTAGTTTGATATGTAATATCAACATTTTAGCATATTGAGACTTTTGAGGGATTATGCCTTCGAAAGTCCCCAATATCCTGATATTTTGATATACACATTAGCAAGGCCACGTGTTTGGCACATCATCCCTTTCCATGTGATGGGTTGTGATTGGGTGTCAGAGTTGTGAGTTGGAAATCCAAGTTGGAAACTAACCTATCGGATTATTGGTGTTTTGTGAAGGTTTGAAACTATAGAGAAATTGTTGGATTTTTGTTATTCTATGTTGGAATAACACCATAGCAATGTAATAGAGCATTCAATCATGTATCAACTTAATGACATCAAATATTGTGGCCAAAAATATACTAACATATCAACGTTCAACTATACCGACATATCAACTTTCAACTATACTAATATATCATCATATCAGAGCCTTGAGGGTTTGGATGATGCATGACTTGTGGAATTAATGATATGGAAATGATTTGATATAATGAGTACTTAGTGGATGTGGACCTATGCAGGGAGGACATGTGACCAAAATTTGCCACATGACAACCATGTGGTTGTACAGATGATGAAGTGGAGCTTTAAGGGGTGAAACTTCAAAGAGACACAACTTTGTGCTTGGAGTTTGGATTCAGATGAGATTTTTATCATTGGAAAGTTCTCAAGGAGCTGAAGATGATGGTAGTATCATGAATGTGATTTGAGGAGATGGAGGAAAGAAAATTTTTGATAACCATATATTCATAATAAACCTTTAAGTTTGGGTTTAATTACACCCCACATCCCTAATACGACATTAGGGGGTTGGGTGTGTCATGAGATTTATTTATTTATTTTCATTTAAAATGTTCTTTATCCCAAGACTTAGCTTTAGGAATTATTGATGTGCTCTATAATTGGACCTATTTGCTAAAGATTTATCAATTAACTAAATAATGTGTTATCAATTCATTCATAAAAATGAACCAAGAGACAATAGAATCATTTTCATTCACCTAGCCATTAGTACCAAACAAATTGATTAGGTTCTAAACACAAGGATCTAAGAGTTACTTTTTGTAAAGTTGGCACTTGGTGTAAATCAAATAATTGCTCCATTTAGATACCCATGTTATAGAATCTTTACCATAAAATTTCCTCATATCAAACTTGGGAATTCAATGGCTACTCAGTATCGAGTTGAACATCCAATGATGTAGACCTTGGAGTAGTGAATAATCATGATTTTGGGACTCAATATTTATGTTTTGTACATTTTTCATGATTTCCTTGTGTCCTAATGTGACCTTTAGGGAACCTCTCATCTAGGGTATGTTTGATGATGGATACCATGAAATTTTGTAATTGTTCCATCTTTTTATCCATTTTTTTATCAATGGAATCTGTAATTATACCATATTTTGTTCCAATTCCATTTTAAGTAATTCTAGAAAATGTGACAAATCAACCTTTTTGCAACATAGTAACCTATTTCATTAAATTGGTTCTCCAATTTGGGTAGTTGGCTATGTATTGCTTCACTTTCTTCATGAGTCATGGTTGAGATATTTCGAGTTTTAATTGGGACATAATTTTTTACAACACCATTTGCCACATGGGATAACAATATTATTTATCTATAGTTATTCTATATTTAACTTTACCACACTTTTTGAATCACCCAAATAGATCCTTTAATCAAATTTTTGTTTTGCATATTGATCTTGCACTTGATATAAATATGAAATTCATTCTCCTTTGGCTTTGAAATTTTGGTTTATAGTATCCCAATGTGCATTCATTGTAATGCTACATGTTTAACTAAATTTTGATGTTCTAAGAAAGGCTATGGTAACTTTCCCAAAACTTGTTATGTCGATTTCAAAATAACAAACTTGTACAACTTTTCATATATTTAATTTTTTTGATGTACTTCTAAAATTTATAATGTAAATAGTATGCTTTATACTCTTTCCAGATGAATCAATGACACTCACTCTGGACTTTTATAGATTTAGATATAACTATTGTATTAAGAACCCTTGGTTGCTATTAGTTTTATAACTAATCAAAAACCCCAATTTCCACAACTTGTATTTTTGACATTATAGTAAATAGGAATCAGAAATGTATACCATAAGTACTTTGATTTGTATTCTCAGTATTTCAAAATTTTCAATATTTGAAACATTACAGAAAGAACATTATGGCAAACATTCCAAGATGACTTGTTTAAGATTAATTCTATGACTAGTCAAAAATCATAACTTTGATAGGTCATACCTTAGAATAGCGTAACAAGCCAAAGCTTAAAATTGTTTCAAGTACTTAACTATGTTTATTAGTCTTCCAAAATTTTCAAAGTATGAAATTCACAAAAAAATTATATTTAAAATTCCAAAACTGCTCATTGGAAAGACCAAAACCCTATGCTCATATGCTTTGATACCAAATGTAATGCACGAAATACCCACATAACATTAAAAGAAAAAGTGAAGTGACTCCACACATTGAGAATGAGAGAGAAGAATAAATGTGAATAAATGTGACACTTTTTTTTAGTAGAAACCTTTCTGATTACAATAAAATATGTATACAAAATGAGATGATTAAATCTTTTATATATATACAAGTAAAAGACAAAAGATACAGTTAAAGAATCTAACTAATGTAATAAATCAATACATAAAAATTCATCTAAAGGTTAAAATTAAACACTCAATTAACAATTTATCTCTTGTTATTAGTTTTTTTTTTTCTTTACATACCAGGGTTTTAATGATTTTGAATGGTCTTGCTTCTAATACCCAAGTATCCTTCATGTTTATCATTATTTTCAACTTGTTGACATAAGTTTTCAAATTTGATAATTTCTCATCCAATATACTAACAATCTTTGGTGATTTTATGATTTTTGATTTATTCTACCAATTGTTTTGGTGATTTGGTTGATTTCTTACAGTTTACCAACGATTCTTATTGTCCAGTGCATCTATAACCTTTTTAATCTAAATTATCTATAAGTCCTTGAGCAAGAAACAAAACATTTAAATATTTTTTCATCAAAATTATAGGTTATGTTTGAGATTTTTTTTTCTTTCAACTAAGTGGAGCTTAGGCTGGTTCCAACCCCAACGTTGAATGGAAGAACAATCTTCCCACTAATGGAATGTTATCGCCATGACCGCTTGGATGCCTATTAAAATAGTTTAATTCTCCCAAAAATAATTTCCATCCTCAATCCCATAAAGTTTGAATCTAAACTTAATAAAAACCCACAAAAACTTGGAATAAATTTGCCATCATCACTTCAAGATCCACAAAACATATTTATGAAAATTTTGTATTACATTGTCTTAGACTCAGCTGTGAAAAAATAGTATTAAATTGTCTTGACTCTGCTAAAAGTAGTTGAATAATTTGTAACATGTTTTATCATTGTAACACTAATTTTTTTGGCTAACATTTTTGTGAGAATTTTGTAGTGCATTGTCTTGACTAAGCTAAAAGTGGTTGAACTATTTGTAACATGTTTCATCATTTTAACAGTAATTTTTTTTTAACTATTTGTAACATGTTTCATCATTTTAACAGTAATTTTTTTTTTAACACAATCATTGTTTTACCAAAGAATCATGAAATTGGATGGATTTGGAGTTTTGAAGAATTCCCTGTTTCAGTGTTAAACGAGGGTTTTAAGCCAGGGCGAATGAGCTGATTTTGGTGTAACAGTGATTTTTGAGAATGAGATGATTTTGGTGTAACGAGCTTCTCTGGATGAGAGCAACCATTTTCCCTCCTGTTGGATTAGGATTTAGGTATTTTGTAATGGACAGTAAGCGATGAGCTTTCTAGGATTTTGATTAACTATTGGACGAGATTTCAAATACTTTCCCCTTGAGAATGCGGCTATACATTTTCGGAGGCATTTGGCGATCTGTGTGCACCATGCTCTTTTGTAGTTGCAGGTTTGCATTCTCTCTCTCTGCTGCATTTTGTAATTAAAAATGGTGTTACTAATGAACTGTAGAAAAGTATTTAGCAAGGTAACAAGAAAAATTAACCCCTGTATGTGTTTTTATTTTTTTGGTAAGGTAAGGCTTAACTCAGATTATATATGTATGCGGAGCCTTAATTCAAATCCATTCGTACCTTAAGATCATGCCATTGATATTATTCAAGGCTTACCAGCACACCATAAATAACAGCTTTCTGGCTCTAAGTGTTTTCATGACCAAACACTAACCAGTAAGATCATGCCATTGATATTATTCAAGGCTTACCAGCACACCATAAATAACAGCTTTCTGGCTCTAAGTGTTTTCATGACCAAACACTAACCAGTAACAGGAACCTACACAATCACGGGCCAGAGAAAACGAAAATCATGAAACCAACAACCATCCATTTATTCCAATTTGAAAATTTTCAAAACCGAGTTTGAGTTGCTCCATTCAAATTTGCCAAAGTGAGTTCAGTTGCCATCCTGAGATTCGAACCCAAGAGCTAGAGCAAGTCTGGCTCTCCATAAAAGCCAACAGAGCTACCTGCCTGAGTAGCCCATCATATGATAAAGAACATTCCACATATTTGTAATCCTAAGCTGTTAGGGTCAGAGAGAACCCTATCATCCAACTGCCCAGACCATATTAAGTTAGGTGTAATGGTTAAAATGAACACAGATCAAACAAACTTGAAGCGTTGAAAATCATAATGAACCCACAGAACCAAAATGCATTATCTCATTAAAAAGGAGAACTTGGAGAGGAATGCAGAAAACCATAAACAAATCAAACAAATTTTAACCATAAAAAACCCTAACAAACTACCAAAACAAAATGACATTACTAACCCATGTGATACATTTGCAGAGGTATATAGAAATACCAGTTTAGTTTGCAGAAGTGGATGAGATGAGATGATGGAGGTTTATCTCTCCAGGCAGCTCTGTAGCCTCCGTGTGTTTGGGCTTCATGGGATCAAGGGTCATAGTAACCCAACCCATGAGCCACCACATCTCTCCTATGAGAATGTGTTTAAGTGCTGAATGGATTTGAGCATATGCCAGCAGCATATGCTAAAGCATTTAAGTGGTGAATATATTTGGGCATATGCTAAAGCATCCAACTTTATGGCAGTTGTCAAAATAATGAATCATGTAGCACATACCTATATACTGTAATTTTTTATCCCTACAAATGCCCACCACCAGCGTGCCTTCAAAGCACAATACTATCATAAGTGTTTGACAGTAGTGCCTGACTATGACATTCGCGATTGAAGCACAAACATTAAAAGCTGAAGATCCCTTGAACTTAATCACAACGGGATGTCTTGTTTGTCTTTACGCAGAACAGTGAGGTTCATATATAGTAACTCAACCCATGGGATGTCTTGTTTGTCTTTTCGCAGAACAGTGAGGTTCATATATAGTAACTCAACCCATGAGATGGAGATATTGTGGTTGAGCTGTATTCTTAACAATATTCTTTTGAAATTTTCAAGTTCCTATAGATTTTGCAAAATATATGGCATGAGAATTTTATGTGAGGACAATCCCTTGTACACACAGGCAAGAAGAGTTCAAAGTTGAGAGTCCCCTATTGGGTGGGTCGAATAAACTGTAACTTCAACATATTCCTTCTTTGATTCAGCATCCTTGGTCTCTTCCTGCCACTCATCATCAAAGTTGCTTTCCACACAGCATCCTTGGTCTCTTCCTGCCACTCATCACCAAAAGTTGTTTTCCACTCATCATTAGTGTACTTCAACATAGTTATTGGCCATATATGTCTCTCTTATTGTAAAAGTGCCTCAACATGTCTAGCTGAATGGATGAAAGAAATATATGACACTTAAAATTTTTGCCCCTTTACCAGTCCACTTATAGTTAGTATTTCATGATTTGTTTTGGTTATAATCATGCATTGTAAAGTATTTCTTTGTGGGCATGAGCTTTGTTTAGAAAAGTTATATTGCTCGGTCGGATTATAGGAAGGATTTACTTTCTTGTTCAAAGCATTTAGATATGATCAAATCATTTGCGAAACCTGTCTTAAAGACTGATCAATTGTGTAAATAACATTTAATATTTATCAATGTGGCCATCTGCCAAGTTATGATGTGATCACCTTTTGTCTTCACTATTGGATCTTTAGTTTGAATCTCAAACCGACAATCAATCCCATGGTTAAGTATCGGTCATCTTACAATGCATCCCACAACTAAGTATTGGTCATTGTTATGTAATCTTATGGCTAAAATAGGAAAGCATTGGAAGGCTAATGCTAAGTAGCATTGCATAAGATTTACATTTGCTTTAAATAAATACAAAATCTTTTCTTTAGACTTATTAAATTAAAAACTAAAGTTTATCATGTCCCCACTTATGTTTAAATTACCATCTTCATTTAAATTTGGGTGAAATTTAGTTTATCATGTTGCCTTATATATTTAAATTACCATTCTCATATTAAATTTGAGTAAAGTTTTTTTTACATTTTAGAAATCTTATTTGGAATTTTAAAAGTATTAGGTGGTTTGGAATCATGATTCAAACTTATTGTTTTAAAATTTTAATAAATATATATAATTTCATCTTATTTAAATTATTAGTTCAATTACATAGTTTTAACTGGTTCATTTACTAAAATTGTAAGAATTTTTTTTAAAAAACACATCATTTTTGTTAACCTCTATATCCCTTATCAAATGTAACCATGTCAATATTAAAATCAATGCTACCTACAACATTTTCTCTTTTATAAGTTAATGTTCTATTAACTTTTTTTTCTTTTAACTTTTTTTCCTTTTACGAGTTAATATTTCATCATCTTGAACATGAATTCCTGGTTTTTTTATAATTGAATGGATTTTCATGGAGTTTTTAATTTAAAAGAATTCTTTTGGAAAAAAGTAATGGTTATTTGTTTGATACGGATATGATTTTTATTTTTTTTCTTACAAAATGTTAAATGTTAAGTACTTGAGTTTTTTTAAATAGTTTTGTTCTTCAAATAATACAAAATTTATTTGAATAGTGTTTGAAGTTGATTTGGATTCATCTTGGTGAAATCTTTTTAATGAACATAAACAACACATTTGATTTGATGCCTTATTAATCACCTTTGAGTATAGTTGTGTTAATAGTTAAATTTGCGTGAGAAGAAAATAATTAAAAGAAAGTATACATAATAGTAAGAAAAAACATAGAATTACTCTAGAAAACCCCAATTGGGGAAAAACTAGTCAACAATAGATCTATTATCGTATGGCTCAAAAACAACCAATATCCTTGATTTAAATGCAACCAAGCTAGTCAACAACGTGGCCCCGACCAATACCCTGACCAACATAGTCTTCTATTCAACTCTGACACATTACAATGGAGAATCTCTAAGCATTTAAAATGCTTTAGCTGCATGTAATACCATGGGATTAATACCATGTGCCACCAATACCAGGTGCCCAAAATAAGATTGTTGATCTAACAACCTTGACTCTTTCATTGGGTCAAGTTTACCTAATAATCCCTCCTTTAAACTTGACGGGAGAAATTCCTCAAATACAATCCCCAGAACCCACATGCTCTCCCCCTTATCACTCTAGGCAACTAAGTCACCATAATCGTGTTTGTGTTTGAATTCGGCAACAATGAATTCAAGAAAAAATCATCATATCTAAAATATTTGATAACATTCGCCATTAAATTCAAGTAAGTATATATATATATATATATATATATATATATATATATATATATATATATAGAGAGAGAGAGAGAGAGAGAGAGAGAGAGAGAGAGAGAGTACTTAATTAATTATATAATTCATATTTTTAATATATAAAATAATAAATATATTAACTTATTAAATTTCATATACATATAATTTATTTTATTTTATTAATTAAAATTATGATATAAATATAAACTATGAAATTATTATGTTTAATAAATTGCTATGATATAAATTAACATTATCGTTGCTAGCATTAATCACAACCATTTCTTGTTTGAACACATTATTATCTTGGTCCTCAACTCAAATCACATTGCAGTCATTTTTGGACATCATGTAATTTGCAACCATACCATGTCGATATTCATGAGTAACACGTTTCAAATATTCCGTGAGCCATCCATTTGCTAGTATGTAGAGGTGGGCCGGCAAGGAAAACCATTTCTCCAATGTACTAACAACTGACAATATAGGGAACCTTGAGACTGTAAAAAATATATTATCTAATGATGACTCCATTCAAAGGAGAACTAAATTGGTTGAACTTAATCGAATTTGTGTGGTCATCGATTAAATGTGGTGAACTTTGAATTTTATGCTTAAAATTTAGCAAATACAATAACTAACCTTGACACCATGGGTACACATGACTTACTAGGTCTTGCAGTCATATGCCCATTTACATATAGTTTACAAATTTTATCTCCAATTTATTTTTTTAAGTTAAGCTTCCATCCTCTCACCTGCACACTTACTCACATGAGGTGTTCTCCTCATGTTGCTTCATTACAACCAATATCAAAATCTAATGTCATCTCAATGAAAGTCATTAATGTGTTGCTTTAAGTCCTTTTGTTACTTGACCAAACACTAAAGTTATTTCTTCACTAAGTATCCATCCTCTCACCTACACACTTACTCACATGAGGTGCTCTCCTCATATTGCTTCATTACAACCAATATCAAAATCTAATGTCATCTCAAGGAAATTCATTAATGTGTTGCTTTAAGCCCTTTTGTTGCTTGACCAAACACTAAAGTTATTTCTTCACTAAGTATCAACTTCTTTTCATCCCTTCATTTGGCTCTAATACCACTTGTTAATAATTAAATTTATGTGAGAAGAAAAAAATTAAAAGAAATTATACATAGCTAGTGACAACACACATCAATTACCCTAGAAAACCCCATCCAGGGAAAAATTAGTGAACAATAAATCTATTATCTCTATAATGGCTTAAAAGTAGTCAATATCCTTGACTTAAATGCAACCAGGTTGGCTGACACTTTAAGTGAAGCTTTTGCTCAACTTTGACACATTGCAATGGAGAACCCTCTAGTATTTAAAAGGATTTAATTGCATGTAATACCATGGACCAACAATACCAGGTGCCTAAAACCACAACTATTGACCTAACAACCTTGACTCTTTCATGGGTCATATTTACCTAACAAGTTGAACACTATATATGGAATTTAACATCTTTATTTAGTTGATATTGATTTAATGATTTTTTATTTATTTTTGCATGTTATAAGATTTAGTGAGTGTGTTCACTTTTATTCCAATAATATTGTATTATTATTTTTCTAATACCTATATAATTTTTTTTTTTACAATACTAAATATTGTATAATATTGCATAGAGGGCAAACTCTAGGAAGGTAATAAAGTGAAAGTGTTATATCCATATAATGGTTTTATTCTCACATTGGATGAATTCACTCACTTTTATAATACATGCACTGACATAAGTCCTAAAGATGGTGACATCAATATTATAAGGTCACAAGTAACATCTCCCTTCAATATGAAGATAAACAAATGATCCAAGATCTTTTCTTCGGTGATGTTAACATAATTGCATAAAAGAGCATGTAAAAACCATAAATGTGACTCTTTAAGAAGAAGCAACAAAAAAGACAACGGACCAATGTTTGATAATGAATTTCGCCTACAATGGATGAGCTACGTCTTTGGGCTAAACTGCAAAGTGTAAAGGCCTCTATATTATCTTAGTGAAAGAACGACAAGTACATGGAAAAATACATCATTGTACCTCAAATATGGGAGTGACCTAAAAATAGGATGCTCAAATCCCAAATCTAACTACACCAGTGAAATTCTTGTGACATTATGAGTAAAATGAGTATAAACTCAACCAAATTTTGGCACTGTCAACTCTAGACCCCAAAGATCTCTAAGATTCCATAGCATAATATTTTGGGAATATACCTTAAGAATATTCCCTTTGAAAGCATGCCACTTGGTTTCCCTGCTTTGGGTTCCACCACCCTGTGACAATGTTATGCTCTCAGCATAGTATTAAAAATTGGCCAGCTTGAATAAAAAACCGGTCAAACAGGTCGGTTCACTGGCTAAACCAGCCAGACCGAGCAAAAAACCTGGTTAGAGGGGCCATTTCACTTTTTTTTTCACAAAACATGGGCCTAACTGGTCGTTTTATGATGGAACCGATCGGTTTATGGGTAAACCAATCGGTTCCATCATAAACCAATTGATTCATTGCCACATCACCCGCAGACCCACGAGGCCATTTTTTGGCAACTTCTAAGGTGGTTTGGAGGGAAACTAAGGGTTGTTTCCATCCAAAAACACCCCCTCCAAGCTAATAAAACGAGGTATCCCCTCATATTTGCCTCACACATCTCATTTGGAGTTTTTGTGAGTTTCATTGGGAGCTTGGAGAGTGTTGATTTTTTGTTGGAATAGTCATCTTGGAGGCTTGGAGTTGGACTTGGAGATATTTTGGAGATAGTTTGGAGTTGTTGGTAGACTTGACATCTTCAAGAGGAGGCTAAGGAAGCTAGTTTGCATTTCCATGTAAGGATTTTCAATTGAAAAAATCCATATTTCATCGTTTTCCATGTATTTAATTTTTTTATGTGTTTTATGCTACTTTGTTATCAAATCTCTAGTTCTACTCTATCAAATTTCGTAGGCTAAATATGCCCATTTGTTTCCCAAATTTATCTTAGGTTTTCCATTTTTCTTAGTTGCAATTTTTTTTTTAATGGAAGATTTCTTTACAATTTTCGAATATTTTTATCCACAATGCCTCCAAAAGCCAAGGACAGTGCATGGGCTCATTTTGATGTGATTGCTGGAAAAGTTATATGCAAATTTTGTATTAAATCTATTGGAAGTGGGGGTATTCTCAGGTTGAAATGACACTTGGATGGGATAAGAGGCCATGTAAAGCCATGTGATGCACCAAAGGAAGTGATAGGTCATGTTAAGGTAGAATACCTTACCAAGTTTGAGAGGTTTGAGGAGAATAAGGCTAGGGAGAAGGCTATCCAAGAAGAAATTGCAAGGAAGAAGGAAATTTTACAAGCCATGAAAGAGAGTGGGTATGATGATTCTGAGATTCAAGACTCCTTTTCTATCTGTTCCACCAATGACCCCTTTCACTATGTTCTTCTTGCTCTTTGGTCTTATCATCAAGGCCAACAATATAAAGGAACAAAGTGGACAAACACCCAGAGTTATTTCTCATCATTTTCCACCAATGCCTCTGCTAATCCCACTTCCTCCCAGCCAAGTCGTTAACCCATTTTCGATGAACATTGGAAAAAACAATGCAAATAATCTTCTTTTCAATACATTGCTAGATGGTGCTATGATGCAGATATCCCATTTAATGTTTCACACTCAACTTATTACCAAGCTATGTGGGACTCTGTTATAGCTACAGGAAATGGCTTCAAAGGCCCTATTGTGCATGACTTGAGGGAAACTCTTTTGTAAAAGGATATCTCTTCCATTGATGAGTATTTGGTTGAGTATAAAGAGTCATGGCTCAAAACAGGTTGTTACATCATGTCAGATGGATGGACCGATGGAAAGAACCACAATATCATTAATTTCCTTGTTTTATTCCCTCGGGGAACCATGCTTTTGAGATCAATTAATGCATCTAATAAGGTGAAGGATTCAACCCTTCTATTTGCGCTTTTGGATGAGATTATTCAGGAATTGGGGTAGCAGAATGTTGTGTAGGTCATCACAGATAATGCCTCAAACTATGTTCTTTTTGTTGTGCAGGTCATTGTTTTTTTGGATAGAAAACAAAACCCATTTGAGCCGAAATCGTTCTGAACCTCGGGTCTAAATTTCAGATCTTGTCTCGCTATATTTATGAGATATGATCTGAGGAAGTTAGGGTTTTTGCAAACTCCCGAATTACATTCCAAACAGGTGACCTTGGGACAATCGTCATAACTTTGTCTCTGAGCATAAGATTGAAATTTCGTAAGAAGGTACAGAAAGAGGATGGATTGTAGTTTTATGTGTAGAATTTTCAAATCCGAAGGTCAAAACAGTGACACGTGGCACGTCGTACAAGTTCGCTCTATTGAAAAATTATATAATCAGGTCATCTTGGGAGATTGGGCATAACTCTTTCTTGGAGAATCCAATTTTGATCAGATTGGTGGAATTGGAAATATGACTCAGAGGGTTACCGCAGGAAGAAATTTCAGACCTTGGAGATTTGCAATTATAGAGATACAATAGATTCAATATCGAGCTTCTACAAAGTGAAAAAAAGTGTGTAGTATTTTTAAAATTTTACATAAGTTTGGGTTGAAAAATTAGTTTGAAGTTCAAAGGGCATAGTGAAGCACAATTATCATTAATTGATACCGTGAAGAAAGAAAATGGAAACACCTAGTAAGCAACCAGAAATCTCTAACATGACTCATGAAGAAGAGGAAGAAATGCAACATGATATATCAAAATTACGAGACCAAGTGCAACAAAATTCACTCTCACAAAAGGTAACAGAAGCTAAGATTAATGGTTTAAAGAAAGACGTGGAAGCTAAGATGTATGGCGTAGAAGTTAATATGGATGGCGTGGAAGCTAAGATGGATGGCATGGAAGCTAAGATGAATGGCATGGACGCTAAGATGGATGTTATAGAAGAAAAATTGAAAGGCGACATGGAAGATTTGAAGATAGATTTGACTAAGTTGCTACAAGAAATTTTTACTAATGGTGAAAGGGTAGTAAAGGAAACTCATGATGAGAACAAAAGAAAGTTTAATCATGATTTCATAGACTCTAACATTGGGTTGAAGAACCACCATGTTCCAAAGATCGATATGAGGAAGTTTGATGGAAATGATCCCGTAACATGGATACTACAGATGGAGCAGTATTTTGATCTCCATAATGTGCAAAACACACAAAAGGTACGCATTGCAACTTTATATTTGGAACCAAATCAGTTTGTATGGTATCGACGGATTTTCTCTCATAAACAAATTCTAACTTGGGTAATTTTTACAGAAGAAATGATAGCACATTATGAGGATACAAAAAGCAACACTTGTTTTAGCCAATTGATAAACCTCAAACAAAAGAGTTCAATGATGGAGCACAATGAGGAATTCCAAAAATTGAATATAAGGGTAAAAGATATTCCAAAGGAGCATAGGATTGATGTGTTCATAGGGACTTTAAATGATAACATCCAACATGAGGTTCGCCTTTGGGAACCTGACTCATTAGAGAAGACATTTAGGTTGGCAAGAAAAATGGAAAGCAAAATTATGGCAACAAGGAAGCCTACCACTCACAACTATAAGGATGGAAATGTTGTTTTCCCTAGAATTCCACAACCTACAAGGTTGACACCCCAACAATTAGAAGAAAGAAGAGAAAAAGGGCTTTGTTACAGTTGTGATAGAAAATACACTAAAGGTCATAAGTGTGTTGAGAAGAAATTATTTTACATAGATTGTGAAGAGGAGTAAGAAAAGGAACAAGAAACGTCAAAAGAAGAGGATATACACCAGGAACAAACCCTAGAGAAAGAAGACATGAATCTGACCATATCATGTAATTCATTGGCTGAAATTACCACTCCTCAAACTATCAAGATAGAAGGACATAGCAAGAAGAAAAAGGTAATAGTGTTGATTGATTCGGGCAGTACCCATAATTTTATTCATTGTAAGATAGCCAAGGAATTGAATTGTTTCCTATATCCAGCACCAGAGTGTTAAGTGATGGTTGCAAGTGGAGGAATCATAAATTTCTCTAGAAAGTGTCATAATATCAAGTTATCCATGGGAGATTATGTACTGAATAGCCCAATGCTTTCCATTCCAATGAGTGGTGTTGATGTTGTACTAGGAGTCCAATGGCTACAATCCTTGGGTACAATAGCTTTTAATTTTCAAGAACTTTTCATGAATTTTGTTTCGGAAGGAAAGGAAGTTGAATTAAGAGGTATTGTAGGGAAACCAGGAAAGATAATCAACTCTAATGGAATGACAAAGCTTCTAAAGAAAGAACAATGAGGCATAATTTCACAATTATGTTCGCTAGAGGTTCCCGCATCGAAATCATCTATTTCTCCAGATCTCCAAAAATTCTTGGACAATCATTCCAAGGTATTTGAGACTCCCAAAGGTCTCCCACCTATTCATGATCATGATCATGTTATTAATTTGATTCCACAAAGTGTTCCTCCAAATATCAGGTCTTATAGATATCTCTATGCCCAAAAGAGTGAAATTGAATGTATGGTTGCATAAATGCTAGACGCTGGTATAATTCAACCTAGTCAAAGTTCTTTCTCTGCTCCGGTAATGTTGGTGCACAAGAAGGATGGATCGTGGTGCATGTGTCCGAATTATAAAGAGCTCAACAAGCTCACTATTAAAGATAAATTTCCCATTCTTGTCATTGATGAACAATTGGATGAATTGCATGGGTCAATTTACTTCACCAAGATGGATCTTTGTTCAGGATATTATAAAATTAGAATGAAGATTGAAGACATTCCAATAACAACATTTAGAACTCATGAGGGTCATTATGAATTTTTGGTCATGCCTTTTGGCCTTACCAATGCACCTTCTACATTTCAAGGTTTAATGAATTCCATTTTCAAATCCTTCCTTAGAAAATTTGTGTTAATATTTTTTGATGATATACTAATCTATGGCAAGCATTGGAAGGATCATGTTCAACATGTTGACAGGGTGCTCAAATTATTGGAGGAGAAACAATTATATGCAAAAAGCTCCAAATGTTTCTTTGGAGTATAAGAGGTGGAATATCTGGGTCATATTGTATCTCATAAAGGTGTTAAGATAGACCCTAACAAAATTAAAGCCATTAAGGAATGGAAAATCCCCACATCCATAAAGCATTTGCAAAGATTTCTCGGGTTGACAGGGTATTATCACAAGTTTGTTAAGAATTATGGGAGAATAGCAGCACCTCTAACAACATTATTGAAGAAAGATGCTTTTTTATGGACTCTAGAAGTAACGAAGGCCTTTGAACATCTTAAAGAGGCAATGTGCCAAGCACCAGTCTTAGCTACGCCAGACTTCACAAAAACCTTTATTGTGGAATGTGATGCCTCAGGAAATGGAATTGGCGTTGTTTTAATCAAGAAGAAAGATCCATTGCTTTTGAAAGTCGTCCAATCAAAGGAAAGTATTTACACAAAGATATTTATGAGAAGGAAATGTTGGAAATACTACATGCACTTAAGAAATGGCGACCCTACCTAATGGGAAGACACTTCAAGGTAAAATGGACCATGATAGTCTTAAATACTTTTTAGAAAAATATTATCTTCAGAAGAGTAGAAAAAATGGGTCACAAAGATGTTGGGTTATGACTTTGAAATCATCTACAAAAAATTGAAGCAAAATGTTGTGGCAGATGCACTCTCAAGAAAGTATGAGGATGTGGAAGCATTGCTTTGTGCCATTTCTATTATCCAACCATATTGGATAAACGAAGCAAGGGATGAATGGAAGAATGATGAAGAAGTGTGGGAACTCATTCAAAAGCTACAACAAGATCCCAGTACATCTGATACATTTAGCTGGAAAAACGATTCGTTATGGTACAAAGATTGCTTATACCTATGTCAGAATTCCAACTCAAACAAAAGATTCTTATGGAATTTCACGCCTCTCCCTTAGGAGGGCACTCGGTATTTTTAAAAACTTACCACTGTTGCGAGTGGGAACACCCTAGGATCTTAGGTTGAAAACCCCAACAGAGCAGAGGGCATACAATAGCAAGAAATGTGCAGAAAAACAATTTAAATGCTTTAATTACTGAACTGGGAAGAATTGGCCTTACCCGGAGGTCCTACGTTTGGGTCGATCACGTAGGGCTCAAACCCTCTGCTTCTTTTGATGCCTTTAAAACCTGTAAATTATCCAAGCAAAGCATATATAATAGCAGTAACAGAAAGTGTGTTCATGATATACACGTTAGATCATCTAAGAAAATGAACAATTACACATTAATATCAGATTTATAAACAAATCACAACATGGATCAATGCATAAACACGATAAATATCAGGAACAGAACAACATTTCTTTATTGATGTAAGCTAAATGAAAGGTGGAAAACTACAACCTGAGTCTTCCTCCAGCTCCAAGTGGAACCATCCTCCGGATCCATCCTATCTCGGCCTTAGCAATCTTCCTCCATCAATACACACAAGGATGTCATAAGAATGATGAAGGACATCTCAAAAGAGGAAACAAAGGTTTCCTATAACTTGGGGAGTGCCAGAGGCATAGGGATTTATTTAGACTCAATCAGGGATCAATCAACTATAATATCAATATCTCATCTCTTCTCCTCCTTTAGCCCTTCGCATGGATGTTTATTTATACTTATCCAAATTAGTTTTTTTAGTTGGAAAATAGTTGGGCCATGGGCTTTAGTAGGTGAGTAACAGGTAAAACCTGTAAACTCCACCTGAATTTAAGGAGATTTATTATTTTTAAGTGTTTTAACACATATACGTGGGTTGGGTATATATTGACTCACGCGTACATGCTTTTAACACGGGGAAAAGTAGCGTATGGGAAATAAAACATTGTTTTTTAGAATTTGGACCAAGTCTAAAAAGGAAGGGTTTCCCTAGGCCATAACCAGAGCATCAGATCTACCAAGAGTGGTAAATGTTTCTACAATAGATGCCCCCTAATATATGAGGTCATAAGGGGTACATGATGGCCGAAATGTATTAAGTGTATAGAAGGAATCATGCCGGGACCGAGGAGGAGTTCACCAGAATTCAGCCTGCCAAGCTAGCAAAAGAGATCAGAAAGAAACTGTTGTCTGAGGCAGGCATACCCATGCTCATATATAGTAAATCATGTTCGCATGCTAAGTACAAAAGCGGATCCAATATGTATACAAGTATAAAGGAACTGAAAATACATAATTGATCACCCGATCATATCCAAATAAGCACATGTCTCAATATCACATATAAAGAACTGATTAATGATGCTAAAGTAGGAAGCTGATCGCTGAAGTCATAAAGCTAATCCAAAAATTACCAAGTCAAATGGTGGAATAAATGGTACTACACTACAACTCGAGTGCCAACATATAGGATTTCATTGTAAGGAACTGCAACATATAAGGTGGATGGTGTCAACTAGCAGAAACAGGAGCAACTGACAAGTGAACCAAGAAATGTTGATGCAAACCCAAGGTCTTCACCGACCGTCGTGGTACATTTCTACACAATGGGAATAAATGATCTGAAGTCAACCATGTGAGAAATCGTTTGATTACCGGTCATTAATGTATAACGTTAACAAACACGAGACTATTCACCGATAATGATGATCAGAGCTAAAGTACCCAGTACAATCTAGCAAGTGCGAATAAATGAGTTGTAGTCAAACACTTAGAAGAATCTATCAATCGGGAAACAATGATGTTTTCCCACTATCGATAGTGAAGGAGTCTGTCATTGATGACTGTAAACCCTAAGGTACTGCCAAATGGACTCTATATCTCGTTCCCAGAGCAATGAGTTGAAGTCTATGGGAAAAGATCCGCTAGAAGGAAGGCATTAAGGCATCCTTCATCAATCTAAAATGAGTGTAACCCGTAGGCAAATAATGTGGAAATAATCAGACGAATAAAGATGTAGTAACCCAACTGAAGCACATTTCCGGCGTACACAAGATGTAGCTAGCGCACGATAGAAACCCTCTAAACCAACCAATAATGAAAGATGACATAGAGGTGTGGAATCCACCAATAAGGTTAAATTGAAACCAAGGCACTACACAAATCCCAACATGTGATAATGAAAGCTGATGTCGAACACAAGGGAAACCACTCGATCAAAGACCCATGATACTGATCAATGCTGAGCACAAGGTGACCTATCAATAATGAAAATAGGTCCAGGGTGCGGCTCTAGATCTGCGCTCAGAGAAATTTGTTGTAGTCGATAAGAGCAAGGCCCGCCAACAAGAAGTCAATGGAGACCTTCTCGAACCATCACGAGCAAAGAACCAAATAGCTGATTTGATAACGAACATGAATCTGACAACTAGGAATGACCGACTAAAAAATAGGTCAAGATACACCACAGAAAGGCTGTTATGAAACCAGCTCAAGAAAAAGATAGAAAAGATAGATCAACGACTTAAAATTCAGCCTCTTCAAGGGGGCAACCTCCTTTACATTACATAAATGAAAAATTCTTGGATGATTCAAATGACAAAACCTCCTTTCTATATATAGGAGTCTAAGGAGTCACAATATAACCCAGCCGACCTAACAATAATAATATAAAGCCACAAAGTAACAATAGAGGGATTCTATGGGGCACAGTAATAACAATATGGGGACAATAGGGGCACAACAATATTAATAAGGGGTACAACTACAATAGTAATGGGTAATCACTAGTATTATAGGGACCCAACATGCCCCTCTCCTTCAAAAAAGTGTTGTCCTCAACGCTTGAGTAGTTCTGGATGCTTTTGTATAAAATTCTCATCCTCCCATGTGGAATCTTCAGCAGATAAGTTCTTTCACTTGATAAGATACTTTGAAATTGATCGATTTCGTAGCTGTCGAGTTCTTGTTTCTATCACTGCTTCTGGTTCCAATATAATTTTTCCTTCATCGTCAAGTTCTGGCAATATTGTTTGAACTGGGAGCTTATCGCCTATAACCTTCTTTAAACATGAAACATGGAAAACTAGGTGCAATCGAGAAGCTGCAGGAAGCTCCAATTTGTATGCCATAGTACCAATCTTTTGCAACACCTTGTACGGACCATAATACTTTGGTGATAATTTATTATCCCTCTTAGCTTGCTTGAGGGACATTTGCTTATATGGTTGTAGCTGTAGGAATACCCAATCACCTACATCAAAACTTCTTTTGCTGCGATGTTGATCTGCCTATTGTTTCATTCTATTCTGTGCCAACACGAGGTTATCCTTTAAGAGTTGGAGGACTTGTTGTTGATGTTCGATGTGATGTTCCACTGCTTGAACCTTAGAATTTTCTCTTAAATATGATGTGATGGATGGTGGCTGATACCCATAAAGTGCCATAAATGGGGTCATTTTTGTTGCTGTATGGAAGGAATTGTTATACCACCATTCAGCTAGAGGCAACCATTTGACCCATTGTGTCTGTTTATCAGATACAAAGCAACGAAGATATCCTTCCAAACATTTGTTTACTATCTCAGTTTGCCCATCAGATTGAGGATGATAAGATGAGCTATGAGCTAATTGAGTACCAAGACAAGAAAATAATTATGTCCAAAAATTTCCAGTGAAAATGGGATCTCTGTCACTTACAATAATCTTTGGGTTTCCATGTAGCTTTTGAATTATTTCCATAAATGCAGTAGAAACTGTACTGGCTTTGAATGGATGTGATAATGCACAAAAGTGTGCATACTTGGTAAGTCTGTCAACTACCACCATGATGACATTATTTCCCTCAGACTTGGGTAAACCTGTGATAAAATCCATTGAAACCTCCTCCCAACATTGGCTTGGAATGGATAAAGGTTGTAATAGACCCAGTGTCTTAATTGTTTCAACTTTATTTTGTTGGCAAACCAAACATTCCGCCACAAACTTTTGAATATCTGATTTAAGGCCATCCCAAAAAAATTCCTTCTTAACCTTGTGGTAAGTTTTTAAAAATTCCGAATGCCCTCCTAAGGGAGAAGTGTGCAATTCCATAAGAATATTTTGTTTTAGCTGCGAATTCTTACAGAGGTATAAGCGATCTTTGTACCATAACGAATCATTTTTCTAGCTAAATGTATCCGACGTACTGGAATCTTGTTGTAACTTTCGAATAAGTGCCCACACTTTTTCGTCATTCTTCCATTCCTCCCTTGCTTCGTTTATCCAATCTGGTTGGATAATAGAAATGGCGCACAACAATGCTTCCACATCCTCATCCTTTCTTGAGAGTGCATCTGCCACCACATTTTGCTTCCCTTTTTTGTAGATGATTTCAAAGTCATAACCCAACATCTTTGTGACCCACTTTTGTTGCTCTTCAGAGGATAATCTTTGCTCTAAAAAGTATTTAAGGCTATCATGATCCGTTTTTACCTTGAAGTGTCTTCCCATTAGGTAGGGTCGCCATTTCTTAAGTGCATGGAGTATTGCCAACATTTCCTTCTCATAAATAGCTTTGTGTAAAAACTTTCCCTTGATTGGACAACTTTCAAAAGCAATGGTGTTGGCATTATGGCACAGGTGTGACTCTATGGTACAGGTGTTGTCCTTGATGGCAACTCTCTCTGATGACAGATCTCAGTTCAGACTTCAAGAATGAAGAGAAAATTCATATACGCAGGTTCAATAAGATCAAGTCGCGTATACACGCAGGTTGGACTTTATAAAAGTGTGTATGCGTATACACGCACTTTCATGCAAAGAAAAGCGCGTATATGTTGGAAATCTTACCTTTGGTCCATGGCAGTTAGTCCTTGGAATCTGAACCTATGATTTTGGACCATGGTATCTCGACAGACGTGTTGATCCCTAGTATTGAGTTGATGGTATTGGTTTATTATGGTTTTGGACCGTGGTATTGAGGAAGGCCTAAAACTATAAAAGAGGAAGGAGATCATTTGGCAAAGTATTATCTGAATGATTGAATATCTGATATTGTGATAGATCTGGAATACGGGTGATTGGGTTATGGTGCAGATCTAGATCTGAATGAAGGTGGAACCTGAGCGCAAGAAGGATAAGGACTATTGATGGATCTAAATCTCAAGGCTTGAACATTGGTATCTCTGTATAATTTTGATCTGTTATATGTGGCGCACTCTTGATCTATAAATCTGGGCTAACTAATGTCTGAATGCTTAAAAGAATAAATTATCCTTTATAGATCTGTACGCAGGTTCAGTGAATTAAAGGTGCGTATATACGCGCTTTCTGTGAATGAAAGACGCGTATACGCAGGTTGGGTGTGGTACAGAAGCGTATACTCGCAGGTTGATGAACAGTGAAGTAGCGTATATGTCTTGATTTATGTTCGAGCTGCTTCTATTTTATTGTTGCAGTGTTCTGGGTTCAGAATTGGTGTTTGATTACAGTTACTGTGTTCTAGGTTCAGTGATCAGAGAAGTGCTTAGTTGTTTTCAGCTTTTGATTGGTGAAAAGGAGTTTTGGTTATGCAGAAATTCTTGATGTATGATTGATGGTGCTTGTGGATCCAGTCTGAAAATTAATGAAACGAGGTCCCTGAAAGCAAAGAGAAGGTTGCAGCCTTCTGCAGGTAGGAGCCTGCGTACTAGTATCTCAAGCTAGTACAAGAACTAAGGGGGTTGGAGCTCCCTTCCAGGAAAGC
The DNA here is from genome assembly GCA_031772625.1 of Pinus tabuliformis. NCBI lineage: Eukaryota > Viridiplantae > Streptophyta > Pinopsida > Pinales > Pinaceae > Pinus > Pinus tabuliformis. The sequence goes on along the minus strand of CM062819.1, from coordinate 1,343,069,218 downwards.
TGGAAAACGAGAGAGAGTTGTAGCTCTCTGCAGGGTGCAGCCTGCGTACTAGTAAAGTCTGCTCCAGTACAAGACATTGTAAAGAGAAGTTTCTAATTAAAAAGAAGATAGAGACGAATTGCAGCAGGGGGTTTTCACCCACATTGTGTTTCCTCCTTATATCTTGTGTTCTTGTGTGTGACTGACTTCTGCTCTGCTTCACTGTTTCTGGTACTGTTTATGTGCATCTGAATCACAGATACTGACATCTGAAAGATAATTCAAATTATAAGTCTGATTTATGTACGCTGGTTTCTTTATATGTAGTTGCGTATATACGCGGGTTGTTTTAACTGAAGTAGCGTATATCATCTGGAATTTAAAAAGGAAATATTTGGCTTAATAATACTGATTCACTCCCCCTCTCAGTATTATTTCCAACAATTGGTATCAGAGCAGGTCCTTCAGAGAAGCTTGATCGCTTGAAGGAAGATCATTCATCATGAGCAACTACGAGAGGGAAGCATCAATCAGGCCTCCTATTTTTGATGGGACAAACTTCAATTATTGGAAGGTAAGAGTTACTGCCTATCTTCAATCTCTTGGTACAGAAGTTTGGGATATCATAGATACAGGCTACACTTTTCCTTCAGCTACTCCTACAGATGCGGCCGAGAAGAAGAAATATGAAACAAATGCTAAAGCAGTCAATACTCTGCTAGGATGCTTATCTCAAACAGAATTCGTGAAGGTTATGCAATATAAATCTGCAAAAGAAATATGGGACAAGATTGTCTTGAGCTACGAAGGAGATGAACAGGTAAAGCGTGCTAAACTTCAAACCCTCAGGATTCAATATGAAAATCTCAGAATGTATAATGATGAAAGTGTGGATAACTATTTCCTTTGGGTATATGAGATTGTTAATTGCATGAAAAACTTGGGTGAAGAAATAAAAGAGGCTATTGTGGTTGAAAAAGTTCTAAGATCATTGTCCCCCAAGTTTGAATCTAAAGTGTCTGCAATAGAAGAAAAAGAAAATCTACGAACTCTTACTATGTCTCAGCTACACGGAATTCTAACTGCTTATGAAATGAGGAAAGGAGGTCCATCTGATAGGAGAGAAGCTGCCTTCAAGGCTTCAGGCAAAGGAGAGTACTATGAATCAGGGCATGGGTCAGAAGAAGAAGAAGAATCAAATTTTGTCAGAAATCTTCAACGGGGTGCTGGACGGTTCAGAGGTAAGTTGCCCTTCAAATGCTTTGCTTGTGGAAGAGTAGGTCACTATGCTGCCAAATGTCCTCATAAAGACAAGATCGACAAAGGAAAGGAACCTATTAGATGGAACAAGAAACATAATGCAAATAAGAAGAGCTACTACACTCATGAAGACAACGATGGTCTATCAAATAGTGATGAAGATGAACGAGGTAATGACTATAAACTTTTAATGGCCTTTGAATATGATGATTACATGGATGCTATAGATGTGGATAGCTTTTATGATGAAATTTCTAGACTCAAGACATGTATAGAAGAAAAGAATATGATCATTGATACTCTACAATTTCAAATAGATGAAAAGGAGAAATATCTTGAAAAGTTAGAAGGTGAAATTGTTGGCCTTAGAAAAGAGATTGAGAAAACAAAGGCTATTAATCTTAAATTTGTCAAAGGATCTAAAACTCTGGATGAGATCATCAATGTACAGCGTTCTCCACTAAACAAGACAGGTTTGGGGTATAATGGAGAAACTTCTCAAGCATCCACCTCAAAGAGTTATCTTGATGCAGCAAGAAGAAATGAGCAAAAGCACAATGGAGATCACCAGGTAAAGCAGGGACGAATTACATCAAGAACAAACAAAGACTATCAGGTAAACCAGGGGCAATCCTTCTTAAGGGTGAATAAAAGCTACAACCAGCCACAGGTAAAATCTTCTCAATTTGATTCAAGAATGGATGACAATAGAAATTACAATCATTTGGCTGGTAGATTTGATAACCGCAGAAGTTTCTTCAATGGACAATGCTTCTCTTGCCATAACTTTGGTCACAAAGTAGCTCAATTTGTTGCATATAAAACAATCATGACTAGAGAAGCTCAAAAACATAGAAGTATGACAAAAAGGACCTATAACAACTTTTCGGCTCTTGAAAATGAAGTTGAATGTTCTATTTGCAATAACTTTGGTCATGAAGATTCTGAATGCAGAAGCAGGTTTCAGCAGACAAAGGAACAAGCCTCAAGCACCAAAACATGGAGAATAAAGGAACCACAAACAGAAAGATGTGGGATAGCATTTTATGCAGAGGGACAAGAAAATCTATGGTACATTGACAGTGGATGTTCGAAGCATATGACAGGTGATAAAGAAAAACTTGAATCATATTCTGCTCTAGAAAAAGGAAAGAAAGTTTCTTTTGGAAATGATACTCCTACAACTATAAAAGGAAAAGGCACTGCTCAGTTAAAAGAAAAGGTTAAAGCTAGAAATGTTTTGTATGTTGATGGATTGAAGCATAATCTTCTAAGTGTCAGCCAGATGTGTGATCAAAGAAACGAGGTGATATTCAGATCAAATGGATGTTTTGTTCGTGATCTTGATACAGGTAAAACAGTGATCAAAGGTAAAAGAACTCCAAATAATCTATACATATTTGAAGAAGGACAACAACAATGCTATCTGAGCAAGGATGATGAGCACTGGTTATGGCACCGGAGGTTGGGGTATCTAAGCTTTTCACAAATAAGGAAAGCATGCAAATATCAGGCAGTTCGTGGTCTTCCAGATATCAAAGTTCCAGACAACACCATATGCAAATCATGCCAGTTTGGAAAGCAAACCAGAACTAACTTTCTGGAGAAGGAAGGATCAGCTAGCATGCCTCTTGAGCTAGTACATACAGATACATGTGGTCCATTCAGGAAAAGGACACCTCGAGGAGAAGAATACTTGATATTATTCATTGACGATTTCTCCAGGTTTGTCTGGTTAGGACTTATGAAGCAAAAAGATGAAGCATTCGAAAAATTCAAATCCTTTAAAGCCTTGGTTGAAAATGAATCAGGATACAAAATTAAGTGCCTTAGATCTGACAAAGGTGGGGAGTTTACCTCAAATGAATTTTTCGATTTCTGTGAAGAACATGGGATAAGAAGAGAATTCTCTACAGCTAGAACTCCTCAGCAAAATGGAGTGGTGGAAAGAATGAACAGAACTGTCCAACAAATGGCTCGTGCTATGCTTGATGAGTCTGGAACTCCCGCAACTTTCTGGGGTGAAGCAGCACATGCTGCGGTTATTATTCTCAACAAAACAAATGTCCAGGTGAACAGCACTCAAACCCCTCATGAGCTCTGGTATGGTGAGACTCCTTCGGTAAAGCACTTCAAAATCTTTGGGAGCAAATGCTATATTAAAAATACTGATGAGCAACTTGGCAAACTTGAACCTAGAGTAGATGAAGGCATTCTTCTTGGTTATTCTCCACACAGCAAAGCATACAAGTGCTACAATAAAAGACTTGGAAGAATTATTGATAGCATTGATGTAGTGGTTGATGAGAAGGGATACATTCCTAGGCAAGTAAATCATGAAGATATCGAAGAAGATGAAGGCCATCCTCAAAGACAGAATGATGAAGAAGAAGAACCTCAAGAAGAACCAGAGGAGCACATAAGTATAGAAGAGAAGACTCCATCCAGATATGTTCAGAAGAATCATCCAGAATCTCAGATTTTGGGACAGAAAGAAGCAGGTGTACAAACAAGAAGAACAATTGCAGAAGCTTCAAGCTATTTGGCATTACTCTCTTCCACTGAACCACAAAATGTGAAAGAGGCATGCAAAGATGAATGTTGGGTCAAAGCAATGGATGAAGAACTTGAGTAGATCGAAAAGAACAACACTTGGGAGCTGGTTCCTAGACCAAAGGATAAGAATGTTATAGGGACAAAATGGGTCTTCAAAAATAAATTGAATGAAAATGGAGAAGTAATTAGAAACAAGGCCAGACTTATTTGTAAAGGGTATGCGCAACAAGAAGGAATAGATTTTGAAGAAACCTTTGCTCCTGTTGCAAGACTTGAGGCCATCCGAATGTTCCTTGCTCTCTCAAGCTTTCAAAACTTCAAAGTATTTCAAATGGACGTGAAATCAGCCTTTCTGAATGGAGACTTGAAAGAAGAAGTATACATTGAGCAGCCAGATGGTTTCATTCTTGGAAATGATCCAAATCTTGTATGCAGATTGAAAAAGGCTCTCTATGGTCTCAAACAAGCTCCAAGGGCTTGGTACTATCGGTTGGACAAATACCTTCATCAACAAGGATTTTCAAAAGGATCAACAGATAGCAATCTATATATAAAAATTGAAAATAACAAATTGCTAACACTTGTTGTGTATGTAGATGATATTATCTTTGGGAGCAATGAAGAAGCCATGAGTCAAAGCTTTGCCTTGGTGATGCAGAAAGAATTCGAAATGTCATTACTTGGAGAATTGACATATTTTCTTGGATTGCAAATCCAACAAAATGAAGGCGGTATTTTCTTGTCTCAAACCAAGTACCTCAAGCAGATCTTGAAGAAGTATGGCATGGAAGATTCGAAACCAGTATGTACCCCCATGGTTACAGGATGCAGCCTTAGTGTAAATGATGAATCAGCAGCAGTACATCAACCAACCTATAGATCCATGATTGGGAGTTTTCTTTATTTGACAGGTACCCGACCAGATATTATGCATGCAGTGGGAATAGTTGGAAGGTTTCAGGAAAATCCAAAAGAAACTCATCTTCAGGCAGTAAAGAGAATCTTCAAGTACCTTCAAGGAACTCAAAACTATGGCTTATGGTATCCTAGAGATACAGATCTCACACTTCATGCTTACACAGATGCAGATTGGGCCGGAAGCGTGGATGACAGGAAGAGCACAAGTGGTGGTGCATTCTTTATGGGTTCTAGATTAGTATCTTGGTTCAGAAAGAAACAGAGTTCGATTGCTTTATCTACAGCAGAAGCGGAATATGTGGCTGCTGCATCTTGTTGCACACAAATCCTTTGGATGATGCAAACCTTGCAGGATTTTCAAATCACTTGTACTCCACCTATCTCTATCTTATGTGATAATACAAGTGCAATAAGCATTTCAAAGAACCCAATCATGCATTCAAAAACCAAGCACATACCGATCAAGTATCACTTTCTTCGGGAACAAGTGTTGGAACAAAAGGTCAAATTGGAGTATGTTCCTTTTAAGGAACAAGTTGCTGATATACTCACCAAACCACTGCCCAAGGAAACTTTTGAATATCTCAGACAGAAGCTGGGAGTTGTTGATGCTTCATCCTGCTGTTGAAGCTTGTCTGTGCAAAGAAAAGTTTATGTACGCGAGTTGTATGAGGGTAATCCGCGTACATACGCTGATTTGTGCAGGTGCAGTCGTGTATATGGAGTTTCTGAAGAAAATCGACAAGGGCAGACTCTGGTTGAAGAGCATGTTCAGCACAGTAGAGCAGAGATATCAGCATGAACTCAGGGGGAGCACAGCCCTTTGCCCTTGATGACAAAGGGGGAGAATGACTTTGAGGATCTTGGGGTTGCCATCAAGTCCAAAGGGGGAGATTGTTGGCATTATGGAACAGGTGTGACTCTATGGTACATGTGTTGTCCTTGATGGCAACTCTCTCTGATGACAGATCTCAGTTCAGACTTCAAGAATGAAGAGAAAATTCATATACGCAGGTTCATTAAGATCAAGTCGCGTATAAATGCAGGTTGGACTTTATAAAAGTGCGTATGCGTATACACGCACTTTCATGCAAAGAAAAGCGCGTATATGTTGGAAATCTTACCTTTGGTCCATGGCAGTGAGTCCTTGGAATTTGAACCTATGATTTTGGACCATGGTATCTCGACCGACGTGTTGATCCCTAGTATTGAGTTGATGGTATTGGTTTACTATGGTTTTGGACCGTGGTATTGAGGAAGGCCTAAAACTATAAAAGAGGAAGGAGATCATTTGGCAAAGTATTATCTGAATGATTGAATATCTGATATTGTGATAGATCTGGAATACGGGTGATTGGGTTATGGTGCAGATCTAGATCTGAATGAAGGTGGAACTTGAGCGCAAGAAGGATAAGGACTATTGATGGATCTAAATCTCAAGGCTTGAACATTGGTATCTCTGTATAATTTTGATCTGTTATATGTGGCGCACTCTTGATCTATAAATTTGGGCTAAATAATGTCTGAATGCTTAAAATAATAAATTATCCTTTATAGATCTGTACGCAGGTTCAGTGAATTAAAGGTGCGTATATACGTGCTTTCTGTGAATGAAAGACGCGTATACGCAGGTTGGGTGTGGTACAGAAGCGTATACTCGCAGGTTGATGAACAGTGAAGTAGCGTATATGTCTTGATTTATGTTCGAGCTGCTTCTATTTTATTGCTGCAGTGTTCTGGGTTCAGAATTGGTGTTTGATTACAGTTACTGTGTTCTGGGTTCAGTGATCAGATAAGTGCTTAGTTGTTTTCAGCTTTTGATTGGTGAAAAGGAGTTTGGGTTATGCAGAAATTCTTGATGTATGATTGATGGTACTTGTGGATCCAGTCTGAAAATTAATGAAACGAGGTCCCTGAAAGCAAAGAGAAGGTTGCAGCCTTCTGCAGGTAGGAGCCTGCGTACTAGTATCTCAAGCTAGTACAAGAACTAAGGGGGTTGGAGCTCCCTTCTAGGAAAGTTGGAAAACGAGAGAGAGTTGTAGCTCTCTGCAGGTTGCAGCCTGCGTACTAGTAAAGTCTGCTCCAGTACAAGACATTGTAAAGAGAAGTTTCTAATTAAAAAGAAGATAGAGACGAATTGTAGCAGGGGGTTTTCACCCACATTGGGTTTCCTCCTTATATCTTGTGTTCTTGTGTGTGACTGACTTCTGCTCTGCTTCACTGTTTCTAGTACTGTTTATGTGCATCTGAATCACAGATTAATAACTGACATCTGAAAGATAATTCAAATTATAAGTCTGATTTATGTACGCTGGTTTTTTTATATGTAGTTGCATATATACGCGGGTTGTTTTAACTGAAGTAGCGTATATCATTTAGAATTTAAAAAGGAAATATTTGGCTTAATAATACTGATTCACCCCCCCTCTCAGTATTATTTCCAACAAATGGGTCTTTCATCTTGCATTAAAACAACACCAATTCCATTTTCTGAAGCATCACATTCCACAATAAAAGTTTTTGTGAAGTCCGGTGTAGCTAAGACAGGTGCTTGGCACATTGCCTCTTTAAGATGTTCAAAGGCCTTTGTTGCTTCTGGAGTCCATGAAAATGCATCTTTCTTCAATAGTGTTGTTAGAGGTGCTGCTATTCTCCCATAATTCTTAACAAACTTGCGATAATACCCTGTCAACCCGAGAAATCCTTGCAGATGCTTTATGGATGTGGGGATTTTCCATTCCTTAATAGCTTTAATTTTGCTAGGGTCTACCTTAACTCCTTCATGAGATACAATATGACCCAGATATTCCACCTCTTGTACTCCAAAGAAACATTTAGATCTTTTTACATATAATTGTTTCTCTTCCAATAGTTGTAGCACCCTGTCAACATGTTCAACATGATCCTTCCAAGACTTGCTGTAGATTAGTATATCATCAAAAAATACTAACACAAATTTTCTAAGGAATGGTTTGAAAATTGAATTCATCAAACCTTGAAATGTTGAAGGTGCATTGGTAAGGCCAAAAGGCATGACAAAAAATTCATAACGACCCTCATGAGTTCCAAATGTTGTTTTCGAAATGTCTTCAGTCTTCATTCTGATTTGATGATATCCTGAACGAAGATCCAACTTGGTGAAGTAAATTGATCCATGCAATTCATCCAGTAATTCATCAATGACAAGAATGGGAAACTTATCTTTAATAATGAGCTTGTTGAGCTCCCTATAATCCGGACACATGCGCCATGATCCATCCTTCTTGTGCACCAATACTACTGGAGCAGAGAAAGAACTTTGACTTGGTTGAATTATACCAGCCTCTAGCATTTCTGCAACCATACGTTCAATTTCACTCTTTTGGGCATAGGGATACCTGTACGGCCTGATGTTTGGAGGAACACTTCCTGGAATCAGATGAATAGCATGATCATGATCACGAATAGGTGGGAGACCTTTGGGAGTCTCAAATACCTTGGAATGATTGTCCAAGACTTTTTGGAGATCTAGAGAAATAGATGATTCCAATGTGGAAACATCTACCGAACATAATTGTGCAATTACACCTTTTTGTTCCTTTTTTAGAAGCTTTGTCATACCGTTAGCGCTGATTATCTTTCTCGGTTTCCCTGCAATACCCCTTAATTCAAATTCCTTTCCTTCCACAGAAAATTTCATGAAAATTTCTTGAAAATTAAAAGCTATTGTACCCAAGGATTGTAGCCATTGGACTCTTAATACAACATCAGCACCTCCCATTGGAATGGAAAGAATTGGGCTAGTCAATACATATTCTCCCATGGATAGCTTGATATTATGGCACTTTCTAGAGCAATTTATTGTTCCTCCATTTGCAACCATCACTTGACACTCTGGTGCTGGATATAAGAAGCAATTCAATTTTTTTGCTACCTTACAATGAATAAAATTGTGGGTACTTCCTGAATCAATCAACACTATTACCTTTTTCTTCTTGATTTGTCCTTCTATCTTGATGGTTTGAGGAGTGGTAATTCCTGCCAATGCATTACAAGATATGGTCGAATTCATTTGTTCTTCATCTAGGCTTTGTTCCTGGAGTATATCCTCTTCTTTTGACCTTTATTACTCCTTTTCTTCTTCCTCTTCACAATCTATGTAGAATAATTTTTTCTCAGCACACTTATGACCTTTAGTGTATTTGTTATCACAACTGTAACAAAGCCCTTTTGCTCTTTTTTCTTCCAATTGTTGTGGTGTCAACCTTATAGGTTGTGGAAAACTAGCAGCAACAACACTTCCATCTTTATAGTTGTGAGTGGTATGCTTCCTGGTTGCCATGATTTTGCTTTCCATTTTTCTTGCTAACCTAAATGCCTTCTCTAATGAATCAGGATCCCAAAGGCGAACATCATGTTGGATATTATCCTTTAAAGACCCTATGAACACATCAATCCTATGCTCCTCTGGAATATTTTTTACCCTTATGTTCAATTTTTGGAACTTCTCAATGTGCTCCATTATTGAACCCTTTTGTTTGAGACTTATCAATTGGCTAAAAAAAGTGTTGCTTTTTGTATCCTCATAATGTGCTATCAATGCTTCCGTAAAAATTGCCCAAGTGATAAATTGTTTACGTGAGCAAAGCCATTGATACCATACAAACTGATTTGGTTTCAAATATAAAGTTGCAATACGTACCTTTTGTGTGTTTTGCACATTATTGAGATCGAAAAATTGCTCCATCTGTAATATCCATGTTGCGGGATCCTTGCCATCAAACTTTCTCATATCGATTTTTGGAATATGGTGCGTCTTCGATCCAACATTAGAGTCTATGAAATCATGATTAACATTTCCTTTGTTTGCATCATGAGTTTCCTTTACTCCCCTTTCACCATTAGTAAGTATTTCTTGTAGAAAATTTGTCAAATCTGCCTTCAAATCTATCTTCAAATCATCAATCTTGGCTTCCACACCCTTTATCTTAGATTCCACGCCATTTATCTTTGTTTTTGTTAGCTTTTGTGAGAGTGAAATTTGTTGTACTTGGTCTTGTAATTTTGATATATCATGTAGCATTTCTTCCTCTTCTTCATGAGTCATGCTAGAGCTTTCAGATTGCTTACTAGGTGTTTGAATTTTCTTTCCTCGGGGCATCAGTTATCGATACTAATGCTCTACTATGCCCTTTGAATTCCTTCAAAATAATTTCCTAAACCAAGCTTAAGCAAAAATTTAAAAAATCTACACACCTTTTTTCACTTTGTAGGAGCTCAGTATTGCCTCTGATGTATCTCTGTAATTTCGGATCATCCAGTTCTGAAATTGCGACCCGTGGTAGCCCTCTGTGTCCTCTTTCCAATGCCACCAGTCTGACCCAAATTGGATTCTCTAATGAAGAGTTATGCCAAATCTCCCACAGTGACCTGATTATAGACTAATTCAGTAGAGCGAACTTGTACGACGTGCCACGTGTCCCTGTTTCGACCTTTGGCTCTAAAAAATATATACAAGAAACTACATTCCGTCCTCTTTCTGTACCTTCTTACAAAATTTCAATCTGATGCTCAGAGAGAAAGTTATGATGATTTTCCCCAGGTCACCTGTTTGGAATGTAATTCAGGAGTCTGCAAAAAGACCAACTTCCTCAGATCATATCTCCGAAAATATAGTGCGAAAAGCTCTGAAATTCGGACCCAAGGTTCAGTGCGATTTCGTCTCAAATGGGTTTTTTTTTTCGCTTCTGAAACGTCGCATAAAAAAAGTTATAGCGAAAATTCCACGATGACTTGTTTGGAGCAGCGAAACCCTAGAATCCAAAGCTCTGATACCAAATGTTATGAAACCAGCTCAAGAAAAAGATAGAAAAGATAGCTCAACGCCTTAAAATTCAGCGTCTTTGAGGGGGCAACCTCATTTACATTACATAAATGAACAATTCTTGGATGATTCAAATGACAAAACCTCCTTTCTATATATAGGAGTCTAAGGAGTCACAATATAACCCAGCCGACCTAACAATAATAGTATAAAGCCACAAAAAAAACAATAGAGGGATTCTATGGGGCACAGTAATAACAATATGGGGACAATATGGGCACAACAATATTAATAAGGGGTACAACTACAATAGTAATGGGTAATCACTGGTATTATAGGGTATAACGTTAACAAACGCGAGACTATTCACCGATAATGATGATCAGAGCTAAGGTACCCAGTACAACCTAGCAAGTGCGAATAAATGAGTTGTATTCGAACACTTGGAAGAATTTATCAATCAGGAAACAATGATGTTTTCCCACTATCGATAGTGAAGGAGTCTACCATTGATGATTGCAAACCCTAAGGTACTGCCAAATGGACTCTATATCTCGTTCCCAGAGCAATGAGTTGAAGTCTATGGGAAAAGATCCGCTAGAAGGAAGGCATTAAGGCATCCTTCATCAATCTAAAACAAGTGTAACCCATAGGCCAATAATGTGGAAGGAATCAGACGAATAAATATGTAGTAACCCAACTGAAGCACATTTCCGGTGTACACAAGATGTAGCTAGCGCATGATAGAAACCCTCTAAACCAATCAATAATGAAAGATGACACAGAGGTGTGGAATCCACCAATAAGGTTAAATTGAAACCAAGGCACTACACAAATCCCAACATGTGATAATGAAAGCTGATGTCGAACACAAGGGAAACCACTCAGTCAAAGACCCATGATACTGATCGATGTTGAGCACAAGGTGACCTATCAATAATGAAAATAGGTCCAAGGTGCGGCTCTAGATCTGCTCTCAGAGAAATTTGTTGTAGTTGATAAGAGCAAGACCCGCCAACAAGAAGTCAATGGAGACCTTCTCGAACCATCACGAGCAAAGAACCAAATAGCTTATTTGATAATGAACATGAATCTGACAACTAGGAATGATCGACTAAAAAATAGGTCAAGAGACACCACAGAGAGGCTGACTCAGGTTTACTTCCCTTGAACAAAAGCATCACTCAACTGTGACTACATGGCAGCGTATGATAACTTTGTATAAGTTTGTCATGCAGGAGGCATAAGCAAAGTCTCCATATGATTGGAAGAGATAATCAATCGGAGGAGTACTGACTCAATAACAAGGTTAAGGCTCTTCTAAGTCAAACTAAAGCCCATCCCAATGGAGGAAAGACGTTATTTTTTAGTGCTTTGTTCAAGGGAGACACCACTAACTCTAGTTGCCATAAATTATGGAAATAATGTCCCATTCCCGCTCTTTTTGGGATATAGAATTTGTTTTGTCTTTTTCATATTTATGAAGCCTAAAAAAAGAATAAAAGAATGCTATAGTACAATGGAAAGAACGAGTGGCCCAATACAGATGCACTAGTTCCTAGGAGGAGAACATTCCTATGCTCAATGCAAGGTGACAAAACTGGTTAATGACACTCAAAGGAATGTTCTTTCCACAGGTAAAAGGGTGTGTCAAGTTGCAGAGGCTAAGTGATTGCAAGGTTGATTTCGTAGAAGACATAGTCAAAAGGTGGCTTAAACACGAGTCTAAGTGAAGCCGGCTCAAGGCCAAAAGATACAAATAGTCAACATGCAATGCAGAGTACAACTTAACACAAAGGAACCTCTAGGGTATAAAGCCAGAAAATAGTGAAGAAGAAGGAGAATGAGTCTCCAACGCACAAGTCATGGTGGGACTAAAGAGGACTCCCGAGCCTACTCAATATAGTAGCATGGGCAACATATGCTAGCGAGGATCTAACTAAGATGCCCATGTAAAGGTTGGCTCTACCATCATATCATGATTTTATAAGTCGGCGAGTGAAAATGGTTTGTGAATCAAGACATGATGGGGTCGACCCTATGGAAAAACATCGTAGTATGGAGGCTAGTATGCAAAATGTAGCGGAAAGTGATATTCCCTAACCTATATGCCAGTAAGAAAGCGATACCTACCATGACAAGTCTGTAGTCATGGGACCGAAGAAATTTCTCAAAAAATCTCCAAAGTATCCTGTCAAAACAACCCATCCCAACACTCCAAGCCAAAAGGTAAAAAATTCCACCAAAGAAAAATCAACTTTAGAAAAAATAATTTTCATTTTTCAACCTATATAAGGACTTTTGGACTCACAGTTTCTCATTTGTGTTTTGAGCAATTGGGTGAAGGAGTTGTGGAGAAAAACCCAAGCAAGCTTCCTCTATCAAATTCAACCGTTCAAATTGCTTCAAATCTTCCAGGTAACCTTCTAATCATAATTTTGATAACTTTTTATGATTTTTAGATTTTTTTTCATAAATTTGATCGTAAGGAATTATTTTTAAAAAAAATCTCTGCGTACACATGGGTTGGATACATGTAACCCGCGTATAGGAAGGCCCTATATGCGACTGTGTTAATAACGAACCCACGTGTGCGCGAGTTTAAAATTTTAAACATGGATTTAATGATTCAAAACATCATTTTTTGCAGGATGACAATTACCTGGCGTGAAAGAGAGCATAGTGCCATTGATAACCAAGTGATGGAGGATCAAAACGCATTAGATGCCTTGAGAGGATGCGGTTTGTTAAAATTCTTCAAAATGTCGAACATGAAGGCAAATACTCGATTGCTTGAGCTGTTAATCCACTACTGGAGTGCAGAAGAAGATGCATTCGTGATTGATCAGATGCCCCTACGGATTGAAATAGAGGATATCTATTTCATTACAAGTCTTTCCTGAAGGGGAGAGAGGGTGCACTCAACCGGAAGGACAAGAGGTAGTCTCAGTGTAGAAGACTACGTCCGCATATATTGTCCTAGAAACCCCGAAAAGGTTGGAAGTTAGATTCCAATCAAGTATGTAGAGAGTTTATCACTGAGAATCCTACTATTTACCATAGCCAGGGTAAACGGTTATGCTGCTCTACATCAGGCTTCACGTGTTTCCATGAGCCTTGCAGTGGATTGTCTCACTACAGTCTTTGATTGGTGTACACCTCTACTAGCCAACATGAAGAAACAACTTACTTCCATCCAGAAGGGTCAAACGAAGAATTTTTGGATATGGAACAATTTTATGTTCCTTATTTTTTGAGAGAGTACCTGGGCTTCGTCCCAAGGTATTATCCACCATCAGTAGCCCAAGAGATCCATGGATGGGCAGGTGAGTTGACTTGATGAAATGACTAGGGGGCAGTGAAGTCCCTAGGACTACATTTGATGACGATTTTTTCCTTTGGTGGGAACAACAGGTCATTGCAGTCGAAGACTACCCTTATGCTGGAATGGATTTCGAGGAGATCCAGATCTAGTATTACCACCAGACACAACATGGGGTGCCATAGGTATAAATGATTTTTAATTTTTGAATTTTAAGATTTTTTTGGATTTTCAATATAAATTAATTAATTTTTTCTTTTGATGAGACAAAACACTTACAAAATTATTGATCATGACACAGATGTTGGACCAGTGAGACCTAATGGTCTTCCTCGACATAGGCATCATGGAAGAGATGTCGAAGGGGCTGTAACAAAGACTAAGAGGGTATTCCATGCAGTCCAGAGAAACTTGGTGAGGTTAACTCACCAAGTACCCATGGTAGCCATAGAGGACTTACCAGAGGAGATGCAATGGTGCGTGGTGGGAGTACCACAGGATTGGGTGCGACTATTTTGGCGGGTGGCAAATGCCTTCGTTTTCTTTCTTACTGCTCATCCTGAGGAGGATCGTTAGATAGATGATCAGATCATTTTTATTAGACATGATGATGGGCATAAGCCCAAATTTTGTAGGACATTGTCCTGATTTTGTATATTATTTTGGACACAAAAACTGTATCTATATACAGACGGTTTTATGATGATCATATATACAAATGATACTTCGATTATTTTTTATGTTTTAATGTGATGAATGAGTAATATGCCAATCCAATGCTTGATTAGCAATAGAATCTAGTAAGGAATTTTCTGATTGTGGAATATGAACAAATGTGATGTAAACAAATGATCTTTGCAATAAACACACTCTTAGAAATTGGCGATACAAATAAGGATCTCTTACCCAATAGATGTTATTCAATTGAGATAACACTAGTTGTGAATCCAAATAAACTACTAACAAATCAATATCAAGAGATATCGCCTCAGATAGTAAATTAATAACAATAGTATATTCGACAATATTATTTGAAGTGGGACTGATACATACTTCTCTCGAAACCATCAACTGGCCAGATGGATAATAAATCACTAACGTTGTGGAAGCAAGGTTCCGGGTGTGTCTATTGGCACCATCGACGAACCCTAGATATATCAAATCATCCATCAATACCTGCCAAAGCAGATAAAAAAATATTGACATCACTAAACCGATAGATAGATATGTACAATCATACAACATATATAAACAAGTAAACGTCCGGCCAAAGCCTAAGCAAAGTACTTCTTAAGGTAGAGCCCATTTCTAGGCTTCGCCAACTTGTTTCCTTCAAAATCAATTAATTCATAGGCTCCCTTTTTCAAAACTCTTTTGACAATGAAGGGACCGTACCACATAGATTTAAACTTTCCTACCCCCAAGGCATTTTTGTCTTGATTGTAGACCAAGATAAGGTAGCCTTCAGAAAAATTTCTAGGACGGACAACTTTATCATATTGAGTTTTTACCCTCTTCTTATGAGCTTCATTTATTATGGAAGCATCTCGATGCTGCTCATCAAGATGTTCCAAATGAACGAGGCGTTCTTTGAGACTAGAAGTATCAGGAAGAAGTTCAACAGCTAGTTTAAGGGAAGGAATTTCACATTCTACAGGAAAAATAGATTCCAACCTGTAAACTAGTTGAAAGGGAGTAAAAATAGTGGCAGTCTTAACTGACATTTGGTATGCCCAAAAGTGTCAGATATAGCATGAAGTGCCAATTGGATCTATCTTTGTTAATCATCCTTTGCAGGATGATTTTAAGGGATTTGTTCACGGCTTCAACCTACCCATTGGCCTGAGGATAATACGGAGATGAATGCTCCTGTGGAAGCCCAACTTGAGAGCCAATTCAGAGATCATTTGATTTTAGAAATGACTTCCATGGTTAGTGACAATCTCTTTAGCAATACCAAACCGGGAAATAACTTGATTGAAGAGAAACAAGGTCGTTGTTTCACCATCATTCTTGAAAGTACGCATAGCCTCAGCCCACTTAGTAAAGTAGTCTATGGCCATGATGATATACTTGTGATTTCCTGCCGAAGACAAATTACAAGTAGTAAAATCGATGCCCCATTTCGTGAAAGGACCGACGGTGATCACAGGGAAAAGCGGAGCTGGATGTGCGCATAGTTTCCGAGTATAAACTTGACAAGGATGTCATCTCTTGACCACTTCAATACAATCTTTGAAGATCGATGGCCAAAAGTAGCATGCATACAATTTTTTCTAGGTTGTAGCAAGATCAAATAGATGACCACCACAAGCTCCACTATGGAAATCATTAAGCACAGACTCAGCTTCTTCCAAGGTTAAACAATGTCTAAGGATTGAATCAATCCCGCGACGATATAAAGTGTCACCTATAATAATATAATTTTTAGCGAGGTGACGCAATTTTCTACGCTCATCCTTGGAAAAAGAGGGCAGAAACTTCGAAGTCTGGAGATATATAATGATATCTCCATACCAAGGATCTTGCGAGGAAATAAGAAATAGATGTTCATCAGGAAAACTTTCCTCGTAAATGATTTCTTCCTCACAAGGCAACTCTGAGATCAACTCTGCAAATACTAAAGATTTCTTAGACTTAGCTGACATGAATTTGAGGTTGAATTCTTGTAAAATGACAATCCATCTATTATATTTGCCCCCAATCACTCGCCTACTGAGAACAAACTGAAATGGATTGATGGCTGCTAAGACAAAAGTTTTTCGAAGTAGAATATAATGTCTAAGCCGCTGGACAGCATGGACAACTGCCAAAGCTAATTTCTCAATGGGAGAATAGCACGTTTTAGGACCTACCAAGCCTCGGCTCATATAGTAGATTACATGCTCACATAAGGCATCATCTTCCTAAACCAGAACCCTACCTATAGTTGATTCTACTGTAGCGAGATACAAGAAGAAATCTCTACTATAATCAGGTGGACTCAACAAAGGATCAGAGGTTAATGCTTTTTTCAAAGCATCAAAAGATCATTGCGTGAAATCATCCCATAAATATGGGACCCATTTCTTAAGCAATCTCATAAATCCTTTTGTGATCTCAGCATTATTGGCTATAAATCTCCTCAAGAAATTTGTTTTTCCTTAGAGACTCTGAAGTTGATGTATGGAGGACCGGGGAGGCAACTGAAGTATTGCCTCAACCCTGAAGGGATCTGCACGAATCCCCTTTGTCGATATGATGTATCCGAACAACCGACCAGATCTGATGGCGAAAATGCACTTATTCGGATTCAATCGGATTTTATAAAAACGACATCGTTCAAAAATCAATCAAAGATGTTTAGGATGATCAATTCTCTTTTAAGAAAGAGCAGCTAAGTCATCCAGATATGCCTCGATAATGTGCTTGATATCGTGAAAATCATATGACATGGCTCGCTGAAAAGTAGCTCTAGCATTTTTTAGGCCAAAAGGCATCTTTTTGTATGCAAATGTACCCCAGGGACAAATAAAAGTTGTCTTGTGTTGATCTTCTGGATGGATAGTAATTTGATTATAACCAGAAAATTCGTCCATAAATGAAAAAATCTCATTACCCGCACATTCATCAATAATCTAATCAATAAAGGGCATGGGGTAATTTTCCTTAAGACAAGCCTTATTTAGGTCCCTAAATTCAATGCATACGCGGATCGTTCCTTGCTTCTTGTCTATGGGGACTGGATTAGAGACCCACTTAGTTAAAGGAACAGGGTATATGAAACCCGCCTTAAGAAACTTCTCAACTTCAGCTTTGATAGCTGCTTCTTTTCTAGGATTTACCAATCGAAGTTTCTGACGAATAGGTTTTGCATTTTCATACGTCTTGATCTCATGCTGGACTATAGATGGATCTATTCCAGGAATTTCATCATAAGACCAAGAAAACACATCACGAAACTCTTTAAATAAATCAGTAAAAGTTTGAACTTCTTCAAGGGAACACTCAGCTCTAATGAAGACATTTTCAATAATGTTTGGATTCCTAGAGATGTTCACTAGAACATTTTCTGAGATAACAAACATGTTATCTTCGGCAGAAAACTGTGCTGGGGCCAAAGGGTTTAAAACTACATGAACATCACTAGTAGAAGGACTAGATAAACTTGATTCTACTTCCCACAAATGAGGGAGGAAATATGAACGATGATGCAAATCATTCCATGGTCTTTCAACACCCATCATTGCTTCTAGAATTTCTTCTTTAGATGGCAAGATAGTATCTAAGAAATCCTGAGCAGAAGTCGAATCTAGAGTCCAGGCCGGAGCCACATCCCCATCTAGCTCCTCTGGTGAAAAAGGAGTCGGATCAGAGTCTGCAGAGTTAACAATAGACTGATAAGCAATTTCTGCTGTAGACATAGGACATGCCATTCCACCAACCTGCCCCTCATCTAATGTGGTGGTAGATGAGGGTAAGGGCCAAGGATCCAAAAAATAATGAGTTCTAAAGAACTCTCTTCGAGAAGGTTCCTTGGAGGATGAAATAGCATTAATTCTAGTTGTAGGAGCAGGAAGATCAAAGGTACCCATTAAGGAAGAGTACATTCCAACTCCTAAATTCTCTATAGGCTACTTGGGATTATCCACTAATGGAACAGTAGACTCAGAAGATGCGTGGGAGTCACCTAAAGAATAATCCATCTGATCAACCTTTACAATTCTCCCTTCATGAGGAAAACAAAGGATGCGAAATAACGACGATACAATAGCATCCATCTCATAAATCCAATTCCTGCCTAAAAGGAGGTTGTAATCCAGATTCGCATCGATTATTTCTACTTCAATATTTACCACCTTTCCCCCAACACAGATGGGAAAGGCTAGGATAATCCCGTGTGGCCTATGAGAATGACCATCAAATGATGTCAATAGAGTAGGTGAAGCAATCGCTTGAGGCGATCGAATAGCCTTCCAACGTGATATAGACATTACACATGTGGAATCTCCCTCATCGACCACAGTTCGAAAGATATTGGTATTTTGATATGTAGTCTTTATCTGGAAATCCATATGATGTGGGTGTGTCTTCTTGATGTTTGACATATCGAACGTAAGCACAAGAGAATTTTTTGGATCAACTTCTCCGATCGTAGTGAGTAATGCAGTCCTTTGTGTAGGGTATGACTGCAGTACCTCTAACGCTGACATAGCACAAGGACTCTGAGCCAGATCTTCTACAATCGAGTAGTTCTGGGTTGCCTTAGCATTAGGGTTAATGGTCGAGCATTTTGCGCCTTTCGGCATCTGAGGTATAGACTCAACAAAGGGCCTCTCAATATGGAGTGGATTCTCTTCCTTCTCCTCCATTCCTGGATGTGATCCGAAATGTGGGTTGCCTAGTCCTGGTGAAAATTAGCTAATAGCTCAGTTCCAGCATCATAACAGACAAGCAACTGAAAATGGTTCAAAAATATTGTAGCCAAGTCACCGAAATAAGCGAAGGTGCCCCTTGGGAGTTCAATGTACCACTTAGTCGCGTTTCTAGTTAGGGTAAGTTGGAATAATCTCAACTTGATTGAATTATCTATCAGTGAGTTTAACAAACACCATAAGTGGAAAGTGGTTACACGATCACCCGGATCTTCACCAATCTTCCCTTCAAATTTAGTTATATCTAAGGGAAGTTTGGTTGGGACTGGAGGCCAAGTCGAATTATATCTAATCGTATCATCAGTCAATTTAGAAAGATCTGGAAAGTTTAACGTTGCCAAAAAAGGTAGTCGTGGAGGACCCAAAGGATTCCACCCGGTCTGGGCGGAATTCCCAACATTCTGAAAATAATACCCTAGATTTGTGAAGGCACCAGGTTGCCTAAAGTAATTTGTAGACCCACATGAACCATAAGGAGTTCCTTGTGGTCCAAAAAAAACTGGAGTTTGACCAACTCCTGCCGAAAAAATTCCGTAGCCAGTGAAATTGCCCCCTAGAGAGGTGTTAAAAGGAGAAGAGAGCCCTTGGTAAGGGTTCCATGCATGAGCATAGGGAGAAAATTTCTAGAATGAACTGATAGAAGAATACAGTATATTCCCCCGTTGGCCAAAATAGAATTGATTCCCAGCTCCAAGTCCACTAACTGTAGAGTTTGTCCTACCTTGAAAAGGATTATAACTTTGACTCGTAGAGGGAAAAGGCACTGATCCTAAAGATGGGTTGGAATGTGGTATATGACCACTCCCAAAAGGGAAACCCTGAAAATAAGTTGACCCACTTGCCATGGAAGTCATAGACGTGGAGGTAGCTAATGGAAAACTTAACGGAACCAAAGGAATTGTGTTGGTCAACATTCCAAAAGGGAAAAAACCAGTGCTAGAGGCAAAAGCTTGGGTGCCCCCACTCGAAGATGGAATGGAAGTAGAGCCAAATATAGCAATTCTAGGAGTAATGGAAGATATGGAAATTGTTCCTCCTCCTTGTACGGATACAGGAGTTTGCATACTAGTAGCACTCATGGTGGATGCCATGCTCCCAATAGTGGTCATCGAAGGAAAAGATCGAAATAAACCTGGGCTTGAAGGCCTATTGGTTGGAGTCTCGACATATAATAAAACGTCCGGGTGATCGGGAGGAAGAGGAGAATTAGGAGTCAAAAGAGACTCTGGAAGCTCTTCGACCTCAATAACGTCTTCTGACTGGAAGAGGACTCTATAAAGGACTGGAGTGTTCCTCTCCAACTCTCTACTTGTACCAGGTCTATCCTGTAAATCAATAACTCCAATCGGAGGATCAATCTCCGTTGCGTATGCTACCACTGATTGAAAATCACTAGCAGAATTTCTCCTATGCCTTCGAGGAGAAGGCTCAGCACTCGTAGGTGAAAGCCCATGAAGCCTCCTAGACCGATGAACTGGTCGATCAACCACTTTTAATTATTTTTAAGAGATCTAATTAAAGACTCAAAAAATTTGTAAAGCTAGGCCAACTAGGAGAAAAGAGCACTCTCTAAAAATCCCTAAAGATACAGTCAATCAAACTACTTCCAAGTATTTTTCTCTGGGTGACGAGGACCAAATACCAAAATTCAAGGAATCGAAAATCAAGGACCTTCCTAAAATAGTCTGGGGTAATGACGACCTAGGCCTACTAGTGCAGGTAATAGAAGCAGTTACACTGACCTCCAGACAACAACCTTTTCCAGTGCAAGCACCCAAGCTTCGCAAGGGTACCCTCCAAAAGTACTGATGAATGTGATGCAACGTCTGCCTCAGGTGCCACAGGATTCCCCTCCACAACCACCTATGTGATCCCTAGGAAAGGAAACTATGGGCACCAGTTCGTATCAAAAGTCGGGTGGAACAGTCGTGAGGTGGGATCCAACAAGCAAGAAAGGGGGTATGTCTCTTCCTTATCTTCACTCTTGCTCGTTCTTGACTCCCAGTCACGGATATTTCCCGGCCTTTTTAATGACATTGGATTTCACTCGTTATTCAACTTTTGTGTTTGACAATTTGAGTGGCCTTGGAGAGTTAACTCTCCACTCACCTATTCCAAGGCCCTAAAAAACTTAAACTTGTTGGTGTTTGTTAATGAAAAATTAAAAAGTTCTGGTTCTTTTTATTAAATCACTTGATTTCAAAGGGTTTTGTTTTAAGTCAAGGGTATAACGAGAGTGAATCTGATGATGTTTTTGACACAAAATAAACCAATAGAAAGTTAACTATATGCATGTAGTTATTTTCTTTCAATGAAGAGGGATTTCTACTTGGTTCTACGAAAAACTTATATAATCAAAATATTTTTTTTCTTTTCTTTTCATAAACACTCCACACACACTCAAAATCTAAAAAAGACTAAGACTGCTTATGATACAAACTAACCTAATGAAAATTTAAATAACGATCCAAGATCCTATGAATACTCATATTATAAGCAAATGTGCTCCTTTATAAATCAATAAGCCAACTTGACAATGAAGAGGGCACAAATTAAAAACAAATTTCCCTCTAAACCCAACAAAAATAATTGAAAAAATTCACAATCGCTCAAAGTCAAAACAAATGAAACCAAAAAACAAAAAGCTTGGAAAGAAAAAGAA
Source organism: Pinus tabuliformis (assembly GCA_031772625.1). Taxonomy (NCBI): domain Eukaryota; kingdom Viridiplantae; phylum Streptophyta; class Pinopsida; order Pinales; family Pinaceae; genus Pinus; species Pinus tabuliformis. Next base: position 1,343,047,304 of record CM062819.1, on the reverse strand, counting down.
AGGCAAAAGCTATGTTTTTGTCTTTTTCTTTTAAACAACCAAAGAAATTTTCGAGGTCACAAAAAGAACTACTAAATTCCAAAGATCAAGAAACAAGCACAAAGAGTCCTTATACCTTGCAAGTTATAAAACTCATTAATAAATGAAACTGGAAATAAGATGGACTACAAATTTGTACAAACTGATCTGAACAGTAGCAAAAGACTTCAGCAAACTGACAAAATTTCAAAAAGAACAACTCTCAAGATTGCCAAAGAGACACTAAAAAACACGAAAAACAATAAGGTCAACCAAAAAGGAAAGCAAAGCAAAGCAATTTGAAATCTAGGTTATAAACAAAATCAAAACCAATCTCTTATTCTGGAAAATCAGAACATCCAAGAACTTCAGACAAAAGCCTTGAACCCAATACCCAAACCAAAACCTTACTCAAAAAGAAATCCTAGGCTAACTAGGCTTTTCACTGAGAAGGAGATTCGAAAACGAAAACTTGTAAGAGAACAGAGTTCTACAGACAGTGGATGACCAAAAAATAGCAGAATTCACCAGCAAATAGACCTAACTAGGCAAACAATTTTGAAAAAACAATTCAAAATTATGTATCCTATTGGGAGCGGGATCCCCCAAGGGAAATTTTGGGGCTAAACGCCCATGTTTGAGTTAAATTTTGTAATAAAATGGTAAAGTCTCCACATTTTGTGGTCGCAGAGCGCAAAGGTGTTATGTGTCATAAAGGGTAGTCTGCCCTTAGTTTTGTAAAGTAAAGTCGATTGTAAGAGATCTACCCATGGTCCGCGGACCATGGGATTGTATAAAAAGAGATAAGCTCTAAGTAGTTTTGGAGATATAGAATGATGAATAATGTAAGAGAGTCATAGCTCTAAAGTAAGAAGTCTATGTCTTGGGTCGTAGCGTAGGTAGAGGCTTTGCAGCTAAGTGCACAGAGGCCTAGGGTAGAAGTTCACAGCTAAGTGCGCGGACCCCTGCAGCTGTGTGCGCAGGGTGGACAGAGTTTGTAAACACTTGGAAGATATTAATAAAGAAATATATTCTTGAATTTTTGTGTCTTTGTTTTGTTATTGAATCTTGATATGTTATGTATGAATTTCCTTTATTATGCTTATATGATGCGCGAATGAATACAAATACATTGGATAACTAAATGTGATCAAGGATATCTATTTACGCGGTGTTAACTTTAATTATTTGATAAGATAAGCAAATCACTTAGACTAATTGGGGAATCTGCACGGCACGCTGCCATAGCAGCGCGAAAGTACCTGAGTAGCCGGCTAGGGCTACGCGAAGGTTGATCATACCCTTTTGCGGAGGTATTAAAGGACAGAATAAAGGGCTTGTCTTACAAGCCCTAGAGCGAAGCGAACTGCGCAAAGGTAGGGATAGAAGGAATCAAATGACATCACAACCATCTCAGGGTGTGGAAACTTGGTTCTAGCATCCCCCCATACTACTTCGGGTGAGACTTCAGTCCGCGCTCTGAGGGATGATGCCGAAATGGCCATTAGTGTAGGGATTTGTTTGGCTAATTAACGCTGAACCTTGGTCAGGCCCCCTCAAGCCAACAAATGGTTCCATTGCCGGGACTGAAATTTGCATAAGAGATGTGTAATGTCGTATCACTGGAATCCATCTAAGAAGGAGATCAGAGACTGGTTGGATAGGAAGATCCACGAATTCACGGCGCAAGAGAACAGAAACCCATGACTAACAAAGGAACAGTGGTTGGACAGATACATATATACAGAGATCCATGAAATATTTTTCTGCTCCTTCCCTATTGAGCTATACGAGTGGATCACAAAGCTAATAGATAGCCAAGGAAGGTGGAAACTTGACGGTCCTATTGTGTGGACCCCGGAGCTAATACAAAAATTGGAAGCATTGGAGGATAAGATCACCCACGTTGTCAATCATTGGCTCGATCGCGTCATAGGAGGATTTGTGACTGAATTCGCGGTCAACACCTCAGTCAGCTACAGCGAGGCGGAGCGACGCTTTTTCAAAGGACCGCGAGGTAAGTACGTGAAATATTTGAATACTTGGATTAAAATGCTATTGTGCGAAAAACGGGTTATGCAACTACCTTGATGTTCGGAACTACGCGAAGCAGAAAAACTTACAAGAACGAAGGAAAAAAGGGTCCGGAGTATAGTCCATTGATTTCTCCTCCGCGAGGTGACGAGGAAGAAATAGCGAAGGTTTCTCCACGAAGTGCTATTCAGTTAATAAGACAAGGATTCCCGTGAATACCACCTCCACCCACACCACCTCTAACCTCACCACCATCACCTCCAACTTCACCCGTACCACCTCCACCTCCACCACAATTTAGTATGGCAAATACAATGAAGTTTCCTTTGTTTAAAGGCTTGGGAAATGAGGACCCGAACCAATTCTGGTTCGTTGTAAGGGTTGTATGGGAATCTCAAGGTGTTACAGATGATCATATAAATAAGGTGACACTAGTTAGTGCTCTGCAAGATCGCGCACTAACCTGGTATATTAAGTACTCTAATGATAACCAAAATGCTGGAGTGGTAGAAATCCAGACATCATTGAATAAAGAATTCAATAGGCCTAAATCTGAGGTGCAGTCGATTGTGGGATTCAAAGAAATCGTGATGCAACCAGGTGAGACACCTTGGGAACTAGATCAGAGGTTGAAATGTACAATCCCTGAAGCCAACATGAACCTAACATACAGAGAGTATCGTGAGTGGTTTTTTGCTTCGCTCCTAGCACACTTAAGGGTTGTTCTGTCGCAGCAGAAACTAACCACTCAGGTGGAGGCCTTGGAGATTGCTATGAGACTACATGAAACTCCGATGCAAGATCCAAATCTAGGAGTTCAACAAATCCATGCGCAGTTGAAGAATTTGTGCCTTGAGATGCAAAGTCTGAAGCAGGACAGGACAGTTCGACCAAAGGTGCGCGAGGAGGTATGGTGCTTGAAATGCAAGAGTCAAGGGCATGACAAGGACCATTTCTTGGTCTTTGCGAACTATATTGCAGGAGGGGGACCGATGCCTTTAAGGCTAGAAGCTCAAGCAAGACCTAGTGTGGGGCCTGCATTATGGTGCACTATCTGTCAGGTAGCCAGAAAACATGCCATGGATAATTGTCACTTGCTACAGAAGTTTGTACAAACGCTGCAACAGTTGTTCTGCAACTTTTGTAGGTCGATAGGGCATGATGAGCATACTTGCAAGAGCTATGAATTGATGATGGATAGAACTCCCACCTATAGGGTTCAGGCCGAAACACGGCCCCTTGACCAGAGCGTAGGGATGGTGCAGACATGATTTCAGGGGTGCGGACGAGGCCAAGGCAGAGGAGGACCTGGCAAAGGTCGAGGACAGTTGATTTGTCACAATTGCATAGGACCAAGACACTATGCCCGCAATTGCACTAATCCAACGCGTCCGTCGTGCAAGTATTGCACGTTGTTTGATCATGAAATGGAAGACTATCCTACGCTGATAGCTAGGATATGTGACAAAGGGGCGCTACCACCTTTGCCGACTCAAAACCTGTAGATGATGAGGTCTGAGCCACGCGAAGAGGATCCAAATGTAAATATAGTACTCAAAAGTAGAATCGTGACAGGAGATGACAAGGGGAAATAGCCAGAAGATAGTACATGGGTTCGCAAAGCTTCGGTGAAGGAGGCTGAGTTCGATTTGGAGCGTGCACGTGAAACCTTCATGGAAGCTAAGAAGAGCTTCATTGAGGCCTCCACCTTAGGAAGCAAGGATAAGCCCGAGCAGGAGATGGACCCCTCTATGCTCACAAATTTCCTAGAGACCTGTATGAAGTTACTGCACGATAGTAAGGCTATGAAAGGGTTGCAAGAGCTCATCAATAGATGCACTGGAACCGTGCCAGGTGAGCCATGCGTAGTACGAAAGATTGGCAAGCATAAAACAAGGACGGGACAGAAGATGAGACTGATCGCGCAGATAGGAGAGTATGAGATGGATCAGGTTATTTTGGACCTGGGGTCAGACATGAACGTCGTACCGAAGTAGACTTGGGAATGGATGGGGAGACCCACACTGCAATGGTCTTCAATTCAGCTAAGAATGGCCAATCAACAAAAGATCATCCGCATGGGGCGACTGTAGGAGGTGACTGTGGATATTGAGGGGGTGAGCGTGCTGGCTAATTTTGAAGTCATAGAGATAGTGGATGATAACGATCCCTATCCTGCGCTCCTAAGAATTGATTGGGCCACTGATATGAATGGGGTAATCAGTTTGAAGAAGCAGAAGATGATCTCTAAGAAGAATTCACTATGCGTAATAGTATCTCTAGATCCTACTGAGGGATCCCACTATACGGAACCAGTCTTTGATTATGAGAGCGATGACGATTTGGAATGTATCTATAAAATAATGACGCGAGCTCAAGATTGGGTGAATCCCACCACAAATGGAAGAATTACATGGAATCGCGAGAGTTCCTGCACTTCGAACTTTGATGAAGAGTTAGAGCACTGGTAGAATCAGTTACATGAAGTAACTATGCTAAATTGCAACATGATGACCCGATCGTTGCGCTGTGTGTCCTTGGAGGTAAGAAATTTTCCTACTTATGATGGCCTAAATGAGCTAGATATATTTTTGGATGCATTTTAAAGGGAGGTACCAGAAAAGCAGCACTTCCGGGCGTTGGACTGGGTACTGCGTGCTATGCCCGCAAGATGGTGGGGTATGCACAACGGAAGCTTTGATGATTGGCACGAATGTAGGAGAATGATGAGAACTCACTTTGGGAAGTCGAATATGTGAATGACAGACAAGTATGATGGGAAAGATGATCCGCACGTGCATTTGGCCAAATGGACCCAGGCTTATGGAGAAAAGCCCCAACCTGAGTGGGTGCACTTGTTCTGTCACACCCTGGATATTGTCCCGATGAACTAGTATGTAGAAACCAAGCTCCACCATGGGACAGGTGAATGGGATATCCTACACGAGGGATTCATGATGACATTCAGTTTTGATAATGGGTTTGACAGTATTGATGAAGTGCTACAAGAAGTGAAAGCAACAATATTTAGGATATAGAAGAATCCTTTAGACCTGATCTAGCCTGAATGGGCTACTCAGTTGAGTCCAGCGCTAGAATGTTATAATGTATCTACTTAAGAAGAGGACGAGGATCCGTGAAAGATTAATATTCCAGAAACAGAAGGTCGCCGCGAGGTTCAATGACCACAGATTAAGAACCCTGATATAACCGCGTCATTGAAAACAAAACAAGCAAACATTAGTACAAAGGCAAAACCCAAATTCGTGAAGATTGGAGACTAATGGGACAACGCGACTGTGGATAAGGTCACTGAATTGCTCCAAAAATACCAAGATTTATTCCCTACCAAGTTTACAGATTTGAAAGGGATAATTGGGGACCTAGGAATGATGAAGATTACATTGAAACCTGATACAAAGCCAGTTAAGAAAAGGCCTTACCATCTCAATCTGAAATATAAGGAAAAGGTCCACTTAGAGCTGGAGAAGATGCTTGCGGCAGACATCATTGAGCATGTGGAAGAATCTAATTGGGTAAGTCCAATGGTGGTATAGGAAAAGAAGTAGAAGGATGAAATAAGGATATGCGTGGATCTTAGAAAGCTGAATGATGCTTGTGTACATGATCCTTTCCCGTCTCCTTTCACTGATGAAGTGTTGGACAATGTAGGTGGCCAGGAAGAATATTCCTTTAGTGATGGGTTCTTTGGGTACCACCATATCAAAATCGCGCCGGAAGACAGGAGCAAGACAACCTTTGCAACTGAGTGGAGTTGTTTTCAGTACACTGTAATGTCGTTTGGATTGAAGAATGCGCCTGCGATCTTCTCACGTGTAGTTGTTGTTTTGTTCAAGGAATTTATTCATAAGTTCCTAGAGGTATATTTTGATGACTGAACTGTGTTTGGGCTGGTTACGCCATGTAGCAAGTTTGCGCCTAATGTTGGATACCTGTCGAAGATACCAGATCGCGCTCAATCTCAAGAAGTGTCTGTTTTGTGTTCCTTTTGGGAACTTGTTGGGGCATGTGGTTTGTAGACAGGGACTGATGGTAGACCCTGCAAAGATCACGGTGATACTAAACTTGGAAGCGCCGAGGAGTGTGAAACAGCTGCGTGCTACTCTGGGACATACGGGATATTACAGAAAGTTTATCAAAGGCTATGCCTAGATCACCACGCCTATGGAAAAATTGTTGAAGAAGGATGTCACATTCTGTTGGAACGATGTTAGGTCCCTATACTACTAGTGTAACCCCTTATTGTTATTAGTACAACCCCCTTATTATATTGTTGTGCCCATGTAGTCCCCATATTGTTATTATTGTGCCCCATAGAAGCCTACTATTCTTATTATTGTGCCCTTACATTATTATTGTTATGTCGACTCTCATTATATTATGACCCCTTAGACTCCTATATATAGAAAGGAGGTATTGTCATTTGTATCGTCCAAGAATTTTTCATTTGTGTAATGTAAAAGAGGTTGCCCCCTCGAAGAGGTTGGTCTCTAAGTCGTTGATCTATCTTTTCTATATTTTTGTGAGTTGGTTTCATAACAAATGATGACTGTAAGAAGAGATTGGATATATTGAAAGAAAATATGGTCACTGCGCCAATTCTAGTCTTCCCGGACTGGAAGAAAGAGTTTCATGTACATGTCAATGCGTCATGTATAGCACTAGGAGCAGTACTGATACAGGCTGGTGAAGAAGGTTGGGATCATCCTATCACATTCACAAGCCGAATATTATCCAAAGCAGAGAAGAACTATTCCACCAACGAGCGCGAAGGGCTAGCCATGGTGTATGCGCTCAAGAAGTATAGGCACTACTTGTTGGGAGGCCATTTTAAGATGTATACAGATCACTCTGTGTTAAAGTACATGGTCAAGAAGCCTGTGTTGGGGGGGGAGAATCTGCAGGTGGCTCTAATTGTTCCAGGAGTATGATTTTGAAGTTATTGTGAAGCCTAGACGACTGAACGCGGGACCAACCCATCTGTCGTGCATCGAAACAGGGGAAGAGCCCACTAATTTGGAGGAGGGATTGCCTGATGCACAACTATTTTCAGTGCGCATTGCGGATGGTCATTTTGAGGATATAGTACATTTCCTAATGACAAGTACTGCACCAGAAGGATACACTGTCCAACAGAAAAAGGAATTAGTGGTGTGCGCGGAAAATTTCTTTGTCATTTCTAGGAATCTGTACAAGATGGGGACAGATGAGATATTGCGACAGTATGTACCTGAATTCCAAAGAAGCAGCATCCTTGCAGATGCTCATGGGGGTGCCGTGGGAGGACATTATGCAGGGAGAGCGACCGCACACAAGATTCTACGCACAGGGTTGTGGTGGCCAACCCTCCATCAGGACTCAAAAGTATATTGCAAGGTGTGTGATGTGTGTCAAAGGACTAGCAGGCCATCGCAGAGGGATGAGATGTCTTTGAATCCACAAATGACATTGCAACCCTTCAACAAGTGGGCGATAGATTTTGTAGGCCCCATTCAGCCACAAGGAAAGACAGGAGCAAGGTACATCATCACCGTGACGGAGTATTTGAATCGTTGGGTAGAGGCACAGCCGATGAAGGATTACATGGGCATGACTACCACGAAGTTCCTATTTGAGCATGTACTAACACGATTTCGCTATCCAAAGATCTTGATGAGTCATCAAGGTACGCACTTCCTGAATGAGACGATCAGCACGCTGACAGAGGAATTTCAAGTATACCACCAGAAGAGCATGCCTTATCACCTGCAGGCTAATGGGATGGTGGAAGCATTCAACAAAGTGCTCGAAAATGCGTTGACCAAGGTTTGCAATGCTCAGTGAAGTGATTGGGACCTACGCATACCTGCAGTATTATGGGCTTATCGAATGACATGCAAGAAGTTGACTGGACAGACCCCCTTTAAGGTGGTCTACGGGGTTGAAGCGGTAATCCCTGTGGAATATGTTGTGCCTAGTCTGCGCATAGAAGCGGCTCACAAGTATGGTGGATCACGGAGCCCTGGAGGAAAGGCTCGAACAATTGGATGAACTAGAGGAAGAAATATTTTTAGCTGGATTTCACCAACAGGTCCAAAAGCAGTGCGAAAAGGCATGGCATGATCGACACATCAAGTTGTGCACATTTAAGGTAAATGACCTTGTTTTGTTATATGATGGTAAGTTTGATAAATTTCTAGGGAAGTTTAGGATGCACTGGTTAGGGCCTTCTGTTATTAAGGAGATTACCGATGGAGGAGTGGTACAACTGGTCAAATTGAATGGAGAACCCTTCCTCGGAAAGGTGGATGGCAGTCGTTTGAAGCCATACACCAGTGGTCTGGCCATGTGACTAAGTGAAGGTAGCACAGTCTTAGCGCTCTAGGTAGCTGAAAGGAGGTGTGGGACTATAAAATACATTGCTAGGGTTGGGGATCTGTGTGATTGGAAGATGGTACGAAGCAGGGGAGTGTCATTGGGTCCGCGGCAGCGCAGAGGGAGCTACGCTACCCAATGAGAAATTGCACAGGTCGGCTGGAAAGTGACCGTTAAAGTCACTATTCATGAAAAGACGACAGAAGTGAGGCCAAATGGAGCGGGTGGCCGGCATTTAAGATGAAATTTATGGCTTAGATCCTTGAAAATCTGCTACCAATCTGACATTAATGAACCGATTTTGGGGGGAACGGTTGGATTTGAATTCAAAATGCCCTATAAATTACAAGTGGTTGTCCAACAAGAAACACTTGGCATTTTGAGAATTGAGTTGTTGAGTTCTCAGGCGCATATGAATCGTGAGCAATACGAGCTTCTGATAGCTACTAAGGTATTTGAGACTTTGCCGATGAAAACATAGGAATTCTTACATAAGATCATGTCCGCGCCCCTAGAGGTTATAAATATCGAGCATGTAGTAGAGGAGCCAACACAGGAAATGGACATAGAAGCAGAAGTAGTTGCTCCAGAAGTAGCTGAAGTATTGGCAGAGGTCCCTAAGTCACTGAGAACGCCGAGACCGAAGCCAACCCCAACCAAAGAGACTATGAAGGACAAGAATGGCAAGCAGCCTGCCATACCGATGGCATCACCAAGGAGAAACCCACCAAATCCCACTACACAGGAGAAAGGCAAGGCTATAAACCTAGAAACAGAGGAGGAAGATATCGAAGACATCCCGATGGACAATGAGGATGTGGGAACATAAGTGGATGAGGTTGAAACCCAGGGTGCACACCATATTACACGGTTGCTAAAGTATGTCCCTCTGTGTAAGCCTAAGTCCAAGGTCCCAAAGGACATTGATGAGAGTAAGACTCCCCTACAAACCCCTCTGCTACCGGATGAAATTTCTTTCGACGGTCCGTGTTTGGCACGGGTGCTGATATTGAAGCTTGAAGAATGGGACTTGGCAGACCACGAGAAGTTCTCGCACCTTGCAACTGAGCAGCTGATGCGATGCATCATAGAAAAAAATATAGGAATGACCATGTTGGAGCCACGGAGGTGGCTCAAAGGAGTAGAGAAGGCAGGGTTGCTCAACCTACTCTAGGTGTCACACTATAACCGCACCCCAGTGACAGTTTTGGTCATCAAGCAGCTGCTGTGTTTGGTGCATGATGGGTGTCTGTGGATGGAGGAGTTGATACCCATCACAGATATGTTTATTCACCGCATAACACGCTTGTTGTATACAGGTGAAAATCCAGCAATGATCTTTGGCGGCAAGGGTGGCGAACAAGCTCTTGTAGAGTCAATGAAGGAAAAATTCAAGATGGTGAAGAAGCTGCGTGGGTACGCTATCTCCAACATCTGTGACCCCGCTATGAATGTAGCAACACAGATCGTTGTAGGGAAGGTGATGCGGAAGTGTCGCACCGATGAGGAGTCGGCACCTGTCGTTACGCTCGTACAACAGTGCATAGAAGGACTCCAGTTTAACTAGTCAAACTACATTTGCGAAGAGTTCCTCACGAATTGTCACAAAACACAAGAGCAAAGCAAGACATTCCACTACGTGTGGCTCTTGCTGTTTATTATTCTAGTAGCGTGGGAGCTACCAGAGGATAGCCAGTTCCCTTCGGTCGTGCCAGACCTTCCTGAAGCAGCAAAGTATGCTTTGTTGTGGGCGACCAAGGACGCGCAACAAGTTCGGAACAACAAGATCTTCTGGATCTTGATGGAAATGAATATCAGGATGGCCATCAATCACAAGTTGCGATTGTCACCCACGATGTACGCCAACCTGCAAGGCTACGTCGAGTTTAAAGTTGATTTCCATCGAGTATCAATCAGGGCACAGAAGGACCCTACACAGAAGTGGTACGACTTACCGTATCTGGCCACGGATGATGCCATCGATGCGGTGCTCAATCAATGGTCAGCGGAGTGGCGCACTACCACAGACTTGGTGGTGGGTGGCATCAAGTCCGTCGTGTAGAAGAATAAGGAGGAGGCCAAGCTGAAGATGGCACAGTTGGTCAAAAAGAGGAAAAAGGAGGTTGCTGAGAAGGTCTAGGCAAAACACTGAGACAAGCAGGGAGGTAAGAAGATAGGTGGAACATAGCATGGCTTTGACAAAGGCGCTCGGTTACCTTCACCCGAGATAGAAGAGGAAGAAACATAACAACATGGTGCAAACCCTTAGGAGACATCCGCCTACATTAAGCACCCAAGAGAGTTGGAAAAGGGGGGTTCCAGAAAGAAATCCAAGGCGACCAAGACCTCGCTAGACCCTATCACATTGACGGAGGGCAACTTACATGATATCGGTGACATAGTCAGAGATGTCATCGCAGAGGCCCTGCAACAATTTGAACCGTAGTAGCAGATCATACTAGGGGCTATCCAAACCGGGTTGCAGGAGTTGCAGACCCGCGCATCGTAAGCTAGTACGATGTCTACCAGCTTGGCCATCGAAACTTCAGAGGCTGCTGATATGTTGCTCACGAAGGCTTCCAGTGTGATAGTGTTGCCGGATGGAGCACTGAACATGGACAATGAGGTTGACAGGCCCACTGTCAGCGCCTTGAAGGGAGTTGGGCTAAACCTGGTAGCGCTTCCGCGCGAAGCACTCCACCTCTTGCAGGATGGAGTAATTGCAGAAATGAGGGCCCGAGAGCACCATGCCCTCTAGGTGATCAGCAAACATTAGATCAACAACGAACAGATGGCCCTACAGAGAAATGCTGCCATTGCCACTGAGACCGAGGCAACCAACCAGAGCAAGAAGATCATGCAGGTCATTGAGGAGGCATGTAGAATGGTCCTAGAGTTGGCCATTCCGGAGGAAGAGCCAGTCGAGGTACGCATCCATAAGTTGGCCACAGGGGTGCATGACACTCGGACTGAGATGGTGCGGGTTTAGCTAGAGTTGAACCTACAAATTACCGAGTTACAGTTGAGGGCCCAGCCCTCCACACCGCCAGAAGTAAAGGAACAACGGGCGACCGCTGTCACAGAGGTAGTCGTGGCGGTGGAAAGTGCAGTAGCAGACTGCACACAGTTGTTCAAGCAATCATTTGAGGTCCTAACAAGTTTGCAGGAGGACCCAAATATATAGAGGCTAGAGATGGAAGCACGCGAGCTACAACAGCGCTACGATGAGGTCAAGGGCACAACGTGAATTATCACGCTGACATAGAGGCTAGCCAAGTTGTAGGAGCCCAGGCAGCTGAAGGAACAAGTGCACGTAGCGCTGCACAAGGAAGTAGTGCTGAAGGCGCGACTAAAGCCCTGGTTGGAGGAATCTTACACAATCACAGGAAATGTTGAAGGCAAGCTTGTGACTCTGCAAGTGACGCAACAAAATCTTCAGGCTGACAACACAGGAGCAATGGCCGAGAAGACAATGGAAGATGCAAAGCAGGCGGCAACTTAGTGCACGGCTGAGGTAGTGATCATACGGGTTGAGCTGGATGGGCTTCACGCAAAGATCTATGCGCCTACCGAGTGACTCGAGGGTGAGTCACGATGTTTGTGTTGGGGGCCTGTTGGGAGCAGGATCCCCCAAGGGCAGTTTTGGGGCTAAAAGCCCATGTTTGAGTTAAATTTTGTAATAAAATGGTAAATTCTCTGCATTTTGTGGTCATGGAGCATGAAGGTGGTATGTGTCATAAAGGGTAGTTCGCCCTTAGTTTGTAAAGTAAAGTTGGCTATAAAAGATCTACCCATGGTCTGCGGACCATGGGATTATATAAAAAGAGCTAAGCTCTAAGTAGTTTTGGAGATATAGAATGATGAATAATGTAAGAGATTCGTAGCTCTGAAGTAAGAAGTCTAAGTCTTGGGTCGTAGGATGGTAGAGGCTCTGCAGCTGAGTGTGCAAAGGCCTAGGGTAGAAGTCCACAGCTGAGTGCGCGGACCCCTGCAGCTGTGTGCGCAGGGTGGACAAAGTTTGTAAACACTTGGAAGATATTAATAAAGAAAGATATTCTGCAATTTCTGTGTCTTTGTTATGTTATTGCATCTTGATATGTTATGTATGAATTTCCTTTATTATGCTTATATGATGCGCGAATGAATACAAATACATTGGATAACTGAACGTGATCAAGGATATCTATTTACGTGGTGTTAACTTTAATTATTTGATAAGATAAGCAAATCACTTAGACTAATTGGGGAATCTGCATGGCACACTGCCATAGCAGTGCGAAAGTACCTGAGCAGCCAACTAGGGCTACGCGAAGGTTGATCATACCCTTTCGTGGAGGTATTAAAGGACAAAATAAAGGGCTCGTCTTACAAGCCCTAGAGCGAAGTGACATGCGTGAAGGCAGGGATAGAAGGAATCAAATGACATCACAACCATCTCAGGGTGCAGAAACTTGGTTCCAGCATCCCCCCATACTGCTTCGGGTGAGACTTTGGTCCGCACTTCGCGGGCTGATGCCGAAAGGGCTAGTAGTGTAGGGATTTGTTTGGATAATTAACACTGAACCTAGGTCAGGTGCCCTCAAGTCAACAGTCATCCAAAAAAGAAAGAAAAGCAAAGCAATTTGAAATCTGGGTTATAAACAAAATCAAAACCAATTTCTTATTCTGGAAAACCAGAACATCCAAGAACTTCAGACAGAAGCCTTGAACCCAAGACCCAAACCAAAACCTTACTCAAAAATAAATCCTAGGCTAACTAGGCTTTTCACTGAGAAGGAGATTTGAAAATGAAAACTTGCAAGAGAATAGAGTTCTACAGACAGTGGATGACCAAAAAATAGCAGAATTCACCAGGCAACAAACCTAACTGAGCAAACGATTTTGAAAAAACAATTCAAAATTATGTATACGCGACTGTGTAAAGACACAGAGGCATGCACACGCATTTCAAACACAGGAAACTCACGTATACGCGAGTCTATTTGAGGAAACTAGCATGTATATGCAACTGTACCCCAAGAAAAGTGCGTATAAAAGACTCAATCAAGAAAAACAAAAAATCAAGGCCTGATCTAGAAGATTAGACTCAATTGCTGGGAAGCTAATAATTTAATGACACTATAAAAATAAGCAATCAAGAAAACAAACCCTGATTGAGAACAAACAACCCAAACTAGGAAAAACAAGAATGTTTTCCCCAACGGAGTCATCAATTTCTGTTGTGGGTGGGAACACCCTAGGGTCTTGGGTTGAAAACCCAACAGAGTGGAGGGAATATAGTAGCAAGAAATGTGCAGACAAACAATTTAAATTATTTAACTACTCAACTGGGAAGAAGTGGCCTTACCAGGAGGTCCTACGTTTGGGTCGATCCCGCAGGGTTGAAACCCTCTACTTCTTCCGATGCCTTTAAAGCCTGTAAATTATCCAAGCAAAGCATATACAACAGTAGTAACATAATTCATTTTCATGATATACACATTAGATCATATAAGAAAATGAACAATTATGCATTAATATAAGATTTATAAACAAATCACAACATGGATCAATGCATAAACACGATAAATATCATGAACAAAACAACATTTCTTTATTGATGTAAGCTAAATGAAAGGTGGAAAACTACAACCTAAGTCTTCCTCCAGCTCCAAGCAGAACCATCCTCCGAATCCATCTTGTCCCGACCTCAGCTTCCTCCATCAATACACATAAGGATGTCATAAGAGGGATCAAGGACATCTCAAAAGAGGAAACAAAGGTTTCCTATAACTTGGGGAGTGCGGGAGGCACAGGGATTTCTTCAGACTCAATCAGGGATCAATCAACTATAATATTAATATCTCATCTCTTCTCCTCCGTTAGGCCTTCCCATGGGGGTTTATTTATACTTCTCCAAATTAGTTTTTTTAGTTGGGAAATAGTTGGGCCACAGGATGTAGTAGGTGAGTAACAGGTAAAACCCATAAACTCCGCCTGAATTTAAGGAGATTTATTATTTTTATGTGTTTTAACACATATATGTGGGTTTGGTATATAATGACCCACGTATACACGCTTTTAACATAGGGCAAAGTAGCGTATGATAAATAAAACACTGTTTTTTAGAATTTGAACCAAGTTTGGAAAGGAGGGGTTGCCCTAGGCCATAACTAGAGCATTAGATCTACCAAGAGTGGTAAATGGTGCTATAACAGATGCCCCCTAATATATGACATCAGAAGGGGTACATGATGGCTGAAATGTATTGAGCGTATAGAAGGAATCATATTTAAGAGAAAATTCTAAGGTTCAAGCAGTGGAAGATCACATCGAGCATCAACAACAAGTTCCCCAACTCTTAAAGTATAACCTAACTTTGGCACAGAATAGAATGAAACAACAGGCAAATCAACATCACAACGAAAGAAGTTTTGATGTAGGTGAATGGGTATTTCTTCGACTACAACCATATAAAAAAATGTCCCTCAAGCAAGCTAAGGAGGATAATAAATTATCACCAAAGTATTATGGTCCGTACAAGGTGTTGCAAAAGATTGGTACTATGACATACAAATTGGAGCTTCCTGCAGCTGCCCGAGTGCACCCAGTTTTCCATGTTTGATGCTTAAAGAAGGTTATTGGTGACAAACTCCCAATTCAAACAATATTTCCAGAACTTGACAAGGAAGGAAAAATCATATTGGAACCTGAAGCAGTCACAGAAACAAGAACTTGAAATCTATGAAATCAATTAATTTCGGAGTATCTCGTCAAGTGGAAGAACTTACCCGCTGAAAATTCCACATGAGAGGATGAGAATTTTATATAGAAGCATCCAGAACTACTCAAGTGTTGAGGACAATACTTTTTTGAAGGAGAGGGGCATGTTAGGCCCCTATAATACTAGTGATTCCCCCATTACTATTGTCATTGTATCCCTTATTGTTATTGTTGTGCCCCCTATTGTCCCCATATTGTTATTATCGTGCCCCATAGAAGCCTGCTATTGTTATTGTTGTGCCCTTATATTATTATTGTTATGTTGGCTTTGATTATATTGTGACCTCTTAGACTCCTATATATAGAAAGGAGGTTTTTTCATTTGTATCATCCAAGAATTGTTCATTTGTGTAATGTAAAGGAGGTTCCTCCTCGAAGAGGCTGATTCTAAAGTCGTTGATCTATCTTTTTTATCTTTTTGTGAGCTGGTTTCTTAACAATGGGATACATTTATGAGGCTATGGATCAATCAAAGCAGAAGATACAGGTAGCTTACAAGGAGAAGTTAGATAAATATGGGCATATATGGGATATCATTGATAATAAACGTAACAATCAACTCCATCGTCCTATACATGCAACTGGGTATTTTTTAAACCCAAAGTATCATTATAAAGCTCGATTAGGAGATATGCAGGTTGGGGATGTCAGAGATGGATTGTATGATTGCTTGGAGCGCATGGTCCCTAACCATGAAAACTAGTTGGAAATGAAAACATAACTTACTTTTTTCAGTATGGAAATAGGTAACTTTGGAAAAAACTTGGCAAAGATCGCAAGAGATGTGGATCAACCATGTAAGAAATTCCAATTTTTTTTTCTTTTAAATTTCAATTGTTTACAAATTTACAATTCAATTTGTCTGTAAATACTTGTAAATAAGTAAGGAAAAGTAAGGAAATAAACTAAGTTACTAATTAATGTCTTTTTCTTTGAATCACATTGGTGGGAGTCATTTGACGACCAATTTCCTCAATTGCAAAAGTTTGAAATTAGAGTCCTCGACTAAACTTGTAATGCTTCAGGTTGTGAGCGGATTTGGTTTGTTTTTTAGCACATACACACGAAGAAGAGAAACTGTTTGGAACATGTTGTAGTGGCTACAACCACCCTCCAAAATTTTTCCTTAGCCCGTTGTGGAGTCTCCCTACCAACCTTTCATAGCACCATGTCTTGCTTTATCAAGTACACAAGCTTCAGTGTTTTTCATGCAAAAAGGTAGCCTATCGAGAATAGCTTGATGCATTCCCCTCACAGGTTGTTCACTCGAACTTGGTCCAGTTGTAGGCTGAGCAACTTCCCTAAGAAAATTGCGCATTTCTGGAGTGAAACCAGCCTTCCCTCTAGAAATTGCGCAATTCTGTTTGGTAGCCCGCTGGGCTCCATAATTATGCAATTCTGCCAGCGAACACTCCCAGCAGAAATTGCGCAAATTTCCCCAGCAGGGCTGCTCAGCCCAGAATTTTCACAAATTTGGGCAGCGGTCAGCTGCTTTGCTTAGAAATTGCAGAAACCTCCTGGGCAGTCAGCCCAGCTCCCAGCCAGAAATGCACATTTTTCTTAAGCAGTTGAGCAGCTGCTTGCATGAGCAGTCTGGTTGATAAGTACCACCTAGGACAAAGGAAACTTAACTTGCATGCATGCATGATTTTATCTTCCCAGAATAGCAAAATGAATCATGGAAAAGGCATCCCATGATTCAGGGAGCTATTTTTAGCAGTCAGGGGGGTTACATGCAAAGTTGTTTTAGAAGTTTCCCTCCAAGTGTCGTTTTTTCCTAGATTTGTGGCATGCGCATCATGAGCTCAAAATTATTTATTCGATGCATCAGAGCTCATTCTTTCACATTTATCTTGGAGCTCTGACATCCCACAGCACATCCAGGACTCTTTGACACATCTGGCTCAGCTATTCACGGGTAAGTGGCCTCAACTTGTCTTTTTCAGCATTTTTGTCGCTTTTTGTGTATTCGCTTGTGTGAGTGTTGTTTGCTTGATTTCTTTGAACGCTTGCTATCGTTTACATGTATACTAGCTTGTCCTAGCTCTGTTTCAGTTT
Source organism: Pinus tabuliformis (assembly GCA_031772625.1). NCBI lineage: Eukaryota > Viridiplantae > Streptophyta > Pinopsida > Pinales > Pinaceae > Pinus > Pinus tabuliformis. Next base: position 1,343,030,057 of record CM062819.1, on the reverse strand, counting down.
TCATTGCTATCTCACTGTTGTCGCATGCATGAAACTGTTTTGCACGAACATTCGTCAAACCGGCAAACTGCTTCACCCACATGCATGTTGATCTGTTTGTTGAATCTTTCATTCATGTTTTGCATGCACTGTCAATCACTTCTACTTTCACTTAGTGTCACCATGCATTCATTGTCTTATTTTCTTTCAGTTGCCCATCGGCGAGTCGGGCCAACCTTGGCTCGGACTCTGCCCTCACTGAGATTGCATTGCGCAATCTGGGGAAGGAAGGCTATGCCTTCCTCTCCAGAAATGCACATTTTTTTCCCCAGCACTGGCGTTCAGGACTGTTTTGCACATTTCTGGAGGATAGCGACTGTTGGCCCAATAAAATGCGCAATTCAGTCCGTGGGCCTGCAGTCCTTCCCAGCTGGAATTACACATTATGCAATCCCAACATCCAGCAGCCAGTCTAGATTGCAGATTGTGCAAATCCAGCAGCGAGTTTTGACTCCCAGGTAGCCCATACTGCCTTTTGCGCAGTTCTGGAAGCCAGTCACCCAGCCTCCCAGAATAAATTTCGCAATCTTGCTCATCAGTTTCCTAGGTATGTGTTATGTCATTCCCCGGAATTTGCTTTGTTTTGGCTAACATATTTCTTCCCATGCATGTTGCTTATCTCCAGATCTTTCACGTGTTAAACTATCTCAATGGCTTCCAAGAGAACAAGATTTGAGGACATTGATGAAAATGTAGCTGGAGCAACAACTGAGCAAGTGTCCTCTAGTCTGCCGATCTATGAAGATACAAAGTTGTATCTAGACAAGGAAATCAAACGGAAGTGGTAAGAGGTCAATGAAACATTTACAGGCACTTTTGGGGAACACCTCGAAGACCGTCAAGTGTACGTGAACATTCACAAGTCTAGCTTGTACTAGATTGCATGCAGATATCCCATGTTCCCATGCATGGACATGATGCACTGGATCATCTCTCACACTGATCATGAGACAATGACCTTGAGCAGTGTCATTGGGACGAAGCTTGCGACCTTCTGGGAACAGAATTATGATGAGATGTATCAGATGTCAAAGCCTATGATGGTCATGGAGACTCCATTCAGCTTACCCAACAACAATGCTAATTCCAGAGACATTCTAAAGGATTGGGTAAAGGAGTCAGCTCGTTTCAGGATGACACCCAATGAGGAAGGTGTACCAATACTTGATCATGTTTTCTTGTCAACTGTATGGACAAGCAAGCACGGAAACCTTCCCACAGAGTTGGGTAGTTTCACTGGACCAAGTGGCTAGAGAAGGAAAACCATGTAACTGGTCCGGAATACTGGCTCATCAGCTGAAGGAACAAGTCACGAAGGCTCGACAGTCACCCAGAGGTATGCATGCAGATATTTATATGTCCACCTACATCTTAGATGTAGTCTATGCCCGACATGAGTTCCTAGGATTGGAGTGGGCATGGTCATCGGTGGAGACTGTTGTGAACACATATTTCAAGTTTTTTTCTAAATGAAGCTTCAGAGTAATCACATGGCTGTCCGATCATTTTTTCATCCCTATGTACAAGATGATATTCAAACAGGATCCACCCTGCATGTCAAAGGAAGCAATGGAGGCATTGATAGGCATTGCAGATTGGTATGCCTCACTGTCCGGCACTTTCATCTGAATTTTCAGTGCAGAGAAGCCTCTGCATGTTCTGCCAAATTTTTCCTTGGACGTATTTATCATGCAGGAAGTAGCATATCACATCTTGGCAGGATTGATAGCTAGACTGCAGCGGAAGAAGAAGGCACCTTGACCCACTCTTCCATTGCAAATTTGGTTATATGAGATCTGGAGTATCAAGCAAGAGGATGTCGAAGAAGAACTAATGAAGAAGTATTCATTCGACCTCTGAAGCTACAATCCGTATGACCCACATTGCATTGTGAAGGATCAGTGCATGAGAGTTCAGTTCAACTAGATCTACAGGGCATTTCATTGTGCCAAGGAGGACCCATGGAGATATTGCTACAATTTCTCCAAAACAAATGAACCGATTGGATTTGTTGTGGACTGGTTAGCAAAGCAACTTGAAGCAGCATCATGAAGAGCACCAGTAGTGGCAGCAGATCCAAGTATACCAGTGAGCGACAAAGAGAAGAGAAAGATTGTCGATCGCATGGAGGAGGAGCAAAGCTACAATTTTCGAGCAGATCCACTTGTATAGGAAGTAGCTATGGCTGTCGAGGCAAAGAGGCAGTAGCGCGACAAGCGAATCATGCGAAGGCGAAAGGATAAGAAGATAATGGAAGAAGTAGAGAAGGAGATGCATGAGCTGAGGGAGAAAATCTAAAAGGAACAAGAGTTTCACAAACAGGAGAGGGAAGTGCAACAACGGTAGATACAGCAGGGGGCGCAACATGTGAAAACAGACGAAGCAGCACCCATACAAGTAGTTGATTCATCTGAACAACTGGCATCAAGCAAACAGGGTGAACCGTCGCAGGGAAAAGACTTTTCTCATGAGATAGAACAAGCACTTCAATAGTTGGATGCAGACATGGAGCAACATGATTTGGAACAGGACATCGACCTCATGCCTCACCACAAAGAGGTCGATTCACCCACCTCAATGCATCCAGATGATGAGCAAGTCTCGGATGACCAAGGAGGCACTTAGATCCTTGGTGATCACCCGAAAGAATAGATGCACAACATCTCGTTTGATGAATCCCATCATAGAGTTGTGCAGTCTCACAGAGTGTCAACTCTAGAGGATCAAACATCTCCTGCACAAGTTGAAGAATGAGTGATCGTGACTGATGTGCATAAACATCCAACTACCTTGGCAAATGCAACCAGAGTGTATGCTGAAGCCACTAGATCAAGTGTTCACTTCCTAATAGCTGAGAATGAGCGAATGGCAAAGGAACTACAAACGACCAAGAAAGGAGGAGACTTGGTGACAATGTCCACCTTAGCTAAACTGAAGAAGGTAACACTAGATGAAGTATTTTCCCTTGACACAGTTATGTGAGCATTGTACTCCAAGTTTGGTACCATGCACAAGGCATTTGTTCATCTCAACGGATGGCAACAGCAATGTGCTAGAAGAGCACGCATCTTGACGAAAATGCATGCTATTGTTGATGACATGCAAACATGGACAATGAAGTACAAAGGAGCCCCACTTCACTTGCCTAAGATGATGAGGGTCAATGCAGTCGAGATGAAGGCACGTATCCAGAGTTATATCCAGAATTATGAAGAGATTTTGTAGTTCATCACTAGCATACAGGCCTCCCATGCACGAATATTCAAGAGTATGGATGTTGTGGTGCGCACGCATGCGATCCCATCAATCGGGACTCTCACCCAGGCGAAAACAAAGAAGCAAGTCCAACTAGAGCTGGACTTGTACTTTGATGATTTGATGCGCATCACCACCAGCCCAGACTTTCCTATCAGTGAAGACATCATGCACAAGTATGTTGTTGGTCCAGCCACATTGAAGACAATGATGTGCATGCTTTCAGACAAGTTGGACAGAGGAGCCCGAGCAGTGTACCTAGATGCTATGGAGGCGAAGGTCAAGTTTTAGACAGATGTCACTACGGAACACACAGACACTATCAGAGACTACAGAGCTTGGAATCAATATGTTATTGTTGATCAACATGAGGATGTTGAGCAGTTGGACTTCTATAGTTGTCTAAGTCAGAGTGATGTCTAGTTTGGCTTGCTCAAGCCATTGTGTTCACATGGGTACATGTGCATTGTAATGTTGAGTCATGTCAAGTGTAAGTCAAGTGTCAATAGTGGATGTAACAGTCATAGAGTAGGTGAAGAGTTATGAGGGTAGTTGAACAGTCACAAAGGGGAATGTCAAGGGCCACCCCACCCTTTACTATATATAGTCCCTCATAACTCATTGTAGAGGCTTTTGGTTAGCCAAGCTTCTAATAAAACTATCTTGGAGAAATCTTGGACAGTATTGTAATGCGCCTTGGCTTGTCCACTTCACGGAGCTAGTTCATCTCTTTGGATGAGAAGGTGGATGTGGATGTAACGTTCCACTGTTGGGGCTAGCAGCTTTACATGGATGTATTGTATGATTGGGACTTACACTTCTTTATATAATAAGAGCCAACACATTTTCATGCATATGTTGTTATTGTAGTTGGACTGTTCCGGTTGCTTAGCAATGTATGCTTTTTAACTTACATATTTGTGTATGAACTGCTTCATATGCGATTATATGAATCTTGTTGCATATGTGTTGTTGGTTTAACGATCACTTTGGATTGCCGACTGATCTACTTTCCAGCTTGTGATGCATCTTTTCTCGTGTGCTCCCTTCTCAGTTAAGTACTGCTACAGGTTACCAAGGGGCACACTCATCTCACCCTCCATGTGTTATAACCTCTCATTCACCTTCCTTGACTCACTGCAGCGGTCACGCCCTTACTACTGATAGAGTTATCTTACTTTCCTCTGTACGACATTGCGGTCAAGGCATTACCTTATGACCCACTGCTGGGAATCCTACACCAAACGGTCTAAGGTCTAATTGGGACTTCTTACCGGGGAGATCCCCTTGACATGTTGGTGGGTCCAACACCGTCAACATTTCTGGCGCTAGAAGGAGGGCTAGATGACAAGCTGTGTCCTCTCATCCTATTTTGAACATCTACATACCTTTCATGGATTCTTGCACTCTTCTTCCCCCATGATATTTTTCAAATCGTGAAGATGTCTCCATCACGGGGGAGTTTTTCGATCTCTTGTCCACTTTCACATATGATGGTGAAGGCGAAGTGGCTTGGCTTGAGTACTTACATGCCTTTCTTTCCATGCTTCATGAGGAAGATGGGTGTTCTGACGAACAGGCCAGCTTGTTGCTTGCACACACACTTCGCAAATCTCCACGTCATTGGCTGCTCAGCCTACCGGCTGACAGCGTGCACTCACTTGAGAACTTATGTGATCTTATTGAAGACACTTTCTATCATTTTGATCTAGACCATCTTGACTGGAAATTGTTGCAGCAACAGAAGGCTCAGCATGAATCTATTGAAATGTGGCAACAAGAATATTCCAATTTAGTTTGTCCTTGAATCAAATTGTGAATAAAATCAAATTTAGTCTTAACAGCTACTTGAAAATAATTAATTAATTTATTTTAAATTAATTAGTTCGAGAAATTCAAGTTAGAAGTCTTTCTGAAGTCATGCAAGAGTTATCCCTTAAATTAAGGAGATAAGATTGAGTTATATGTGAGTTGTAATTAGTTAACTTAGTTTACTGAGTTAAGTCTAGTTAAATTAGTTCCAAACTGTTTAAGGAACTAATGGTGAGTTAACAGTCAGTTGATGCATGCATGCACTAAACTAGTGCTACTCCAGTTAACTGAAGATTTCCCCATTAGAAACTCATGCATGTCTATTCTGAGAAAAACCCAGTTGAAATTAAAGTCAAGGACAATGTACTATCAGTTGCATGTGTTTTCTCAAAGAGAAAACTCATGCATGCAGTCAAGGATTTAATCCTTGAGGATTGCGTAGTTTTGGAAGGAGGTTTTCCACTTGGTTGAAGGTGAATCATCCACAAGGAACAATGCAAGGAAATAGGAGCTTGGAGGGTAGAGAGGAAGCCTAGAGAGAAGCCAAGATTGACTGTGAGCATTTGTGAGGATTGTATTGAGAGCTGGCTAGATGTGAGAGCTAATGCTTTGTATAATTCCTATGTATTTCCACCATGTATGATAATACAATAGTGTGGGGTTTTTAGCTAAGGGTTTCCCCAAAGTATTTTTATGTGTATTGTGCCATTGATTCTTCTTCTTCTGGTTATATTGTTCAACTCGATCTTTAAGCTTTCGCAAATTGATAGTAGAAGTAGGTTATATTATTTTGCTTTGATTTATATTGCATTATCGGTTAACCTACCACCAAATTTTCTACAGAATCAGTTATTAATTTTTGGCAGCGCTTCTGTGACTTGCAGTTTCAAGCTCTGAGGAGCAAGATGAAATTTGCTTATCTTTGGGACCGATTTGAGTATTGCCTTAAGAAACCTGCTCGTCCCAAGAAGAAGCTTCAGGTCAAGCCTCGCTCGACATTCTTCATTGATGGAGCTGCGCAATCTCATGTGGATGCAATCACTGTCCCGACTGGCTGTCCACCTTCCTCTCGTTCAACAGCTCCACCACTGCCTAGTGATGTTGAAGATCATGCCCACACACATGTTCATCTTTCTCATTCTCTCAACATCACTTCACTCAATTTTTGCGCAGATTTGGTTGTGAGTCCTTCGGGTTCTCATATGCATTCTGTTCTACGACCTCTGTCTTTGCACTCGGGTGTTCCTTTGGATGATGTTGTGTTGTGTTCGTCCATTCGGACTCTTCACTTGTTATGAACGAGGAACAAACCATTGACAAAGTTGGTGTTGCACAACCAACATGCGCTGTCATTCGTGAAGAGTATGAGTGGGAGCTTGAGCATCAACACTTGGCAAAGGATGACTCCCTTTTGTCTGAGCCCCCTCCGTTTTTTCCTGACCTCTTTGGTGAACCTGCCATCCATGATTCTACATGTGTGTCTTCATCCATGGATGCACCCATTGTTGATCACTCGCAGGACTCGTCGTATGTTGGTCCATCATTCAAAAATGGAGAGGATAAGCTATTCACTGAAAACCCACTTGATATTTCATCTGTCTTTTCCGGAAACACAGAGGATGAGTTTGTTCACTTTTCATCTACCCCTCTGTTTGATTCATCTAATCATGAGGATGTCGATGAAATCATTGATTTTTCTGATTGTGGCAGTCATGATCCATTTGTTTCTGTATTTTATCACAATCATGACTCTATCACAGTTGATCTTTTGAAGCCACCGGTTTATGATGATCTACCTGATGATGAAGTTGAAACACCCAAGACTGTCGAGGCACTTCAGCCTGAGCTGATGGTTATGTTAGGTCCTCGCTCTCTTGGGGTTAGTCTCACTTTCAATCATGAAATTGTCCGATCACCCAAGGCTCCTCACTACTCATCTGTGTGCATTGAAGATCCATCTCACACATAGATCATACTTCCTCCACTCGAACTGCACGATCCCATTGCTCATGCATTGGAGGAATCTTACATTGCAAGCACATGTGTACGACACAAGTTATCTTTGTTTCTTTTGTTTGCTTGCATGTCTCAGTCAAGAGTGTGCTTATGCTTCAAAGTTTCATGCAGTGTCACACAACACCATGATAAGTCCATGGACTTCTCGTCATGCACTTGCACTCACTTATGTCCTGTGGGCACTGTCAGACACGAAGTGTGGTTGTATTCATTGTTATATCTTTCTTGCTTGCTGGTTCACACAACTGGGTTTCTCATGGACCAAGCCTTCACCAACATGGGTCAACCAATGCACCGGTGGCTGCATTAGAAATATCACTTCACATGATCAGGCCCATGCACCATTAGTGTAGGAGTAGGAGTAGTGTTTGCTTTTAGTCAGTTTGCTTGCATGCTTGTTTGCTTATTCGCTTTGTTTCCTTCTTTGTCTGCTTACTTGTTTACTTTCTTACTTTTCTTTCACTTTTGCTTCTGCTTTTGATTTGGTTTGATGTTTGTTAGTTCGTTTGTTTCATTCGTAGGTTAGTTTTGCATGAAACCATGTATGACTCAAGAAACAAGTTGGGTGAAGTACAAGAGGGCTTGTACAACTATCGCTACTTGGTTATCTGTCATCTTTCCATTGTATGAAGATCTTGTTACTTTTAGTCCGTGATACGTCGAAGGAAAATACATACTGTTTGAAGTGAACCTTGGTGAAAACACAACGCTTGCATGCTAAGTGTCACCTTCTCTAGTTGGTTATTTTTGGGTTAACCCTTGTCAGCTTAGTCAAGTAGAGTAAGGTGAAGGGGGAAACCTTAACAGGCACGTCAGAGATACAATAAATTACTTCTCCGCTGGAAAATCCTATTTTTCTCTCAATAAGTCAGGATGCCTCTTCCACCTCTGAAATGAATTATTGTTATGCACAGTTGAAAAAATGAAAAATGAAAAATGAAAAAGTCAAAAAAATGTAAAATGAAAAATGAATAAGGTGAAAGAAGAGAAATGATTCTTGCACAGGGAGGTGATGCAAGTAACTTCGTCGAGGTACTGACTAGGCTCACTGGTAGCAAAGCCATGCTTGTGTTCCTATATGACTCCACCGGGGTACTTTCTGGCTTGTTGGCAGTGGAGCAACACCAAATATGAAACTAAGACTCTGATGGCTATACTGCTTGTGCATCAATATACCCCTCAACCCCAATTGAAACAACTGTGTTTCCTTGGCTTGGAATTTGTGTCATTCAACGAAGAGCTTGGTAGATGCTACATCTTACAATCAAGCCAATGTGAAACCAAGATGAGCTAAGAACTGAATAATACTTCCGAAGGTGTTAGACTTGTTTTTCACGAACAAGGTCCATTCAGAGAGCTGGAGTTCTACCAGTGTGTCACCAAGTGTTGTAGTGGCTACAACCACCCTCCAAAATTTTTCCTTAGCCCATTTTGGAGCCTCCCTACCAACCTTTCACAGCACCTTGTCTTGCTTCGTCAAGTACACAAGCTTCAGTGTTTTTCATGCACAAAGGCAGCCTGTCGAGCACAGCTTGATGCATTCCCCTCATAGGTTGTTCACCCGGACTTGGTCCAACTGCAGGCTGAGCAGCTTCCCCAAGAAAATTGCGCATTTCTGGAGGGCAACCAACCTTCCCTCCAGAAATTGCACAATTTTGTCTGGCAGCCTGCTAGGCTCCAGAATTGTACAATTCTGCCAACCAACACTCCCAGCAGAAATTGCGCAAATTTCCCCAACAGGGCTGCTCAGCCCAGAATTTGCACAAATCTAGGCAGTAGTTAGCTACTTTGCCTAGAAATTGTGCAAACCTCCTAGGCAGTTAGCCCAGCTCCCAGCCAGAAATGCGCATTTTTCTCAAGCAGTTGAGCAGCCACATGCATGAGTAGTCTGGTTGACTAGTTCCACCTGGGACCAAGGAAACTTGAATTGCATGCATGCATGACTTTCTCTTCTTGGAAAAGAAAAAGGAAACATGCAAAAAGCATCCCATGATTCAAGGAGCTATTTTTAGCAGTCGAGGGTTACATGCAAAGTTGTTTTAGAAGTTTCCCTCCAAGTGTCATGTTTTCCTAGATTTGTGGCATGCGCGTCATGAGACCAAACTTATTTATTCGACGCATCAGAACTCATTCTTTCACATCGAACTTGGAGCTCTGACATCCCACATCACATCCAGGACTCTTAGATAGATCCGACTCAGCTATTCACGGGTAAGTGGCCTCAACTTGTCTTTTTTAGCATTTTTGTCGCTTTTTGTGTATTCGCTTGTGTGAGTGTTGTTTGTTTGATTTCTTTGAATATTTGTTGTCTTTTACATGTATACTAGCTTGTCCTAGCTCTGTTTCAGTTTTCATTGATATCTCACTGTTGTCGCATGCATGAAATTGTTTTGCACTATTGGGAACAGGTTAAAAACCCAAGTTTTGGGGCAGAAGGCCCGAAGTTTGTATAAAGAAATGTAAAGTCTCCACATTTTGTGTTCGTGGACCACAAAGATATCAAGAGTCAAAAAGGGTTTTCCGCCCTTAGTCTAGATAGGTTGTGTCAGTTTTAGTGATTCGCCCTTGGTTCACGAACCATGGGATTTTATAAAAAGGAGGTCTTAGAGGAGTCTAAGTAAGGGAAGTAAGAGAAGTAGAAGTTCTTGATGAGTCTGTAAAGAGCTAAGAGAGAGATTCTTAGCATAGGAAGAGGCTTTGCAGCTGAGTGCGTAGAGGCCTAGGGTAGAAGTCCGCAGCTGAGTGCATAGACCCCTGCAACTGTGTGCGCAGGGCTGATAGAGTCTATATTGAAAATCTAAATCATCAATAACGAGAAGTATTCTGAAATTACTGCGTCTTTTTTCTCTCTGGATCGCATGTGATTATGTTATGTTAAGTTCTGGGTTTATGTTATAATTCTAATCTAATGCGTGAATGTATATGTTTCTATTTGTTATATGAACGCAAATAATGATATATATTTACACGAATATAATCTTAACTGCATGGTAAATTCGACGAACACTTAAGATAATTCATGAAATTATACAATAACACAATAGCAAAGTCACCTAAGTACTTGAGCCACTGGGTAGGGTTGCACAAAGGACCATCGTATACCTTCACAAGGGTTCTAAGAGACAAAAGAGAAAGTACATCGATAAGCCCTAAAGGCTTATCGATCTACATGAAGGAAGGAGCTAAGGTATAAAGTCGACGTCACGACCATCTCAGGGTACAGAAACTTGGTTCCTGCATCCCCCCATAGTGCTTCGGGTGAGACTTTGGTCCGCGCTCCGTAGACTGATGCTGAAAGGGCTAGTAGTGTAGGGATTTTCTTGGCAAACTAACATTGAACCTGGGTCAGGGCCCATCAAGTCAACAAATGGTTCCATTGTCGGGACAGGGATCTACATAATGAGATGCGTGATGTCGCATCATTGGAATCCAACTAAGAAATAGATCGAAGACTGGTTGGATAGAAATATCCACGAATTTGTGGCGCAAGAGAATAGGAATCCGTGATTGACGAAAGAATAGTGGTTGGGCAGATATCTATACATAGAAATACACAAAATCTTCTTCTATTCCTCCCCAATTGAATTATACAAGTGTATCGTGAAGTTGGCAGACAGCCAAGGGAGGTGGAGGCTTGACAATCTGATTGTCTGGACTCTGGAGTTAGTGCGAATATTGGAAGCCTCTGAAGATAAGATCGTGCGTGATGTCAACCATTGGCTCAATCACATCATAGGAGGGTTTGTGAGAGAGTTTGTGGTCGGTACTTTTGTTAGTTACAGCGAAGCAGAGCGCCGCTTCTTCAAACGACCGCGAGGTAAGTATTTTAAATCACTAAATACTTGGATTAAGATGCTCTTGTGTGAAAAGAAGATCATGTAGTTACCTTGATGTTTGGAGCTACGTGAAGTGGAAGGTATTTTAGGGACAGAGGAAGAAAAGGTCTTGAGTATAGCCCACTGATTGAGCCTCCTTTGAGTGATGATGAAGGAGCAGCACATGCTTCTCCATTGAGTGCTATTCAGTTGATAAGACAAGGGTTCCTATGAATACCTACACCGCCTCCATCCTCACCTCCACCACTCACCCCATCGCCCACACCACTTCCACCTCCACCACTGTTCAATATGGCAAACTTCGTCAAGCTACCTGTATTCAAGGGCATAGGAAATGAAGACCCAGACCAGTTTTGGTTCATCGCGAAGGCTGTATGGGAGGATAGTGCCTTGCAGGACCGTGCACTAATGTGGTACATTAAGTACAATACTGATAACCCAACATCCATATTGGCAGATATCCAGATTGCGCTAAATAGAGAATTCAGTAGGCCTAAGTCTCAAGCACAATCAATTGTGGGATTTAAGGAGACCATGATGAAGCCTGGGGAGATGCCCTAGGATTTGGATCAAAGATTGAAGTGTATGATCCGTGAAGCCAACATGAACCTAACTAATGGGCAACACCACGAATGGTTTGTGGCCTCGTTCCTGCCCCACCTAAGGGTTGCGCTATCACAACAGAAGATTGGGACCCATGCAGAAGCTCTGGAAATTGCGATGAGACTACATGAGACACCAATGTAGGATGCTAATCTCAGGGTTTAGCAGATTCACGCATAGTTGCAAAACCTTTGCCTCGAAATGAAAATTCTGAAGAAAGACAAAACAGCTCGGTCGGAGGCACGTGTAGAGGTTTGGTGCCTGAAATGCAAAGGTTAGGGGTATGACAAGGATCATTGTCCAGTCTTTGCAAACTATGTTGCAGTAGGGGGACCAATGCCTCTAAGGCCGGAGGCTACGGCAGGGCCAAGTGCAGGGCCCGTGCTATGGTGCGCTATATGCCAGGTAGCTGGGAAACATGTGACCAACAATTGTCGTTTGCTGCAGAAATTCGTATATACACCACAACAACTCTTATACAATTTTCTATCAATCAATAGGTCATGATGAGCGCAATTTCCATAGTTACGAATTAATGATGGACAAGACACCTACATATAGGGTGCAGGCAGAAACACGGCCTCCAGACCAAGGCACTGGGGGAGCACGAGGTGAATATCAAGGGCGCGGTCAAGGCCGAGGTGGAGGAGGGCCTGGTAGAGGCCGAGGGTAGCTTATTTGTTACAATTGTGGAGGGCTAGGACACTACGCGAGAGACTATCTAAATCTGATGTGACTGTCATGCCGCTATTGTACTCAATTGGACCATGCAACTGAGGATTGCCTTATTTTGTTTGGCTAAGATTCGAGAAAATGGGGCACAACCTTCGCAACCGATGCAGGACCTCCATATGATGAGGGTTGAGCCTCGCGAGGAAGACCCTAAGATAAACATTATGCTACGAAGTGGAACGATGACTGGCGAGGATAAAGGGAAGCATCCTACAGAAGGTGAGTGGGTCCACAAAACACCTCAAAAGGAGACTGGGTTTGATCTGGAGCGTGCAAAAGAAACCTTTATGGAAGTGAAGAAAAGCTTCATTGAGGCCTCTACCTTAGGAAGTCAGGAGAAACTAGTTGAAGAAATGGACCCATCCATGATTACCACGTTCTTAAAGACATGCATGAAACTGCACCATAATAGTAAGGTTGTGGAAGGACTACAGGAACTGATCAATCGATGCGCTAGCAAGGACGACACTACTGGAGAACCGTGCGTAGTCATAAAGCTTGGTAAGCATAAGGAAAGGACTGGACGTGAGATGAGACTCACTGTGCGGATAGGGGAATACAAAATGGACCAAGTTATCTTGGATCTGGGGTTTGACATGAATGTTTTGACAAAAAAAACATGGGAAAGAATGGGGAGACCTGCGCTCCAGTGGTCTCCAATCCAGTTAAGGATGGCGAATCAACAAAAAATTGTCCCAATGGGGAGGCTGTAAGAGGTAATAGTTGACATCGAAGGTGCGAGCGTACTAGTAGATTTTGAGGTAATAAAGATTGTGGATGATAGCAATCCCTACCCTATGCTCATTGGGATTGATTGGGCCACTGACATGAATGGGGTAATTAACCTAAAGAATTGAAAGATGATATTTGAAAAGAAATCGCTCCGCGTAGTGGTGCCATTGGATCCTGCAGAAGGACCGCACTATACAGACCCGATCCGCGATTATGAAAGTGATGACGATTTGGACCATATTTACAAGATAACAGTGCGAGATTAGGATTGGGTAAATCCGACAGCAAACAGGCGTATTGCATGGGACCGCGAGAGATCCTGCACATCAGATTCAGATGAAGAACTAGAGCATTGGCAGAACCAGCTACATGAAGTATCTACGTTGCGCTGTAATATGATGACCAAGTCGTTGCATTGTGTGTCATCATAAGTAAAGAATCTGCCTTCTTATGATGGGTTGACTGATGTGGATATATTTTTGGATGCATTTGAAAGAGAAGTGTCAGAGAAGCATCGCTTCTAGGCCTTGGATTGGGCATTACACGCTACACCCGCAAGATGGTGGGGTACGCACAAGGATAATTTCAGTGATTGGTGCGAATATAGGAGGATGATGAGAATATGTTTTGGACAACCGAAAGTACGGATGACAAACAAGTGTGATGGAAGGGATGATCCACATGATCACCTGGGAAAATGGACTAAGGCTTATGGAGCGGAGCCCCAACCTGAATGGGTGCATCTATTTTGTCATACCCTAGATGTCATACCAATGAATTGGTACTTGGAAATAGAGCTCCACCATGGCACTGAAGAATGGGACATCTTGCACCAGGGGTTTATAATGACGTTCAACTTTGAGGATGGGTTTGACTGTATTGATGCGGTGCTACAGGAGGTTAAAGAAGCAATCTTTAGGATACCGCAGGATCCTTTGGACCTGATTCAATCTAATTAGACTACCTAGCTGAGCCATGCGCTGGAATGTTATAACGTGACCGCTGAAGAAGAAGATGAGGATCCAAAAAAGAGTAATATTCCAGAAACCAAGGGTCACCACGAGGTTGAAGGACCGCAGATAGATGACCCAGACATAACCACACTATTGAAAACTAGACAGGTCAACATTGGCACAGAGGTGGAGCCAAAATTTGTGAATATTGGGGACTATTGGGATGACGCGATAGTAGATAAGGTCATTGAGCTCCTCCGTGAATATCAGGATTTGTTCCCCATGAAGTTTTCTGATCTGAAGGGAATAATAGGAGACCTGGGTGTCATGAAGATCACCCTGAAACTGGACACGAAACCTGTACCTTACCGCCTTATTCTGAAGTATAAGGAAATGGTCCGCGTTGAGTTAGATAAGATGCCCGCGGCAGGTATTATTGAGCCAGTGGAAGAATCTGATTCGGTGAGCCCAATAGTGGTTTAGGAAAAGAAACTGAAGGAAGAAATAAGGATATGCGTAGATCTCAGGAAATTTAATGATGCTTGTGTGCATGATCCTTTGCTGACCCCATTCACTGATGAGGTCCTGGATAATGTAGGTGGCTAAGAAGCATACTCTTTCACTGATGGGTTCTTTGGGTACCATCAGATCAAAATCGCACCTGAGGATAGAAGCAAGATGACCTTCGTGACTGAATGGGGATGTTTTTAGTACACCGTAATGCCTTTTGGGCTGAAGAATGCGCCAGCGATCTTTTCGCGCGTAGTCATTGTGGCATTCAAAGACTTCATTCATAAATTTTTGGAGGTATACTTTGACGATTGGACAATGTTTGGATTGGTCAAGCGCCATGTGGTGAGTCTGCGCTTGATGCTAGATACATGTAGGAGATACCAAATCACACTCAATCTGAAGAAGTGTCTGTTTTGTGTCCCTTTTGGGATCTTGCTGGGTCATGTGGTATGCAGACAAGGATTAATGGTAGACCCCGTGAAGATCGCGGTGATAATCAACTTGGAGGTGCTGAGGAATGTGAAACAGCTGCGTGCAACTCTAGGGAATACCAAATACTATAGGAAGTTCATCAAGAGCTATGCCAAGATCACCGTGCCTATGGAGAAATTGTTGAAAAAGGATGCTATGTTCTGTTGGAATGATGAATGTCAGAAGAGCTTGTATGTACTGAAAGAGAAAATGGTCACCGTGCCGATCCTAGTCTTCCCAAATTGGAAGAAGGAATTTTATGTGCACATGGACACATCATGTATTGCGCTAGGGGCCATACTAAAATAGGCCAGTGAGGGAGAGCTAGATCATCCTATAGCGTTCGCAAGTAGGAAGCTATCTAAAGCAGATAAAAATTTATTCCATGACAGTGCAGGAAGGATTAGCTATGGTGTACGTGCTCTAGAAGTTCAGGCACTATTTGTTGGGTGGACACTTTAAGATGTATATGGATCATTTCGCGATGAAGTACCTGGTCAACAAGCCTGTGTTGGGGAGGGGGGGAATATGTATATGGATGTTGTTGTTCCAGGAGTACGACTTCGAAGTTATTGTGAAGCCAGGACGACTGAATGCAGGACCTGATCATCTGTCACGCATTGAAACTGGAGAGGAACCTACTAATTTGGAGGAAGGACTGCCTGACGCATAGCTCTTTGTAGTGCACGTCGCGGATAGTCACTTTGAAGATATTATCCACTTCCTGACGACAGGATCGGCTCTGGAAGGTTATACAAGTCAACAGAAGAAGGAACTAGTAGTGCGCGCGACAGAATTTTCTATCATTGCAGGGAACTTGTACAAAATGGGGTCAAACGAAATATTGCAACGTTATGTGCCTGAATTTGAATGAAGCAACATCCTCACTAAGGCTCATGGAGGAGCTGCAGGAGGACATTATGTAGGGAAAGCAATAGCGCAGAAGATTCTATGCGCTAGGTTGTGGTGGCCAACCGTGCATAAGGATTCGAAAGCATATTGTAGGGCATGTGATGCATGTCAAAGGACTGGCAGGCCATCATGGAGGGATGAGCTACCTCTGATGCCGTAGGTGACATTGCAACCATTTGAAAAATGGGCAATCAACTTTGTGGGACCAATTCAGCCTCAAGGAAAGAAGACGAGTGCGCGGTACATCATCACCACGACTTAGTACTTAACCAGGTGGAAGGAGGTGCAACCTATGAAGCATTGTACAGGCATGACAGTAGCAAAGCTTATTTTTGCATATGTGTTGACAAGATTTGGCTATCCAAAGATCTTGATGAGTGATTGCGATACGCACTTTCTTAACAAAACAATCAATGTGTTGACAAAATAGTTTCAGCTGTATCATCAGAAAAGTAAGCCTTATCATCCACAGGCTAATGGGATGGTGGAAGAATTCAATAGGATATTGTAGAGCATGCTAACGAAGGTCTACAATGCTCAAAGAAATGACTGGGATGTGCGCATACACGCGGTGCTATGGGCCTACAGAACGACTTGCAAGAAGCTGACTGGGCAAATGCCTTTCAGACTCGTGTATGGCATAGAAGTTGTGATGCCAATGGAATACGTTGTACCCAGTCTGCACATAGCGGCACTCATAGGAATGGTAGGTCGCGAAGCCCTAGTAGGGAGGCTCGTGCAGCTAGTAGAGCTTGAGGAGGACCGATTTCTAGCTGGATTTCATCAACAATTTCAAAAGGAGTGCGAAAAGGCATGGCACGCTCGGCACATCAAACTGCGCACCTTCAAGGTAAATGATCTGGTCTTGTTATATGACAGTAAATTTGATAAATTTCCAGGGAAATTTAGGATGCACTGGTGAGGGCCATATGTCATCAAGGAGATTATCGATGGTGGAGCAGTTCATTTGGTCAAATTGAATGGAGAACCCTTCCCAGGGAAGGTGAATGGAAGCTGATTGAAGCCATACACCAATGATCCATCTAGGTGACTATATGAGGGAATCACAGTCTTAGCGCTCCAGGCAGCTGAAAGGAGGTGTGGGACTATAAAATACACTGCCCGGGTTGGGGAGCTGCGTGAGGGGAGAACTGCGCAGAACAAAGGAATGTCACAGGGTCCACCACAGCGCGCAGAGAACTGCTCTACCAAGGGAGAAACCGCGCAGGGCAGCCGAAAAGTGACCGTTGAATTCACTATTCATGATTTGACGATGAATTAATGGCCAAATGGAGTGGGGGGGCAACATTTAAGTCGGAATTTATGGACCATATCTTTGAAAATCTGCTGCCAATCTCGCATTAATGAACCGATTTTGGGGGGAATGGTCATATTTGAATTCGAAAATGCCTATAAATTACAAAGAGTTTCCCAACGGAAAACACTTGCCATTTTGAAAATTGAGGTGTTGAGCTCTCAAGAACACATGAACCGTGAAAGCTTTAAAGTTTTGATAGCAAGTTCAGTATTTGAGACATTGCCAAAGGATACACAGGAGTTGTTTCATAGCATCATGTCGACACCTGCAGAAGCTATGAGCGTTGAGGCAGTGATAGCCAAGGGAGCTGTTCCAAAGGTAGCTATGGTAGCAGCGGGAGCTGCCCCAAAAGCTGCGCCTGTGGAAGTACCAGTAGAAGTGCTGAAATCCCCTAGGACACCCAGGCCAAGGCCTATGCCAACCCAGGAGGGTCCAAAACCGAAGAAGGACAAGCATAAAATGCAGTCATCGGTGCGTGCATCACCTAAGAAGCACCCACAGTTGAGAAAACCCACCGCGCAAGAAAAGGCCAAAATGATTGACCTAGAGCCGTAAGAAGAGGTCAAAGAAATCTCCATGGATGATGAGGATATTGTAGTGGAAACAGAGGAAGTTGAAATTGAGGGGTCGGATCCCATCTCTAAGTTACCTGAATACATTGCTCCGCGCAGGGGCAAGATGAAGGTGCCCAAAGATATTATGAGAGTAAGGTCACCCTACACACACTCCTCTTACCGGACCAAATTGTCTTTGAGGGACTGCGCTTGGGGCATATTCCCCTTTTAAAGTTGGAGGACTGAAACTTAACTGACATGGAGCACTTCCCTCATTTAGCAACAAACCAACTTATGCACCGTGTCTTCCACAAAAATACTGGAGTGACCACTTTGGAGCCGAGGAAGTGGCTGAAAGGTGTGGACAAGGCAGGCTTGCTAAACCTACTATGGGTGCCGCATTACAACTGCGCACCTATCACGATGGTAGTGATCAAGCAGCTGATGTGCTTGGTGCATGATGGGTGTCTGTGGCTGGAGGAGCCAATACCCATCACTGACATGCTGATCCATAGGATCACACAGTTGCCATACACAGGAGAAAATCCGGCCATGGCATTTGGTGGAAAGGTCGGCGAGCATGCGCTTGCCGAGGCAATGAAGGAAAAATTCAAACTCGTAAAGAAGCCACACGGCTACACCATTTTGAGTATCTCTAACCTTGTGGTCAAAGTAGCGACGCAAATCTTGGCAGGGAAGGTCATGTGGAAGTGTCGCGCAGATGAAGTGTTGGCACTAGTGATAGCTTTGGCAGCCCAATGCACGGAGGGAGTTTAATTTAACTGGGCGTGCTACCTCTGTGGTGAGTTCCTCACAAACTGTCGCGAGGCACAAGATCATAGTAAGACTTTCCACTATGCATGGCTATTGCTGTCCATAGTGTTGGTTGTGTGGGAGCTACCTGAAGATAGCCAGTTTCCTCCAGTCGCACCGGACCTACCAGAGGCAGCGAAGTTCACTTTGCTATGGGTGACGAAGGATCCTCAGTGGATAAAGGACAACAAGATCTTCTGGATCTTGATGGAGATGAGCATCCATATGGCCATCAACCGCAAGCCACGGCTGACACCTACAAATTTTGAGAAGTTGCAGGAGTACATGGAATTCAAGGCTGACTTCCACCATGTCTCAATACGAGTGCAGAAGGACCCTGAGCAGAAATGGCATGACTTGCCATACTTGGCCATAGATGATGCAATTGCAACAGTCCTCGACTACTGGCTGAAAGATTGGCGCAATGCCACGAACTTGACAGCAGGATCTAGCAAGACTGTCGCGCAACGGAAGAAGGAAGAAGCCAAGCTGAAGATGGAATAGCTAGCTGCGAAGAGGAAAAAGGAGGCCGATGACAAGGACAAGGCAGAGCGCACTGTTGCGCAGCAGTCAAGTGGACGGGCAGGCGAAGAGGAGCATGGATCTGACCAGAATCAAAAGTTTCCTTCCCCAGAGACCGAGGAAGAAGATGATCAAACGGAGCAGGGAGGAGCAGACCTGGAGACGACTCTGTTCCGCACCAAGCGCACCAGAGATCTAAATAAAGTAGGGTTGTAGAAGAAGTCCAAGGCTAGCAAGACGTGTCTGGACCTGATCACCCAAGGAGAGGGGGGCTTAAATGACATAAGTGATATGGTGCGGGATGCCACCATGGAACTGCTGCAACAATTCAAGCAGCAACAACAGCAGGCACTGGGTGCTATACAGACGGGTCTGCGCGAGCTGTAGATCCACGCATCACAAATACAGACCAGCGCAATGGAACTAGATTAGCGCCTGGCACCTCAAAAGCCGTAAGGATGTTGCACGCAAGGGATCCCCGAGCAATAGTGCTGCCGGATGGAGCACTGACAATAGAGACTGAAGCTGACAGACCTGCTGTCAGTGCCCTCAAGAGAGTTGGACTCAACCTGGCTACACTTCCCAATGAGGTGCTTCACCTTTTGTAGGACAGTGTGGTCAAAGAAATTTGGGCTTGTGACCAGCGTGCATTGTAGGTGATCAATGAACAGAAGGTCAACAATGCCCAGCTAACCATGCAGAGAGACTCCACCCTTAACCTTGTAAAATACATTACATACAAGAATTAGCGCATTGCCACAGTCGTGGCTGAGGCGTGCAAGACTGTCTCGGAGCTGGGCATTCTCAAGGCTAAGCTGATAGATGTGAGCATTTGGAAGCTCACTGCAGGAGTGTGCGACGCACAAATTGAACTGGAAAAGGTTTAGATGGAGCTGAACCTAGAAATTGTAGAGTTGCAGTTGAAGGCCCAGCCTTCGACTCCACCAGAGATCAGAGAGCAGCGAGACCGCTGTAAAAGACACGAGCGCACTGAAGGACTGTACCATGCTCTTCGAATAGTTGCTCGAGGTAGTCACCTGCCTGCAAGAAGATCCTACTATACAACGGCTAGAAATAGAAGTGTGGGAGCTGCAACAGTGCTACGACGAAGTCAAAGCGACAGTGCGCACTGTTGCCATCACGCAGAGGTTAGCTAAGCTGCAGGAGGCCAAGGTGTTGAAAGAGCAGGTAGATGTAGCTCAACACAAGGAAGCCATGCTGAAGGCTCACTTGAAGCCTTGGTTGGACGAGGCCTACTTGATCATGACCACTATTGAAGGCAAGTTGGCTAGTCTGCAGGAGACTCAGTAGAAGATTAAGTCAGATAGCGCAGGGCCAGCGATAGAGCAGTTGGTTGAGGAGATGAAGCAGGTGACAACACAGTGCACCGCTGAGGTAGCAGTTGTCCAAGTTGAGCTGGGAGGTCTTCACGACAAGATCTCCATGCCAGCAGAGTGACTCGAGGGTGAGTCACCATGTTTGTGTTGGGGGCCTGTTGGGAACGAGTCCCCTGGGGGTCAATTTTGGGGTTAAAAACCCAAGTTTTGGGGCAAAAGGCCCAAAGTTTGTATAAAGAAATGTAAAGTCTCCGCATTTTGTGGTCGCAGAGTGCAAAGATATCAAGAGCCAAAAAGAGTTTTCTGCCCTTAGTCTAGATAGGTTGTGTCGGTTTTAGAGATTCGCCCTTGGTCCACGGACCATGGGATTGTATAAAAAGGAGGTCTTAGAGGAGTCTAAGTAAGGGAAGTAAGAGAAGTAGAAGTGATTGATGAGTCTGTAAAAAGCTAAGAGCGAGAGTCTTAGCGTAGGAAGAGGCTTTGAAGCTAAGTCCGCAGAGGCCTAGGGTAGAAGTCCGCAACTGTGTGCGTAGGGTAGATAGACTCTGTATTGAAAATTTGAATCATCAATAAAGAGAAGTATTATGAAATTACTATGTCTTTTTCCTCTGTGGATTGCATGTGATTATGTTATGTTAAGTTCTGGGTTTATGTTATAATGCTAATCTAATGCGCAAATGTATATGTTTCTATCTGTTATATGAACGCAAATAATGATATATTTTTACGTGAAGATAATCTTATCTGCATGGTAAATTCAATGAACACAAGATAATTCAGGAAATTATACAATAAAATAATAGAAAAGGAACGTAAGTACCTAAGCCACTGGATAGGGTTGCGCGAAGGACCATCGTATACCTTCGCGAGGGTTCTAAGAGACGGGAGAGAAATTACATCGATAAGCCCTAAAGGCTTATCGATCTACGCAAAGGAAGGAGCTAAGGTATAAATTCCACATCACGACCATCTTAGGGTGCGGAAACTTGGTTCTTACATCCCCTCATACTACTTCAAGTGAGACTTCGGTCCGCACTCCATGGACTGATGCCAAAAGGGCTAGTAGTGTAGGGATTTTCTTGGCTGACTAACGCTGAACCTGGGTTAGGGCCCATCAAGCCAACATGCACGAACGTTCACCGAACCGGTGAACTACTTCACCCACATGCATGTTGATCTGTTTGCTGAATCTTTCATTCATGTTTTGGATGCACTGTCAATCACTTCTGCTTTCACTTAGTGTTGCCATGCATTCAAGGTCTTATTTGATTTCAGTTGCCCATCGACGAGTGAGGTCAACCTTGGCCCAGACTCTGCCCTCACTAAGACTGCATTGTGAATTTGGGGAAGGAAGCCTCTGCCTTCCTCTCTAGAAATGTGCATCTTTTCCCCAGCATTGGCCTCCAGGACTGTTTTGTGCATTTCTGGAGGATAGTGACTGCTGGCCCAGGAAATTGCACAATTCAGTCCCTGGGCCTGCAATCCTTCCCAGATGAATTGCACATTGCGCAATCCCAGCAACCAGAATCTAGCCTGGATTGCACATTGCACATATCCAGTAGCTAGTCCTGCCTCCCATAAAACCCAAACTACCTGTTGCGCAGTTCTAGCAGCTGGTCACCCAGTCTCCCAGAAGAAATTGCGCAATCTTGCTCATTAGTTTCCCAGGTATGTCTTGTATCATTCCCTAGAATTTTCTTTTTTTCATTGACAGATTTCTTGCCATGCATGTTTCTTGTCTCCATATCTTTCAAGTGTTCATATGTCTCAATGGCTTCCAAAAGAACAGGATCTCAGGACACTGATGGAAATTCAGCTAGAGCAACAACTGAGTAAGTGTCCTCTAGTTTGTCGATCTACGAAGATACAAAGTTGTATCTAGACAAGGATATCAAACTGAAGTGGCAAGAGGTCAATGAAACATTTTCAGGCACTTTTTGGGAACACCTCGAAGACCGTCAAGTGTATGTGAACATTCACAAGTCTGGCTTGTACCAGATTGCATGCAGATATCTAGTGTTCCCATGCGTGAACATGATACATTGGATCGTTTCTCACACTGATCCTGAGACGATGACCTTGAACAATGTAAGTGGGACGAAACTTGTCACCTTCTGGGAATAGGATTATGATGAGATGTATCAGATGTCAAAGCCTGTGACTGTCATGGAGACTCCATTCAGCTTACCCAATAGCAGTGCTAACTCCAGAGACATTCTGAAGGATTGGGTAAAGGAGCCAGCTCGTTTCAGGATGACACCCAACCAGGTCTACAAGACAAAGATACTGAGGAAGGCATACCAATACTTGATCATATTTTCTTGTTGACTGTATGGCCAAGCAAGCACGGAAACCTTCCCACAGAGTTGGGTAGTTGCACTGGACCAAGTGGCTAGAGAAGGAAAACCATGTAACTGGTCCGGCATATTGGCTCATTAGCTGAAGGAACAAGTCACAAAGGCTCGACAGTCACCCGGAGGTATGCATGCAGAGATTTACATGTCCGCCTACATCTTAGATGCAATCTGTGCCCGACATGAGTTCTCGGGCTTAGAGTGGGCATGGTCACCGGCGGAGACTATTGTGAACACATATTTCAAGTTGTTGTCTAAATGTAGCTTCAAAGGAGTAATCACACAGTTGTCTGATCATTTTGTCGTCCCTTTGTACAAGATGATATTCGAACAAGATCCACCCTGCATGTCAAAGGAAGCAATGGAGGCATTGATAGGCATTGCAGATTGGTATGCCTCACCGTTTGGCACTTTCATTCGAATGTTCAGTGCAGAGAAGCCTCTACATGTTCTACCAAAGTTTTCCTTGGATGTACTTGTCATGCAGGAAGTAGCATATCACATCTCAGCAGGATTGGCAGTTAGACTATAGTAGAAGAAGAAGGCACCTTGGCCCACTCTTTCATTCCGGATTGGGTTATATGAGATCCAGAGTATCAAGCAAGTAGATGTCGAAGCAGAACTGATGAAGAAGTATCCATTCGACCTTCGAAGTTACAAGTTGTATGACCCACATTGCATTGTGAAGGATCATTGCATGAGAGTTCAGTTCAACTGGATCTATGGGGCATTTCATTGGGCCGAGGAGGACCCATGGAGATATTGCTACAATTTCTCCAGACCCAATGAACCGGTCGGATTCGCTATGGAGTGTTTAGTGAAGAAACATCACAGAGAGCACTAGCAGTAGCAGTAGTGGCAACAGAGACAAGCATACCAGTGCACGACAAAGGGAAGAGGAAGATTGTCGATCACATGGAGGAGGAGAAAAGCTGCAAGTTTCAAGCAAATCCACTTGTAGAGAAAGCAGCTATGGCTATAGAGGAAAAGAGGCAGCAGCGCGACAAGTGAATCGCACGAAGGCAAAAGGATAAGAAGAGAATGGAAGAAGTAGAGAAGGAGTTGCATGAGCTGAGGGAGCAACTCTGAAAGGAACAAGAGCTGCGCAAACAAGAGAGGGAAGCGTAGCAGCAACAGATACAGCAGGGGGCACAACATGTGAAAATAGGCGAAGAAGCTCCCGTACAAGTAGTTGATTCATCTGAATAACTGGCATCAAGCGAACAGAGTGAACCGTCGCAGGGGAAAGATTTTTCTCATCAGATAGAACAGGCACTTCAATAGTTGGATGCAGACATGGAGCAATATGATTTGGAACAAGACATCGACCTCATGCCTCACCACAAAGAGGTTGACTCACCCGCCTCAATGCATCCAAATGATGAGCAAGTCTTGGATGACCAAGGAGGCACTTAGATCCTTGGTGATCAGCTAGAAGAAGAGATGCACAAAATCTTGTTTGGTGAATCCAAACATAGATTTATGCAGTCTCACAGAGTATCAACTCCGGAGGATTAGACATCTCCTATGCAAGTTGAAGAATGAGTGATCGTGACTGATTTGCGCAAACATCCAGTTGCCTTGGCCGATGCAACCAAAGTGTATGCCGAAGTCACTAGCTCAAGTGTTCGCTTCCTAATAGCTGAGAATGAGTGAATGGAAAAGGAACTACAAATGGCCAAGCAAGGAGGAGAATTGGTGACAATGTCTGCCCGAGCTAAACTGAAGAAGGCAATACTAGATGGAGTAGTGTCCCTTGACATAGTTATGTGAGCATTATACTCCAAGTTTGGTACTGTGCACAAGGAAGTTGTTCATCTCAATGGATGGCAGCAACGATGTGCTAGAAGAGCACGCATCATGATGAACATGCATGTTGTTGTTGATGACATGCAAAAATGGACAATGAAGTACAAGGGATCCCCACTTCACTTGCCTAAGATGATGAGGGTCAATGCGGTCGAGCTAAAGGCACGTATCTGGAGTCAGATCTGGAATTATGAAGAGCTCCTGCAAATCAGCACTAACATATAGGCCTCCCATGCATGAGTATTCAAGAGTATGGATGTTGTGGTGCGCACACATGCGATCCCATCACTCGAGACTCTCAACCAGGCAAAGACAAAGAAGCAGGTCTGACTAGAGCTAGACTCGTACGATGAGTTGATGCGCATCGCCACCAGTCGAGACTTGCCTATTAGTGTAGACATCATGCACAAGTATGTTGTTGGTCCGACCACATTGAAGACAATGATGTACATGCTTTCAGACAAGTTGGACAGAGGAGCTCGAGCAGTGTACCCGGATGCTATGGAGGCGAAGGTCAAGTTTCAAATGGATGTCACTGTGGAACACACAGACACTATCAGAGACTACAGAGATTAGCATCAATATGTTAATGTTGATCAACATAAGGATGTTGAGCAGTTGGACTTCTATAGTTGTTTAAGTCAGAGTGATGTCTAGTTTGTCTTGCTCAAGCCATTGTGTTCACATGGGTACATGTGCATTGTAATGTTGAGTCATGTCAAGTGTAAGTCAAGTGTCAATAGTGGATGTAACAGTCATAGAGTAGGTGAAGTGTCATGAGGGTAGTTGAACAGTCACAAAGGGTAATGTCAAGGGTCACCCCACCCTTTGCTATAAATAGTCCCTCATAACTCATTGTAGAGGCTTTTAGTCAGCCAAGCTTCTGATAAGACTATCTTGGAGAAAGCTTGGACAATATTGTAACGTGCCTTAGCTTCTCCACTGCACAGAGCTAGTTCTTCTCTTTGGAGGAGTAGGCGGATGTGGCTATAACGTTGCATTGTTGGGGCTAGCAGGTTTACATGGATGTATTGTATGATTGGGACTTACACTTATTTATATAATAAGACCCAACACATTTTCATGCTTATGTTGTTATTATAGTTGGACTGTTCTGGTTTCTTAGCAATGTATGTTGTTTAACTGATGTATTTTTTTATGAACTACTTTGTATGCTATTATATGAATCTTGTTGCAGATGTGATGGTTGTTTAACCATCACTTTGGATTGCCAACTAATCTGCTTTCCAGCTTGTCATGCATCTTTGCTCGTGTGTTCCCTTCTCAGCTGAGTACTACTACAAGTTGCCAAGGGGCACACTCATCTCACCCCCCATGTGTTAGAACCTCTCATTCACCTTCCTTGACTCACTGCAATGGTCACACCCTTGCTACTGACAGAGTTATCTTACTTGCCTTTGTGCGACATCGCGGTCAAGGAATTACCTTACGACCCACTGTTGGGACTCCTACACCAAATGGTCTGAGGTCTAATTGGGAATTCTTATCAGGGAGATCCCCTTGACATGTTGGCGGGTCCAGCACTGTCAACAAAACAAAAATGGTTAAATGATATTTTCTTCGTTCAATACAACCTTCAACTAAGGTACAATCAAATGATGAACAAAAGCCCTAATCTAGATCCCATTGTGTTAGACGGTATTGATCAAAAATCAGAATGGATGGAGAAGGCTAGAGATCCCGAGTTTGATGTTGATTTTGATATTTACATGGCACTAGGTGGGGATGAATCAGATTTGGTAGTGCCATCAAAACCAGAATTAGTAGTTGCATCAAGCAAAGAAAAATAACCATTGGAAGGCACTAGTTGTGCAAATTGACCAACTCGTGCTTCCACTAGGTCCATTTCTATCGCTATTAGTTGCAGTGCTACTACTAAGGTTGCAGATGAGGTTGAGGAATCCTCAGACTATGATCCGGATGATGTTTATGTAGCTCATGTTGATGATCCCATGTCTAGAAGTGGTGATGAGTTTGATCATGATGAGGGATGATCATGTTGATCACTTATATGTACTAGTATACTTGTAGTCTTGTAGTAGGCCAATGGCCCCATCGCTAGTAGAATTTTTTTTCACTTATAAGTCATTTAGAGCCTCATTTCTTATGTATTTTGTCAATGATATGTATTTCACTTGGTGCCATTTTGATATATTCACCTTTACATGGTATATGGATGAGGAAACTTTGCATATTTTGTCTCTATTGGTTTGGGATCATGGTTTTAAATATTAAAAATAGTTTTTTTTGTTAAAATATAATTATTTCATGTATTTTTTTATAAACTGGTTCATTGAGATCTGATCAATCCTGGTTTGATCAGTTCAGGTTTGAAACACGGTTTATTAGGTGGACTGGTCTAGTCACCGGTTTTGGTTTTTAATACTATGGCTCTCAATGGTGTTGGTCCATCGAATGACAAAGGTGGTCATTATATAATGTTTCCCTAACAAATAATACAAATTATGTCCATTGAGTGGTTGCTTGGTGCATGGCATATAAAGCGGTTGGTTGGCGGGGGTCACTAGTTCAAACCTTACAACCCCAATGACTGTTTACTTTTTTATTTTTATTTTTTGAATATATATATATATATATATATATAACAGGTTGATTTAGGTTTGGTATGTCCACCAAGTTTGGTGGCCCGCCAATCCATTGTCTAAATTATCCGCCACTTGAAAACGATGACTTTTCTGGTTGATTAAGGCTTATTTTGACACCAATTAGGTGCCACGTGGCCCCATGCTATTGGGCCAATGACCATTCCACCAAATTTGGTTGGAATGCCAACTTTAGCATTGGTCCAAATTTATCTGGAGCCAACTAAATTTTGTCATTTTTCCAAGTTTGATCATAACTTTGACTACACATAACTTTTGCATACAAACTCGGATTGGGGTGTCACTTGTGCCATTGGATTCCTTGCGATGAGATCTTCGATTTGATGCTAGTTTCACTGAGATATGAAGGCTCTGATTTTTAGGCCTTTTGGGATCCCCCTGGATCATTACATATGTAAACATTTGAAAGTGAATGAATAAATCTTCACCCAATGACCTTTGGAATATTTGGAATAAATATAGATGATTTCAAGTACTTGTATAGTTAGAGATAACATTGCTTCACATTTTTTAGTGCCTTGCTGCAAATTTGATCATGTATTACTAGTGGGTTAGTGGGAAATTCAATGTTGTATTTGACGTTTGAGATTATATATATATATATATATATATATATATATATATATATATATATATATATATATCTATAGATATATATATATATATATATATATATATATATATATAGATATATATATATATATATATATATATATATATAGACAGACACACACTAAATTAGATGTGCACACACTTATACTTTTCAAATTACATATGATTATATCATATTTTCTCTATTGTATTGTTTAATGCAAATTACATGTATACAACTTAGTCTTCTTCTAATTAGTATGATTCATGTGTATACTATTTTTATCTATTATTAACTATATAATTTTATATACTTGTTTCATTCATGTTGAGTCAACATCACTATTGTGTAGTGATATTATACAAATCATAACATATAATAAATTATTCATATCATATATATTTATATTGAATAATAAAAGTAAAATGAATATCAAATTTCTAAATTAGTCATAAATATAATGAATATGAAACTGCATAATACAACTAATAGACAAAATGGTCTTTTCAACCATAATCCAATGCTACAGTTTTTGGCAAGATTGTAATTTCTTATTGTTTAAAATGGAATTTTGAATGCATAAATGAATTCAACACCTTGAAAAACCCCTAGAGAACTTGAACTTTGCAAATTAAACAGGACTTTGGCAAAATTTACCAGCAAAAATGCCCTAAAAAGGGGCATTTTGTCTATTTATTAGACCACACTATATGAAGTTACTAAACCAAAAATAAATTCAAACTATTAAATATATTAAAAAAAACAATTAGTGACTAATATAACTAACAAACATGTTGTAAATTGAGATTAACCAATGACTTATTAAACTACTAAATATGCTAAAAATGGACAATAATCAAAGAGTAATTAAATTAGTACATATACTACAAATTGAGGATAATTATTGACTCATTAAACTAGTTAATATACTACAAATAATTAATCAATTCAATCAACTAACGACTAAGAGAGATATTGCTAAAATTTATTCACATTATAACGGATTGGAATTATACTACCATTAATCACTTCCCTAAACTAGTGGTTTATATGCATGTTTTACTTACTTTTTGTGCTAGAAAATTGGATAATTTGTACTTGTGAACTAATTAGAGTTACTTAAAGACAATTCCCTTAATAAGTAACAAACCCTAATTCTAGAGAAATTATTGAAAATATATTTCTATAGATATTGAAGTTCCCTCTGATTAAGTGAAGAGTAGTCAAAATTCTCCAAGAGTGGTCCACTTCTTGGAATGATTTTCATACTCATATCCAAATTCCTATGACAAAATCTCATTGATTTATCCTTATTGTGATGGATCTAATATATATATAAACAATAAAACTAGATACACCATAACAAGGATAAATCTATGAGATATAAAAAGCCCACTTGGGGTAGCTCAATTGGTGATCGCCTTGATAATAAAAATCTATGTTCCATGAGATTCCAGGTTCAAACATCCCCATGGATCAACCAAAAAAAGAAATATCTATGAGATATAAAACATAAATTGACCTAGTGTACAATCCTTTGAGGTGATGCTAGTTCTTTTCCTCTATCTATCATGGAGTCACCCTTCAAGTCACAGGTTTAACACTTCCAAGTGATGAGAACTACTACAATATAAGTATGAGTTTCATCATTTTTTATGTCACTGTAGCAATTATTTTAAGTTCATTTTTTTGGCACGCATCATGATTTTGTGACATGCATGTTGCATTGAAATTGCATTGAAACTATATTGATATTGCATCTGATTAATAATATTAAAAATTTTCAAAAATGGTGTTTTCTTTCAATTTTTCTCTTGCATGGTGTTTGCATCAATGATCAGGTGATCAGAATTATGCTCAAAAATCAAAGTCATCAGAATGGCATAGAACCTAAATGACCGCATATTTCTCGTCATCCTAAATCTGACGCAACCCATTTCACATGAAAATATGACTTCAGAAATGAGTTTTGTCCACTTTGTCAAACAGGCGAATTTTCAAAAAAATGGACAACCCAGTATGCAGTCCGCATGGCGAACGTGGTGCTGAGTGGGTAGGTGAGGTGGAAGTTTGACTTGGTCAAAGTCCCCTCGGCGAATGGGGTCATGCCAAGTGGCACCTTGGTACTAGTTGAATTTCGTGATTTTCTATTGGTGGAAATGATGGCCAACCACTGGCTAACACGTGGCCTAGCCGGAGGCCACGACATGGCGGCCCGGGAGGCCACCAAAATGTTGTTATGGACTAGGTGGAGGCAGCAGGGGTCGAACCCGTGACCTCCCAACACACAATGGAGTTCAATACCATTGCACCACGGGGTTGTCACTTAACCCTATTGTTCGCACCCACTATTTAAAGTTAATGTCGCCTGGATTGGGGGGTTGGGAAGACTTAACCGCCCCCATGTGAATGCCGGTGTGACCACCAGCCTTAACCGCCACCGCTGACCATTGTTACCTGACCACCAATGCCCAATCACTGTAGTCTCTGCCATGTGGACACTCGTCACCAACGGTTATGCTAACCACCAATCAAACTGCCTTCCAAACTGAAATGTGACCACGTATTGGCATTTAATGTAACAAATGGCATGTTTTAATGGGCTATTTATCAGTCTGACAAATCCGCCCTAAAATTGGGGAATTTGTCGCTCTGATAGCGGAATTTCGGGAAAATTTGCGGGTTTGTTACTGGATTTTGGGGAAAATGTAGAGCGAATAGTGGGAAAAGTAGGAGAGGTCATAACTTCTCCAGTTTTCGACCAAATTGGATGTAAAAAGAGGCTAGGTAGCCATTTTTAGACATGATGGACTCATTGTAGCAAGTTTCAGAAGAATTTGAGCATTGTAAACACATCTTTTTACACATTTGAGCATAATAGAGAGGCCCAAGCCATTGGAAGTTGGACCAAGGAGACATAGCCCAGGAGGGGTGAACTCCTTCATCATGTTTTTGTTGTGATTTGTTTTTGGTGATGTTATGTACAACTTTATGCTGTTGTTCAATCTCTTAATTATGTAAAATTGCTCATAAAATTAACATAAAAAGTCATTTTTCACTTGTAAAACTCATGAATCCTTAAGCACATGAATAACATTTTGTTTCTAATCTGAGGAGGATCTTAGCACAAGAAACTAATATTCTTAATTAGATCATTTTGGTATCAGAGCACTAGGTTTTCTTTGTGCAAGAAGGATTTAACTGTTTGCAAGTTTATGTCATGCTTATAAGGTTAAAACTCAAAATAGGAGAAGGGAAGCTAGTTGGAAGCCCTGAAGTTGGGTCAAGGGGAAGGAGGGAAAGGTTGCCACAATCTCCAACACTAGTTCATCCTCAAGTTGCAGTTTATACTCCAGAGAGCATGTCTCATGAAGGAGAACCTACAAACATGACATAAGATGAGAAGGTCTTCAGGAAGGATTTCTTTGATATGACAGAGATGATGAAGGTCCTCTATGAAGAGAGGAATACCAGACTGCAGGGTGAAAGCTCCAAACCTCCCAAAGAAGAAGGTTCTTTAGGAGGAGGTAACGGAAATGGAGATAAACCTCCACCCTCTCCACCATCTTCTTCATCTTCTCCTTCACAATCATTTTCACCCCCTTCCACTAACACAACCCTTACTCATACTCATCAACATACCTCAAAAGGAATTAGTAAATCACCCTTACTAAAACTTGATGTTAAATTTGAGTTTCCCATGTACAATGGTGAAGTGAATGCAGAGAATATTGATAATTAGATTCACCAGTTGGAGGTCTATTGCAAAATTCAAAACCTTCAAGAGGATGACATAAAGATTTAGTTAGCTTACTTGAGAATGGAGGGTGCAACACTAGTATGGTGGGAACCAAAGACACAAGAGGAGATAAAAAAACATAGTATGATCTCAATTTATTGATCTAATTTCATTGCCGTAATTAAAATACAATTCTACCCTCTAGCTTATATGTAGAAAGCCATCATGAATTGGAAGAACTTTATACAACTTAAAGGTCAAAATGTGCAAGATTACACCCAAGAATTCAGAAAAAGTTCTCTAATGTTAGGTATAGATTTGAAATCACAAGACATGTTGCTGAAGTACATAGGGGGTTTACTCAGTTACCTTAAGCATACTATCTTAATGTTTAATCTCAATAATCTAGATGACGTGTATGTTGTTATCAGGAAAACTAGTGTCTATTCAGAGCTGCTAGTCCCACTAAGATGGGTAGCTATCTTAGAAAAAAAAAATTAAAGTAACTTGTGTTTTCCTTTATGAGAGATAGATGATAGAGAAGTAGAGAGTACCAACCTCAGTCTTTCGCTTGGCTCCTTACTTGTTTCCTGTCTCCTTTGATAGAGCTTCGCCACTCCTTTCTCACTTGTCCTACTTCAAAGAACACTTGTAGAATCAAAGCAGCAAAATACCATCAAAGCATAGAGATCTATAACCATAAACAATGTAGAATCAAATGTACATTAACCATACAAATGCATACACAAATAAAAGATTCATAAATATACAAGTATATGGAGGAAAACTCAAATAGCTTTATTGATAGAAGTAGTAGAAGAGAGGATTACAACCCAGCTGTCTGATCTAGCATCATCCTCCCAGCATGAAAGCCCTCTTCACCTCATAAAAAGCAAGATCACCCAACAATACAATGTCTTAAAGAGAAACCAACAGCACTTCCTTACAAATTACAAAATTCCAACCTCTGGATCTCTAGAATGAGGGATCCATATATAGATATTTGCAGGGGAGTGAGTCAGCTTCTGGGATTTTGATTACTGTCATTTCACTGATAGTTCTTAGTTCCACTTGGAGATTTCATGATCTCTTACTCATCCCTGGGAAAATTCAGAGAGGCAAGTGTCATATGAGCATTTTCTAGAATATTCTTTGAGTTTCCACCTAGCAAACTGCCTCTGCCATTTGTCTGCTCTCGCTCATCGCACCCTACAGAAGGGCTTTTCAGTATGCATCGCACCCTTAGCATGGAGCAATCTGTATGGTCCAGTTTTGACAAGTTCTGAGCAGTTTTTCAGGAGAACATCTGGGAAATGATGTAATCAGTTGAACTTGATCCTTTAGGGTATGAAACAACACTTTTAGGGGTTTGAGAGCCCTTGGTTTATTGACATATGTGATTGGGGTTGCAGTGCCCAAATATGTCTATAACAGTTGCCCCCTAAAGCATGAGGTCATAAATCTTCTGATGTCGGGTGAAATGCTTTATCATGAGGATCCGAGGTTTTTCGAACTGGAAGGTGACCTGTAATAAGATACAATACAATACATTATCTTCATAATATTTTCATGATCTAGTTGAGGCGGGCATTCCCATGCTCAACTTTATAAATTCATTTTCATGTACATAGGACAGACAATTGTCTGTGTGGCAGACTGATGATTCTGGTAGAGCCATCATCCCTTAGCTTGGATGATTATCTGTGTAGCTATGATGTACATTTGATGTCTTTATTTTCCTGAATATATCGCAGCCCAGATGGATGAAACTAGATCTGAGGTCTTCAAACTCGTTCAATCTTCGCCCGAAGTACAAGTCGATCTATGTGAAAAGATGTTCTGATGTCAAACATGGAAATACATCACCTGATTACCAGCCAATGATGTAAGTTGTTAACAGGCGCGAGAGGAATCAACAATAATGATGATGACCCTCAAGGTACTGCAGTACAGTTCACGTGGTGTGAATACATGAGTTGATGTTGAACACCACGCAAAATCTTTCGGTCGAAGGCCATTGATGTAAACCTATCGTTGGAAGTGAGAAACTTGCATTGAGGCATGCAAGCTTCAAAGTACTGAAAGGGTTGTTCCTAAGTCAACTTCTTGGATAATGATCTAATGTCAACAAGAAGTGACCCATCATAGGAGGGCCTTAATGAATCCCACATCTACAACACGGAATAGAGCAAATGATTTTGTGGAGGTGAAAACGATCTAATGATACAAGGTTCAGGGTGGTGGTCATGAAAGAATGGAGCATTAAGGTATTGCAGTGGATGAGGTGTTAGCTGGGTTGGTGAATTCTCTGAGCGACTTCTCTTGAACATATCGGTGACACTGGAATGGATTGGTAGTGTTAACCCCAAAATGGATGGTACGGATGACCAATGGTGATATGACCGATGAACGAAATAACCCAACCCAACTCAATCATGGTGATGGAGTGAAAGTGTCATGTTCAAGAGCGACCTGCTATCAATGAAGTTCTTCAAGTTTTCTTCCCTTTTTCCCCAGTCATTGCTGACCAGTACCTCTTTATTTCTGTCAAGCTTGACGAGGATAACATATGCTTGTTCTATAATTTTCCCTTCGGGCAAACCTATCGCTATGTTTTAGCGAGCCTAGCAACAGTGAAGCTCGCTCTTGTCTACATGGATAAGTTTGTCGCTATTGTTTTAACAAGTTTAACGACAAAGATAACTTAGTCCTTTTCAGTTTTAGAGAGTCTGAAAAGAGACGGAAAGGAAAATCCGGTAGTCCTTTTTCATAGTATAACCCCTTAAGTCCGAAAAAGTATAAAATAATATGAGAGGGATGAATTTTCGATAGTTTTAACGAGCTGAACAAGACAAGTGCTCGATCTTTTTGTGTAATGATCCCTCAGGTCCAAAAAGATTAAAATATAGAGGAGGGATGGCACTTCCAATCACTTTAACGAGCTAGAGAGGCCAATTTCTCGACAATCTTTTCATATTTTACGAGTCTAAAAAGAGCTTAAAGGAGACTCTTTTTTTGAGGAACGAGTGATGTTTTTGGATAGCAACTGGTTCCAGGTAAGGTTTGGAACTTTTCAATCATAGCAGTGTAAAGAAGGTGGCTAATAGAATCACTCATCGCAGTTGTTCCTCAAAAGGGTAAACAATCAAGTGGAGGCATATGATCGGCTAAAAAATAGTGGAGGTGATGGTAAGAACATGACCAAGGTTCAAAAGCTGATAGCTATGCAATCACAAAGGTTATTTACCGAAGGTGGGTTCGTTTTTTAATGAGCTTAAACTCTAGAGGAACATATGCTCATTGCTAGGTTTATTTTTTAACGAGCTTGAACTTCGCGTAAACTTGCTCGTGCCAATCATATAATAAGGATGTCTCTCATTAGTAGGTTCATTTTTTAGGGAACTTGCCCCATGCTCAATTTTGCTCTGGAGCCTTTTGTATGCAAGCTAGAAACGACCAACTACTGTCCTAAGGGTTAAAGAACTACTGAGGTTAGGTAGGATAGTTTCTCAGTGGGAAACATCTCCTTTACTTTGTCATTTCTGTTGGTCCTGGCAAAGGTGAATGGTGGATCAGACCAATCACCTAACTTAAGAGAAGCAGAGTTTCTAGGTTACCATATGGAAGTTCTTGCATTAAAGCAAGATTGTTCCATTTGCGTAGTAGACAAAAACACTCCCTTGGCTCTATCCATCGAAATAGACAAAGGTGAATGGTGTGAGCTTCCAATCACATAACCTTCGACGAGGGAATTTTTTTCCAGACTGATCCCATTTTCCTAAATGGACGGGTGTGTCAGACTAGTCATATATCCTACGAGGAAATCTACCTTATATCTGGGGTTTTTCCTGATGAAGCAGACCAAGGCGCATGCCCCCTGGGTTTAGTCACATTCACTGAATCACTCACGCTCATCAGGTGGACAGACTGGAGGTTGATGAGACATTACTTGTGCAAAAAGACCATTTAGGGATGGAATTTGACTAGTAGCCATGTTTAAACCAGGGAATGAAAGCTAGTCTATGAGCTGGACCATTCTACCTTCAAACGGGAAACACATCACCCGAAAGAGTGAGGAAGCAATAGCTCCCATGCTATAAATGTAGTCACGTCAAAGGAGTAGATTGTAATATAGAGGCCCTTGAACTACCATCACATTTAGATGAACGGTTTTCCTTCTCAAACTTATAGGCAAATTTGGAAGGATCCCTAACGGTCGACTGGTTCCTTTATTGAAGCCTGACAGATTTCGAATCTCAGGCAGAAGCGATGGTGAACCAAGTGATTTCCAAGCAGTTGAGGAAAGGATACTCACAGAAGCCCCTTCATCTATGATAGTACTAGCCATGATCATTCTGTAAGCTTGTACTATGATTCAGAATGGTACATTAGATGGTAGGCGGGGTCTCTCTAGTAGATTCCAATCAAAGGAAATGACTAGATTGCTTGGAGGAGAGACCGAATAAACGACCGGATGAATCTCTGATGCATTTCCTTCCTACGGTAAAGGAACAGGTAGATTACCTCCATGTTCATCAGATTCCATGTTAACAAAAAGAATTTGAACGGTTTCGTTCTCATTCTCTTTGGTGACTGTATCATCTGAAGGTGGACCTTCCGAAGACAAGACTGGGTCGACTGCCGTCTCGACTTGTTGACTTTGGTCCAATGTGGACTTAGAGGGTTTATCTTCAATGATAGATGCTTCGACCGACAACAGAGGTGTGTCAGTCGGATTTTCAACTAGCGATGGACTTGGCAAGAGTTTCTTGTATCCAGGAGGAAGTCGTTGCGGTGAAGTAGGACGATTATCCAAGACTCTTTTAGCTTCGTCTAGAAAAGGACAACGGTGGAGGGCATGATCACCTTCACACAGCCTACAAGGAAATTTAGATCTTCCTTTCTGTCCATTGACTTCATTTTCACTAGTTGACGGCATACTCTCAACATGATCGACAGAGGTTGAAGACATCGGATTGTGCAAGCGGGGAGACCAGTCCCTCAAGATCTGTGGGATGCAGGGACAATCTCGATGATAGTGGTCTCCTTTGCAAATGACACATGGAGATTTAGGTTTGGATGGTGCAGTGTGTGGATTTTCACCAAATGATGCATGGTTGCCCCCTTTCGCCATTGGCTTCTTCTTCTTCTTCTCCTTCCCTTTCTTCTTCTTCTCAATTACTTGGTTTTTAGCGTTACTAGCTTCACCAAGCGAAGAGGAAGAAGGAGAGGGAGAAACAAATGAAGTAGAAGGTGGGGGAGCGGCTTTAGTATCATCTGATTGCTGATTTTATTGCAGAGGATTTACGGTGTTTTGAACGACAGAGGTCGAGAAAAGCCATACTGGCAGGCCAATTGTGAGTCCTGGAAGGGACAATGTAGCCATGTGTGGAGCACCAATATCTCCCCAAGAAGAGAAAGGATTAGGATTCCCCCCAAGGGGAAGTCCTTGATTGGTGGACTCCATTTTCTCAACCTAAGACCAACGAGGGAACAATGATGTTATTCCGATTAAAATAAATTTTATGACGCTTTGACACAACTTGCTTTTTCAATTTTTAAGAGTCGAGAAAAAGATAAAGATGACTCTAGTCGCCTTCGATTTTTAATGAGCCTGAAGTGACAAGTGCTCAGATGGACCTTTTCTTTTAAGGAATATGAAAAGGAATGAAAGTGACTACTCTGGAAATATAGACAGAGGGATTACCAAACCAATCAAAAAACTGCAGAATACTTTTTGCGTACGACAGTCAATCTTCCCGAATGCTGTGTTCAGTGCATTGCGATCGATAGGGCAGCAGACACGGCTTCATAAGGATAATGGATATAGCCTATTGTGGTCTCCCAATATATACTCGATGGTATGTGGGAGCACAAGTCCGTACTGGCACTTGTCATATCAAAGAGGAGGAATCACCCAACCTACGATGAAAACGATAGTTACCAGGCTTTACGACGCCAGAATACGTCTCTAGCCTAGACTTCTAGATGTTGTGCATTAAGTTCCAAAGTGTTTTTATGTTCATTGAGGTTTATTTTACAATTAATCTTTTTTAAGAAGTTTTCCTTTAAGGTTCACCACGTGATGTAGATATACAATTCCTAAACATGCAATCTAAGATGATAAACAGTCGTTTACTTTCTTTTAGCAATGAAAATCCTAGCTACTAAGGAAAGAGAAATAAAATTCTTTCAACATAGAGCAGAGAGCACACACTAGATGCACTTTTCCTAAATCAATTTCCGCATGCAGTCTAAATGCAAATGCACATGCATGTATTTGTTTTTTTGTTCCCTTAATGTGAGAATGACAAAAAGAAAACTAAGTACAGATCTGAACTATTTTCTTTCAAAGCAACAGTACTAACAATTTTCTCTTTTCGAAACGAAATGAAGACTAAGACAACACTTTCAATTTCGACTTGAAAATTGCTTTCGACACTTCAAAGAATTGATGATTCAAATCAAATACAATAGCAAAAGTGTAATCGACTATCTAAAAGAGGAAGACTTTACGACACTCTTTTTCTTGACTGAAAACGATAGTTGCGACACTTTCAAATCAAAAGATGACAGTTCGATTAAGCTATTTTTTGCAAAGGAGAACTGTAAATGATGAAAAATACATAAAAAACATTCACAATTCTTTATCAATGGAGGCTGAATAATGCAAAGGAAGAAGGTTTCAACAGTGATATATTGATCATAGACAGCAAAACTACTAAATAAAGCTAAAGACAATGAAGAAAAAACCAAAATCTGGAGGCAGAAACAGTCTCACTCAATCATCGCACCTATAACACAGGGAAACAGGGATGCATCTCACCTGCAACACATAGGAGGTGTGATGCATCCAGGTTGCCAATGAGAGACAGTGTGATGGTCCAGGGACGAGACTGAGCTTGGTTTTCACTCACAGTTTGCAGCTAAGTTCAAGGGTTTAGGCTAAGCTAATGATAGGCAGTAAACACAAAGTATAGGGACTGATCTAATGAGGTTATTTGAGCTACCACCAGGGCACTTAGGATGTTTGCAAGTCAGATGTTCAGTTCATAAACCAACCCGGATATTGACTGAAGCAATGTTGATCTACTTTGCAGTTGCATAGAAAAAGTAGTTCGAAGGCTAGCTGGCTTAACTTCAGGCTCCGTCTGTAGTTTATAAAGCAAACAACAGTAACAAAACAAACAAACTATTCGTTCCCCAACGGAGTCGCCATTTTGTTATCGGGAAAACTAGTGTCTATTCAGAGCTGCTAGTCCCACTAAGACGGGTAGCTATCTTAGAAACAAACAATTTAAAGTAACTTGTGTTTTCCTTTATGAGAGATAGATCAAAGAGAAGTAGAGAGTACCAACCTCAGTCTTTCGCTTAGCTCCTTACTTGTTTCCTCTCTCCTTTGATAGAGGTTCGCCACTCCTTTCTCGCTTGTCCCACTTCAAAGAACACCTATAGAATCAAAGCAGCAAAATACCATCAAAGCATAGAGATCTATAACCATAAACAATGTAGAATCAGATGTACATTAACCATACAAATGCATACACAAAGACAAGATTAAAAAATATACAAGCATATGGAGGAAAACTCAAATAGCTTTATTGATAGAAGTAGTAGAAGAGAGG
Organism: Pinus tabuliformis; assembly: GCA_031772625.1. Classification (NCBI taxonomy): domain Eukaryota; kingdom Viridiplantae; phylum Streptophyta; class Pinopsida; order Pinales; family Pinaceae; genus Pinus; species Pinus tabuliformis. The sequence goes on along the minus strand of CM062819.1, from coordinate 1,342,990,875 downwards.
ATTACAACCCAGCTATCTGATCCAGCATCATCCTCCCAGCATGAAAGCCCTCTTCACCTCATAAAAAGCAATATCACCCAATAATACAATGTCTCAAAGAGAAACCAACAACACTTCCTTACAAATTACAAAATTCCAGCCTCTGGATCTCTAGGATGAGGGATCCATATATAGATATTTGCAGGGGGGTGAGTCAGCTTCTGGGATTTTGATTAGTGTCATTTCACTGATAGTTCTTGGTTCCACTTGGAGATTTCATGATCTCTTACTCATCCCTGGGCGAATTCAGAGAGGCAAGTGTCATATGAGCAGTTTCTAGAAGATTCTTTGAGTTTCCACCTAGAAAACTGCCTCTGCCATTTGTCTGCTCTCGCTCATCACACCCTACAGAAGGGATTTTCAGTATGCATTGCACCCTTTGTGTGTAGCAAGTGAGATGCATCACACCCTTAGCATGGAGCAGTCTATATGGTCCAATTTTGACCAGTTCTGAGCAGTTTTTCAGGGAGAACTTCTGGGAAATGATGTAATCAGTTGACCTTGATCCTTTAGGGTATGAAACAACACTTTTAGGGATTTGAGAGCCCTTGGTTTATTGACATATATGATTTGGGTTTCAGTGCCCAAATATGTCTATAACATATGTGCAAGCCATTCATCTTGAGGTAAGAGGGAAAAACACTCCAGAAGAAGGTAGTAAAAAGCCATTTAAGAGTAAAGGAAAAGAAAGGGGTTTCAAAGGGAAGGGAAAGAAAAATTCATCTATCAAGAAGGAAGAAGAGAAATTAACGTGCAAACATTGTTCCAAAGAGGGTCATGACGAAGCTTATTGTTGGAAGCTTCATCCTGAAATGAAACCAAAAAAATCAACAACAAGGGAAAACAAAAGACAACTGCAACCACTCAACAAGATTTGGGATTCGATTCAGGCGATGAAACTAAAATTACAGCCATTATTATCAAAGGAAAGGAATCCATTGCTAGCACTATTAGTTCAAATTCACAAAATGAAACTTCAAATGAAAAGAAGAGGATAAAACTTTTTCACATAAGGGTGATCTCAAAACATAGCAAGATTGATACACTTTTTGACAGTGGCTCTCAAGCAAATTTTATCTCTGAAACATTTTCAAAAGTTTAAACTTGGAAACCATTCCACATCATAAACCATATCCACTTGGATGGGTGTGTGACAATGCACAATTGCAGGTTACTAGAAAGTGTAAATTGAAATTCGCCATTACTACAAATTTCATAGATGAAGTAGAGCTTGATGTTGTTCCATTAGACATATGTGGCATAGTTTTGGGCAGCCCGTACCTCTATGACAGAAAATATATCTTCCATAGACATGAAAACAAATACTAATTTTTTGGTATTTGTTCAAAGATGGATAAGAATATATTGTGAGAGCTCATAGCAAGAAACTAAATCTTTTACTTGTTAATGTGGAGAAGATGAAAAAACTAGTGAATTCAAGCAAGAATTTTGTGCTTCTAATGATCAAACCCAAGAATGATGTTGATAATGAAGCTTTTAAAGGTTGTGATCCAAAATTGAAATCTGAATTGGTTAATGCAGTTAACCAGTATGATGAGATGTTTTGGGAACCAAAAGGATTACCTCCCAAGAGAGGAATCCAACATGAGACACAGTTGCAGCTAGATTGTCCTCTTCCTAACATTGGCATGTACAGGATGTCAGTGATGGAAAGTGTAGAAATTAAAAGAAAATTCAAGAGTTGTTGGATAAAGGGATCATCAAGCCATCTTCCTCACCATGTGGTTCACCTATTGTCTTGGTGCCAAAGAAGTATGGAACATGGCACATGTGTGTGGACTTACATGCATTGAACAAATTTACAGTAAAGAACCATTACCCACTGCCTAGAATAGATTATTTACTTGATTAATTGAAAGATTCAAAGTATTTTACTAATTTGGACTTGAGGAGTGGCTACCATCAAATTAGAATAGCTGAAGGAGACATTTGGAAGACAAAATTCAAAACAAAACAAGGTTTTTGAATGGCTAGTTATGCCTTTTGGTTTATGTAATTCTCCTGCTACATTCATGCGTGTGATGAATGATATGTTGAGGCCATTTCTTGATGATTTTGTTATAGTATACTTAGATGACATCTTAATTTTCAATAAATCTCGTGATTAACATGTCATGCATGTAAGAAAAGTACTTGGTGTTTTGAAAAAAGAACAGTTGTATCTTAAGATGTCAAAGTGTGAGTTTGGAAAAACTTCTTTAGTTTACTTGGGTCATATTGTTGGAGGAGGTGAGTTGAAAATAGATCCCTCCAAGGTTGATGTCATTTTGAATTGGCCAAGGCCCAAGACAGTTACTGAGGTAAGAAGTTTTTTGGGAGCAACCCAATATTGGAGGAAATTCATTGCTAACGTTTCTTCTATAGCAGCTCCTTTGCATGCATTGACAAGTGTGAAAAAGGTTTTTTAGTGGGGAGGAAAACAACAAAAGGCCTTTGATGCATTGAAGGAAAAGATCAGTTCATCTCTAGTACTTGCACTTCCAGACTTGAGACAATCATTTGAGATTCAGAATGATGCTAGTGAATACTCCATGGGTGAAGTTCTCATGCAACATGGTAAGCCTATATGTTTTCATTCGGAAACTTTTAATGGTGCGGTGATTAACTATCCTACATGTGACAAGGGATTGTATGAATTGGTGTAAAGTGTGAAAAGGTGGAAACACTATTTGATGGGTAAGGAAACAATCATTCACACTGATCATCAACCATTGCAATACTTGCAATCTCAATCAAAGTTGCAGCAATCAAGACACTTTCGATGGATGGGTTTTCTTCAACAATTCCACTTGGTAATCAGGTATAAGAAATGTATCTACAATAAAGTTGTTGATATGATTTCTAGGCCTTTGTTAGTGCAACTAATTTACTCAAGCATAATTCTATTTTGCATGAAAGTTATACTGAGCAATATGCATTAAACAATGACTTTCAAGATGCTTATGCAAGCTTGATTCAAGGTAACCATGTAGAGGAATTGGATTATCATTTGCATGATAACTTGTTGTATCATCTTGGCAAGCTTTGCCTTCCACAAGGAGAAAGAGATAACATCATAAGAGAGGCACATACTTCTCTTATTATTGGTCATTTCAGTGTAAGAAAGACGGTGGCACATCTACAGAGGTATTTTTATTGGCCCCGTATTCTTGAAAGTGTGCCACGTTTTATTAAAGGATTTTCATTATGTGTAGTCAGTAAGCCTAGCAATAGGAAGTTAGGATGGTACACTCCACTTCCAGTTCCTTCATGACTATGGGAGAGTGTTTCTATGGATTTTTTAGGAGTTCTTCCATTGTCAAAAAGAGGTCATGATTATTTTTATGTAGTTGTGGATAGGTTTAGCAAAATGTTTATTTTGATGCCATGTAAAAATAAAGTTACAGCTGAACAAACTGCTCAGTTATTCTTTCAAAATGTATGGGTGAATTTTGGTTTGCCTACATCCATTGTTAGTGATCAAGATTCTCGCTTTGTTGGGAATTTTTGGTCAAGCTTATGGGGATTAATGGACAAAATTGAAAAAGAGTAAAACTTTTCATCCAAAAAAATATGGTCAAACAGAGGTGGTGAATAGAACAGTGATACATCTTCTTCGTGGATATTGTAGCAAGCATCCTAAGTTGTGGGATGAACATTTTCACTATATTCAGCATGCTTACAATTGGGCCAAACACTCTTCAACTCAAACATCACCATTTGAGGCATATTTGGGATACTTTCCTAAATCTCCTTTGGATTTCATTTTTGGTAAAGATGTTGCTATTGATGGTCATAGTGACATAGAAAAAGCAAGAAAGTTCATTGAAAAAATCCAATTGGTACACCAAAGAGTTCAAGAACAACTTGAAAAGAGCCAAGGAAAGTACAAAGCAAGGCACAACAAGCATCATGTAGATCACAAGTTCCAAGTCGGTGATGAAGTTTGGTTTCACATTAGCAAAGAGAGGCTCCAAGGAGAATGTAAAAAACTAAAACCAATAAGATATGGTCCATTTAGAATTTTGGAAAAGGTTGGTAACAATGGCTTCAAGTTGGATTTTCCTTCACATATGAAATTTTATGTTGTTGTTAATGTTGAGAACTTAAGGTTGTATGAGCCTCATTTGATTGAAGATCAAGGAGAGAATATTCAAATTCTATCTATTGAAGGTTTTTCTCTAGAATTCCTTGATGAGCTTCAACAAGACACTATACTTGACAAAAGAACAAGGACATCGAAAAGAGGAAGTGTCAGTTATCTTTGAGTGGGGCTCAAGGGAACAAATCCTTCAAAATCCAAATGGATAGAGATTGGAAAGGTGAGGGAATTGTACCCTCACTTGCTGGACAACTGAAAATGATATTTTGGGGTCCAAAAGGCTTCCAATGGGGAGGAATGATCATGTGCTCAAAATTATGCTAAAAAATAAAATTCGTTAGAATGGTGTGGAACCTGAATTACCATGTAACGCTCGTCATCCTAAATCTTACGCAACTCGTTTCGCAAAAAACGAACTTCATATGACTCCAGAAATGAGTTCTGTCCACTTTGTCAAACATGCAAATTTTCAAAAAAATGGACAACCTAGCCAATAGTCTATACTGCTAACGTGGCACTGACTCGAAAGGTGAGGTGGCAGTTTGACTTGGTCAAATTCCCCTCGGAAAATGAGTTCGTGCCAAGTGGCACCTTGGTATTGGTTGAAATCTGCGATTTTCTACTGGTGGAAATGATGGCCAACCACGGGCTAACACGTAGCCCAGCCGGAGGCCACCACGTGGAAGCTTGGGAGGCCACCAAAATATTATTACGGACCAAGCGGAGGGAGCGGGGTTCGAACCCATGACCTCCCAACACATGGCGGAGTTCAATACCATTGCACCATGGGGTTATTGTTATACAACAAAATGACCTCCTCATCAACTCAAAGGTGAAACACAGGATGACTGAAGCAAAGACCACAATTGCAGGCCTTGATTCCACACTAACGTTGGTTGCACACTGAAAACCTACTTTATAAAGCTTGTTACCAAGCCTAAGGGAGTGTTATTGACCCCATTAACTCATGTTACTAGTGAAGGGGCAGCGTTAGTGAAACTAAGGGAAGTTCAATGGGTCAAGTCAACGAATTGACTCATAAATATCTAGATATTTATCCCTAAATTTGCTCAAGAAAAGCAAGGAAACATCCAAAATCAAGATATTTGGAGGATTTCTAATCTAAGAAAAGAAGGCAAATGGGAAAGAGTTGAAAAGCGGAGCAAGTTCATTTCTTTTACCCTAGTGAACTCTAAGAGGAGCTTGGCAACCCTAACTCAATTGCTATATAAGCAAAGTGAGGGTTATTGTGAAAAAGGTCAGAGCATTTGAAAGGATAGCCCACTAAGATGTTGTGAACTGTCATACACTTGAAGAAGTGAGCTGAAAGAGAGAGAGAGAGAGAGAAGAAGAAGGGGCAAGGGAAGACTGATACAATGGATGGTTGTAATCACTCTTCCATTATTAATATAGAACTACAGTTGTGTTCGCTACTCCACAGTGTCAATAACATTTTTCATTGAGTTGTTCATTTCGATACTTGTTTAGATGAGTGATTTAGTTGTATGCTAATAGATGTTCATTGTGCATTCTTATATTAGTTTTCAAGATTGTATGCTGTGATTTTGTTTGCCTTTCCTTTGTGCAAGAATTGTTTTGGAGCCGGCTTTGAAGGAGTTCTTCTTGGCTGCATAGCGATTTCCAAAAAAATCTAGAAGGAGACTTGAGGTAATCCTCTTTCCATACTTTGTTAACTTATATTTGATAGATGAACATGTGTATAACTTGGTAGCTTCTGTAGATAATATTACAGTCTGTCGAAGGTCCCGGGAAGGCCTTTGAGGGTAGTTTTCATTCTCCATACACCGTGCATTTTACCCCATAGCAGAATTGGCGACTCCGCTGGGGACTATACATCTAGTTCCCAGTTTACCCAAAATCTTCTATGTTCTCTCTTCCTTCCAAGAGCTCCCTATTCTTCAGCAATCCTTTTTCTGATCCACCAAATATCTTGCTGCATCCTACTAGTATACATTCATCTTAGAAACTGATCTTGGAAACCCTTGTTGTGCAAGATTTCCCACACTAACGCAGGTTACCAGGCTACACAGAGCTTTATAAAGCACTGTGCCTGTGTATAGGGAGCGTTAGTGACCCTACTAACTCTCTGTAACCACTGTTATAGAGTGTTAGTCTCCCTTTGCCTTCATTTCCAGTAGTATCTGTGGACCAAAAGGGATGGAAAATCTTCTCATGGGCTGAAATAAGATCTGTAACTATATTATGTCAGCAAAATTGGTGTCCTAGAAATTTATTTTTAGGAAAAAGTTTTGGTTTTTCTCTCTTAAAAAATATTTTTTCTGAAAGAAAGATTGATATTTTGTATTCATCCTTCTGTTTAAATAGTTGTGAGTTGCTTCATTTTGGTTTTCAGTAGTTGTTAGGAAATATTGGAAAAGAATCTTTTGGTTATGCATGTGTTGAAAGACTATAGATGCATAGACGAAACTATGAATATGTGAAAAATATGAATATGTAGAATAAAGCTTGTTTGCATCAAATTGATTTTTTTTTTCAAAGCATTGTTTGCATGATTTATTGAGTCAAGAGTCTCACCATATTTCATACGTCAACACCCCTACCGAAGACAAATAATCAAGTACACATAAAATTTACATTAAAATCAATCAGTTACTCTTTTGAGCAAACCAACATTAGCTAGGCTAGGATCTTGGGATAAGCATGTGAGTGAACTGCCCAAGGTTGAAAACCAAAACTAGTGTCGTTAACGAGCGAAAAATTCCTTCTGCACTCATATTACCAGGACCACTCCACTAACAATGGAGCAAAATACGAGACAACATCAGACTGTAATTGAAGGTAGCCCGCCTTCTCTTACAAATCCTTTGGGCATTTTGTGTACTAGGGGTCCCTTTGGGGATTTCAGAACTGAGTCGGGGACTCAGGTATCCTGCCCACACAACATGCTGTCTATGACTATGTCCCCCCCGGTGATGTCTGTGATCTGAGGTATCTCTAGTGGCCAAACTTATAGGGACTTACACAAGGTGACTGGGATGGGCTGTCCTGGTACCTAACATAGACGGACCTACTTTGTCTTCAGTTTTTGGGAGGGTGCTCGTCTTCACGAGAGTACTTGGCCCCTCAATCTGAGGTTCGGGCGAAGCTCTAAAGTAACTATAACTGTACATCTGGCCATCCTTCTCTGTTATTCATTGAGATACCGGGTTTCATCTCCGGTGATCGGTGCTTATCAGACGAGGTATTTTCCCTCTATTTGTTGATTGATAGACTTAGTGTATTTTTTATATTAGGTACCCGAGTGTTATCATTTTGAGACTTTAATGAACATCACAATAAAAATTTATTGATAAAATTAATGGTCACCGTGGCTACATCCGGCCCTCGTCATCACTCTAGACAATTGTTAGGACTTCCTCCACTCATTGTGGAGGATCCGCCGAGCTCCAGTGAACCGGATTCCCCATCTTTGGGGAATCAGTCTCCCAGATCTCACACGGGATCTGTTTGGACAACTGACGATTCAAGTTTGCCAGAGGATTTCTTCACGGAAGGATTTCTTCCTCATTTTAACCCTCCACTCACAAGTCAGTTGGACCCACTCTTGATTCCAGTGGCACCAGTACTTCCTGCTTCGGTAGTTGGAACATTTCCATCTATCCAGTCGACGACTAACGGGTTGTGGAACTTTAGGGACACTTTTGGTCCTTCACCACTCCCCCAGTCAACAGTCTCCACAACACCGGTAATGGTGAATCCTGCTATCCTGTTTGTCCCAAGTACAACCACTCACATGACACCCTCTATGAGTGGAACCCAGCAGATGCCAGGTTCCACCCCTATGGTGCCACACTGCATACCTTCGACAAGTGCCACATATAGTGCTCCTTATAACACTCAATGCGGCACTATGGGCGCGGTTCCTGTTTACCAACAATATGGTCGGCCGCCAATGTACAGTTCAAACCCCCAGACTCATATACCTGGGGGGGTTCCCAATATGCACATGCCGGTAGGGAATGTAACAGTTCCCCCTCCATTCTCAGGCATGCATGGTCAGTCACTAATTGACATGAGTGTCCCCTCTATCAATCAAGGCCAAATGGTCAGTTCTGTGTCGAGCAAGAATCCACAAGGGGTTCCCAACCAGTCCATGGGGGCACCCTACTCACATACTCAAATGAGTCAAGGGGGCACCACTTATACTGGGGGCAATTTCATACCCCAGTATCAAAATCCTCATGGAAATCCACTCTACAACACCATACCGCAAAGCAATTGCTACACCACGCAACCCATGTACACTATGGGGAACCAAACGATGGGAGGAGTGCAAAGCTCCTCAAGTCATCCGTCATCACCATGGTCCGAGTCGGGGGCACCTAACTCTCTACCTTTCTTGGCAACATTGGATATACCCGACTTATACAAGCTGATAAATAACCCCATCTATCACAACTTACAATGGCCACTGATCCCGCATAAAATACTAATGGACATCCCAAAGTTCAACGGAAAACAAGGGGAGGATCCGGGCACCCACATCACCACCTACCATCTCTGGTGTGTTTCAAACTCTATGGTGGATGATAGTGTCTGGTTACGTCTTTTTCCCCGCACCCTCACTGGCAACGCAACGAAATGGTATATTGAGTTACCACGTGCGTCAGTAAACACCTTTGACACTTTAGCGATGGAATTCCTAAAGCACTTCCAGCTACCCATCCACTATGATAGTGGGACAGAGCTCCTCACTTAATTTCATTAGGATACTACCACCCACATCTTTGATCATATACATGAATGGAGACGTAGGCAAAGTTTAGTCAAAGCTCCCCTCCCAGACTTTCTGTTAACGAACTGGTTTTGTAGGTACTTACTTTCGCAAATCACTAGAGATTTCGCTCTAGGTAGTGCAGTCATAGAAGACCAATCCATACATCATGCCCAACACTTAGATTTGATATATTCACAGTCTGGCACTCTTTATGACATAATCCCCAATTCCCTTGGCAACCCCAATGCTTCCACTACTACCAAATCGACTGCTCTTCCTACCACTGAGATAAACTCTGTGCAGTCTACACAAAATCTCAGTGGTAAGAAAAAGAAGAATAAGAAAAATACCTCTCCTTCTGAAGAGCAGTCAATAAAGCAGCAAAACCCAAAATAGAAGGCCATTATGCCTACTGACGATGGAAAGGATAAACCCGCCACATTTCCTTGCAAAATCTGTGCTGAAGACCACATGACCTATCGTTGTCCGCGTCTTCAGGAATGCACAGAATACATTGCTCAAAAGGATACTGGTAGGACCACCGTTGTCCTAAAAAATCCTTTCCCCGCTCAGCAGTAGCAAAACCTTATTGCAAACCAACCACCACCCTCGCAAGGGGGCAATGATGGTTCGCAACATCCTTCAACTAGTGAAGGATCTTCTACCATTTTCACATTTGAAATGGTAGATCTACAAACAAGAGCCAAATCCTATGGAGCTCCTGCTGCTCCTGCAGTAGAACCTTCCTCAGGTCAAAACCCAACGCCACCCAATGATTTGCATACCAAACGACCGATTGAGGACTTTGTAATTTGACCCCCAAAAGTGGCACTTCGACGCACAATGCACAATACATCTGCACATGCCACCCACCACTACAACATTGTAAAGGATTTGGCGCAAGCGTCGTCGGCTATGTCGGCACTTGAAGTATTACAAACATGCCCAACGCAATGGAAAGATTTGCTTTCGGCTATTGGTGGTATCAAACCAGAGGATTCCATGCGTAGTATTTTTGACATGGACAAGTGTAAACCTCCCCTTTCTCACCAGCTTGCATTCCAGGTGCATATAACTTTGAAAGGTAAAGGTATACACAGAACTGTCATCAACAAAGGTGTTTCTACCCGCGTCATGTCGGCTTCATGTTGGCTCACCCTGGGTTCCCCAACCCTATCCCCACTGTCGAACTCCCTTAAAGCTTTCGACGGCCACACCTTTATCCCAAAAGTCTACCTAGCCAGTTTCCCCATCACGTTGTGTGGGAAAACCGTAACAGTGGACGTAGAAGTCGTAGACAAAAAACTCAACTATAATCTCTTGCTGGGTCGCAGTTGGACATATGCCATGATGGTTGTCGTATCTACTGTCTTTCGCATCATCCAATTCCCATTGGATGGAAAGGTAGTTACAGTAGATCAATTGTCTTTTTGCACCCCTGATTATTCACCATTACCAAGTGGCTCCGTACCCCTAGTAGGAGGTGGAACTGACTCTTATGTTAGTTTAGGTATTGGTCTACTGAAGGCTTCTTCCCTCATGGGTTGTTTTCCTCTTCAACCGCTGAAGGTTTCACAAACGGTCAATATGCTTTCATCTATTCCTCATGAACAGACCGATCCATGGATCCTACCAGCTCCTTTAGACATTGACACATACGGAGAAAAAATGTCATTGTCACTAGCTGAATCGGCCTACCAAGCCATTCAATTTGCATCTGAATCTCCAGTCACTTTGGTTTCGGCCAACAATACCACTGCCCCTCCCATAACCACTCCTTTCGATCCACTCAATCAAGTCCTACCTATGGACGAAGCTATTAGAGAGATCACGAGTTTAGAAGAGCGACCTTGGGAGGATTCGCACCATCATGTTTCGATATCTGATTTGGACATGATGCCTCTTCAAATCCTGTCACCTGACATACTAGAAATCGTTTCCCCACCCTATACAATCCTCCAGAATTTGGAGGCGGAAGGAAACATGGGCAATGTTTCGAAAACATCACTCATCAATATTTCTGTCAAGATAGGCACCGCGAAAGACATATAGTTTAGAGCCAATCACAATCCTTAGGAAATTGTGAGCTTCACCTACCCATTTAGGGACTTCAACGATGTTTTTCCTTGGTCTTATGAGGAAATGCATGTCATAGACCCTTCTACTGTCAAGCATGAGATCAAGGAAGATCGAGCATTCTTTTTATGGTATTTTTCTTGCTTGTTAATCCGAAAAATCCTCGAGTCTCCTTCTTCGGGCTCGTTAAACTACAACGAAGAAGATCGAGTGTTCTTTTTATGGTATTTTCTTGCTCGTTAATCTGAAAAACCTCAAGTCTCCTTCTTTGGGCTCGTTAAACTACTCCAACGAAGAAATAGAGCACTTTTAGAGATATTTTATTGCTCTTTAAAAAATACAAACATCTCCGAGTTTTCATCGTTAAGCTCGTTAAATCTTTGCGACGATGGTTAGAGCACTTTTTGTGATATTTTATTGCTCTTTAAAAAAATAGAAACATCTCCGAGTTTTCATCGTTGCGCTCGTTAAATCCATACAACGATGCTCTGAGCAACTCTTTTTTTTATCTTTTTCCAGCTCATAAACTGAAAAAGACCAAAGGATCATTATTTTTAGGCGCTTTTTTTTCTCGATCTTTAAACTGAAAAAATCCCGAGCTTAGTCTTTCTGCTCGTTAAACTTGATGAAGATGACCCGAGCATTCTTTTAGGTACTTTTCTCGCTCGTTAAATTGAAAAATCCCGAGTTTTTGTTACCGAGATAAAAATATACGGCAGCAGCAAGAGCAATTTCTTTTTGGGACCGTTTCTCGCTCTTAAATCGAAAAATCCCCAAGATTTTCCCCTCCTTCGAGCTCATAAAACTATGAAGAAGGGATGAGTCATTCTTTTCCCTCTTTTTCTCGCTCACTAAACTGAAAAAGATACCCTGAGTTTTCTTCATTTGACTCATTAAAAATTTTGATGAAGGTATTGAGTTTGTCGTCGCATGACTCATTAAAAATTCACGACAAAAAACGAGTTTAGTCCATCGCCTCATACTCGTAACAAAATGAGGTCAACATCTATTGAAAATAGGTTTCTCTTTATCCGGGTTCAATACATTAACTTACAGAAAAGTAACCGATCCAGGTATACTATTAACCTTTTGTTACACCCAGTTAACAACTATAACAAAGGGACCACCATGGAGTCTCCCTTTACGATATTTTCAGACTCTCTAAATATGAAAAGACCACTGAGTTGTCTATTCTGGACTCTTTAAATTACACAGACAAGATATAGAGTCGTTCTTTTTACGATACTTTTCAGACTCTTTAACATGAAAAAATCGACGAGTTTTCCTATCTGGACTCATTAAACTAATCAGATAGGGCAAAGAGTCGTTCTTTTTGCAATCCTTTTCAAACTCTTTAAACATGAAAAGATCAATGAGTTTACCCATCTGGACTCATTAAATTAATCAGACGGGGAAAGTGGACAATACAACTGTATTCCATATTAGAAAGCGTGGTTTGGCAACAGTTATTCCCTTCAACATAGAACTCCCTTAGATAAATCTTCCTTTTGATGGCCTCTCAATATGAAACCTACCATTCTATGAGGTCATATACCTTGATGTAATTGCGTTTCTATATCCTAACACTCTATAGTGTTCATGAGTCTAGTGTTGTATCGTTAAAACCGTAGTCGTGCCTTCTATTGTTCAAGGGTTACCCATTTGTTTCCTCCATCAACCGATCAAACATATCCTTTCATCATGCCCTCTGTTGTTTAGACCCAAATGCTCAAAAGATTCCTCAAAAAACAAAAATCATTCTTGTCCTGTTTCGTGTTGATTGATGTAGGACACATCATTGCCTACCTTTCGACAGGTTTCTTCCTATCAACTTCAACACTCTATCTAGGAAGATAACCCAGAAACACATTCAGTGCCTTGGTACTTGCAGACATTAGTGGCAAGTTACCTTGTGTTTGATCAGGGATTCTCATTATTGGCTCCTGGTTAAGTGATTCTATAAGTGTTCGATGACAAAGAAATCTTTCACACTCGCTAGTTTGTACTATGCATCTTGGAGACCATCACCATTATCGGTGGCCTTCCTCGCATCTGTTAACGGTCTCCATTATTGACTGGTAATCAGATGATTTCGTGCATGTTCGACATCAACACATATTTTTCACATGTATCGATCTATGCTATTTGGTGAAGTGGAAATCAAGACCTTGGGTAGAGGCTTGCATCATTCAGCCTTGTTTCCTCTCCCAAGCTGCGGATATTGTTTTTTGGAGATAGTTGTTTCAGGATGATTCTATTATGACACTGGATCCACATTGTGCTTATCGACGACCAACCTTGTTATATCTCTTTGGAGAAAATTACTCTGACATAGCTACTGAGCATGGGAATGCCCGACTCAGGACATGATTTTAGCAGTTTTATATATATGTGTTGTATCAGGTTTTCCTTGCCGCCCGAAGCTTCTCTCTCTCTACAAATTTTGACAGGAAAAATTACAGTTTCAGTAAAGTATTTCAGCCATTGTCTCTGCCTCTGATCTCATACTTTAGGGGGCATCTGTTATACAACAAAATTACCTCCTCATCAACTCAGAGGTGAAAAACAGGATGGTTGAAGCAAAGACCACAATTGCAGGCCTTGATCACACACTAACATTGGTTGCACACTGAAAACCTGCTTTATAAAGCTTGTTGCCAAGACTAAGGGAGCATTAGTGACCCCACTAACTCATGTTACTAGTGAAGGGGCAGCGTTAGTGAAACTAAGGGAAGTTCAATGGGTCAAGCCAACGAATTGACTCACAAATATCTAGATATTTATCCCTAAATTTGCTCAAGAAAAGCAAGGAAACATCCAAAATCAAGATATTTGCAGGATTTCTAATCTAAGAAAAGAAGGAAAATTGGAAAGAGCTAAAAAGCGGAGCAAGTTCATTGCTTTTACCCTAGTGAACTCTAGGAGGAGCTTGGAAACCATAACTCGATTGCTATATAAGAAAAGTGAGGGTTATTGTGAAAAGGGTCAGAGCATTTGAAAGGATAGCCCACTAAGCTATTGTGAACTGTCATACACTTGAAGAAGTGAGCTAAAAGAGAGAGAGAGAGAGAGAAGAAGAAGGGGAAAGGGAAGACTGATACAACGGATGGTTGTAATCACTCTTCCATTATTAATACAGAACTGCAGTTGTGTTCCCTACTCCATAGTGTTGGTAACATTGTTCATTGAGTTGTTCATTTCGATACTTGTTTAGATGAGTGGTTTAGTTGTATGCTAATAGATGTTCATTGTGCATTCTTATATTAGTTTTCAAGATTGTATGTTGTGATTGTGTTTTCCTTTCCTTTGTGCAGGAATTGATTTGGAGCCAGCTTTGAGGGAGTTCTTCTTGGCTGCATAGCGATCTCCAAACAAATCTAGAAGGAGACTTGAGGTAATCCTCTTTCCATACTTTGTTAACTTATATTTGATAGATGAACATGTGTATAACTTGGTAGCTTCTGCAGATAATCTTACAGTCTATCGAAGGTCCTGGGAAGGCCTTTGAGGGTAGTTTTCATTCTCCATACACCGTGCATTTTACCCCATAGCAGTTATCACTTAACCCTATTGTTCGCACCCACTATTTAAAGTTAATGCCACTAGGATTGGCGGGTTGGGCAGACTTAACTCCCCCATGTGAACGTTGGCATGACCACCAACCTTAACCACCATCGCCAACTGACGTTTCCTGACCACCAATGCCCAACCACCACAGTCTCCACCATGTGAACACCTGTCGTCGACAGTTATGCTAACCACCAGATCTGGCAGTCTCCAAACCACCAATCAAACCGCCTTCCAAATAGCGCAATGTGACCATTTATTGGAATTTAATGTCACCGATGGCGGGTTTTAATGGGCTAGTTATCGGTCCTACAAATCTCCCCAAAATTTGAGCAATTTGTCTCTCTGATAGTAGCATTTCGGGCAAATTTGCGGTTTGATACCGAATTTTGTGGAAAATATAGAGGGAATAGTAGGAAAAGTAGGAGAGGTCATAACTTCTCCAGTTTTCAACCAAATTAGGTGCAGAAAGAGGCTAGGTAGCCATTGTTTGACATGATGGACTCATTGAAGCAGGTTTCAAAAGCATTTGAGCATTGTAAACACATATTTTTACACATTTGTGCATAATAGAGAGGCCCAAAACATTGGAAGTTGGACCAAGGATACGTAGCCCAGGAAGGGTGAACTCCTTTATCATGTTCTTGTTGTGATGTTTTTTTGGTGATGTTCTGTACAATTTTATGCTACTGTTTAGTCTCTTATTTATGTTAAAATTGCTCATGAAATTAACATAAAAATTCATTTTTCACTTTCAAAACTCATGAATCCTTAAGCACATGAATAGCATTTTGTTTCTAATTTGAGGAGGATCTTAGCACAACAAACTAATATTCTTAATCATATCAATCAAGGAGTGCCATATTTTCATGATCTTTTGCATTATGTATGTGTTGCTAAAATTTCTCACATGTCATAGTCTTCATTTTTTGTGTAAATTGCACATCATGTTGTGTTGGTCTAGTGTCATGTTGATAAATATATAATATATTATTAGTGTCATATCATATCAAGTTCATCACAACATATTTGATAATAATGCCTAATTTTCTTGTATTTGCACAAAATTTCAATGTCATTAGGCAAGCATACATCCTGCTTGCAACTTGTATTTTCGCTTCAAAAATCAAGCTATTACACTACACTAAAAAACAAAGACAACCACTATTAAAGTTACTACTTAATACCTAGTGTTTTCATATACCACCTAGAATATATTCATGTTATAATTATTACCTACCATTTCATTTGAATTGGGTGGAATTGATAAGAATTTCATATCTTCAAACCCCAACCTTTCAATTCCCCAAGGATTCAGGCCTACCCAAAACACATTTTTGATCCCTTAATATCTATACTCTTCCACTTCTATCTTAGTTTAATCCATTAATATTGCATAATTTTGCATCTTTGTTGGTTGGTTGTATCCTCTTCTCATTTATCAACATGGGAATGGGAAGAGATTGATTGAGTGGTTTTTTTAATGAATTACTCTACTTTCACATCCTCTCAAATATTTCTATATGAGATGTAATATGTTTCATCACCCCCTCTCAGAGATGGAAATTCTTTAGAAGTTACTCCCCCATCTCAATTATCCCATGGGATTTTTTATTCTATTATCTCTAATCAAAAATAAAAAGAAAGAATATGCATTGTTGGTAACATCATTTTCTTCCAATCTAACATGAATTCTTTAATATTTCAATATACATTTTTTAGCTAAGGAGTTATATGAAATAAATATATGAAAATTAACAAGGAAATGGATTCATTATGCAAATGAAACAATGGTTAAATAATTACTCTAGTAGGAATAACATGTTAGACCAAATATAACATTAAGAGGTGACGAGGGGGTGTGAATTAGTGTAGTGGAAAACTTATTAGTTTAACACATTTCATTAATAATTAACTGTGTAGTAGTGTATCATAAAAAAATGCATCATAACAATAAATAAAACCATGCATTAAGAAGCCATCATCACATCAACATAGGAGGATACAAGCTTTTACATAGAAACCCTTACGAGAGAAAACCACAAATTCTTCTTCTTCTTCTTCTTCAATTAATTACATAGATTTCCATGCGTCAACCTACTAGAGGCACACACACCCCCAAGATGTGAAACAAATTGCTTATGATAGGCTAAAACCTGATTGAGGCACAAACCTTGAAAAATGTGCAACCAAGCACTTGCAATAGGATACAACCTAATTGAGGAAATAACCTCGGATATGAGTAAGCTTTGACTTTTTGTAAGCTTAAACCTGATTGAGGCACCTACCTCCTTCTTCAACTTCAAGTAGACCACTTTTCATAATATTTTGAACTGGATCCACATGCTTCTTAAAAACAAGTCTTCAAAACTGATCATGCTACCATTCTCATAATGTTTTCATCAACCTATCATATCTTGTCCATACCCTATTACAACCTATTAATGAATCTGATCACATAAAACTCTTCCTAGAACGTGCTTTGACCATATACACCATACTCACTACAACCTGCTCATAAGCCTCAAAAACATATAACATTGATTCTGAATATAAAAAATACATCATAAAGGTTTTCCATGTCTTCAAAAATATTCACAATTGAATCATGATCATCATGCTTCTGGAGAAATCTAATTTGGCTTTGAAATGAGCCTAGAAACCCCAAAAACCATATAGACTATATAAAACTATATAAAAATTAATCATTCAATAGAATGGCACACACATTATATAAAATGACATTTTACGGGCTCTACAAAAATGTCTAACTATTCTACAAAATGGTTAAATCAAGTGAGCCAATAACCCCATATATAAAATAATTGATAGAGTTTGACCAGATTCAAGCCCAAGATGTCCAAGTAGCAAACCAAACCATATAACCAACTAACCTGATTGACGAGTCATTAACCAAGGTCACACTATATCTTTATCAACATACTGAACATATGTCAACCAAATAAAGGTCTCGAGAGTTGTACCTGAAACCATACTATATATGTATATAAGAGAGTCAATCCTACCACACACACATACACACATAAGAGGCAAGCTTGATATCTCTAAATTGTTGACCAAACATCTTGCATTGACAAAACAAACATACACACACACATATCTTAGATATAGGCCTGAGAGTGTCGAACAATTGACCAAAAACCATGCAACAACTTCAAAAAAATGTATTCATATCATAGAGTTGAAACCACCACATATAAAGTTTTATGTATATTATAGAGTTGAAGCCACCATGTATATATATCAAAGTGTTGTAGCTTCTACAACCCGCCATCCAAAATTTTTCCTATGCCTTTATTTTGGAGCCTACCTTCTATCTACAAGGACCCATGTTTCACTTTTGTCAAGTATTTTGTCTGATTTTAAATACTTGTCTTTGCATGCAGAGCTTGTGATGAATTGATTAACTTGATTTGATCTTAGCTGAGTATTTTCTACCACAAGCCATCTCCTATCCTAATCGCACATCAACTCTTGGTCTTCCCTCTTGGAACCGTGCAATCCACTATCTCTGGAAATTGTGCTAGGCCTTGAGGATCAGAACTGTGCAATCCTTGAAGACAAGCAACCCTTGAGCATAGAAACTGCGTTGAGCCTCCTCCGTTATTCAGAAACTGCACAATTCAATGAGGCAGTGAACAACTCAATCCCTTGTTGTTGGGAATTGCACAGTCCTTTCTTCTAGTGTGAACGACAAATTTCCCAGTAAAAGCTAAGTTTTCATCACTAGAAAATAGGGATTGACTAATTAATTTCTGAAAAGTGTCACTAAGTTGCTAATTTTGATCTTAAGACAAGCGTCACATTTTCCTTGATTTTAGGCATGCATGTCATAAACCCTAACCCGACTAGGTTTCACATTCGTCTTGGAGCTCTATCCTTCCCAACAAGATCAAGGAGCTTTCAGATAAGTTTGCAGCACTTTTCCGAGTAAGTTTTGCATGTGTTGCTTTTTATTGCTTTTTCTATCGCTTTTATCGTTTTTGCTTTTATGAGTGTTATGTTTCCTCTTTATTTTCACGCTAGATGGAATTTTAACTATTATTAGCTTGTACAAGTGTTGGTTCGGTCTGTCGTTCACATTTTACTAGTGTCGCATCGACTTCTTGCTTTTTTCCCATCAGTAGTTATCGCTGCTGCGCCATTCTATGCATGTTCATTTTTCCTTTTGCATGCTTGTTTTTGGCACTTAGTTTTCACTAATATAACTTCCCCTTAACTAGATATACATTCCTTCCTACCCCAACACTTAGATCTATCAGTTTCTCTCTCCTTCCCAGGAAATTCTGTCCAATCTTAGCCAACAATTTCCTCTCACAACTGCGCAATTCACATTTTCAAGGCACAAGATGCGTGCTTAGCCTCTAAAACTACGCAATGCGTAGTCACTGGATTTCCAAACTATGCATTGAATAGTTCCATGCCTCATGCCTCATCCTTAGCCACTAAGACTGTATAATGCACAGTCGCTTCCCTTAGACTACCCAGTTGAGACTGTGCATTGTGCAATCTCAAGCCTCTAGCTCACCCCTTTCTTGCTGAGACTGTGCAATGCATAGTTCATGAGCCCAGACTTTCACCTTCAGGCTAGAAATTGTGCATTCCCATCATTGAGTTGCTGCTTTAATCTTGCTAAATTAACTATTTTTCTTGAGTTGATTTGTATTCGCCATGAATGCATCTAATGAAATAGGCACTGCAGCTTTTTGAACTTATCACTCTTTTATCAGTTATTTTCATCATGCCACCAAAGTGATCTACCTCAAAAGACACCACGAAGAGAAAAAATGACAAATAAATTGAGAGTACCCCTATCACCATGCCAATTCTATTAGACACTCAACTCTTCATTGAGAAAGATTTAGATATCACATGGCACACGGTAAAAGATGAATTCTCAGCAACTAGTTACAAAACATATCTAGAAGAAAGACAGGTTTATATCAATGTCTAGAAGTCAAGATTGCATAAGATCACATGCATGTTTTAGTTATTTCCTTGCGCAAACATTTCAAGTGGATCCTGTCACACACATATGCAAAGAGCATGATCCTCAGTAGTGTTAGTGGATAAAGGCTTGCCTCATTCATGGCACATGACTATGAACTAATGTATCATTTTCCCTTACCAAAAGCTTACATGGATTCTCACTTCTATGCAATCTCCAGTTCCCTGAGCATTAAAGATGTCATCAAAGGTTGGGTGAAAGAATCGTCTAAATTCCACTAGACATGCAACAACAATTATAAGACCAAATCTCCCAGAAAATCATTCCAGTACTTGATATTTCTATGTTTCCAAATCTATGTTCAAAAGAGTATTGAGACTTTTCTCGAAGGCTAGGAATTTTTGCTACATCAGGTTGTGAATAAAGGGAAAGCATTCAAATGGTTAGATTTGTTGGCCCAATAGTTAAAGATCTATGTGACTAATTCCAAGAACCCTCCTAAGGGTAAGCAAGCCAAATTTTATATGCAAGTTTACTTGTTGGATGTGATATGTGCTCAAAATTCCTTTCCTGGCATGAGTTGGACATGGACACTGAAGGAGCCTACTGTACATATTTACTGCAAGTTTCTTTCAAAGAGTAGCTATAGAGGAGTCATTGAGAACATAAATGATAACTTCCTCATAGTGTTATGAAAGATGATCTTTGAGGAAGAGCCACATTGCATGTCCCGTGAGGTGACAGAAGCAGTAGCAGAAATTGCCAACTGGTTTTCCTCACCAAATTGCACTTACCTAAGTGTGTTAGGTGGTCAGAAATCTTCTCATTTGTTGGCGAGGTATGCCACCGACAAATTGGTCATGCAGGAAGTAGCTTATCATCTTTCCACAGGTTTATCAGGAGTCTTGCAGAGGAAGAAGAAAGTGTCTTGGCCCACTCTTCCTTTGTAGATTAGATCATACGAGATTGAGAATATGAAGCCTGCAGAGATCGAGGGAAAAGAGATAGAGAAATTCGGGTTTGATATTATGGAATACCACCCTTGAGATCCCAAGAGTGTTTGTAAGAAACAATGTGAAAATATACATTGTAGTTGACCAAGTAGGACTTATTCCAGACCAGAGGAGGAAAAGATAAAGAATTGTTATAATGCCTCTAAGCCTTGTGCACCAATTAACTTTGTAGGTAAATCGCAGGTCACTCCTCAACAAGAATCCACTCAAGAACTATAATCATTAGAAAGGAACAACCTAGTGTGTGAAGAGCGCAAGAGGAAGGTTGCGCAGAGTTTGACAGAAGAGCAACACCAGAAATTCAGAGCAGATCCATAAATTCAAAGCAGATCTAATCAACTTGAAAGCAGCTATAGAAATGGAAAGAAGGAGGAAGAATAAGAATCAAGAGGAAGAATTAAGGTAGAAGGAGGAACAAGAAAAAAAATAATAAGAAGAAAGGCATAGACAAGTAGAGGAAGAAGTAGCACAGAAACAAGAAGAAGAAGAAGAAGAAAATTAGCTACTTGAAAAATAAAGCAAGTAGCTACAGGAAAAATAACTTGCCCAGGAAATCAAATACTTGATAGTGATCCAAGACATGGAGGTAGAGTC
Organism: Pinus tabuliformis; assembly: GCA_031772625.1. NCBI lineage: Eukaryota > Viridiplantae > Streptophyta > Pinopsida > Pinales > Pinaceae > Pinus > Pinus tabuliformis. The sequence goes on along the minus strand of CM062819.1, from coordinate 1,342,969,756 downwards.
AGAGCAGTAGAATCAAAATGTTGATCTCATGCCTTGCATGTAGCAGATCACCACGCAGTCTCCCTCTCCTTGTACAAAAGGGAAAGCTCTAGGTGAGGAAGAAGAAATTTCTCCTCTTGATGAAGGTCCAGTGATGGATATCTATAGTTTAACTTATGATGAGCTGCAGAAGAAGATTGTATAGGCAAGAAAGAAGCAATTCCCAGATGACCTCACACATCCTACTTTTATCAAAGAGAAGGTGATCATGTGGACACCAAGAAAAATCAAGAAGCTATTGTCATAACCAACTTAGCTTTCGCAGTAACCTCCAACTCAAACACATATTATTTGATAGCCGAGAATGGACAGATGGAAAGGAACTTAGAGACTGCAAGGAAACAAATTGAAAAACTCCAGGCAGAGGTTCAGAAAGTTGCTCCTACATAGGTGTACTTAGAAGAACTCAAAGCAACCATACTTGGCTATGTATCGACATTGGGAGAAACCCTGAGGAACCTCTATGAGGAGTTGGTCACCTTGCACAAAGATGTTTTCCACCTACATGATATGCAATAGAATTATTGAGAGAATGAAAAAGCTCTCAAGGTTGTTCACACAACTATTACTATTGTGCAGGAGTGGGGAATGCAGTATAGAGGTTCACCTCTTACGTTGGTGAAGAAGACAAGGAAGCAACTTGAATCAGAGAAAGACAAATTTTGGATGCTTATCCAAAGAAACACACAACTCAACACTTTCATCACCAACATTAAGTCCTCTTATGCACAGTCGTATAACAATGTGGATTTCAGGGTGAAGTCACACAAGATCCCTTCAGTCGACATACTCACAAAAGCTAAAGGAAGAAAAAATGTTAGACATGAATTTGATGAATACTTGGACCAATTCAGGAAGATTTCTATCAAGGGGAATCTTGAGGTCAAAAGACATTATATGAAAAATTATATTGGTGGCCCTACTAAGATCAACACCATGTTTTTCTTGTTGAATAAGGAAATGAAAAATCACTCCAAGACTATGTTTCTAGATGTAATGGAGGCTAGATTCTGCTTCCAGCCTAACCCCAACGCAAATTTTGAGGGAATCCAGGCTAGAGTATAAAGCTTGGCATCACTATGTGACCAAAGAGATACAAGTCGAAGCAGTTGAGCTAGAGTTTCCCCAAACTCAAGCTTGACATGTTGTTTGTCCTATTAGGCTTGTTTAGTTGACTCTACCCAATTTTTCCTATATGGGTATTTGTAATATTTGTATTTATATATTTTTGTAAGTGGAAGTCCAAGTTTCAATTTTGGAATATGAATGGTCATTATGTAAAAGCAAGTCAAAGAGTCACAAAAGGAGATGAATATTCATCTCATATGTTATAAATATATCCGCATAACTCATGTAAAGGGATTTTGGTCAGTCTTTTGGCTTAGGATCAAAATATTGGGAGTATTTTTGAGAGCCTTGGCTTCTCCTTTAGCATAGAAGGGTTATCTTTCTTTGGAGAAGCAAGTGTTGGCTTCATGTTTCACTATTGAGGCTAGTGGGTTGTCAATTATATATGTATGTTTGGGACTTTCACTTTAAATAAAGGCTCAGATTCAGCACGTCTTCATGCTTATGTAATGGATGTAGTAAGACTATCCTTGCTATGTTTTCGATATGTGTTATTTCATTTACGCTAATTCTTATGAACTATTTAATTTTCCTTAGTTTGAATCTTGTTGAACGTGTGTTGTTATGTTATTTCGATCATGGTTATCTTGTGAACTATTTTGCAGGTTAACTTATGATACTTTTATTTCTCATGTGTCCCTTTTAAGCTAAGTAATATTACACACTTCTAAGGGGACTGCTCTCTTTCCCTTTGATGTGATGGAACTTATCATGCATTTCACTTGACACTTCACAAATACCATACACTTGTTTTCGTCAAAGTCACGCATACAACATTCTATGCGGTTATTGAGACCAAGGCACAATCTTAAAACCCACCACTTCAGCAACCAGTCGTATTCTGATTGGGGATCCTACTCCAAACGATGTGGGGTCGAATTGGGTCTTCACATCGAGGAGACCCCCTACACCTGTTGGCGACTTCTAGCACTATCAACAAGTTTTTTGTGCTAGAAGGAGGGCCCCATGACAAGATGAGCTCTTGAAGTCTCTTTGAACATTTCTTATCTTTCAAATGGATTCTTCCCAAATCTTGATCCTGACATGTTTTTCCAGAGTTGAAAATCTGAAAGTGCCCTTAGGGATAATTCAAGACTTGTCAAATTTGAAGTTTGATGGCAGGGGTGGAACAACCATTCTTGAGCACACCTCTCGTTTTCTTGAATTTTTCACTTACTATGAAATTGACTTTGAGGATATTGCTTGCAAATTTTTCATCCTTACATTCGAAGCACACATTAAATAATGGTGTTACACATTTCCAACCACTTCCATTCACTCTTTTGAACATCTTGTCAAGGAGCTTCATCATGCCTTTGACAGGTATGACTATGAATCTATTTATAAGAAAATCATTCATCTTAGAAAAACACTTGATGAATCTCTTGAATATTTTCATGATCGTTTTATTCATTTCTGTTACGAATTTTATGAGGATGATATTGATTGGAATTTTATGAAAGAGAAGTTTGAGTATCTTGTTCACATTTCTTTGAATCCATCAAAATATGAATCTTTCGAAAGTCTCCCAACATGTATTGGTTATGGAGATCTTAAATCTATGGTGAAAGAAGTTGTTTTCCTAGTGACTCTTTGTCTTCTTCTCATCAAACAACTCCATACACACAGGTTGAGGTTGGAGAAATTGAAAGTCAATCTATTGATCTACCACCATCTTCTCCCACCCCACATGTTCAAAATTTGAATGCAAGTTTCGATTGCGAATTTGATTTGACCAGTCATATTCTTTCTTCTCATTCTCCATTTGCCATCTCTTTCGATCCTCTTGATTTTTGAGTTGTCATGAAAACCTATTATAATCGCTTCTTCTAATTTCCAAAAGGATTGAGTTCAGGATGGAGTCAATGTTAACTTGGAGACTTGCGATATCATTCATGATGACTATGTGTGGGACTCTTATTTTGAACAAGTATTTGTGATGAAATATTATTTTTCTTCTCTCTCACCTCTCCCTCATTATCCTGACATATTCCATGAGTCTATCGCAACTATCACATATTTTGATGAGTCAGTCTTTGAGAATGTTAATTTTGGTCACAGTCAAGAATGGTGGAATGCCAATTTTACATCAGAATAGGGTGAGAAAAAATCTTCCCTTTGTGATCTCTCTCATCCGTCATCCAATCAGTTTCCAGAAATAGAGAGTGAAACCTCTTTCTTTTTATAACGCACTCTCTATGATTCATTAGATCATGAGGATTTCGTTCTTTCAGGCAAAGAAAATTTTTATCATGGCTATCTTGATCTATTCATTGATTCACCTACTAATGACTATGTACCTCCCACTATCAATTATTCTAAGCCATTAGTCTTCGATGATCTATCTTATGATTTCTTGGAGCTACCTCAAGTTGTCGAGGCACTTCAACCTACATTGATGGTTATGTTAGGTTCTCATAGTCTTGATGCTAGTCCCAAGCATGATCAAGTTGATACTCTTTCTTTGAATAATCCTCATCAGATGATCGTGAAAGTTGAAAATCAATATATCTCACAATATTCATATCCTTCACTTGTTTTTCATGATCCTATTTCTCAATGGTTGGAGGAATCATACCTGGCAAGCCCATTTGTGAAACACAAGTTTTTCACTTTTTATGTTTGCCAAGTTTGAAAGTTCGGAAGAATGTTTTAGCTTGATAGTTTGTTGTGATGTGCACAATCATCATAATGCATTAGCATATTTTTTAGCATATGCTCTCTTATTGTATTTTTCTTCTTGCGCTTCCAGTCTTCGAATTTTGGAGCATGTCATGTTTCATCTTTCTTTTCAATTGTTGTTCTCGATGGTCTTTCTTGTTGTTGACTCCCTCGCCTCTATAGGTCAGGTAATGCTTCGATGGTTACATTAGAAGATTCATTTTACGTAAGCCTTTCCTATCCCTTATTATCTTAGGAGTAGGCTAGCTTCATTTAGTTTCTTTCCTTTTTTTGTTGTTTACCTTTTCCCCTTCCCTTTTCTTTCCTTTTCATCACATAAATTTCTCATGAAATCATACTTTGCTTTCAAAATAAGCATGGAAAAGTTCGAGAGGACATTGTGTACCTGCCAATGCTTGGATTTATGTTTATTCCTTCTATTTACATGGGCCTTTTTGTATTTTAGTCGATGATACATGGATGGAAAATACATTCCTTCTCGTAGAAAGCCTTAGTGGAATTACGATGATTGTATCTATAACTAGTGCCCTCTTCTTTAATCAATTTATTTTCTTTAATCAATTTTATCTTGTCAAGTAAGTCGATTAGAGTAAGCAAGGGAGGAAACTTAAACAAGTGGATTGTATTTCAGAGGTGTATAAATATCCTTCTATGAAGGAACAACATCTTCTGCTCTCAATAAGTTGGGATCCATCTTCCACCCCATGACACCAAATAAGTTTTGATGCACAGCTCTATTAATAAAATATAAAAAATGAATAAAGGGTGTAAGAAGAGAAAGGCTTCCTGCGCAGGGAGGTTGTGACAAAGGTAAGTTCCCTCTGCAGACAAAGGCAACCCCTCTAGCCCTAGAGTGGGTCTAGTCATTGCACAGACAATACCAAAGCAAATTTCCTTAGAAAGTTGGTGTTATGAAGACCTACCTTCAATCTGACATTCGATGAAGTCCTCGTTGTGTTTCTCCAGCTCTTGTTCTTCTAGTCGCTCATACCTGAAAACAACATGTAGAGAAACACCACAAACGCAATAGAAAACAACCAAACAATCTACTTGAAGAGTCAAGGAACCTCAAGCTATCGACATATAATTTAATGCACGATATAGGAAATAAGCTATTGATTTGTATTAATATAAATCAAAGTAAAACTTACAACCGAGCCTTGATGTCGTAAGACTCCTTTAAGGGTCTTGTCGATATGTCTCCGCAAGCATTTACTTGTGAACCGTCTCCCAAGGGAACATATGACTCTCTCTTCTGTCCAAAAGGGTTGATACTAGAAAGCTCTCAAGCCAACTCTACTCAAACATCTCTCAAATCAAAATACAAATGAGGCTACTTCCACACTCCAATAACACTCTCTACCTCTACTCCTCTCTTAGAAACTTGAAACTATCAAATTACATCTAGCTATCATCCAATTACATCCAAGCTAGCTAATGTTATTCATGGAGGAGATATTTATAGGAGGGAGAGGTCCCATGAGAGAAGGAAGGAAGAGCTTATCTCTTAGGGAGGTTGCACAAAAGGTGGAACAACTATCCCAGAGGAGAAAGGCGAGCTCAACTGACCCAACAACTAGCCCTAGGACTGCCCATGAAGCAATTTCATCTCGAAGTTTCGATGAGTTGTTGAAAAACTTGCCAAATCTGGCTCGTCATAGGTGCAACATAGGGACAGAGCAAAGACTTCGCTAGGGCTAGTGTTAACTTGACCATCTTTGTGAGGGGGATAACTTCTGACTCGCGACGACCCAGAAACTTAGGTAAAAAGGGTCTTCTTCAGGGATAATGAAATGAGACACTCTTCCTGAGATTGCAAGGAAGGTAATGACACATAATTGGCAACATGACATAGCACAGATGTCAGTAACATGGACTGGCAGTATCTGGGATCAGGGAATGCAGAGTCGGTGACAAATTACTATGTAACAGATGCCCCTAAAGCATGAAGGCCAAGAGAGTGGGAGGGGTGAAATTCTTTACGAATCCATCACCGAAATATAATGTCGTCGCAGAGAACCTGTAGACACAAGTACAACTGATATTTCTGATCAATGAGTACATAGTGAAAGGAAATACATGTGCATAAGGCATGGGCGCAGCCATCCATTCAAAAGAGTCATGTATAAATCAATCCATGCCACCTGGACTTGTGTAATCTGAGCCCAGGGTCTTGAATCCCAACCTGGCCACTGTACAATTTCTAATATGCCAATAGATGTGTTGAAGTCGAGCACACTATAAAATCACTTGATTACCAGCCAATGATGTGAACTATTAACAAGCGCGAGAGAGACCACCAGTAATGTCAATGGTTCTCAAGGTACTGCTAGTACAATCCACAAAGTGTGAAAAAATGATCTGGAGTCGAACACTTGTGAAATCACCCGATCGAAGACCAATGATGCAAGCTTGTCGTCAAGTGCAAAGAACTTGCCATTGAGGCATGCAAGCTCCAAGGTACCAGAAAAGAGTCTCTAGGTCAACTTCCCAGATAATGAGCTAAAGTCGACAGGAAGCGACCGGTCGAAGGAGGGCCATAATGTTTCCCACATCATCGATGCGAGACAAAGGAACAAGATGATTGTGAATGAGACAGAGAATATGAGGAAGGTGTGTAAGGCTACAAACTGCAGAAGGATTAAGCTCTTGAACATATCGGTGACACGACTCCGGAATTTGGTAGCATTTTGGTACCAAAGGATCAAAGGTCACGACGATGCAGCAGGGACCAGATGGAATGAGGCAAAATGAATAACCCAAAACCCGAAAGGCCAATGATAAAATGAGGATATCCCAACTTGACACGAAGCACAAAGAGTGTCGATGTCTAAGAGCGACAAGTTGCCGTAATAACTAATACAATCAACAGAATGTTTCCAAATTTCCCCCACCATTTTTGGCGAGTACCCCAATTATTTTTGAAACACAAGCTTGAAGGGGATATCATATGCTTGTAATGTAAGTTCATCCTTCAGATGAATCCGACCTAGTGATTTTTAACGAGCCCTAGGAAGGAGAAGCTCGATCTCATCATGATGACAAGTCCAATGTCGTCAGGGTTTAATGAGTCCGACATAGGTAAAACTCAGAGTCTTTTTCATGTTTAGAGAGTTTGAAAAAGACACGGAAAAGAAAACTCCAAAGGTCCCTTTTCGTAAATTTGTCCCTCGAACCCGAAAAGGTAGAAAATAATATCCAAGGGAACCTATTGACCATGAAAGATCAACATATACCTTTTTCGTAAATAATCTATCCCAGCCCAAAAAAGGGGTAAACATATACTGGGTAGATGATGCTTCGCAGCCTTTAACGAGTTCAAAGCGACAAGAGCTCAACGATATTTTCACGTTTCAACAGTCAGAAAAGAGCTTAAAGATGACTCCAAGAGGGACTTTTTCATGTTTTTACTGAGTCCAAAAAAGTATAAAATATAACTCGCAGGGTAGTCACCAAGGTTCGCGAAACCTATTGCTACACAAAAACAAGCGTAAGATCCATTTTTGATATAAAAATACGTGAAATAGTCAAAAACCCTAATTTGACCAAAAAGGCTTATAAAAGAGTCATTTGGTAAAAAACAAATTACTTTTCACCATTTTACCTTAGAGTGAAAAATTTACCCTCGTGCATTCGAAATTTCAACGGTCGACTGGAGAAAGATCAGCAACCTGTCAGCAAATTCGTCCGGTCCAGGTAAGCTCTAATCGTTTTCTTGCATTTTTACATAGACAATACTTCGTTTTTGATGGTTTGAGCCACCTCCAAGGAAGGATTTAGGGTCAGCATATGCGCGACGGTCGTCGTGAGTCGCCAGCTTGGGACCGCGATGACCCAAAATCTTCCACAGGGAGAAAACAGGGTCTTCGCGACTGTACACAGAAAAGTCATGAAGATCTCGATTTTTCTGAACAGGTGATTTTGGCTCGGCACACCTATTTGAAAAACAGGCGCGCTGAGCGCCAATTCTTAACATTTCTCAAAATTGAAGCCATTTCTTTGGATTTTAAATGCAAGCAAAGTACTTATAATCCTTGATGTGTGTGTGCAGGAAGAAAAATGGTGATTGAGTGGAAAGAACAAGAGCATACTGGCGATGATGAACTAGCCATGGGAGACCAAGACTATCTGGATGTGCTCCGGAACTGTGGTCTGCTGAAATTTTTCATGGTGCCTAGTCTGAGGGCACAACCGGACTTGCTCCAATATCTGGTTGGAGCATGGGATCTGAATGAGGCTAAGTTCAATATCCGAGGGCAAGAGTTGGAGATTGAGGTAGCAGACATCTATTTCTTGACAGGTTTGTCACGGAGGGGGGAAAGGCCCTGCATGACCAGGACTCGGATCACTAGAGAAACTATGGACATGATGATGGGAAGAATGTGTCCAGAGGCAGAGAAGTCAAACAAGGGCGGAAAGCTCAAGATTGCTACCATCAGAGACTTGTCTCTCCATGTCCTTCTCTCGACCATCACTAGAGTAGCTGGCTCACAGGCCCCTCATGAGGCCACCAAAACCCAACTTTAGCTGGCTGTTGACTGTATGGATCCCACCATCTTCAACTGGGCCAAGGCCGTGGCTGATAACATGAAATGACAATTAACAAAGTGTCAGCGAGGGGATGTAAAACAGTTCGGGTATGGGTCCATCCTGGTATCATTCATCCTTGAGTGCCTTCCTATCTTTCAGAGACAGGAAGTAGTTGTAGCATGGTCGACTCCGCAGGAACCACGGATGACTCGATGGGCGTTGCTGATGCCCAGAGGAGGCGGGGTCAACATATGTCATGGAGACCTGATTTTTTCCAATGGTTGTGTGATGCAAGAAATTGTTCCCTTTGCGGACAGCGGCAACCCCTCTAGCCCTAGAGTGGGTCTAGTCATAGCAAGGACAAAATAACGATTAACTCCCTTAAATAGTCATCGTTGGAGGCCTACCTCAAACCAGCGGTTGATGAAGTTCCATTGCGCTGCTCCAGCTTCCGTTTCCTTCTCCTTAATGAGAAATCAACCTGAAACACCACAAAGAAACAACAGAGCATGTAACGGAGAAACAACAGTGATCTATTTACTCATAAAGTCAAGAAGTCATGAGCTATCAAGCAAACTACATACAAGACATAGGAAATCATCATTGATTTTATTAATAATGAATCAAGAGTAAAGCTTACAACCAAGTCTTGACGTCGCAAGCCTTCTCAGAGGGTCCAAGCAGTGTGTTTCTTTAAGAATTCACTCTCAAAGATGGGTCTCCTAAATGGCAATATCTCTCTCTCTCTCTCTCTCATTCACAAGCTTTACACAAGATTAAGGGCACTCCACACCTTCTTGCAAACTACAAAGCAATCCCACACTTGTCACACTCACACCAACTATCTATCAAACTCAAAAGCAGCAGCAGCACTGTACAACCAAAAGAACTAGCAGATGATAGCAATGGTGAGTGATTTTATAGGAGAAGGAGTCTCCATGAAATTAGGGAGAGGGAACTTATCCTCAAGGCAAGTAGCAAAAAAGAGGTAACTACCATGCCAAAGGGAGGAAGGTGACCCAAACTAACCCAACAACTAGGTCCAAAGACATTCAGAAGGCTGACTGTTGGAACAAATTCACCCAATCTAGATCATCGTGAGTTTATAACTAAGATTTAGCTTTGACATCACTAGTAGTCAATGTAATCAATCAAACCGTCACTAAAGATAGCAAATAGCCTTGTGCCGGAGCATGAAATCCGACCGTCGTGGGAATCGGATGTACTCCTGCGACGGGGGCACGACTGGACCATTTATGACCGATGTCTATTGTGTATATTTAGCAAATTCTCGCGACGAGGTAGAAAACTTAGGAGAAGTGGGTCAATTGGCAACATAAGAGAGAATTTATTCAGTATGATCATGTTTTACTGGACACATGACACAGCAGAAGGACTAGGGTGAAGACAATGACAAATCACTGTGTAACAGATGCCCCCTAAAGGATGAAGCCCGAGACAGTGGGAGGGGTGAAATTCTTTACGAAACTGTCTGAGCTGGAACACCACCTAGAAGAACCTACAGGCACCTAGAAGAACCTACAGGCGCAAGTACAACTGATATCTCTGATAGTGAAATACATGTAGTCTAGGCATGGGCGCAGCCATCCAAAAGACATACGAACTAGGTCTGTGGTATGGACGCAACCATCCATAAAGACTCAGGTATGGTCGCAGCCATCCATCAACGAATCATGTAATCACGAACCAATCCACGCAACCCAAATATGTGTGATCTGAGTCCGGGGTCTTGAAACCCAACCAATCATAGTACAAATTCTAGCATGCGAACAGATGTGCTGAAGTCGAGCATGATAGAAAATCGCTTGATTACCGGTCAATGAGGAAAATCGTTAACAAGTGCGAGAGAAACCACCAATAATGCCAATGGTTCTCAAGGTACTATCTAGTACAATCCACGAAGTGTGAAGAATGAGCTGGAGTCGAACACTCGTGGAATCACCCAATCAACGACCAATGATGAAAGTCGATCGTCAGGCGCGAAGAACTTGCCATTGAGGCATGCAAGCTCCAAGGTACCAAAGGGGATCTCTAGATCAATCTCCTGGATAATGAGTTGATTTCGACAAGAGACGATCCATCGTAGGAGGGCCATAATGTTTCCCCCATCAATGACACGAGATAGGGAACAAGTGGTAGATAGTGAAATAGAGTATCAGAGGAGGAGGTAAGGATGTGAACTGCAGAAGGATTATACTCTTGAACATGTCGGCGACACGACTCCGGAGGGTGGCAGCATTTAGGTACCAAGGGATCAGAGGCTTAATGGAGATAGCATAGATCAGATGGAATGAGGCTAAATGGCAACCCAAAACCGTGGAAGGCCAAAAGATGATGTATGGATATCCCAACCCGACAAGAAGCAAAAGTGTCAATGTTCAAGAGTGACTAGTTGCCGCAGGTAACCAATGACAACTTCCAAATTTTCCCCCACCATTGCTAGCGAGTACCAAAATTATTTTTGAAAACAAGCTTGAAGGGGATAGCATATGCTTGTAATATAAGTTCGACCTTCAGTCGAATCCAACCTAGTAATAGTTTTAACGAGCCCTAGGGAGGAGAAGCTCGAGTCTCGTCATGGTGACAAGTCCAATGCCGTCAGGGTTTAACGAGTCTAACATAGGTAAAACTCAGAGTCTTTTTCATGTTTAGAGAGTTTGAAAAAGACACAGAAAAGAAAACTCCAAGGGGTCCTTTTTCGTAGATTTGTGTCTCTCGAGCCCGAAAAAGTATAAAACAATACTTGAGAGAACCACTTAACCATTACGATCAAGGAGTACTTTTCATGATTAGTGACCTCGATCCGAAAGAGTAGAAAAGCAATTGAAACCACGTCGTTTCGTGACTAATAACGAACCCAAAACGACAAAAGCTCGGCAATCTCTTCGCTTCTATACGGTCGGAAAAGAGCTTAAAGCAGACTACCTCTTATTTCGTTTAACGAGTCAAAAGGAATAACTCGGCTATCTTTTCATCTTTTAAGTCGGAAAAGAGCATTAAAGAAGACTTTATGGATCAAGTGCATACAAAGTACGACATAACCTCGCCACCTGTAGCTCTGCACAAAACACATCAAACGTAAAACCCATTCGACATAAATGATTAATATATGCGGAAATACAGTTAAAAACCCAAAAACCCTAATTAACAATGCAAGAAAAATGAGAAAACCCACATTCTAAAGTATAATTTTTTAATTTTTCAAAAAATTACTATAAAAAGGGTGGGGTAATTCATTTGTTTTTACCATTTACATTGCACATTTTACCTTTGAGCATTTGGAGCACCAACCTGAGCAAATTTCTCAAGCTGATTCCAGCCTCATCCATCCATGGTTCGTCCTGAAACCTTCGCCAAGTAAGTACATTCCTCCTTGCGCTGCATTTTAGTAGTTTTTTCATGCAATTTAGTGTTAGGTAGGTGGGTTTAGGCAGATTTTCAAATCCGAGTTCGCCTCTCGGTCGTCGCGGGAAAGCCGCTCGGGTCCGCGATGACCGAGCATGATTACACTACCACCTTCGTGATTTTCGCGAGAAACTGATGTACTCACGCGATGATCGTGGGAAAAATGAACTATTGACTCCACGCCATCACCGCTGTTTTGAAAACAGCTGCGACGGCTGTGTGAAGTCGAATTTTTGTGCAAATTGTGAATTTAAATTTATGAAAGGAGCTATAATTCATTTTTCTTGTAATGCAGGGCAACATGGCATTTGTTTGGCAGGAATGAACTAATGATGTCAACGATGAGGAAGCATTCAATGATATTGGGTGTCGAAATGCTTTACGGGCTTGTAAGCTGCTGAAATATTTTCTTACTCCGCATCTTCGGGCTCAACCCAATTTGCTAGAGTTGCTAATTCGTGTTTGGAACCCAACAGACGTAAAATTCATTATCTGTGGCAGAGACATTGAGTTCGATGCTATGGACATATATTTCCTGACCGGATTGTCCCGTCATGGTGAGAGGCCGATTCTAGAGGGCCAACAAACTGGGGGTGAATCACTAGACATGCTGATAGCACGAGTGTGCCCACAAGCACGCAAATCAAAAAGTGGGAAGGTGGCAATTCCGACGGTGGAAGACTTGGTTCTTCATGCAGTTCTATTCATGGTGACGAGGGCAGTGGGCTCCCAAGCCCAACACGAGGCAACAAAGACCTAACTCCAATTGGCTCTTGAGTGCCTCAACTCAACCATGTACAACTGGGGGAAAGTGGTGAGGATCAACATGAAGAGGCAGCTCACCAACTGTCATCGCAGGGAGCCGAATCAATTTGGCTACGGGTCTACCTTGATCCCGCTCATGCTAGAGTGGGTGTCAGTGCTTTAGTTGCAGGATATTGACTTGGACAGGCCCATACCACGGGAGACCAGGATCACATGGTGGGCGCATGTTATGCCACAAGCGGGTGGCGAATGACCAGTGTCATGGGGGACACTATTCCGTGAGTGGCTGAATCGCCAAACGATCTTCGTTAAGGACTAGCCATATGCTGGTATGGACTTTCGTGGAGACCTCGACATGCAGCTGCCCGCTGGCGAGCAGTGGGATGATGGCGGTAAAACACTTGATCACACTATTTTTGTATTTTTTCTTTTATGATGTTTTTTAGATTTTTTCATGCATATGTCCTAATGATGTACTCTATGGTATTTGTAGACGTGGGACCAGAGAGGCCTGTGGGACTAGCTCCAGAGGTGCAGAGGGATCCACAGGGCATCAGAGAGCTGGCCTTGGTTCCCCTAGCTGGCAGTTCAGTGGAGACAGTGGCCCACAATCTTGAGGGCCTGACAGAGGGGATCCCTGATTACAGGGGGATCGAGGAGGTCCCCATAGAGTACCAGATACATACAGTAGGGGTGATACCCAGGGTGCACCGACTTTTGAGGCGAGTCGCACAAGCAGTGGTGTGCTACAGGGAGCATAACCCACCACAGTGGATGCCTAGGTTTTATTTCCTGCTAATTTTTTGAGAGACATGTGTTTCAGATGTACGGAGAGCACAGACTCTATTTGGACATATACACTTATTTTTTGAGTGCCTCAGTGCGCCACACGAGATATATATATATAATATATATATATATATATATCTATATATATATATATATATATATATCTATATCTATATATATATATATATATATATATATATATATATATATATATCTATATATATATATATATATATATATATATATATATAGATATAGATATAGATATAGATATAGATATAGATATAGATATATATATATATATATATATATATATATATATCTATATCTATATCTATATCTATATCTATATCTATATCTATATATATATATATATATATATATATATATATTCCTATGGTTCATTATTGTGTTTTGAATGCTTCTATATGCTGTTTTGATTACATGTTGCACAAATGTCTGTCTAATACATGGTTTGCTAATGCATCAGTTAACGTGTTTAATCTTCTTGGAATGTGTTGATATGTAATAAAATCAAAATTTCTTTCTAACAATTTAACATGTAAATACAACCTTAAAATCTGATGATCTCTGATGGAATAACACCCATTAAGCTGGTGGACAACAAGCTGAGAATCCAGATTCACAACCAATGTACGAATATCGAGGTTGATAGCCTCGGTCAGTAATTCAATAACAGCACTATATTTAGTGACATTGTTTGTGGTGCAACCCAGACAAACACCTTGAAGGTCTACTAACTCATCGTGAGGATCGTAGATCACCCATGCCGCAAAAGAAAGATTCTGGGTACTGCGGCAGGCACCATCAGCGAAACCAACGTAGGGTGTATTAGACATCTACACACAAAGCAAAAAGACACAATAAGTGGCAATTACGCCTACACACCAAGCCAGACATGAAAACATACACACAACACACCTGCTGAAAACACACGTATGTACAAATCAAAATGCATGGGGTTCATGCATAGTATTTTTTCAGATAAAGCCTATTTCGGGGCTTATCTAGAGGGTACCCTTCATAATCAATCAACTCATAGGCCACTTTTTCCAAATCTCATTTTACAATATAAGGCCCATGCCACATAGGCTCGAATTTGCCTTCCCCCATCTTATCATTTGCCTGATCATAAAGTAGGACTAAATCTCCTTCAACAAAAGAACGAGGATGGACAGTATGATCAAAGTGAGTTTTCACTCTCTTCTTCTGTGCTTCAATAGCTAGATAGGCTAGTCGACGAGTCTCGTCCAGCTACTCTAGGTAGAGAAGACGTTCTTCTACTGGAGTAGTGTTGGGGAGTAATTCGACGGCTAATTTCAGAGAAGGGATCTCACACTCAATCGGAAGGGTAGCCTCCAGACCGTAAACCAATTGGAATGGGGTGAACCCAGTGGCATCCTTCACTGAAGTTTGGTAGGCCCATAAGGCGGAGAACAACATCAAATTCTAGTTGGACTTGTGCATGCCAATGGTGCGTTGAAGCATCGTAACTAAAACTTTGTTGACGGCTTCCACTTGGCCATTGGCCTGAGGATAGTATGGTGTCGAGCTATCATGCCGCAAGCCTAGCTGGGTCGTTAACTCAGTCATCATATGATTACGGAAATGTTTTTCGTGATCAGTGACGATAGCCTGAGGGACTTTGAACCATGAAATGACATGATTAAATAAAAATTGTGCCGCTGTGTGACCATCTTCAGATAGCGTAGATATCGTCTCAGCCCATTTTGTGAAAGAATCAACGGCAACAACGATATACCCATGCCCCCTGGCCAAGTGAGGGTTACAGGTCATATAATCAATGCCCCATTTGGCAAAAGGACCAACGGTAATGACAGGGTGCTATGGAGCGGGAGGCACGCGCATCTTCCATTGGTAGATTTCGCACTCATGACAAGAGCGGATGGAAACAATGCAATCCTTGAAGATAGAGGGCCAAAAATAACCAGCACAGAGGATCTTCTGAGCAGTAGCATACCCGGACATATGACCACCACAAGTGCTAGAATGGATGTCATTTAGAACTCGTTCGGCTTCCTCGAATGTTAAGCATCGGCGAAGAACAGAGTCGACGCCGAGACAATACAAGGTGTCTCCAATAATGCGATAAGGTTGAGAATGATGGCGAATCCGTCACCGAGCATCCTTGGACAAATCAGGACGAAAAGAGGACGTTTGGAGATAGACAATAATATCCCCGTACTAGGGATTGAGGGTACTAATCAAGAACAGAGTTTCATCCGGAACATGGTCCTCTAACAGAGAGGTCACGGTAATAGATGGCAGAGAGCAGAGCAACTCAGCAAAGACAAGGGACTTCTTAGACTTGGCGGTGGTGAACTCCAAGTTGAACTCTTGAAGGATGACAATCCACTTTGAGTATTTTCCCCCCAGTAACTGACGTGACAAGATGTACGTCATTGGGTTGCAATCAGAAATCACCGTCTTGGTACACAATAATATTTAGTGGCGGAAATGCCAAACGGCGCAAACGGCAGCCAAAGCCAACTTCTCGACATAGGCAGATCAAGTTTCAGTATCTAATAAATTGCGGTTGAGGCATTAAATGACATGCTCAGTACCATCATCATCATCTTGAACTAGAACGATGCCAATAGTGGTATCGGCAATGGCTAAATAAAGAGTGTAGTCACAGTGATAGTCAGGGGGACGCAACAATGAAGCAGAAACAAGGAGGGCCTTGAGGTGCTTGAAAGACTCTTGTGTAGCAGTATCCCAACGAAAAGGGGTGTCCCGCTTTAATAACCGTGTATAGCCTTTGGCCACTTTAGCATAATTCGGAATAAATCGTCGTAAAAAATTCAATTTACCCTACAAACTTTGTAATTGCTGCAAAGAAGCCAGGGGAGGGAGATTTAGGATGGCTTCGACTTTAAGGGGATCGAGACGAATACCCTCTCGGGAGACGATGAACCCGAGAAGTCTGCCTGACTCAACGCAGAAGACACACTTATGCGGATTAAGCCGGATACGATAGTGTCGACAGCGAAGGAAAATTTCGCAAAGGTGGGTTGGATGGTCCTAGCGCTTTGCTGAATGAGCCAGAAGGTCATCCAGGTAAGGCTGCACAATGTGTCGAATATCATGAAATGCATAAGACATTTCACGTTGGAAGGTGGCACCGACATTTTTTAAACCGAAGGGGAGCATTTTATAAGTGAAGGTTCCCCACTGACAGATAAAGGCAGTCTTGTGTTGATCCGCAGGCGAGATATTAATCTGGTTCTAACCAGAAAAGCCGTCCATGAATGAATATATCTCACTCCCGGCACACTCATCAATGAGCTGGTCAATGAAGGGTGTAGAGTAATTATCTTTGGGACAGGCACGATTAATATCACGATAATCAACACATACCCTAATAATGCCTTGCTTTTTAGTCATAGGGACAATGTTAGAAACCAAATCTGTGAGTGGGATAGGGTAAATGAAGCTACCCTTAAGAAGCTTTTCAACTTCCGCTTTAATAGTTGCGGCCTTTCGGGGGTGCACAGGGCATAAACACTATCGAACAGGTTTGGCACCCGGATAGGTAGTTATCTCATGCACCACGATGCTAGGATCAATGCTGAGCATCTCTTCATAAGACCAAGCAAACACATCACGAAATTCGCGGAAAAGATCAGTATAAAGCTAAATCTCTTCCAGAGTACAAGTTACTCCAACATGGATGTGCTCGACAATCCCTGGTTTAACAGAGATGTTGATTGGTTGAGTTTGCATAATGTTCCCCATATTCCCTTCAGAAGATACTTGATGAATTTGGATGGGTGTCTGAAGGGGTTGGGAGGGGAGACAAGGAGCAAACCACTCGAGACAAGTAAACATTTCCCGATGGGAAGGGAGAAATGAGGAACGATGGTGATGATCAGACCAAGGAGGTTCCTCAAAGGACATAGTCTCAATAATCGCTTTATCAGTAGGAAAAATTTCCTTCAAAGGGTCTAAAGAAGCTGCATCTCCAAGCCAAGGGGATTGAGTGTACGAGTCGAGAGCTCTACTAGACGGAGCAGGTTCAGGGGATGGAGCCGATACGGAAACAATTTCGATGTAGTTGAGCTCGGCAAGACTCAACGGCATCTCATCACCCCAGGATTCTATCTGATCAGCAGGAGGAAGAACCCAAGGATCAGAGTGAACAAAAATCATATTAATGGGAGCGATGTTGGGAGGTGGGAGTGAAAAAACACCCATAAGGGCAGGATCTTTAAAGAGTCTAGCACCCACACTCTCACATGGAACGGAGGTATGCTCCACGAAAGGCACGTTGCCATCGGAGGAGGAGGAGGCGAAGAAGGACAACTGGTCTACTGTGACGATCTTCCCCTGATGAGGAAAACGAATAACACGAAATAGAGATGAAGCCACGGCTCGCATGGCATATGTCCAGCTTCATCCTAAAAGGAGGTTGTAAGTTAAATTGGCATCAACAACTTCGACCTCCACTTCGACCATCTTCCCTTCCAGAGTAATAGGCAAGCGTTGGAGTATACCATAAGGATGAGACTCTCTCCCATCAAAGGCTTCCAAGGTCGTAGGAGACTGGCTTAGAGTCAGAGAACCAATAGCCTTCCAACAAGCAACAAACATTATGCAAGTAGAAGCACCTTCATCAATAACGGTGCGATGAATAGTTTTAGAATTGATGATGACCTGAATAAGGAAGGCAATTTGGTGAGGTAATCTTGATATATGACTATCTAGATCAAAAGTGATCAGGTCCGAGTTGGTCAGGTCAATGCCACCGATAGCCATTAGCAAGGACTTCCTCTAAGAGGGGCAACTCTGGAGGACTTCTAATGCAGACATAGCTGACGAAGCTTAGGCTAAGTCCTCAACGATGCTATAGTGTTGAGCAGCACGAGCATTAAGTTTGTAAGAAGACTTCCAGAGCACACCTTTAGGAGGAGGTCGGATGACCGCTTCAGTGCTAAGTCGTTCGATATGAAGGGGACTAGAACTAGACAGAGGAGCACCAGAGGGAACCTCAGTTTCCTTCCCAGCAAGCGACGAATACTCTTTTGCCCGAGTACTAATGTGGATGGGAATCGTCCCAGCCATAAATACCTGAGAACCAAAGGGAGAAGAGGATTGAGATGGATCGGCCACCATTTGCATTTGTTGCGAGGGAAAAGGCTCTTTGAGCACGGCAGGAGTCCCAGGGGCACCTTTCAACAAACGACTAACTTCAGACTACTTGGGGCAGTCTTTGGTATAGTGATCCTTGTCACAGATAAGGCAAGGATACTTAGGCTTGCGTTTGGCACCTTCCTCGGGTGGAGGTTTAGGGGAATCCTACTTCGGTTGATCAGCCTTATTCTTTCCTTTTCCCTTCTTTTTCCCTTTCGAGGCTTTGTCCGTCGTGGTGGACTAAACAACATTAACCTCAGAAGTGTTACCAAAATTGGATACAGCCTGAGAAGTGTTTTCATTCGAAGCGTTCGATTTTTTCTTCCCAGGGTTCGCGGAATATTTCTTAGAGGATGTATTGACAGAACCAATGACACCGTCAACAGATGGTGTGGGCAGGGCTTTGGAAGTTCTGGGCCTTGGAGCATCAAGAAAATAATTATATAGTGTACTAGACTAGGAGTAAACCAAGTCAAGGAACTGAGCACACGCAATAGCTTGCTCTTTAGTTACACATGCCCCCATAGCAATGTCCCAGGCTATCGGACCAACAAATGAGGTGGTGAACCAGTCAGTCAGAAGTTGATCAGGAATCCAAAACTTAATCAAACGACGATGTTATATCCATTCATGGATATGATTGGAGATATGCATGGCCGTGGTCTGTTTTAAGGATGTCAGGAGATGTGTGCCCGTTTCATATCAAATCAACAACTGAAAATGAGTTAAAAATGCCATAGCCAACGAGTTAAAGTCCTAAAAAGATCCGCGAGCTAACTCAATATACCATTTAGTAGCAGAGCCAGTGAGGGTCCATTGAAAAAGGCGGAGCCGGATTGAATCATCAAGCCATGAGTTTGACGAACACCATAGATGATAAGTCATGACGTGGGCTTGGGGATATTCTCCAGCTTTACCGTCAAACTTGGGACAATCACCGGGAATTTTAGTTGGAACCGGTGGCCAATACGGATTATGAAGAATGGGATCATTTGTCAGTTTGGACACATCCGGTAATTCCAACGTTGCTAAAAAAGGTAATTGAGGGTTAAAGGACATCTGAGGCCATGGGTAGGAGGTAGCACCAGAGTTCCACCCAGCTGCTTGTTGCCCCCATTGATTTTGTCCGGACGGATTTGGCCCATAAGGGTTTTGTCCATAGGGATTTTGTCCATAGGGGTTATAGCTGTAACTGGACGGTTGACCCTGGATTTTCCCCCCAGCATTCCACTGATTACCAACTTGGCCTACAGGAGCAACATATGGTTGCTGGAAATTCTGGTAAGGATTCACCTGCAGTTGTTGATAATTTTGGTATGGGGCAAATTGGGTTTGCCCTTGGGATTGCTGAAAACCATAAGGCGGTTGGGCTCCAAACTGAGCCTGGGAGCCAAGCTGCATTTGATAAGCAGGTTGGGATTGGGATCCAACCTGAATTTGAAGACCGGATTGGGTCTGGAGCCCAGATTGGGGCTGAAAACTGGGTGGAGCTTGAGAAGCAACAATCATTTGAGTGCCCGGTTGAGCAGGCCTAGAATAATGTCCTTGAGAAGATATAGGTTGAGCCATCTAGCTAGAAGGTTGGCCTGGTTAAGGTTGAGGTTGGCCCGTTTGCCTAGAAGTTTAAACTTGCTAGGAATTGGGTTGACCTTGTGGAACCGAAGGCTGTCCAGACTGACCAGACGGTTGAGTACGCTAGACAATTGGCTAGCCTTGTTGAATTTGAGACTGACCAACTTGTCCAGAAGGGTAGCCTTGCTGGGTACCAGGTTGGCCTTGTTGAATGTAAGGCTGTCCTGGGTTACTAGAAGGTTGCTCGAAGTACGTGAAAGAAGACCCACTAAAGGCCGAAGGTCATCCTGGAATGGGTTATCCTTGTGGGCCGACAGTTTTCCCTAAATAAGGTTGTCCATAGTACAGTTGTCTGTAAGACTGATGTCCGTAAGATGTTTGACCTTGATAGGGTGGTCCTTGAATATTTGAAGACTACACTTGGCCACCATGGTAAGCCGTGGTACCCCAAGCAACAAACAACGCAACCGAGACCTCAACAAATGGTTGAGATGCTATGGGTCCAGGATGATAAATATGGGCTCCTCGAGAATCATAATAATTAAACGGATTTTGAGGATCCAGAGTCTGAGGAATTTTAGGATATTGATCATATGCCCCCCTGTTGGAATGGAACCAGAAGAAGGTGGGGCACTTAGGCTAGGGTCAACAACCCCGGATATGGGTTCCGCAGGGCCATTGTGTGAAGGACCTGTTGAAGGCCCAGCAACAGTGGTCACCACTAAAGATGCAGTGACGGCACCAATAACGGGGGCTGTGGAAGTGACACAAACGGTTGGCATAGTTAGGACAGATGTCACATTATGAATCTTGGGAGTGAAAGATCCCGAAGTCGGAGTGACAGTATGAGACCACATGGAACTTGTAAGGGGAGACCTAGAACCCATGATATCAGCTAGAGCATTATAACATAACGACAGCGTGATAACAAGGGAGGTGACACAGAAGGGTGAAGTTTTCGTCGGTATAAGAATTTCACCACTTGTCACCAAGGACTCTTCACTGGTGATGGGGGATGTGTCATCCATGTTAGAAGAAGACATTGGGACCGAAACACCAGGAGGAGTAGGGGGAAAATCTTCTTCGGAAGGCTCCCAAATGGGGTTCCAACGAATATTGTAAGACTCGTCTTCTGGAGTGCGAGAGTTAAGTGATTGGATACTCGGAATAACAGGAAGAGTGTCACTAACAACCTGTACCTCAGGAGCGACAGAATATGGGGATCCTTGGTCACTTGGAACGGGAGACGGGATCGGTGATTCCGCCAAGATGATTTAACTCAAAAGCCCTAGGGATAACTAATCGAGTAAGGAGAAATAACCCTACACAAACTAAAATGCAACAAGATCTAACAAGGTAAGTGTGAACGTGGTTGAATAAATTTTAAGACACGGGAATAGAACTTGACCTTTTCATCTTTAAAGAGTCGAGAAAAGGATGAAAAGATGACTCTAGTCGCCTTCGAGTATTTAATGAGCCGAAAGTGACAAGTGCTCAGATGGACCTTTTCTTTTAAGGAGTCCGAAAAGGAATGAAAGTGACTGCTCTGGAGAAACTAGGCAAAAGGTTTACCAAACATCCCGTAAAACTGCATATACACCTTGGCGATCATATGAAAACCAAGGACTTTCCGTACGGCAGTCAATCTTCCCGAATGTTGTGTTTGGTGCATTACGGTTTGTAAGGCGGCAGACACGGCTTCCTAGGGATATAGGATGATAACCTAGTGGGGTCTCCCAACATATACTCAACGGTACTGGGAGCACAATTCCGTACTAGACCACTATTGAGTCACAGAAGGAGGAATCACCCAACCTTGAGTGAAAACAATAGTGACTAGGTTTAATGACACCAGAGCACGTCTCTAGCCTAGACCTCTAAATAGTGTCTGTTATGTTCCAATGCGTTGTTAAGTTTATTCCGTTCATTTTAGAGTTGATCTTGAATTATGTTTCAGTTTCCAGGCCTTACTGTATGTATACAACAGAACCTAGGATGCAGCTAGAATGAGTGAAATATCCTTTTACTTCAATGAACACCTACCTACAGGAGGGTAGAGAGATCATTCCCAAACCAAGAAAACCAAGATAAACCAAGAGACACAATGCAAAAACACATCAACCCTACAGTGCACAAATACTACTAATGATGGATTTTATCATTTGCTTTCCAATATGCAAACTTGAAATGCAAATTCACTTTCACTTTCGTATACTAAATGAATGCAGTCTTTTGATTTTGATTGTTTTAAATTTAAAAGAAACAAACAAGCAAGTGTGAAAAAACTGGTTGATCCAAACAATTGTGATCTATGTTCGGTAGTGAAAAGAAATCAAATCAACACTAAAGATTGGTTCAATAATTGTCACTAAAAATCAACCAGAAACAAGCAACGGAGAAGGCTCAAACAAACCAACAAGAAAGTTGCAAATGAACCCTGGACAAACCAACAACCAAGCCAATCAATTCAAGAGCTTGAAAGAACAAACTAGGTCACATGGGAAAAAATGCAAGATTCATTCAATAAAGCCAAAGAAAGAGTGCCTCAACCATAAACAGTAAAAAACAAGCTATTGAGCAAGAGAAAGAAGGCAAAGGATCAACAGGACTGGTAAATTGAGGAGGTAGAATTGAAAAAACAATTCTACAGGAATCGTCGCGGGTACTACACAAGCAACTAGCGGCGATCAGCCAATAGCTGTAGCAACAGAGCGACGTCGTCGTGAGAGTACATGTCTCTTCCGTGACGGGCCGATTTCAGGAGTCATCGCGACTGTATGATGGGATTCAGCGACGCACAGGACTTTACAAAAGAGTAAAGGCGACGTCGGCGTGACTGTTAAACTATTTTCTACGACGATCTTAAAAACAATGCCAAACGAACAAGAAACTCCCAAACAAAAACCAGTCAATCCTTCAATCAATGGAGGGATTTCCCAGATCAACCCAGGTAACCCAAAAGACTGATAGTTTATCCCCAAAATTCAAAAGACACCAAATCAAAACCAAAACAAGAGCAAACAAGAGAAGCAACATACAAAGGACTCCCCAGTGGAGTCGCCAACTTGTGATGCAGGAAAGTGTTCCCTCTACGGATAGAGGCAACCCCTCTAGCCCTAGAGTGGGTCTAGTCACAGCAAGGAGAAAACAATGATTAACTCCCTTAAATAGTCATCGTTGGAGGCCTACCTCAAACCGGTGGTTGATGAAGTTCTGTTGCGCTACTCCAGCTTCCGTTTCCTTCTCCTTAATGAGAAATCAACCTGAAACACCACAAAGAAACAACAGAGCACGTAACCGAGAAACTACAATGATCTATTTACTCATAAAATCAAGAATTCATGAGCTATCAATTAAATTACATACAAGACATAGGAAATCATCATTGATTGTATTAATAATGAATCAAGAGTAAAGCTTACAACCAAGTCTTGACGTCGCAAGCCTTCTCAGAGGGTCCAACCAGTGTGTTTCTTCAAGCATTCACTCTCAAAGATGGGTCTCCCAAATAGCAATATCTCTCTCTCTCTCTCATTCACAAGATTTACACAAGATTAAGGGCACTCCACACCTTCTTGCAAACTACAAAGAAATCCCACACTTGTCACACTCACACCAACTATCTATCAAATTCAAAAGCAGCAGCAGCACTGTACAACCAAAAGAACTAGCAGATGATAGCAATGGTGAGTGATTTTATAGGAGAAGGAGTCTCCATGAAATGAGGGAGAGGGAGCTTATCCTCAAGGCAAGCAGCACAAAAGATGGAACTACCATGCCAGAGGGAGGAAGGTGACCCAAACTGACCCAAAAACTAGGTCCAGAGACATCCAGAAGGTCAACTATTGGAACAAATTCACCCAATCTGGATCGTCACGAGTTTATAGCTAAGCTTTAGTGCTGACATCACTAGTAGTTAATGTAATTAGTCAAACTATCGCTAAAGATAGCAAATAGCCTTGCGCCGAAGCATGAAATCCAACCGTCGCAGGAATCAAATGTACTCCTGTGACGGAGGTGCGACTGGACCATTTATGACCGCTGTCCGTTGCATATATTTAGAGAATTCTTGCGACGAGGCAGAAAACTTAGGAAAAGTGGTTCAATTGGCAACATAAGAGAGCATTTGTTCAATATGATCATGTTTTACTGGACACATGACACAATAGAAGGACTGGGGTGAAGACAGTGACAAATTACTGTGTAACAAGTTGGACCTCCAACTGGTCATTGTTGAGGATTTGGCATATGCTGGGCTAGATTTCAGGGGTGATCCGGAGTTAGTACTCCCCCCTGGGGAACACTAGGACCATAGAGCTAACAAATTTTGATTTTTTTAAGATTTTGTAATTTTTATCATTTTTTATATAAGTTCTGATCACTATGTTTCAATCTGGCAGATGTTGGGCCAGAAAGGCTTGCAGGTTTGTCTCTGATTGCTCAGAGAGTTGAGCGAGAGTTTGAGATTCCTCCTCCTGGTGGAGATGTAGAGGACGAGATCGCTCGTGACCTGGAGGGATTGATGGAGGGAATCCTTGACTACGTGAGATTCGAGGATGTCCCTTGATAGTACCAATGACATACAGCAGGGGTGTCAGACAAGATCCACCAACTTCTCAGATGTGTGGTCCGAGCAGTCGTGTGCTATAGAGAGCACCACGCAGATTAGACTCCTAGGTTTAATTTCTGCCATTTTGAAAGGCACGTTGTCTTGTGATGTAACCGAACACATATTTTTTTGAGCACTGTGATGTGCAACAATGATACACACACACACATATGTTATATATACCTATGTTTTTTCCCATATTGACTTATTATGTCTTTAATGATTTGCTTTCATAAATGTCGCAAATGTCTATCTAATACATGATTTGCCAATGCATCAATTAATGTATCAATTAATGTATTTAGTCTTCTAGGAATGTGTCAATATGTAATATAATCAAAATTCCTTTCCAGTAAACGAACACGTAAATACAACCTTAAAATTTGAGGATTTCTGACGGAATAGTGCCCATTGAGTTGAAGAACAATAAGTTGGGAGTATAAATTCACAATCAATGCGCGAATATTGAGGACAACAGCCTCAGCTAGTAATTCAATGACTGTACTATATTCAGCGACATTGTTTGTGGTACATCCTAGACAAACACCTTGAAGATCCACTAACTCACCATGAGGATCGTAGATAACCCATGCCGCGGAGGAAATATTCTGGGTACTGCGACATGCACCATCAGCGAAACCAACATAAGGTGTGACAGACATTTGCATAAGAAGCAAAAAGGACACAATAAGCAGCAAATGCTTACACACCAAGCCAAACATGTACAAAATGAAAAACACACTTATGTACATAGCGATGCACGAAAGACTCATGCATAGTATTTCTTAAGATAAAGCCCATTCTAGGGCTTATCTAAAGGGTTACCTTCATAATCAATTAGCTCATAAGCCCCTTTTTGCAACACACGTTTGACGATATAGGGCCCATGCCACATGGGTTCAAATTTTCTTGCCCCCAGCTTGTCATTAGCTTGATCATACAGCAGGACTAAATCTCCCTCCGTGAAGGAACATGGGTTGACTGTCTTATCGAAGTGAGTTTTGACTCTCTTCTTTTTTGCTTCAATGACTAAAGAAGCAAGTCGACGAGTCTCGTCAAGCCATTCTAGATAAACAAGGCGTTCTTCCACGGAGTAGTATTCGGGAGAAATTTGACAACTAATTTGAGAGAAGGGATTTCGCATTCAATCGAGAGGGTAGCTTCCAGACCATAAACAAGTTGAAATGGTGTGAATCTGGTTGCATCCTTAATTGAGGTACGGTAGGCCCATAGGGCAGAAAACAACATCAAATGCCAATTAGACCTATGCATTCCAATGGTACGCTGAAGCATGGTAACCAATACTTTGTTTACTACTTTGACTTGGCCATTGGCCTGAGGGTAATAAGGCGTCGAACTATCGTGATGCAAGCCTAACTGGGTTGTCAACTCAGTCATCATATAACCATGGAAATGGGAACCATGATCAGTGACTATAGCCTAAGGGACTCCGAACCGGGTAATCACATGATTGAATAGGAATTGTGTAGCTGTCTTACCATTGTTAGACAATGTAGGCATTGCTTTGGCCCATTTCATAAAATAATTGATGACAACGATGATATACCCATGCCCCCCAGCCGAGCGAGGGTTACAGGTCATAAAATCAATGCCCCATTTAGCAAAAGCGCTGATGATAATGACAGGATGCAAGAGGGAAGGGGGTGCACGCATCTTCCACTAGTAAATTTGACACGCATGACAGGAATGGACAGCTAGAATGAAATCCTTGAAAATGGAGGGCCAAAAGTAACCAGCACGAAGAATCTTTTGGGCAGTAGCATAGCCAGACATATGACCACCACAGGCGCCAAAGTGGCAGTCATTTAAGACCTTTTTAGCTTCCTCGAAAGTCAGACAACGATGGAGAACTGAATCAACACCGAGACGGTATAAAGTGTCTCCAACAATACGATAGGGCTGAGAATGGTGGCGAATGCATCGTCGAGCATCCTTAGACAAATCAGGGTGGAATGAAGACGTCTGGAGGTAAACAATAATGTCACCATACCAGGGATCGAGGGTACTGATCAAGAAAAGTGTGTCATCCGGAATGTGGTCCTCTATTCGAGAGGGAGCGGAAGCAGATAACATCTTAGTTAATTGATTAAGATGTTATAAATATTAATGAACAGTCTCCCGTAAGGGAGCTTTAATATTTCTTACACTCGTCACAATGTCTTTAGATTTCATTTTGTTAAATGACTGAATAGGTGTTGGAGATCCCAATGAAAGACCTCCTGTAACGGAGCTTTGGCATTTCTTCACCTAGCTTAGTTTAGTTGTCTCTAAGTCCATATATATTGGATGATCCTCGAAGTTTACTTACCCGAATTGATAGTAAATGGAACTCTAATTTGCATCCACATTTTAGACCAAACAATTATCAAGCCAAGGAGAATCCTCAAAAGACATAGTCTCAAGAATTGCCTCATCGGAAGGAAATGTCTCTTGTAACGGATCCGAAGAAACCATGTCTCCAAGCCAAGGGGATTTCACATACGTGTCGATATATCTATTCGAAGGAGCAGAATCAGAAGATGAAACTGAAGCTGAAATGATTTCAACATAATTGAGCTCTGTAGGGCTCAATGGCATAACCTCACCCCATGAATCCACCTGATCGATGGGGGGAATCACCCAGGGATCAGGATTGAGAGATATCATATTAACCGAGGTGACATTAGGAGGTGGGATTGAAAAAACACCCATAAGGGCAGGATATTTAAAGAGTCCAGTACCCACACTCTCATAGGGAATACTAGTATGCTCCACAAATGGAACATTGCCATCCGAGGAAGAGAAAGCAAAGAAGGACAGCTGATCAACCGTGACAATATTCCCTTGATGAGGGAAACAGAGTACACGAAATAATGACGAAGACACGACACGCATAGCGTATGTCCAACTTCAACCTAACAAAAGTTTGTAAGTCATATTAGCGTCAAAAACTTCAACTTCGACGTCAACTGTCTTCCCTTCCAAGGTCATAATCAAGCACGGGAGAATACCAAATGGATGAGAATCTCTTCCATCAAAGGCTTTCAAGGTATTAGGATATTGACTCAAAGATGGGGAGCCAATGGCCTTCCAACAAGCAACAAACATGATGCAAGTTGAGGTGCCCTCATCAATAACAGTACGATGAATATTCTTCGAGTTAATGATGACTTGAATGAGAAAAGCGATTTGATGAGGCAATCGTGGCACATGGTTTTCAAGATCGAATGTAATTAACTCTGAATCAGCCGGATCAATGCCACCAATGGCGGATAGCAGAGACTTCCGTTGGGGGGGACAACTCTGGAGAACTTCCAAGGTGGACATAGCTGAAGGAGCTTGGGCTAAGTCTTCAACAATACTATAGTGTTGCGCGGCACGAGCATTGGGGTTATAGGAAGATTTCCGGAGAACTCCCTTAATAGGAGGTCTAATGACAGACTCGGTGCTGGGCTATTCAATATGAAGAGGGCCAGAACTGGACAAAGGAACATTAGAAGGGACTTCAGGTTCCTTGCCGACAGACGAAGCATATTCTTTCGATCAAGTACTCACATGAACAGGGATAGTCCTAGCCATAAAAACTTGGGAGCAAAAAGTGGAAGAGGACTGAGATTGATCGACCACCATTTGAGTTTGCTAGGAGGGAAAAGCCTCTTTAACTACAACAAGAGTTCCTGAAGTCCCCTTAAGAAAATGACTAACCTCATACCATCTAGGACAGTCTTTAGTGTAGTGATCCTCGTCACAGATATGACAAGGATACTTATGTTTGCGTTTAGAACCATCATCGACAGGGGTCTTAGGATGATCTTGCTTCGGTGGATTGGCCTTAATTTTACCTTTCCCCTTCTTCTTATCTTGAAAAGTTTTCTCTGCCGCAGTGGACTGAACGGCATTGAATTCGGAGGTTTTGCCAGTATTAGATGCAGACTGAGAAGCATTTTCACTAAGAGTAGTAGGTTTTTTCTTTGCAAGAGTCGTGGAAGACTTTCGGGAAGATTGAGCAATGGAACCAATAACACCATCAATGGAAGGTGTCAACAGAGCTTTAGAAGTTCTAGGTCGCGGAGCATCAGGTAAGACATCATAAAGCGTTCCAGATTGGGAATAAACCAAATCAAGATACTGAGCACGTGCAATAGCTTGCTCTTCAGTAACACATGCCCCCATAGCAATATCTTGGGCTATTAGACCGACAAAAGAGGTAGTAAACCAGTCAGTCAGAAGCTGATCAGGAATCTAGAACTTAATCAAATGGCGCCGCCTTCTCCATTCATGAATATGATCAGAGATGTGGGTAGTCGTGTCCTGTTTCAGAGAATTAAGGAGATTTGTTCCTATTTCATAATGAATTGGTAACTAAAAATGGGTAAAAAATGCCATCACAAGCAAATTGAAGTCTTGGAAAGTTCCACGAGTGAGTTCAATATACCATTTCGCAGCGGAACTAGTAAGAGTCCTTTGAAAAAGACAGAGGCAGATAGAATCATCAAGCCATGAGTTAGATGAGCACCAAAGGTGATAAGTCATAACATGCGCTTCGGGATCCTCTCTAGATTTACCATCAAATTTAGGACAATCATCGGGAATCTTGGTCGGAACTGGTGGCCAATATGGATTATGAAGGATAGGATTGTTCGTCAGCTTGGACACATCAGGCAGTTCCAAAGTCGCAAGAAAATGTAATTGAGGGTTAAAGGACATCATGGGCCTTTGATAAGGGCCAGCATTAGGGTTCCAACCAGAGCCTTGTTTCCCCCATGGATTTTTTCCATAAGGATTTTGTCCATAAGGGTTATAGTTGGGCGGATTAACACCATAACCTAGTTGTTGACCCAGATTTTGACCGCCAGCAAACCATTGGTTACTAGCTTGACCAACAGGGGCAACATATGGCTGCTGAAAATTCTGATAAGGATTAACCTGAGGTTGTTGATAGTTCTGATACAGAGCACCCTGAGTTTGCCCTTGGGGTTGTTGGGGTACTTGGAGACCGTATTGTGGCTGAGGTCCAAACTGTGCCTGGGGTCGAGGTTGCATTTGATAAACAGGTTGGGCTTGGAATCCAACTTGAGTTTGGGGACCGAGTTGAGCTTGGAGTCCAGCTTGAGTCTGGATACTCGGTTGGCTAAGAGTTTGTTAAGTTATGGTATGTTCTATGCTTATAACAGTTTACTTCTTTTTCTTATTATATTCCACCGATTAGCAATCACCTATACATAAAGTAAAGTGCAGATAGAACACTAAACGATCGACAGAAAACAAGCCAAGACAAGAGACACAAGATGTGGCAGCTAGCCAGGGACAAACCCCACAATGTGTGGGGAAACCCTTTGATAAAATCTTCTTTTATCTTCAATAATTCAGCAGAGACAAATAGTACAATAAATCTAATTCATATCAGCAGTAGCAAACCCTAGATCAGTAGCATCGGCATTAGCGGCTTCATTATCAAACTAGGGCAGACCATATCTCACAAACCGACAGTCGGATTGACTTCATTCCACCACCAAAAGTTTCGGCTTCTAGAGGAGGTTCAGATGAACCTACAGCGCAGTTCAGATGAGGAGATTTTCTAGGCCACGCAAGTCAATCTTTATTTCTGCAGTTGCAGCTTCAGTTTCAGCAGTTTCCGGCTTCAAACTAGGGCAGTCGATATCTTGCAAACCGTTCGTCGGATTGACTTCATTCCACCACCAAAAGTTGCAGCTTTCAAAGGAGGTTTAGATGAACCTACAGTGCATTTCCAAAGAGGAGATCTTCTAGGCCACGCAAGTCAATCTTTACTTCTGCAGTTGCAGCTTCAGTTTCAGCAGTTTCCGGCTTCAAACTAGGGCAGTCGATATCTTGCAAACCGTTCGTCGGATTGACTTCATTCCACCACCAAAAGTTGCGGCTTTCAAAGGAGGTTCAGATGAACCTATAGCGCAGTTCCAAAGAGGAGATATTCTAGGCCACGCAAGTCAATATTTACTTCTGCAGTTGCAGCTTCAAATTCAACAGCTTCCAGCTTCACATGTGTGAGAGAGAGAGAGACCCATTTCAGCGCAGTAGAGAAGAGACTCATATCTGCACAGTAGAGAGAGAGAGATGTGATGAGATGAGTGAGTCTAAATGAGGAAAAGTCATCTTATATTTATACACAACGTTGGTGGGTGAATAGATGTGACTGTTGGGCTTTTGAGCCTACATGAGTTGTAGGTCGGCTTGATAATAATTCCATAATCAAAATAAATTCATATCTCCATGAATACTTATCAGAATTGGATGATCTTTATATCAATCCTACACCTCTCGACGAGAGGAATCTAATAAAAATATTATTAGCCATGAATAAGATGACCCACATGAAGTTTTGCCCTAGTTGCCAATTTTAACACTCCCTCTCAACCATGGAGAACTTCATCTGCAATATGTTTATCGGTCATTACTATTCATCCATCAAATGCACTGCCTTGTACAGCCTGACCCTTGCCCTGCTCTGCTCTATTTTTCCTGTTCTGCTTTGTCTTGTTCTGCCCTGCACTGATCTGTACTGTTTTGTTCTGTTCTGCTCTGCTCTTGCATTGTTCTGTTCTAATCTGCTTTTGTCCAAATTATGAAGAAGAAGAAATGATCGAGGATGTATCATACTGACTCAAAGTCAGTCTCAGAGTATATACCACTGGTCCCAGACCAGTCTCAACCAACCCAAAGTCAGCGTCATAGTGAGTACAACTCCAATGGTCCCAGACCAATATCATCCTCCACTAACTCAAAGTCAGTCTCAGAGTATGTACCACTGATCCCAGACCAGTCTCAACCGACCCGAAGTCAGCGTCATAGTATGGTACAACTCCTACCACTGGTCCCAGACCAGTATCATTGATCCCAGATCAATGGAGGTCATCCTAGCGTAGGGAGTACGGTAGTTACAACGATGTGTCCATCGGTACTACTATGGTCCCTAACTTCATTTCCCTGCTCATTGATCAGATGAGAGGTACTTCCCATGAGTCCCAGACTGCATGGGTAGGATGCCTCGACAGGAGAACTAATCAATCCTGTCCTCATAGGAGAACACATCAATCCTGCTACAATTTCCATGGACAACACATCAATCCAGGCTGCCATGGAGAACACATCAATCCAAGCCTCACAGGAGAACACATCAATCCTGCTACAATCGCCATGGAGAACACATCAATCCAGGCCTCACAGGAGAACACATCAATCCTGCTACAATCACCATGGAGAACACATCAATCCAGGCCTCACAGGAGAACACATCAATCCAGGCCTCACATGAGAACTAATAATCCTACTACACAGGAGAGCGAATCATCCTGTTCCACAAGAGAGCAAATCATCTTGTCCCACAAGAGAGCGAATCATCTTGTTCCAGTGTGCACCACCAGGGGAGGGTGAGTCACCCTGTGGTCGTATGTTGCTCCAGTGATAACCGCAAGCCCTCAGAGCTCCCAAAGCTTAATGTATGCAACATGCAGGACCCTTGTACAAGGGTTTCTTACCGACTCCAAGTCGTTTGGGAAAATCACAGATTAGATCTTTCCTCAGGGCTTTGACAAGGTGTATCAACCTGTACATCATCTTAATGCGATGGAGCCTCCTTGCTCATCAACTTACCATATCCAAGATGATGTCTATCTGCTAGAGCAATCGACGAATACGGGATTCCTCAATAATCGAATCCCACCTCTGGTTGTTATAGAGAATCACAGTGGTATCCAATGTAAATCCAAACAGCTCACTGAAGAGCTTTCACAACCAGACTACCTCACACGAGGTTATGCTAGCAACAATATATCCTGCTTCGGCGGTGCTCAAAGCCACCGACTTCTGCTTCCTGCTCATCCAGGATATCAAAGTAGATCCCAAGGTGAAACAGCACCCGGAAGTGCTCTTACGGTCCACCACACTACCTGCCCAATCAACATCAGTATATCCAAGTAGTCTTACATCTCCGGCAGTGTATCTTAATCCATGAGAGATTGTGTCCTGAAGACATCTCAGAAGATTCCTGGCATCAATCCAGTGAGGCTCAACCAAATATGAGCTCACAATGCTAACTGCAAAAAATATGTTCGGACGGAGGTTCATCAAGAACATCAATGCGAATGAGTTTATGAAACTCAGAGGCATTTCCCAAATCTGGTCCGACATCACTACCATATAACTTCTAAAAGTTAAGATCCTCGAGGTAGTCACATGCTTGCAGTCCATCATACCAAATCTTTCCAATATCTTTACCACATATTTCCCTTGAGATAGGAAAATTTCCCTTGGCTTCTGCCATACTTCAAGTCCTAGGAAGTAGTGCATCAGTCCTAGGTCTTTCATTTCAAATTCAAAGGCCAGCTCCCTCTTACATTTGTGAATGAGAGGATCTGCACCTGTTAGAAAGAGGTCATCCACATACAATACCATTATGAGAGGCTTGTCATCTTCAACCTTAAAGTAAAGGTTAGGATCGGCTTCACTCCTAGTGAATCCCAGCTTCATCAAGTAGCTATCGATCCTCTCATACCATGCTCGGGGTGCTTGCTTCAGCCCATAGAGAGCTTTCTTCAACCTGTATACATGATATTTTCGATCATAAATCTCAAATCCTTCGGGTTGCTCCACGTAGACCTCTTCTTTGATCGAGCCATGCAAGAACGTAGTCTTGACATCCATCTGATGTAGGTTCCATCCTTGTGAAGCGGCAAGGGCCATGATCGAGCGGATGGTTGTATATCTGGCAACAGGTGCAAATATCTCATCATAGTCTATACCTTCCTTTTGGGAGAAACCTCGAGCAACAAAACGAGCCTTATACTTTTCCGTGCTTCCATCTGCTGCATGCTTTATCTTGTAAAGCCATTTTGAAGTAACAATTGTCTTGTTCAGGGTCTGGGAACTACTTCCCAGACATCATTCTCCATAATAGACTCATATTCTATGGTCATAGCATCCTTCCATACTTGATGCTTGACGGCATCTGAGAATGATGAAGGCTCATTTTGTATGATCGTGCTCATGATGGTTAGGTATCCTTGATTCCTATTAAGTTTCTTACTTTGACGGAAGGTTCCTCAGGGTGCAGCATGTCCTTTAGCATCATCAAGTATCCCCCTAAGCCATGAAGGCCTCTTCCTAGAAGAGGAAGGCTCATGTGGATGAGAATCTATCAGATCCATGGGTTCTTCTACATCAGGCATTGATTCATCATCCTTTTCTTTCGATTCCCTACTGTTGGCTTCTTGAGAGCTCCTCAAAGTCGAAAGATTGTTCACCTTGCGGTGAACTTTTCTTTAGGAGTCTTGGAACCCAATGCTTGATGAGGGCATCAATTTTGTACATATACAACGGTGATTGTAGTTTCAGCCCATAGAAACATCAGAAGTCTTTGATCATGTAGCATGGCCCAGACAGCTTCCATCATCGTGCGGTTCTTCCTTCCCACCACACCATTCTGCTCAGGTGTATGTGGTGTAGTAGTCTCCCTCTTAATGCCAACCTCAGGTATGCCTGAGTGAACCAATTGTAATATATCAAAGGTCTTGCTTTGGCTTGAGGGGGAATGGTCCCCTTTTGAGCTTTCCCTCAGCACATCCTGGACATACACCTTCATTCTCTATTCAGAATTCGGGCATCCCTATCACCATTTGTCTTACACCGAGTATAGCTTTATAATGAAGGGGGGAAAACCTCTAATGCCAAAGTTTGGACTGAAGAGATGTGTCATAAGACATGACACCTAGCAGACTTCCATCGACCTGATATAATGAATCAACACTAAACCCAAGAGTAAAGGCATCTTTAACATTATTTTTCCATATACATACCTTGCCATCGCTGAAGGTTACCTTGTAGCCTTTGTCTTCCGTTCCCGAGATGGACACTAGGTTCTTTTTGAGGTCAGGTGCATTTAATACATCCTGGAATTTCTGGCCTTCTTGAATGCTTGTCCTCTTCCTTGATTCCCAGCTCTCCTCTTACCTTTGCTGTTGAATTTGTCATTCCTTTGATTGCCATCAGAGGGATTTTGATCATCGTCCTAGAGAGTCCTTTCTATCAGGGCACTCCCTTGCATAGTGACTTGCTTTATCGCAAATGTAACATCGTCATTTTCTTCTAGCCTTAGGTCCAGCCTTTCCTATTGATTTAGTCCCGGAATTATTTCTTTTCTTTGCATGAAAAGAAAAGGCAGCAGGAGGACCTTTAGGCATGGGCATTTCTTACACTTCTTCCCTTGTTTCTTCTTGAATGCATCTAGCCATTAATTCCTCGAAACCAGGAATTACATTATAGTTCAGAAGAGTAGTCCTAAACACATACCATTCAGATGGTAATCCTTCAAGAGTTGTGAGTGCCATTTCTCTGTCAGTAATAGTTTCCCCAATAGATAGGATATCGTTCTTGATCTCAGTGATTCTTAAGAAGTATGCTTGCATACTTTCATCTTTACCCTTCTTGATTTCCCTCAGCTTATTTCTAAGAAACAAAACTTGATTTGCATCATTAACTTTAAATAAACTCACCAGTTTGTCATAGATTTCCTTGGAGGTGTCTAGATCAGAGATGTAGGCCACCAAGCGCTTGTCGATAGAGTCTCGGATGATCTTCTTTGTTTTGACTTCTCCATTTTTCCATTTGTTCCAGGCAGTAGCAGATGCATTTGATGAAGGCTCAACAATATTGCCTCTTACATGGTCCAGCACTCCTTGATCTTCAAGGGTTAGATCGATAGACATCTTCCATCCGTGATAGTCAGCTTTCTCACGGAGCTTGTCTTCGGCAGGAAAGAGTGTTGAGGACCCCATAGTTCTTTTAGGATAGCCTTGCCAATCTTCTCTTCAATGATTGCTCTTGCTCTTGCTTGGGCTTTGTCTTCACCTCAGCTCTGATACCATGTTAAGTTATGGTATGTTCTATGCTTATAACAGTTTACTTCTTTTTCTTATTATATTCCACTGATTAGCAATCACCTATACATAAAGTAAAGTGCAGATAGAACATTAAACGATCGACAGAAAACAAGCCAAGACAAGAGACACAAGATGTGGCGGCTAGCCAGGGACAAACCCCACAATGTGTGGGGAAACCCTTTGATCAAATCTTCTTTTATCTTCAATAATTCAGCAGAGAGAAATAGTACAATAAATCTGATTCATATTAGCAGTAGCAAACCCTAGATCAGTAGCATCAGCATTAGCGGCTTCATTATCAAACTAGGGCAGACCATATCTCACAAACCGACAGTCGGATTGACTTCATTCCACCACCAAAATTTTTAGCTTCCAGAGGAGGTTCAGATGAACCTACAGTGCAGTTCAGATGAGGAGATCTTCTAGGCCACGCAAGTCAATCTTTATTTCTACAGTTGCAGCTTCAGTTTCAGCAGTTTCCTGCTTCAAACTAGGGCAGTCGATATCTTGCAAACCGTTCGTCGGATTGACTTCATTCCACCACCAAAAGTTGCAGCTTTCAAAGGAGGTTCAGATGAACCTACAGTGCAGTTCCAAAGAGGAGATCTTCTAGGCCACGCAAGTCAATCTTTACTTCTGCAGTTGCAGCTTCAGTTTCAGCAGTTTCTAGCTTCAAACTAGGGCAGTCGATATCTTGCAAACCGTTCGTCGGATTGACTTCATTCCACCACCAAAAGTTGCGGCTTTCAAAGGAGGTTTAGATGAACCTACAGTGCAGTTCCAAAGAGGATATCTTCTAGGCCATGAAAGTCAATCTTTACTTCTGCAGTTGCAGCTTCAAATTCAACAGCGTCCGGCTTCACATGTGAGAGAGAGAGAGAGACCCATTTCAGCGCAGTAGAGAAGAGACTCATATCTACGCAGTAGAGAGAGAGAGATGTGATGAGATGAGTGAGTCTAAATGAGGAAAAGTCCTCTTATATTTATACACAACTTTGGTGGGTGAATAGATGTGACTGTTGGGCTTTTGAGCCTACATGAGTTGTAGGTCGGCTTGATAATAATTCCATAATCAAAATAAATTCATATCTCCATGAATACTTATCGGAATTGGATGATCTTTATATCAATCCTACACCTCTCGACGAGAGGAATCTAATAAAAATATTATTAGCCATGAATAAGATGACCCACATGAAGTTTTTCCCTAGTTGCCAATTTTAACAGAGTTGGATTGACTTGACCAGACTAATGTCCTTATTGGAACTAGGGCTGACCTAACTGACCAGAAGGTTGGCCTTGTTGGAACTGAGGTTGACCTATCTGTCCAGAAGGTTGACCTTGTTGGGCGATAGGTTGACCTTGCTGAAACTGAGGCTACCCTACTTGACTAGAGGGTTGCCCTTGCTAGGCAACAGGTTGGCCTTGCTGGAATTGAGGTTGACTTGGTTGACCAGAAGGTTGACCTTGCTGGGCAACAGGTTGGGCCTACTGGAATTGAGGCTAACCTGGCTGACCAGAAGGTTGTCCTGAATAAACAAAAGAGGAACCTGTGGAGGCCGAAGGTCGTCCCTGAAAGGATTGTCCTTATAGGCCTGAAGGTTATCCTTACGGGCCATGATAGGTAGTATGATTCCAGGCAACCGACAGTGGAACGTAATTCTAAACTGGGACCCCTGGAGGAAGAGACCCAGTCTAATAAATATGAGCTCCACGGTGACAATAGTAGTGCGAAGGTTATACGGAACGGACAGCGGTTGAGAACCTAAAGGGTTATGAGTCAGATTTTGGAGAGCAAATAGGTACTGCTCACATGAAAATCCCGTCGGAATGGGATTCGAAGAGATTGGTACATTACCTATAGGTTGACCAACTCCAGAAACCAAAGGTGAAGGACCGTCACCAGCAGGTCTGGACGATATCCCAGTAATAGTATTAATTACCGAAGATGCGTTAACCGCACTAGCAAAAGGAGCTATGGATGCCACACACACGGTGGGCATTGATGGGATGGATGTAACGGATGTAACCTGTGTCTGAGGTATGGAAGTAGGGCTGAATGAGTAGACATGAAAGGTCTGGAAGACGGAATGGTAGTACGAGACCACATAGAGCTTTGATGTAGAGATGTAGAACCAAGTATGTCATCCAGAGCATGATAGCGAAGTGGCAACGACACATTTGGAGCAGTGTGGAAAGGAAAACCTTCCAGGGGAAACTGACGTTCCCCAGTCGACACAAGGCTCTCTTGACTGCTAATGGGACTTGACTCATCCATGTCGGAAGTGGCCATCGGAATCGAAGCACCAAGAGGAGTAGATGGGAGTTCCGCGTCTAAAAATTCCCAAACATTGGGAGGAGTCCAATCAAAAGGGTCCTCACCTGGAGCTCGAGAATCAAGAGGTTGAACACTTGGGACAATAGGAAGAGTACTAGTAATAGATGATACCTCAGAAGAGACAGGAGAAAGGGGCTCTTCGTCACTTGGCAGGGACGACAGATTCAGTGAGTCCGCCAGGATGGCCTAACTCAAAAGTCTGGGAGAAAAGATATAATCAATAGGGTTGCAAAAAATCTTCCAAGATGTGATCACAAGGTAGCTAATATTAATAGTTAAAATGTTATTGCGGATAAATAAATTTTATGACGTTGGAACGAAAAATTGCCTTTTCATGTTTAAAGAGTCGAGAAAAAGGGCTAAAGATGACTCTAGTCGCCTTCGAAGTTTAATGAGCCTGAAAGGACAAGTGCTCAGATGATCCTTTTACTTTTAAAGAGTCAAAAAGGAACGAAAGTGACTGCTCTGGAATTCTAGGCAAGAGGTTTACCAGACAAATCGTAAAACTGCATATACACCTTGGTAATAAAATGAAAGAGAAATGACCAAGGACTTCCCGTACGACAGTCAATCTTCCCAAATGCTGTGTTTGGTGTGTTACAACTCGTAAGGTGGTAGACTCGGCTTCCTATGGATAATAGGATGATAACCTAGTGGGGTCTCCCAATATATATGCGACGGTACAGGGAGCACAAATCTGTACTAGCATCTATTGTATCACAAAAGGAGGAATCACCCAACCTTAGTGAAAACAATAGGGACTAGGTTTAACGATGCCGGAACACGTCTCTAGCCTAGACCTCTAGATATGTGAGCGTTAGGTTCCAATGTGTTTTTAAGTTCATTCAATAAATTTTAACAGTTAATCTTGAATTAAGTCTCAATTTTAAGGCCCTATCGAATGTATCTTTAACACTCCTAG
Organism: Pinus tabuliformis; assembly: GCA_031772625.1. Taxonomy (NCBI): domain Eukaryota; kingdom Viridiplantae; phylum Streptophyta; class Pinopsida; order Pinales; family Pinaceae; genus Pinus; species Pinus tabuliformis. Next base: position 1,342,930,868 of record CM062819.1, on the reverse strand, counting down.
AGTGCAACTAAATGAGCAAAAAGACCATTTTCGTTGGATGAACAACTAGCTAAGGAAGAGTGAGAGGTTCAATGCATAACAGCTGAATGGAAAACAAGCAAACCAATCAAAGAAAAAGGAACACTTCTACCATCTACTCAAACTTGCAAGCAATCCAAGAAATCATGAAAAACGCACTTTTTGCTTTTCAATGTCTTAATCTCAAGAATCTACTAATGCAAAAATCATCTTTCAAACCTTAATACAAGATGAATGCACTTTTTTTTATTTTCTCGAATAAATGATAAGCAACTAGATGCACAAATGAATCAAAGACTCAAAACTAAAGAAATAATCCTTTTTACAAAACTAGAAAACTATCTCATTGACTGGGAAGCAAAGCGATTTATGCCAAGCGAAAGAAAGGGACCAAACGAACAAGACAAGGAAGTTCGGTGACCAAACACATACACCAATCAAGAGGATGACAAACAGCAAAAAAGAAGAAGCCTCAAACAACGAGAGAGATTTTACCAAGCAGAGTCTAAAGATCTCAATGAATGAGTGACCCAAGCAAACCAAGCAGTGGAGAAACCTTAGGGTATTTAGGTCACACAGTTCAAGAGAGAGGATTTGAAAAGACTTGAAAACCGAAATCAAAAATCTTAACAACCAACACTTTTGACACAACAAAGAGGAGCAAAACAAGCTTAGAGGACAAAACACACTGGCAATCAACCAAACAAACCTCAAAATTTGAAACTTACAGGAATCGTCACAAGTAAAACACTAGCAACATGCGCCAACAACAAATCGTCACACCTCCCTAACCAAGCACTTTGCGATGTCATCGTAAAAGTACATCAGTTAGCTACGTCAAGCCAATTTCAGGCCTTGGCACGACTGTTAGACAATTTATCTGCGTCGTACAGTAAAAGATGCAACCTAGAAGACAATGCAGATGCGACTACTTCGCGACTGTTAGGAAATAAACAGCGACGACCCAGAATCAAAAGCAAAAAATGAAATTTGGACTGGAGCAGGGCTAGATCTATCACTCAGAAGGGTGGGAAGGCTATAGAAGTAGTCCAACAGCTTCCAAAATGAAGTATGCTACCCAAACAATAAGGAAGACAATAAACTAACAAAGCCAATCAACGCAAAAGACAAAAGACAAGTCCCCAGTATGGTCACCAACTTGTGACACAGGTAAGTTCCCTCTACGGACAGAGGCAACCCCTCTAGCCCTAGAGTGGGTCTAGTCACTGCACAGACAATACCAAAGCAAATTTCCTTAGAAAGTTGGTGTTATGAAGACCTACCTTCAATCTGACATTCGATGAAGTCCTCGTCATGTTGCTCCAACTCTTGTTCTTCTAGTCGCTCATACCTGAAAACAACATGTAGAGAAACACCACAAACATAATAGAAAACAACCAAACAATCTACTTGAAGAGTCAAGGAACCTCAAGCTATCGACATATAATTTAACGCACGATATAGGAAACAAGCTATTGATTTGTATTAATATAAATCAAAGTAAAACTTACAATTGAGCCTTGACGTCGTAAGCCTCCTTGAAGGGTCCTGTTGGTATGTCTCCATAAGCATTTACTTGTGAACTGTCTCCCAAGGGAACATATGACTCTCTCTTCTGTCCAAAAGGGTTGATACTAGAAAGCTCTCAAGCCAACTCTACTCAAACATCTCTCAAATCAAAATACAAATGAGGCTACTTCCACACTCCAATAACACTCTCTACCTCTACTCCTCTCTTAGAAACTTGAAACTATCAAATTACATCTAGCTATCATCCAGTTACATCCAAGCTAGCTGATGTTATTCATGGAGGAGATATTTATAGGAGGGAGAGGTCCCATGAGAGAAGGAAGGAAGAGCTTATCTCTTAGGGAGGTTGCACAAAAGGTGGAACAACTATCCCAGAGGAGAAAGGTGAGCTCAACTGACCCAACAACCAGCCCTAGGACCACCCATGAAGCAATTTCATCTCAAAGTTTCGACGAGTTGTTGAAAAACTTGCCAAATCTGGCTCGTTGTGGGTGCAACATAGGGACAAAGCGAAGACTTTGCTAGGGCTAGTGTTAACTTGACCATCTTCGTGAGGGGGATAACTTCTGACTCGCGACGACCCAGAAACTTAGGTAAAAAGGGTCTTCTTCAAGGATAATGAAATGAGACACTCTTCCTGAGATTGCAAGGAAGGTAATGACACATAATTGGCAACATGACACAACACAGATGTCAGTAACATGGACTGGCAGTATCTAGGATTAGGGAATGCAGAGTCGGTGACAAATTACTGTGTAACAGAGGTGAAGCAAGAAACTCCGCCGAAGTACTGTCCAGGCTCGATGGCAGTGGAGAAATATTTGTGTTCCTGAAGTAACTCCATCGAGGTACCATCCAGGCCGATTGGCAACAGGGCAACACCAGAGTTGAAAAGCAAGACTTTGATAATCATTTTTCACTTGTGTACCTATATACTCCTCATGCTCAATCAAAACATCTAAGTTTGACTTTATTTTGTTAGTGTGCCACTGATGAAGAGAATGATGGGACTATATATCTCTAACTCAAGAAAAGTAAATAAGCTATGGTGATAACCGAAATGATCAATACTTCCTAAATATTTAGTCCTAGTTTACAAGAGTTAAGACCCATTCAGAGAGTTGGAGTTCTACTGGTGTGTCACCAAGTATTGTAGATGCTACAACACCCTCCAAAATTTTTCCCATGCCTTGATTTTAGAGCCTACATTCTGTCCACAAGGACCCATATTTCACTTTCTTCAAGTATTCCATCTGTTTTGGAATACTTTTCTTTCCATGCAGAGCTTGTGATGACTTGATTAACTTTATTTTATATTACCTAAGTATTTTCTAACACAACCCATCTCTTATCCTAATCCCACATCAACTGTTAGTCTTCCCTATTGGAACTGCGCAATCCACTTTCTCTTAAAATTGCACTAAGCCTTGAGGATGAGAAATATGTAATCCTTGAAGGCAAGAAACCCTTAAGCACAAAAACTATGTTGAGCCTCCTCCTCCAGTCAGAAACTGAGCAATTCACTTAGGCAGTGAATAACGCAATCCCTCATTACTGGGAATTGCGTAGTCCTTTCTACCAATGTGAATGAGTAGTTTCCCGAAAAAATATGATTTTTAATCCTTAGAAAATAGGGATTTCCTAATTAATGTTTGACAAGTGGCACTAAGTTGCTAATTTTGATCTTAAGACAAGTGTCGATTTTTCCTTGATTTTAAGCATGTGCGTCATAAAACCTAACCCGACTAGATCTATATAATTGACACCACTAGAGTTCATTTTCATATTTGATCTTGGAGTTCTAGCCTTCCCAATGAGATCAAGGAGATTTCAGATAAGTTTGAGGCACTTTTCTAGGTAAGTTTTGCATGTGTCTCTTTTTGTCACTTTTTCTATCGCTTTTTATTTTATGAGTGCTATTTTACTCATTTATTTTCATGGAAACTTGGATTTTAACTATGATTATCTTGTACAAGTGTTGGTTCAATTCGTCGTTCACATTTTACCAGTGTCGCATTGACTTCTCGCTTTTTTCCCATCAACAGTTGTCGATGTTGAGTCTTTCTGTGTATGTTATTTTTTCCTTTTGCATGCTTGTTTTTGGAACTTAGTTTTCACCAATCTAACTTCCTATTAGCTTGATATAAATTCCTTCTTGCCCCAACAATCAGATCTATCACTTTTCTCTCTCCTTCTCAAGTAGATCTGCACAATCTTAGCCAGAAATTGCCTCTCACAACTCCACAATTCATATTCTCAAGGCACAAGCTTCATGCCTAGCCTCTAAAACTATGCAATGTGTAGTCACTGGATTTCCCAACTATGCATTGCGTAGTTCCAGACCTCAAGCTTCAACTCTGGCCACTGAGACTACATAATGTGTAGTTTCTTCACTCAGCCTACCCAATTGAGGTTGTGCATTGCGTAGTCTCAAGCCTCTAGCTCACATGTTATCTGCTGAGACTGAACAATTCGCAGTTCATGAGCCCAAACTATCACCTTCAGCCCAAAATTTGTGCAATCCCTCCCTTTAGTCATGAAGTTGCTACTTGATATTATTGAATGAACTATTTTTCTTGAGCCAATCTATATTTTCCATGAATGCATCTTGTGATTTAGGCACTAAAACTTTTTTAGCTTATCTCTCTTTTATTAGTTGTTGTCATCATGCCACAAAAAATATCTACCTCAAAAGACACCACAGGGAGCAGCACTGACAAAGTAGTTGACAGTACCCTTGTCACCATGCTAGTTTTATCAGACACTCAACTCTTTATTGAGAAAGATTCAAATATCACATGGCACACATTAAAAGATGCATTCTCAGTAACTAGTTACAAAGCAAATCTAGAAGACACACAGGTTTATATCGATGTCTAGAAGTCAATATTGCATAAGATTGCATGTAGGTTTTAGGTCTTCCCTTGTGCAGACATTATCAAGTGGGTTTTGTCGCACGGATTCAAGGAGCATGATCCTCAATAGTGTCAGTTTTAAAAGGCTTGCCTCATTCATGGCACATGAATATCAACTAATGTATCATTTTCACTTGCCATAAGCTTACATGAATTATCACTTCTACGCAGTCACCATTTACCTAAGCACTAAATATGTCGTCAAATGTCGGGTGAAAGAGTTGTCTGAATTTTTCCAGAAAGCCATCAACAATTATAAGACCAAATCTCTCATAAAATCATTCCAGTACTTGATAGTTCTACGTTGTCAGATCTATGTTCAAAAGAGTATTGATACTTTTCCTGAAGGTTGGGAATTTTTGCTGCATCAGATTGTGAATGAAGGGAACTAATTCAATTGGTCGAAATTTTTGGCCCAACAATTAAAGATTCATTTGACTAATTCCAAGAACCCTCCTAAGGGTAAGAAATCAAGGTTCTATATGTCTGCTTACTTGCTGGATACGATATGTGCTCAAAATTATTTTCCTGGCATTAGTTGGACATGGACATCAAAGGAGCATGTTGTACGTATTTACTACAAGTTTCTTTCATAGTGTAGCTACAAAGGATTTATGGATAATTTGACCGATAACTTCCTCATAGTGTTGTGCAAGATGATCTTTGAGGAAGAACCACCTTGTATATCCCATGAGGTGATGGAAGTAGAAACAAAAATTATTGACTGATTTTCCTCACCAAATGGCACTTACCTCAGGGTGTTCAGTGGTCAGAAATCTTCTCATTTGTTGTCAAGGTATGCCACTGGAAAATTGGTCATGAAGGAAGTAGCTTATCATATTTCCATAGGTTTATTAGGAGTCTTGTAGAGGAAGAAGAAAGCACCTTGGCCCACTCTTCCTTTGTATATTGGATCATATGAGATTAAGAATCTGAAGGATACGAAGACCGAGGGAAAAGAGTTAGAGAAATTTGGGTTTGGTCTTATGGAATACCACCCATACGATCCCATGATTGTTTGTAAGCAACATTGTGCAAAGACAAATTTCAGTTGGCCAAGTGAGGCTTATTCTAGACCAGAGGAGGAAAATATAAAGAATTGTTATAATGCCTCTAAGGCCCACACACCAGTTAGATTTGCAGGTACATCGCATGTCACTCCTCAACAAGAAGCCACTCAGGAATTAGAACCATTAGAAAGGTGAAACCCAGTGCGTGAAAAGGGAAAGATGAAAGTTGTGCATAGTCCAATAGAAGAGTAGAGCCACAAATTCAAAGCAAATCCAATAATCTTGAAAGCAACTAGAGAAGAGGAAAGGAGGAAGCAAAAGAAGCATGAGGAATAAGAACATAAAGAAAAAGAAGAAATGCAAAGACAAGAAGAGGAAGAAACAACATGAAAACAAGCCGAAGAAGAAGAACAAAATCATTTACTTGAAGAAGAAAGCAAGAAGCTGCAGGACAAAGAACTTGCCCAGGAAAGAAAAGAATTGATAATGAGCCAAGGCATCGAGGTAGAGCCAAAGCAACAAAATCAAGATGTTTATCTCATGCCTTGCACGCACCAGATCACCACTCAGTCTCCCCCTCCTCCTACAAAAGGGCAAGCTCTAGGTGAGGAAGAGGAAATTTCTCCTCTTGATGAAGGTTCGGTAATGGATATCTATAGTTTAACTTATGATGAGATGCATAAGAAAATTGTACAAGAAAGAAAGAATCGCTTCCCAGACGACCTCACACATCCTTCTTTTATCAAAGAGAAGGTGATCATGATGGACACCAGAAAAAATCTAGAAGTTATTGTTGTAACCAACTTGGCTTTCACAGGAGCCTCCAAGTCAAACACAAAATATTTGATGGTCGAGAATAGATAAATGGTAAAGAACCTAGAGGTTGCAAGGAAACATATTAAACAGCTCCAAGAATAGGTTCATAAATCCGCTCCCTCATAGGTGTAGTTAGAAGAATTCAAAGCAACCATACTTTGCAAAGTATTGACATTGGGATAAACCATGAGGAACCTCTATGAAGAATTGGTCATTATGCACAAAGCAGTTTTCTTCCTGCAGGACATGCAACATATTTTCAAGAGAATGTAAAGCTCTGAAGGTTGTTCACACAACTATTATTGTTGTGCATGACTAGGGAATGCAGTATAGAGGTGCACCTCTTGAGTTGGTGAAGAAGACAAGGCAGCGAGATGAATTGGAGAAATTTGAAATTCATATGCTTATCAAAAGCAACAAACAACTCGACACTTTCATCACCAACATTTAGTCCTCTTATGTGTGGTTGTATAACATTGTGGATTTCATGGTGAAGTCACACAAGATCCCTTTAGTCAGCACACTCACAAAATTTAAAAGAAAAAACAAGGTTAGACAAGAAGTTGATGAATACTTGGACCAGTCCAAGAAGATTACTACCAAGGGGAATCTGGAGGTCAACAAAAATGATATGAAGAAGAAGGAAACACAAACTTTCTCCAGGATTGTGTATCCAGATGCAATGGAGGCTAGAGTCTGCTTCGATCTCTATCCCATCGTAAAGTTTGAGGGAATCATCGCACAATATAAAGCTTGGCATCAATATGTGACCAAAGAGATACAAGTAAAATAAGTTGAACTAGAGTTTCCCGAAACTCAAGCTTGACATGTTGTTTGTCCTATTAGGTTTGTTTAGATGACTCTACCCAATTTTGTCCTATATGGGTATTTGTAACATTTGTATTTAGATATTTTTGTAAGTGGAAGTCCAAGTGTCAATTTTGGAATATGAAAGGTAATTATGTAAAAGGAAGTCAAAGAGTCATAAAAGGAGATGAATAGTCATCTCATATGTTATAAATATACCCTCATAACTCATGTAAATGGATTTTGGCCAATCTTTTGGCTTAAGATCAAAAGCTTGAGAGTATTGTTGAGAGCCTTGGCTTCTCCTTTGGCATAGAAGGGTTATCTTTATTTGGAGAAGCAAGTGTTGGCTTGATGTTCCACTATTGGGGCTTGTGATTTGTCAATTGTATATGTATGTTTGGAACTTTCACTTTTAATAAAAGCTCAGAGCCGACATGTCTTCATGCATATGTCATGGATGTAGTAAGACTATTCTTGTTATGTTTGCGATATGTGTTATTTCATTTACGCTAATGCTTATGAACTATTTCATTTTCCTTAGTATGAATCTTGTTGAATGTGTGTTGTTATGTTATTTCGATCATGGTTATCTTGTGAACTATTTTGCAAGTTAACTTATGATTCTTTACTGCTCGTGTGTCCCTTTTAAGCTAAGTACTATTACATGCTTCTAAGGGGCTCACTCTCTTTCCCTTTGATGTGATGGAACTTCTCATGCATTATACTTGACACTTCACAAAGACCATACACTTGTTTCTACCAAATTTATGCATACATCATTCTATGCAGTTATTGCAGCCAAGGCACACTCTTAAAACCCACAACTTTAGCAACTGACCATATTTCGATTGGGACTCCTACCCCAAACGGTGTGGGGTCTAATTGGGACTTCACATCAGGGAGACCCCCTACACCTATTGGTGGATTCTAACACTGTCAACACAAAGACAAACATGCGAGAGCTTTGAACCATTAACCAAAATACCACGCCACAAACTTATGAAACCACCATTTATATATATAAAAAACAGACATTTGATAGCTTCAAACTCGTTGGACAAAAGATCACACTAAGAGGGAGGGTGAATCAAAGTGATTGTAATTTAACCAATTCACAAATTTTCATCAATTAATAATTATGCGCTTATGAATCATAATCATTTACTGCATATAAATAAGTAAAGCAATGCATCGTAAAACCATCCTCGCATCAACAAAACATCAAGAAAACATCACATCAACACAAGGGGACACAATATTTTACATGGAAACTCATACGGGAGAAAACCACAAATTATTCTTCTTATTATCTTCAATTCATTACATAGATTTGCAGGCCCCAACTTGTTGGAGGCATTGACCCCAGATATGAAAGTTTCTACTTGGGGTAGGCTACAACCTGATTGATGTACCAACCTCAAAATATGCAATCAACAACTCACTATAGGCTACAACCTTATTGTGGAACCAACCTGTGACGCAGGAAAGTTCCCTCTGTGGACAGAGGCAACCCCTCTAGCCTTAGAGTGGATCTAGTCACAGCAAAGACGATACCAAAGAAAATTTCCTTAGAAAGTTGATGTCATGAAGGCCTACCTTCAAATCATCATTCGATGAAGTCCCTGTTGTGCTTCTCCAGCTCTCGTTCTTCTAATCACTTGTACTTGAAAACAACATACAGAGCACAACCACGAACATAATAGAGTATGACAAAAACGATCTACTTAAAGAGTCAAGGAGCTTCAAGCTATCACTACACAATTCGACATAAGATATAGGAAATAAGCTATTGATTTGTATTAATGTAAATTGAAGTAAAACTTACAACCAAGCCTTGATGTCGTAAGTCTCCTTGAAGGGTCCTGTCAGCATGTCTCTGCAAGCATTCACTCATGCATTGTCTCCCAAAAGATGAATAATTCTCTCTCCTATCCAAAAGGATAATGCTAGAACACTCTTGCAATCAGGGTAACTCCACTCAATACTATCCCAAGGTAAGTTACATAAGAGGTTACTTCCACACACTAGCAAAACTCTCTACTTTTACTTATTGAATTCTTGAACTCTCCAGCTACCAAGCTAGCTGATCTTAGCCATGGAGGAGGTATTTATAGGAGGAGGAGCTTCCATAAGAGATGGGAGAAATATCTTATCCCTTTGAGAGGTTGCACAAAAGGTGGAACAACCATCCCAAAGGAGAGAGGCGAGCTCATCTGGTCCAACAACCAACCCTAGGACTGCCCATGAAGTTGTTACACTTCGAAACTTCGACAGTTTGTTTAAAAAAACTCGCCAAAAGTAGCTCGTCACAAGTGCAACATAGAGACAGAGCGAAGACTTCACTAAGGCTAGTGCAATCTTGGCCATCTTCACGAGTGTAACAACTGTTGTCCCATGATGACCCAAAAAAATAGGTAAAAAGGGTCTGCTCCAGGAGTAGTGAATTGAGGTATTCTTCCTAAGATGACAAGGAAGATATTGACACATAATTTGCAACATGACACAAGGAAGATGTCAATAACACGGACCGGCAGTGTCTGGAATTAGGGAATGCAGGGTCGGTGACAAATTACTATGTAATAGATGCCCCCTAAAGCATGAAGGCCGAGAGAGTGGGAGGGGTGAAATGCTTTACGAATCCATAACTGAAACAGAACACCATCGCGAAGAACCTGCAAACACAAGTACAATTGATATCTATGATACATGAGTACATAGTGAAAGGAAATACATGTGCATAAGGCATGGGCGCAGCCATCCATAATATAAACATAAATGATCTGTGGTATGGATGCAGCCATCCAATAAAAAGGACCATATAAAAGACTTAGTTATGGCTGCAGCCATCCAATCAAAAGAGTCATGTATTCAATTATGAACCAATCCGTGCAACCTGGACTTGTGTAATCTGATCCTAGAGTCTTGAATCCCAACCCGATCATGGTACAAATTCTAATATGCAAATAGATGTGTTGAAGTTGAGCATACTAGAAAATCGCTTGATTACCGGTCAATGATTTAAACCGTTAACAAGCACGAGGGAGACCACCAATAATGTCAATGGTTCTCAAGGTACCGCTAGAACAATTCACAAAGTGTGAAGAATGATCTGAAGTCGAACACCCACGAAATCACCCGATCGAAGGCCAATAATGAAAGCCTGTCATCGAATGCGAAGAAATTGCCATTAAGGCATGCAAGCTCTAAGGTACCAGAAAGGAATCTCTAGATCAACTTACCGGATAATGAGTTGAAGTCGACAGGAAGCGATCGGTCGAAGGAGGGCCATAATGTTTCCCACATTAATGACGCGAGACAAAGGAACAAGATGAATGTGGATAAGACAGAGAATCTGAGGAAGGTGTGTAAGGATACAAACTGTAGAAGGATAAAACTCTTGAACATATCGGAGACACAACTCTGAATTTTGGCAGCATTTTGGTACCAAGGGATCAAAGGTCATGATGAGGCAGCAAGGATCAGATGGAATGAGGCAAAATGGATAAACCAAAACCCAGAAGGCCAATGATAAAGTGAGGATATCCCAACCCAACACGAAGCAGAATGAGTGTCGATGTTCAAGACTGACAAGTTGCCTTAGTAAATTAATACAATCAACAGAATACTTCCAATTTTTTCCCCCACCATTTCTGGCGAGTACCCCAATTATTTTTTGAAACACAAGCTTGAAGGGGATAGCATATTCTTGTAATGTAAGTTTGTCCTTCGGACAAATCCAACCTAGTAAATTTTAATGAGCCCTAGGAAGGAGAAGCTTGGTCTTGTCATGATGACAAGTCCAATGTCATCAGGGTTTAACGAGTCTGACATAGGTAAACCTCAAAGTCTTTTTCATATTTAGAGAGTTTGAAAAAGACATAGAAAAGAAAACTCCAAAGGTCCCTTTTTGTAAATTTGTCCCTCGAATCCGAAAAGGTAGAAAACAATACTTGAGAGAACCGCTTGACCATTTTAGCCAAGGAGTACCTTTTTCATAACCAACCCAAAAAAGGGGTAAACTTATACTAGGCGCACAACATTTTGCATCCGTTAATGAGTTCAAAACGACAAGGGCTTGGCTATATTTTCATTTTTAAAGGGTTGGAAAAGAGCTAAAAGCAGACCCCCATTTTTATTCTCTTCAATGAGTCAAAAAGGGAAAAATACTTAGCAATATTTTCATCTTTTACGAGTCAGAAAATAGCTTAAAGGTGACTCGTCCTGGAGGAACAAGTGGTATAAAGGGTAGCAATTGGTTTCGGCAATGGTGGAACTGCTCAAAACATGTAATGGTCAAGAGGCTGGCTAATAAAACCACTCATCGCTGCAATCCCTCAGGAAAGGTAAAACAACCAAGTGAAAGCATATGATCAGCCAAAGAGATGGTGGCGATGGGATGAAAAAACCAAGGCTCATCTTAGTAGAAATAAGCTAATTAAAATAGCAATCACGAGATGTAAATCGGGTGTGGGTTCATTTTTACACAAGCTTGAACCATGGAGAACTCTGCTTGGATTCAGTTTCATATTTACACAAGATTGAAACGAAAAGAAAACTATGCTTGCTATAAGTTCGCATGCCCCCAGCATAATGACTCAAATCGAGGTACATGCCCCCCAAGCTTCATTTCATTCAACTAAGTGGATGGAATGAAGGTTCAATTTCGAGATCTTGGAAAGACTCGACTGGGATTTTACAAGATCTGAATCAAAGGCTCGATTTGGAAAAGGGAGTTGTTTCATATTTTAATGAGGTTGACATAGTAAAAGAACTATCCTCATAGCCCTTGTTTCATTTTTTAACGAGCTTGACACAAGACAAATAACTATGCTCCGACTCCTTGTTTTGTTTTTTAATGAGGTTGACACAAGAAACGAATTGTCCTCGAGACCCCGTTCATGGACCATATGAGAACATGGCTCCCAAGAGGTCTTCACTAGACAAAATGACCACGCTCCAGGAGGAATACATGTCATTTGTTACCAACGACAGATCGAGTTCTAATGCCTCCAGTACATAATGTATTATACCATCTGCGTGATCATCAACAAATGAAAAGATGGAACAGGTAGCCACATAATTGACCTGTGGCGGGGAAGGTACTGCTTGCAAACAAGAGCTAATAGGGGATGATGGTTCCAAAGGAGGTGCTTGTTGACCAATGAACAGCAATTGATCAATAGTCATAATTCATCCTTCGTACGTAAAACAAACCACACGGAAAATCGAAGAAACGAGAGCTCCCATGACATAAATATAGTCGTGTCCAAGGAGAAGATTGAAATCTAACAAACCTTGGATGACCATCACATCTATATAGACGGTCTTTCCTCCCAAAGTAATAGGGAACTTCAGAAGGATCCCTAAGGGTTGACTGGTTCCTCTGTTGAAAGCCAACAGATTCTGGGTGACAGGCACAAGCTGTGGGGAACCCAAAGCTTTCCAAGTAGTAGAAGACATGATGCTAACAAACGCACCTTCATCTAATAGAGTGCTAGGTACTACCATATTATAGGCTTGTACTGTGATCTGGAAAGGCACATAAGATGGGAGGCGGAAAGCAATCAAGTGACTCCAATTGAAAGAAATGACAGAACTACTTTGTGGGGGTATCATATGATTTCCCCCATGCTCTTCAGAAATAGAAGAAGGACTCTCTTGAACAACTGGGATGGGAGGTTCACTCTTCAATTCATGAGACTCTGAGGAGACGAGAAGAACATGAGTAGTATGATCACCACTCTCTTCCGAAACAGAATGAACAACTTGTGGCGAAAGTCGACACTCTTTTCGACCAATGATTGGTTGGGAACAGACACAAGAGAGTCAGGCTCAGGAAGAGCAGGATGGGCAAGAGATGAATCCAAGTCAATCTCTTTACCAATCAGGGGAGGGTTAGAAGAAAGCCTTTGATAACCAACAGGAAGTTGGGGTTGAGGAGCTGTAAGGTTTTCCAAAACTTTGGAAGCTTTATCCATAAGAGGACAAAGGTGAAGAAGATGCTCTCCTTCACATAACCTACAGGGAAATCTAATCTTCCCTTTCTTCTTACCATCGCTAGCCAAGAGTGTAGCATCGACATGATCTCCAGAGGTCGATGGGGAGGGTTGATCCAGATTTTGAGACCATACCTCTAAGACTCTGGGAATGCCAGGACAGTCTTAGAGGAGATGGTCACCCTTACACAACTTGCAAGGGAATTTGACCTTCCGTGGAGGATCAGAAGGTTTGCTGATGGGAGGCGCATTTGGAGAAACAGCCACATGATCAGCCCCTCACTTAGCTAACTTCTTCTTCTTTGTCTTCTTCTTCTTCTTCTTAGCCTCCTAGTTACTAGATTTAAAACTTTCACCAGGCGAAGTAGAAGAGGAAGGTGAAGAAATAGGGGAAGAAGGCGAGGGGTCAACCTTAGAATCATCATGTTGTGATTCGAATGAAGGAGACGGCGGGGTAGGAGTTGAGACACTCAGGATCACTGAGGTCAAAAATAACCAGACAGGTAAACCAATGGTTAACCTAGGAAGGGACAATGTTGCCATATAAGGAGCACCAGCGTTTCCAAAAGAAGGAAAGGACCAAGATTTCCTTCTAAGGGGAATCCTTGACTGGTGGACTCTGGAAATGTTTCCATTGGAATCGACCCTAAATAATTACTAAGGGAGATAACTTTTACCAGGAATATTTCATGGGAAGTTAATTTTAGAACACTAAAACAAAACTTTTCCTTTTCATGTTTTAAGAGTCGAGAAAAGGATGAAAGGTGACTCTATCACTTTTGATTGGAAACGAGCTCGAAAGGAAAAGTGCTTGGATGATCCTTTTACTTTTAGAGAGTCGAAAAGGAATGAAAGTGACTGCTCTGGAACTCTAGGCAAAAGGTTTACCAGGCAAGCGTGAACTACAGAATACCTCCCGGCGAACCAAGAAGTACGAGCAGGCAATCTCCCTGAATGTTGTGTTCGGTGTATCACGTCTACAAGGCAGCTGAATCAGCTTCCTATGGATGACAAGATTGCAACCTAGTGGGGTCTCCCATCATATACGTGACGGTACAGAGAGCACAAGTCTGTACTAGCACTTAACGAATCACAAAAGGAGGAATCACCCAACCTTAGTGAAAACAACAGCCACTAGGTTTAAAGACGCCGGAACATGTCGCTAGCCTAGACCTTGAGATATGAGCATTAAGTTTCAATGCTTCCTTAGGTTAATTCAATAAATTTTAACAGTTGATCTTGAATTAGGTCTCAGTTCCAAGGCCCTACCGAATGTAGCTTAAAAAACTCCTAAAATGCAACTAAATGAGAAAAGAAACCATTCTTTTTCAATGAACAACTAACTAAAGAAAAGTGAGAAGTTCATTTCAAAGCAAGCAAAGCAACAAGCAAGAAAATGCAAGAATGGTACTTTTCATTATCTCGCAAGCAAAGCAACAAGCATGCAAATGCAAGAATGGTACTTTTCGTTATCTCACAAGCAAACCAATCGAGGGGAAAGAGTTATGCTGCTATCTTTTACTAACTTGCAAGCAATCTAATTAAGAAAATGAAAAAATACATCCTTTGCTTTTCAAACTCTAAATGTCAAGAATTTACTAATGCAAAAGATTGTTCTCATTTCCTAACGCAAAATGAATGCAAGAGTGTGTTCTTTCGAATAGATGACAAGCAACCAAATGCAAAACTCAAAACAATGCTAGTTTTAAGTCCTTTCCAAATGAAATCATTCAATAAGTAAAGAGAAACATTCCATTCAGAAACTAATCAACGATTCAAAACAAAGAATATGTTTCTTCCTACCAAACTAGAAAGCTTTCTCACTGACTGGGAAGCAATGTGATCTATGTCAAAATGATGGAAGGAAACCAAACAAACAAGACTCACAAGTTTTCATAACCAAACATCACATATCAATCAGGAAGATGAAAGAACAGTCGCTAAGGAAAAGCCTCAAACAAAGCATGGGATCGCTTCAAACACCGCCCAAAGGTCCAAACGAACAAGCAACCCAAAGGTGAACAGGTCACACAGTTCAAAAGGAGAAATCTCAAGGGAATGAAACTCGGAGTCAAATATTCTAGCAATCAACAATTTGACACACAATAAAAAGGTAGAAGACAAGCTCAAAAGGATAGGACACACTGGCCAATCAGTAAACAAAACTTCAAAATCAAAACCTACAAGAATCTTCACGAGCATAATACTGACAACATGAGATGACAATGAAACGTCACACCTCCCTAACTAGACACTTGGTGACGTCATCACTAAAGTACACCATTTAATAGCGCCAAGCCGATTTCAGAGCTCTTCGTGACTATGAGGTGATTTAATCGTGCCAAAAAGCAGAAGGCGCAACTATCTTTGCGACTGTCATAAAATAAAATGCGACGACCCTAATTCAAAGGAAAATTTTCATAATCTAGCTAAGGGAAGGCCAAACCTATCACTTATGACAGAGGAAAGACTACCAGGAGTAGTCAAACAACCCATAACATGAAGAATTCATCCCAAATGTAAAGGAGACAATAAACAAGCAAAACAAAATCAAATCAAGAGACAAAATACAAAGGTCCCTAGTATGGTCGCCAACTTGTGACGCAGGCAAGTTGCCTTTGCGGACAGAGGCAACCCCTCTAGCCCTAGAGTGGATCTAGTCACAACAAACACAATACCAAATCAAATTTCCTTAGAAAGTTGATGTCATGAAGTCCTACCTTCAAATCGCCATTCGAATGAATTCCCTATTATGTTGCTCTAGCTCTCATTCTTCTAATCACTTGTACCTAAAAACAACATATAGAGCACAACCACGAACATAATAGAGTACGACAAAAACGATCTACTTAAAGAGTCAAGGAGCTTCAAGCTATCACTATGCAATTCGACATAAGATATATGAAATAAGCTATTGATTTGTATTAATGTAAATTGAAGTAAAAATTTACAACCAAGCCTTGACATCGTAAGTCTCCTTGAAGGGTCCTGTCAGCATGTCTCCGTAAGCATTCACTCATGAACTGTCTCCCAAAAGACGAATAACTCTCTCTCCTACCCAAAAGGCTAATGCTAGAGCACTCTTGCAATCAGGGTAACTCCACTCAAAACCATCCCAAGCTAGGTTACACAAGAGGCTATTTCCACACTCTAGCAAAACTCTTGTTGGCTTGTTGGGGCCTAACCCAGGTTCAGAGGTGATTTAGCCAAACAAATCTCGTTACTACTAGCCCTTTCAGCAACATTCCATGGAGCGCGGATTGAGGTCTCACCCGAAGTAGTATGGGAGGGTGCTAGAACCAGGTTTCTGCACCCTGGAGATGTCTAATGAGTTCAAGTAGTTCACGGTTTGACCCTACGCGCACATCGCTACGCACACTTACCTATACCTTGCAGCCTGAGATGCTACCTTTGCGCAACCCTACTCGGGGGCCAAACACTATTATTACCCAAGTCTTTACTAGTATCCCACTGTTAGTTGATTAACTTAGCTTATTTTTATGCGTTAAGTTATACTTAGCAATATAAACCATTCATACATGTGCGCGCAGTAAATAAATAGTATATTTGTGATTTACATTAACCATGCATTAATCCAAGAATAGATACACGAATTGGTAACAAAACCTTTCTTTATTAATCTCTTCTTCGATTACAAACTCGACTCCACCCTGCGCACTCAGCTGCAGGGGTCCGCGCACTCAGCTGCGGACTACTAGGCCTCTATGCACTCAGTTGCAAAACCTTCTCCTACTCTACGACCCAAGACACACTTAGACACTTAGACTCTTGCTCTTTTCTTCTACTTCCTTCGTTGGTTCTCTCTTACACTTAGAGCCTCGCTCTATTTATACAATCCCATGGTCCGCGGACCATGGGTATGCTGACATTACATTACAAGACTAGGGCAGACAACCCTGTGACTCTATCATACATTTCGCGCTTTGCACCCGTAATTCGCGGAGTCTTTACAACAATATTGGGTCAAAACTTGGGCTTTGAGACCCAAAACATGCCTCGGGGGATTCCATGCCCAACAAGCCCCCAACACAAACATCGTGACTTGCCCTCGAGTCACTTGGTCAATGCAGTGATCTTGGCACGGAGTCCCTCCAGCTATTCTCGAACTATGCTGAAATCCGCAGCGCACTGAGCTGTTGCTTGTTGTATCTGTTGCATCCTCTGTTCTGAGACCTCTATGTCTGGGGTTCTTCTCTACATTAACGTGTGCATCCCCTATATTTGTGTTAGCTTTCCTTCGATGTTTGCCGTGGTAGTGAAAGCCTCGTCAATCCACTGTTGGATGCACGCTTTGAGAACTGCCTCCTTATTTCGCACCGCGTCCACCTGCTCCTTCAGTGCCTTAGCTTGCTACATCCTCACAAGTCGCTGAGTGAGGACTACTATCTACGCAATTCCTTAGACACTGTCATATTGTTGCTGGAGTTCTCGCACCTCTGTCTCCAAGCGCTGGATGTTGGGGTCCTCCTGTAGAGTTGTGAGGACCTCAAGTGCTTGCTCCAACAAAGTGGTACAGTCTTGCACTGCACCTCCAATTTCTTCCAATCCCACCACGATAGCACTAACGCACTATTCTCAGACCTCCAGGGGAGTGGAAGGTTACGCCTTTAACCGCAGCTCGGTGATTTGAAGATTCAGCTCTAGTTGAACCTTGGTCATTTCTTCTCTAGCTTTGCGGACTCTGGTTGCCAACCTGTGGATCCACACTTCTACTGGTAGATCTGCTGGGATGGCCAACTCCAGGATGCGTCGGCAAGCATAGTCTACCACCTGCACCAACTGTTGATTCTGCGATACCAATTCATCGCGCTGCAAACTAAGTTGTTCCTTGTTTATCTTTTGCTCGCTAAGAACTTGGATCGCGCGGCTCTCCCTAGAGCATATTCGGATTATCTTAAAATATAGCCGGCCAGGGGCATCTTATCGATCTTTGTTATAGCTATTTTAGACGCTGAAACAGCTATTTTATCAGCTACTGACATCGTATCATATAATCAATTCGTATCGATCAATTTCATTTGTCGAAATGGTGATGAAGTATCGTATATCGGTATATGTATACCTTATCAAAAAATAAGGTATATCTCAGAAGATATATCTATTCTATATGACCAGAATCTATCAAAATCTCTATAGTATTACGGTCGATCAAAAACATGATTGATCCATATAAAAATCATTAGGAAATTACCTGTCATGATTGGACCATATTCGGGGTGATCTGGGGGGATCGAAATGATCTAAAAAATACAGATCGGTTCCAAATATAATGGAGATTACACTTATTGATTCATTTTATATTCATAATATCCCATTATTAGCCATCTTTATTGGGCATATATTAGAAGATTTGGCTATATATGATCTTATCAAATTAAAACTTTTTACTAACTAATGGAGATCCAATGGCACATTCGGTCAAAATTTATGATACATGTATTGGTTGTACCCAATGCGTACGAGCTTGTCTCACAGATGTATTGGAAATGATACCTTGGGAAGGATGTAAAGCTAAGCAAATTGCTTCTGCTCCAAGAACAGAAGACTGCGCAGGTTGTAAGCGGTGTGAATCTGCTTGTCCAACAGATTTCTTGAGTGTACGTGTTTATTTATGGCATGAGACAACACGCAGTATGGGTCTAGCTTACTGATCAATATGCACAATAAAAAAGGTTAAATCCATTTCATATTAATATTTTTTTTTATCCACTGATAAAAACCCATACTTGAGATCTTGGATCAAGTATGGGTTTTTATCAGTGGAGATGCAAAGTATCTTCTATAATGAGCGAATTACCTTGCCTCACTCAACTATAATTGTTGGTTTGCCTATATCTAGGGTTCCTTAGTCCCATTATTTCCCACCCATAGAAGGAGGGAATGATATGATTCGATGGTATACTCTAGGTATTTGTTTACTCTAACTCCTTTTCATTATATATACATTCCGTCCATTACCATTTCCAATTTGATAAATTATTGATCCAATTGAAAGAATAAAGAGTATAACTGGACTTATTGATTTTCATTGGAGAATGGGAATTGACGGATTTTCCATCGGACCTATTTGACAGGATTTGTTACCACTTTGGCCATTTCAGTTGCTTGGCCAATTACTCAAAATCCTCGATTGTTGCATTTACTGATGTTAGCAATATACAGTAGCCAATTATCCTCGGTATATTATACCTTTATTTCCTATGCGGGAACTGGAATAAATTTTCGTTCACCCACTTCTATCCGTACGGAGGGAGGGGGGGGGGAAGACGTTTCTATTTGGCCACAATACACTGCGAGTAATTCTATCTTTCCACTAATCGGAGCTTTAAGTATAGGTCTCTAGAGATCTGATAGACCAACATTAGGTTCAGGAATATTGGATAATAAATAGTATTCTATTTAGGGTTCTTCATCGCTTGCAAAGGATATCAATCACTATCAATAAAACTCATCCAGAATATTATTCTTTTATATTCTTCCTTTTTCATTCCGACATGACATTATGCCTGTCTAGATGAACCCAGTAATTCAAATTGCATGGGGATCATTGGTGCTACGCAGATGTATGTTGCTTTTCCAATAGTATTATTATATAGTACCTTGTATTAACGAGTAGGTGTTACTTATTAGATAAAACCAAGTGGATAGTGCAATAGAACCTAGTCAATTTTAGGTATGTGAAATTACAAGTTACTCTTTGCAATAGGTGGAATTTCTGTAATATCGGGCTCTACTCGCTCTAATAATTAATATTGAAAAAACCTAATCCGTCTAGAGGGTTGAATGATTGGATCAATAAGATCGAGAAATGAAAGGACAAACTGGATATTCATATTCTTTCTTACACCTAAACGTGAAATTCACAAAACTTTGGCTATGTCTGTGGAGAGTTTTCTTCCGGTCCAGTCTCTGGACCGATAGCTACTGGTAAAAAGATAATGCCAGGTGATCCAATCGTACTGATTGAGAATTCATTCACCCTGTAAGAAGATTACATTCGACAATTTGTGAAGGGGTTTGCCGGTGCTATTCATTAGCAGATACAGTGTCTCATGCAGGAGGGCAGCCAAATTAAGGCCAAGGCCTTTCATCATGTTAACTGAAAATGTATTGGCCTCATTCGCCACTACTAGGGCCCCTTCTGGCAACACTATTGTGTTTTCCATTCGTGCGCGCAGCATCTATTCTGTTGCCGAGGATCCTACTGCGAGGTGGGTGGAAAGGGTACCCACCTGAAGGAGATGCACCTATAACTCCTATAGTTGCGCCCTGAGGGCCCCCAACACAGTCTGGTGCTCCTGCATAAAATCCTAAAGGGCCTCATTTATGACATCACGAATCGTCTCGTCGATGTCATGGAGGTCACCTTCGGTTAAGGTGATCGGGTCAATGGCCAACTTCGAGGCCTTGACCTTCTTCCTCAGTCCTGCTCTCTTTGTTGTGTGTGGGTGCTTCAGCTGTGTGGATGTGGTCCCTGGGTCCATGCTCCCTTCTGCTATTTTTTCTTCCTCTGCCTCCTGCCCCTGCGAGGACGTTGCTTGGCCCTCATCCGCCTTCGTGGTTGCTGCCTCTGCCACCTGTGCTGTTGTTGCTACCTCTGCAGCCTTCTTCTACTCTGCGGCTTTCTGTGCCACTTCGTGCACTGCCCTTACCTCAGCTGTTGTTGTTTCCTTCCACCTGTTCTTGGCCAATTGTGTGACACGCAGCTTGTTATCGTCCTTCTTCTTCAGCGTTGTTGCCTTCTCAAGTTTTGAAAGATCTGGGGCGCGCCATTCTAGAGGCCATGTCTCCAAGATAGTAAAAATGGTGTCGTCAATGGCTAACAAAGGTATCTTCATCCACTGCTTCGCCGGATCCTTACGCACCCTGATAAAATTTATGTGCATATCAGCTTTAAAGTCTGCAAAACTCTGTAGACTGTTGTACACCGTAGGCGACAAGCGTAGCTTCCAGTTGATCCACATCCAGATGTTCATCTCCATGAGCACCCAGAAGATTTTGGTGTTGCATATTCTTTTCGCATCCTTTGTGGCCCAGAGCGAAGCGTACTTCACGACCTCTGGTAAATCTTTATCAATTGGGGGGAATTGATTTTCCTCCGGCAGTTCCCCCGCTATGAGCACTATGGATAGCAATAGCCACGCATAGTGGAAGGTTTTACCCTACTCCTGGGCTTTGCAACAATTCTTCAAGAATTCAGTGTAGAGGAATTCAGCCCAGTTAAACTGGACCCCCTCTATGCACTGCTTGGCCAGTGCGATCACCGGTGCAAGTACCTCATCTACACAGCACTTTCGCATGACTTTGTCGGCCAGGATTTGGGTAGCTACGCGTACCGCTTTGTCCTTGATGCTGGAGATAGCATAGCCCCTCTTCTTCTTCTCCAGCTTGTATTTTGTCTTCATGGCCTCTGCGAGGGCCAAATCACTACCCTTCCCTTCTGATATGGTCGCGGGGTCCTTTCCTTTGTATGGTAGTCGAGAAATGCAATGGATTAGGTCTTCCATGATGGGGATAGGCTCCTCCAGCCATAGATACCCATCATGCACTAGGCATAGCAACTGTGTGATGATGAAAATGGCTATGGGTGCCCGGTGGAAATGCGGCACCCATAATAATTTCAGCAGCCTGGCCTTTTCCACACCGCGCAGCCACTTCCCCGGTTCTAACATTGTCACCACCCCCACAGTGTTATGCTTCATGAGGTTCCCGGTCTCCAAGTGAGGGAACTTCTCACCGTTGGCAAGGTCCCAATATTCGAACTTCATGGTTGGCACGCGGCCCAGGTGTGGTCCTTCAAACATAAGGTCGTCTAGGTCCTTCGGCACTTTGGCCTTCCCTTTTCGTGGGGGATATATGCAAGCAGTTTTATCGTAGAATGTGTAGGTTAAATATCCTCCTCCATGCCTTTATCTTCTTCCTCTATGATGATAAGGGCCTGCAAATCTTCTTCTTCCTCATCTGTGTCTATCGTGACAGCTTTCCCCTTCTCTTCCATTGATAGTTTGCTGCGCAGTGGGTCCCTCGGCGACATGCGTACGGGAGCCGTTGCCTTATTATCCTTCTTGGGTTGTGGTTTACGCAGTGATTTGGGGATCTCTACCACAACCCCAACACCTTCTGGAACATCCTCCATAGTTAGGGTTTGCGTGGCCTCGCCGGTGGTTACCTCTTCTATTCCCAAACCATCTGTAGTCCCTGTCATCATTCCTGGATTGTAATCTATCACTCGCGAATTCAGGGGTTGAATTAATGCTCAGGTCACAATGCTTAGGGCTTTGTTCAATCCCTTAATTCTCAAATGACTAAGTGTTGTTTGCTGGGAAAACCTCTGTGTTTTATAGCGCCTTTTGAATTCCAATTCGATCGTTACCCCCAATTCCAGTTCATTAATGCTTTCTTGGCGGTAGATTTTCCCAAATCTTGCCCACAAATCGTGTCTTAAATGTCTACCACTCGCTCCATTTGGCCTCAAGTCGAGCATCCCATTGTGAACAGTGACTTCAACGGTCACTTTATGGCCAATCCATGCGGCAGCGCAATCCCTCGTGCGCGATTGCAGACCTTGTGATTGGCTACTTATGCGCGCATGTTATGAAACCAGCTCAAGAAAAGATAGAAAAGATAGATCAACGCCTTAGAATTCAGCCTCTTCGAGGGGGCAACCTCCTTTACATTACATAAATGAACAATTCTTGGATGATTCAAATGACAAAACCTCCTTTCTATATATAGGAGTCTAAGGAGTCACAATATAATCCAGCCGACCTAACAATAATAATATAAAGCCACAAAAATAACAATAGAGGGATTCTATGGGGCACAGAAATAACAATATGGGGGTAATAGGGGCACAACAATATAAATAAGGGGTATAACTACAATAGTAATGGGGTAATCACTAGTATTATAGGGACCCAACATGCCCCTCTCCTTCAAAAAAGTGTTGTCCTCAATGCTTGAGTAGTTCTGGATACTTCTGCATAAAATTCTCATCCTCCCATGTGGAATCTTCAGCGGATAAGTTCTTCCACTTGATAAGATACTCTGAAATTGATCGATTTCGTAGCTGTCGAGTTCTTGTTTCTGTGACTGCTTCCAGTTCCAATATAATTTTTCCTTCCTCGTCAAGTTCTGGCAATATTGTTTGAACTGGGAGCTTGTCGCCTATAACCTTCTTTAAACATGAAACATGGAAAACTGGGTGCAATCGAGAAGCTGCAGGAAGCTCCAATTTGTATGCCATAGTACCAATCTTTTGCAACACCTTGTACGGACCATAATACTTTGGTGATAATTTATTATCCTTCTTAGCTTGCTTTAGGGACATTTGCTTATATGGTTGTAGCCGTAGGAATACCCAATCACCTACATCAAAACTTCTTTCACTGCGATGTTGATCTGCCTGTTGTTTCATTCTATTTTGTGCCAACACGAGGTTATCCTTTAAGAGTTGGAGGACTTGTTTTTGATGTTCGATGTGATGTTCCACTGCCTGAACCTTAGAATTTTCTCTTAAATATGATGTGATGGATGGTGGTTGATACCCATAAAGTGCCATAAATGGGGTCATTTTTGTTGCTGTATGGAAGGAAGTGTTATACCACCATTCAGCCAGAGGCAACCATTTGACCCATTGTGTCTGTTTATCAGATACAAAGCAACGAAGATATCCTTCCAAACATTTGTTTACTATCTCAGTTTGCCCATCAGATTGAGGATGATAAGATGAGCTATGAGCTAACTGAGTACCAAGACAAGAAAATAATTCTGTCCAAAAATTTCCAGTGAAAATGGGATCTCTGTCACTTACAATAATCTTTGGGTTTCCATGTAGCTTTTGAATTGTTTCCATAAATGCAGTAGAAACTGTACTGGCTTTAAATGGATGTGATAATGCACAAAAGTGTGCATACTTGGTAAGTCTGTCAACTACCACCATGATGACACTCTTTCCCTCAGACTTGGGTAAACCTGTGATAAAATCCATTGAAACCTCCTCCCAACGTTGGCTTGGAATGGATAAAGGTTGTAATAGACCCGGTGTCTTAATTGTTTCAACTTTATTTTGTTGGCAAACCAAACATTTTGCCACAAACTTTTGAATATCTGATTTAAGGCCATCCCAAAAAAATTCCTTCTTAACCCTGTGGTAAGTTTTTAAAAATCCTGAGTGCCCTCCTAAGGGAGAAGTGTGCAATTCCATAAGAATCTTTTGTTTTAGCTGGGAATTCTTACAGAGGTATAAGCGATCTTTGTACCATAACGAATCATTTTGCCAGCTAAATGTATCAGACGTACTGGAATCTTGTTGTAGCTTTCGAATAAGTGCCCACACTTCTTCGTCATTCTTCCATTCCTCCCTTGCTTCATTTATCCAATCTGGTTGGATAATAGAAATGGCGCACAACAATGCTTCCACATCCTCATCCTTTCTTGAGAGTGCATCTGCCACCACATTTTGCTTCCCTTTTTTGTAGATGATTTCAAAGTCATAACCCAACATCTTTGTGACCCACTTTTGTTGCTCTTCAGAGGATAATCTTTGTTCTAAAAAGTATTTAAGGCTATCATGATCCGTTTTTACCTTGAAGTGTCTTCCCATTAGGTAGGGTCGCCATTTCTTAAGTGCATGGAGTATTGCCAACATTTCCTTCTCATAAATAGCTTTGCTTAAAAACTTTCCCTTGATTGGACGACTTTCAAAAGCAATGGGTCTTTCATCTTGCATTAGAACAGCACCAATTCCATTTCCTGAAGCATCACATTCCACAATAAAGGTTTTTGTGAAGTCCGGTGTAGCTAAGACCGGTGCTTGGCACATTGCCTCTTTAAGATGTTCAAAGGCCTTTGTTGCTTCCGGAGTCCATGAAAATGCATCTTTCTTCAATAATGTTGTTAGAGGTGCTGCTATTCTCCCATAATTCTTAACAAACTTGCGATAATACCCTGTCAACCCAAGAAATCCTCGCAGATGCTTTATGGATGTGGGGATTTTCCATTCCTTAATGGCTTTAATTTTGCTAGGGTCTACCTTAACTCCTTCATGAGATACAATATGACCCAAATATTCCACCTCCTGGACTCCAAAGAAACATTTGGATCTTTTTGCATATAATTTTTTCTCCTCCAATAGTTGTAGCACCCTGTCAACATGTTCAACATGATCCTTCCAAGACTTGCTGTAGATTAGTATATCATCAAAAAATACTAACACAAATTTTCTAAGGAATGGTTTGAAAATTGAATTCATCAAACCTTGAAATGTTGAAGGTGCATTGGTAAGGCCAAAAGGCATGACCAAAAATTCATAATGACCCTCATGAGTTCTAAATGCTGTTTTCGGAATGTCTTCAATCTTCATTCTGATTTGATGATATCCCGAACGAAGATCCAACTTGGTGAAGTAAATTGATCCATGCAATTCATCCAGTAATTCATCAATGACAGGAATGGGGAACTTATCTTTAATAGTGAGCTTGTTGAGCTCCCTATAATCCGGACACATGCGCCATGATCCATCCTTCTTGTGCACCAATACTACTGGAGCAGAGAAAGAACTTTGACTCGGTTGAATTATACCAGCCTCTAGCATTTCTGCAACCATACGTTCAATTTCACTTTTTTGGACATAGGGATATCTGTACGGCCTGATGTTTGGAGGAACACTTCCTGGAATCAGATGAATAGCATGATCATGATCACGCATAGGTGGGAGACCTTTGGGAGTCTCAAATACCTTGGAATGATTGTCCAGGACTTTTTGGAGATCTGGAGAAATAGATGATTCCGATGTGGAAACATCTAGCGAACATAATTGTGCAATTACACCTCTTTGCTCCTTTTTTAGAAGCTTTGTCATACCATTAGAGCTGATTATCTTTCCTGGTTTCCCTGCAATACCCCTTAATTCAACTTCCTTTCCTTCCATAGAAAATTTGATGAAAAGTTCTTGAAAATTAAAAGCTATTGTACCCAAGGATTGTAGCCATTGGACTCCTAGTACAACATCAGCACCTCCCATTGGAATGGAAAGCATTGGGCTAGTCAATACATATTCTCCCATGGATAGCTTGATATTATGGCACTTTCCAGAGCAATTTATTGTTCCTCCATTTGCAATCATCACTTGACACTCTGGTGCTGGATATAGGAAGCAATTCAATTCTTTTGCTACCCTACAATGAATAAAATTGTGGGTGCTTCCTGAATCAATCAACACTATTACCTTTTTCTTCTTGATTTGTCCTTCTATCTTGATGGTTTGAGGAGTGGTAATTCCTGCCAATGCATTACAAGATATGGTCGGATTTATTTGTTCTTCATCTAGGCTTTGTTCCTGGAGTATATCCTCTTCTTTTGACCTTTCTTGCTCCTTTTCTTCTTCCTCTTCACAATCTATGTAGAATAATTTCTTCTCAGCACACTTATGACCTTTAGTGTATTTGCTATCACAACTGTAACAAAGCCCTTTTGCTCTTTTTTCTTCCAATTGTTGTGGTGTCAACCTTATAGGTTGTGGAAGACTAGGGGCAACAACACTTCCATCTTTATAGTTGTGAGTGGTATGCTTCCTGGTTGCCATAATTTTGCTTTCCATTTTTCTTGCTAACCTGAATGCCTTCTCTAATGAATCAGGTTCCCAAAGGCAAACATCATGTTGGATATTATCCTTTAAAGACCCTATGAACACATCAATCCTATGCTCCTCTGGAATATCTTTTACCCTTATGTTCAATTTTTGGAACTCCTCAATGTGCTCCATTACTGAACCCTTTTGTTTGAGACTTATCAATTGGCTAAAAAAAGTGTTGCTTTTTGTATCCTCATAATGTGCTATCAATTCTTCCGTAAAAATTGCCCAAGTGATAATTTTTTTACGAGAGCAAAGCCATTGATACCATACAAACTGATTTGGTTCCAAATATACAGTTGCCATACGTACCTTTTGTGTGTTTTGCACATTATTGAGATCGAAGAATTGCTCCATCTGTAATATCCATGTGGCAGGATCCTTGCCATCAAACTTCCTCATATCGATTTTTGGAATATGGTGAGTCTTCGATCCAACATTAGCATCTATGGAATCATGATTAACATTTCTTTTATTCTCATCATGAGTTTCCTTTAGTACCCTTTCATCCTTAGTGCCCATTTCTTGTAGCAACTTATTCATATTTATCTTCAATTCGTCCATGTCTGTCTTCAAATCTGTCTTCAAATCTGCCATGTCTCTCTTCAAATCTGTGTTCGAATCATCCATCTTAGCTTCCATGCCCTTTATCTTAGATTCCATGCCATTTATCTTAGCTTCTATTAGCTTTTGTGAGCGTGACATTTGTTGCACTTGTTCTTGTAATTTTGATATATCATGTAGCATTTCTTCCTCTTCTTCATGAGTCATGCTAGAGCTTTCAAGTTTCTTACTAGGTGTTTGCATTTTCTTTCCTTGGGGCATCAGTTACCGATAAAAATGCTTTACTATGCCCTTTGAATTCCTTCAAACCAAGCTTATGCAAAAATTTTAAAAAAAACTACACACCTTTTTTCACTTTGTAGAAGCTTGATATTGAATCTGATGTATCTCTGTAATTTCGGATCATTCAGTTCTGAAATTTTGACCTGTAGTAGCCTTCTGAGTCCTCTTTCCAATGCCACAAGTCTGACCCAAATTGGTTTTCTCCAAGGAAGAGTTCTGCGAAATCTCCCACAGTGACTTGCTTATAGACTAGTTTAGTAGAACAAACTTGTACGACGTGCCACGAGTCATTGTTTCGACCTATGGATCTGAAAAATGCATACAAGAAACTAAAGTCCGTCCTCTTTCTGTACCTTCTTATGAAATTTCAATCCGATCCTCAGAGAGAAAGTTATGACGATTTTCCCCAGGTCACCTGTTTTGAATGTAATTCAGGAGTCTGCAAAAAGACCAACTTCCTCAAATCATATCTCCGAAAATATAGTGCAAAAAGCTCTGAAATCTGGACCTAAGGTTCAGCGAAATTTCTTCTCAAATGGGTTTTTTTTGCAACTTTTGAAACATCACAGAAAAAAAGTTATAGCGAAAATTCCACGATGACCTGTTTGGAGCAGCGAAACCCTAGAATCCAAAGCTCTAATACCAAATGTTATGAAACCAGCTCAAGAAAAGATAGAAAAGATAGATCAACGCCTTAGAATTCAGCCTCTTCGAGGGGGCAACCTCCTTTAGATCACATAAATGAACAATTCTTGGATGATTCAAATGACAAAACCTCCTTTCTATATATAGGAGTCTAAGGAGTCACAATATAATCCAGCCGACCTAACAATAATAATATAAAGCCACAAAAATAACAATAGAGGGATTCTATGGGGCACAGAAATAACAATATGGGGGTAATAGGGGCACAAAAATATAAATAAGGGGTGTAACTACAATAGTAATGGGGTAATCACTAGTATTATAGGGACCCAACAGTGCATCTCCAACATCGTGCAGCTCCCGGGCAGGATAGTTTATAGTCCCGCACTCCCTTCCAACTGCCTGGAGCACTAAGACTGTCCTTCTCCTAGCTAGTCAGGTGGTTGCACCCTCTGTGTGGGGCTCCATCCTATCCTCCATTATGGTTCTTGGAGAATCCCTACCCTCTATGGTTGCGCACTTCCTCATTTGCAACATGCTACTGTGGTCCCTATGCTTAGCAATATGTGGTCCAAGCCAAGGCATCAGACTAACCAATTCGTAGCGATAGTTATAAAACTTGTCAGTATGATCGTACGCACCTTGCCTTACCATCCTAGTTTTTTCAGTGAGAAACTCTTCCTTTATTTCGTCTTCAGCTTCTTGACCTCCGCATCCATCAAAGCGCTTTTCGCTCGTAATCGTACCCTTTCCTTTTCAAGTTCACCAATCCTGAGGTTTCCCTATTGGATTTCTTCCTCAAGTCTCATGTATTTTGTCTCTGGAGGCTGTGTGATTCCTTCTTTCTAGGCTTCGCAAATTGTCATATCTACGAGTGCTACCATGCACGGACCAGGTGTTGCATGTTCCATAGGGATTATAGCATCTACTTCATACTTTAGCGTTGGAAGTTCCTACGTGGTCAGGGTTTTGCACATGGTCCTATAAGCCCATAGCACCATTGGTACGTGCAGGTCCCAGTCAGTGCGTCTCACATGGTGGACTATGTTCAGTGCTTCGCACACTTTTTCAAAGGCCTACACGCAGATAATCTTTGGCATGCTTGGTCTTATCATACTTCATCATTCACGCCATTTTCTTGCCCGCTCCGACTTATCGGTCCCATTTCCTATCGCGAGGACGGTGTGTGTTCATGCAGGTTGCATACCATATTCCTATACCCATCTGGAGAGGTGTGCGCGCAGGCTATTTCTTCCATCATACTCGGCTTTTATCCACATCTGAGGCTTTCCAAACCACATGAGCATCATCCTTCTACATTCCCTCCAGTCCTCAAAATTCTGCTGGTGTGTACCCCACCACCTTGCAGGCGTAGCGTGTAGTACCCATTTCAAAGCATTGAACCGTTGTTGTTCTGGCACCTCTCTTTCAAATTTGTTCAAGAAATCATCCACCATTTTCAACCCATCATACATAGGTAGATCCCTTTTTTGGTCACACAACATAGTGATCTTACCATCATGTCTCAATTGAGCGTGATTATCTCATGTAACCGGTTCTGCCATCGTTCTATTTCCTCATCTGAATCTGATGTGTAGGAGCTTTCGTGCTCCCACGAAATCCTGCCATCCGCTGTAGGATTCACCCAATCCTATTCTCGAGTGGTTATCTTGTAGATACAGTCTAGATCATCGTCACTCTCGTCGTCGCGCACTGGCTCTGTGTAGCGCAATCCTTCCACAGGGTCTAAAGGTACCACTACGCACAGTGACTTTTTCTCAAAAATCATTTTGCGCTTCTTTAGATTTATCACTTCATTCATATTAGTGGCCCAATCTATTCCCAGTAGCGTGGGATAGGGATTGTTTTCATCAACAATCTCTATCACTTCGAAATCTGCAAGTGCACTCGCACCTTCGATATCTACCATTATTCCCTGCAATCTTCCCATTAGTAGGATCTTTTGTTAGTTTTCCATTCGCAATTGAATAGGAGACCATTGCAATGCGGGCCTGCCCATGTGCTCCCATGTCTGCTTTGGTAGGACATTCACGTCCGATCCTAGATCCAAAATCACTTGATCCATTTCATATTCTCTGATTTGTGCAGTCAATCTCATCTCCCTTCCTTCACATTGTGTGTTTCCCGAGCTTCCGAACTACGCATGGTTCCCCTGATCCAGCACATCTAGTGATGAGTTCTTGCAGCCCTTTCACTGCTTTACTGTCGCGCAGCCTTCCTTCCGTCCGTACCATGGAATGGTATGGTTTTGATTCCATACGTTCCAGGGCATTGAAAGGTTTGATTTTCACAAAGTGAGTAGGCCTGTTTGTGTGTGCCCGAAGTGGAAGGCTGTAGGGGAGAGGCGCTTTCCAGCCAGGGAATCTCCCAATTGTGACTATTTGACACATGTCGTTTGGGAGAGAACTTTACCACTCACTTATTGTTGCCATCATAGGCCCGGCGCATCTCATCCCGAGTCCTAACCGAGCCAAGCACAAGCCCTCATGTATGTATGTACCACAAATGTTGAGATTGGTGGAATGGGTCAACTCGATATGCCCATCCTAGTATTCAATAGGATCTCGAACACACAAAGGCATTAGTTCTTCTGTAATTGCATCAACTTCCACGCATGAAAGGTCAACCACTCCATCAACAGAATGAACTACTTTGGCTTCTGATACTTAAAAGCTGCAACACATGCGAATTGCATTCTGAGAGAACTCTCCAGTTCTGATTCTGGTGCTTTAGCATCAGATGCAAATACAATCAAACTTCGAGCCAAATCTCTTTCGTGAAATTCTTTCCCATCACAAGGGTTTGTCACAGCCCAACAACCTGCA
Organism: Pinus tabuliformis; assembly: GCA_031772625.1. Lineage (NCBI taxonomy): Eukaryota > Viridiplantae > Streptophyta > Pinopsida > Pinales > Pinaceae > Pinus > Pinus tabuliformis. The sequence continues at coordinate 1,342,899,782 of CM062819.1, read as the reverse complement.
CCCCCACCTAAGAAAGAAACCTTCATCATCTAATTCATCAAGTGTTTTGGCCGTCAAAATGTTATCGATCGCTTTAAACAAGGTCTACTCTACTCGTATGCCAACCTCCTTCCTTTTTTATCCGGTGTGGATTCACTAGCAAGCAATATGTAACGACTCACCAGCAGACACTTTAGAGATCTTGTAGAGATTCCAGACGTAGGATTGCAAACCCTTAGCTACACCTCCCCCTGCTACTATACTATATAAAAAGATGTTGTCTTACTCTTTTCATAATCGGTTCCAGCCAACTGCCGATCCACTCTCTAACAATATAGGCCCGACTGGACTATCTATCATCTATCGTTAGCCAGAAGGAAGTAGAATAGTTGGAGTCGTATATAGTTAGTCATCTATAGTAGCCCACTGGGGAGATGCTGCTTAATGAGAGATTGCTCTCCGACGTTTTAAGCCGATGAATAAGTTGATATTCTTCCTATGGCCTTTAGTATTCTCTTTCCCGACCAGAGAGATTAGTTTCCCACTAGGCTAGAGTACCACAATTACATGTTATTATGTTGGAGGCAGGTAAGGATATGCACCCACCACTATGATTCTTCGGAGGGGGGGAAGGCGTGAAGGATAAGGTTGGGGCTTGCTATTCCTTTTCCTCTAAGATTTTGGTTGGTCAGGAATTCAATCCAATATTGATTGAAAATACTATTGGGTGGTGGGCGTGGGTAGTGGGTGGCCCGTATTTGATTCCCACCCTGGCTTCTCTTCATTTTCAATTGGGTCTTGCTTTAGCTTCTTTGGGGGTTATAACTTCCTTGGTAGCTCAACACGTGTATTCTTTACCCGCTTATGCATTCATAGCACCGTCACGTGTCCTTAGACAAATTACATGTAGGGTATGACAAGGTCGCGCTTTATATGCAGCAATTACAAATTGACTACTAGTGATCATAGTCAGCTTCATGCATGTCTCCAGAAAAGTAGTGAGCATTTATGGGTCCACATCTAGTTATATTTTGTCTTTACTACCTAAAGTGGAGGCCTTCGTGAAGCTCTTCTTAGCTTCCATGAATGTCTCCTTCGCGCGCTCCAAATCGAACTCTAGTTCCTTTTTTGGAGCCTTGCGAACCCAGGCACTTTCTTTGGGCTGCTTGCCCTTGTCATCTCTTGTCGTGATACTGCTTCGGAGCACGATTTGTACATTCAGGTCCTCCTCACGCGGCTCAAACCTTATCATTTGCAGGCCCTGAGTCGGGGGAGGCTGGAGTGTTCCTTTATCGTGCAACTTGGCTATCAGTGTGGGGCAGTCCTCTGTCTCATGATCAAACTGGGTACAATATAAACATGATGTTCTCGTCAGATTTGTACAATCACAGATGTAATGCCCTAGCCCTCTGCAGTTGTAACAAATCAGTTGTCCGCGACCCCTTCCTGGTCCCATTCCACCTCGACCTTGTTTGCGCCCCTGAAATCTAGTGCATGCCATCCCTGCATTTTGATCGAGGGCTCGTGTTTTGGTCTAAACTCTATAGGTAGGAGTCCGATCCATCATCAATTCGTAACTTCTACAGGTGCGCTCATCATGGCCTACTGACCTGCAGAAATTACAGAACAACTGTTGGGACGTCTGCATATACTTCTGTAATAGGTGGCAGTTATTTGTAGCATGCTTCCCTCCTATCTGAAAAATCATACACCATAATGTAGGCACCGCGCTTGGTCCTACTTGTGCCTCTGGTCTCAATGGCATCGGCCCTCCTCCCACCAGGTAGTTCGTGAAGATTGGACAATGGTCCTTGTCATGTCCCTCACCTTTGCACTTTATGCACCATACCTCCTCACGTACCTCTGGGCGAGTTTTCCTGTCCTGTTTCAAACTCTGCATCTCCAGACACAGGTTTTTCAACTGCACATGGATCTATTGGACTCCTAGGCTAGGATCTTGTATTGGGGTCTCGTGCAGTCTCATTGCAATCTCCAAAGCTTCAGCCTGAGTGGATAGCTTCTGCTGTGATAGCGCGGTCCTTAGATGTGGCGTTAGTGATGCTACAAACCATGCGTGGTGCTGCCCATCCGTTAAGGTCATATTGGCTTCACGAATCATACCCTTCAGTCTCTGATCCAGCTCCCAGGGGGTCTTGCCTGGAAGCATCGCAATTTCCTTAAACCCGATAATCGATTGTGTCTCTAATTTTGGTCTGCTAAATTCCCTGTTTAGCGTAGCTTGGATATCTGCGATCCCTATGTTTGGATTGTCATTGGAATGCTTGATGTACCACTTTAGTGCGTGATCCTGTAAGGCACTAAACAGTGTTGCCTTCTTGATTTTATCTTTCGTGACTCCTTGCACTTCCCATACAGCCTTTACCACGAACCAAAATTGGTCTGAATCTTCGTTCCCTACTCCTTTGAATACCGGCAACTTTATTGCACTTTCCATATTGAACTGTGGTGGTGGCGGAGGTGGTGTGGGCGGATATGGGGGTGAAGATGGTGAAACTGGTGGTGGTGTAGGTGGGGGTGGTATGCGTAGAATTCACTGCCTTATTGTAGATTTTAACCCCAAACAGAAATTACCTGCATACGAATTCTAAAACACAGAAAATAAACAACACGAGATCATAACACATAAAACACATATACACAGAGATTTTTCCCCTGGATCCCAAAACTGGGACTACCAGCTTGATTTTTCATTATGTTCCTTTCAATGTTACAATACATATTTATACATGCCGAAGCATCTAATACCATGGACCGAAAACCATCGCGTCCAATACCATGGACCAAAAACCATCGCGTCCAATACCATGGACCGAAAACCATCGCGTCCAAAAAACATGTGTGAAAATCATGCACAAAACCATAGGTGGGTCCGCCCAACCTAACATAGGGTCCAAAACCAAAATTTTCCGGGGCGCTACCCCGGACCCCATAAAGTGGGGTTATGGGTGCCCTTCAAACCCCCTGTTAACTACATGGAAAGAATATAACACAAGCCAACACTTATCAGACTAATCACACTTCTTGGTGAAACTTTTGCGAGCTATTCCTCACTTTCTCGTCGAGGTGAAATCAAGGGGCTCATTTCTATCTCTGCGCTACCTTCGTTTCTATAGATCCTCCCACTTCACGTAGCCCCAAACATTAATTGATTCGCATAACCCACTTTTCACACAATAGCATCTTAATCCAAGTGTTCAAATATTTAACATACTTACCTCGTAGTCCTTTGAGGAAGCGTCGTTCTACCTCGCTGTAGCTAACTGAAGTGTCTACCGTGAACTCGGTGATAAAACCTCCTATAATTTGATCAAGCCAATGGTCCACAACACGTGCGATCTTATCTTCTGATGCTTCTAGTCTGCGCACCAACTCTGGAGTCCACACAATAGGTTTGTCGAGCCTACACCTTCCTTGACTGTCTGCTAACTTTGCGATCCACTCGTACAACTTAGAGGGGAAGTACACAAAGAAAATTTCATGGATTTTTGTATATAAGTAGTGCTCTAACCACTCTTCCTTTAATACTCGTGGATTTCTGTTTTCCTGCACCATGAACTTGTGAATTTTTCTATCTAACCACTCTTCAATTTCTTTCTTTATCGGATTCTAGTGACATGACATTAGACATCTCTTATGCAGATTCTGATCCCGGCAACAGAACCATTTGTTGGCTTGTTAGGGCCTAACCCAGGTTCAGAGGTGATTTAGCCAAACAAATCTTGGTACTACTGGCCCTTTCGGCAACAGTCCGCAAAGCGTGGACTAAGGTCTCACCCAAAGTAGTATGGGAGGGTTCTAGAACCAGGTTTCCGCACCTTGGAGATGTCTGATGAGTTCAAGTAGTCCGCATTTCAGCCCTGCGCGCATGTTGCTATGCGCACTTACCCGTACCTTGCAGCCTGAGATGTTGCCTTCACGCATCCCTACTCGGGGGCCGAACACTGTTATTACCTAAGTATTTACTAGTATCCCACTGTTAGCTGATTAACTTAACTTATTTGTATGCGTTAAGTTATACTTAGCAATATAAACCATTCATACATGTGCACGCAATAAATAAACAGTATATTTGTGATTTACATTAACCATGCATTAATCCAAGAACAGATACATGAATTGGTAACAAAACCTTTCTTTATTAATCTCTTCTTCGATTACAAACTCGACTCCGCCCCACGCACTTAGATTCAGGGGTCCACGCACTCAGCTACGAACTACTCGGCCTCTGCACACTCAGCTGCAGAGCCTTCTCCTACTCTACGACCCAAGACACACTTAGACACTTAGAATGCTCTTCGCTTCTACTTCCTTCATTGGTTCTCTCTTACACTTAGACCCTCGCTCTATTTATACAATCCCATGGTCCACGGACCATGGGTAGGCTGACATTACATTACAAGACTAGGGCGAACAACCCTGTGACTCTATCATACATTTTGCACTCTGCGCTCGTAATTCGCGGAGTCTTTACAACAATATTGGGTCAAAACATGGGCTTTGAGCCCCAAAACATGCCTCGCGAGGATTCCATGCCCAACAACTCTCTACTTTTACTTATTGAATTCTTGAACTCTCCAGCTACCAAGCTAGCTGATCTTAGCCATGGAGGAGGTATTTATAGGAGGGGGAACTTCTATAAGAGATGGGAGAAAGAGCTTATCCCTTTGAGAGGTTGCACAAAAGGTGGAACAACCATCCCAAAGGAGAGAGGTGAGCTCATCTGGTCCAACAACCAACCCTAGCACCACCCATGAAGTTGTTACACTTCGAAGCTTCGACAGTTTGTTTAAAAAAACTCGCCAAAAGTATCTTGTCTCAAGTGCAACACAGAGACAGAGCAAAGACTTCACTAGGGCTAGTGCAATCTTGGCCATCTTTGCGAGTGTAACAGCTATTGTCCTGCGATGACCCAAAAACATAGGTAAAAAGGGTATACACCAGGAGTAGTGAACTGAGGTATTCTTCCTGAGATGACAAGGAAGATATTGACACATAATTTGCAACATGACACAAGGCAGATGTCAATAACACGGACCGGCAGTGTTCGGAATCAGGGAATATGGGTTCGGTGACAAATTACTGTGTTTCACAACCTCGATGATGAGAAAACACCAACTTTATCTAGGCTCGAACCTGATTGAGGCACCAAACTCGATGATGATAAAGCTTCGACTCACTATAGGATTCGACCTGATTGAGGCATCAGCCTTAGTGGAGGCACCCATATCCTTCTTCAACTTCAAGTGGACCTCTTTTCAAAATATTTCAAACTAGATCCACTTTTTCTTTATACAATATAAATATTCAAAGGTATTATCATACTACAGTCATTCCTTGATCAAACTCTTACTCCAACTTGTTCAAAAATTTGATTACCCAAAGGCTTGCTTGAAATATGTTCTTCAACACCAACTGCAACTAGATCAAGAGCTCTCAAAACACATAAGATGGATTTGAATCATCAAAAACACATTAACCAAAATCTTCATGTCTCTAGGGATATTCTCCATTGAACCTTGATCATCACACTTCTTCCATGAGTGATGCCATGTGTCACCATATTTTGGTTGACTGATTATTCGAAAAATGCTGGGTAGACATGCCACATGGTACTTTGTGGAAGGACCACGTTAATTGTTGATGTCATCATATCATGTTAACTAATTAGTGCTACCTGTCATACCATGACTATCTCTCCACTGTCTCATTATATTGCACCATGTGTAACAATGTGATTGGCTAGTATGGAGAAGTTGCTCCTAGTTAATTGGTGCATAGGTTGTTATGTATCCACCACCAAATATGAGCAAGTTGCATGACTGTTAACTCCATTAAACATCATGCTAGTTTGGACATCATCTACCATGGATCCTTTAGAAGTTTCATACTATTTAATGACTTATTGTTGGTGGGTTTTGACACTATAGTTTTGAGCCCTCAATAGATGTTGATCTTCAACTGGACATAACTTCACTTCCAGGAGGAGGATTTTAGAGTGGAATATATTGTTGGAAATGTATCAAAGAGGACTACACAATCATTCCATTTATAGGATCATTATGACATCAGAACCTTGTAAAAGACTCAATAAAATTAAAGAATCCTTTAACTTCACATGATTTGAGAATGGAAGACATACAACTATCATACTTCCTCCCTTGACCCATGAATGATACTACTATTGTCTTGTCAATCCCCTTTGACATCAATGACACTTGTTGTCATCAATTACAACACTATGTGAAATAATCTCCCCCTTTGTCATTTATGTAAACACCATCACATATTAATGTTCATTGATGTCAATACGCCAAGCATGGATATGTATCAAACTCCCCTATCATAGTGTTGAGGAATCCCCCTATTGGACTATGAAAATTCCACTTTCTTTCCATCCTTCCTCTTACCAATACTTGCATTCTCTCCTCCAATATTCCTGCACCTATTCTCAAGGTTTGTCAATTGTTGTATCAATGCCCGCATTCTCTCCCCCTTTGACAACAATGGCAAAGGGTCATGGATATCTATTAAAACTACCATACTCAAGTGTGAACTTGAGCTTGTGGAGTCTCCCCGTCTTCCATTTTTGTTAATTTTCTCATATTATAAGTGTTTGTTAAAATTTCACAAGCATGATGCCAATGCTTCTTGAATTGTTTATGTTCATATATGATCATGTGGACCTGAAAAAATCTATCCTTTAGACCATTCTTCATTTCTACTACTACTTATAGAATCATGCTACCATTCTATGAACCTAACAAATTCTCCCCCTGAAATCATGCACTTTCTTGTGGACCTTGTCAAAGTCTCCCCTTGATACCATGATTTCCTTACTTATCTTCCACTATATCTAATAGTACATTCTTGTTACATATCCTTATTTTACATATAATATATTATCATCAAGTCATATTGGCTAATGGAATCTTTCCTTAAAGTTGTTCACATGATGCTCTCATGTAAGAGTGTTCATTCCACCTGCATAGACTTTCTTCTTCAAGTTTAGATTTATCAAATAATAGTTGCGAAGAAGTCTTCACCAAAGGATTATATCTAAGGGAGCATATAGAACCTTGGTTCTTCATGTCTTCTTTTCCATCTTGTAGAATTAATCCTTGTATTTATGGGAAATCCCTCGTTCCATCTCAAGTTGATTACGCAATCTCGTGCTTTATGACCTTCACTGTGACATGTGTAACATTCAATATTGGTCTTCAAAATTTGTAGAAATGGTGGAGGTATTGTTTTTATTTGGTCCACATACCTCCATCTAGGAACCTGATCATATCCTCTATACCTAACCATATCATAGTTTTTGTAATCCTGTTCTTTGCAACCAAATTTTGTACATGAGAAACAATAACCAAAGAAATTGTTTTGTTTCTTGGAAGTACAAGGTGATCTTGATCATCCAAATTTATTCCTTGGAGGAGCCTCATTCATTTTTTGATTTCCAACACCTACTCTCTAAGTGCTACTTATGGATCCTTTATGAAGATTCCTTGTCATGGGAGAATCCCTTCCTTCATTTTGGCTTCCTTCCTTTTGTGTACTTGTTGCTTCTTGGAATTATACTAAGATTTATTGAAAGATACATGTTTTCCCTAATTCACCATTTGCTTTGGATCTTCAAGGGAGTTTCCACTAGATGCAATGAATGTTTGATCGAGCCTTTTGGGATGATATTCATTTGATGTGCTTTGGGGACCATTGTTCTTGGGTTCCTCACAAACTTCTTGATAAACAAAGACATCCTTTATTAAGAGGATACCTTTGCATGTTGAGAATGTGATCTAGAGATTTTTCCCTTTGTTAAACCTTGATTTGATCTACTCCAATTCTTCTCTCAAGAGGAAAACATCCTCCTCTAGCCTTTCACATATGTGTTCCTTCTCATTTAGTTTTTCTGACAAAAACTCCTTCACCACTTTAGCTTCTTCTAGTTCAAATTTGAGAGCAATAATGGCGTCTTCATTTATATTTTTATCTTAAAGTTATTGCATTAGTTGACCTTCCCTCTATCTATAGATCCTTATTTCCTTCAATTCACTTCTAAGTTCTCCCTCATAGTCTATTTCTACTTAAGGTTGTTATGTTTCAACGATGAATAATATTTCACCCCTTTCTTCATCGGTCACACTTTAATTGCTTTCATTGTCACTTTGTTCTTTTGAATAAAAATTATTCTTCTTGGCTTGCTTCTTATTTTGATGCTTGGATGTGAATCTTGACTCATCTTCACTATAATTCATCTTAGAATTGGGACACTTAAATCCATAATGACTTATCCTTCCACATTCAAATAATTTGAAGGGAAGCTTACCTTTTAACTTGTTGGTTCCTCTTTTTAATTTTCAGACAAATAGGAGGTAGCATTGGTATAGGCTTAGAAAGGTAGGAGGCAGCTGTGAGTTTAGGCAGTCAGTTTTGTTAGAGCTGCTCGTAAGTTGATGGGAATTGGGGCGTCTTCGCTAGGCAAGTAAACAAGTTATTAATCAATTCTTTCATTTAAGGCCACCTTCTAGCTCGACGGATTACCAGCCCAACAACAGCACGAGGTCTGAACCCTATCTATTTATTCCCCATGAGTACGATAACAAGCCATGGTTCACGTGATAAGCTTGGTTCGGGTAGCCAGTGAGAGTAGCTTCAAGCCAATGTTCAGGAGGTTGTGTAGCCCCAGTTTCTTTAGGCACCAGTGTGCGGCCACTTGGCTTAGGAGGCAACGAGAGATAAGGAAGCATTAGGCTACTTTCCTGATCTTATCTATGCGAGCCCATGCTCCTCGCCCTCGGTCGGTTTGTCATCCTGCCTGATTCCATCCATCATGTCAGAGATGTTCGCTCCCTCTCAGTTTGGGCTGGGTGACCTTAGCCTCAAACAAACAGGCAGGGGGCCCATCAAATTCTATATAAGCATTCACGGGTTCACGTTCTCTTATCAGCTTAGCCCTGGTTCACGTCCCTATCCTTCCAACCATCTTAAGACACTTGACTGGCCGAGGTGTAAAGAGCTGTCTGTCCCTCTGGATTCAATAGCTCTTCTTTTCCGGTTAGTCTAGTATTTAAGAGAAGGAAGGTCCCGGAGGGGCTTTGATTCTTCTTCATTAGAGTTAGAGTCTACTTAATCTTCATGTTTTTTCTCTTCTTTGACTACTTAAAATGTTGCCACCTTGACTCCTGATTTGTCCTCCTTTATTCTTATCTCATATGCTAAGAGAGTTCCATGAAGCATATCCATTTTTATTTTATCCACTTATGTTAGTTCTTCAAGGGCTGATACTTTGTGATTGAATCTTGATGTAATAGGTCTTAAAACCTTTCGAACAACAAAACTATCCTTGATTTTTTCATTGAGACCTGCAATGGAGTTGAAAATATTGTTTACTTGAATAAAATATGAAGACATATCATCGTCTTTTTCCATATTCAAACTTTCATATTGACCCCTAAGATCTTGTAGCCTAGCTTCTCTTAATTTTTTACCCCTTTCATAATAGGATTTGAGCTTCTTCCATACTCCGTGAGTTGACTTACATTACATCACTTTGACCAATTTTGAGTCTACCGATCCACTCAAAATAACATGCTTAACTTGAGAATTGGATATATAGAGTTATTTATCAGCTACTTTAGTCGAAATAATATTCAGGATTTTATAATAAGTCTCCACAATATCCCAAATATTTTCTAGCAAGGATATGATATAAGTTTCCATCCTTATCTTCCAAAAATAAAAGTTGGATCCATCAAACATTTAGGGCTTACTTGCTTCTCTGATCCTGGGCATCTTTCTTGGAATTTAACATTCTAGTAGTTGATTGTTCTTGAAGGAAATTTGGCTTTGATCCCACTTGTTGGACCAAACATCACACTAAGAGGGGGGGGTGGTGGGTGGGTGAATCAGTGTCAAAGAAATTTAACCATTCCACTACTTAATCAGCAATTATGTCCTTATGAATCATAATCATTTATTGCATATCAATAAGTAAAACAATGCATCATAAAACCCCATCACATCAACATAAGGAGACACAAACTTTTACATGGAAACTCGTACAAGAGAAAGCCAAAAATGATTATTCTTATTACTTCTATTCATTACATAGATTTACATGTCTCGACCTTTTAGAGGCACCGACCCCAAGATATGCAAGTTGCTACTCGTGGTAGGTTACACCCTGACTGAGCCACTAACTTTAAAAATGTGCAAGCAAAAACAGATTGTAGGCTACAACCTTATTGAGGCACCAACCTCGATGATGAGCAAGCACTGACTTGATCTAGGCTTTAACTTAATTGAGGCACCAACCTTGATGATGATCTAGCTCCAACTTATGCTAGGCTTCAACCTGACTGAGGCACCAACCTTAGTGGCGCAACCATCTCCTTCATCAACTTCTAGTGGCCTCTTTTAAGAATCTTTAAAATTGGATCCACCTAATCCTTAGACAATATAAATATTCAAAGGTGTTGTCATACTATTTTCATTCCTTAATAAAGATCTTGCTCCAACTTGTTCAATAAATTGCTCACCCAAAGGTTTTCTCATAAATTATTCTTCAACACCAACTACAACCAAATCAAGAGCTCTCAAAACACATAAGATGGATTCTAATCATCAAAAACACATTAACCAGGGTGTTCATGTCTCTAGGGATATTCACCATTCAACCTTGATCATCATGCTTCATTTAGAATCCAATTTGGACAAATAATATGCCCAAAAATCATCAAAAACCATTTGCAACTATAAAGATACCATGCAAAAATTAACCATGATACAAAATTAAATATTCCGGGAACATTCTACAAAATAAGCATTTTGTGGTCACTAGAAAATATTAATTATCTGACAAATTAACTAAACTGAGCAAGCTAATAAACCTTTCTACAAAATAGTTTGACTAAGTCTTAATGAGGCTCAAACCCACAAACTCCGAAAACCAAATCAACATAGACAATTGACTGAATTGTGTAATAAGTTGTAGATTAGAATGATCAAAGATACATACATATGCCAATAACTCATATCAAACAATTATCAGAATAACCTCTATGTATTACAAAAATGTGTGTTTATGACGATTGATCCTCTAACCAACCACAGACAAGAGTCTTGATAGACCAATCACAATCACCAGCTCACAGAGCTCCTTCGTGAGGAATTTTTCCTTCTCTTAATGGTCGCATTAACTCATGGAGCTCTAACCATAATATTTGTGTTGGACTCATTGCAAGCTCATGGGATTTTATCACCAAAACCTAACCCCAATGCTGATTTGATCATCTAATCAATACATCATATGACCTTCACAAACATACTACTCCCACTTCTCTTTGAGCTATAATGTAGATAACCCACTGCCATTTTCTGTTTGAGATATATATAAACCACGACTATGGCTCTCTAAGCTTATCATGTGGATAGACCACTATCATGGCTCTCTGAGCTACCACTGACATGGCTCCTAGAGCTTATAATGTAGATAGACCATTGACATGCCTTATAGACCATTTTCATGGCTCTCCAGTATTATAAACTTCACAATCAGAGCATCGTCACAAATCTTTGAGTAGATAGACCATTGTCATAACTTTTTGAGTTATATACAAATAAACCACTGTCATGTCTTATAAACCAATTTCAAAACTCTTCGATATCATAAAATTAAAAATCATACCACTGTCACAACTCTCTGAACTTATAAAATTCATAATCAAATCACCATCATGGCTCTCGGAGCAACCATAAGTCACTAGCTCTCTTATAAACTTTATAATTAGACCAATTTTATGACTCGTGAGCTATAAACTTCACAAGAAAATTATTGTCATGTCTTTTCGAGCTATGAACTTCATGATCATACTACTACCATGAGATTTCTGTAGCTACCACAAATCATTGGATCTTTGAGTAATGATCTCCAATGATAAACCACTATCATTGGCTTGACGTGAAACAAAACAAAACCTTACCTTAGGCTTGATGAAACCAATAAGAAAAGATAGAGCTTGAATTCTCTATGAAAACATTTGTAAGATATTCAATCAATGGTTCAATTCTTAATTGGGACTGAAGGCTTGCATATGCATATAATGTTCTTGCGGTCCCAAGTTCATATGGGCTAACATGTGATCAGTCCATATCCAATGTTTTAATGTTTGCAATATGTTCCTACCATATGCCCAACCATGTAACTATCACCTTATTTTTTGTGTCATGTCCCTTCAAGCCTAATATTACCATATACCCATCCATGTAATTTTCACCTTATTTTTTATGTCATGGCCCTTCAAGACTAACATTGCCATATGACCATCCATGTAACCATCACATTATTCTTTTTTCCATAGCCCTTCAGGCATAGCTCCTAAGCTCTCATATGACTATGCTTGCAACCAAGGCCTTAGCCTTTGCTCCACGACTCTTCAGGCCTAGCCCCTAAGCTCCCATTTGAGATTTCATATAACTAAGGGCTTAAACTTTGCTCCATATCCCTTTGGACATGACTGCAAGCTACCATATGACCATGCAAGTGACTAAGTCCCTAAGGCCATTGGTCCTCCGCATGATGATGTAAGCATGAGGTCATCATTCCATGTGGTAACCCATGAGAGGTGCCACGTGTCACCTTATATTGGATGACTAACCATCCAAAAAATTCCATGTGGACATGCCACATGGAAGTCCATGGAAGGGCCATATCAGTTGATGATTATTGAGAAATCAATAGGCTTATGATTTAGAGTTGATTTCTCTATCATAGTAAATGCTTGTGATTTTTTTGGATTTATTATTATTATTATTATGTTCTCTTATTTCATCAAGCAGTTACCAAAATATACATCCAGAAGATCATAGGAAACAAAGAACACAATATGTAGGCTCTCCAAACCAAGGCCAAAAACCCACAAAGGGGAAACCCATAAAATATCCTTTTCTTATAGAATCAAATCAAAGTGAGAAATCCAAGACCCAAATCCAACCTCCAAGAAGCCAAGTATAGCCCTCCAAGTTTTCAGATAATCATGATCATAAACACCAATCTTAGCCACAATCATTTGCATCAACTTCTTCAAGGATCTCACATAAATATTCTTCCACTGGAAACTCACATGTATTTATAGAGAACTTGCATATATACACTTCAAATCTTCTGCTCCATAAAGGTTGCATATATAGCCTAGAAAAATCACACATTTTCAAATGTATAGCCTTAGGAATTTTGCAACACCTCAACTCTTTTAGCCTCGGGAAACTTCGCAACTTTACCACTCAGAGATCATCACAGAGAAGCACTGAATTATTGTCTGAATTGGAGGAGAATGTATGCCAATATATATTTATTCCAATACACAAAAAGACACATGCTTTCAATAAGTCTACTTGTCATCCAAGAGGGACGACTTGGCTTCTTGAGGTGATTTTACCCAAATTGTATTTTCAAAAATTATTTTTCCTTTTTATTTACAATAGGTCCAAATATGAATTTAAATCTTTGACTCAAGAAATCATAGAAGCATGAATAACATTCTTAACTAATAAAAAACATTTTTCTTCTTGTTTTTCACATAAAAGTCATAATGATACAATTACCATGAAAATTATGAAGATCGAACCTGGTTACACTTTTCAACACTGACATCATCATATCCTTTTAACAAATTAGCACCACGTATAATACCACGATTGGATCTCCACTATATCATCATCTTGTGCCCTATGTCACAACGTGATTGTGGGGTCGCTCCTGGTTAACTAGTGCACATGTTGGTATGTATCCACCATGGAATCTGAGCCAGTTGCACAACTATTAAATCCATTAAACATCATTCTAGTTTGGACATCATCCACAATAGATCCTTCAAATGTTGCATAGTTTTTTAATGAATTAATGTTGGTGCGTTTTGACACTATAGTTTAGGGCCCTCAATAGATGTTGATCTTCAACTGGCCATAATTTCTCATCAAGGAGGAGATTTTAGAGTGGGATATACCATTAGAAAGTTATCGACTATGACTATGCAATCCTAGCATTTATAAGGTCATTAGGACATCAAAACCTTGTAAAAAACTCAATAAACTTCAAGCATCCTTTGACTTCACCTAATACGGGAACGCAAGATATCCAATAGTCATACTACCTCATTTGACCCATGAATGGTACTACTGTTGTCTTGGTTTTCCCCTTTTACATTAATGACACTTGTTGTCACCAATGACGTCACTATGTGCAACAAAACCTGTTGACGATGCTAGATGCCACCAACAGTAGGGGGTCTCCCCAATATGAATTCCCAACTAGACCTCACACTGTTTGGGATAGGAGCACTATCCAGGAGTTCATCCTAGCTACCATTATTCTTAGATATTTTCCTTGGCTGCAATTATGAACATAAGAGATTATACACAAACTTTGAGATAAGAAAGTAACTTTATACTATGAAGCATACAATTTCAATGTATATAAGGTTCTTCCACGAAAAATAGTAGAAAGAGTGAGCCTTTAAGAGAAAATTAATAGTACTATTCTAGTAAATACACATAGGAGAATAGAAAGAATCGTTAGTTAACCTGAAAAATAGTTCACAAGGTAATAACAATCATAAAAGCAGGTAACAATGCACATTCAACAATATGTATACCAAAGCCAATGAAATAGTTCATTTTATTTAGTATGTATGAACACAAACATATACCATAAACATTAAAACAATAGTCTTACCATAAACATATGCACTAGATCTGAGAGCTTCAAATATTAAGTGAAAGTTCCAAGTACACAATTACAATGATGCAACACTAGCGCCAATAGTGGAACATTAAGTCACTTCTTACTCCTCCAAAGAATGATATTCTCTCCTATGCCAAGCTAGATAAGGAAAGGTGAAAAGTTCCTTTTCTTAAGGCATGAGGGTTTATTTATAATGAATAAGGTGACCTTTCACGTCCCATGTGACCCTTAACATACCTCGTGACTCTTGAACTCCCATGTGACTTTTGAGCTTCTATGTGACCTTTGAACTCCTACATGACTCTAGCAATTCATAGTGACTTTAAACATTCCATGTGTGACCCCTGGGCTTCCACACATTTTAAACTTTCTCATTTTTAAAATACAAAATTACATTCCACCAATAATTAGGCAAAAATACATGGGACCAAATAACACTCTTGTGTTGACACTTTGAATGACCATAATTTGGTTATTGTGACATGAGACTTGATGGAAATGTATTGATGTGAGGTTCCTTTCTATACTACTATGTCTTAAAATCTTGATTATTGATCTATGTTGTGCTTCATCTTCACCCTCCAAAGGGTGTAGGTGAATATTGGAACCTTCTAAGTCAACCTAAGTTTCCATCTCTTTGTCGTGGTCCAATATTCCTTTCTCTATTGCATGATCGTATCTTTGTTTCTCATCTCCATAAGTGTGTTCTTGTAACCTATCCTTGATGAATTCCTTGAGTAGCATCTTTCCATGTAAGGATGATAAGACTTTCAAATGAAGTTCACCAATGGCAAGACAATATCAGCCACTAAATAGCCTAGTCTACCTTGTTTCCTTATGCAACATGCTGAATATAATGGGATTGTGAAAAAATATGGAAGGAAGAGGCCTTCTGGGGTGCAGTGCGCAGAGTTAGGAGGCATGGAGTAAGGGTCTAGACACTATGATTGCGCAATGCATAATTTAAAGGAAAAGGAAAGTCATAGATTGAGCATTGGGAAAGTCTAGGAGGAAAGGAAGGCCTACCTGTTGACTGAGAATGTGTAGTGCATAGTTCTTGAAGGGTTGGATCTAGGGTTTTCATAGTTGAGCACTGAAAGGGCTAAAAGATGATCCTACTGCTTATTGAAGGCATACAACGTATAGTGGAGGCAAGTCTAGTCAATGAATTGTGTAGAGGGAATGTTCAAGATCGAAGAGTGATAAGCTTGGGCACTGTGATTGCACAATATGCAGTTACTAAGGAAGATACTATAGGAATTGCACAGTTGGCTTCACCAAGGATCTAGAGATGACCCCACTATCTAGAAGAAGTGTGCAATGTGCAGTGCATGGAAGGGTTGATCAGAATTGCGCATTGGGAAAATGTAGCTAGCAATATGAAGTGATTGTTTTCTAAAGTTTCTCAATGCGTAGTCAAAATGAAGCTATCCTCTAGGATTGCATAGTGCATAGTTTCGGGAGATAAGGCCTTCGTCACTATGGCTAAGGAATGTGTTGTGCATAGTAGCTTGGGGTTGAAGACTAGTCATTGGTTCACAAGTTGTGAGGACAAAGAGAACTCCAAAATTGGCTAGGTGTGAGATTAGTAAGACAAAAGAGTAAGAGTAAGAGCATAACAAGTCCTAAACATGATCACACACACACATATATTCAGACACATGAAAATAATATACACAATACCCAAAATCAACATGTATTCATTGAAACAACAACAAAGCAACACCTATCTCCAAGTGTGATATTTAAGATGTAACCCTTTACGACACAAGTGTTGACTGCAAAGAGCAAGTGTGTAATTCCATGAGAAAGTATCCAACAGATGTTCTAATGATAAATAACATCAACTAGTGTAAGGGAGTACATTGGATCTACCTCTAGCATATGTGTTGTGATGCTCTTAGGGTATGTGAAAACAAGCGAAAGTGAAACATGTAAGAATGAAAGAAGGAAAAGGTTAAACTTGCAAAAGATAGAGCAAGAAAAAATGATACATGTAAGATAAAAACAAATCAAATGAGACACTTTCAAAATAAAAAGAGGTAGTTGAGAAACTCACTTATAAGATAGGGCATTCACAATCACGAGTGAGATATTGCTCCTTGCACTCCCGTGAAAAGAGTTCAAAAGCGAAGAGATGAATGTGAGAATGAGCTTTGTACTGGAATATTTATATAGGGAGAGAAGGCATGTAATTAGAGCTAGAGTTTGTGAGTGTGCTTCATGCATGTTGGGAAACCAAGAGCCAAGAATGAATTGAGTGCTACTACGAGGTGAAACAATACTGACTTAAAGAAGAACACTCTCATTGTTATCAAATATTGTGTAATCATTATTTGTACAGGATTCCCTTACACTATCACTGAGAATTGTGAAATCACTCTCATAGGGAATTGCGCAATCAATTGTTTACAAGGAGTGAACAGTGAATGCCTCAGCGAATTGCACAGTCACTGTCTCTAAGATTTTCACAATCACTAGTATTGAGGATTGCACAATCATTGTAGCTAAGAGTTGCACAATCACTATCACTAGGAACTGTGCAGTCACTAGCACCAAGAGCTACACAATAATTACTGACAAAGAGTGCACAATAATGACATTGTGAAGTTAGCCTATCTTGGGATGTGTGCTTGTGAAGAAATCAAGAGTTGGGCATGTTCAAACAAGTAGTTTGACCCATAGGATTCATATAGAAAGACTTGAACACTTATAAAACATGATTGAGCATGACATTAATGGCTTGAAATGAAAGATGACATGATCATAAGGAGTCTCCAAAATTTGAATGTAGGAAAAATTTGGAGGATGTTGTAGTAGCGACAACACTTGGTGACACACTGAAAGAACCCTAACTTCTCTAGTTAGGTATAACATTAAGCATGAGCTCTTGCCTTCTAGAAGAATTATATAATCCTATTATCACCCTAACTTCTTTACTTAGCATGGTTACAAATGTAGTTTCTTCTATTCCCTTTGTCAACTTGACACATTTCACAAGACTAGTCAAACTTCAATGATTTCAATTAGGGAGTAGGAGTATGTAAATTTCGTGAGTTTAAGATGTTCAGAGTTTTACTATCATATCCAATGTTTCTATATTACTAGCAGTTCTATTCATTACCCCAACAAAGTGACTTCAAGGAATCATAAGCATTACTTTGCTGCTAGCGAGCATGTTCAATGCCCCGACGAAGTTTCTTACTTCACCTCTTTACACAACAATCCTTTCGCTTCTTTCACCCTTTATTTATTTTATTAATTTATGCTCATTGGCATTTTATTGGCATTTATTTCACCAAGGGAGGAAGAGGGATCCTGACTTGTTCAATGAGAAAGAGAGATTATTCCTTGTTTTGCAGAGATTCTTATATATACAACTCTGAAATTAGTATGCTTGCTTAAGTTTTTCCTCATATCCCTTCTCTACTTGACTGAACTGACATGTTTTAAATCGATCAATATAATTGGTTGATTAACAAATGAAGATCCTATTATAAATACAAGCATCATAGATCCACTTGAGCTTTCGTTTAGGATGAAATGTATTTTCTGTATGTGCATCATTGACCTTAAAATATATTTAGGCCCAAAAAAAGAAGTAGACCAAAGATAAGTTAAGTGTTTCCAGCTTTGATAGTTTCCCTTTCGAATTATTCCACATTACCATGGAGCCAAATAGGATGGCTTTCATACATGGCCTTATTAAAAGAGAATGTGAGCAAATACAAAAAAGAAAACATGACACGACATAAAAGACAAAACATAGAGAAGCAAAGTAAAAACTAGTAAAGTGCATCATGGAAAATTTTAAGGGCTAATATTTGTAGGTGGGGTAATTTTCCATGATTTTTCCACAAAAAATATTCGCCAATTTTCATTTTTTATAAAAATGATTCGCCCAAATTTTACAATATAAAATTATTTTACCTTAAAAATCGCCAACATTACATAGGGACTATATATAAAATCATTGTAAATTTGAATAATTTTACAAATATGTCAATAAATATTTTAGAGTTTGCATATTAAGGACTAGTGAGATTCGTCAATGTTTTTAAACTTAAAGAAAAAAAAGCATCCTTAAAATTTTCCCTGAAGTGCATGTGGAGAAAAAAACTCAAATGAGAAATGGAATGCAAGAAAAGCATTGTAATTCAAATGCAATGTAACTAGCATGCAACTAAGCAAAAGAATATAACTAAACCTAAATCCTAATATATCTAAAATAGAAGGTCGGGATTGTGTGAAATCAAATTTCCAATAAAGCCTTGAGAGTTTCCCCCGAGCTGCAAACATAAAGATATCTAAGATTAGAACCATTATGAAACAATGTGCAAAGATAAAGATGTTTACCTGAACAATTTTCACAAGAAATTGAAGGTCTTGTCTGCAAGCAGAACAATGTGCTATAAAGACTTGCTTTATCCAACCTGTAGATTTACCTTTATGAAGGGAGATTGCAAATGCATGTTCATTAAGCTGAAGATAAAATTGGAACTTATGATTAACAAAAAAGCTTGTGAGGTATGACTCTTCCAACTAGTCGATGATTGGATCTTGATACTGAAAACAACTAGTTTGAAAATATTGAAATTCTTGTAGAGATAAGAAATTAATCAATGCATGAGATGAAAATTAATGAGATGAAAATTTTTAGTATGTCAATAATATCTATCAGTTAGTTCATGAGATCATCTATCATCCAAAGATAAATATGTGTTTATTTGCATGGTTTTACAAATGATATATAAATCCATGTGAGATATGCATTCCAAAGTTGATTTTAGTACAAGGGATTTGCAAGAATTGCTAACTCCACCTTCATGATTAAGAGGATTGACTTGAAAGTAATGAAAATCCTTGAGGAGTGAGCTTTGATCCAATGAAATAATGCTAACAAAACAATTATGTGAGAGAATTATAATCTAACCTAGTTCTTAAATCCTATCAGGATTGTGAGAATCGGACACTATCAGTTGAAGTTGAAGTGCCTCGGCTTCCTGCCAAGACTCCAATATTTCAAATGAACATTTTTGTGAAGACAACTATCATCAATTGTTTCAACGAGATCATTACAAATAAGATGGCATCTATTAAAATCAATATTTTCACCGGTTATTTCATCATCATTAAATAGATTACATAATAAATGCTCAATAACTAAATTACCTTCTTCTTCTTTGCACACGTCCTCATCACCTTGTGTCACTTTGAAATTTGGCTCATTAGATGTCGGATTCAAAGAGCATAGCACATTTTCTCCATCCATTGTTTAATTACATGCATCAAAGGATAAAGGAGGTTGAGAAGAATAAATTATAGTAATAAATTATTTTATGATCATATCAGATTCTAAATCAAAATCCTGCATATCCAAGTTTGTTTGAGAAATCAAGAAATCGACAAATGAATTTGGGCAGTCATCACCTTGTATATCATTGGAGTCATTGTGATTTCAATGATAGTTTCCTAAGCCTTCATTATGATAAATGGCTTGAGTTTCATATGAATGATCATGAGGATCACATAATTCTTGATCAACTAAAGATGTGGAAGGATCATCTAAACATAGAGTGATTTGAAAAAGAGAAGTAAGATAGAATGAATATTCTGTTGGCATTATGATTCTGGT
The DNA here is from genome assembly GCA_031772625.1 of Pinus tabuliformis. Lineage (NCBI taxonomy): Eukaryota > Viridiplantae > Streptophyta > Pinopsida > Pinales > Pinaceae > Pinus > Pinus tabuliformis. The sequence continues at coordinate 1,342,879,407 of CM062819.1, read as the reverse complement.
ATGGCTCTATGTTACAGATGTTGTACTTGATGGCAACACCCTCATGTGGCAATGCTCTGATCAGGCCCTCAAAATGTTGAAAATTAAGAAGTATGCAGGAGAACAGTTCAGAAGATGCGTACACGCAGGTATATCGTGAAGGAACTGCGGCCACCTACGCAGGTCACCCGTTCAGAGGGTGCGTACCCCCAGTTTCACTTACTTCAAGGCAGAGAAGCGCGTTCACGTGGGGTTTCCTATGTTTGGCCCATGGTATTTAGCCCGCCACTCTTGATTCTATGGTTTTGGCCCGTGGTATTGTTTTATATTATTTTTTATTATTGAGCCCCATGTTTTTGGGCCCCTGGTATTGGTTATCTATGGTATTGATCCATGATTTTAGGAGGAGCCTGCCTATATAAAACAAAGGAGATCACTTGGCTATGTATCTTTTGAAAATTGAACATCTTAAGATCTGAAATATTAGGTTATTGTTTTAAAGGCTTGATCTATATGAAAGTGAAGTTAAAAGCAAATCTGTGAAGGGTGATCTCTCGAGCGCATGATCAGATCTGGGCATCCGACTAACTGTAGCACACTGGTGAACTGTCAATTCGGCCCTAATCAAAAGTACGCAGGTATTTAACGGTGCAAGTGCGTGGGTACGCAGAGCAGAAACAGGAGAGTTGCATGTGTACATAGAGCAGAAGAAGGGCAACTGCGTGGGTACGCAGATCAGAAGAAGGAGAACTGCGTGGGTACGCAGTGCGACAAAGGTTCAGGTGCGTACGCACAGTAAAAATACGCGGCGCGATAGTGTATCTGGGTGCGTACCTACTGTAACAGTACGCAGCGCGATTGAAGAAGCAGTGCGTGGCCACGCGGTTCAGCAGAAGGCTCTCTGCGGGTATACACGGGGAAGCAGAAAGTGAAGTGCGTAGCAACACAAGCCAGAGGAAGAAAACCTGCGTATCTGTCTTAAGATCTTCTGTTGACTGAATTTTTCTGTTAATAAGGTGTTCTGGGTTTAGTTCTGTTATTGTTGATCTGGTTACTGCAGTTGGTGTGTATTTTACATGTACTTGATGTTTATGGATCCAGTTTGAAAATTTATGAAAAGTGATCCTTGTAAGAAAATAAGTAGGGGGTTGTAGCTCCCTTCCAGGAGAGACTGGAAAACGAGAGAGAGTTGTAGCTCTCTGCAGGTTGCAGCCTGCGTATTGGTAAAGGACTGCACCAGTACAACACCATTGTAAAAGGAGTTTCTAATTTGAAAGAAGATAGAGACATATTGCAGCAGGTGGTTTTCACCCACATTGGGTTTCCACCTTACATCTTGTGTTCTTTGGTGTGACTATCTGTCTTTCTTGTTCATGCTCATTATTTTATGGTACTGATATGCAAAAATAATTCAAAGTATAAATAAGGAAGATTTGTTAAAAGATCTTGATAATACTGATTCACCCCCCCCCCCCTCTCAGTATTATTTCCAACAATTGGTATCAGAGCAGGTCCTTCGGAGAAGCTTGATCGCTTGAAGGAAGATCTTTCATCATGAGCAACTACGAGAGGGAAGCATCAATCAGGCCACCAATTTTTGATGGGACAAACTTCAATTATTGGAAGGTAAGAGTTACTGCCTATCTTCAATCTCTTGGTACAGAAGTTTGGGATATCATAGATACAGGCAACACTTTTCCTTCAGCTACTCCTACAGATGCGACCGAAAAGAAGAAATATGAAACAAATGCTAAAGCAGTCAATACCTTGTTGGGATGCTTATCTCAAACAGAATTCGTAAAGGTTATGCAATATAAATCCGCAAAAGAAATATGGGACAAGATTGTCTTGAGCTACGAAGGAGATGAACAGGTAAAGCGTGTTAAACTTCAAACTCTCAGGATTTAGTATGAGAATCTCAAGATGTATAATGATGAAAGTGTGGCTAACTATTTTCTTCAAGTAGATGAGATTGTTAATTGCATGAAAAACTTGGGTGAAGAAATAAAAGAGGCTATTGTGGTTGAAAAAGTACTAAGATCATTGTCCCCCAAGTTTGAATCTAAAGTGTCTGCAATAGAAGAAAAGGAAAATCTACGAATTCTTACTATGTCTCAGCTACACAGAATTCTAACTGCTTATGAAATGAGAAAGGGAGGTCCATCAGATAGAAGAGAAGCTGCTTTCAAGGCTTCAGGCAAAGGAGATTATTATGAAGCAAGTCATGTGCCAGAAGAAGAAGAAGAAGAATCAAATTTTGTCAAAAATCTTCAAAGGGGTTCTGGAAGGTTCAGAGGTAAGTTACCTTTCAAATGCTTTGCTTGTGGAAGAGTAGGCCATTATGCTGCAAAATGTACTTATAAGGATAAAGGAAAGGAACCTGCTAGATGGAACAAGAAACAGAGTGAAAATAAGAAAAGCTACTACACTCATGAAGATAGTGATGGTCTATCAAATAGTGATGAAGATGAACGAGGTAATGACTATAAACTGTTAATGGCATTTGAAGATGATGATTATATGGATGCTATAGATGTGGATAGCCTTTATGAAGAAATTACTAAACTCAAGAGAGGTATAGAAGAAAAGAATATGATCATTGATACTCTACAATTTCAAATTGATGAAAAGGAAAAACATCTTGAAAAATTAGAAGGTGAAATTGTTGGTCTTAGAAAAGAGATTGAGAAAACAAAAGCTATTAATCTTAAGTTTTTCAAAGGATCTGAAACTTTGGATGAGATTATCAATGTACAACGTTCTCCACTAAACAGGACAGGTCTGGGCTATAATGGAGAAACTTCTCAAGCATCCACCTCAAAAAGCTATCTTGATGCAGCAAGAAGGAATGAGCAAAAGCACAATGGAGACCATCAGGTAAAGCAGGGACGAATTGCAAATAGAGACTATCAGGGGCAATCTGTCTTAAGGGTGAACAAAAGCTACAACCAGCCACAGGTAAAATCTTCTCAATTTGGTTCAAGAATGGATGACAATAGAAATTACAATCATTTGGCCGATAGATTTGATAACCGCAGAAGTTTCTTCAATGGACAATGTTTCTCCTGCCATAAATTTGGTCACAAAGCAGCGCAATGTGTTGCATATAAAACAATCATGACTAGAGAAGCTCAAAAACAAAGAAGTATGACCGGGATTACAAAAAGGACCTATAACAACTTTTCGGCTCTTGAAAATGAAGTTGAATGTTCTATTTGCAATAATTTTGGTCATAAAGATTCTGAATGCAAGAGCAGGTTTCAGCAGACAAAGGAGCAAGCCTCAAGCACCAAAACATGGAGAATAAAGGAACCACAAACAGAAAGATGTGGGATAGCATTTTATGCAGAAGGACAGGAAAATCTATGGTACATTGACAGTGGATGTTCGAAGCATATGACAGGTGATAAAGAAAAACTTGAGTCATATTCTGCTCTAGAAAAAGGAAAGAAAGTTTCTTTTGGAAACGATACTCCTGCAACCATAAAAGGAAAAGGCATTGCTCAGTTAAAAGAAAAGGTCAAGGCTGGAAATGTTCTGTATGTTGATGGATTGAAGCATAATCTTCTAAGTGTCAGCCAGATGTGTGATCAAAGAACCGAAGTGATATTCAGATCAAATGGATGTCTTGTTCGTGATCTTGATACAGGTAAACAATGATCAAAGGTAAAAGAACTCCAAATAATCTATACATATTTGAAGAAGGACAACAACAATGCTATCTGAGCAAAGATGATGAGCACTAGTTATGGCATCGGAGGTTGGGGCATCTAAGCTTCTCACAAATAAGGAAAGCATGCAAATATCAGGCAGTTCGCGATCTTCCAGATATCAAAATTCCAGACAACACCATATGCAAATCATGTCAGTTTGGAAAGCAAACCAGAACTAACTTTCCAGAGAAGGAAGGATCAGCTAGCATGCCTCTTGAGCTAGTACATACAGATACATGTGGACCATTCAGGAAAAGAACACCTCGAGGAGAAGAATACTTGATATTATTCATTGACGATTTCTCCAAGTTTGTCTGGTTAGGACTTATGAAGCACAAAGATGAAGCATTCGAAAAATTCAAATCCTTCAAAGCCTTGGTTGAAAACGAATCAGGACACAAAATTAAGTGCCTCAGATCCGACAGAGGTGGGGAGTTTACCTCAAATGAATTCTTCGATTTCTGTGAAGAACATGGGATAAAAAGAGAATTCTCTACAGCTAGAACTCCTCAGCAAAATGGAGTTGTGGAAAGAATGAACAGAACAGTCCAACAAATGGCCCGTGCTATGCTTGATGAGTCGGGAACTCCCGCAACTTTCTGGGGTGAAGCTGCACATGCTGCGGTTGTTATTCTCAATAAAACAAATGTCCGGGTGAACAGCACTCAAACCCCTCATGAGCTCTGGTGTGGTGAGACTCCTTCAGTAAAGCACTTCAAAATCTTTGGGAGCAAATGTTATATTAAGAATACTGATGAGCAACTTGGAAAACTTGAACCTAGAGCAGATGAAGGTATTCTTCTTGGTTATTCTCCACATAGCAAAGCATACAAATGCTACAATAAAAGACTTGGCAAAATCGTTGACAGCATTGATGTAGTGGTTGATGAGAAGGGATACATTCCTAGGCAAGTACATCATGAAGACATCGAAGAAGATGAAGGCTACCCTCAAAGACAGAATGATGAAGAAGAAGAACCTCAAGAAGAACCAGAGGAGCAGACAAGAATAGAAGAAAAGACTCCATCCATATATGTTCAGAAGAATCATCCAGAATCTCAGATTGTGGGGCAGAAAGAAGTAGGTGTACAAACAAGAAGAACAGTTGCAGAAGCTTCAAGCTATTTGGCATTACTCTCCTCCACTGAACCACAAAATGTGAAAGAGGCATGCAAAGATGAATGTTGGGTGAAAGCAATGGATGAAGAACTTGAGCAGATCGAAAAGAACAACACTTGGGAGTTGGTTCCTAGACCAAAGGATAAGAATGTTATCGGAACAAAATGGGTCTTCAAAAACAAATTGAATGAAAATGGAGAAGTAATTAGAAACAAGGCCAGACTTGTTTGTAAAGGGTATGCACAACAAGAAGGAATAGAATTTCAAGAAACCTTTGCTCCTGTTGCAAGACTTGAGGCCATCTGAATGTTCCTTGCTCTCTCAAGCTTTCAAAACTTCAAAGTATTTCAAATGGACGTGAAATCAACCTTTCTGAATGGAGACTTGGAAGAAGAAGTATACATTGAGCAGCCAGATAGGTTCATTCTTGGAAATGATCCAAATCTTGTATGCAGATTGAAAAAGGCTCTCTATGGTCTCAAACAAGCTCCAAGGGCTTGGTACTATCGGTTGGACAAATATCTTCATCAACAAGGTTTTTCAAAAGGATCAGCAGATAGCAATCTTTATATAAAAGTTGAAAATGACAAATTGCTAATACTTGTTGTGTATGTAGATGACATTATCTTTGGCAGCAATGAAGAAGTTGTGAGTCAAAACTTTGCCTTGGTAATGCAGAAAGAATTCGAAATGTCCTTGCTGGGAGAACTGACATATTTTCTTGGTTTTCAAATCCAACAAAAGGAAGGAGGGATATTTTTGTCTCAAACCAAGTATCTCAAACAGATTTTGAAGAAATATGGGATGGAAGATGCAAAACCAGTATGCACACCCATGGTCACAGGATGTAGCCTCAGTGCAAATGATGAATCTGCAGCAGTGCATCAACCAACCTACAGATCTATGATTGGAAGTTTACTTTATTTGACAGGTACCCGACCGGACATCATGCATGTAGTTGGAATAGTTGGAAGATTTCAGGCAAATCTGAAGGAGACTCATCTTCAGGCAGTGAAGAGAATTTTCAAATATCTTCAAGGGACTTAAAATTATGGCTTATGGTATCCTAGAGATACAGATCTCACACTTCATGCTTATACAGATGCAGATTGGGACGGAAGCGTGGATGACAGAAAGAGCACAAGTGGTGGTGCGTTCTTTATGGGCTCCAGATTGGTATCTTGGTTCAGCAAGAAACAAAGTTCAATTGCCTTGTCTACAGCTGAAGCAGAATATGTTGCTGTTGCATCTTGCTGCACTCAACTCCTTTGGATGATGCAGACCTTGCAGGACTTTCAAATCACTTGTACTCCACCTATCTCCATCTTATGTGATAACACAAGTGCAATTAGCATTTCAAAGAACCCAGTCATGCATTCAAAGACCAAGCACATACCAATCAAATATCATTTTCTCCGAGAACAAGTGCTTGAACAGAAGGTCAAGTTGGAGTATGTTCCTTCTAAGGAACAAGTTGCTGATATTCTCACCAAACCATTGCCCAGGGAGACTTTTGAATACCTCAGGCAAAAACTGGGGGTTGTTGATGCATCATCTTGTTGAATCTCTTCTAATGGTTACATGTGCTGGGTTGCGGATTGGTTGAAGATCGAATGGCACAGGTTCAGGGGGAGCATATAATGCATTGTTGGCATTATGGAGGATGTACAAAAGGAGATCATGGATACTGATCTGATTATAGCTGCAATATGTCTCTATCTCTTTCATGGTCATTTATGGTGTTTCGTGGATTACAGTTCTTCTTTGCAGATCTGGTTCATATTCAGGGGGAGCATGTTCTTAGGGGGAGCATAACCCTTTGCCCTTGATGTCAAAGGGGGAGAATGAAGCTGAAGATTTTGAGGTTGCCATCAAGTCCAAAGGGGGAGATTGTTGGCATTATGATTCTAGTATGGCTCTATGTTACAGATGTTGTACTTGATGGCAACACCCTCATGTGGCAATGCTCTGATCAGGCCCTCAAAATGTTGAAAATTAAGAAGTACGCAGGAGAACAGTTCAGAAGATGCGTACACGCAGGTATATCGTGAAGGAACTGTAGCCACCTACGCAGGTCACCCGTTCAGAGGGTGCGTACCCCCAGTTTCACTTACTTCAAGGCAGAGAAGCGCGTTCACGTGGGGTTTCCTATGTTTGGCCCGTGGTATTTAGCCCGCCGCTCTTGATTCTATGGTTTTGGCCCATGGTATTGTTTTATATTATTTTTTATTATTGAGCCCCATGTTTTTGGGCCCCTGGTATTGGTTATCTATGGTATTGATCCATGATTTTAGGAGGAGCCTGCCTATATAAAGCAAAGGAGATCACCTGGCTATGTATCTTTTGAAAATTGAACATCTTAAGATCTGAAATATTGGGTTATTGTTTTAAAGGCTTGATCTATATGAAAGTGAAGTTAAAAGCGAATCTGTGAAGGGTGATCTCTCGAGCGCATGATCAGATCTGGGCATCCGACTAACTGTAGCACACTGGTGAACTGTCAATTCGGCCCTAATCAAAAGTACGCAGGTATTTAACGGTGCAAGTGCGTGGGTACGCAGAGCAGAAACAGGAGAGTTGCGTGTGTACGCAGAGCAGAAGAAGGGAAACTGCGTGGGTACGCAGATTAGAAGAAGGAGAACTGCGTGGGTACGCAGTGCGACAAAGGTTCAGGTGCGTACGCACAGTAAAAATACGCGGCGCGATAGTGTATCTGGGTGCGTACCTACTGTAACAGTACGCAGCGCGATTGAAGAAGCAGTGCGTGGCCACGCGGTTCAGCAGAAGGCTCTCTGCGGGTATACGCAGGGAAGCAGAAAGTGAAGTGCGTAGCAACGAAAGCCAGAGGAAGAAAAACTCCGTATCTATCTTAAGATCTTCTGTTGACTGAATTTTTCTGTTGATAAGGTGTTCTGGGTTTAGTTCTGTTATTGTTGATCTGGTTACTGCAGTTGACTGTGTATTTTACATGTACTTGATGTTTATGGATCCAGTTTGAAAATTTATGAAAAGTGATCCTTGTAAGAAAAGAAGTAGGGGGTTATAGCTCCCTTCCAAGAGAGACTGGAAAACGAGAGAGAGTTGTAGCTCTCTGTAGGTTGCAGCCTGCGTACTGGTAAAGGACTGCACCAGTACAAAACCATTGTAAAAGGAGTTTCTAATTTGAAAGAAGATAGAGACATATTGCAGCAGGTGGTTTTCACCCACATTGGGTTTCCACTTTACATCTTGTGTTCTTTGGTGTGACTATCTGTCTTTCTTGTTCATGCTCATTATTTTATGGTACTGATATGCAAAAATAATTCAAAGTATAAATAAGGAAGATTTGTTAAAAGATCTTGATAATACTGATTCACACCCCCCCCCCCCCCCCCTCTCAGTATTATTTCCAACATATTCATCATTTTTCTCCTTTACTTGTGAAATGTATCCATCTTGTATCTGATCACCACTTGAACCAACCAATTGAGAATCAAGGGTATCTGAAGAAAATGGTGATGGAGTAGGTTGACCAAGTGAATCAAGTAATAGGGAGCCATGAGGTGTAAATGATAAAGGATAAAAGGTATCCTTTTATAAGGAAATTTTTTCAGTTAGGTCATATTCAAGATTAATATTATGCTCATCAATGTCATCTTGGGAAACCAAGGGATCAACCTTTACATTAGGCTTTATGAATGTGTCAGAAAATTCAAAGCTCCTTTGGATAAGATCTTGATCATGGGAAGGAAATGGGGTGGAATAAGTGGATCAACAATCTGACTTTCAAGTTTCCCAACTTCAAAATTAGTGCATGAGTTGACTTTATTCGGTAAAGGAAAAGGAGGAGGATAAGGAACAAAAGGCGCATTAAATTCCTGCTCTGATTTTCGAGGTGCCTCATGACTAAGATGAGTTTTGAAAATAGGGTTCAGAATGAGGCTTGAAGATGATTCATATTCAAATTGTTCAATAGAGGCCTGAACCAAATACTGAAAATTTTGGTTCATGAAATCCCAATCCACATCTTCCTCAGGAAACTCATAACAAAGATGAAGAAACTGATCAAGAAAATATTCTAATGATTCATCATATTTCATTCTAAGTTGATTAACCCTTATATAAACATCTTGATAATTGTACCTATCAAAAGCTTGATGAAGCTCCTTGAAATTTTTTTCAAATGAATGGATAGAATCATCTGGAAAGGTATGACACCATTTCTTATGGCAACCTTCAAAAGTGAGGATGAATAATCTACAAGCAACATCTTCATAATCCACTTCATGAAATTTACAAAACTTAAGAAACTGAAGTGTATGTTCATCTATAGATGTTCCATCCTTATTGTTGGGCCACTAAATATTCATTATTATTACCATTTCTTGACATCTATTTCATCTATTTACATTGTTCTTTTATCACAATATTTATCAAAATGTATCATATAATTCCATTTTATAATTATTCGTGCTCTTCTGGATTAGTGATTTTTATTCTCCTTTATTTTTAATATATTAAATCTTATTATGCATAATTTTTCCAATGATGGTTTATAAGATATTGTTGTCACAGTACTCATGATTTCAGCGACCAATATCTCATCCAGATTACAAACTTGAGGTGCACCTCATAGTCAAACATGTCAACTCATAAATTTGTTGGATAAATAAGTGATGATTTTGCATTGGATTTTTTGGGAAAATGAGGATAAATACGGAAATTCCATGACATGAGTTTTGTGCAAAACAGACAAAATTAGTCAATAGAATATATTTTTTTCCAAAATTAGGTCTAGATTGAGAGAAACACAAGGTTATCCAAAGGTAATTTTCCAATATTTTCTGTTATGGCCGGTTTGCAATTTTCCTCAAATGCACAATCAAATTCGATTTGCTTCCAACTAAATGTTGATGGAGAGATATTTTAGATATGATATTATTTATTTGAATTTTTTAATTAATATAAAATTGTAGGGGAAATCATTTTGTAGTCAATTTAGTTGTAATTCCCCTTGGGTCTCTATGTATTTAAATGAAAACATAAATCAAGGGAGATGATGGATAATTGTTAAACCTGTAGACGGAGAAAGAATGTTGTTTTTGTAACTATTATTAATATTTATTAATGAAAGCTCTTTTATGTTGACATGAAATCTTCTGTGTGTGATTTGATCTAAATTTGATATAGGCAATCTGACTCTAGGCAGTTGGGCCCTCTCCTTGGACAAAGTATTGTCTACAGAATATGATAGATTAGGTTAATCTTTAAACTAGTGCATTTATTTTATATATTATTGTTACTCTTTTATGCATGTCGTTTCTTGATTAACTTCCAAATTAATTTAAGTTCCAATTTTATATGTCACCTTCGGTGATGATATAATTCCATAGATTTCCTTTTCGATTGTTGTTTCTCTCTTACTCAGTGGTGAATATTTATTTATATGGGTAGTGAATGGTTATTGCAACATTGCATTTATATTCTCGATAATAAAAGAATTCATTGTATTATTTTTAATTGTTGTTTCCTGAACAAACATTTGTTGTTTCTTCAATTTCATATTGATGTTCTTTTCATTTCACATTGTTGCACTTTTAGTTTTGCGTTATTGCCCCTTTAGTTTCATGTTTTTGTTCGTTTGAATTGTTATTATTGTTCTTTAAATTACTATTGTTGTTTTTTCAAACATTTAAATAGATATAGGTTTATTTAAGGAGCAATTAAATAATTTAGAATTAAGACTCCATATGACATTTCATGATTCAATGTTTAGTTGTACATTTGAATTTCATTTTTAGAAGCAAATATTGATTTCATTTAAGAAGAGAATTTATCTTCGATTTTTACATATGATTTCGTAGAGCACCGACATTAATTATGGTAGTTCTTTGCACATACTTTGCAGAATGCCTTGAAATAGAAAGACGAATCCTCAGGGTGATAATTTAAAGTGTGGTAACTAGTTTCCTTTCAAAATAATCAATTGCCCCAAAATTTTGGCACTGTTTCTTTTAAAAATTTGATTGGGCTCCCCTAATCGAAGAAATATGCAAAAATCCATAGAAAATCCCTAATCCAAGAAATATGCAAAAAACAGGTTCTTAATACTTTGGGAAAATTAATTGTTGGGGAAAAACAATACAAAACAATTAATTGTCCCAATAATTAATTGTCCAATTACTGATTGAATTTTAAAAGAAAAATAGTTCACAAGGTAATAACAATCATAAAATCAAGTAACAATGCACATTCAACAAGATGTATACCAAATCCAACGAAATAATTCATTTTCTTTAGTATGTATGAACACAAAAATGTACCACAAACATTAAAAGAATATTCTTACAACATCTATGATACATGAATGAAAGTGTGCATGTTCTAAGAGCTTCAAATATTAAGTGAAAGTTCCAAGTTCACAATTAAAATGATGCAACACTATCCCCAATAGTGGAACAGTAAGTCACCACTTTCTCCTCCAAAGAATGATCTTCTCTCCTATGCCAAGCTAGAGAAGACAAGGTGAAAAGTCACATTTCTTGAGGCATGAGGGATTATTTATAACAAATGAGATGACATTTCACCTCCCACGTGACTCTTGACATCCCTCATGACTCTTGAGCTCCCATGTGACTTTTGAGCTTCTATGTGAACTTTGAACTCCTACATGACTCTAGGAATTCATAGTGACTTTAGACATTCCATGTGTGACCCTTGGGATTACACACATTTTATAGTTTCTCATTTTGAAAATTCAAAATTATATTCCACCAATAATGTGGAAAACATACATGGGACCAAAAAACACTCTTGTGTTAACACTTTGAATGACCATAATTTGGTTATTGTGACATAAGACTTGATGGATATGTATTGATGTGAGGTTCCTTTCTCCACTGCTATGTATTCAACTCTTGATTATTGATCTATGATTTGCTTCATATTCACCCTCCAAAGGGTCTAGGTGAATATTGGAACCTTCTAAGTGAACCTAATTTTCCATCTCTTTGTCATGGTCCAAGATTCCTTTATCTCTTGCATGATGGTATCTTTGTATCTCATCTCCACAAATGTGATCCTGTAACCTCTACTTTGATGACTTCCTTGGGTGAAATATTGCCATGTCAGGATGATAAGGCATGCAAATGAAGTTCACTCATGGCAAGACAATATTAGTCCTGAAATCACCTAGTCTACCTTGTTTCCTTATGCAACGTGATGATTGTGATGGGACAATGCGTAATGATTGAAGAAAGAGGCCTTCTTGGGTGTAGTGTGCAGAGTCATGAGGTAGGGAGTGAGGTTTTGGACACTATGATTATGTACTGCGCAGTGGAAAGGAATAGGAAAGCCATAGATTGCACATTGGGCAAGTCCAAGAGGTAAGGAAGGCGTGCCTATTCACTGAGACTGCGTAGTGTGCAGTGCTTGAAGGGATGGATCTAAGTGTTGCACAATTGATCACTGCAAAGGCTTAAAGATGACCCTACTTCTTACTAAAGGTTCTCAGTGTGCAATGGATTCAACGCTAGTCAAGGCATTGCGCAGAGGGAAATGTTAACATACAAAAGTGATCAAATTGAGTATTGTGATTACGCAATGTGTAGTTACCAAGGAAGAGACTATAGTCATTGCACAGTTGGCTTCAAAAATGATCCAAATATGACCGCATTGTCTACTAAAATTTTGTAATGTGTAATGCATGGAAGGGTTGATCAGAATTGCTCATTGAGAAAATGTAATTAGCAAGATGAATTGACTATGTTCTGAAGTTGCTCAATGCATAATTGAATGAGGTTTTCCTAGAGGATTGCATAGTGTGTAGTTTTGGGAGATAAGGCCTTCATCATTATGGCTTAGAAATGTGCAATGTGTAGTAGCTTGGGGTTAAAGACAAGCCATTTATTGCGCAAGTTGTGAGGACAAAGAGAACTCCAAAATTGGCTAGGTGTGAGATCATTAAGACAAAATAGTAAGAGTAAGAGCATATAACAAGTCCTAAACATGATCACACACACATATATAGTCAGCCACATGACAAGAATATTCACAGTACCCAAAATCAAAATGTATCCATTGAAATGACAACAAAGTGACACTTATCTCTAAATGCAACACTTAAGATGTAACCCTTTACGACGCAAGTTTCGACTACAAAGAGAAAGCGTGCAATGCCATGAGAAATTTTCCAAAACATGTTCCAATGACAAATGAAATCAATAAGGGCAAGGGAGTGCACTGGATATGCCTCTAGGAGATGTTCCTTGATGCTCTTAAGGTATGTGAAAACAAGCGAAAGAAACACATGCAAGAGTGAAAGTGATGTTAGAGTCGGTCTTGTCAGTCCTCCGTCAGAGATCAAAACTCTTTTTGCATTTCATTTTTAGGTGTCCCATCCTGCTCGATCACTTGCATTCTGCTAGGAGCATACCATAAATCTGACGAAAGGGCTTTGTCATTCATTCCCCTCATGTCTTATACCTGCTGGCTTAGGTTGTTTTATCGATGTCTATTAAAGTCCATGACAGTCAATGTTTGATCTTTTAATGGGCAACGAGTCATGTCAATCATAGGTCTAGGGTTTCGAAAATTGAGTCGTTAAAGTGTTCAAATGCCAGCAGGCCAGAGGGAGGTTCTACACATGTTTTCTATTTCGTGAATTTCATCATTATATCGATGGATTACGACTGTTCTTCAAAACTATGTTTTGAAGAAAAGTCAACATTTTGTCCTTTGTAATAATTTTCAAAAGTTTTCAGTTTTTGAAATCTTCAGGCGCAACCCTGGTCTCCTTTGCCAAATTCCATGTCAGCTATCCCTGCAAGAATTTGCCAAGAATTTCATTGTTTTAGTCAAAAAATCAAAAGGAAATTTAAAACAGAGTTGTATTAAAATAGAAAAAGTGCCAATGCCAAAACATTACAAAGATGGGTCTTGGAGAGTCAAAAATCAAACCCATGTCTATATAAACATTTTTTCATGAAGATAAAGGTCATTTGTATGCCAAGACCAAAGAGAAGCCATTCAAAGCAAATTTGTAGAGTGAGTGCGTGATTTGGATGAAGTAGGAGGAAATTTGGCCGGCGTGGCGTACAGAGCAGGTGGCGCGGCGCACTGGGGATGCACGGCGCACTGGGAGAAATTGCCCAGTGTAATTTTGAACGGGTGCGGCGCACTGGGACAGTGCGGCGCGTTGGGTGAGCGGCGTGGTGCACTCAGCTGTTTGGCCCAAAATTTCCAAAACGTCCTCCAAATGCCAAAATTGTGCCATTTTCTTTTGAATTCAAGTAGGTTGAGTTCCTTCTTCACTGTACAACATTCAAGTTTATGGTGTATGTTATGGTTGATTTGTTGAGCTTCCAAATAAACAATCAAACCCTATCATTTTGAATGCCTCACATCTAAACTGCTGCCTAGGGTTTCAAAACATGCTCGCCACCAAGGTTACTCTTTTCCATTATTTCTTTTGTCCTTAATTCCCTTTGTTCCTTGACCCCATTATTTCCCATTCCCTAAAGTTATTAAACCCCTGTCCTAAATTCCCTTTCCCAAAACTGTCAAATGTGAAAAACCCTAAAACCCTATTCCCACACCTAATTCCTAAACCCCCTCCCATATTTCCCAAAACAAAAATCTCTCCCAATAATTCCTAATCCCTTGATATTATGTCCCTTTCCTTATGTCCCTTTCCTAACAGTCCCTGTTTCATTGGTTTTCCCCTTTGGTGGCAGAGTTGGCACACATTGCTAAAAGAGCAGTCTAAACAATTTTCATACACCAGCATCTTCATCTTCAAGGCAGTTTGCAAAACAGCAGTCATGACATCTGAGCATTCATCCGACTATGAAGTGGAAACCCAAAGTGACTCACCCTTGGAAGAACAGGCACCCCGAATGCCTCATAAAGGTGGCAAACATGTTAGAGAAGAACTGACCACCCTTACAGAATTGCAGGCCTGCCCTCTTGCGATGTTTTGTTTTCAACATCAGTCACGCTATGAGTTTTTTCAAAAGGTGGCTAGTGTTCAATTTCATCATGGGCTGGCTCGTATTTTTGTGCTACACTTACATGGAGATCAAGCTATCTTAGATGGTGTCGCCTTCACACTTACACCAGAAACTGTCTCATTAGCAACCAGCATACCGAACATTGGTCAACCATGGAACAAGAAGCAGAAGATTGATCGACAGCATTATGAGCCATACATTAAAACTGGTTTCTTGAGGCATCTGCAGAGAGTGTTCCCATTCCAATATCTGAAAGATGAATATGCTCCACTAATGAAATTGATCATGAAATATTTTAGCTGTGAGGGATGGTTCTCTAGTCTTTATGCTTATCACATCACGTTGCTCATGCATTTCACCCGGGTACGGATGATGAACATTCCATATTTCATTTGCCGGAACATAGAGAGGATGACCACCCTTGTGTAGCATAAAACCCCTCAGCAGCAACTTAACAGTGTCTATCATTTTGCTCTTATTAAGATTTTGGTGGTTCATCAGCTTGAATTACAAGGCATCACTTGGGATGATTTCATCTCCCGTGACTTCTTCAAAGCTTCATAGGGATTATTAGAGGTTAAGCATGAAGGTGGACCTTCTCATCAGTATGAGCGCCATGAGACCGCTAGTGTGCCGGTATTCATCACATATCAGAGAGGCACCAGACATTTGTTTACAGCGGAAAAGCGAGTGTTATCTCCACCCAAGGTGGAAGGGGCCTCGCTTCCTCCATCAACATCACAGGTACAGGAAAAAGGTAAGAGGCCAATGCAGGATGAGGGGCCTTCAGGTGAAAGAGATATCGACTTCATTCTCATTCATGATGATGATACAGATACGGGCCCACAAAGTGCCAAACTTAGGGAGATCATCCAGGAGCAGCAAACAGAGATCCAAGCCTTATCCCTTGACTTGGAGAGAGCTAAGTGGACCATGAAATATTTGGAGCAGAGGAACAAACAGCTTGAATATCAGCAAGCAATCATGGAGCTACAGAACATCCGCGAGAATCGCCAGGCTGCACAAAGGAGAAGAATTGAGCTCACGTCATTGGAGCAAGAGATTAATGAGGATCGGGAGGCTAATCTCGAGAGAGTTAACATGAAATTAGAGAGGCTGTTGGACAAGGCCGACAAAGACCATGCATTGCTGAGACACATGGCTTTCCACTACATGGCACAAAACAAGGTCTGCAAGGCACGAATCAGGAATTTAAAGGCAAAATTGAGAAAGGCAATAAGGAAGCAAAAGAGGCAAAGGGAGCTTGATTGTCTTCAGATATTGGCCGAAGCCTCTTTAGCCCAGAATAACACTTAATGAAGAAGCTCCAGCCCAAATTTCAAGAAATTTGGGGCATTTTTGGCATTTTGGCAAATTTTGGTACAAAAAACAGGGTTTTTCTCCCTGTGCGCCGCGCCACCTGGCGCGCGCTTTTGCTAGGGAGCTCCAAACTGAAAAAAGTTTATATTTTTGGATTTGGCATGAAAAATCATGACTTCTGGTGCATGGCCAAGAAGTTTGGGCAAGTTTTGAGTCCCTAGGAGGTCAAAAACACTCAAAAAATGACCTCTCTGCCCCTATTTTGACACACAGAAAGCAGTCTTGGGAGATTGAAGTTTTGGAGGGGAAAATGACATCCAAATTCATAAATTCCACTTGGGTTGGAAAGTAGATAGGTAGGGATTTCCAACAAGCACACTTGGGCTCAATTTGGACTTTATGAAGTGCCTCAAACTCAGCCTCAAAGTGGCATGACGCATACATATTTTGGCGCGGCGCACAGAGGATTTTTGCTCAATTTTTCACCTTCCAGCTCAGAAATTCGGCCAGTTTGACTAGTTTTTCTTTGTGATGTAATTTTTTATCTATCTTGATGTAATTGGATAAACATGATGTAATTTTGGCACTTATTTACTTGTTCTAGAGGATTCATTCACCAAAAAGTGAGAATTTAATGAATGAATCAGTTTTCTACCTTATAGAGACAAGTTGTTTTGATTGCCTAGATTTTAGTGCTTTGTTTAGAATTGGTTGAAACAGCTCCTAGAATGATGAGCTCGACCCCTAGAGGCAAGGGAATGGGTTGGGCTAGTCTATATCATGTAATTCCTAAGTCATTTTCAGGGTTGGAGACTTAGGATTGCTTTGGCATATCATTGTACATTCTATCTCTGCATTTTTGGCTAAGGAAAGACCAGGGTTTTGCAGCACTGTTTGGGATCCATGTGGCTTTATGTTTTGATGGTGTGCTTCTCTAAGTAATTGTAAGTTCATTAGTGTTATGTGTATCATTTTCCTGTCTCTTCTTCTGAATTTAAACAAATGAGTGATTAAGGTGGAATCCATTAACTGTTATGCTCTGCCTTTGAATTTGTTTAAATTTACATTTTTTCATATGTTTAAGGAGAATTCTTGAGACTCTCTTGCTCTCCTTAGCTCCTCACCAGTCCGATCTATCCATTCACTCAATTTAAAGCATCAAAACGATTGCCTTCCTTGCCCCAATCAGAACTCTGTAGAAACTATGCCTCATGCCCGAGCCCAATTTGCCTTTCCCTGTTTCCAATACAAAATCCTTAAAAACTCAAATCAAATCCTTTGCACTTAATACCTAGTCTAAAATTAGTTGCTAAATTAGTCATCTTGAGCCCCATCGCTTGTCTTTTGCTGAGATCGACCTGAAGAGAGCCCTCTCCTGTCCTCGTAGGGCTAGCTACGAGGCTGAGCGTGGTTTGATGTTGAACCTAGAAGCTTGTTTTTTCAGCCTGAGGTAAATCTAGGCTCTAACATAGTGGCGACCATACTGGGGAAGAAAATGGTTTGCTTGTTGATGTCATTGGTTTTATAAGCTACAGACAGAGCCTGAAGTTATGCCAGGTAGCCTTCAAAACGCTTTTGCTTTGCATTAGTGCAAGTAGATAAACGTTGCTTCAGTCAATCTCCGGTCTAGCTTGTAATCGTGACACTCGACCTGTAAATCGCCCCAGTACCTTTGAGAATTCTAAGCTTTTGGATGATAAGTTTAGAATTTGAAAGGCTGAACAAGTTGTTTGTGTTCCTTTGATTTCTTGAAATTAACACGCTGGCTTCAAAGAGATATACCAGAGCTAATCCAGATCCAAATCCTCCCCCTTTTTACGAAAATCCCAATCTGATTTCAAGAATTGTTCGTCAAGAGAGCTCTGTGACTCCCGTGTTCAAATCCCGTTCTTGCCCTGCAATTTTCAAGTATCTTGAAGAGCTTGATTTTGATGAAAAGTTTGAATTGTCATTGTTTAAAACCAAATCCGAAAACGCTCTTGAGTCTATCATCCCGAATCCAGACTTTCTTGCTGCTCTAGAAATTGAAAAATCTAATAAGTCCATTGAAAATTTCATTCTAAGACAGCTCCAAACTGACATTGAGGCTGCAAATATCATTGATTTCCTAGAAGCTGCATCTGCAACTCTTGGAGCTGCCGCAACTCCATCTAGCTCAAGGGTTCCCATGGAGCCGCCTTTCATTCCCACCCTTCCCCTGCAGCCTACTATTGCTGATCAAAAGTCTGTTGTAAATTCACCTCCATCTACTCCTTCTACATCCAAAATTGCTTCACCTCCGCATACACCTCCTCATTCACCTCACACATCAGCTGCACCTTCTCCCCCAACATCTCCAAGGCCGATTGCAAATCCACCAAGAGCAATGGCTGCTCGGTTTGCACCTCTTGCGCTGCCTCAAGTTTTGGGTGACATGCCCGCAGATTATCAGAGTAAAATTCCTTTGTTTGATGGCACACCTCAAAGTACCACAGCACAGCAACATGTGGATAAGATGACGGATTTCTTTGAGCTTCATGAGATTGATGCAGAAAACATGACCATGAGATTATTCGTGCAGACTTTCGCAGGTGAGGTGAGAAAATGGTTCAGAGCTTTGACAGCCAGAAGTATTCCCACATTAGAAGAGCTTCAAAGACAGTTTTTGGATCGCTGGGAAGTCAAGAAAGATCCTCTTCATATCACTTCTGAATATACCAAGATCAAGCAGAATGCTAGTGAGTCTATGCAAGACTATTGTACTAGATTCAATGCGGTTTATAATGCAATTCCTGATGATTTAAGGCCAACTAGAAAGTCATCTTTGCTAAAGTTCCCGGATGGTTTTGATCTGGACATGGCTTATCAATTAAGAGAGAGAGATCCAGCTACCTTAGAAGAAATGCAGAAAATTGCCGTTAGTGTTGAGGCAAATTTGAATGATAAGAGAGCTAGATTGAAAACCGAGAAGAGAGTTTCAATAAAGGAAGAAGCTTCTACCTCAGATCAGGTGCTCCGCAAGGTAGAAAATATGATTGAAAGGTTAACACTTGATAAGCCTGAATCACAGATCCGAAATCCTAATTTCCGTGGACAGCAGCAACCTCAATTCAGGATCAAACAGCGTGAGCAGTGAGCACAAGAACCGGCATCACAACAGCAGCAAGTAAAGACACCTCTTCAGCAGAATTTTGTTGGTCCCGAATCTGATGATGAAGACCATGTAATAGGGGAAGAAAATCACTTCTTTACCCTTGATGATATGCCCACTTTTATCACTGAAGATGATGAGTATGCAGAAAGTTTAGTTGTACAGCAGGATGCAGATTTTATCTTGGCGAATGACACAGCTCTTGAAGAGGAGTCGAATGAGTATCAGAGAGGGTATATGCATGCCTTGTCCACCCAGCAGCGTTAGTATTCATTAAGAAATAGAAATGTCCCCATCAATCCAATCCAGAAGAGAAAGGTCTAGCATCTAAGAATGAGCCACCTGTTACACCAAATAAAGGAAAAGAAGTTGTTGATTCAACTCCTAGCAAATCTCCATCAACAAATGAAAGAGTCAATCAGCCAATTGTATCAAAAGATAAAGCTAAGAAGAAAGAGGTTCTAGCCAAAGAGGTAGAGAAGACTTCTGCTTTTAGTTTAGAAAATGAAATTTCTAAATTGAAGGTATCCATTCCCTTGACGGAGCTGATGAGGAACAGCAGTTATAGAGGTCAGGTTTCCAAAATTTTGAATTTTGATCCAATGTCTGATATGGTGAGTGTAGAAGATGATCAACCTGAACTGATTTTTGGACCAACATTGAATGGTGAGTCTCCAGATAGTGATGTGCCTCCTTTTTATATCAGTTTGAGAGTGCATGAGTTTGTGTTGCATAATGCTATGTTCGATTCCGGCGCCTCCCACAATCTTATGCCGAAGGCTATCATGGAAAAGTTGGGTTTGGACATCACCAGGAAGTACCATGATCTCTATTCGTTTGATTCCAGCAGGGTGAGATGTATTGGGCTTATTAAAGACTTGGTGGTCAGTTTGGATCAGATTCCGGCAAAGAACATTTTGATGGATGTGGTGGTGGCAGATATACCTCCTAGATTTGGAATGCTTCTTTCCAGATCTTGGGGAGCAAAGATTAAAGGAACTATGCAGCTTGATTTCTCCTATGCAATGATTCCTGTGTTTGGTCAAATGAGAAAACTTTATCAGGAGCAAAAAATGAAATACATGATTACAAGCAAGGAGAAACCAATTAATCATCCGATTAATTATGTACATACAGATTTAGAGTCTTTTGTTTTGTATTCAGATAGTTTCAATGAGATTGATGGTCAATTAGTTGCAGCAGATGATATTCCAGAAATAGCAGAGAATTTCAGAGAAGTTTTGAAGAAAGAAAGTCAAGAACAGGGCAATACCATTCAGCGATCAGAAAAGGGTAATGGACAGCAAGCAGAAAAAATACAGCAAATAGAGTTTCAGCACTTAGAAGAAGAGGAAGATGGCCTGTGGACTATGGATTTCGATGGAGCAGTGGGAAATGATGGTGCTGGAATTGGAATTTGGGTACGCAGTCCTTTTTCTGCTCCAAATAAAGTGCCGAGTAATGTGCGGGTATGTTCTTACAAACTTGCTTTTGATTGCTCAAACAATGAAGCTGAGTATGAGGCTTTGATCGCTGGCCTAAAGATCCTAAGAAAGCTGAATGCTAAGAGGATTGTTGTATATGGCGACTCTGAATTGGTGATTAAGCAAGTTAAAGGTGAATATCAAGCAAAGCATCCTCGAATGCGGGCATACCAGAATGTTGTTCTAGACATTTTGAAGTTGTTTTCAGATTACACCTTGACGTGTGTGCCTCGTATTCAAAATAGTATTGCTGATGCACTTGCTAAGGCAGCAAGTAATTTGAAGATTCCTATGAATTCAAGTAATAAATTTGAAATTCATGTGAAACATCGTCCGACTGTCCCGGACAATTAGAGATATTGGCAAGTTTTCCAAGATGATGAGGAGATTGATGATTTTCTGTAAAACAAAGGTAAGTTCAAAGATACCTCGATTGATGTACAACATGATGACAGAAAGGATGATGTGCAGATCAATCAAATGGAAGTGTTGCAGCTCAAGGATAATGTGATTCCTAAAGGTTTGATACCTTTGGAAGAACTCTTTGATCATGATGATGTAGCCCGCAAACCAACATTGCAGCCAACAGAGAAGGGAGTCGAAGAGGTGAACATTGGAACAGCCGAACATCCGAAGATGGTAAAGTTGTCCAAAACATTGCCACCAAAGGTAAAGGCCAAATATATCAGTTTATTGTCATCTTTTTCCAATGTGTTTGCTTGGGACTATTCTGATTTGAAAACATATGATACCAATATAATTCAGCACACAATTCCTATTAAGCCTAATCAGAAACCTTTCAGACAGAAGTTAAGAAGGCTTAATCCAAAATTGCTGCCATCAATTGAGAAGGAGATCAATCGGTTGTACAAATCAGGAATCATTGTTCCCATCCATTTTTCTGATTGGATATCTAATTTGGTGCCCGTACGAAAGAAGACAGGTGAGATTCGTTTGTGCATTGATTTTCGAAATCTCAACAAAGTTTCATTGAAAGATAATTATCCGCTGCCAAAAATGGATCACATACTTCAGCGAGTAGTTGGAGCATCTCGCATGTCACTACTTGATGGTTATTTTGAATATAACCAAATTTTAGTCCATGAAGATGACCGAGACAAAACAGCGTTCACCACTCCGTGGGGAACCTTTCATTACGCCAAAATGCCTTTTGGTTTGAAGAACGCGGGTGCCACTTTTCAGCGGGAAATGGACTTGGCTTTCGCAAATGAGAAGGATGTCTTCTTGGTTGTGTACCTTGATGATTTGACCATGTTTTCCAAATCAGATGAAGAACACTTGTATAATTTAAAATTTGTCTTTCAAAAGTGCAGAAAATATGGTGTGTCGCTGAATCCTAAGAAGAGCTTGTTTGCCATGGATGAAGGCAAATTACTTGGGCACATTATCTCAAAGGATGGCATTCGTATTGATCCAGCATGTGTGGAAGCGATTCAACAAATTGACCTGCCCCGGAATAAGAAGGAGATTCAATCGTTTAATGGTAAGATGAATTTTCTGCGCCGCTTTGTTCCTAATCTTGTTAAACATCTAAGAGATTACAAACATGCTTAAGAAGGACAGCCAAGTGACATGGACAGAAGAGGCTGTAAAATATTTCAATTTAGTAAAATTGGCTCTTTCTTCAGCCTCGGTTCTAATCAGCCCGGATTATACTCAGGATTTTATATTGTTTTCATTTGCTTCGGAGCATACTATGGCAGCTGTATTAATGCAGAAAAAAGATGAGCATGAAAGACCCATTTCTTTCTTCAGCCAGACTATAAGAGATGTTGCTTTGAAATACAACATTATTGAGAAGCAAGCTCTAGCACTTGTAAAAGCACTGAAAGATTTCCGCGTGTATATTCTGCATTCCCATATTTTAGCTTATGTTCCTAATGCTGCTGTCAAGGATGTTTTGGTTCAGACAGATCCTAAAGGAAGACGTGGCAAGTGGATTGTAGCTTTGTTGGAGTATGATGTGGAGATAAGGCCCACGAATCTTGTTAAAGGACAAGGATTGGCAAAGTTAATGGCTGAATCAAATCTGCACGTCTTAGACATAAATCTGATTGCTGCCATGTCTGATGAGAATGAGGAAAGTTCGTCCATTCAGGTAGCTGAAATCTTTGTTCTTTCTCCATGGTATTTAGATATCATATATGTACTTTAGAATTTGTCCGCGCCGCCTGGTATGGCTAGAAAAAAATCTAGAACTCTTAAGTTAAAGGCTGCTAAGTTTTGTATTTTGAATTCTGCACTTTATTGGAAAGATCCCAGTGGTGTTTTGTTAAATTGTTTGGTGGAAGAAGAAGCAGAGCAGGTCATGGAGGATTTCCATAAAGGAGATTGTGGCGGTCACCTTTTTGGAAAACAACGGCAAATAAAATTCTTAGGGCTGGATACTATTGGCCAACATTGTTTGCTAATGTGTTCAAAATTGTTAAGAGCTGTCATAACTGTCAGATTTTTGAAGGAAAGCAGAAATTATAGCCCTTGCCACTTAAGCCCATTGAGGTGAGTGCTCCTTTTCAGTAGTGGGGGTTGGATTTCATTGGTGAAATTCATCCTTCTTCTTCAGGTCAGCATCAATGGATCCTCGCGGCGACAGATTATTTCACGAAATGGATCGAAGCAATTCCTACTAGGAAAGCTACGGATGCGGTAATAATTTCATTCCTTGATAATAATATTTTGTCTTGTTTCGGTTGCCCGAGTAAGTTAATCACTGATAACACAGCAGCTTTCAATTCAAAAAGGATGGTTGAGTTTTGTAATAAATATCGCATTACTTTGGGGCACTCAACCGCCTATCATCCACAAGGCAATGGATTGGTCGAGTCTTCCAACAAATCTTTGGTTAATAACATTAAGAAGATGTTGGAAATCAACAAGAAGAGTTGGCATAAGAAGTTGGTCCATGCACTTTGGGCAAATCGAGTGAGTCAAAAGAAATCCATTGGTATGTCCCCCTTTGAGCTAGTTTATGGAGTTGATACAGTATTCCCTACCTCTCTTGCAGCTCCGGTAGTCAAACTTCTTCAGGAGGCTGGTAGTGAAGATGACCCAATGCAAAGAAGACTAAATCAAATGATCCACTTGTAGCAGACACGGGAAGATGTTTTTCAAAACACATTCAAGTTGCAGGAGAGAATTAAAAAGATTTATGACAGAAAAGCAAAGGCGGACACATTTCAGTTGGATGATGTGGTGTTAAAGTGGGATGCAAGGAATGAGGAAAAGGGCAAGCACGGTAAGTTTGAAAATCTCTGGAAAGGTCCTTTTAAGATTGCAGCATATCGGGGTCAGAATGCCTTTCTTCTGAAGGAGATGAACGGGGAAGATTGTCCCGGAGGGCCGGTCAATGGTCGGCTGCTCAAGCGGTACCTTTTCTGAGTTATTTCTATTGTTATCATTGTCATTGTAAATACCATTTTATTTCAGTTTCATTGCAAGTGTGTGCTGTGATCTTTTCTTCAGTCTGGGGCCCGAAGTGAAGGCTATAATTCTGAAGAAAGATTTCAGTTTTGAGTTCAGTTTGTCGAGTCAGTTTTTCAGTCATTTCAGTTTCATAATCGAGTCGTTTTGCGTCAAGTTTCAGTCACATAAATTGAGTTAGAGTCTTGTGTTGTTTGTCGAAATAATGACTCCATAGCCCAATGGACGAAGGCACTGTCTAGCTCTTCCAAAGATCTGCTGTTCTTGGCACCTCCAAAGAGCTACCATCCCCATTGGAGCCAATGTTAGAGTCGGTCTTGTCATTCCTCCGTCAGAGATCAAAACTCTTTTTGCATTTCATTTTTAGGTGTCCCATCCTGCTCGATCACTTGCATTCCGCTAGGAGCATGCCATAAATCTGACGGAAGGGCTTTGTCATTCATTCCCCTCATGTCTTATACCTGCTGGCTTAGGTTGTTTCATCGATGTCTATTAAAGTCCATGACAGTCAATGTTTGATCTTTTAATGGGCAACGATTCATGTCAATCATAGGTCTAGGGTTTCGAAAATTGAGTCGTTAAAGTGTTCAAATGCCAGCAGGCCAGAGGGAGGTTCTACACATGTTTTCTATTTCGTGAATTTCATCATTATATCGATGGATTACGACTGTTCTTCAAAACTTTGTTTTGAAGAAAAGTCAACATTTTGTCCTTTATAATAATTTTCAAAAGTTTTCAGTTTTTGAAATCTTCAGGCGCAGCCCTAGTCTCCTTTGCCAAATTCCATGTCAGCTATCCCTGCAAGAATTTGCCAAGAATTTCATTGTTTCAGTCAAAAAATCAAAAGGAAATTTAAAACAGAGTTGTATTAAAATAGAAAAAGTGCCAATGCCAAAACATTACAAAGATGGGTCTTGGAGAGTCAAAAATCAAACCCATGTCTTTATAAAGATTTTTTCATGAAGATCAAGGTCATTTGTATGCCAAGACCAAAGAGAAGCCATTCAAAGCAAATTTGTAGAGTTAGTGCGCGATTTGGGTGAAGTTGGAGGAAATTTGGCTGGCACGGCGCACAGAGCAGGTGGCGCGGCGCACTGGGGAGGCGCGGTGCACTGGGAGAAATTGCCCAGTGTAATTTTGAATGGGCGCGGCACACTGGGACGGCGCGGCGTGTTGGGTGAGTGGCGCGGCGCACTCAGCTGTTTGGCCCAAAATTTCCAGAACGTCCTCCAAATGCCAAAATCGTGCCATTTTCTTTTGAATTCAAGTAGGTTGAGTTCCTTCTTCACTGTACAACATTGAAGTTTATGGTGTTTGTTATGGTTGATTTGTTGAGCTTCCAAATAAACAATCAAACCCTATCATTTTGAATGCCTCACATCTAAACTGTTGCCTAGGGTTTCAAAACATGCTCGCCACCAAGGTTACTCTTTTCCATTATTTCTTTTGTCCTTAATTCCCTTTGTTCCTTGACCCCATTGTTTCCCATTCCCTAAAGTTATTAAACCCCTGTCCTAAATTCCCTTTCCCAAAACTGTCAAATGTGAAAAACCCTAAAACCCTATTCCCACACCTAATTCCTAAACCCCCTCCCATATTTCCCAAAACAAAATTCTCTCCCAATAATTCCTAATCCCTTGATATTATGTCCCTTTCCTTATGTCCCTTTCCTAACAGTCCCTGTTTCATTGGTTTTCCCCTTTGGTGGTAGAGTTGGCACACATTGCTAAAAGAGCAGTCTAAACAATTTTCATACACCAGCATCTTCATCTTCAAGGCAGTTTGAAAAACAGCAGTCATGACATATGAGCATTCATCCGACTATGAAGTGGAAACCCAAAGTGACTCACCCTTGGAAGAACAGGCACCCTGGAGGCCTCATAAAGGTGGCAGACATGTTAGAGAAGAACTTACCACCCTTACAGAATTGCAGGCCTGCCCTCTTGCCATGTTTTGCTTTCAACATCAGTCACGCTATGAGTTTTTTCAAAAGGTGGCTAGTGTTCAATTTCATCATGGGCTGGCTCGTCTTTTTGTGTTGCACTTACATGGAGATAAAGCTATCTTAGCTGGTGTCGCCTTCACACTTACACCAGAAACTGTCTCATTAGCAACCGGCATACCGAACATTGGTGAACCATGGAACAAGAAGCAGAAGATTGATCGGCAGCATTATGAGCCATACATTAAAACCAGTTTCTTGAGGCATCTCAAGAGAGTGTTCCCATTCCGATATCTGAAAGATGAATATGCTCCACAAATGAAATTGATCATGAAATATTTCAGCTTTGAGGGAGGGTTCTCTCGTCTTTATGCTTATCACATCAGGTTGCTCATGCATTTCACCAGGGTACGGATGATGAACATTCCATATTTCATTTGCCGGAACATAGAGAGGATGACCACCCTTGTGCAGCATAAAACCCCTCAGCAGCAACTTAACAGTGTCTATCATTTTGCTCTTATTAAGATTTTGGTGGTTCATCAGCTTGAATTACAAGGCATCACTTGGGATGATTTCATCTCCCGTGACTTCTTCAGAGCTTCACAGGGATTATCAGAGGTTAAGCATGAAGGTGGACCTTCTCATCAGTATGAGCGCCATGAGACCGCTAGTGTGCCGGTATTCATCACATATCAGAGAGGCACCAAACATTTGTTTGCAGCGACAAAGCGAGTGTTATCTCCACCCAGGGTGGAAGGGGCCTCGCTTCCTCCATCAGCATCACAGGTACATGACAAAGGTAAGAGGCCAATGCAGGATGAGGGGCCTTCAGGTGAAAGAGAGATCGACTTCATTCTCATTCATGATGATGATACAGATACGGGCCCACAAAGTGCCAAACTTAGGGAGATCATCTAGGAGCAGCAAACAGAGATCCAAGCCTTATCCCTTGACTTGGAGAGAGCTAAGTGGACCATGAAATATTTGGAGTAGAGGAACAAACAGCTTGAAGATCAGCAAGCAATCATGGAGCTACAGAACATCCGCGAGAATCGCCAGGCTGCACAAAGGAGAAGAATTGAGCTCACGTCATTGGAGCAAGAGATTAATGAGGATCGGGAGGCTAATCTCGAGAGAGTTAACATGCACTTAGAGAGGCTGTTGGACAAGGCCAACAAAGACCATGCATTGCTGAGACACATGGCTTTCCACTACATGGCACGAAACAAGGTCTGCAAGGCACGAATCAGGAATTTAAAGGCAAAATTGAGAAAGGCAATAAGGAAGCAAAAGAGGCAAAGGGAGCTTGATCGTCTTCAAATATTGGCCGAAGCCTCTTTAGCCCAGAATAACACTTAATGAAGAAGCTCCAGCCCAAATTTCAAGAAATTTTGGGCATTTTTTGCATTTTGGCAAATTTTGGTACAAAAAACATGGTTTTTCTCCCTATGCGCCGCGCCACCTGGTGCACGATTTTGCCAGGGAGCTCCAAGCTGAAAAAAGTTTATATTTTTGGATTTGGCATAAAAAATCATGACTTCTGGTACATGGCCAAGAAGTTTGGGCAAGTTTTGAGTCCCCAGGAGGTCAAAAACACTCAAAATATGACCTCTCTGCCCCTATTTTGACACATAGAAAGCAGTCTTGGGAGATTGAAGTTTTGGAGGGGAAAGTGACATCCAAATTCAGAAATTCCCCTTGGGTTGGAAAGTAGACAGGTAGGGATTTCCAACAAGCACACTTGGGAATTTGGACTTTATGAAGTGCCTCAAACTCAGCCTCAAAGTGGCATGACGCATACAGATTTTGGCGCGGCGCACAGAGGATTTTTGCTCAATTTTTCACCTTCCAGCTCAGAAATTCGGCTAGTTTGACTAGTTTTTCTTTGTGATGTAATTTTTTATCTATCTTGATGTAATTGGATAAACATGATGTAATTTTGATACTTATTTACTTGTTCTAGAGGATTCATTCACCAAAAAGCGAGAATTTAATGAATGAATCAGTTTCCTACCTTATAGAGGCAAGTTGTTTTGATTGCCTAGATTTTAGTGCTTTGTTTAATTGGTTGAAACAGCTCCTAGAATGATGAGCTCGACCCCTAGAGGCAAGGGAATGGGTTGGGCTAGTCTATATCATGTAATTCCTAAGTCATTTTCAGGGTTGGACACTTGGGATTGCTTTGGCATATCATTGTACATTCTATCTTTGCATTTTTGGCTAAGGAAAGACCAGGGTTTTGCAGCACTGTTTGGGATCCATGTGGCTTTATGTTTTGATGGTGTGCTTCTCTAAGTAATTGTAAGTTAATTAGTGTTATTTGTATCATTTTCCTGTCTCTTCTTCTGAATTTAAACAAATGAGTGATTAAGGTGGAATCCATTAACTGTTATGCTCTGCCTTTGAATTTGTTTAAATTTACATGTTTTCATCTGTTTAAGGAGAATTCTTGAGACTCTCTTGCTCTCCTTAGCTCCTCACCAGTCCGATATATCCATTCACTCAATTTAAAGCATCAAAACGATTGCCTTCCTTGCCCCAATCAGAACTCTGCAGGAACTGTGCATCATCCCCGAGCCCAATTTGCCTTTCCCTGTTTCCAACACAAAATCCTCAAAAACTCAAATCAAATCCTTTACACTTAATACCTAGCCTAAAATCAGTTGCTAAATCAGTCATCTTGAGCCCCATCGCTTGTCTTTTGCCGAGATCGACCCGAAGAGAGCCCTCTCCTATCCTCATAGGGCTAGCCACGAGGCTGAGCATGGTTTGATGTTGATCCTAGAAGCTTGCCTTTTCAGCCTGAGCTAAATCTAGGCTCTAACAAGTGACACATGTGAAAATGAAAGAAAACACAAGTAACACATGCAAGATTGAAAGCAGCAAAAAAGTGAAACATGCAAAAGATAGAGCAAGAACAAATGACACATATAAGAGAAAATGAAAGAAAAATTGACACTTGCAAAAGAAAAATCAATAGTTGGGAAACTCACTTGGAAGATGGGACATTTGCAACCACAAGTGAGATATTGCTCCTTATACTCCCAAAGTGTGCAAAGCTCAAAAGAAAAATTTGAATGTGAAAATGGGCTATGGACCAAACTCTTTATGTAGGGAGAGAATAAATGCAATTATATTTAGAGTTTGTGAGTGTGCTTCATGCATGTTAGGAAACTAGGAGCCAAGAGTGAATTGATTGCCACTAAGAGATGCTACAATACTGACTTGAAGTAGAACACTCTTAATGTCAACAAATTGTGTGCAATCACTATATGCAGAGGATACCCTTACACTGTCACAAATAATGACGCAATCCTTTTTATAGGGAACTGCGCAATCAATTGTTCAAAAGGAGTGCAAAGTGACTTCCTCTGGGAACTACACATTCATAATATCTAAGACTTTCACAATCATTGGTACTAAGGACTGCACAATCATTGTAGCTAAGAGCTACATAATCACTATCACTAGGAACTGCACAATCATTGGCACCAAGAGCTGCACAATCACTACTGATAGAGAGTGCACAACAATGACATTACAAAGTATGCTTAACCTATCTTGGGATGTGTACTTGTGAAGATGTCAAGAGTTGGGCATGTGTGAATAAGTAGTTCGACACATAAGATTCCTATATGAAGAATTGAACACTTAGAAAAAATGACCAAGCATGACATTAATGGCTTGAAACAAAAAATGACACGATCATAAGGAGGCTCCACAATTTCAATGTAGCACAAATTTAGAGGGTGTTGCAGCAACAACAACAGAACCATAAACCAAACCATGGTGCAGTGACTTCACAAATCCATTGCAACCACAAAGCTTGAACTTAGGCTCGTGATTGAGTATAATCATTGTTTTTGAGTTTCCTTTTGTGGCAGAAATGTATGGATTATATATACTATTTGTGTGGTTTCAAGCCTCATGAGGGCTTACCAAAATTTCAATGTAACTTCTTTCAAGCACCAATGGAGTGATTGTCGACCATATGCAAACGAGAATTAGGGGTTATCCCTTCCATAATGTTACCCTTCCAAATGACCGTGCCCATATTTTAAGGCTATAAGTATTAGGGAGGCTAACCATATGACCATACCCCATTACCTAGTCCTTAGGTTTCAATGTTCATCAACATGTTGAAATAATCATGACATCATCATTCCTTGTGACAACCCGTGAGGGGTGCCACAAGTCACCCATATTCATATTTTTCACCAATAAAAATGCCTAATTTTTTCTGGCCATGTGGTATTCCCTGGTGGCACAACATCACCTTGCTTATGTCATCCTCAGGCTATAGCCAACTACCATGTTTCACTGTGGGATAGGCCATTGGCCTTGGTTAAAATTCATACAAATGGATAAGTCATTTTTCGTTCAATTTCTCATTTGGTTGTCGGATTTGTCTCATATAAGAAAACATGCTCAAACTTTAACATTGTTAAAGTTCATTCAATTTGGGCCACTATTTTCCATAGATTAGATCATTGACCCATATACCTATCCAAAATATGAACAATATTTAACAAATTTAATGATTGTGGGAATTTCCCCATAATTTAGTTCCTTCACTAATGTTGATCTTCAAATGGCCATAACATCTCATATGGGAGGAGTTTTTCAAAGTGTGATATATTGTTGGAAAGATATTGGAGATAAATATCCAACCATATCACCCATAAATTCATTGGGGCAACATAACTTCACCCAAAAAGAAAGAATATTCAAACCTTGTTGGTATCCTAAATTGCCCTATTTTCTATCCCATTTCCATCAATATCAACCTCTATTTTATCTTAATAAAAGACCCTTCTTTCTTGCACTAGTACAAGATGGTTACCCTTTTCCTGCACATGCTCATATTTTATATTAAGATTTATTACAACACTTTATTAATCTTTTTATATAGATTTCGTGCCTATATACATATTTCTTGTAATTCATAGAGTAATCATGGAACTTAGTATTAATGATGAATGAGTTGACTAGTGCAGGTAGATTCCTGCACCGCCACTGTCCGAGATTTTTGAGAAGCTATCTTCCATGAGGATGGATCTCAATCTTCGACTTTGAGTCTAACTGTTGATGAACTAAAGTAGGATAATAGGTGGCGCACATTCAGGGATTTTTCTCCAAAGTTAGGTTACGACCAAGCAAAGTTATAACCACTGGCCAAAGTTGTAATTTCGGTTTTCTAAGTCTGTTCGGCCAAGAGGCCTAAACAAGAATTATCTGTAATTAGTGTAAACGGCCTAGAGCCGAAAGGATATATATGATGTAGATCATAGATAGGAAGCTAGCAAACCATTGAATATCATTTTGGTTTATGTAATCTGGTTATCGCCTCGCTCTAGGGTTGGACTGCTCTGTAATGTAATTTGCCAAATCGAGTAATACAAGGAACCGTTATGATTTTCATGTGCAACGTTTAAATTCATCTTTGATGTATCTTTGAAGTGTTGATCTCTTTCGTTCCTTAGAAGGGGAACGAGCTGGTTGGCTAGGGCCCAGCCAACCCAGCTCATTTACCCCTCTCACTTTCGTTATTCAGAAAGACAGTGTGGTTATTTCTTTTGCAGCTGTGTGATGTAATAGTTTAATCGTTAATCTTTAAGTTCTGAATTAAAATATCTTTTGTAGCCTATGTGTGAAACAAATCCGTGGTTTGAAGAGTAGTTGTGCTTGTTTTACTTATGAAATATCTTTCTCATGTTTCCTTTACTCTTGTTTTCTGTTTTAATTCATTTTCAAATGGATTGTGCAAGGAACTCCTTCCTGCACCAATGCAAGCTGTTACCTGCACCTTGGTTTAGTCATTCGTTGCAGCTAACATTTAATCACTTACCTGCATTTTACTTTCAGTTATTCTGCAAGAGAATGAATCATTAATTGAGTAATTATTTTTGTATTAAAATTTCATCTCTAAAATATCTAGAAGTAGTTACCACATTATACTTGCAAAGAATATCATCATTGTGGGAAAAGTACCAACATTGATTAACACATGCAAAGTACTTAGGCTACTATTCAATTCTTTTAAAGCGCTTTTATTTCATGAATTTTATTTCCTCTCCAAAGTTCAATGAGTTAAAGCATTTCCTTTTTCACAAATAGTTTACTTCAGAATTTCATTTACAGTTGCAATTCTTTTCGAGCACATCTTCCAGCTTTCGAAAGTAATTTGGGAACTGAGTAAAGGGAACTTTGTTTTGGTGCAAGAGCAAGTCTCTTGACACAGAAACAGAGTGCTCTAAGCCTTGAAGCTTAGAGCACCTTCACTCAAACATAAGTCTTCAATAAGGAAGGTCAAATATACTCTTACACAGAAATACTGTACCTGCACTAGTGCATTGAGCAGATTGCAACACTGCAAGGAAAGGTTGTTTGTGTGAGAGGAAGACCAGAAGGAAGATAGGATTCTGCAAGGGCCCACTTGTCAAATTGTTTACCATCCATCTGAAGATGAACTTAGCGTTTCATTCCAGCATTTAAGATTGTTTCCGTCGTGTGGGATTTCTTTACTTTATTACTTGCAAATTGTCTTTTATATTCCAGCACTAGAGTTGCCTTGGTGTTAATTGTCTTTCCAATTGTTTTCTATCTGATTCTACAAAGCATTTCCTTTAAGAAGTAGGACTAGAAATAGGAAAAGTTCATACCATTTCTAACATTTCCTGTGCTTCGTCTCTAAGTTTATGAAACCCCCGGGTTGATAATTAAGTGTTGAGGAGTTTGCTCCAGCGCAATTCCTGCACCCAACATTTTGGTGCTGTTGTCCGGAAGGCGATTTGAATTGGTAATAATTTTCCATTTTTTTGCAATAGAGGTAAGTCTGCTATTATCTTTTTCTGCACTGTGCTTCTATTTTTTGAAGGAATTTATAGGTGCCAAATTATTATTTTTAACTTGCAGCTTTTATTTGAATTTCGTTTTGTCATTCTTTTGAAATGAATGCCTAAAAGAGGTAGGGGTCTAAAGCCCAATAGGGGCCAAAGAAACACTGACAAATCTGAAACCAAAACTCATATTGGGCCTTCTTTTGCAAGCAAAAAGTCCAAACAAACTCAGACTCATCACGCAGGAACAGTCCACCTAGGCTCTAGTAGCAACATTTCAAGTGTGACACAGCCCATAAAGGGGAAGAAGGAGACTGTTGGAATCCATAGTCATCCTTCTCAACCTGTTAAGAGTGGTTCATGTGGAAGAACAACAATGGTAGATATGGAAGACCATGCAGAAGGAAGTGGTGAAAATCAAGTAAATGAGGAACAGTCTACTTTTGGATTCCCGATTGTGAATCCTAACATACAAGTGCAAATGAAAAATATTCCACCATCAATTCTTCCTCATTTCTATGGTAAGGTACACAAAGATCCAAACTCTTTCCTATTTGAGTTTGATATTTTGTGTAGGAGTTATTAATAGTCATCTAATGCCCAAAAGTTAAAGTTGTTTCCTGTAACTCTCAAGGACACAGCACTCCGCTGGTTCATGGGACTAGGAGGAAACACTATAAATTCTTGGGAGCAAATGAAGAGAGTGTTTTTATCAAAATATCAGGAATATTGTAAAACTAGGGATATTCAAGATGAAATCTTTACTATTGTGCAAAATGATGATGAGATGTTAGAGGACTACTTGAAGAGATTCATGTACATCCTCCAAAGGTCAAAGCACAAATTTGATCTAAGTACTATTAGAACCTTGTTCTTATGTGGGCTTACTGATGATGTTAGGAATAATTTAAATATGTTGGGACAAGGGGATATTGCTCAAAAACCTTTTGATCAAATTTGTGACTTGTGCAGGAAATTCTCGAGGAACCAATATAGATCCGGTAAAGGAATTTGGAATAAAAATAGGAAAACCGAATCTACTGATGCTATGATTATCAGACTAGAAAACAAAATGGATAATATGAAAATTGAAATAATGAATATTGTTAGTAAATAGATAGACTCTTTGAAGTTTCAGCAAAAACTTGTAGAAGACTAAGACATATTATCTATTTTATGTCCTAAATGTAGAAGAAAGCATCTTTTAAGAGAATTTCCTCTAGATATTAAAGAAACTAATAAATGTACAATTTGTGCAGATAACCATGCTACAAACAAATGTCCCTCCATACCTGGGCTGAAAGCTATACTTGAATGGGGACAACCTGAAGCTGAATCATTGCATGTTATGGGAGCACGAATGAATTGGCCTCAGGTAAGTGCAGGTATGGTTCCTGAACCTCCACCACACTTTTTTGGTTATAATGCACACTCGTATTCCTATCCTAACACTGGTCACTCTCAGAATTGCCAACATGGGAATCAATATCAATATGGACAACCCTCCCAATCTTGGCAACAAGGATGGAGAGGGCCAAACCATTCACATCATTCACATAATTCCTATCATGCACCTATGCAATCATATCCTCCTACATATGCACCTTACCTAATGCCTCAACCATCATTACCTAAATTGAGTCAAACTATGCCACCATTACCTTTACCTCCATCGTTTCGACCTTCTCAGTTGCCTGCTCAACCTTTACCCAACCCCAATAATAAAGCGGTACAAATGATCCATTTTATGACCCCGCTTTCTTCATCCAGATTTCAGACTATGCCAGTTGGAGTTAATGATCTCCAATTGAGATCAGGGAAAGTGGTAACTTCAGAAAATCAAAAGCAGCCCATGGTGATTATCAATGAGAAAGGAGAGGAGGAAACTCTTGACCATTTTGAAAAATATGACACCATTCAGCCTATCCTTGTATATTCTGAGCCCTTGTCATCTTCTCCCAACCGACCTCCCTATCCAAAGAGGTTAGTTGTGGAAAAATAAGACTCCATTCCTGAGTCTAGCCTGGCTTCTGAGCTTAAGAACCTTTTTATAAGGGTACCTTTGCTCCAAGCTATTAAAAAGATCCCCATTTGTACAAAAATCATTATGGAACTCTATCTCAAGAAGCCAGGAAGGAGAAGATTGGAACCCCAAACAATTCAATTTGTTGGTAGAGCAGCAGAGTTGATGACAGGATGTATGCACATGGAAAAATATATTGACCCCGAAAACCCTGTTGCCTATGTTCAGATAGGTGATTTCCTTGTCTCCAATGTACTTATAGACCTAGGGGCAGCCATTAATGTTATGACCAGGCAAACCATGGATCAACTTGGATTGCTCCATATTCATCCTGCTCCCACTGTGCTTGAATTGGCAGATAGATCTAAAATCAAGCCGGAAGGAGTATTATATGATGTGGTAATTTCCATAGATTCTTGGGAATATCCCACAAATTTCATTGTGCTTCAGCCAAATAATCCTATGGGAGGTCATCCCTTGATCTTGTGGCAACCATGTCTTGCTACGGCTGGTGCTTATATCGGATGTCATTCTGGTGATATGTATATTTCCCATGGAGATTCCAGAAAGAAAGTCACCTTATATCCACCTGCTAGATCCATTCAGGAGCTCCGAGACACTTTATGGTTAGACTACAGTAGTGATGAGGAGACCTAGCCTGTTTCCTTGATACATCAGAATGTTGAGTCCTCACAGGAGGGTGAGATTCAAGACTTCCTAAACAATCTAGACACCATGCCCAATTTCGAATCATTGAGTCAGATTTTCAGTCTAGATTTTTAGGAAGGATATGACTCTCTACCTCCATCATCACCATCTCTAGCGACACCTTTGTGTGCTCTTGAGCCTGACACTACTCTTGTTGAGATTAGTCTAGGTAAATCCTTATATATCAGTTCAGACTTGGATCCTTCTCAATGAAAGCAGCTTGTGAATTTTTTGCGGAACCATCTTGATGCCTTTGAATGGGGTTATGAAGATATGAAAGGAATCCCTCCTGAAACTTGTACACACCACATCTATATTCAGGATGGAACCCGACCTGTCCGACAACCCCAAACGCGAATGAACCTAGCTCTAAGAGATATTGTAAAGGAAGAATTGCAAAAACTCTTAGACGCTAATTTTATCTATCCCATTTCTAACAGCCAGTGGGTATCTCCATTAGTGTTAGTCCCAAAGAAATATGGGAGATGGTGCATTTGTGTTGATTACAAAGAATTGAATAAATCCACTCTCAAAGATTACTTCCCCCTTCCTTTCATCGATTAGGTACTTGATACCCTTGCTGGTAAGAAGTACTTTTCTTTTCTAGACAGCTTTAGCAGATACAACCAGATACAGATAGCACCCGAGGATCAAGACAAAACCACTTTTACATGTCCATGGGGTACATTTTCTTATTGAGTGCTTCCCTTTGGGCTATGTAATGCTCCAGCTACCTTTCAAAGGGCAATATTGGCTATTTTTACTGACCTTGAATGCGTAGAAATCTATATGGATGATTTCTCTGTGTTTGGTGATTCATTTCAGGAAGCCCTCAAGAATCTAGAAAAAGTGCTTCTTCACTGCCAAGAAGCCCATCTCACCTTGAGTGATAAGAAATACAGATTAATGTGCAAGGCAAGAGTAGTTCTTGGCCATCTTATTTCCGACAAAGGTATCCAGGTTGACCCTGCAAAAATAGAAGTCATTTCGAGTCTTCCTATACCCAAAAATCAAAGGGAAGTGAGAGGTTTTCTAGGACATGCGGGCTACTATAGGAGATTCATTGCGAATTTCTCAAGGATAACTACCCCCCTTTTCTGACTTTTGGCTAAAGATAGTGAGTTTTCCTAATCTACATCTTGTCAACAATCTTTTGAGACATTGAAGGAAAAGTTAGTTCATGCACCAGTTTTGAGAGGACCAAAATAGTCCTTGCCATTCCATATTTCCTATGATGCCTCAGATATTGTTGTTGGTGCAGATTTGGGACAAGAAGAAGACAAACAATCTTATGCTATTTATTTCATTAGAAAAAACTTTTCACCCGTTGAACTCAATTATACTGTTACTGAGAAAGAGTTTTTAGCTGTAATTTTTTCTATTAATAAATTCAGACATTATATTATAGGATATGAAGTTCTTGTACATACTGACCATTCCGCTATAATATATTTGATGAATAAACCATTAACTAGTGGTAGGGTAACTAGGTGGTTGCTATTATTACAGGAATTTAACATTACTATTATTGATAGACCAGGGAAATCGAATGTAGTAGCAGATTATCTTTCAATATTAAATAATCCTAGTGAAGCAATTCTTGTTAATGATGATTTTCCTAACGAGAATCTTTTTTCTATGTCAACCAAATCTCCATGGTTTGCTGACATAGCTAACTATTTAGTCACCAAAAAATTACCACCTCACTTATCTACTCATGAAAAGCGGAATATCATTCAGAAAAGTGTTGCATATTCCTAGATCCAAGGAGACCTCTTTTACGCCGGAGTAGATCTCATTATTCGTAGATGTGTAAGAGAGGAAGAGGTGTTTAATATCTTAAAATCTGCCCTTGATGAACCTTGTGGACGTCACTTCACCGATAAGTGGACTGCATACAAAGTGTTACGAGCTGGCTATTTTTTGCCTTCCTTGTTCAACGATGCCAAACAATATGTCAAGCAGTGTGATAGTTGTCAGTGAATTGGCCAGCCTAATCAAACCAATGAAATGCCTTTATGTCATCAGGTTATGATTGAGCCTTTTGAAAAATGGGCTATTGATTTCGTAGGACCAATAAATCCCTCATCATCAAATAGAAATCATATTTTGGTTTGTACAGATTTTGTTACAAAATGGGCAGAATCTAAAGCTGTTTCTTTTGCTACTGAAAGAGTTTTTGTTGATTTTCTTTTTACTGAAATCTTTACTAGATTTGGTGTGGCTAGAGAAATTGTTTCTGACAATGGATCGCAGTTTATTTATAATCTGGTACAAGGTGTGATGGAGCAGTATAAAATACGGCATAGGATATCTACACCATATCACCCATAAGCTAATGGTCAAGTGAAGTCCACAAACAAGGTAATTGATTCCATCCTCACAAAGACGGTAAACATGCACAGAAAGGATTGGGCTGACAAATTTGTTGGGTGTGGGGCCTAATTATCTTCTGTATTCAAAGGTATCGCCACATTGGACCCCACTTCGAAATGGGGCGGCAACACCACCCGTAAAATATTCATTGCAGGGGGGGTCTAGGGGGGCGGCTGCGACCTTTGGGGAGCCCCCCCCCCTGGTGGGGGGTTTGAGGGGCAGCGCCCTCGAAGCTAAAAACAGATGTAAAATTGCCTTGTAAAAGTATAGTAATTTCTAGTCAATCTGGGCCATTCATTAGGCAGATGATCTAACAGTAGAACTTATGTTTAGTTTAGGGGTTTTTTCCCTAGAAGGCAACCCCTCTCTTTGTATGAGGGCATTGTATTGAGTCTGTGTAATATATGTGTATTCTTCAAGTGAGAAGCATTGGTGTGAGACTGTGAGAGAAAATAGAGGATATTATAGTGGATCTGCTGTAGGTTGTGTCTCTTCATTTTATTGGATAATAGAAAGGAAGGACTGGCTGTTAGGGGTGGACATAGCCCAAACTAGGTGAATCACGTATATCTGTGTCTCTCTTGTTTTATGTGTTTTCTGTGTTTATATCTCTGTAATATTTTATGTGTTCCATTGCTCCGTAATATATAATTTTCTAACAACGGGTATCGGAGCCGAAGGTCTATTTGGCTGATAAACTCGCAGGAAAGAAGGGTTCCTCGTTCAAGTGGGAGTAATGGCGGAAGACGGTGAGTTTAAGGTCGAGAAATTTAACGGCCAAAACTTCTCGCTGTGGAAGATGCAAAAGTAAGATTATCTGTATCAGAAAGATCTGTACCTACCATTGGGTGGAAAAACAAAGATGCCGACGGGAATGACAGATGAAGAATGGAACCTTCTCGATAGAAAGGCACTCAGAATAGTACGGTTGTGCCTCGTAGCGTTGGTCGCCTTCAACATTTCGAAGGAAACAACGACAGAGGGTTTGATTAAGGCGTTGGAGAAACTATATGAAAAACCCTCAGCCTCAAACAAGGTATTTCTTATGAAACGGTTATTTAATATGAAGATGTCGGAAGGTGGATCTGTTGCAGACCATTTAAATGATTTTAATACTGTTACAAGTCAGTTATGTTTTGTAGGGGTAAACTTTGATGATGAAGTTAGAGCTCTATTATTCTTGTGCTCATTACCAGAAAGTTGGAATGGTTTAGTAATGGCCATTAGTAACTCTGTTTCTGGATCTAGTACTTTAAAGTTTGATGATGTTGTCGGTGCTATCCTTAGCGAGGAAATGCGACAGAAAATCTCCGGTAAGACATCGGGTAATGCTTTGAGTGCAGAGTCTAGGGGAAGAAAAATGGAAAGAAGAAAGAGCTCAGGATATCACAGTAAATCAAGGGAAGGCAGATCCAAGTCTAGATCGGGGATAGTGTGCTGGAAATGCGGAAAGAAAGGACACTTAAAGAAAGACTATAGATCTCGAAAGGGAAAAGAAGGAGATGCACAACAAGAAAACAATCATGAAGCAAATGTGACAAGTGAGGTGTTACAAGATGATTTGATTCTTTCTTTCGAAAATATTACTGATTCTTGGGTGGTAGATTCAGGGGCCTCATTCCATGCCACACCTGATAAGAAATACTTTCATGACTCTGTTCAAGGAGATTTTGGACAAGTTTGTTTGGGTGACGATAAACCCTGTAAAATTGTTGGAATGGGTAAGGTTCTTGTAAAACAGTAGAATGGAAACCAATGGCTACTAAAGGAGGTAAGGCATGTTCCAAATCTAAAGAAAAATTTGATTTCAACAGGGAAGTTAGGCGGTGAAGGTTGTGTGACAACTTTCACAGATAAAGCTTGGAAGGTTACCAAAGGAGCCCTGGTAATAGTAAAAGGCGAAAAGGTTGGTACATTGTATTTATGCAATGGTATTTCTAACTCTGTCAATGTTTTAACTTCCAAAGGAGCAGATGCAGCATTATGGCATCATAAGCTCAGACACATGAGTGAAAAGGGGATGAAGATTCTTCATCCAAGGAATTTGTTGCCGGGTTTGAAGAATGTTGATTTGGACTTCTGTGAGAATTGCACTTATGGAAAACAAAAGAAAGTCAGATTTCTTAGAGTTGGGAAAGAAAAGAAGAGCGGAAAGTTAGAGCTTGTGCATACAGATGTATGGGGACCTGCTCAGGTATCATCTCTTGGTGGCTCTCATTATTATGTTACTTTTATTGATGATGCAACTAGAAAAACTTGGATTTATTGTATTAAGAATAAATCTGATGTATTTGATACTTTCAAGAAATGGAAAGCTTTGGTTGAGATTGAGACAGGAAAGAAATTAAAATGTCTCAGATCAGACAATGGAGGTGAATATTGCAGCAAAAAGTTTAATAGGTACTGTTCATAGCATGGAATTCGCAGAATGAAGACAGTTCCAAGAACACCACAAGAAAATGGTGTGTCAGAAAGGATGAACAGAACAATCATGGAGCGTGCAAGGTGCATGAGATTGCATGCAGGATTGTCTTTACAATTTTGGGCAGATGCTGTAGATACTGTTGTTTCTCTAATAAACAGAGGGCCTTCAAGTTCCTTGGATGGTGGTGTTCTAGAGGAAGCATGGACAAGTAAAAAGGTAAACTACTCTTTTTTAAAGCCTTTTGGTTGTGAGGCCTTTGTCCATATTGATAAAGAAAATAGAACAAAGCTTGAGGCAAAGTCAAAGAAATGTACCTTTATTGGATATGGTGTTAATGATTTTGGTTATCGCTTATATGATTATGAAAATCACAAAATCATTAGGAGCAAAGATGTAATATTCAATGAAAAGGTCTTGTATAAGAATCAGTTGCAGGAAAAGAAACAGGAAAAAGAAAACAAGGAATACACAGTTCTTGATGAAATCACTGAAAAAGTAAAGGTGCCTGAAAATAATAATAATCAACAACCACAACAACAGCAACCACCACTACAGCAACAGGCACCCCAAAGTGGTGTTAAAAGACCTACCAGGATAAGTAGACCCCCTGAACGATACTCTCCTTCATTATATTATTTATTGTTGACTGATTCTGGTGAACCCGAATGTTATGAAGAAGCAATGCAGGTTGAAATCAAGAAGAAGTGGGAGGTAGCCATGGAAGAAGAGATGGACTTCTTAATGCATAACCAGACTTGGAACTTAGTCAGGTTGCCTGCAGGAAAAACTACATTGAAGAATAAATGGGTTTACAGGCTGAAGGAAGAAGATGGAGGAAAACAGAGGTATAAAGCAAGACTTGTGGTGAAGGGGTTTGCACAGAAGAAAGGTATTGATTTTGATGAAATATTTTCTCCTGTTGTTAAAATGACTTCAATCAGAACTATTTTAAGTCTAGTAGCAGTTGAAGATTTGCATCTTGAGCAATTAGATGTAAAGACAGCCTTTCTCCATGGGGATTTGGAGGAAGAGATATATATGCAGCAGCCACAAGGATATGAAGTGAAAGGGAAGGAGAAACTAGTGTGCAGGTTGAAGAAGAACTTGTATGGCTTAAAACAAGCTCCAAGGTAGTGGTATCTAAAATTTGACAAGTTTATGTCTGAACAAGGTTATACTAGATGTCACTCTGATCATTGTGTTTATTTGAAAAAGCAAAATGATGGCAGCTATAATATATTGTTATTGTATGTAGATGACATGCTTGTTGCAGGGTCTAACATGCAGGAAATAAATGTGTTCAAAAGAAAATTGGCAAATTCATTTGCAATGAAGGATTTGGGAGCTGCAAAACAAATCCTTGGTATGAGAATAACTAGAGATAGGAAAATACGTAAATTAACATTGTCTCAAAATGAGTACATACAAAAGGTGTTGAAAAGATTTAATATGCACAATGCAAAACCAGTTAGTACACCTTTTGCTAGCCATTTCAAACTTAGTAAGGAAATGTGCCCAAAGACCCAAGAAGACATGGATTATATGTCTAAAGTTCCATATGCATCAGCAGTTGGAAGCTTAATGTATGCAATGGTCTGCACAAGGCCGGATATTGCACATGCAGTGGGAGTTGTAAGCAGGTACATGAACAATCCAGGAAAGGAACATTGGATGGAAGTGAAATGGATTCTCAGATATTTTAAAGGTACCACAAATCAAGCATTATGCTTTGGTGGTTCAAACATTTCTCTACAGGGATATGTTGATGTAGATATGGAAGGTGACAGAGATAATAGGAGGAGCACTACAGGATATGTATTTACTGTTGGTGGAACAGCTGTCAGTTGGGTTTGAAGAATCCAAAGTGTTGTTGCACTTTCAACAACAGAAGCAGAGTATGTTGCTGCTACAGAGGCTAGTAAAGAAATGAATTGGTTACAAAGGTTTATGGGTGAATTGGGTAAGAAGCATGATATGGGCACATTATACAGTGATAGCCAAAGTGCCATTCATCTTGCAAAGAACTTAGCATTTCATTCCAAGACTAAACACATACAGCTCAAGTACCATTTCATACAATCAATGTTGGAAGATGGAGAGTTGAAGCTGGAAAAGATACACACTAGCCAAAATCCTGCAGATATGCTAACAAAAGTTGTAACCAGGGAGAAACTAAGAATATGCTCAGTTTCAATTGGTCTTCAAGGATGATGATGAAGATGAGAAATAGCCAGGTCCAAAGAGGAGTCCTTGTCTAGAAAATGAAGCAGCGGTGGAGTTGCTATAATCAGTCTCCAAGTGGGAGATTGTTGGGTGTGGAGCATGATTATCTTTTGTATTCAAAGGTATCGCCACATTGGACCCCACTTCGAAATGGGGTAGCAACGCCACCCGTAAAATATTCACTGTAGGGGGGGTCCGAGGGGGGCGGCTGCGACCTTTGCGGAGCCCCCCCTTGGCGGGGGGTTTTGGGGGCAGTGCCCCCGAAGCTAAAAACTGATGTAAAATTGCCTTGTAAAAGTATAGTAATTTCTAGTCAATCTGGGCCGTTCATTAGGCAGATGATCTGACGGTAGAGCTTATGTTTAGTTTATGGTTTTTTTCCCTAGAAGGAAAGCCCTCTCTTTGTATGAGGGCATTGTATTGACAGCGGATCTGTTGTAGGTTGTGTCTCTTCATTTTGCTAGATAATAGAAAGGAAGGACTGGCTGTTCGGGGTGGACGTAGCCCAAACTGGGTGAACCACGTATATCTGTGTCTCTCTTGTTTTATGTGTTTTCTGTGTTTATATCTCTACAATATTTTATGTGTTCCATTACTCCGTAATATTTATTTTTATAACAAAATTACCAGAAGCATTGTGGGCCTATCGAACCACTTGGAGAAATAGCATGGGACACACACCATATGAGCTGGTGTATGGGAAACAAGTCCTCTTGCTGATAGAATTCCAAATCAAGACTTTCAGGACTGTAGTCCAATTGGGGCTAGATCTCTCTGAAGCACAGCAGCAGCACCTTCTACAATTAAACGAGTTAGATGAAATCTGAAGGGATGTTGTTCAGCAGAACATCTTGGTTCAACAATAGCGCAAGAAGTGGCATGACAAGTCCATTCAGAAAAATCAGTTCCAACCAAGTGATTGGGTACTCCTTTACAATTCAAGATTCAAACATTTTAAAGGAATTGATGGACGGAATTTTGTGTTCCTGGTAAATGGGCATAAATTGAAGGTATATTTTCAGCCCCTTAATAAAGGAGATTTTATGTAGAAATTCCAACAACCATTTGAAAAGGAGTTGGTAGGTGATAATATTGATCTGTTGAAGAATTGATTCCTTCTTGTCCTTATTGAAAAAATTAATCAAAGAAAAAATGGAAAAAATAAAAAGTGTAAAAAGAAAAAAGAAAAATCATGTAATTGTGAAAATTAGTTGAATGATGGAGGGAGCAAGCTGAACGAGGGTTTGCAATGGGATAGCAATGTTGGTGACCATGGAGGGGTGAGGAGGGGGAGTTCCACTCCCTCCTACAGTCATGCAATTTCGAATAGAAGCAAGGAAGTTGGTTCAAACCACTTCAAGAAACTAATGGAGGCAGAAACTGGGAGTATCAACATAGAAAAACCGAAAAACATCAGATCTCATGAACAGGAAGAGAATCATGAGGAGGTCAAAGAGACAAGAGAATAGGAGGAGGCAGTCAAAGACTTGAGCACAAGAATATGACAGGACTCTGTAAACCTAGGTCAACCATTACTCCCCGAGTTGTTTTAAGTGATCCAGCGCTATAGGTGCACAGGGGTCACATGGCGGCATATGTGTTAATATGCAAATTTATGGGGATATGGCCAACTGAGAAGGCTCTACATGCTTGGATAAAAAACCACTAGAAACCAAAGGGGCAAATAAACCTTCACCTTGGGTCCAAGGGTTTCTTCACAGTGGTGTTCACAAACTTAGAGGACAAAGACAAAGTGTTCAAAGGAGGACCATATTTTTATGCTACTACAGGCCTCTACATGTGCCCATGGGTGATGAATTTTGTCCCGGAACAAGAGACATTCACATCAGTACCGATGTGGATAAG
The DNA here is from genome assembly GCA_031772625.1 of Pinus tabuliformis. NCBI lineage: Eukaryota > Viridiplantae > Streptophyta > Pinopsida > Pinales > Pinaceae > Pinus > Pinus tabuliformis. The sequence goes on along the minus strand of CM062819.1, from coordinate 1,342,834,827 downwards.
ACTCTACTCCCTACCTTTAGATTACTGGCTGCCAAAATCCTTAAAAGCCATAGGAAATAAATTAGGTCATTTTTTAAAAATATCAGATGCGACTCTGCGAGGAAAATACACCTCCTTTGCCCGAATATCTGTAGAAATGGACCTATCTAGAGCACTTCTAGATGAAATCATTCTAGAAGTATATGATGAAGAATGGGTGTAGGCGATGGACTATGAACATGTCCCATTTAGATGTTGCAAATGTCATGAGCACGGGCACCCCTTTATATACTGCCCATTAAAAAAACTGGAGAACAGTAATAAAACCAACACATGCAAAGATCTCGAAGGCTTTACCAAGGTGGGAGGGAAAGGGAAAGGAGGGAAAAAGAACCATAAGAAGACCAATGAGGATAAGAAACAAAGTCACAATAGCTTCAAGATTTTAGAAGAAGAAGGTGGGAACAATGGGATGAACCAAGCACTGGAGGTGTTATCACTCAGGTTGTTCCCTTTGACTCCCAAGGGAATACTACTGAGGTAACCACTAACCAATCTTTTAGCTACAGGTCCTAGCCTACCTGCAACCAGAGAGGGCTCTCTCTTTATGATTTAACTTTGTTTTGGTGTAATTTTAGGCTAGTTATGGTGTACATGGGTTTTGTTTTGATTTTGGTGGGAAGGATGATGTTTTCAAGCAGAGTTGGGATGCATAGTGTGAGAAGTTCAAACCATTGGGCATGGAGTCATGGATTAGGGCTTGCTGTTGCGTTTTCTTGGTCACAAGAGGAATACAAAGCAGGATAGCTACACATAGAACAATATCAGGCTGGAATAAAGATGGAATGAAGGTCAGAGATGAAAGGAAACTAAGAATCTTTCATTAGCTAACCGAGAGGGAAGGTGAATGAAAGTTTTTCTAGGAGCAGTCAAGAATTCCTAAATAATAGTCATATGTGAAAGAAACAGGGTAAACATGATCATTTAAGTATGCATATTCATAACCATTTCTGAAGAAAACATATAGAAATAACAAGAACTGAGCATAAAGTGCAGTCAAGCAAAGCCTAAGCTATTCTTCTTTCTTGCTATTTAGATGGTAACACAATGGTGGCGTAAACATATATAAACTGTAAACAGAGGTAAGAAAACACTTATTGAGCCATGTAGTAGCACAGGAATTCCACAGTCACTCTTTGGCCATTAAATAACACAACAGACAGTTCTTCATCCAAAGCATTCCAGTAGTCTTTGATTATAGAGCTCTCAAAGTATACAGCACAAGTCTAGAATGAGGATTATCAACCAACCACCCACCCCAAATATGTTCTGTGGGGCGGTATATATACAAAAAATGAGTTACAAAATATCTAGTTGATGAGTTAATAACTCATAACTTCTTTACCAACTCTTGAGGAATAGTAGATGAAAGAGCAAATGATGCAGTAGATATTTAGGGTACTAGCTATCCGTTCTGTCAGAGAATTTAGACTTTTGGGATCAACTGAGTCGGCTGAGGCTGTGCTTTTAATTTGTGTTTTTTGGGCCTGCTGCCCTGGTGCTTCGCTGAGTCACTGCTTTGTTATCCTGCTCTCGGTATGCATACTTGGCCTTTTTATAAAATTGCCGTAGTCATATCTTGACTCCCTCTGCCTGCTGTCTTTTCTTTAGTTCTCTGTTTCCAGCGTTGCCTCTTGCAAATTTTTGGGTTTTGCAGGTAGTCGAGCAAATAGGAAGCTCTCCTTTTTTAGTAATTTTTCTTAGCGCTAATCGCGCATCGAAAACTGCCTCTGTTTCTCGTTTCAGGCATTCTTTGACACAATTCTCGCCCTTTGCGCCTTTTCTGTGATGACGTTAGCATGACGTCATCGGCGGGTCCCGGGTACGGCAGGGTGACATGGCAGTGATGTCAGCAGAGGATAGGTGGCGGATGACATGGCAGTACGGCAGGGTGACGTGGCAGAGGATAGAAGGTGGTTTGCAGTTTTATCAGACCGCCTTCTGTACGGGGGCGATATGTGTCAGAGCCCACCTGATGCAATAAAAGGAAGACACGCGTCCTTTGTACGACGGCAAAACCACCATGCTATCGGACGCTAACTCCCGTGCGTCGGGGGCGCCCCGAAATCCACCTGGGCCGTTGGAGCTGGGAGGGCGGATCGAAGGGCCGACGGAGCATGGAGCTGGCGGCAGGTTAATGTACGGGGGCCCACTATATATTATATTGATTTTTTTTATGTGGCAGGGGGTTCAAACCTTTGGAAAGCGGGTTATATGTGTTATATGTGGTGGAGAGGAGTTTAATGTTTAATAAACATTTTAACACCAAACTTTAAAATATGAACGTGAAGGGTGTAGTAACAAATTTTAATGAACGAAGAGGTGGGCAGCGGTTGTTAGTTTAACCAGAGGTTAAACTAACTCCAGGTTAAGACGTGGAAGGGTTCATAATAGTCCCAGATGGACTATTATTTCCCAAGACTGCATTATAAGGCTATAGTGCCATGGGGTGGGAATATTTATTATTTTTTGGAATTTTATATAGCTTTTTGTAGCAATAGGGATAGGAACATAGGTTAGGGAGCTATATAAATAGAATTAGAAGTTAATATGAGTTTGTGAGGTGAAAGAGTAGGGCAGAGGTTAAGTTTATGGACTGAAACTTAGACATAAGAAGTGAATGGAATGCGGAGAAATGATTTTTACACAAGAAATGTGGCTTCTTTTCATTGAAGAAAGTCAAAGCTTGACTTAGTATTTTACAAAAATGAAGTGATAACAGGACTGGTTGGGCAGATCCCAAGGTCCTCAAGGGGATGTTAGTGAGTGATTTATGGGGGAATAGAAGGGGAATTAGACGTTCTTCCAAAGTTCTTCCATCAAAACACCCCGTTTTGACACTTCTGTCATTGATGAGAGGAGCTCTGATTGACAATACATGAGGTGATCAAAACCTTGCTTCTGCAACCTTAACTACCTACCCAGCCTAATACACCTAACATTTTTTTTATCCTTTTGAATGGGTGCACTTAGACTTGCAGACCCTGATTATCTTCTTTTCTTTTGACTGCCCTCCTATCTAAATGTACCCTTATCTCTTCCAAGGGCCCAGATTAAGCAGTTGGGCTCCTTCATTTCTCTACCTAGCTACTCATCTGCCAAGCTTAAGCTGTTTGGACAGGCACTTTTTCTCTATTCTACAATAGCAATTTAAACATGGCATGGTCCAGATTGCACTGTTGGGCCACCCATCAAGTGTGAAAATAACAATACTTTCACATTGTGGACTTGCAAATAAGGTAGCAGTGGCATTTTGACTGGCCACTTTCCTGGTCTTTCTTTGGGGTTCATTTCTATTATTTTTTCTGACCAATTCATTTTCTTGCCTTCTGATCATTCTTTTAAGGCATACCCTCTTTACATTTTTTAATTTTCTCTGTCTCTTTTGAAATATGGAACCTTTGCAGCATGGAAAGGATGAACATATTTGGCACTTCCCAGTCAATCATGAAAAATGACACCTATTGGTATAGGAACCTAATAGGAGGATAATCCTACAGAGAAGGAAAAAGATGATAGCATGGAGGATATACCTGAAAACAGCAAACTAAAGGAGTATCTTCCAAGCACCATGGAACTTGACAAGGACCATGAGATGACTCCAAGCGAGGTTGGAACGGAGGACCATGATCTACAGGAAATTCTTGAAAGGGAGAATCTCAATCTAGAAAAGTTCCTGGAACAGGGAACCACCGAAGGGGTTGATTCTCTACCACGAGAGGAGTTTGACAGAGTGCAACAGATCTTCCTTTGGATATCTCAAACAAAGGGTTCTAGAATCAAAAGAAACCACGATAGCGAGGAAAAGAGGAAGAAAAAGACAAAATGAGCTGCTGACAGAGTGTGGGAAACTTATGATCAACTCAGGTAAGATGAAAGATCTTACTAGTTACTCATTTACAAATCTTTCTTAATGAAGCTCACGACCTAGAATATTAGGGGTCTAGGAAGTAAAATGAAGCAAAGAAATCTTAGCAATAGAATAAAAGAGGAAAAACCAGATATGGTGTTTATCCAGGAAACAAAATGCTCTATAGATAAAATAAGAGAGATACATAGCAAATGGCTAATCAAGTATGAATATCTAGAAGTTAAAGCAAACAACACAGCAGGAGGGATTCTCACACTTTGGAACCCCCAGAAACTTGAAATCCTAGATGCTGAAGCATCTAGGAACTACCTTTCGATGGTGATCCAACCTTTGGGTGATAAGGAAGTCTATTCGATCACAAATGTCTATGGTCCTCAAAGACTGGAAGACAAACTCAGGCTTCTTATCTCACTGGAGGAGCTAAGAGAAAGACATCCTGTTATGCCCTGGATTATGGGAGGGGACTTTAGTATGATCATATCTCTTTCGGGAAAAAAAAAGGTGGGACCAGAACACTAGGCAAAGACTCCATTGCCTTTCAGAACTTCCTAAATGACATGAAGCTAATGGATATGAAGACTAAAAATGGTACTTTCACCTGGAATAATAAGTGGGGAGGGGCTTCTCAAGTTTCCTCTAAACTAGATAGATTTATAATCTCTTAGGACCTCATTCTCACAGGCCTTGACTTGTCTGCTTTAATCCTCCCTTTTGGAGGCTCAGATGACTGGCCTATCTAATTGGAAGCTTCTTTTATAGGCACTCCGAGAAACATACCTTTTAGGTTTGAAAATGTTTAGCTCACCCACCCTGACTTCATCAGCAATATTGGAAAATGGTGGGTGAAAGATATGCCCATTCAGGGAACTAATATGTTCCTACTGCATCAGAGACTGAAAAACATCAAACTCAGGCTCAAAGATTGGAACAAAAATGAGTTTGGAAATATTTTCAAAGCCAAAAAAGAAGTTGAATAGAGATTACATGGAATTAACCAGATCCTCATCACAGGTGGCTTTACCGAGGAAAGGAAAATACAAGCTGATTCTCTTCAACAGGAATGGGAAGACATATGCCAGCAAGAGGAGATCTTCTGGAGACAAAAATCGAGAGTGCAATGGATTAAGGAAGGGGAAAGAAACATAAAGTTTTTCACAAGTCAACTTTGGATCACAGGGCTCATAACAGGATTTCAAAACTTAGAGATACTCAAGGAAAATAGCTCAGCACCCACAAAGAAATATAATATGCCCTGGTACAAAATTTCCAAAGCATAGCAGAGGAGTCTCTCATAGAAAGATCACAATTTATCAACAACTTCACAAAGTATATTCCAAAGATTAGAACTAGAGAAGACAATTACAATCTTAACAGGCCAGTGACTGAAGAGGAGGTCAACGAAGTCATTAAAGAGATGCAAAATGGGAAAGCTCCAGGCCCGGATAGGTTCAATGTAGACTTCTTCAAAGCATGCTAGGAAATAGTCAAATAAGATATTCTTGATGTGGTGGAGGACTCGAGGAAATCCAAAACTGTTTTGAGGGCGCTTAATGCCTCTTTCATAACTTTGATTCCAAAGCAGGAAAAAGCTATGACACCAGACAGATTCAGACCCATAGCTTTATGCAATGTGGTGTACAAAATTATATCCAAAGTAATTGCAAACAGGCTCAAGCCCCTTCTTCCAACTCTTGTGTCTGAGGAGCAAACTGGATATGTGGAAGGAAGACAAATTCTAAATAACATCATTCAAGCACACGAGGTGGTACATTCTCTCAAGAGCAATAAGCAAGCAGGTATGATCATACAACTTGACCTAGCGAAAGCTTATGATAAGCTAAGCTGGTCGTACATCAGGGAAGTACTAAAAGCGTATGGCTTTGACCACAACTGGATAAGATGGGTAATGGCCCTTGTCACCATAGCTAGTTTTTCAATCCTGCTTAATGGCTCACCGTCCAAAACCTTTAGGCCTTCGAGAGGTCTCAGAAAATGATATCTTCTCTCCCCCTTCCTCTTTATTTTTATGATGGAAGGTTTAGGCAATGTGATTAAATCAGCCAAGGTAGAAGGAAAAATCCAAGGTCTAAAACTCACCCTGAATGGAGATGCCTTGACTCATCAACAATTTGTGGATGACACTATGCTGCAAAGTACACCCATGGTCAAGGAAGCTAAAGCTTTCAAACAAAGCCTAAATGACTTTGCCATGGCTGTTGGTACAGAGATAAGCCTTAACAAATCAAAGAATTTCTTTTTTAATACTGGCATTGCTATTCAGAGAAACCTCACCAGAATACTCGGCTTTCAAAGAGAACAACTACCCTCCAAATATCTTGGAATACCTCTAATGGACAAACCTCTGAGCAAGGAAGTTTGGGAGCCAGTAATCAACAAAATCCAGGACAAAGTCAGGAAATAGACAAGTAGGTCTTTAAATTTAGCAGGACAGCTAGTGCTAACAAAATTTGTCCTACAAACTGTTCCCATCTTCATGTTATCAGCTCTTCCTGCTCCTAAAGGAGTTTTGCAACACATCTGAAATATCCAAAGAGACTTTCTTTGGGGCAAAGGGGAAGAGAAAAAGAAATGGGCTTTGGTCGCATGGGATAAGCTCTGTAAACCTAAGACCCATGGAGGTTTGGGACTTCATGACCCTGAAACCCTAAGCAAAGTTTTGGGGGGGAAATTATGGTGGAGATGGCTAAAGGAATTATTAACCCCCTAGGGCAAGGTCTGGAAACAAAAGTATGCAAATAATTGGAAAGAAAGGGATCACATTCGAATGTATGGGCTCTTCAAGGGCTCCCACATTTGGAACAATGCATGGGAGAATAGAGCAATTGTTCAGAAGCATAGTTTCTGGGAGATCAGAGATGGAAACCTGGCTTGGTTTTGGGAGGAAAACTGGCAGTAGGAACCTAACCTGTTAAGAGAAGAACTAGCCAATCTCAAGAATGACACTGATAGTAAAGGTCTACTTAGGGTAAGTGATTTTTGGGATCAGGCGAGGAACAAGGGAAAATGGAGAATATGGAATAGTGAAGAGACCCCTTTGAAGGCCTAGGCAGAAGCTCTTGCAGTGATCCTGGAACAGAGAAAAAATTTGACATCAACATCATCTGACCAACTGAGATGGGGAAGAAACAACAAAGGAAACTTCAACCTCAAAGAAGCCAAGAGAATGGCCCTAGGGCTCAACTTTCCAAACCCTGATAAGGTATGGAAGGAACTATGGCAGAACCCGCACTGGATGAAAATAAAACTGTTCATGTGGCTGGTGCAACATAAAAAAATCCTGACTTGGGAAAACCTTCAGAAAATAGGTGTAGCTAGTCCATCTAGATGCCATTTGTGTGAATTACAAGAAGAAACAATGGAACACCTACTCAACCTCTACCCATTCACTTCTTCCTTGTGGAATTGGGTGGCTTCAATCTTCAGAAAAATGGATAGGGACAATTTCAGTATCACTGACACTTTGAAGAATTGGAGGAAAAACTTCTCAGAAAATGAAATAATCAACAAAACTTGGACTCTAGTTCCAAGCTTTTTAATCTGGGGTGTCTGGAAAGAACGCAACAATAGGATTTTCAAGAACAGAATTGGCTCATCCCAGAGAATCATAGCTCAGATCATTAGACAGCTCAAAGAGACTGTGGGAACCCTTCTAAAGAAACCCCCCGAGAACCCACCTCAAGACCAGGATGCACAAATATTATTGCATTTGGGTCTCTAGTTACCTTTCCCCTGGGGCATAAGCAAGATTATAAGTCATACACTAGTGGATAAGGACTTCTGGCAACCTCCTCCTCATGGTTTTTTGAAATTTAATATAGATTGAGCCTCTAAAGGAAACCCTGGGGCAATTGGTTATGGCGTAGTCATAAGAGATGAGCAGGGATACATAAAAGTCATATTTCATAGTCATTTGGGGAATGCCACTAATAATATGGCAGAACTCATGGCCTTAGAGCAATGCCTAGAAATCTTGATGGAAGCAAATTTACATAATGCCATCATTAAAGCTAACTCTGAACTGATAATTAATTCGGTCAAGAAGATATGCAACGGAACAGCACCAGAAAGAGTGTCAAAACACTGGAGGTTATTGCAGGTCTATCAACGCATACAATCCCACCTGAGAACCCTCAATTTTGTTCATGTGCGCAGAACAGCTAACAGGTTAGTGGATCGTCTGGAAAATGAAGGAGTACTCTGTTCGAAAAGAAATAGAAGATATGCCTGGATGATGATACCATCAGGGAAATTGCGTGAGGACTGTCACAAATAGGCTATCGAAGACAAGGAGCACTTTCAAAGTATGAGAAATAAGTGGAGAGAAGACCAATGGAAACAGAAGGAAGTGGACCAATCATAGGGAAGAAGCAAGTGATAAACTGCGGGCAGGTTGGCAAGCGGCTAACCAAAGATTGCCCTGAACTCCATCATCCTATGGATTTCGGGTGGAAAAATGCATGTAGATTAATTTTTCAAACGAACCCGAAATTTTATAGAGCGATGGCCTATTTACTCTTCGGTTCCGTAATAAACGGTAAAGAGTGGGCAAGTTGATGAGATCTCTTAAGGAATCCTTCATCCCATGGATTTCGGGCAGAAAACTACACGAAAGATAATTCTCAAAACGAACCCGAAAAATTATTGTGCAGTGGCTTATTTACTCTTCGGGTCCGTAAGACAAGTTAAAGCATGGGAAAGTTGGCATGATCGATTTTGAACTCCTCCATCCTATAGATTTCGGGTAGAGAAACTGCATGACTATTAATTCTTCAATCGGACCCAAAAAAGTTTAGTGCGGCGGCTTATGTTTCTCTTCAGGTCCATAAGTAAGAAAAAGTGTGGGCAAGGTGTTGACCCGAAATCAACTCATGACCGTTGGTTCAATGAGGGTTGGATTGCATGGTCATCGGGTTTGAAAGTTAATCGAAGGTTAAGGATGGTGCTTGGGTTTTATGGGCCTTCAGATCTGTGGGCCCCGTCATCAAGGGCTTCTGGTTATTTGTTGCTCGAGAGTTGAGTCTTTCAACTTCTCCTTCCTGTTCATTTAGCAGGTTTCCAGTTCGCTAGTCTCCAGAGCGATGCCCTGAGGGCGGACAGTTCTTGGGTGTTATTTTGGTTTCATTGCACCCTTTGTTGGGCAAAATGTTTTGTCATCATTTTTTCTTTTGTAGTCTTGTTGGAATTAGGTTCGGGGTTCTGCCATCCCAGATGTCTATTGAAGTTTCATAGAGCTGGTGTTGCCATGCTTGGCTCCGTTAAAGAAGTGTACAATATGTAAATTTTTTTAGACTAATGGAAGGTTCCACTCTTACTTAATAAAAAAAAGAAAATCATTTGAGTGACATGATTGCAGAAGGATCAACCTAAAAACTAGCATGCTGGAAGGAAGATCAAAATTCTAATAAAAAGGGAATGATTACTTGATTTTTAGATATGTTGGTTGCCACCAAGAAGAAGCAGGTTCACGAAACCGAGCACTTACCCAAGTTTGGGGTAACTAGCATGGACATTTTTATCCAAGTAAATGCTTACTTCCCGCTGCAGTTATTTTTTCCTACACCAATGCAGGTAGATTTCAAGGTAAAAATATTGTCTTTCTTCTATTTCCCATTTCAAAAATTCCCACTAAGTTTCTTTTCTAAATTCCCCATGAATTACCTTCCTTTTCTTCCAAGAAACTACCCTTACCCGATTTCGTAGAATCCCTCTTTTCCCTTGTTTTTTTCCCACATCCCATTTCATTTATCCCTCTTGGTGATATTGTTTCTGAAATCCCTGTTGTAATATTCCTTCCCATTCTAAAATTTTTACCCCCTTTCCCACTTCTTTATTCCCTCATAAGTTGATTGCAGAATTTGATGCAGTCATTCAAAAGGCATGTCAAGAAGCACCAAAGGATGGTGAATAATTTTTTCTTGTTTAATGAGGAAAAAAAAAATTTTAAGTCCAACTACAAAAGTATGTCCTGTTAGATTCTTGTTTGGTAAAAGTCTTTGGTACAAGCACAGCAGTACAAGCAAGTCTGATGCAAAAATACAATTGATTGTGAAAGCAATTTACACAGTCCTAAAAAGTTTTATCAAAAATTTATGGGCCTGTATTTTTCTGCCCATGTGTTGATATGTTCACTCATTCCATGTTTTAATTGATGCTTTGTTTCATTAATTACTAATCTAGGAACAAATCTTTAAAGTGCAAGATGTGTAAGGTTGAAATCTAATCTCTTTTTTAATAAATGCTGAAATATGTCTGATTGAATTATGATGCTCACTACGGAAGGGTACTCTTGTCCGATAACCTGCACTCCCCCTCCTTGCAATTACTCCGCATTACCTAACCATCATTAACCTACCCGTAATCTGATCATTCTAGTCGTTGTATTATCACCGCCTATACTACCATTGCATCCAATCACCACGATTCACCTATAACAAGATAACATGAATCTACAACCGATGTGGAGGGGATTGTTCCCTCATAGTTGGGTGAGTGGGTCTAAAAAGACAGAGGGTGAGGAACCTCTGGCATAAAATTCTCGGTGAACGTTGGAGTTACCCTAAAATTCTTTCAAGGGTGTGATCAATGAAGTGGAGGAGGTTTGAAATGGCACCTGTGAGGAGTGAACCACTGTAGCTACAGGATATTGAACAAACCACTGAGTACAAGAACAGTCTTTCACTTTTGCAAGAATCGGGGTTCTTGCCATTCCTCCAAAAATTTGACGGGTTCGACATGGTCATAGAGCTAGAATTTGCAAAGACGTTCAAAGAAGGCCAAGTCAGGGTCGGGTCCTTAAAGTTTAAAATTACTGAAGAGTTCATTTCACAAGCCACAGGCCTACCACTTATAGGGGATCGCTACTTTAAAAAGGAGTGGTTGGCGAAGAAGCGTTGGCACCGATTCATGGTCGATAAGAAGATTAAGGTCGACTGGAAAAAAGGACTTCCACAGACCGCCATGGTCGGGAAATGGCGAGATTTACTGTTTATATTACAGAAGTTTGTCACAGGCGAAGGACGCTATACCCTAGTGTTCGTATACCACCTTCGATTGTTGTCACATTTCGAGGTAGGGAAACTGATTAATTTCCCTCACTTCTTGCTCAGGAGCCTTGAAAAGATGGCGAAAAATGTGCAGAGCAAAAGTGCAAGCCAGGTTGCAAACAAACTCTGCCATCATGGACTCATTACGATGCTAGTCAAGAATAAATTAAAAAAAGGGAATAGCGTGGGAGGCATTTCTGAAATAATTCCGAGCGAGGGGTGCAGAAGAGCCTGCTAGCACAAGTGTAAGTAAGAAGAGAAAGGCAGAGACATTGTCTCCTGCCAAGCGGCGAAGTAAAGGCTCACTAGTGCAAGCAGAGAAGATGTCTGTTGAAAACACTCCACCTACAGCAAAGAAAAGTAAAATTTGGACCTCAGCGATGAGGAAATTTGTCAGCCAAGGATTGAACCAGTCAAGTTCTCCCATTGTAATTGATGAGTCACTCCAAGTCTCCCCCACAATTCATAATCTCTCGGTGCTCGCAAACGTAGTGGCACACACTGTGGAGAATGAGGAGAATGCAGAAGATGACATTCCATTGTCAATGTTTGTCAGCAGGCTAAGGAGTAGAAAAACAACGTTAACACCGAACACCGGTGAAGTCCAAGCAGACGAGGACTGTTTTAGGGAAAACTAGTGTCGATTCGAACTACTAGTCCCACTAAGACGGGTAGCTATCTTAGAAACAAAAAATGAAAGATTTTCAAGAATTCCTTTAAGTGTGATAGATGGAAGAGAAGAAAAGAGGACCAACCTGGATCTTATGCTTTTATCCTAGCTTGATTTCTCCTTTCCTTGATAGAATTTGCCACTCCTCTCCTACTTGTCTCACTTCAAAGAGTACCTATAGAGTCAAAGTAACAGCAAACTATCAAAGCATCTCTATCTAAAACATCATAAACAATGCGGAATCAGAAACACATTGACCATACAATTGCATTCATAAATGATAAGATTCACAAATACAAGATCATATGGAGGAAAACTCAAAGAACTTTATTAATAGTAATGTAAGAGAGGATTACAACCCAGTTTTTTGATCCAGCATCATCCTCCCAGTTGTAGAAGCCCTCTTCACTTAATGAACAAGAAAATCACCCAACAATGTAATGTCTCTTCTCACCAACAAACCAACAGCACTTCCTTACAAAATACAAAATTCCAGCCTCTAGATCTCTCAAATGAGGGATCCATTTATAGATGTCTTGCAAGGGTGTGAGTCAGCTCTGGGTTTTTTATTAGTGTCATTCCACTGATAGTTCTTGGCTCCACTTGGAGATTTCATTGATCTCTTACTCATCCCTAGGAAAATTCAGAGAGGCAAGTGTCACAGGAGAAGTTTCTGGAAGATTCCATGATCATCCACCTTGCAAACTATCTCTACCATTTGTCTATTCTCTCTCATTGCACCCCATAGAAGGCCATTTCAATATGCATCGCACCTGGCCAGTTAGGCAATTAGTATGCATCACACCTTGCCCATGGAGCAGTCTGTATGGTCCAGTTTTGACCAGTTCTGAGTAGTTTTTCAGGTGGAGCTTCTAGGAAATGATGTAATCAGTTGACCATGATCCTTTAGGGTATGAAACAACACTTTTAGGGACTTAAGGAGCCCTTAATTTATGGACATATGAGTTTGGGGTTGCAGTGCCCAAATATTTATGTAATAGTTTCCCCCTAAATCATGAGGTCGTAAGTCTTCTGATGTTGGGTGAAATGCTTTTTTCATGAGGATCCGAGGTATTCAAACTGGAAGGTGACATGTATAAGATATAATATAATACATCATCATCATATTATTTTCATGATCTAGCTGAGGTGGGAATTCCCATGCTCAGCTTTATAAATTCATTTTCATGTACATACGACAGACAATCGTCTGTTGTTGCGAACTGGTGATTCTTCGCATGAAGAGTCATCTTCCCTGGCTTAGATGACTATATCTGCAGCTTCTATGTACAATTGATGTCTTTATTTTCCTAAATTTATCGTAGCCTGGATGGATGAAACTAGATCTGGGGTCTTCAAAACTCATCCAATCTTTGCCCGATGTACAATTTGATCCATGTGAAAAGATGTTCTGAAGTCGAACATGGAAAGACATCGCCTGATTACCAGCCAATGATGTAAGATGTTAACAGACGCGAGAGGAGTCACCGATAATGATGATGACCCTCAAGGTACTACAGTACAATTCACGTGGTGTGAATATACAAGCTGATGTCGAACACCACGCAAAGTCTTTCGGTCGAAGGCCATTGATGTAAACCTGTCGCTGAAAGTGAGAAACTTGCCATTGAGGCATGCAAGCTTCAAAGTACTGGAAGGGTTGTTTCTAAGTCAACTTCTTGGATAATGTTTTGATGTCGACAAGAAGTGACCTGTCGTAGGAGGGCCTTGATGTATCCCACATCTACGATGCGAAACGGAGCAAATGATTTTTGTGGAGGTGAAAACAATCTGATGATATGAGGTTCAGGAATGGCAGCCATGAAAAATGAAGAGTGGATGTAATGCAATGGATAAGGCATTTGTTGGATCGTGAATTCTCTGAATAACTTCTCTTGAACATATTGGTGACACTGATATGGACTGGTAGCATTAACCCCATGGATGGCACGGTGGACCAATGGTGACGGTGAACGGAAAATCCCAACCCAACTCAATCACGGTGATGGAGTGAAAGTGTCATGTTCAAGAGCGACTTGCTACCAATAAAGTTCTTCGAGTTTTCTTCCCATTTTTCCCCAGTCATTACTGACCAGTACCTCTTTATTTTTGACAAGCTTGAGGAAGATAACATATGCTTGGTCTATAATTTTCCCTTCGGGCAAACCTGTTGCTTTGTGTTTAGCGAGCCTAGCGTCGGTGAGACTCATTCTTGTCTCGGTGGACAAGTTTGTCGCTATTTGTTTTAACGAGTTTAACAACAAAGATAACTCGGTCCTTTTCATGTTTAGAGAGTTTGAAAAGGGATGAAAAGGAGACTCCAATAGTCCTTTTTCATGGCATAATCCCTTAAGTCCGAAAAAGTGTAAAATAATACGAAAGGGATGACTTTTCGATAGTTTTAACGATCCAAAAAAGACAAGCGCTCGATCTTTTTGCTTAATAATCCCTCAAGTCCAAAAATATTAAAATATATGAGAGGGATGGTGTTCCCCTTACTTTAATGAGCTGGGAAGGCCAATAGCTCGACAATCTTTTTATATTTAATGAGTCTAAAAAGAGTTTAAAAGAGACTCGTTTTTTAGGAACGAGTGGTATTTCTGGGTAGCAGCTGGTTCCAGGTAAGTTTGGAACTTCTCAAAACATGGCAGTGTGAAGAAGGTGGCAATCAAAATCACTCATCGCAGATGTTCCTTAAAAGGGTAAACAATCAAGTGGAAGCATATGGTCGGCTGAATGAAATGGAGGTGACGAAAGGAACACAACCAAAGTTCAAAAGGGCAGATAGCAAAGAAATCACAAAGGTTATTTACCAAAGGCAGGTTTATTTTTTAATGAGCTTGAACCTTGTGCCAACATGTGCTCAGTGCAGGTTGATTTTTTAATGAGCTTGAACCTTGCGGGAACATTGCTCTTGATATTGGTCAATGATATTCAGTTTACCATTTAACACATTAGATTCTTTCTTCGGTCGTTCAACCTGCTCAATTGCTCCATCAAATTGATTAGAAATACACATATATATGCCTGAAAAATGAATTAAAAACTAACATTTTACTTGAAGTATGTGAATAGTAACATAAAAAGTAGTTTTACCTCTCATTTTTACCATTTCATTTCAAATTTGGGATTTGGAGCTCTGGAGTGGTTTTCCGCCTCAAACTTCATCAGCTGATTTTGGGAGATCTGGTGGACTATTCTCTGCCCCGTCGGGACTAGGTAGAAGCTAACCTTGAGCTCTTCATTTTCATTCCATCTTTTTTTGACTTTGAGCAAGTTTTCCTTTCCTTCTGAGCCCCTAGGGTTTGAAGAAATTTTTCTCCCATCATCGCACCTTCCCTATATTGAAAAGTGCGATGCATACTAAGTTGTTCATTCGCCAATCAGTATGCATCTCACCTAGTACAAAGGCAGGATGCGATGGGCGCAGGAGGGAAACTTTGCACAACAATTTCTCAAGAAATTTTTTCCTGTTTTTTTTCTCAAATTTGGATCCTAATTCATCTTTTGTCTGTGACTTAGATATTTGTTGGATCAAGATGGTCATCACATGGTGTGAACGTGAGCATGAAGAAGAAGACATGATTGCCTTACATGATCAGGGTACTATTACTGCATTGCGAAACTGTGGTTTGCTCAAATTCTTCCGTATATCTAGCATGAGGCAACAAATCAGTTTGTTGCAGTATTTCCTCGATGCATGGGATCTGATCAACCAGGTATTCTAGGTTAGAGGTAAATCTATCCCACTGACAGTCGAGGACATCTACTTTTTGACGGGGTTATCGAGGCATGGTGCCCCTCTTTCACTGTCGGGATCCGCCCGTGGGGGCGAATCAGTGAGAGATTATATCCGTCAACTTTGTAGAGATGGATCTCAGCCTAGTAGAGATGGAAAGATCAATATCCGGGATGTCACTGATCAGCCTCTAAGGACCATTTTATTCACCTTTGCTAGATTGGCTGGTAGTGCAGCTCTTCATTTGGCGAACAGATCTTATGTGCAGTATGCTTTAGAATGCCTAGAACCAAAGGTATTCAACTGGTGTGAGGCAGTACTTCCGATGATAAAAGAACAGCTCTCTAAGGTAAAGAATGGAAGATCCAAGAACTTTGGGTACGGTTCCATTTTGACTGCTTTTTCCTTAGAGAGGATCCCACTGATGCAGCCACAGCATATTTCACTAGGATTGCTAGCACCGAGGGAACCCAGGATGTAGAGATGGGTTGATCTCATGGCTAGACATGCTGGTCAGCCACAGATTACTTTCTCTGATGCCTTCTTTGAGTGGTTCAACCATCAGGAGATGGTCTTCTCAGAGTATCCATATGTTGGGATGGACTTCCGAGGTGACCCAGATTTGGCATTGCCGGCTGGCGAGCAGTGGGGTGTGATAGGTAAAGATTTTGACCATATCTTTGTTTATCAGTTTTATAATATTTTTGTGATTTATCAAGACTAATTGAACTCATGTACTTGTGTAGATGTTGGGCCAGTGCGACCAGCGGCACGCCCAAGGGCAGCAGCTGGCATTCCAGCAAGAGAGGCTGTAGGGAGGGCTGTCCTTCGTGATCTGGACATAGCAGAGACCCTGGAAATATTGCAGGATCAGATCAAGGGTCTTACCCTTGGTATTCAGGATGTGAGGACTGACGAGTTACCTCTGAGGCTATAGCGCCATACTACTAGCGTTCCAAGTCGATGGACTAGGCTCCTGTGTATGATCGCACAGGCGGTGACATGTTATCACCAGCATCATTAGCATAGGATGCTTTCCTGCATTTACTTTTGAGTTTCTTGTTCACGTGACCGATTTCGTCTTGTACACAAAACATTATGTGAAACTACAAACAGTTATATATTTTTTATTTTCAGAGTTTATTTTGGTTAAGTTATGTGATCTAGATGCAAATTTTGACGTAAATGCTTTTCTTTACAAATGTTGCAAATGTCTGTCTAACACATAATTCACTAATGAATTAGTTAAAGTGTTTAAGTTTCTGGAAATGTGTTGATATTGAATGGAATCAAACTGCCTTTCCAAAATCTTGACTCTTAAGAACATATGATAGATAGTTGGGTTCCAAACTGAATAGACGCCAGTAAGATATAGAATGACAAGTTACGAATCTAGCCTGACAATAAGTCGGCGTATGCCATGTGAGATGGCATCGAAGAGAAGCTCTATCAACGCATTGTACTCAGTGATGTTGTTCATTGATTGACCAATACATATCCCTCTGAAACTCACTAACTCGCCACTTGGATCAAAGATGGCCCAGGCTACAGAAGATAGGTTTTGTGTTCTACAAATAGCTGCGTTGGCGTACCCAAAGAATGTTTCCAAAAAGTCCGACATCTGCAATAAATGCAAAGTGGATTATTTAACCAAAATGACAACTCTTGACGAAAAAAATGAAACAAAAGCATATAAAGGGATTACTACACTTGATCAAGCATAGTATCTCTTAAGATACAACCCGTTTCGGGGTTGCGACAGTGGAATTCCATCATAATCTACCAACTCATAGGCTCCTTTTGCTAATACCCATTTAACAATGTAGGGGCCCATCCATAATGATTGGAACTTACCTGCTCCCAATTTATCAGAGTCCTGATCATAGAGTAAGACTAGGTCACCTTCTGAGAAGACACGAGGCTTGAATTTTTGTCAAATTGTGCTTTGACATGTTTCTTATGTGCTTCGTTAGCTAGTGTAGCGTCATGACGGGTTTCATCCAAGCAGATTAGTTCCAAGAAACGAGCCTCTTCCTCTGAAGTTTCAGGAAGTAGATCGATTGCGAGCTTTAGAGATGAAATCTCACACTAAATTGGTAAGACAACTTCCAGGCCATACACCAACTGAAAAGGCGTAAATCCGATCGCATTTCTCACCAAGGTTCTATATGCCCATAGAGCTGAGTACAAGATTAAATGCCAATCTCGTTTGTGGGCTCCAATCATTCTCTGCAGCATGCACTTGAGGACTTTGTTGATCGCTTCAACCTGTCCGTTAGCCTGTGGATAATATGGAGTAGAACTATCATGGGACAATCCTAATTTGGTAGTCAATTCAACCATCATGTGATTGTGAAAATGCGATCCATGATCTGTGACTATAGCCTGTGGAACACCGAACCTAGAGACTACATGATTGAAAAAGAAAAGAGCAGTCGTTTCGCCGCTGTTGTTTAATGTAGGCATCGCCTCGGCCCATTTTGTAAAATAGTTGACAGCGACTATGATATACCCATGCCCCCCAGCCGAGGTGGGGTTACATGTCATGAAATCTATGCCCCATTTGGTGAATGGCCCAACAGCAACTACTAGATGCAGTGGTGCAGGTGGTAATCTAGTTTTGCGATCAAAAATTTGACAAGCATGGCAACTTCTTACTGTTATTATGCAATCTTTGAAGATAGTAGGCTAGAAGTAACCAGCTTGCAAGATTTTTTGTGCAGTAGCATAACCAGATAGATGCCCCCCACATGCGCCTGAATGACAGTCATTCAAGACTTTTTCGACCTCCTCATGCATGAGGCACCTTCGCAGAATTGTATCGACACCACGATGGTAAAGTGTATCACTGACGATCATGTAGTCTTTTGCTTGGTATCAAGTACGTCGTTGTTCTGAGCGAGAGGTGTTAGGCCTAAAGGTTTGGGTTTAGAGATAGATTAGAATATCTCCGTACCATGGGTTGCTTGATGATATCAGAAACAATGTGTCATCCACGATCGATGCTTTAGATGTTAAATCATTGGACAACGATGGGAGGTCACAAAGTAACTCTACAAACACTAGAGATTTCTTTGATTTGGATTTGGTGAATTCCAGATCAAACTCTTACAAAAGAGCTATCCATTTTGAATACTTTCCCCCTAGCAATTGACACGAGAGGATGTAGGTCATAGGGTTGCAATCTGACAAGATGGTAGTTTTGCGAAAGAGTATATAGTGTCGAAATCTCTGTACTGCTTGAACAGCTGCCAAGGCCAGCTTTTCAACATAGAAGTACTTGCTTTTTGTATCATTTAAGTTGTGACTTAAATAATACATAGGATGTTCTATTCCATTGTCTTCTTGTACTAAAACCATTACGATGGTTGTATCTGTGGCAGCGAGATACAGGTTAAAGTCTTTTTGATAATCAGGAGCATACATTAATGATGCTTTTACTAGGGAACTTTTCAAAGCATCAAAGGAAGCTTGCGCAACCTGATCCTAGTTGAAGGGTACTTCTTTTTTCAAAAGACGTGTATAACCTTTAGCAAGTTTGACGTAATTTGGAATGAACCTCCTTAGAAAGTTTTCTTTCCCTTGGAGTTTCTGAATCTGAAGCAAATTTGAAGGTGGAGGCATGTCAATGATTGCCTGAACCTTACATGGGTCAAGTCGAATTCCGTCCTTAGAAACTATGAAACCAAGTAACCGACCAAAACCAACACAAAACACACACTTGTGTGGATTGAGTCATATCTTGTAGTGTCAGCAATGTAGAAATATAGCTCTCAAATGTTGTGGATGATCAGTCCGCTTTTGCAAATGAGCCGGTAAATCGTCGAGATATGGTTGAACGATGTGTTTGATGTCATGGAAGGCGTAGTTCATTTCCCTCTGAAATGTTGCCCCTACGTTCTTCAAACCGAAAGGTAGTTTGCAGTACGCGAATGTGCCCCATGGACATATAAATGCAGTCTTCGACTGGTCTTGTGGGTAGATATTGATTTGATTGTATCCAGAAAATCCATCCATAAATGAAAAGACTTCGCATCCAGCACAGTCAGCAATTATCTAGTTGATGAAGGGTGTAGGGTAGTTGTCTTTTGGACAAGCTTGATTTAAATCCCTGTAATCGACACACACTCTAATTGTTCCTTGCTTTTTCATCACAGGAACAATATTCGATACCCAATCAGTGAGAGGAACGGGGTAAATGAAACTAGCATGTAAATTTTTTTCAACTTCTGCCTTAATGCCAGCGGCTTTCTTCGGGTGAACCAGTCGAATTCGTTGTCGTACTGGTTTGACATCTGGATACATCTTGATTTCATGTTTGACGATGCTCGAGTCAATGCCTGGAATTTCTTCGTATGACCAAGCAAAGACATCTCTGAATTCGCGAAAGAGAGTGCAGTATATTTCCAGTTTTGAAGGAGAACAAGATTTGCCAACATGTATATTCTCTACAACATCTGGTTTGGTCGAGATATTAATGGCAATAGTTTCTTCAATATTGGACAGATTTCTCTCTGAATCCACCGTATTTATAGTATTTGATAGAAAATCAAAAATTAAAGGATGATTAAGGTCGTTAGAGTAATCCTCGTTGTTATCTTGAGGTCGAGAACGATGGTGGTGATCTTCCCATGGTGTTTCTCCTATCATCATTGATTGAATGATTCCTTCGTCTGTAGAATGTACATGCGACCAAGGATCAGAAGAGGTACCATACTCTAGAGACCTATCTATCCAAACGCTTGCCGAGCATTGATTTGGGTTTGCCACCCATGCCCAGAATATTGATTGCTACAATAATTCTATGGGGCTTGGGGGCAACACCTGGCGATGATCCATGCTAACAAAATGTTCAAAATTATTCTTAATCTTTAACGATGTAGAAGATATCATGTGACAGGTTTCCACTGTGGCCACTTCTGCCAGATTACTCGGAGGCGGAAGGGCAAAAGTACCCATTAAGGAAGGGTCTTTTAGGAGACCTACTCCGATATTTTGAAGTGATTGAGAGCTTCCATGGATCAAAGGAATGCTTCCGGTAACTTGAGAACTGTTGGGGAGGAAGGTTAGTTGGTCAATGATTGTGATTCTACCTTGAAAGGGGAATGGAATCTTTCTAAAATATGTTGACACAACAGCAGCCATAGTATAAATCCAGGGCCTACCTAGTAGAATGTTGTAGTCAAGGTTTCCATCAATAACCTCGACTTCAATTTCTGTTGTCTTGCCCCCCAGTTCGATTTGCAAGTTACTTAATATCCCATATGGCGTGTATGTTCTTCCATCGAATGCTTTTAATGTCATTTATGATCGTGACAAGGCTGGAGAGCCTAAATTTTTCCAACAACTCATTGACATAATACAAGCAGATGCCCCCTCATCAATGATTGTTCGATGAATAGTTTTGTTGAGGGCTTTCACCTGTATGAGGAAAGCGAGTTGTGCTGGTAACTAAGGTTCGTATCCTTTGTGATTAAAGGCCACTAGATTGGAATCTGAATCCCACTTATTGCTGATAACAAAGCCTTTTTTGGGATGGGCAATTCTGTAGCACTTCAAGTGTCTACATGGGGAATGGCGATTGGGCCAGATCCTCCACTATATTATAATTATGTGTTGCTCGAGCACGAGGATTAAATGTCGATTTATGTACTACTCCCTTAGGTGGTTTTATTGTTAATTCAGGAATGATTAGTGGAACAACTTCTGATGAAGTTTTTGTCGAACTGCTTGGTTGATCTGTAGCCTTGCCGTCTGACGAATGTGGATTTCCATAATCTTTATTCCTTGTAGATATCAAAGCGTCATTTTTCTGTTTTGAGATGGATAGCATAAGCACTTGGGATGGGGAAGCATGATCACTAGAAACCAAGTTAGTTTCTGGATTTGGAAACGGATCAGTCAATACCGCTGAGGTATTTGAATTATTTTTGAAAAACTTCTTGACTTTAGCTTGATGTGGACAATATTTTGTGTAATTGTTCTCATCGCATATGAAACATGGCCGATTAGGTTTCTTCTTTCCAACAGGGTTTCCAGAAGTTTTTTCAGGAGTCAATTCCTCTTGTTTCTTCTTTTTGTTTGTCCCTTTCTTCTTTCCCCCTTGTTGCTTAGGATTTTTGCCTTTGTCGGTCGACACAGCATTGACCTCTGAGGCGAGAGGTTCTTCATCTGCTTTTTGACTAGAAACCTTACAGGCTTTCTTAGATGTAGCCTTTGCAGTTTTCGTGCTTGTCATACCTATCACGCCATCGCCAGCATGAGAGTCTTTGTTTGATTTAGGAGGGGGAAGAATGGAAAATTCTGGTCTAGGAGCGTTAGGAATTTTGTCGTAGAGCATGCCAGACTGAGCATAGATCAAGTCTAAATATTGCACACGAGCAATGACTTGCTCTTCAGTCACAACTCCTCCCTTAGCCACATCCTCTGTAATAGAGGGTAGCAATGACTTTATAAACCATTCAGCTAAAAGCTTATTAGGGACGTACATCTTCACCAATCTTTGACGACGCCGCCACTCATGAATATGGTCAAATATGTGAGTGGCTATCGCCTGCTTAAAGTTGGTAAGGAGTTCTGTTCCTGTTTTGTACCTTATGGGTAACAGAAAATGGGTTAAAAAGGTAGTGGCAAGGGTGCTAAAGTTATCAAACGAAGCTCTGGGAAATTCTATATACCATTTAGCTACCAGACCAGTTAGCATTCGTTGAAAAAGGAGAAGCCTAATCGAATCACCATTCAGGGTGTTGGATGAACACCACAAATGGAATGTCATCACATGATTCGACGGGTCTCCACCTGGATTTCCATTGAATTTAGGAATGTTAGAGGGAAGTTTATGAGGAATCGCAGGCCACCAAGGGGTGTAAGCAATCGGATCATTCGTCAGCCGGTTTAGATCTAGTAATTCTAGAGTTGCTACAAAGGGCAATTGTTGATTCAGGTTAGGCGAAGCATACCCAGGATAAGATGGAATCACCTGAGCAATAGGTCTTTTCATACCAGCATAATGTATTTGATGTTGGTAACTTTGATAAGGTTGATGGGCATAACCATTATAATATTGTTGTTGATAACTGCTTTGGAAATGCGCTTGCCCGTTATTTACAAAGCCTTGTTGCTCAGGTCCTTGGTATGACTACTGGAATTGCGGTTGTTGGTATTGCACCAGCCATGGTTTTTGGACCATTTGCTGTTGTCCAATACTGGATGATTGACCAAGATGCACAGTGATAGTACCTGTTTGAGCTTGGAATGCCGAAAGAGGGAAGAATCAACGAAGAGAAACCAAATCCGAAGAGAAAGACTAGGAAAAGAACTGACAAGACAGAAACCTCCTTCTCAATATGCTGGAAGGTGCGAATCAATGAGCAGATTTGATCGTATCAGCCCGAACCTTCTTTCAATAATTCATCTTTATGGTGCTTCCATCATCAATTGAATTGAGAAAATAGAAGAACTATTCTTGTTAGAAAGAATGGTGGAAGATTCTTTGGGAACACATTCACAATCTCTTCGTATAGAGATTCACAAAGAAACGATCCAATTGGTCACCCCCCACCCAATAAGTCAAATGAACCCGCTTGCTTGACGTTAGGAGGGCAAGGAATGATGATGAAACCTGGCCCAGTGACCTGAAGCTCACGTGCAAGCAGTAGTGATGAAGCTAACCTCAGCCGATGGTGCTTTCATTCCAGCTCCTGCTACCTTCTAAGGGCTATTGGTCCTACTGTTGGATCTGGTTCGTCTACTGCTGGGTCTACTACTATTGCTGATACTAGTGCAGGTGGTGGGTCAACTGTATCAAATGCTTCTACTGTCTCTGCTACTACCTTTTCTTCTGGATCCGTATCTGTCACTGTACGAAGGGAAGCTATGACAGGAAGGGCGTAGACGGGCTTAAGTAGGGGGTGTGTGTCTGAAGGTCCCTCTCATTGGAAGGCAAAAAAGAGGGCTCATTGAGCCTTGTAAGGGAGGGATGAAAATCCTTCCCTGATTACAGGAAAGTGCCCTCACCATATGGATAGATATAGAATAGGTAGATATAAAGTGATTAAGTATATAACATAATTTCACGATTCACTCGAAATCAATTAATGTGAAATAGATTCCATCCTTTTCCTATCCTATAACCTCAGTGTGAATAAAAAGGTAGATCGGGACAATGTATGCCAAAGGGAATTCAAATAAAAATACATAAAATAGATAGAGAACCCTTCAATATCTAGATAATAAAATTTGATACTGGAGAGAAATAAATGGACTAATCCATGTAATGCATTTAATCAAACTGATTGGGGAGGGAATGAAGATATGGTAATAGAGGTTAAATTTTTGATAGCTTTTTTTCTTGCTTTTACAGCAGGTATTCTAGCTATCAAATTAGGTCAAGCACTGTATGACTGATTTTTTCTACTTTTCTTGGCCTGGGTTATACCCCACTTCAAAAGAGAGGGATGGGTGCAAATATTATATACGTAATTACTTAATCGAAGAATTGATTGATGGATTGAGCGAGCATGTATTGATGGATTGAGTGAGAAATTGATTGAGGAAAGCATTGATGAAGCCATTGAGTCAGTCAGCCCAGCCTTAATTGATTGATTGAGTGATTGATCTAGCAACAGCTATTGATGAAGCGATTGAGTCAGCCCAGCCTTAGATTGATGTGAACTGAGAAAGCCATTGAGTCAGAACCAGCTAGATGATAATGCCAGTGATTGATGGAATGATTGATTGAGGGAGTAAGCCCAGCCAGATGGAGATTGAGAAAGCCGGTAAGACAGCCAGAATTGGTTGATTGATGAGCCAGTGAGTGATTGAGTAAGCCAGCCTTCATCGAGTAACCTCCCCCCACCCCCTCGGTCTTTGATCGATTTCGAATGCCAATAAATCATGTGATTGATTCAGTCAGCCAGATGATATTGATAGAGTGAAGGTCGAGTACAATGAATTCCCTCCCCCTTGTTCAGAGGCAGTTTGAAAGCACGGAGTTGCTTGGGATTGCACCAATGCTCGGAATGAATGCAGCAGGAGCAAGATCTGATGATGGATATGCCTATTCTGTTGCTGGAATAGGTGCTGGATAAATGGAACTGTATAAACTTACTTGGCTAGTGCTGCTTCTACCCATGCTGCTGGTAGATATACTGGTTCTGCTCGAGCAACTAACTGGAACTGGATCTACTACGGTGCAAGGCCAATCATTTCGTAAACATTCATTCGTAGACATTGATCTATAAATTCGGAATTTGCATAATTACGTATATTAAGCTTTTGATCAAATTAGAAGGGTTATGACCATACAATAGGAAGCGCTTGTACTTGCGATACAGTCACAATAGTAGGTGTAGTGGGAATATTTGACACAAGATGGACTGGTTGCATTGAATATACAACCCTTGGTTGTTGAGGCAGTATTGGTACCCAACCGCTGGATGTAATTCCAGTTTGACCTGAATTTTGTTGTAAACTCTCATATGGTTATTCTCCAGGAGGGAACAATGAAAAGGCGTACTGCCCCCCATATGGTGGAAATCCAGTACTTAAAGGGTAGATTGGCCTTTGAAGACACATTGGATCAACTTGTTGAGTTTCAACATAAGAAATACCAGATGAGATTCTGGATGAAGAAATAGGAACAGACCATGTCGTTGAAACAGTCCCTGATTGGACTCCGGCTTGTTGTTGATAACTAGCCAGGATAGATGGTATACCAGCAATCATTATAGGAATGGCAGCAGGAAGCTCCGTCATAGCTGTGTCAGTTGACACAGTCCTAGATGTTGATGGTTGCTCAGACATATTTAGTCTATCCAAAAGATTTCCTAGCGATTCGACAGGAACTTGCGATGAAAAAGAACTAACTTCTGTAATAGAAGGATGTAAGTGGATCCCAGTTCCAAAATGCACTGGAGTACTGGGTGGAAGATCCTCTACTATCTCTTCTATAGCAATCAATCCAGGTGGAAGAGGTAGACCGTCAAGTCCGTAAAATATTTCTGGAGCCGAAGAAAGTGTAGCTTCTGCAGTAACAGATACTGGAGGGGTGACACCTTCTGAATTCTGGAACTCAACTTCCAGATGTTCAGGCAAGTGAACTTCAGTTTCTAGATCAGTCCTAGGTGGAGCTGCTTCAGGAATAGAGGTGTCTACTGTTACACTAGGATCAGTTCTAATGTCCTCTTGTAACTGCGGAACTTTCTCTGTAAAGGCAGATGTACCAGAGATAATTGGAGTAACTGTAGTCTCTGACGATGTTGAAACACAAGTTTCAAATAAATCAGGTGAATTGGACTCAGTTAAACGAGAACGCTTTGCCCAGGATGGTTTCGTTTCTGGGGTCAAAGACGGTTGACTCGCTAGTCTCCGCGAACGATGGGGTTTTGATTGACTTTCTTCCACGATTGCAGATTACTTAATCAACTCAAAAATTAAAGGGGAAAAATGTTATTCTGATTTAAATGAATTTTAAGACACTTTGACGCAACTTTATTTTTCAATTTTTAAGAGTCGAGAAAAAGCTAAAGGTGACTCTAGTCGCCTTCGATTTTTAATGAGCCTGAAGTGACAAGTGCTTAGATGGACCTTTTCTTTTAAGGAGTCAAAAAGGAATGAAAGTGACTACTCTGGAAGTCTAGATAGAGGGTTTACCAAACCGATCATAAAACTGCAAAATACACCTTGGTGATAAATGATAGAGAAATTACCAAGGACTTATGTACGGTAGTCAATCTTCCCGAATGTTGTGTTCAGTGCATTACGATCGATAGCGCGGTAGACTTGGCTTCCTAAGGATAAAGGATATCAGCGTATTGTGGTCTCCCAATATATACTCGACGGTATGGGGAGCACAAGTCCGTATTGGCACTTGTCGTATCAAAGAGGAGGAATCACCCAACCTATGATGAAAACGATAGTTACCAGGTTTTACGACGCCGGAACACATCTCTAGCCTAGACTTCTAGATGTGTTGTGTTAGGTTCCAAAGCGTTTTTATGTTCATTGAGATTTATTTTATGGTTGATCTTGCTTAGAAGTTTGTCTTTTAAGGTTCACCGCGTGATGTAGATGTGAAATTCCTAAATATGAAATCTAAAATGATAAACAGTCGTTTATGTTATTTTAGCATTGAAATTCCTAGCTACAAAGGAAAGAAGATGATGATTTTTCTTTCAGCAGAGAGCATAGAGAACACACTAAATGCACTTTCCTAAATCAAATTTCGCATGTAGTCAAAATGCAGATGCACATGCATGTATTTGTTTTCTGCTTCCTTAATGTGTGAATGCCAAAAAGAAAGCTAAGTACAGAATAGAACTATTTTCTTTCAAAGCGACAATACTAACAATTTTCTTTTCAAAATGAAAGGAAGACTAAGACGACACTTTTCGATTTCGAATTGAAAATTGTTTTCAGCACTTCAAATACTAATAATTTCAGATCAAGTACAATGGAAAAAGTACAATAGACTATCTAGAAGAGGAATACTTTACGACACTCTTCTTTTGATTAAGAATGACAATTACAACACTTGCATCAAAAACGACAGTTCGATTAGGCTACTTTCAACAAAAGAAGACTGTAAATGATTAACAAATACACAAAAACATTTACAATTCCTAACTGATGGAGGCTGAAATAATGTGAAGGAAGATGGTTTCAGCAAGAAGGTACTGATCATGAATAGCAAAACTACTAAATAAAGCTGAAAACAAGGAGGAAAAACCAAATTTTAGAGAAGAAAATAGTATCACTCAATCATCGCACCTACAACACAAGGAAACAGGGATTCATCTCACCTGCAACACACGGGAGGTACGATGCATCCAGGTTGCATAGTTACAAACAGTGCGATGGGCTAGGGAGCGAAACTGAGCTTGGTTTTTGCTCAAAACTTGCAGCTAAGTTCAGTGATTTAGGCTGAGTAATGATGGACAGTAAACACAAAGCATAAGGGTAGGATATGATGAGGTTCTGAGCTACCACAAGGGCACTTAGAATGCTTTGTAAGTCAGATGTTTAGTTCATAAACCAACCCAGAGATTGACTGAAGCAACATTCATCTACTTTGCAATTGCATAGCAAAGGCGTTTCGAAGGCTAGCTGGCTAACTTCAGGCTCCGTCTGTAGTTTATAAAGCAAACAATAAACAAACAAAACAAACTATTTGGTTCCCAGCGGAGTCGCCATTTTGTAAAATAGTCGAAAACTAGTGTCAATTCAAACTGCTAGTCCCACTAAGACGGGTGGCTATCTTAGAAACAAACAATGAAAGCTTTTCAAGAATTCCTTTAAGTGTGATAGATGGAATAGAAGAAAAGAGGACCAACCTGGATCTTCCACTTTGATCCTAGATTGATTTCTCCTTTCCTTGATAGAATTTTCCACTCCTCTCCTACTTGTCCCGCTTCAAAGAGTACCTGTAGAGTCAAAGTAACAGCAAACTATCAAAGCATCTCTATCTAAAACATCATAAACAATGTGGAATCAAAAACACATTGACCATACAATTGCATTCATAAACGATAAGATTCACAAATACAAGATCATATGGAGGAAAACTCAAAGAACTTTATTAATAGTAATGTAAGAGAGGATTACAACCCAGCTGTCTGATCCAGCATCATCCTCCCAGTTGTAGAAGCCCTCTTCACCTCATGAACAAGCAAACCACCCAAAAATGCAATGTCTCTTCTCACCAACAAACCAAAAGCACTTCCTTACAAAATACAAAATTCTAGCCTCTAGATCTCTCAGATGAGGGATCTATTTATAGTTATCTTGCAAGGGTGTGAGTCAGCTCTGTGTTTTTTATTAGTGTCATTCCACTGATAGTTCTTAGTTCCACTTGGAGATTTCATTGATCTCTTACTCATCCCTGGGCGAATTCAGAGAGGCAAGTGTCACAGGAGAAGTTTCTGGAAGATTCCGTGATCATCCACCTTGCAAATTGTCTCTGCCATTTGTCTATTCTCACTCGTTGCACCCCACAGAAGGCCATTTCAATATTCATTGCACCTGGCTAGTTAGGCAGTCAGTATGCATCGTACCTTGCCCATGGAGTAGTCTGTATGGTCCAGTTTTGGCCAGTTCTGAGTATTTTTTCAGGTGGAACTTCTGGGAAATGATGTAATCAGTTGACCATGATCCTTTAGGGTATGAAACAACACTTTCAGGGACTTAAGGAGCCCTTAGTTTATGGAAATATGAGTTTGGGGTTGCACTGCCCAAATATGTCTATAACAAGGACGAACAGGAACAGCATGAAGAGCCTCCTGACAATTTCAGCAAACCAGATGTGGAGACCCTCAATGATTTCGAGGAGCAGGGCACTGAAGACCCTGCGGTTTTTGAAGAGCAAGGTACTAAAGACCCTGCGGTTTTTGAAGGTCAGGGCATTGAAGACCCTGTGATTTCTGAAGATCAGGACATTGAAGACCCTGCGGTTTTAAAAGGGCAAGGTATTAAAGACCCTGCAGTGTTCGAAGGATAGGGTATTGAAGTCCCGACAGTGGTAGAAGAATGGGGAATCGAAACCCCTATTGATTTGGAAGGACAGGGCGTTGAATCCCCTGAGAAACTGGGAGAACAAGGTGTTAAGAGCTCGGAGGAATTAGGTGCACAGGGTACTGAAACCCCTAGCACAAAGATTGGTGAGGGCATCCAAACCCTCAGTGACAGCAAAACCTTGAGCATAGAAACCCTCAGCGACGTCATAAGGCAAAATTTTGACAGCCTCGACCTTGATGATGAGTCCGTGGCAAAAAAGGCATTCACACCCGAAGACCTTAGCACAACACCGTCCACTCTCTTCCTCAATAACAGAATAGTGGACCTGGAACAACAAGTCCATGACCTAGAAGCTTTGAACCAGGTCATGAAAGAGCAGAGTTGGAAGAAACAGAGTGAGGTGGAGTTACTGGTAGAAGTAAAAAGGTAGAAGTATCACGTAAAGTTATGGAAATATCAGGCTTCCAGATGCTATAGATGCCTAAAGAAGGTGACTACGCAGCTGCGAAAAGCCTAAGATAAGAATCCAAAGATAGTAAAGACAGGAATAAACATTGAAGTGCAAAACTGAAGAGTTGGCCATTCATTTTTGAAGTTTTTTTGCAGAGGTAAAATGTTGTGTGAGGACACACAACAACTTAGGGATGGGAGGATGTTGGTATCCTAAATTTCCCTATTTTCTATCCCATTTCCATCAATATCAACCTCTGTTTTATCTTAATAAAAGACCCTTCTTTCCTGCACTAGTACAAGATGGTTACCCTTTTCCTACACATGCTCATATTTTATATTAAGATTTATTACAACACTTTATTAATATTTTTATATATATTTCGTGCCTATTTACATATTTCTTGTAACTCATATTGATTTCCTAGAGTAATCATGGAACTTAGTATTAATGATGAATGAGTTGACTAGTGCAGGTAGATTCCTGCACCGCCACTGTCTGAGATTTCCGAGAAGCTATCTTCCATGAGGATGGATCTCAATCTTCGACTTCGAGTCTAACTATTGATGAACTGAAGCAGGATAATAGGTGGTGCACATTCAGGTATTTTTCTCCAAAGTTAGGTTACAGCCAAGCAAAGTTATAAACACTGGCCAAAGTTGTAATTTCTGTTTTCTAAGTCTGTTCGGCTGAGAGGCCTAAACAAGAATTATTTGTAATTAGTGTAAACAGCCTAGAGCCGAAAGGATATATATGATGTAGATCGTAGATAGGAAGCTAGCGAACCATTGAATATCATTTTGGTTTATGTAATCTGGTTATCGCCTCGCTCTAGGGTTGGACTGCTCTGTAATGTAATTTTCCAAATCGAGTAATACAAGGAATTGTTATGATTTGCATGCGCAGTGTTTAAATTCGTCTTTGATATACCTTTGAAGTGCCGATCTCTTTTGTTCCTTAGAAGGGGAATGAGCTGGTTGGATAGGGCCCAACCAACCCAACTCGTTTACCCCTCTCGCTTTCGTTATTCAGAAAGACGATGTGGTTATTTCTTTTACAACTGTGTGATGTAATAGTTTAATTGTTAATCTTTAAGTTTTGAATTAAAATATCTTCTGTAGCCTATGTGTGAAATGGATCCGTGGTTTGAAGAGTAGTTGTGCTTGTTTTACTTATGAAATATCTTTCTCGCATTTCCTTTACTCTTGTTTTCTGTTTTAATTCATTTTCAAATGGATTGTGCAAGGAACTCCTTCCTGCACCAGTGCAAGTTGTTACCTACACCTTGGTTTAGTCATTCATTGCAGCAAACATTTAATCACTTACCTGCATTTTACTTTAAGTTATTTCACAAGCGAATGAATCATTAATTGAGTAACTGTTTTTGGTATTAAAATTTCATCTCTAAAAGATTTGGAAGCAGTTACCACATTATACTTGCAAAGAATATCATCATTGTGGGAAAAGTACCAACGTTGATTAACACATGCAAAGTACTTAGGCTATTGTTTGATTCTTTTAAAGCACTTTTATTTCATGAAGTTTATTTCCTCTGCAAAGTTCAATGAGTTGAAGCATTTCCTTTTTCACAAATAGTTTACTTCATAATTTCATTTACAGTTGCAATTCTTTTCTAGCACATCTTTTAGCTTTCGAAAGTAATTTTGGAACTAAGTAAAGGGAACTCTGTTTCGGTGTAGGAGCAAGTCTCTTGACATAGAAACAGAGTGCTCTAAGCCTTGAAGCTTAGAGCACCTTCACTCAGACATAAGTCTTCAATAAGGAAGGTCAAATATACTCTTACACAGAAATATTGTACCTACACTAGCGCAAGCAGATTGGAACAGTGCAAGGACAGGTTGTTTGCTGGAGAGGAAGATCAGAAGGAAGACGGGATTCTATAAGGGCCCACTTGTCAGACCATTTACCATCCATCTGAAGATGAACATAGCATTTCATTCCAGCATTTAGGATTATTTCCATCGTGTGGGATTTCTTTACTTGATTTACTTGCAAATTGTCTTTTATATTCCAGCACTAGAGTTGCCTTGATGTTAATTGCCTTTCTAATTGTTTTCTATCTAATTCTGCAAAGAATTTCCTTTAAGAAGTGGGATTATAAATATTAAAAGTTCATACCATTTCTGGCATTGCATGTGCTTTGTCTCTAAGTTTACGAAACCCCTGGGTTGAGAATTAAGTGTCGAGGAGTTTGCTCCAGTGCAATTCCTATACCCAACAAACCTGTTTGATTTCTCTTGATGAGGGTATGCAAGAGATCCAACTATTATACTGCTTCCTTTGATCTGTGAATGATATTATTGTTTCCTTAGGGGTCCCCATTGACATTAATGACACTTATTGTCATCAATGACACTTTCTTTCATCAATGACAACATTATGTGCAATATTCTCCCCCTTTTCCAATGATGGAAAGACCACTAGACATTGATGGAAATGTGCCAAAGTCTCCTTGACACAATGTTGGGAACTCCCCCCTATATAACTATGAATATTCCCCCTTATTTCATTCCTTCCTGCTTTATCCTTCAATTTCTTCCTCATCAACATCTGCATTCTCTCCCCTATTGTCTTCCTTGTTAATTTTTATCAATGTCTACATTCTCTCCCCCTTTGACATAAATGGAAAAGGGACATGGTTGTTTACCGATGCTTCCATGATTATTTTTGGCCCTAATCTTGTTGTTAAATATGGAGTATTCCCTTGAGACTATGAAAATGCCTACCATGTTTGTCAATGTCTACATTCTCTAATTTTACTTGAACTTTGTTGTGGAATTGATGCAGTCTCCCCCTGAAACCTTGCTTTTTGTCAATGTTCACCAATTGTTCTTGAAATTTACTATGGACTTGATCAATAAAATATCCCCTTATTAATATGATTCCATCTTTGTAAAACAATTTTTGGCTATGTTCATCTGTATTAATATCATCTCCTTTCTTGTTATCATACTTCCCTTGAATTTCTCACTAATCTTACTGAAAATTACTACCCTTATGTTGGGATTTCTTCCTACATCTATCTTGAATATTTTTTCTTCTTCAAGTTCTAATTCAATTAGTTATAATATTGAAGAATCCTTCAGCAAGGGTTCAAATTTGAGAGTTCGAATCTAACCTTTTTTCTTTCTATTTCATTCTCCATCACATAGTCTTGATTTATGGATTAAAAGAGATTCCATCTCTGTTGTGCCATATCAAGTTGAGTTTGCAGTTACGTGCTATGTGTCCTCCATTGTGGCATATGTAACACACATTATTTGACTTCAACATTGGTGGAAATGACCCATATGATCTTTTTTTAATTTGATCCATATCTCTAAACCTGAGAATTTGATCATACCCTCTATACCTAATCACATAATGGGTTTTGAAATCCTAGGCTTTTTATCCAATTTTTGTGCATGAAAAATAATAACCAAAGAGATTTTTTTGATACCTAGAGGTATAGGGTAATCTTGATGTTCTAGAGTTGTTCCTTGGAAGAGCCTCATCCATTTGTTGATTTCTACTCCTGCTTCATTGTTTCCTGTGGATCCTTTGTGAATATTTTTTGTCATGAGGGATTCCACATTTTCAT
The DNA here is from genome assembly GCA_031772625.1 of Pinus tabuliformis. Taxonomy (NCBI): domain Eukaryota; kingdom Viridiplantae; phylum Streptophyta; class Pinopsida; order Pinales; family Pinaceae; genus Pinus; species Pinus tabuliformis. The sequence continues at coordinate 1,342,801,880 of CM062819.1, read as the reverse complement.
TCTAATTTCTTCTCTTTTTTGAGCTGAATGCACCTTAATGATTCCTGGAATCATGCTAAGGATCATAGAAGCATTGAAATGAACATGCTTGGGATGATTCATCATTTGCTTAGGATCTTCAAGGGAACTACTGATGGATGTAATGAAAGTTGATCATGCTTCTTGGGATGGTCTTGATTTGATGTGCTTGGAAGAGATTTATTCTTGGATGTATCTCAATGTTCCTGATAACCTAGACTGGTTTTGATGAGAGGAGATCTTTAAATGTTGAGAACGTGATCCAATGATTCAGACCCTTTGTGAAGCTTTAATTTGTTCTTGAGTTGTTCATATTCCTGTTTCAAAAGCACAAGTTCCTCTTCTAATTTTCCACAAAGTTGTTGTTTCTCATTTAGATGTTCTAACAAAAACTCCTTTATCCTTTTAGCTTCCTTTATTTCAACCTTGAAAGCAATAATGGTCTCTTCATTTATATATTTGTCTTGGATTTGCTGCATTAATTTACCTTCCCTCTTTCTAAGGTTTTTATTTTGTTTAATGCACTTCTAAGTTCTCCGCCATAAACTATTTATGTTTCAGGTTCTTCTATTTCAGTGAAGAACAATATTTCACCTCTTTCATCATCAGTCACACTTTCATTTCTTTCAAAATCACTTTCTTCTTTTGAGAGGAAGTTCTTCTTCTTGTTTTGATTCTTAGACTTGAATCTTGGTCTGTCATCACCATCATTCATTTTTGAATAAGGACATTTATAAGAAAAATATCCTATTCTTCCACATTCAAAACACTTGAATGAAAGCTTACCTTTGAAATTTATGGTTACTCCTTTCAAATTTCTGACAAACTTGGCTTCTTATTCATAAAAATTGGAGTTTTCTTGATTTTCATGCTTTTTCCACTCTTTGGCTTCTTGGAACGTTGTTTCCTTGAATCTCGATTTGTCCTCCTTTATCCTTATCTCATATGCTAAGAGTGTTCCATGAAGTGTATCCATGGTCATGTCATCCGTATTTGAAGCTACTTCGAGGGTTGATACCTTTGTGATTGAATTTTAATGGAAGAGACATCAATATTTTTCGAACAACAACACCATCCTTAATTTCTTCACCGAGACCTACAATTGAGTTGACAATCTTGTCTTCTCAAAGAAATTACGAAGCAATATCCTCATCTTCTTCCATCTTCAAACTTTCGAATTGGGACTTGAATTATTATAGCTTCGCTTCTTTCACCTTTTTGTCCCCTTCATAACAAGTTTTAAGCTTTTTCCATATATCATGAGCTAACTTACACTACATTACTTTGACAAATTATAAATCGGAAAACCACCCAAAATGGAATGCTTAGCTACTACATTAGACATATAAAGGGTCTTACTGTCTTTATTTATGGGAGAAGTATCAAGAACTTCATAATCGATTTCTACAATTCCCCAAACATAATCTCTCAAGCAAAGGAGATAGGTTTCCATTCTTGTCATCCATAAAACATAGTTGAATCGATCAAACAAAGTGGGCAACAATGTATCATAACAATAAATGAAACAATGCATCAAGAATATTATTTTTATTACTCATGACTTTTATAATCATATTTAATACTAATATCATTTTATTTAATTAGTATTAATACCACCTTATTTTAGATATGTGTGTGTGTGTGTGCGCACGTGCACGCATGATTCGTGATCTGTATGCAAATTTTTCGCATTGTAGACAGTTTTATCTTTTTGAATTATCATTTGGCACTGTTGTGAATTCTAGTATTGTAAAGTTCAAATTTAATTTTTTTATAACCATGCAGATAACTAATCATAAAACCCCACAATTTTTAGTTTTATTACCCATGAATTTTATAATCATATTTAATACTAATATCATTTTATTTAATTAGTATTAATACCCCCTTATTATATATGTGTGAATATATGTGATCTGTGAGCTTTGTGTAAAATTTTCACATTGTATAAAATTTTGTATTTCAAATTATCGTTTGGCACTGTTGTGAATTTGTCTGTGTTGCAGGTGTCTTTGGAATTATAGGTATGTTTCATGTTTGTTGAGGTTCAAATTTTTCCCATTATGTTCTTTCTACTAATAAAATGATATTAGTATTTATTTTTTGGGGAAGAAACAGTCGGAATTGGTTATTCCCAAGAAGGAAAAAAATGGTTTGAGATAAATGCGATGAAATTGGTTGTGTGTGTGAATATTGTGCCTGAAAACAACTTATCTGGATCATTTTTAGTTGTGGCACTTCAGATTTGGTCATCTACATTTTGGTGGCCTAAGAATATTGTAGTAGAAAAGGATGGTTGAAGGGTTTCCTCCCATTCAAGATCCATCTAGTTCATGTGAGAGGTTCATTTTAGCAAAGCAACATAGGGAATTTTTTATTAAGTGAGTGTCTTATAAAATAAAGCAACATTGGAGTTGGTTCATACAAATTTGTGTGGTCTAACAAAAATCCAGTAATAAAAGGGAGATACTAGTTCCTAACCATTGTAGATTATTACAGCAAAATACTTGGGTGTATTTAGTCACAAGAATATAAGAAACATTCGATACGTTTTGAGAATTCAAGGCAATTGTAGAGAAGCAAAGTGGTCATCGAATTAAAGTGTTAAGACCAAATAGAGGAGGTGAGTATGATTCAAAAGATTTACATAACTTCTGCAAGTAGCATGGGATTCAAAGAAAATTCATAACAAGGTACACACCTCATCAAAATGGTGTAGTTGAAAGAAAGAAAAAAACCAACATGAATATAGCTAGAAGCATGTTGAAGACAAAACATCTATCAAATTATTTTTGGAGAGAAGAAGTAGATTGCTAAGTTTATGTTTTGAGTAGATCTTCCACTAAAGTGTGAAGCACAAAGTTTGAAAGGAAGCATGGATAGGTATGAGTTTCACTTTAGCACACTTAAGAATATTTGGTTATGTGGCATATGCTCATGTGCCTAAAGAGTTGAGAAGGAAGCTAGATGATAGAAGTTAAAAGTGCATCATTATTAGGTACAATGATTACTCCAAGGCATACAAATTGTATAACCTAGTGGCAGAGAATTTTAAATATGCATATTTTCATAGTTAATCATAATGTTGAAAGATTCTTTTGGAATTAAACTATGTAGAACGTTTAGAAATATCCATTTTTTTTATTGAACACTCCAACTATTATCAAGGACATAAGCTTTGATGTTGGAAGTGAGTGGAGTATAAACTAAACATATAGAGGATAACCTTGAATAGTCAAATTATATGTCTAAAGACAGTAATAATTCGAAAAATAAAAGTAGAAAGTTAAAAAAAAAAAAATAACCACGGGGAGAAAAATTAGTTAAGAAATTATATATAAAGAATGAATATTGAGAAAAGGTTAAATTTGATTAAATAAGATTTTATTCATTTATGTAATGTAATCTCGAAATAGAATTGAGGAGAAATATATTTATCTATAGGAGCATATATTAAAAATATAATGCAAGCTTAGTAAGGGTGAAGTCATGATGAAAATTCTTATAAATAATCAGAGATATTGTGATAAAGGAAATCAAAATTTAATGATTAAAGAATTAGAGGAAGGGGGTGAGGAGGGGTGGGAAAGGCCATGAATGAAAGGGTTAGTGATTGAGGTGATCAACAATGGGATTCCAATATTGGATAATTTTATAGCCATCATCATGATTGAAACTATATTGATGTTAGAGAAAGACATTAATTCCTAGATACAAGTAGATAAGTATCTAATTAACTTAAATTATTGTTAAATTAAAATGAATGAAGCCATAGCGTAGATAATTTAAATTGTATCTATGATTTGTTGTGGAAAAGTAAATCTATAGAGTATTAATGGATATAGACTATATATGTTCTAACCTTTGACTATCCATAATGGATAAGGTAAAAGTATGTACAAGTATTTTAGCACAATTGGATGCAGGTAAGTGTTAAATTAAATATGATATAGTCTACTACAAACTCTACAAGTCTAGATTTTTGGATGGCTTTCTTGTATAGTCATTCTCATCAATAAGATTTTCAAAAGGATGGAGCTCGTCAATGTGCAGAAAGGCAACAACTTTGGTACCAAGTCGATCTCAAGGAATTCAGTCAGGGAGGAAGATAAATCGGTAATCCATGGTCTTATTGGTTCGTGAGGTCCGTCAAGTCCCATGAACTAAATATATAGTATCATAGATTATCATAGAGTAATATTTAAATACATATTTTGCATTCTTTTGTTATAAATGTCCTCATATGTCCGAGATAGATAAACAATGAACAAAGACTAACAAAAGGAAACAATTTATATAGGACAACAATTATTTTCTCTATTGGAACCATAGTATAAATTTCTTAAACTTTATTGATAAGAAAACTTTAGAGAAAAATTGTGTTTTTTAGAAAACAAAAACAAACAAAATTATTGATAATAAAAATCTAGAGGAAAACTCATGTTTTTAAACATAAAAGGAAAAAATTCAAATACAAATCAAAAGGAACCTTATCAAAAAGACTGCAACTATTCATCTAATCTAGTTTCTAAATAAACATTGGTTGCATGTTGCATACCTAAATTTTTATGTAGTGGTTTCTAGTTAACACGAGGATGTGACCAATATACCTCCACTGCCCGATAGACCCGGGAGAATTCCTCTGGCACCACACATAAATGAAAAAATGAATTCATGGCCAAAGAAAGTATGAAAGTACAAATCCTTCCAGTGCGAAAATTTTCAACCTCAACAAACCTCCAAAAATACCTCTAGCGCCAAACACACCTGCAAAAATGAACAGTCTACAAAAATACCTCGAGTGCCAAACAAACCTACATAAATGAACCTCCACCACCCAACAAACCTGCAATAATTCCTCCTGCACCACATAGAACCTACAAAAAACTATAAGAACAATGCTAAAATTCAGTAGAAATAACACATTGGGAAAATGTTGAATCTCAATAGACATGAAACATTACCTCCAATGCCATAGAAAACTACAACAACGATGAATTCACAACAGTCCCAACCAATAATTCGAAACACAAAATTGTATACAATGCAACAATGTCAAAAGTCAATGGAAAGAACAAAATAGGAAAAATTTGAACCTCAACAGACAAGGAAAATTAACTCCATTTCTAAAGACACTTGCAACAACAATGAACTCACAACAGTGCAACGAATTCACAACATTGACAACCGATAATTTGAAACATAAAACTTTATACAATGCAACTACGCCCAAATTCAGTAAAAAGAACACAATGGGAAAATTTGAATCTCAACAGACATGAAACATTACCTCTAGTTCCAAAGACATCTGCAACAACGACAAATTCACAAAATTTCAACGAATTCGCAACAGTATGAACCGATAATTCGAAAACAAAACTATATGTAACAATGCAACAAAGCCAAAAGTTAGTAGAAAGAACACAATGGGAAAAAATTGAACCTCAATAGACCTAAAACATTAACTCCAGCGCCAAAGACACCTATAACAATGATGAATTCACAGTTGTTTCAACTGATAATTCGAAACACAAAACTACATACAATGTAACAACGAACAGAATGGGAAAAAATTGAGCCTCAACAGAGATGAAACATTACCTCCAGCGCCAAAGACTCCTACAACAGTGACGACATCACAATAGTGCTAACCAATAATTCGAAACACAAAGTTGTAAGTAATGTCAAAAGCTTGCACAAAACTCATGACCCACATATATAATAATTGTTTTGGCAGGAGAAGAAAAAAAAATTCAGCCGAAAAAGATTTTTTGGATGGAAATACTAGTGGTTCGATTTCTCCCCTCCGGCAAAAAATTTGTTGCACAAAATTCGAGATTGTTGTTAACTTAAATGCCCAAAATTGTGATTTAATTGTTCAACCAAAAATTTAAATACTTCGGCCAAAATATTGAATAGTTCGGTAGGAAAAGTGTGATCACAACTTTTTCATGGGAAATTCTCGCGAATGTGTAACCTAACTTCACAGTTTTACCTATTGGTTTTCAGTCAGTCGTTTAAAGTTGTAATTGATGAAGCTTCCTATGGACAAAGATGGATAAAATTGATGTTGTGGCAATATAAAAGTTTATTTTTATGTCTTGGAATCATAAGTAAAATTATTGATCTTTATTGAGCCTAACTAACTCAATGCAAGTATAGTTATTTTGTTAGAATTCATGACTCTAACAAATGGCAGGTTAAGCATGGAGCTCCAAAACCTATTTGAAAAATACAAAGATGCATAATATATGAAAATTTTGTGAGGAGGTAAATGAGTAGCACAAAGTGATACATTGTGATGAAGCGTAAATGGTGTTATATGTTTGGGGAGATGATTGTTACATAGGAATAGTGTTAATCTTTTTGTTGATCAATGCTTGTTGTAATGATGCATATGCTTATAAGAGGTGCATGATCATTTGTACCTGATACCTCAAAGTATTAGTACAATTTGATTTACCTAGATGTGTTGTAAGCCCTATTGAGACAAAAATGTAATGTTTTATGTAGAGAGAGGATGTGACATCAAGTTGTGGAACTAACCACTAGGTAGGTATGAGGGTGATAAGTGTACTTGTATCTAGGCTTGATGTGTAATTGAAGAAGTTAGTATTTGATTAAAGAGGGAGAAATGTGAAATGGAGTCAGAATGTAAGGGACCAAGTTAGAGAGATTTTAACATGATTGATGAACCATGTAATTGAAAAGGATTCCTAGAGAACTAATAAGTACAGTGGATGGTACGCATGTACCTCAATAGATGGATTTGTTTTTATATGGACATTAATAATTAATTGTATGTAGATAAAAGAGAGAGAAGAAGAACGCACATTGTGAAGGAAGCCCAAGAGAACATAAGAACAATTCAAGACAATGCTTTTGGAGGCACCATAACAATAGATATTGGAGCAATAGCTAAGATTGAATGGTGGACAAATGTTTTTAAATGTGTGCTGAATAATTGTAGACTCAAGATCATATATTTATAAGCAAGTCTATAGATTTATGGAGTACCTGATATCTCCATGAATGGAATTTATTATTGTAATTGATTCATACCTCGATAAACAACTTTGTAGTATAGGTTTGTGGTTACCGAGAAACCACTTGATGGAGGGTTAGTTGGGAACACCCTAAGCTTGGTTGAGGATCAATAGAGAAAACCTTAGTCATGGTTAAAAAAAATCAATATGATGATAATGATGTAGAGGAAGGTACATGGATAAAGATATGTTTATTGAATAAACCATGTATGTGAAAGGACATCCTGGTATATTGGAAATTGCAGCAGTTAGGTACTCATGCATTTTGGTTGATGGTTTCTTATTTATATGGACGTCAACATTATGATATTATTTGTAAAGATGAGGTTGTACTAGATGTAGACTTTGTTTTGATTGATATTGAGACAAGTAGTTATTAAGGGGGAGTGTTAGAATATGAAATTCCCACTTGTCTCAATGTGTGTTAATGAGTCTATTCAGATTATCTAGGAGGTTGTTTACGCCTAATTGGTTGGTTGAGAGATTCCCTCCAACCAGTAGTCCTATATTAGTGTGTGGTTGAGATATTCTCTCAACTAAGTAATTATGTGTCCATGTTATTTTGTGTATCTTTAGATGACATTCCTTGTATTTATATGTAATACCATTTGATCAATAAGAAGTGCGTTGTGTGTGTTTTGTATTTTTGTGTGAAAATTCCTTTCATCATATTGTTTTGATTCAAGAAGTATATTGTGTATGATTTGTATAACTATGTTGAGTTTAGTTTCATCATATTATTTCGTATCAAAATTGATGCCTTGATAAATTCTCAATGACTTGATAATAACCTAAATCTCTTATTCATAAATGTTGTTATGAACCTAGAGCACATTATGAAGTTACACCTGAGTAGATTGAGTTGCATAGAAAACTAAGAGGTCTAATTACATTATTAAGAATTAAGTCAAAAATTTATGATCCATTTTCTAAAACTCGAAAGGTATATACTAATCATAAGAAGCTAATATTTTTTACTTTGTTATGTAGTATTAAATGTTACATGAATATGGATATCCATTATAAACACATATCCAACTTCACATAACATTTAATGTTGCATAAAACTACGTAAAATGTAAGGAATTATCTACTAAAGCCACAATTTCGCGTGGACGGCCAAATTTTTGCTCATAAAAAAATAAAAAAAAATAATAAAAAAAAAAAAAATCCAATCTTTTGAGTGTTTGAATCATTTTCTTGATGGTGGAAATGGACTCAACACCATCAAGAACCTTTGGGGCACTCAAAATCCTGAAGTTTGATAACTATAACCCAAATTTACAAAAAATCCTTCCTAATTTTCTCACAATCCTACCAAAATATCCATAGCTTTCCAAGAAAAATTATGGCCTCATTAGACTAAAGAAAATAATAATGGTGTTGTCTAGTGAGGCCACAAATTTTCCTGGTAAGGGAGGGGGAGGGGAGAGGCGAGGGTCAGGGGGGAAGGGAGGGCGAGGGCCGGGGGGGAGGGAGGGCAAGGGCCGGGGGGGAGGCAGGGCGAGGGGAGAGGAGAGGGCCGGGGGGGGGAGGGGGGAGGGAGGCGGTGGGGTGGGGAGGCGAGGAGTGGGAGGCGAGAGGGGAGGAGGGGGGCTGGAGTGGGGGAGGGAAGGGGCAGCGAGGGGTTGGGGAGGCAAAGGGAGGCAGTGGGGCGAGGTGGAGGGAGGCTAGAGGGGGGATTTTTTTTTAATTGTTTTTTTTTAATTTAAATCTTTTTTATTTTTATTTTAATATTTTTTAATTCTTTCGATTTTTTTTTTATTTTTATAAAAAAAAAAAAAAAAATTAATTTAAATATTTTTTATTTTAATTTATAATTTAAATTTTATAATATAAATTATTTTTTTAATTGGTTTGATTTTTTTATTTTTATTTTTTTAATTATTTAACCTTTTTCCTTAAATGATGTTTTTATTTTTTATTTTTATTTTTAACTTTTAACTTAAAATTTTTTATTTTTTTTCTTTATATATTTATTTAATTTTTTTTATTTAAATTTTTCATTTTTACAAGTTTTTTTTTCTTTTTTTTTAATATATTTTATGATATTTTTTTTTTTTTTTGTCATGAGTCGTCCCCTTGCTACTCCTGGCCGGTTGGGCCTCAGGGTGGCCAGGGGATTTTTTTTTTTGAATGCTGTATTTTATTTTTGTATTTTTTGTATTTTTTTTTTTTTTTTACTCTTTTTTTCTTTTTTTAAGATTTTACATGATATGGTTAATTTTTTTTTACATTTTATAGTTTTTTTTATGTCATTAATATATATTTTTTATATTTGATTTTTTTTGTCATGTTTTTTTTTTTATGTTTTATTACTTATTATTATTTTTTATTTTATTTTTTTTCAATATTTGAATTATATTTTTCTTTTGTATATTTGTGTTTGTTTTATTGTTTTTTTTTTTTTACAATATTTGAATTTTTGCATTTCTATATATTTGTTTATATTTGATTTTTTTTGTCATGTTTTTTATGTTTTATTACTTGTTATTATATTTAAAAAAATCAATATTTGAATTTTTGTTTTCTTATGTATCTTTCAATATATATATATATATATATATATATATATATATATATATATATATATATATTTGTAGGGTCCATGTCGATGCTTGTCTAGCAACCCAATCCCATTATATGCAATTTGATAGTTGATTTTAAATTTTTCTTTATAATGAATCGAGTCTGCCCCACAATGTGTTAATTTCATGGTTGGTCTTGTTTTCATTACAATGGGTTGAGCTCCCCTACGTTGCATGTCAATTTGATAGTTGATTTTTAATTTTTTTTTACAATGTATCAAGTTGTGTTAGGCTAAGATTTTAAAATCGTTATACATTTAGCATTTTTTAAAAATTACTCTTGGTATAATAACTCTTACATTCATGTGTTCATTTTTTAAGTTTTTTTAGTCATAAAATTTTTCCATAATGTCATGCTTGAAATATTTTGAAAACTTAAAATTGTTTTGTAGTCATAATCTTTGGTTTTAATTCCACGGTTGAAAAATTGTCAAGTTTTTAATGTTTTCCTAAGTTGTGATATTTTATCTTTAATGTTATGGTTGAAAACAGTTATAAATATTTTTTCTTAGCACCATGCTTGAAAATTGTTGGAATTTTAAGGTTTTTCAAAGAAGTGATATTTTGAATTTAATCTCATGCTTAAAAATCATTGGAATTTGAAGGCTTTTCAAAGACATGACATTTTATCGTTAATGTCATGCTTGAAAATCGTTGAAAATTTAAAGTTTTCAAAGTCATGATATTTTATTTTTAATGTCATTATTTAAAAATATTGAAAATGTACTCTGACAAAAAAGACGGTATTCTGGCATCAACACTTTTCAATTTCAAGATGTTTTTTGCACCAAACAAAATGGCTTTTATTGTATTTTACTACTATTTTTTAAAAATATTGAAAATTTAATCTAAAAAAAAAAATTGTGATGCAGAATCAATACTTTTTATTTTTGGGTTGTTTTTTCACATTTTTTGAGATTTTTGGGCTCGAGTACCCGTTTTGAGGTAATAGTTCCCGCTTGATTAGTAACTACGTTAAATATATAAGAAATTCCCCTAAAAAATAACTCCATGGCTATGTTTTCCAATATGAAGTTGCCTCGGAGACAAATAGGAGAAGGAAAGTCAATATCTTCAGAGAATATCAAAATGTTGACAAGAGATACTAAATGCAAGTTCATAGAGGTCGATCATCACCGATTTTATCAGGCAAGAAAGGCCTTGTAGCCGTATCAGATTTGAAATCTAAAGCTTATCAAGATTCTAAAAGACCGCCATTGCTGAAAAGTCCTCCAGCTGTAATAGTTTTATCCAAGACAGATGATAGGTTCAATGGACTCGATAAGAAAGTAAAATTTTACTATGATCCAATTTCATAAATTGTTTCAGTCCTTGATTGACTCTCACATTTTCACAGGTAGAGCGTATGAGCATATATTTATGGAGTTGAATTTTCTTTCAGAGACATTGTCACTAGAAAAACAAAATATCACCGAGTGGGTTTTTATTTTTTAAGCAAGAACAAATCAAACTTTGAATATTATATCAAAGTGGGAATGAGAAACTTCTATTGTTAAAGGATTTCAGGCCTTCTATGGATCCAAACTCAGTCCAAGATCCAATATCATTCCAATTGAAGAGGCATTTTATTTTTTTGGTACCAATTGTTAAACGTGAATGAAGACGTCATAGCAAACTCTCTGAAAATCAGGATGACGTCGAACTTAACACACCGACTGTCACCCACAGTGACTAACTCTCTGGCTTCACTGTGAAACCATGTTGGTTTGAGGGGGCTTGGACCCAGGTTCAGAGTTAGCTACGCTAACCAACAAAACCCTACACTATCGGCCCTTTCGGAAACAGTCTACTTAACGCAAACCGTAGCCTCACCTGAGGCAGTATTGGGGGATGCTAGAACTAGGTTTCTGCATCCATAAGGCTATGTGATGTAGCAGCAAGGCATTTTGACCTTCGCAAAACCTTATATTCAGAGTCACAAACTTAAAGTGATTTCCACTTAAATAAATCTATCAAATTCACCTAATATTCATAAGTTATCATACAAAAGTAGATTTGAACCTTAGCGATGCAATTAAAACAATATTACAGAGAATTGAATCATAATTGGGCATAAGCACAGAAACATATAAATATACAGAGAACGCACAAATTTTCTTCAAATAGGCTTTATTACTTCATATATTCAATGAATACACTTCTTCTGACCCTACATACACAGCTGCAGGGGCTCACGCACTCAACTACAGACTTAATAAGATCTCTACGCACTTAGTTGCGGGAGCCTTCGCCAGAATACAAAATTATAGACAAATAGATTCAAAATCCCATTCATCAACTACATTTTTTCTGCCTAACGACTCCTAGATGACTCCCTTTTATAGCTTTTACATTACATTACCATGGTACGTGAACCATGGGTGGATCTCATTACTTAATTGAAAAAACCCAACCCTTTACAAAATAAGGGCCTTTGCCTTGCCTAAAAGCCCCTTTGACTCTTAACGTTATGCGTTATTCACACTCTGTCCTTAAAATACCGAGACTTTATAATATTACATCAAAATTGACTCAAAATTTAGACCAAACTTACACATGGAGGACCCCATCCCAACAGGCCCCTAACACAAAGACGTGACTTGTCCCGAGTCACTCTGTCGGTACGTCCTCTACATGCACTTTAAGGTCGATGAACTCTATCTTCAACACTTGAAGCCCTGTTTTGCAATGTGTGGCGGCCTACCAAACCTCCTCGACCAATTTCTCAGTAGTTGGCCCCTCTACTGCTAAGCCAATGGTCCTCTGCATCTGTTGCATACCTTTCATTTTATTCTTGATCCGAATTGGATCCATAGAAGACTGTCAAAGAACCATGACTGTATCAGGTCGAACAAATCTCTAAAGAATTCTAGAACAGCAATCAAAGACACCCTGAACCAGTGGTAATGGCAGCCAACGTGGAACAATGAGGACCTCGGTCAAAGTGCGCTGACCAAGGCCCATGGAGACCACGCAGGAGACCAAAGTAGCCCCTGGGAACCCCGGAATGGGAAAAAGAGGTGATTTTTGATGCGCGGTTAGCGCTAATCGCGCATCGCTAGGCGAACAGGGCCAAAATGGAAAATCCCAAGCACTCAGTCGCGTGGGGGAACTGAAGGACCACGGGCGGAAAAGGGAAAAAGCGCTAAACGCACAAAGGCGGGACCCACGCTCTAGAAACAGGTGGTTTTGATCGAGGCATCCTTAAACAGTAAGAGGTTTTGGACGAGATCGGAGTGATTCCATACAACGATCGACGCGTGGCAAGTAGAGATGAGAGAAAACCGCCATTGATCGCGCGCTATCAGTTGAGCAAGTCAACTGCGTGAAACGTGCGTATCACGTCGGATCTGGAGGGCTCAGATCGGGCGGCTGAGATTGCGCCCGATGGAGGAAGCAGAATAGACAGGGAATTAAGCCGTGTTTTAGAGGGGATTTGAAATCCATTTGACAGCCACGGTGAAGGAAGAACGCATCCATGACGTAACTAAAGAAACGAACCGACGAAGCATGCTGGCGTCGTTTAGAGGAAGACATGTGGCAACTCCCTAAGCGCTGATGATGACGCTAAACAAGGAATTCCAAGCACAGCTGCAAAAGCTGAATCAACAGAGGCAAAAGAGGAACCAAACAGGCATAGGGATCGAATGGCTAAAGCCATGAACAAAGACAGTCGAATAGAGAGAGAGGAGAGTTGAGTAAGTCGAAGTCCAAGAGACGAAGGGAACATAGAGAACAGTAAAGCAGAGCAGAAGAGATAGAGGGTCGAGCTGATCAGCAGCAGCATCGAGCACCAGAGAGCTTGAAGATTCAAGCCATCACATAGAGGAATCTATCCAGACTGAGCATCACATTTGGGTCTTTCCACTATAGACCAGAAGGTCACAGAGCTGGTAGGAAGAAGAAGAGTCTGTGTACTCCAGTGGCTTGGGGAATCCAAGGACCACCCTGCCAGGCAAAGCCTGCTTCAGGTGAACTCACATTGAGTCCCTGTATTGTAAATTCTCTGCCTAAAGGCACAATAAAACAAGGCCACCACTGAAAGCTGGACCGGAGACGTAGCCCTGGAGAATAGGGTGAACTCCTTATTAAAATTTCTTGTGTCTTTGTGTTTGCTTACTGTATTTCTCTATTGTCTTTCCATTTTATTGTCTGTGTATTGGCAATCTGATCGATCCATTGCTTCAATAACACAAAACACACACCAGCACATGAGTCTGTAATACCTTAGTTTAATAAATCTTTAACTAATGTCACTCATAGGGTGAATATCAGATCAAGTGGTATCAAAGCTCTAGGCTGTAAGGTTAGACAAGCTTGTGTTGGTTTAGCTATGAATGCTCACAAGATCAAAGCTCAAATTAGGAGAAGGAGAGTTGGTGGAAACTAATCCTGAAATTGGGAGAGTCTATTCTCGAAAGACAATGTCAGAAGAAGGTTCTGTAGGGCCAGACCCTCAATTCATAGAGAGTTTCCTAGCTATAAAGTCTATGGTTGAAGAAATGTATAGAGACTTTAGAAAGCAAAAGGTGGAAGATGCATCAGGCTCTAAACAAGAGAAAGAAGAAGATGAGTCTCACTTCCATGACAACTCCAAAGGAAAGGGGAAAGAGGAAAGCTTTCTCACACCTCCTAATAGCCCTGTGCATAATAAGAAAGCATCTTTGATTAAGTTAGATGTTAAATTTGATTTGCCTATATATGATGGAGAGTTAAATGCTGAAAAGTTGGACAATTGGATTAGACAAATTGATGTGTATTGCAGGGTACAGAACATAAACTCAGACAAGAGTAAGATTCAGCTGGCAAGCCTACACCTAGGAGGCACTACCTTGGTTTGGTGGGAAGGCAGAACCCAAGCTGATATGAAAAGACATGGTAAGACCATCTCTGTCTGGAGTGACTTTGTTTCTGCAATCAAAAAGCAGTTCTATCCATTGGCCTACATGCAACAAGCCATGATGAGTTGGCAAACTCTTCGGCAGTTGAAAGGGCAAAGTGTGCAAGGGTATACTCAAGAGTTCAGAAAGAGAGCATTGATATTGGGTATCTCATTAGACTCACCAGAGACTCTTTTGAAGTACATTGGTGGTCTACACAGCTACATGAGGCATACCATCCTCATGTTTAATCCCACTAGTATAGATGAAGTATCTATACAAGCTACTCATCTAGAAGCTAGAGGAAAGAATGGAAATATAGAAGTTGGGGGACTATCCCAACCCACTGTAAGTAAGAGCAAGAAGAAAAGAAAGCAAAAGTGGAAAGCAAGGAAGGCTAACACTGCACATAAAGATTAAGCTTCATGCACTCACTCTAAAAAGGAGGGGCATGATGATGAGCATTGTTGGATTTTGCATCCAGAGCTAAGACCGAAGAAGTCCGAGGGCAAGAAGAAGAAGACAGCTACAGCTATTCAGAAAGATTTGGGGTCAGACTCGGGAGATGAAACAACCATAGCAGCCACAGGTATAAAAGGTAAGAATTCTGAAGCATCTACTAGTAATTCTGCTCAATCTGTTATTGATGAAGAAAATGAGAGAAAAAGACATGAGCTTTTCCATATTTGAGTTATTTCCAAAAATCAAAAGATTGATACTTTGTTTAATAGTGGCTCACAAGTAAATCTAATTTCTATAGCAATTGTAAAGAAATTGGGATTAGCAACTACTCCTCACAAGAAACCATACCCATTAGGATGGTTGAATGATAAAGCACAACTACAAGTGACTAGACAGTGCAAACTCAAGTTTTCTTTTGGGTCAGCATTTGTAGATGAGGTTGAGTTAGACATAATTCCTTTGGATATATGTGGAATTGTTTTAGGAAGCCCTTATTTGTATGATAGAAAGGCTATTTTCTATAGAGCTGAGAACAAGTATCTACTTGTTAAAGATGGAATCGAATACTTTGTAAGAGCTCATAAGCTCAATAATAATTACACTCATAAACTTAGGACAGATGAAAAGAATGATTAATTCATGCAAACAATTCTTACTGATGGTTGTAAACAAAAAGAAACCTGATAAAACCAATGTATTTGAGGGCTGTAATGCTGAACAGAAAGCTGATATAGAAAAGGTTGTTTCAGAGTATGATGTCTTGTTTCAAGAACCTAAAGGTCTGCCACCAAAAAAGGGAATAGTACATGATATTGTTTTGCAGCAAGATGTTCTATTGCCTAACATTGGGATGTACAGGTTGTCTGCTTTAGAGAATGTTGAAATCAAGAAGCAGGTGCAGGAGTTGCTTGAGAAAGGCTTCATTAGGCCTAGCACATCACCATGTGGGTCACCAATCGTTTTGGTGAGAAAGAAAGATGGCTCGTGGAGAATGTGCATTAATTACCGAGCACTAAATAAGATAACTATCAAAAATCGTTATCCCCTTCCTCGCATAGATGATCTTCTAGATCAATTAAAAGAAGCTATTTATTTCACCAAGCTGGATTTGCACAGTGGATACCATCAGGTCAGAGTCACAGAGCAAGATGCATGGAAGACTACTTTCAAAACAAAGCAGAGATTGTATGAATGGCTGGTTATGCCTTTTGGCTTGACCAATGCTCCTGCTTCTTTCATGAGATTAATGAATGATGTACTCAGACCTTTTCTTGATGATTTTGTTATTGTGTATCTAGATGACATTCTGATTTTTAGTAAAACGTGGGAAGAATATTTAAAGCATGTTAAGCAAACATTAGATGTTTTGAAAAGAGAAAAACTTTATGTTAAACTCCCAAAATATGAATTTGGTAAAACATCTCTAAACTACTTGGGTCATATAGTAGGGGTAGGTGAATTGAAAATAGATCCCTCTAAAGTGGCAATCATTGTGAACTGGCCTAAACCCAGGTCTGCTACAGAAGTGAGAAGCTTCTTAGGAGCAGCACAATATTGGAGGAAGTTTATTTCTAACTTCTCCTCGATTGCAGCTCCTTTACATGCTTTAACAAGATTGAATAAGGTGTTTCAGTGGGGAGGCAAACATCAGAAAGCCTTCGACACCTTGAAAGAGAAAATTAGTACAACACCTGTACTAGCACTGCCTGATTTACAAAGACCATTTGAGATTCAAACTGATGCCAGTGACTATGCCATGGGAGCAGTGTTGACACAGCACGGTAAACCCATATGCTATCATTCTGAGACTTTTAATCCTACAGTAGTTAACTATCCTACATATGATAAAGAATTGTATGCATTAGTTCAGAGTGTGAAAAAGTGGAAACATTACTTAATGGGAAAAGAGACAGTAATACATACTGATCATCAGCCACTTCAATATCTACACTCCAAAACTAAGTTGCAGCAATCAAGACATTACAGATGGATGGGATTTCTACAACAGTTTCATTTAGTCATCAGATACAAAAATGGCATACATAACAAGGTTGCAGACATGTTATGTAGACCCATTATAAATTCATCTACCATACTTAAGCATAATTTAGTGCTACATGAAAGCTACATAGAACAATATGCTCAAGATATGGACTTTAAAGATGTATATGCAAATTTGAGTCAAGGCAAAAGAGTAGAAGAAATGGACTATCATGTGAAGGACCGACTCTTATATCATTATGGGAAACTCTGCATTCCACAAACCGAGAGGGTAAAGATAATTAGGGAAGCACACACTTCTCTGATATCAGGTCACTTTGGGGTAAGTAAAACAGTTGCACAGCTGCAAAGGTTCTGCTATCGGCCAAAAATGAATGAGACAATTTCTAGGTATATAAGAGGGTGTTCAATGTGTGCTAAAAGCAAGCCCAGCAATAGAAACTAGGCTTGTACACTCCATTGCCAGTTCCTTCTCACCCTTGGGAAAGTGTTTCCATGGATTTTGTTGGAGGACTGCCTAAATCTAGGAAAGGTCGTGATTATCTATATGTTGTTGTGGAAAGTTTCAGAAAAATGTGTATTTTGATACCTTGTAGTAAACATATTACAGCTGAACAGACTGCAAAATTGTTCTTTGAACATGTATGGGTTCATTTTGGATTACCCACTTCCATTGTATCTGATCAAGACCCCCGATTTGTGGGGAATTTTTGGTCGAGTCTGTGGGAATTGATGGACACCAAACTGAAGAAAAGCACAACTTTTCATCCACAAATAGATGGTCAGACAGAAGTATTAAACAAGACAGTGATCCAGTTGCTGAGAGGATATTGCAGCAAACATCCTAAGCTTTGGGATGAACACTTGTGTTATGTGCAGCATGCTTACAACAGAGCCAAACACTCTTCTACACAGAGATCTCCTTTTGAGACCTGTTTTGGTTTCACACAAAGGTCTCCTTTAAATTTTGTCTTTGGTAAAGACACCATGGTTGAAGGACACAATGATGTGGACAAGGCAACTAGGTTCATTGAACAGATCCAGGAGATCCACCAAGTAGTACAGGAATAGCTAGAAAAGAGCCAAGCCAAGTATAAGGCTAGGCATGATAAGCATCGGATGGAGCATAGTTTTCAAGTTGGAGACCAAGTCTAGCTGTATATCAACAAGGACAGGGTGCAAGGTGAAGGTAAAAAGCTAAAGCCTATCAGGTATGGACCTTTCAGGATACTTGAGAAGATTGGTGAAAATGCTTTTCGCCTTGATTTACCAGATTACATGCACATCTATTCAGTCATAAATGCAGATTGCTTGAGATTGTTTGAACCTTCGATGATTGAGGACCCTGAAGAGCAAAGTCAATTGCCTTATATTGATGACCTGCTACCTGAATATCTTAATGAGTTGCAGGAAGACACAGTGCTGGACAGGAAGGTAAGAACGACGTGCAGGGGAGATGTTGAGTACCTCAGAATCGGCTCAAAGGTTCAAAGCCAAGCAGTGCAAAGTGGATTGAGATTGGACAGGTGAGAAAACAGTATCCTCACTTAGTCGATGCTTAAAAACCAACTTTTTGTGGTCCAAAAGCTTTTTTAGTGGGAAGGCCATGATTCGAATTAGATCCATAGAAGACTATCAAAGAACCATGACTGTATCAGGTCGAACAAATCTCTAAAGAATTCCAGAACAACGATCAAAGACACCCTGAACCAGTGGCAATGGCAGCCAACGTGGAACAATGAGGACCTTGGTCAAAGCGCGCTGACTGAGGCCCATGGAGACCGCGCAAGAGGCCAAAGTAGCCCCTGGGAGCCACGGAATGGGAAAAAGAGGTGATTTTCGATGCGCGATTAGCGCATCGCTGAGCGAACAGGGCCCAAATGGAAAATACCGAGCACTCAGTCGCGTGGGGGAACTAGAGGACCGCGGGTGGAAAAGGGAAAAAGCACTAAATGCAAAAAGGTGGGACCCAGCTGGAAACCAGTGGTTTTGATCGGGGTGCCCTTAAATGGTAAGAGGTTTTGGACGAGAGCGGAGCGATTCCATACAACGATCGACAAGTGGCAGGCGAAGGTGAGAGAAAATTGTCGTTGATAGCGCGCTATCGGTCGAGCAAGTCAACTGCGCGAAACGTGCATATGACGTCAGATCTGGAGGGCCTAGATCAGACAGCTGAGATCGCACCCGATGGAGGAAGCAGAATCGACAGGGAATTAAGCCGCGTTTTAGAGGGGATTTGAAATCTGTTTGACCACCACGGTGGAGGAAGAATGCATCCATAACTTAACTGAAGAAACGAACTGATGAAGCATGTTCGCGCCGTTTAGAGGAAGACAAGTGGCAACTCCCTGAGTGCTGATGATGACGCCGAACAGGGAACTCCAAGCATAGCTGCAGAAGGTGAATTGACAGAAGTGGAAGAGGAACCGAACAATCATAAGGATCGAATGGATAAAGCCATGAACAGAGACAGTCGAATAGAGAGAGAGGAGAGTTGAGTAAGTCGAAGTCCAAGAGATGAAGGGAACATAGAGAATAGTAAAGCAGAGCAAAAGAGACAAAGGGTTGAGCTGATCAGTAGCAACATCGAGCACCAGAGAGCTTGAATATTCAAGCCATCCCATAGAGGATTCTGTCCAGACTGAGCATCACGTTTGGCTCTTTCCACTGTAGACCAGAAGGTCACAAAGCTGGTAGGAAGAAGAAGAGTCTGTGTACTCCAGTGGCTTGGGGAATCCAAGGACCACCCTACTAGACAAAGCCTGCTTTAGGTGAACTCACACTGAGTCCCTGTATTGTAAATTCTCTACCCAAAGGCACAATAAAACAAGGCCACCACTGAAATCTGGACTGAAGACGTAGCCCTGGAGAATAGGGTGAACTCCTTATTAAAATTGCTTGTGTCTTTGTGTTTGCTTACTGTATTTCTCTGCTATATTTCCATTCTATTATCTATGTATTGGAAATCTGATCGATTCGTTGCTTCAATAACACAAAACACACACCAGCACATGAGTCTGTAATACCTTAGTTTAATAAATCTTTAACTGATGTCACTCATAGGGTGAATATCAGATCAATTCTCTATAGGCTGAGAGATTTGACTAACTTCATCGGCCCAAGGTTTTGTTCTTACTTCTTACTGAAATTATTGATTCTTTGCATCGTAGCTCATCCATCTGACTCTGAATAGCCTTCCCTTCTTGGAGTCTGCCGAACTGTTGCACATGTCCTAAGGTCCATGTTGTTGCCCTGATTTCATCGAACTGCAAGTATTTTTCTCTTATGTCAACTTCAATCTTCTGTACATGTGGGTCTTCCTGCAGCGAGGCCCACATATCCATGGTGTTCTCAAAAATCTAGTTGCAGTCCTTAACTGCAACTTCTAGTATGTCTATGTCTTCCTTAATAGAAGCCTCATGTTGCTCTCAAACTTTTGGAGGTGTTGTTGGTTGTAACTTCATCTACAACTCTGTGACCTGCATCTGCATCTCAAAATTTACTCATTCAACCTCTGCTTTAGACTCCTTTACCGTGGCTACTAGCTTCTGGAGCTTCTCTTCAGAAACTAATTTAGTCTGTCTGAGGAGCTCTAGAAGCTCAATGCAAGTCTGGGTAATGGCGTCCTCTAGGTCTTACCTACACGCAGCGACTGTGTCCCTATCCTAGATGGCTCATGCAACTTCCTTAGTTAGCTTCTCATTATGGCTCTCAATGTCGTTGATCACAAAGAGCACTCGCTCTTCCTAGATTTTCAACTTGTCAAACACTCCCTGGTGGAGTTCATGCAATTATTGAATGGGCAGCACCACTAAGTTTAGTGTTGAATTCCTCCCATATGGTGTTGTTTCCTTATTTGCCTCGGTAGTAAAGTGCAGTGACCATCCTGGAATGGGAACTGTGCAGACCTCTGTGGTTACCACCAACGTCGAAGGTAATGTCAGTTTCGCACTTGACATTCCCAAGCTCGCTTGATTGTTGCTCGCCTGAATCACGCTCGCTTGAATCTCACTCACTTGTACCTGTAGCTCCTTGAGGCCCTGCTAGACCTACGTCAGTACTAACTTGTAATGACCCTCTATATTTCCCCATATGTCCTCGGTGACTAATCACACAGTGTCACTGATCTCATCGATGTCCCCCTCAGGGAGGACCATCGAGTTAATGTTGGAGGTCTTGTTAGACTTACGTTTCTTTCATGCACCTCTAGGGGTGGGTTTCTTCCTCTTCTTTAGAATAAAAGGAGACTCAATATCTTCTATCTCCTTAAAAGGGTCTGCTCCACCCTACTTTGGTTCCTCTATTTCCGGCTCCTCTTCTTCTAAGCTCTCGGGTTCCTGCGCAGTATTCTTCTCAAGGTAAATAGTGACCTTTTGAGGCACCTTCTTTATGTCTCCCTTTAGCACATATTTCTCAGTCAGCGTACCTCCTGTGGCCTTCGTTGTTTTTCTGGTACCTTCCTAGTCTCCTTCGGCTTCCTTTATGGGATCCAGCCACACACTTGGCTAATTAGATATTACCGAAAAAATATCATGTTATGTGACCAAATAGGGAAACTCATACCATATCCCCTTTTCATATTTCTTCGCTAGTATGTATATGTTGTGGAAGTCTGCTTTGAAGTTCACAACTCAGCGATATTGGTTAAGTAACACTAGGGATAGTCCTGGCTTCTGGCTGATCACGGTGCGCAAATCCATCTCAAACAACACCCAAAATAATCTATTTTCTACCACCTAAATTGGATCCTTCAATGCCCACAATGAAGCGTACCTCACATCTTCGCACAAGTTTGGGTCGACAGTAGGGAACTGTGACTCATTAGGGATCCTCCATGCTATCAAATCAGTCAAAAATAACAACCATGCATAATGGAAGGGTTTCCCGTCTTCTTGGGCCTCGCGACAATCATCCAAAAAATTCAAGCAGAGGTATCCTACCCAATTAAACTGTATCCCTTGGTTGCATTGTGCAGCCAACTGAATTACTGGGGCTGACACCTCGTCTTCCCTACACTTCCTCATAATCTTACCAACCAGAATGGACCCGGCAAAGGCGACAGCCTTATTAGAAATCAAGCTTACAACATAGCCTTGCGACTTCTTAACGACATTGAAATCTTTCTTTACTTGGTCTGCGAGCTTCTTTTCTTGAGACTTTCCAACAAAAGCGTTGGCAGGGTCTTCCCTTGCACATGGCAGTATGATGATCTTCCTAATCAACATATCATCAATTGGGATCCTCTCCCCAATCCATAAGGCTCTATCGTGCACCAAATCCAGCAATTGGTGCACACATATGTTATTGATGTTGTTGTGCCCAAAATGAGGCACAATCAACATGTTCATTAAACTGGCACGCTGAATCCCCACCACCCACGTCATTGGTTCTACTCTCGTTATACTGGATTCCTCAAGGTATACCATATTCAGGTATTTACTCGGCTCAAAATGAGGTAATTTGGCCCTGTCCACCAAATCCAAATCCTCCATGCATAGTTATGGTACCTGGGCCAGCAACGCTCCTTCAAAGGGCACATCTTTAGGAAAAATAGGTGTACAAATGGAAGATTTTACTGCATTAGGGCCCTTTGTCACCTTAGCAGTCGGCTTTCTCGGCAGCATATACGGAGGTAACCTTGAAATTGGCTTGGCCTCATCGACACTTATGTCCTCAATTCCTACCTCAAGTTCTTCATCCTCTAAGTCAACCAGCTCCATTGGTTGCTTCTTTTTCCCTTTGTCCATATTTTCCTTGCTCCTTTGCTCAGCAGACACCTTCCTAGGTGACTACCTTATCGGTGGCTTCTGTGGTTTCTTCTGCTTCTTTACTGTTGTTGTTTTTACTGGTTCTACCATTATTGTTGCCATTGTTTCAGCTGTGGGCTTCGGCCTTGGCAATATAGGAGTTGTGGTGTGTGTAGGATGAGTATCATTCATGATGTTTGTTAATTCTTGTTCTAGAAATTCCTAGTAGACATCCTGTCAATCCTCACCAGACATGCAACACTTCTCTTGGCTCAGACTTAGGCGCAAAATCTCACCAGATTTCTTCAAGAGGAAAAGTGTCTAAATGTAGAGTAAGATGCCATATTTATAGCCAAATTCAAATTTGAATTCCTTGAATGCCTTTGAATCCTCCTCATAAATGCGAATTTGGTGGCATATTTTCATAAATATGCTCCTTCAATGCACTTCCCTCGCTCCCTTTGACGACAGAATCACGATCAAATAAACTATAGCTTTTCCAATGGTCAAATTTTGGGTAGGTTGTGTTGGACCCTCCCTTATTGTGCAGCTACATTGTCATAGCTTTCTCTACCTGTGCCATCTCCCAAAACATCGTGCAACCCTCTTTCTTCAACAAAACCCTTCCTCAGCAAAGTAGTTTATAGTCCTGCGCTTCCTTCCAACTGCCTGAAGCACTAAGACATTCCTGTTGTGATATAGTCATTGCATCCTTGCAGGGGTAGGATCATCCCTATATACCTTCAATATGCTCCCATTAATAATTCCAGGAAACAACTCTCCATTCAACTTGGCGAGCTGAACTGCGCCACCATATGAAATATCCTTAATCACATAGGGTCCTGACCAATGCATCTGAAATTTCCCAGGAAATTTTGTGAACTTGTTGTCATACATCAAGACCAAATATCCATTCTTTAAAGTGTGTTTCTTAATGTGGTGATCATGCCACGCCTTTTCCCTAACTTTCTCTAAGTAGCCAAAAAGAGGTCCTCCTCCAATGCAAGCATTTGCGCTAAGCATTCCTCCATGAAGTCATGATCTTCCATATCAGTTATTGTTGTGATCCTTAGGCTAGGCATGATATACTCCATTGGCATCACTGCTTCTTGTCCATATACCAATCTAAACAGTGTGTGCCCTGTTAATTTCTTACAAGTCGTCCTATATTCCCATAGAACCACCAATATGCGCACATCCGAGTCATTCCTATTAACATTGCATATCTTCGTTAAGGCATTCTCCAATATTTTATTAAAATCTTCGACAATTCCATTTACCTGGGGATGATACGGTGTACTCTTCTAATGGTGCATTTGGAACTCTTTTGTCAATGCCTTAATTGTTTTATTCAAGAAGTGAGAACCTCGGTCACTCATTCGAATCTTTTGGCATCCAAACCGTGAAAGAATATACTTGAATATAAAATTCACAATAGTTTCCGCGTTGCAATCCTTTACGGTTTGTGCGTCGTCCCATATAGTCAAATTATTTGTCACAATGATAATATAACGTGCACCCATCTTCTTCCCTGGTGGATGAATTAGTCCAACAAAGTCAATTGCCCATTTATCAAATGTCTGTAGTGTGACTTGTGGATTTAAGGGTAATTCATCCCTGTGCGAAGGTCTTCTAGTCCTCTGACACACATCACACGCACTACAGTACTCCTTAGCGTATTTATGTACCGTAGGCCACCATAATCCTGCTTGAAAAATCTTCTACGCAGTTTCCTTACCTGCATAGTGTCCTCCTACGACACCACCATGCACTTCAACCAGAATACTGTATCGTTCATACTCAGGTACATATTAGCGCAGAACTTCATTCGGTCCCATATTATATAAGTGTCCTGCAATCACTGAAAAATCTGTAGCCCTCACTACTAGTTCCATATTTTGTTGCATTTTGTATCCTTCGGGAGCTATGCCAGTAGACAAAAAATAAATAATGTCTACAAAATTTTCATCAACAACTCTGATAGCGAAGAGTTGCGCGTTAGGCAACTCTTCATCAATATTAGTGGGTTCTTCATCATTCTCAATCCTAGAGAGGTGACCAGGTCCAACATTCAACCTCCCTAGCTTAACTATCACTTCAAAATCATACTCTTGGAAAAGAAGCAACCATCTACAGATATTCCCCCCCAACACAAGCTTATTGACCAGGTATTTCAATTTAAAATGATTCGTGTACATTTTAAAGTGTGCACCTAGTAGGTAATCCCTGAAGTTTTGTAGTGCATATACCATTCCCAATCCTTCTCGTTTTGTCGTTAAATAGTTTCTTTCAACCTTAGATAGTTTCCTACTTGGAAAGGCAATCAAATGGTCAATATCCCCTTCACCTGGTTGAGTTGAAACATCTCCAAATGCTATACAAGATGCATCCACATGCACATGAAATTCTTTCTTCCATTTTGGGAATAAAAGGATTCGCACAGTAACCATCTTCTCCTTAAGAAAATCCAATCTCTTCTGGCAGTTAGCATCCCAACAAAATGTAACATCCTTTTTCAACAACCTCTCCATTGGCATAGTGATTTGTGCATACGCCTTTATAAACTTCCTGTAATACACTGTATGACCCAAAATTGTGCGTAGCTATTTTACTTTCCTAGGTGGATCCAAATTGATAATTACAACCTGCTTACATACAACATTACCCAAAAGTATTCCGTAAGGTACATAAAAAATACATTTCTTCAAATTCAAGGAAATTTGATACTTCCTGCATGTATCCAAAATTAGGCGTAGATTAGAAACATGTTTCTTAACTAGCCCAAATACTATCCAATTGTCGAAGTAGACCTCCAGAAACTTGTGAATAAATTCCTTGAATGTTGCGACTACCACCCTTGAAAATATTACAGGAGCATTTTTCAGTCCGAAAGGCATAACTGTATAGTGGAATGAACCCCACTCTGTAGCAAAGGTAGTCTTGCTTCTATATTCTAGCGCAATCTTAATTTGGTGATATCCCGAAAATCCATCTATGAACAAATAAGCCTCCTGTTTTCCAACGTTTTATAGAACTTCATCTGTAAAAGTTGTAAGAAAGGGGCCATGCACGCACGCATCATTTAACTTCCGCAGATCTACGCAAATCCCTATATCACCCTTTATTTTCTTTTCCTAGACCACCATGGGGTTGACCCATTCTAACTCTTCTACTAGCTCAATTATACCTGTCGTGAGCATCTTATCCAACTCTTCTCTTACCTTTCCCTTATACTTTGGGTTCAGTCGATATGGGCGTTTCTTAACCATCTTCACATTTGGATTTAAATTGATCTTCATCATACCCAAATCACCTACTATACCCCTTCAATTCAGAGAACTTTTTCAAAAAAAAAAAAAAACTTGATATTCATCCAATAATTTAGCAACCTTGTCTACCGTGTCCTCATCCCAATAGCCACCAATATGTGTGAACTTTGGTTATGCTTCTAAGCCAATATTTACTTGTTTTTTCTTTTTTGGCTTTGATATATTAGGGATCTCTACATCAGGTCCTGCAACTTCGTGTAGTCCCTCTGACTAAGGAATATTGACATTTCGCGGATCCTCATCTCCTTCTTCTGTAGTAACATTGTATCATTCCAAAGCATGTTGTAGTTGTGTGCTCCAGTTAGGTTGCATCCAAGTTATAGGTTATATTGGTGTTCGGAAGATCGTTGCCTTAATCTCTTGAAGTGCTCCATGAATGCATTCGAACCCATCTTCAAAGTTGAATGTCAACAAAAAACTCTCCTTCATTTCATCCCAATCAGTAGTCTCGTGTCACAGTTTTGTCTCCAAATACCATTTCGTTGATACAACATCTAAGGTATGAACAAAGATATGTACTCACTCTAATTGAGGTACCTCACCCCAAGCCTTAGTCCATCGAGCTAGATGTGCACGCGGGTCATCCTTACCTGTGTATTTTTCACTAAGTCGCGTCTTTACGGAGCCAAATCTTAATCTCATCAGTTGTTATAGATCTGACCCAGAAATATAAGATAATAGAAATATACCCAAGAAATAACAAGATATAAATAGTTAGAAATGTTTCTTTATTGATCAAACCCTTGAGGTAGGGCAACACCATGCATTCACTCCTTAAGGAAGGAGAACACTCCACAAGCCATATGTCTGTTCATACAATATTCCTTGACCTCTCTCAATGGGGAGTCTCTAGCCTCTATATAGGCCTCATACATACAATACCATGGGTCATTACCATGGTTCCCTCAGTACCATTTATCTAATACCATGGGCTTATTACATTATTGCTAACTACTTGTGGTCCTTTACATGATACAGGTTAACCACCTTATTTATTACTATGGCCCATCCCATTATTACATTATTCCCTTGGGTACCTCCCTCTGTACCCCATATTATCCCCCCTAGGTATACTACATTCCACCCCCCTTAACATGTTTCGTCCCCAAAACATACGAAGGACACAAATAATAAGATCTACTCAAAAGAGTAGTCCACTAGTACCATGCATGTGCATCTAGCCATCCAAGAGAAAGGTGAACCCTTAATCTAGCTGGTGCCTTGCTCACTGGAGATGGAAGTTGACCCTGGAAGCTCTTCTTTGTTGATGTGTAGTAGGTGGATCGTCTCTCCTCTCTATCTGTCATGCAGGGGTTGTTGTCCTTGTGGATAATTCGTTGCCATCTTGTTGGTTGTTTTCTTGCGGGGTGATGTGGGTGGTGATATGTTGAAGTGTTAACCAACAATGTATCTTTATTTAATTCACCACCTAATGGAGGCTGATTGGTGTCTGGTACATGTTGTGGTCCCTGTTGTTGTTTCTTATCTTCCAATATTACTTCAACCACTGAGTCCTCATCTAATGTATCAGTACCTGTACCCTTTTCTGTTTCAACCTCCTTGGACACTACCTGTTTTTCTGGTACCTGGTTTGATGTTTGTGTTTGATTTTTGGCCATCAAAGGTTCACCATCTGATGTGTAAGTGTCATTAGAGCTTTGTTCTTTTGCCTCCATAGCCTCTACGTGGGTCTTAATAGAAATATCCTGCAAGGTTATTTTCTTCTTTTTATACCAGAGTTTCATGAATTTCTTCTACACATTAATATTGACAATACCCACAGATTCCATCCATGGATATCCCAAAATAACATCCATGTTATCCATATCTGAAATATAAAAATCACAATTCAACACATACTTATCCATAGAAAGCTTCAAATCCTTATAAACTTGAACATCCTCATCATCAACCTGTGTGTTTTCAATGTGTTTTGCTGGAACTTGCAATTTTTTTGCCAAATTAACATTGATAAAATTATGCTTGCAGCTAGGATTTATAGACACAATGATCTTCTCCTTCTGAATACATCCATGAACCTGCAATAAGGAGATACCAGAAGAAAATAACCCTTTAGGTTTCTTGGTTTCCTTCTTTCCTGTAAAATCTTTGCTAGGTTGTGTGCCTTTCTGTCTAAGCTTAGTAAGAGGACCCAAAAGATTAGATTTATGGTCAAAGTGGTCACAAATGGATTTTTCGAACATCTGCCAAGTAATTGTCCTTGGATAGCATTTAGAATGCCCCTGCCACCATTGCCATCTTTCTTGGTCCAAGTAAAGTATGTCATGCGTAGTTTAGTTTCATCATCTACGATGTGATTCAGAGTGAAATATTGTTCCATTTGTTCTAGCCATATTGTCGGATTAGAGCCATCAAATTTGTACATCTTCATCGAATTCCGATCTAGGCACTGGAATTTCATATTCGCACTGTCGTTGTCCCGCCTTCACAAAAATTTCTGAAAAAGAGCTGATTTTAAATTAGCGATATCTCCCTCATTCGTACTCCAATTCGACCGATGTTGTTTTTGAAATTGGGTATTTTTTCACAAAGAACTCAGATCTACAATTATATTATGCAAATATTGCCCTGGAACATATAGATCTGATCTGCAAACTCGTCGCCCTGAAAAATGTCTGCAACACAGCTGATTTTTAAATCAGCGATATCTCCCTCATCCGGACTCCAATTCGGCCGATTTTTTTTTAATTGGGTATTTTTTCACAAAAAACCCAGATTTACAATTAGATTCTACAGAATTTGCACCAGAACATACAGATCTGATCCGCAAACTCGTCGCCCCGAAAAATGTCTGCAACCCAGCTAATTTTTAAATCAACGATATCTCCCTTATCTGGACTCCAATCAGCTGATTTTTTTT
Organism: Pinus tabuliformis; assembly: GCA_031772625.1. Classification (NCBI taxonomy): domain Eukaryota; kingdom Viridiplantae; phylum Streptophyta; class Pinopsida; order Pinales; family Pinaceae; genus Pinus; species Pinus tabuliformis. The sequence goes on along the minus strand of CM062819.1, from coordinate 1,342,772,928 downwards.
TCAAATTGGGTATTTTGTTGCCAACAACTCACATCTGCAATTAGATTCTACATATTTTGCACCATCACATACAGATCTGATCTGCAAACTCACTACCCAAAAAATTCCTGCAAAAAATTAAAAAAAATACTCTGTTTTGCCCAAGAAAGTGCTCTGATACCACTTGTTATGGATCTGGCCTAAAAATATATGATACTACAAATATACCCAACAAATAATATGATAGAAATAGATAGAAATGTTTCTTTATTGATCAAACCCTTATGGTAGGGCAACACCATACATTCACTCCTTAAGGAAGGAGAACACTCCACAAGCCATATGCCTATTCATACAATATTCCTTGACCTTTCTCAATGGGGAGTCTCTAGCCTCTATATAGACCTCATACATACAATACCATGGGTCATTACCATGGTTCCCTCAATACCATCTCTCTAATACCATGGGCTTATTACATTATTGCTAACTACTTGTGGTCTCTTACATGATACGAGTTAACCACCTTATTTATTACTATGGCCCATCCCATTATTACATTATTCCCTTGGGTACCTCCCTTTGTACCCCATATTATCCCCCCTAGGTATACTACATCAGTCTACAATATTCCTTCCAATCAACAATATTATCCTTGTGGGTTCCCTGCCATCTTGCACGCATAGCTCTTAAAACCAAATCTAGAGCCTGGAACCTGTGCTCCTCTCGCAAGTCTCTTTAAAAATAGTCAATAAAATTATTGACATCATCTAGCCCATCATAATAAGTAAATTTATGTACTTCATTTGATATACAACGCAGAGACTTTATAAGCCTATTACATCGTAGTGTAGAGACCTCATGTAATCGATTCTATCGTTTTTCTAATTCTTCATCTGAGTCAGATTGGCATGAACTATCCTTCTCCCAACTGATCCATCCATCCACAGTGTGATTAATCCAGTCTTCCTCTCGTGCAGTGAGATTATATATGTGATCAATGTCTTCGTCATCAACATCATCACGGACTGGCTCTATGTATCGTGCACCTTCAGCTGGATCCAATGGAACAACCACTCTAAGGATTTTCTTTTCAAACACCATGCTTTGTTTCTTTAAATTAATAATAGCATTCATGTCGAAAGCCTAATCAATCCCAAGCAATGTTGGGTATGGATTATTGTCATCTGTTATTTCAATAACTTCAAAATCTATGAGCACATTGGCTCCCTCAATATCTATAACTACTCCATGCAGGCGACCCATCGGAATTATATTTTGTTGGTTTTCCATCCGCAATTAGATTGGTAACCATTGTAACTTAGGTTTACCCATACATTCCCAAGTCTACTTCAATAGTACATTAGCGTCAAATCCTAAGTCTAGGATTACCTGATCCATGTCAAAATCACCAATTTGTGTTGTCAACCACATCTCCCAGCCAGTCCTCTTCTTGCTTCAGTTCACCTTATTCACTGCGCGTTGTTCTAGTAACATCTTGTCCTTTTTAGAACAATGATTTATCAGTTCTTGTAGTCCTTCAACTACCTTCTAATCCCTTAGCAGCTTCATGCATCCCTGTAGAAACGAATTCAGCACCGTGGGATCAGAGTCCTCCTCCGCAGTAATTTCTTCAGATTTCTCTTTTCGTGGGACCATTTGTATTTGAGTGTTAGACGCAGAAAACCTGGATCCATAAAACTTTTCTTTCCTCCATAAACATCTCCTTTTCTCTTTGTAAGTCAAATCCAACATTCTTCTCACCAGCCCTGCGAACCCATGTATCTAATATTGGTTGCTTACCTTCTATATTGTCTTCACCAATGGCTATACCACTTCGCGTGACTATATTGACACTAGGATTATCTTAGCATAGCTCAGATCTCATCATTTGAATGTTCTGCGTCGGTTGTTGGTTCTTATTTTCCTGCATATTTTCTATTAATACAGGACAATCTTCAATAACATGATCAAATTTCTTACAATATTGACAAGAATGATGGGTTGGATTCTGACAGTTGCGCGTAAAATGTCCTGGTTCTCCACAATTGTAGCAGATGATATGGCCCCAACCTCTTCCAACGCCTCCTCCTTGTCCTCTTCCCTATCCTTAGAATACTCCATGAGCTACAGGTGAGACTTAATCATTCTGCACACAAGTTTCAACCTGTGTCCTATACATTGGGGTTTTGTCTATCATTAATTCATAGCTTTAGAAATCTCTTTCATCATGGCTAACCAATTTAAAAATTTTGCAAAACAATTTCATTGGTTATTGTACAAACTTTTGCAATAGATAATAATTGTCTGTCGAATGCAGTCCCGACACTTGGCAGATACTAGACCAGACACTTGAGCCAGCACTTGATTCAGCAAGAGACTCTCGTTTCAGCGAGTTGGGACCTCCCATAGCTATATAGTCTTGGTACACAGGTCACTGATCCTTATAGTGGCCTATAGCCTTGCACTTCGTGCACCAAACTTCAGGACGTAGTCCCAACTGAAACTCCTTTCCCTTCTTTAGATCATGCAACTCCATATGTAGGCTTGCTGACTGTGACTAGATCTATTGGACTTTTATATTCATGTCCTAGATTGGTGAAGCCTCCATCTTCATCGTGATCTCTAATGCTTTGGCCTCAGATCCAATCTTCTATTGAGACAAAGGAAATCTTAAGTGCGTAAATACCATTCCTTATGTTGTTCATCTGAAATCTGAAGATTAGCTTGTCTTAGTAAGCACTTCAACCTCTAATCTATATCCCACACAGACTCATTGGTTGTCTACTTGATCTCCTTTATTTCAGTAACACACTGAGCTTGTGATTTCAACTTTCTAAATTATGTGTTCAGCGCGGTCTTTGTCTCATCCAACATAGCATTTGGATTGGTTGTATATATTTGATATACCATGTAAGAACTCTATCCTATAACGATGTAACCAACTGTAATTTCTTCATGTCATCGTCATTAACTTGCTGCACCTTCCACATAGCTTCTGCTATGAACCAAAACTCATCAGGATCCTCTGATCCCTGGCCCTTGAATACAGGAATTTTCACTGTATTTTCCATATTGAATAATGGAGGTGGAGTTGTAGGCATTGGTGTAAGAGGCGGTAGTGAAGGTGGAGGTGGAGTGGATGGATGCAGAATCCCAGAAGTTCCCCAACCTTCTGTCTGCGGTGTACCTCCAGGTGTGTTAGCATTTACCTCTTCATTAGTTTATGAATCCCCTAACAACAGACTGTATTCACCTTCAGCATATCTTTCACGATTTAATTCGAACCTTTTTCCGCTTTACGTAGATCTCGTCTGGCCTCTTTTGAGCATTAATTCATAGGCATAACACTCTTTTCATACAACAACATTTTAATCCAATTTTTTATCGATTTCAAGTACTTACCTCTTGGACCCTTAAAGAATCAATGTTTAGCTTCGCTATAAGATACAGATGTGTCAATTGAAAATTCAATGATGAAAATACCCAAAATATTATCGATCCAATAATCAACATCCCTTGCAACCTTATAATCAGACTCTTCAAGGTGCTTGATCAACTAAGGATTCCACACCGAATGTTCGTCGTGTTTCCAAGTAGGTTCGTTGTCCGCTAACTTTGAAAGCCACTTGTGCAGTTTGTTAGCGAATGATGTGATAAATATCTCGTGCTCTTCTGTGTAATTTAACTCTGAAACTACCTATCTTTTGACCAGCGTGGATTCTGATTTTCTTGAGCTGCAAACTCCTGCAACTTCCAATCTACCGAATTATGGAGTTCTTTCTTAGTTGGTCTCCACGGAGGTCACATCACACATCCCTCAAATAGATCACAATCCCAACAATGGAACCATTTGTTGGTTTGAGGGGGCTTGGACCTAGGTTCAGAGTTAGCTATGCTAACCAAAAAAACCCTACTCTACCAGCCCTTTCAGCAACAGTCCACTTAGCGCAGATCAATGTCTCACCCGAGGTAGTATTGGGGGATTCTAGAACCAAGTTTTTGCATCCAAAATGCTATGTGATGTACCAACAAGGTGTTTCGACCTTCGCGAACCCTTATCTTCAGAATCACATACTTAAAGCGATTTCTACTTAAATAAATCTATGAGCTTCGCCTAATATGCATAAGTTATCATACAAAAGTATATTTGAACCTTCGTGATGCAATTAAAACAATATTACAGAGAATCGAATCATAACTGAGCATAAACACATAAACATATAAATATACAGAGAACGCACATATTTTCTTCAAATAGGTTGTATTACTTTAGATCTTCAATGAATACACTTTTTTGACCATGCGCACATAGTTGCAGGGGCCTGCTCACTCAACTGCGGACTCACCAAGGTCTATGCGCACTCAGCTGTAGGAGCCTTTCCCTTTGCCAGAATATAGAATTACAAACAAAATAGACTCAAAATCCCATTCATCAACTGCCTTTTTTCTGCCCAGTGACTCCTAGATGAATCCCTTTTATAGCTTTTACATTACAATACCATGGTCCGCGAACCATAGGCGGAGTTCTTTACTTAATCATAATAGCCCATCCCTTTACAAAATAAGGGGCTTTGACATGCCTAAAATCCCCTTTGACTCTTAATTTTCTACGTTATTCGCGCTCCGCTCCTTAAAATGCAGATACTTTACAATATTACATCAAAATTGACTCAAACTTTAGACCAAACTTAGACCTAGGGAACCCCATCCCAACAAACCATGAATTTTACATGAAGAAAAAATACATAACTCTTCTCCCATCTATAAATTTATAATCTTTCCTCTTTTTGTGCAATTCAAGCAAGACCAAGGCCTATCTTGTAATGTGAAGGGTGATTTTATTCTCCAGTTATTATTTGTTGTTTTATCTTTGTTCTGTTGTCTCTGTCTGAGATCAATTTTATTCTCTATTGTGATATTTATTAGTAATGTTTCCCTCTGAATCCATAAACTGGTATCGGAGCTGATGTTTGTGAGTGTGGATATTGTTGTCGGGATTTTTTTGTTTGACGATGTGTGGATCCAAACTGAGGGACAGTGAAGTGCAAATTCGCAGTGTGAATCATGTGAGTCAAGTGAGCCAAGAGGAAGCAATGGAAGGTCTTAAAATTCTTCACGCAGAAGCCTGCAAACAAGTCTAAGAGATTATGCAGGAGACCACAGTATCAAATAACATAGAAGCAAAGGACTAATCTATGGGAAGAAGAGTGTGTAGATCCACATCTAGGAATGTGGAAGTCGTGGATGCAGTGAGTCCTTGCCCTTTTTGCATGTGGCAAGGATTTAATGCCTTTCGAATTTTATTTAAGCTTTGTTTTTTCAAATTTTTATTAAAAAGTAAAACAAACTCATTATATGTGGTATAATTATATATTATACAAAGAAAGAAAGAAAGAAAAATATTGTAATGTCCACAAGGCTAAAGATAGCTTATGGGACAGATTTCTTCTTCAATTGTTTGATATATTCGGCCCTTTTCTTGTGAAGCCTCACAATAAACGCTCGCAGGTTCTTGACAAACCCTTCACTAAATAGATTATTCCAAGAGCTAGCTACCAGAATATATGCATAACTTTCCCTATTGTCTTTTAAGGCCTCACATTCTAAAATGAAATTCTTTTATGTTTCCACTTTTCTAGAAGAATAAAAAATACATACTCTTTCGTCCCACACTTCCTTTGGACTTTTCTAGCGCCCTGTTTCACAACAAAGTTGATGAGAATTAGTCATTAACTAAGCGATAATAATTTTGGCTCTCCAAGAAATATTGGCCTCTACGTACACTCTTTTTTTATGATTATGAGTGGGATTAAACACTTCAATATAGTATTTTTTCTTTCTCTGTGGCTCCTTATCCCAAGTTTTCTTATGGAACTTATCCATAACAAAATATTTTATCTCTTTATTGTTTATAGGATATGTGTTCAAGCAAATACTCCATTTTATAAACCATTTGTTATTTTTCTGCATCCAAGTCTTCTTTCTTTTGCACAATATGCCATTAAAGACAACCTTAGGCCATTTTCCCTCTTCGATTTGCTCAATTTTTTTAAATACCTTGTGACTCGCACCATAGAAATTGCTTCAATAGGATCATCCCCTGTTTCACTTAACAAGATAGCATAAGGAGCTGCACTTTTAATTTTGAATTTGTTTGTAATCAAATGCTTCTTAATTTTCTCAATTTGTTTCCACTACATGTCAGATGTAGTGCTAGCCCATGATTCATAACCATAGAGAATCATCAGAATCACTAGAAGCCCAAAAAGAGTTTGAGTGGCTTTCTAGTCCCATAACTCTACCTCTCTACACCTATTTTGAAAAGCATAAAAGGCTTTCCAAACCCCCAAAGTTCTTTTCTTTCTACATCCATCCCATCTTAGATTTTGTTGAAGTCAATTCTAAGATATTTGTAATCTGCAACTTCTTCCAAAATGTTGCCTTCAAAGTAGAACTTATGTTGGTTATGTTTTCTTTTTTTAGAGAAAACCACTACATTTGTTTTTCTAATATTGACTCGCATCCCCACCTTTCTACAAAAATGCTTAAGGGATAGTAAGTTCTCTTGCAAACCAAGATCAGATTTGGCAATCAGAATAAGGTCATCTCCATGCAAAATAATCCTTATAACAAACTTGCCCAAAAGGATACCATCTCCCACCTTGTGAATTTAACCACTCCTCGAGCTTGTTGAAATTTATATATGTTTTATAATTATGGTTAATTTTGTAAAGTAAGGGGTTAATTTTGTTAACTTTGGACCTTTAAAAAGGAAAAAGGGGAAAGGTCATCATTTGTTGGATGACAATTTTTTTTTAGGAGATTGATCTTGGCTTTTCAATTTAAAAGTTGATAAAGTGTAGTAACTAAATTTTTATATCATAATTGGAGTTTTGATTTTTTGGGGTGTGAATTTTACTGAGAATGGAGACAGTAGCAATAACTAACATGGAGAAGTTAAGTGGAGCTAATTTTTCCCTATGGAAATCACAGACGGAGGTCATATTGATTTTAAAATATCAGTATTTTTCAATTGAAGGTGTAACAAAGAAACCCTCATCGATGAAAGATGAGGAATGGAATAAGCTAGATAGAAAGGTGATTGCGACAATCTGTCAATATCTAGCAAAGAATGTGTATTTCAATGTGTTCAGATAAAAGACGGAAAAATGATTATGGAATAAGCTCCATGATCTATATGAGAAAAAGACGACATCAAACAAAGTGTTTTTGATGAAGAAGATTTATAATATCAAGATGAAGGAAGGTGCTTCAGCTATTGAGCACTTGAATGAATTCAATATTATTACTAGAGTTAGCTTGCCTTTGTTAAAATTAGAGTTATTTTTTTAATATGTTCTATGCCAGACAATTGGGAAAATTTAATTGTAGCTATGAGAACTTCAACACCTACAGGAACCCTAAAGTTGGATGATGTTAGCAGCATTTTAATGAATGAGGAGTTGCGGCGCAAGTCAATTGCGAAAAACTAGGGAGGAGAAGATCTAACTCTAGTTAATCGTAGTAGGAGATTTGATCAAGGCCAACAAGGGCATTCAAGATTGAGAGGTCGATCGAAATAAGGGAGGATTAGGATCAACTATTTTCATTGTGGCAAACCCAAGCACATGAAGAAAGAATGTCAAGTCTAGAAGAAAGGACAAAAGTATCAGAGACTGGACAGTTCAAATCACAAGTCATCCAACACAAATGAAGGTGAGACTATTGTTGTGGTCACAAATAGTGATGTGTTGTTTATTTTTTAAGTAGAGGATGTGTGTTTATATATATCTAGTAGTCGCTTTGATGGAATCCTTGACTCTGGGGCATCTCACCATGTAACCCCATGCAAATATAGTTTTGTTGCATATAATTCTGCTGATTATGGTAGAGTGCATTTGGGAAATAATCATTTTTGCAGTATTGTTGGAGTGGGAGATGTCCAGATCAAGATGAAGGATGGGTAAGATATATTGTTAAAACAGGTCAGGCATGTACCTGAAATGCGCATGAGTTTGATCTCTATGCGATGGCTAGATGATGAAGGTTATTACACAAGATTTGGAAAAGTAGGCTGGAAAATTACATTAGGGGAGTTTTGAGGTCTAAAATGGGCCTCCTAAGGAAATTATAAAATAATAGTGGAAATAATAAAATAAGATTAGATTACATCATCAAATTTTAGAAGGAAAAAAGAAAAAACTATTTTTCAACTCGTATTTTCAACTTATCTCCCTATGGGTTTACTCAGATTTCGAGTGGAAACACTCGTTGGATGAAGAATTTGATTCCTCATCCAAGGAGTACCCATGTTGCATACTTTCGATGGAACTTGCAATCACGTTTTTTCATGTATTTCTCCTTTTTCGTATAGCAAGGTCCATCGAAAGTATGCAACATGGGTACTCCATGGATGAGAAATTAAATTTTTCATTCAATGGGTACTCCCACTTGAAATTTGAGTAAAACCTTAAGGAAATAAGTTGAAAATACGAGTTGAAAAAGTAGTTTTATTATTTTATTATTTTTTAATTTCTTTACTTTTTTACTCCAAAAATGGTGAATCATCCCCCATGGTTGACATCATCATCTTGGATCCTATTGGTTCCTATAAAGTTTATTTTGGTTGTACATTTTTCTTAGGAGGCCCATTTTAGACCTCAAAATTCCGCTAATGGAAAAGGAGCATTGGTCGTGGTCAGAGGACCCAAGACAGGAATATTATATACATTGAAGGCAATGCTAGGAAAATCAGATTTGGTTGTTATCACAAAAGAAGAAAATTCAACATATTTATGGCATAAGTGTTTGGGTCACATGAACGAGAAGGGCTTAAAAATCGTTGTTGGTAAAAATTTATTGCCACATTTGAAATCCTATAATCTTGATCTTTGTGAGAATTGTATATATGGTAGACAAAGAAGGGTTTCATTCCTTAGAGGTGGCCATGACAAAAATAAAATTTTGTTAGAATTGATGCACTCATATGTGTTTGGGCCTGCTAACATCAAGTCGTTAGGAGGAGCATCATATTTTGTAACATTTATAAATGATGCATCCATGAAGGTTTTGGGCCTACCCTATGAAAAGTAAAAGTGAAGTGTTTGAAATATTTCAAAAATTCCATGTTGTTGTTGAAAGAGAGACTAACAAAATTCTCAAGTGCTTAAGAATAGATAATAGTGGAGAATATTGCTCAAATGCATTCAAGGAATATTGTAATAGGTTTGGCATAAAGCAGGAGAAGATTGTTCCTGGTACTCCTCAATAGAATGGTGTCACAGAAAGGATGAATCACACCATTATGGAGAAAGTGAGGAATATGTTTTCAAATTCTGGTTTAGAGAAGCATTTTTGGGCAGAGGCTGTAAGGACAACTTTGTATCTTATAAATCGATCTCCAACTATAGCCTTGGATGGCGACATCCCTAAAGAAGTTTGAACTGGTAAGAAGATTAATTATTCTCATTTGAAAATATGTTGATGTGAAGCATTTCTGTATATTCCCAAAGAAAATAGAACTAAGCTAGATGATAAATCTATGAAATTCATTTTTTTTGGATATGCGGATGAAGAATTTGGTTATCTTTTATGGGATCCAATCAAAAATAAAATTATTAGAAGTAGGGATGTTATATTTAATGATTTAGAAATGTTTAATAGGATTGTTGGTGAGTTGGATGTCAAGAAATTTACTAGTAGTTTTGAAGAGAAACAGGAAAACATCTCACCAATGCAAGAAAATGGACAACAAATTCAAGAGCAGGAAGGACAACAAGTGGAAAATAATGAACATCAAGAAGAAATAACCTTTACAGGAGATTCAACCTGATAATGCACCACCACAGTTGGTTTGCAGATATTATAGGCCTCATAAGCCTTCACAAAAATATCCTCCTTCAAACTATATCTTATTTACTGGTGAAGGTGAGCCTAATTGTTTTCAAGAGGCCTGTAAAGTTGAGCATAGTAAAGAATGGAAGAAAGAAATGGAGGAAGAAATGAAATATTTTTTGGAAAATGAAACTTTGGGAGTTAGTAAAGCTCCGAAAAGGTAGAAAGGCTCTACAAAACAAATGGGTATATAGGATTAAGCATGAACGTGATGAAAAGAAGAAGAGGTATAAAGCAATGTTTGTTGTGAAAGGATTTTCCCAAAAATAAGGTATTGACTTCACTTATATTTTCTCACCTGTTGTCAAAATGTCATCCATCAGAGTCATTTTTCGTCTTGTTGGTACTTTAAACTTAGAAACAGATAGATGTAAAAACTACTTTCCTTCATTGTGAATTAGAAGAAGAAATTTATATGGAGCAACAAGAAGGCTTCATAGAAAAAGGAAAGGAAGACCTAGTTTTCAAGTTGAAGAAGAGACTCTATGGGTTGAAACAAACACCTCGACAATGGTATAAGAAATTTGATTCATTCAAGTTGGAACATGGTTTTCACAGGTTGGAAGTTGACCATTGTGTCTATATTGAAAGGTATGATCAAGGAAAGTATATCATATTATTGTTATATCAGGATAACATGTTAATTGTTGGGCATGATAATAATATGATCAATAGGTTGAAGAAAGATTTGGGCAGCAAATTTGCAATGAAGGATTTGGGACAAACACAACAAATATTGGGCATGAGGATTATGTGTGATAGGAAAAAAAAAAAAGGTTGCAGTTTTCACAAGAAAAATATATCAAGAAGGTGGTTGACAAGTTTAATATGAAGGATGCCAAGCTAGTCGGTACACCCCTTGCATCCCACTTCAAGTTGAGTACTAAGTTATGTCCTAGTGATGACAAGGAGAAGGAAGAAATGAGAAATATTCCTTATGCTTCATCAGTTGGCAGTTCAATGTATGCCATGGTATGCACATGACCAGACATTGTATATTCAGTGGAAGTAGTGAGCAGGTTCCTTGCCAATCCAAGAAAACAACATTGGCAAGATTTAAAATGGATTTTGAGGTATCTCAGGGGTACTAGTCATTAGTGTTTATGTTTTGGACATAATGAGACTGTGCTTGAAGGATTTACAGATGAAAATATGGCTGGAGATATGGAGACCAGAAATTACACTACAGGTTATTTGTATACATTTGCAAGGGAGGTAATATCTTGGGTGTCAAGGCTACAAATAATAGTATCTCTCTCTACAATAGAGGTAGAGTACATAACTGCAATAGAGGCTTGTAAAGAGATGTTATGGATGCAGTGATTCATAAGAGAGATAGGAATAAAGAGGTACAAGTATGTGCTATATTTTTGATAGTCAGAGTGTCATTCACTTGGTGAAAAACCCAGCGTTTCACTAAAAAACCAAGCACATTGACTTAAGATTCCATTTGATCCGACATGTGTTGGAGGAAGGACATTTATCCTTGGAAAAGATCCATACAAATAGGAACCCTACTGATATGCTCACTAAGATTCTACCAAGAAATAAACATGAGTTATGTAGAGGCATGGTAGGACTCGGTGTGACTTGATTCAATATTCTTCATTCAGCTTCAAGTGGGAGAATGTTAAGCGTGAAGCCATAATGAATTCATTGACGTCTACTCTCTGACAATCACGCTGATGTCAAACCTAACACACTGAATTTCGCCCATCGTGACTGAATTTCTAGCTTCACTGTACAACAATGAGTTTCACAAGAGGAAAAGTCTAGAACTCTTCTCCCATCTATAAATTTGTAATCTTTCCTCTGCCTGTACAATCCAAGCAAGACCAAGGCTTGTCCTGTAATGTGAAATGTGATTTTGTTCTCTAGTTTTTGTTTGTTGTTTTATCTCTATTCTATTGTCTCTGTCTGAGATCGATTTTATTCTCTATTGTGATCTTTGTTACTAATGTTTCCCTTTTAATCCATCACCAATAGCTCAACTACGGATCTATGTGCAAATGTGGTTTTAGAAAAAGTAGCATTTATTAATGTTTTTGTATGTGTTTCATATAAGCCTATACGTGGTATGTCAACACACTACTAAATGTAATTGTGCTAGTTAGTAAAATTTTCTGGTTGCTTTCGTCACTACTCTTTAGTAAGCTTTCATGATAGATTTTGTGGTAACCTTCGGGCAATGTCATAACCCTCATTAAGATCACACTCATGGGGTTGATTGTGCGCAAATTTGTTAAATGACCCAATTTCTTCTGAGCCATGCTATTTTCTCCAACACTCGGCTAAAGACTGGTTTAGGAATTTTCGTCGTCTTCACTCCACAAGAACATGACTACCGCTCAAGATCAATTTATTTCAATTAAACTATGAAATTTGTCAAAATCATTATTTTGCAGGAATGATAGTTTTTTAATGGAAAGAGCTTCAAATTCTTTTTTTTTATTGCATCTATGATGGAATTTTATAGTGTATTTCCTTTTTTGAATTTTAAATCGTGACATTTAGATTTATGGAATTGATATTTTCAGCAAATTTGCGTATGCTAATAGAAATTTTTTATCATATTTACCAATCTTGTGTGTTAATATAAAGTTCTTGATCTTTTCTATCATGATAAAAAATTAAAATTCTCAATTAACCAGTCTATATATATATAGATACATACAAATCTAAGATTAACCAATGTATAAGAGTTTGGAGGTATGACGAAAAATGAAAAGAGATGCCCCTCAGAAATAACTCGATGGCTATGTTTAACAATATGAAGTTGCCTGCTATATTGGCTCATATGTACATCCTTATATTTTCTCAATATAAATATGCTGATTTTCACTCGGAAAAAAAAAACAATATGAAGTTGCCTCAGAGACAAAGAGGAGAATGAAAGTCAATATCTTCAAAGAATATCAATATAATGGCCGGAGATACTAAAATAAAAGTTCTTAGAGGCAAATCATAACCATAATTATTAGCCAAGAAGGCCTTGTAACCATATCAGCTCCAAAATCTGAAGCTTATAAGGATTCTAAAAGATTGCCATTGCTGAAAATCCCTTTGGCTATAATAGTTTTATCCAAGACAGATGAGAGGTTCAATCGACTTGATAATGAAGTAAAATATTGTAGCGACCCAATTTCACAAATTGGTTCAGTTCTTGATGATGATCTTGTCACACATCTTTTCACTAGTGAAGTGTATGAGCAGACACTGCTAGAGTTGAATTTTCTTCTGAAGACATTGTCACCATAAAAATATATTATCACTGAGTGGGTTGGTACCCCGGAGAAATCAGAAATTATGCATACTTCTATTGTTAAATTATTTCAGGCCTTTGATGGATCCAAGTTCAATCCAATTGAAGAGGCATTTTTTGTTTTCAATAGCTCAACTACAGATTTGTGTGCGAATGTGGTTTCAGAGAAAGTAGCAGAAACGCTGCATCCTAATCATGATTATCTTGTTAATGTTTACCAGAATCCATTCCACGTTGGGATTTTCCAGAGGACTTCATAGGAAAGTGTCTCGGATGATAAATGTTTCACTTTCACTTTTGAAGAGAGTACTGCAAAATATTCCACTTATGGTTCTTCTCAGACTTCCTCAGTACTACAAAATGCGAAGAGATTAGCCGATTTTGAGATACCAAGGTTGGTGGGGAAAATAGAAGCATTCGAGGAAGAATTAATGGAAATAATACAACACAAGAAGAATATAGAGAGATTACTAAAGGTAGGCCATTATCCCAACGCAACATTTTTAATTTTCTCTTCACATATTTCAATTTGAGTAGCAAAGGTATTTTGAGTATTGTTAGGTTGTATCATTTGGCATCATCTCATCACACACATTCTTCTCTCTCCTTCTCTAATTGGTTCATACATCTTATTGGACATATCTTTTCTCTCACACATGTGGAAACAAGGACAAATTTCACGGCAAATTATAAGGCTGAAAATTTTAGAGACAGTTGCAAGTTTGACCAGCGTTGACCAGGCAATTTAACCAACAATTTGATTGTGATTTTTGGGTCAAAGTTTCGGTTTTCGAGAGTTTCTTCTATTGGCACAAAAATTGAGGTATTTTGGGAACATTGACTGAGGTTGACTGTAGACTTGAACTACAGAATTTGACCAAGTTTGACGACTTATTTCAAGAGTGTTGTTGGCCCTCAATTTTGGTCATTTTTGTTTATCATAACCCCACTTACTTACCATCATATTCCAACCTATTCCACTTACATATGCTTCATTTAACCCTTATTTTGTATATTCAGGTAATTAGATTAAGTTTTTCAATTTTTAAAATTTTTTGTAAAAATTGGGTTTTAAAATTAATTTTAGATTGCATTAAAAATTCATGTAATAGCTCCATTAAAGTGATATGTGTAGGACACCTGGGCGCAAGCTGAATACATATTTGAAAATCTTAGGAACCACGGATGGATGAACATATATTGATGTGATCAAACTGAGCAGATACAGGCCCGGTCAACACTGGTCAAGCTTGACCTGTCACCCAAAAATCCTTATTAAAAAGGGGTAGTTTTAGGATTTTTTGGAATTCTTCTATATTTCTTATAACTAATGGATGGATTCGACCTGATGAAGTGGGATAACATTAATGATGGTTTTTTCAGACTCTTTAGCTTATATGGATATTATTTTGCCTATATAAATAGAGGCATTCATAGTTAGAACATGTAGAAAAACTTGAAGATTATTACTTTGAGATAATTGAAGCCAAATATTTTGTTTCATGATTTCTTTCTATTTGCTCGTGTGAATGATTGGTTGTAGCTAAGTATTTTAATAGTGTACCAGCAAGGTTGGAGGGCCCCCATACCAAGCTAAGTACACTTTGTTGTATGATGTTCATATTTGTGCATATGTTAGTTTAATTCTTCATGTTTATTATATTCATTTGTTGTAAATATTTGTAAATATATTTAATGTGAATTTATTTTATGGCCATGTGTTAAGTGAAGATTGCTTCCTTTTAGTGATTAGCTTGAATGTGGAAGGACAAATATGTCTCTTAGAAAAGAGCCTCTTCTCCGTGAGCTAGGACTAAGATTGAACAAGATTCACTTCTTTCAAAGCTTTCTTAGATTAAATTCTTATGCTTTCATTACATTCTCTTATGCTTACTTAGATATTGGCAATGTCATTATAGAAATATTGAGGAAGGACAACAAGATCTCTTAGAAATGAACCTCGTCCTTGTTTTTTCTAAAATAGTCTAATTTCAATGACCAATCATGTATGCTTTTATGAAATAGACTTAAATGTTTTTGCTTAGTTGTGTAGAATGATTTATATTTGTAATATACACTTATGTTCTCATAACTACTTTCTATATTAGTTCTTATCCAAAAATCCATAAATTGTGGTTTTCTTCTAAGATTACCAACCTGGATTGATAGTATAATATATGCCTAAATTTATACAACAAATTGAGCTAACATCTTTGGCATTGTTGCCAGGGAAGCAAAAATTAGGAAGATCATTTAAAAAATAATAATAATAATAATCATTATGGTAATTTATGCCTAGATATAGAGTTGAAAAGGGTAGATACATAAAACAAGACCCCCCAACTACTAAACCATTGGTAGAAGCAGGTCTACCTCCGTTAGAATTAACTACACCAATTGTTGGAAAACCAACTTTGGAACAATTACAGGAAAAACAACTTTCAGGACAAAGATTAACTCTTGTTGAAAGACAAACTTTGTTAACTTATGAAGTGAGAAGAAGACAAAAACAAACAGAAATACCTTCCATAGGAAAACAAAGAGAAACAAGAAAGCCAATTGATCCTCCTATTCTTGAACAAATAGATCAACCTATCTTTGAACATATAGAACAAGTTGAATCTCAAATTTTTATTGAAACATTTGAAACTACTGAAACAGATATGGCAGAAGAAGGGCAAGGATCTACCATCCTCGCTCTAGAACAAAGGTTACAATATGAAAAGCAACAAAAAGAATGACAAAGAAGAAGAGAAGCAGAAAGGAAAAGAGAAGAAGATATCAAAAGAGAATATGATGATAAGAAAAGACAAGATGAAGAAAATGATGAAGAAGCTACCTTTGGATTTTCAATTGTAGATACTATAGCAATCCTAGGAGAAGAAGTAAAAATGAAGAATATTCCACCTTCAGTTTTACCAAATTTTTATGGAATGTCTTCTGAAGATCCTTATGCATTCATGTTCAAATTTGATATCTTATGTAGAACTTATGGCTACACTGATGATACACATAATTTTTGTCTTTTTCCTGCTACTCTTAAAGCAACTGCATTAAAATGGTTTATGGAATTACGAGAACACTATTACTTCTTGGGAAGAAATGAAGAAAAATTTTCCTAAGAAATATCAAGCCTATTGCAAGCCTAAAGATTCAAACGAAGATATTTTTAGAATTTCTCAACAAGAAGATGAGAGTTTGGAAGAATATTTGGAACGATTCGTTTACAACCAGCAAAAATCCAAACAACACTCTCTAAATCCTGATACCATTAGAACAATTTTTCTTACAGGAATAAGAGATCAGTATCTTGATATTCTCAATGTGATGTGTAAAGGAGATATTTCATACATACCATTTGATGAAATAGCTAAACTATATCGAAATTACTCTAGAGGTAGATCCAAAACAAGAAAAAGAGATGTAACTTCTAGAGCTTCTAAATCAGCAACAGGAGGAGTGACAAGAGCAGAAATAGGGAGTCTGTTTGAAAACTTTAAAACAGATATTTTAAGTACCTTAGGAACACAAGTTGATGTATTAAAAGCAAAGAAGAAACAAAAATAAGAAGAACAAACAATGTCAATCTTTTGTCCTAAGTGTAAGAAGAATCATCTTTTACGAGAATGTCCTTTGGATAATATACATGTTTGTGGACTATGTACAAAAAATCATGTTACAAATGATTGTCCAACATTAAAAGATTTGCAAGCAGGTCAATTAGACGAAACTCAAGGATTTTATTATATGGCACCAAGAAGAGCTTGGTAACGACGTTTTGTAGGTACATCTCAACAGTTTCCTCAACAAATTCCCTAAAATTTTCAATATCAGAATTCATGGAATACTCCTATGCCATGGCAGGTTTGGCCTCCTTAGCAAAACCAAAACCAACCTTCACAAATTTGGTGAGGATATGCTTATGGAGCCCAACCTCCTCAACAATTTTACCCTCAACAATATCAATCTTATCAATCATATCAACAGCCATATCCTCAACAATCATTCCCATATCATAAATTCCAGCAATCCACTCAATCAAATCCATTTACACAACAATCAATGTCTGCACTAACTCAACCTTAGCATCTCCAGCTACCTTCTAATTAACCACCACTCAGTTACTAGCTCGGCCAGTAGCAAATTTGAGTAATAGAGTAGAAAGGCCCGCATATAATATGGAAGAAACAACAGTATTTCCTACATATTTTGTTCCTATTCAAGATATCCACTTGAGGTCTGGAAAAGTACTACAAATAGATTCTCCACCAATTATAGAAGAACAAATTGAAGAAGGAGAACAGTCTGAAAAATCTAATCCAAGGAATCAAATTCAGAAAAATAAAACTATTATGACTCAAACACCACCTTTCCCAGAAAGGTTAGTGGATCATAAACCTTCAATTTCTCTTCCTGAATTTGATATTATAGATGAATTAAAGAATGATTATGTCAAAATTCCTTTATTGCAAGCAATTAAAGAAATTCCAATTTATACAAAAACAATAAAGGAATTATGCATTAAGCAAATTGACAGAAAGAAAAGAGATCCACCCACAATCCAAGTCTTTGGCAAATTAGCTAGTCTCATGTCTACAACAATTAAAAAATATATTGATCTTGAGATACCTATGGTTACCATTTCAGTCAATAACTTTTCAACTCCTAAAACTTTAATTGATCTAGGAGCTACTATAAATGTCATGACAAAACTATGAAGTGTTTAAAATTACCAAATATCTAACGTACTACTACAATTTTAGAACTAGTAGATAGATCTAAAGTCGTACCAGAAGGAATACTTGAGGACATTATTGTTTCTTTGGATTCATGGGAATACCATGTAGACTTTTTTATCTTGCAACCAAAAATAGATTTAAGAGGTCATCCTTTAATTCTTAGCAGACCATGGTTAGCCACAACAGATGCCTTCATTGGATGTAGATCAGGAAGCATGATCATAGCACATGGAGATGAAAGGAAACATATTACACTCTATCCTCCTGCTCAATCTCCTTCTTTACTATCATGGCTTGATGATGAACAAGAAAATACTCAGCCTATTTTAAGCATTAATCAAGCCTTTAATTTTAGAGAAGAGGAAGAAAATGAGGATTTAATAGACCTTTTTATCTCAAAACCTAATATTTCTGAACAATTACGAATAACACAATATGAAGCTGCAAATCATCTTTTAAATCAATGTTTTCAGGAAAATTGTACTATTCAATCATTGCAGAATTCATTTGAAAGCATTTTTCCTGTCAACTCAATTACCAATTCTCAAAGAAAAACTATTGAAATTAATCTGGAAAAGAATCTAAATATTGGTAATAATCTACAATCATCACAAGAACAACAAGTAATTGCATTATTTTTTTTTCCCCTAGGAAAAAGTCGTAATTTTATTCATATTGATAAAATTACATTTTGTAGATGCCATAAGGCATATTCAGATGGCTGTACCTGTGGTAACAGGCAGCAAACAAAAAGGACACAAAATAGTATATGACTGTTCCTGTAATAACCGGAAACTACTGCAATAGAAATAAAATTAAAATATATCAGCAAAGCTAAACTTTTCTACCCTTCTTCTTCTCAACCCGTCTCCAACCACCAGTGTCAGGTCTGGGTGTAATAATAGCTAGCTGATTTTCCATTGGGATCAGTTGAAGTTCTTTGTCAGATTCTGAGCCCTCAGATCCGTGTGCTCGCTTGATGCCACTTGTTTCCATTTGCGGCTCTTGTTGTAGATCTGTAATGTGTGGCCCCAAGAATGAATTTTGGGCATTCTCTTCTTGAGTATGTGTATGTTTCATTTGGGGTTCGGGTTCTGGCTGTTCCTCTGTAGGCTCCACGTTTATGTCCTCTTCTTCCAATGGTTCAGTGTGCTGCCATCCTTTCGGCTTTTTCTGTTGTTTCTTGGTTCCCTTGGGGTCCTTTCGAGCAAATGGGCAGTTATACTGAAGGTGCCCTATTTGTGTGCATCCCCTGCATCGGAACGCTGTGTTCTCATAGTCGAGTTGTTGTATCCATTGAGAGTTATTGAAGTTCAGCGTGATGTGGTCGGGTAGCCCCTGACTCAGATCCACTTCTACACATATTCTGGCAAATGTAAAAATGCCCCTAATAGCTCTGTCTTCATCCATTTTTAGGAATTTACCCAGGGAATTCCCAATGGCCTCTAATACTTTATGATGCCAGAAGTGTAGAGGGAGACCATGTAGCCTTACCCAAACTGGCATCATTGAGACTTTCATTGTGTTGGCGTCGAAATCAGTAAACCAGGGGGTGAGGAAGAGGCCAGCACTGCCCCAGAACCAAGGACCCTGATTAATAATGCTGTCACGTTCTTGTTCAGAGTTGAATCTAACTATGAAGAACCCTTTAGGGCAGAGGTAAATTTCACAGTTTGTTGTCCATGCTGTAGAGATCCATTGATGCAAGGCATCTTATTTTGGCCAGAAACCATTAAATCTACAAATAACTGCATTTTGAGATAAATCGGTGTGAAGGCTAGTTACCTCTGGCATAGTTATTTGTAACGTTGGTGATTCTGGCTTTTGTTCCACAATGTAGGGTCCTGGTAACTCTGTTGGTGGTGCTGTTTTATTTT
This sequence comes from Pinus tabuliformis, assembly GCA_031772625.1. Taxonomy (NCBI): domain Eukaryota; kingdom Viridiplantae; phylum Streptophyta; class Pinopsida; order Pinales; family Pinaceae; genus Pinus; species Pinus tabuliformis. The sequence continues at coordinate 1,342,753,174 of CM062819.1, read as the reverse complement.
CCATTTTTTTCCCCTTCACTGCATCCCGAAAAGAGCTGGTGTTTTTTGAGTTGGTACCAGTGCTTCCACCACACAGTCGAAGATTAAGAATGATGGTTGAATCGTTGGTAATGCCGTAGTGCTGGAGTGTTTGGTTGTCCTGCAAACTGAACCCAGAATATATAAGGTTTTGATATTGAGCTGGGGTTCCAAGATGACCCTGGATCTTCTTTTTTAAATCGTGTATGCTCATTTCCTTACTGAATCTCATGCAAATATGTTTGCCTTCAATCGATTTAATGAAGATCTGGATCAGATCTGTGTTCATGAGGAGTAGGCCCTGATTCACTGGTTTATGAGCCAGATCTGGCGAAAAAATGGCAGATCTGGGGTTCAAATATCTTCTCGCTGTAGGAGAGAAAGGTCCACCTCCAAACAGGGATTCACCTGATGCTGTTGTAGCGGATTCTATGTGAACTGCGACAGATCCAGTATTATTAGCAGTGATATCCATGGGAACGCCCCAGATCTGGTTACCCTTATTCTGTTTGGCTCCCGCACACTCGACCATCTCCAGCCGATCCGCTTTGCCCTTGCCCATAAACACACATAATGCCTCTGATTCAAGATGGTGTTCTGAGAACAGTTGCAGATCTGGTCGTTTGCTGGCCGTATCATCCTTGCCGTGACCGCTGCTGTGCCAAATCCACGCCGGCGTGTGCAGATCCGTTACTCCTGCGAGCGATTTCCCCCAAGATTTCTTTGTTTTCTCTGTTCCTTTGCAATGTTGCAGGGTGTTGGCAGCACAAGAAACCCTCGCCATCTTAAACTCTAGAATCGCGTGAACCTCGATGGACTCAGTCAGGTGAATCCTCGGTGGCTACCTATTTTCCTAATGTTGTATTTTTGTATGCATAATATTCATCACAAGTAATTGCATTATTACATAAATATTCAAAATATTTTTCCTAGGATTATATAGATATGAAATGAATCCATCCAAAAACATGTATCCATCACATTTACACAGATGAAACAATCAAGCCAGTAAGACAACCACAAAGAAGAATGAATCCAATGATGAAAGAGATAGTGAAAGAAGAATTGCATAAACTATTACAGGTAGGATTTATCTACCCTATCTCTGATAGTCAATGGGTTTCTCCTTTAGTTGTGGTACCAAAGAAAAATGGCAAATGGAGAATATGTGTAGACTATAGGGAACTAAACAAAGCAACATTGAAATATCATTTCCCACTACCATTCATTGATCAAGTACTAGATTCATTAGCAGGGAAAAAGTTCTTTTCCTTTGTTGATGGATTTAGTTGATACAATCAGATCAAAATAAAATTAGAGGATCGGGATAAAACCATGTTTACTTGTCCATGGGGTACATATGCCTACAATGTTTTTCCTTTTGGACTATGTAATGCACCTGCTACATTTCAAAGAGCAGTCTTAGCTATCTTTGCAGATTTTATACATGAATGTGTTGAAGTCTACATGGATGATTTTACTGTTTATGGAAATGAATTTGATGATTGTTTAAATAATCTTGAAAATTTTCTAAAAATATGTATAAAAACAAACTTATCCCTCGGCAATGAAAAATGTTTTATGACGCTAACTGAAGGGATAGTGTTGGGACACCACATTTCTTCTTCTAGAATTCAGGTAGACCCAGCAAAATACAAGTCATTGTAAACTTAATGCCACCAAAAACACAGAAAGAAGTAAGAATTTTCTTAGGATATGCAGGCTACTACAGAAGATTCATTGAAAAATTCAGTAAGATAGCTTTACCCTTTTTCAAACTACTTGCAAAAGACATTGAATTTCAATGGACTACAAAATATCAAAATTCATTTGAAATTTTGAAACAAAATTTGTCTATAGCACCCATTCTCAGAGGACTAAATTGGTCATTTCCATTCCATATATCTATTGATGCATCAGATACAACAATAGGAGCATCTGTAGGACAAAAAGAAAATCAGTTTAACTATGTCATTTATTTCATAAGAAAAAATTTAACTCCGACATAATTAAACTACACAGTAACTGAAAAACAAATGCTAGTTGTTGTCCATGCAGTCAATAAATTTAGGCATTATATAACAAGTTATCAATTATTTGTCCATACATATCATTCAACCATTAAATATTTAATGAACAAAACAATTACCAATGGCAAAATTACTAGATGGTTGTTATTAATGCAAGAATTTAATATCATTGTTTTAGATCGACCAGGAAGAGATAACCAAGTAGCAGATTTTCTATCAAGACTTCATTCTTCTAACGATCTTATACCTGTGTCAGATAACTTTCCTGATGAGCATCTATTTTCTATAACAAGTAAAACCCCATGGTTTGCAGATATAGCTAATTATATATCATCTGGAATATTACCATCTCATTTCACTAGCAAGTAGAAAAAGAAAATAATTAGAGACAGTGCAAGATACACTTGGATTAATGGAGATATTTTCTATACTGGACCTGATCTTTTAATTAGGAAATGTATAAGAGAAGATGAAATTATTGATATTCTAAAAGCATGTCATGACGAACCATGTGGTGGTCATTTTGCAGGGAAGAGGACAGCATACAAGGTCTTAAATCAAGGCTACTATTGGCCATCACTATTCAGAGATTCAAAAACTTATGCTAAAAGATGTGATAGCTGCCAAAGAATAGGTAGACCTGTAGTTTCAGATGAAATGCCATTGAAACCGCAAGTACTCATAGAGCCATTTGAACAATGGGCTCTTGACTTTGTGGGTCCTATCAACCCACCATCAAATGGTAAGAAGTACATCCTAGTATGTACTGACTATGTAACAAAATTGGATGGAGGCTAAAGCAATGAGAAAAGCAATAGAAACTGCAGTATTTTCTTTTCTTTATCAAGAAATATTTGTAAGATATGGAGTTCCAAGGCAGATTGTCACAGATCAAGGGACACAGTTCACCTCCAAGCTTGTTCGAGACCTAACAGAGAAATACAAGATCAAGCATAGGAAATCAACTCCATACCACCCACAGGCAAATGGACAAGTTGAATCAACAAACAAATTACTTGAGAACATCATGACAAAGACAGTGAACATGCATAGAAAAGATTGGTTAGAGAAGTTGAATGAAGCACTATGGGCTTATAGGATAACATGGAAAAATACTACTGGATTTAGCCCCTATCAGCTTGTTTATGGAAAAGAAGTCTTGTTGCCAATTGAATTTGAGATCCCTACATATAAAATTGCAGTAGAATTGGGACTGGACCTGACAGAAGCACAACAATAGAGAATAATGCAACTCAATGAACTAGACGAGATCAAAAAACAAGCTATAGAACATACATCTCTAGTTCAATAGCAAAGAATCAAATGGCATGACAAATTCATTAAAAATAAAATCTTTCATAAAGGAGACTGGGCACTACTTTTCGACTCTAAGTTCAAAGATTTCAAAGCAAAGTTTACTACTCATTGGCTTGGGCCATATGAAATAGAAGAAATCTTTGACAATGGAGCAGTAAAGATAAAGACAATTGATGAAGCAGCAAATTCTTTTATGGTTAATGGTCATAGACTAAAAGTTTATCATAAGCCTATAAACAGAGAAGACTTTTTGAAAACAGTTTCAGAAGACAATGATATAGAAGTACTGGAAAAGCATAGCAATATGCCTTCCCTACTTCTAGAAAAATAAAAAAGTTAAAAAATAATAAAAGAGTTTGGTTGTGAAAATCCAGGATACTAGCACAATACAAACTCGAATTCATATCAGAAAACCAACATGTTTGGCCAATATGAATTCTCTTTCATGTTTTTCTTTCCATTTTCATTTTTACAGGATCATTCTCCAAAATTTAAAAGACTTGAGGACAAGTCTCAAGATCAGCAAGGGGGGAGATTCATAATAAATCAACAAACCATGCAATGGTTTGATATCAAGCAGTTGTTCTACAGAAGGGACCTGAAACATCATCATCAACAAGTATCAGTAAGGGACCTGAAACATCATCATTAACAAGTATCAGTAAGGGACCTGAACAAGATCAATAATATATACAGAAGGGACCTAAACAAAATTAACATCAAAGGGACCTGAAGCAACTACAAACATCTATCTATATTCTAGTATTGACAAGAATTCATTTTGAAAAAAATCACGTGATGACAAAAGAGTAATGAGCTATGAAATCAAAGGAAAGTATTGTAAGTTTAAAATCATTTTTTAAAACCTTTGCTTTTGAAATCTTTTTCCTAAGATTGATAATTTAGTTTAAAAACTTGAATATGCAAATTCCTAACCATATAAATTTATTCATTCATTATTCCACCATACAATCACATCTCAACCATCCATATACATTATATCATTACCCTACACATTTATTCATTCATTATTCCACCATACATTCACATCTCAACCATATCATTTACAAATTTTGACTAATCTTGTTGACCACATCTCCTTCCTTTTGATTTGTCTATACCACCAAGAAATATTAGGTTATGCATCTACAAAATCATGATAAAAAAGAGTTAGTGTCATTGTAAAAAAAAAATATTTAAAATGACCTAAAACTATGGTCATTTTTAAATCAAATACATGAGTGCATATGATAAACAAAGGACAAAAGACAATGATAAAAACACAACAATAAAAAGTGCACATAATGGATAATGGTATGGTATGAGTATACAAAATGCGTTGAAGGTATGAGTATAGTGCATAAAATGTAAATCATAACCTAAGGTCCTAATTAAACAAATGTCGAAGGAGTACAGAATCATAAATCATGTTGTGGCAGCATCGGAAGTCGACATCAAAGGGACAATTCAAAAATGGTCAAATTTTCAAAGGTAAGCTTTGTGGTCATCATAGCTCATTTAGCTCAGAAACACAGTGAATTCACGCAGTCCTAAGATGTAGAGGAATACTCTGAGCCATAGAGGAATACTCTTGAGCCGTAAAGGAATACGTTGAGCTGTAGAGAATAGGCTGTAAAAATTTGCATAAGCCCCGATTAGAGAAATTATTGAGTCGTGGAAATTGTGAAAAGAAGCAGCGTAAGACCCTGTGCTGCGTAGAAAACAAGAGAAGAATGGAGAAATAAGAGATACACGGAGAAATAAGGGAAGCACCGAGCAGCGTGGAGATTTAAAGAGGAATTTAACGGTGTTTTGAAGAAGGAAGATTTTGTGCCAAGCTCCAACCTAAGCCACCAATTATGCAAAGAATCCCTTGAATTACGTAGTGAACTCCCAATGAAGGTAAGCATCGGTCCCCTCAGCAATTAAACAAAAACAATTTGGAAAATCAAACTTCAGATTTTGTTGAAATGTGTCACATGAGACTTCAGTTCTGGAATTGTTTGCTATTGTTGTCTTCAAAATCCTCTGCCACCTGTAAGAGTCAACAATTTCTTGAAATTCTAGGGAAGTAGTTTTAATTGAACTATATGACTAACAGGAAGAGACATAATTAACACGGAGTTTTTCAATAAGTTCCTCTTCCAATTTAGGTATCGAACCACAATTTCTTCATACACAATTTGTCAAATGTTTTGCACAGTGAAAGTTACAGCACGCATATTTTTAGAACAAAGGAGTTTGTTTTATTTTCCTTTATTTCTCGTACTTTGCATAAGTAAACTTTTCAAAGCAAAGAGATTTAAAAAAAAAAAAACACACAAATTGCAGAACAGTGAGGAAATTTACAATGAATATTTTTCTTATGTGTTTTGGGTCTTTACACAGCCTGCTTTTTTTCCTTCATTCAGAGAGCACAAAAATTGAGGCAGAAGACAGAATACACAGAAATTGAAGAGTTTCATTCATTTTTTTAAAGCTAAAGGAAATTGGTAAGTACGTTTAGCAAAATTCTTGTTGCATATTTTGTTGTCATATATTTTTATGAGGTTATTTACTGGGCAAGGATATATCAATTGGTATACAGAGCACATGGCAAAAAAAATGGAACCTAGAGAGTTCAAACTAGAAAATTGGAGCAAATATGCAGTGGAAAAATTGTTTCAAGCAGGATTACTTGAATTCCTTAGGAAATTTAATGGCCATAATGACAAGATTACACAGGAATTCATCAAAAATTTTGAAAATGGGAAAACCAAGGTGGGTGAACTTCCCATATCAATAAACCCAGCATTTATATCTCAAGCTTTAGAACTTCCTTTAGAAGGGGAAGAATATCACAAAGGGTTGCATTTTAAGGAGAAAGGATGGACCTTTTTCCTAGAAAAATAGAGGAAGGCACCTTTGATAGATCAAAAGGAATTCAAAGGGATTGGTTCAGGGAGCCTTGGTCAGAATTAGTTTTGATCATCCATAAATATTTCACTTGTGACAATAGGCACAGCATAGTCTACCTCTATCATATAAAATTGCTCCAACATATTAAAGGAGACTGCAAAATCAACATCCCTTACTTCTTTTCGAAGAGCTTGACTAAAATGATAGAAGGAGCCAAAAAAAAAATAGAAGCTCAATACCATTGTGGGTTGATTAAAATACTTGTTCAATATCAAGTGAGAAACAAAGGGACACCCTGGAAGGAGTTCTTGGCCAAAAATAACTTTGAAGAACAGGAAATAGGGAGTGAAGAAAGGCTTGAGCAACTACATATTACAAAAAGCATTATGAATTCCCCTTCATATCCTAGGACAAGATCTAAAAAGAAACAAGATAGTGTTATGGTAGAAAAAGAAAAATCATTTTTGTCCATTCCAAGGAAACCAAGAAGGAGATCACAAGAAGGACCAAGTAACCAAGAGAAAGAACCGAAACTTGAGATTGTTGAGAAAGAACATCCACAAATATCGAAAGAAATCGATGAAATCATACAAATATTGGAGAAGGAAGCTCGGGAAGAGCCTATAGAAAAAGGCTCTTATTTTGAGGATCCTTGGATAGAAGCCACTTCATCACATGCATATGCTAAAGAGGTAAGGGAAGAATTGCACAATGAGGAAGATCTGAAGAAAATAACAGAGTTGACTGATGAGATAAGGGATAGCAAAATCATGGAAAGACACTTGAAGAAGGAAAACAAGATGTACAGGGAAAACAACAACAACATGGCCAAAGAAAACAAGAAATTGGAAAAGAAAGTCAAAAAGCTTGAAACTCAGAACATGCTCATTTCAAAACAAGCTTATAGATGGCTAAAAGAGAAGAAACTATGGCAATACAAATATGAAAAACAAAAAGTAAAAGTTGCCATCTACAAAGCAGGGGAACATGAGGGCATTGATATTCTACTTCAAGCTGCACAAGAGGAGGCTACAGGTATAGGTACAGGTACAACAAGGGCATCAACACTCAGAAGGTCCAAGCAAAGGAAGCAAGCATGAGGACATGCTTGAACATCAGCAAGGGGGAGATGTTGGCCCTCAATTTTGGTCATTTTTGTTTATCATAAACCCACTTACTTACCATCATATTCCACCCTATTCCACTTACATATGCTTCATTTTACCCTTATTTTTCATATGCAGATAATTAGATTAAATTTTCCAATTTTTAGAAATTTTTGTAAAAATTGGGTTTTAAAATTAATTTTAGACTGAATTAAAAATTCTCGTAATAGCTCTACTAAAGTGATATGTGCAGGGCACCTCGGCACGAACTGAATACATATTTGAAAAGATTAGGAACCAAAAATGGATGAACATCTATTGGTTCGGTCAAACTAAGCAAATACAGGCCTGGTCAACGCTGGTCAAACTTGACCTGCCACCCAGAAATCCCTATTAAAAAGGGGCAGTTTTGGGATTTTTTGGAATTATTTCATATTTCTTGTAACTAATGGATGGCTTCGACCTAATGAAGTGGGATAAAATTAATGATGGTTGTTTCAGACTTTTTAGCTTATATGGTTATTATTTTGCCTATTTAAAGAGAGGCATTCATAGTTAGAACATGTAGAAAAACTTGAAGATTATTATTTTGAGATAATTGAAGACAGAGCTTTTGTTTCATGATTTCTTTCTATTTTTTGGAGTGAATGATCTGTTGTAGCTGAGTATTTTAACATTGTACTAGCAAGGTTGGAGGGCCCCCATACCAAGCTAAGTACACTTTGTTGTATGATGTTCATATTTGTGCATATGTTAGTTTAATTATTCATGTTTATTATATTCATTTGCTGTAAATATTTGTAAATATATTTAATGTGAATTTATTTTATGGCCATGTGTTAAGTGAATATTGTTTCCTTTTAGTGATTAGCTTGAATGTGGAAGGACAACTAGGTCTCTTAGAAAAGAGCCTCTTCTATGTGAGCTAGGACTAAGATTGAACAAGATTCACTTCTTTCAAAGCTTTCTTAGATTAAATTCTTATGCTTTCATTACATTCTCTTATGCTTACTTAGATATTGGCAATGTCATTATAGAAATATTGAGGAAGGACAACCAGGTCTCTTGAAAAGAGCCTCTTCCTTGTTTTTTCTAAAGTAGTCTAATTCCATTGACCAATAATGTATGCTTTTATGAAATAGACTTAAATGTTTTTCCTTAGTTGTGTAGAATGATTTATATTTGTAATATGCACTTATGTTCTCATAATTACTTTCTATATTAGTTCTTATCCAAAAATCCATAACTTTTGGTTTGCTTCTAAGATTACCAACCTGGATTGATAGTAAAATACATGCTTTAATTTATACAATAAATTGAGCTAACAATTGTTTTGTGCTGACTTTGACCACTTCAGAAGGTCAATCTTGACTTCCTATGACCGAGCTCCAAAGAGGATTGTTTGTTGTTGATTTGACCAACGTTGAATTTTTGGTTAGGGTTATTGACTACTGCAGAAAATCTCATATTTGACAAAGTTGTTTTCACTGTGATTTGGAATGTCAATTTTGACTTTTGTACTCTCTCTCTTTGTTGAACATTTGATATAATAATAAGAAGAATTGATCAAAGGGTTTTCCTAGGTTTTTTCCATGGAATCTGCCAAATCTGGTGTCCTCTTGTCTTGGCTTGTCTTCTACATTTTATTATTCATGTTCTATCTATATTTTTTGTCAATGTGATTTATATTGAAAACTAATTTTGAAATTGTCATTGGGTTGCATAAAGGACATTGAAGTAATTGTGCTAAGCATAGAACATACCATTGTTAACTAAAATTAACATAGTATCGGAGCCAAGGTGAAGATAAAGCATAAGCAAGCGAGATAAAAGAAATCACCAAGAGAGATTTATTGGTCAAGTATCAATGGCTTCTACATCTTACTTCAGTACTAAGGATAAGCTCAATGACAAATCTGACTATCATGCATGGAAGATGAATTTGGACCTGAATTTGGAGGAGCATGAAGTATTGGACTATGTGCAAGGAAAAGTGGTGGAGCCTCCTTCAAATGCATCAGCTACTGCTAAAACAAAGTATAGAAAAGGTGAGGTCAAAGAAAAGAAAATTTTGGTTGACTCTATTCAAAAGCATTTGGTTGCCTATATTTTGGATTTGGGATCTTCTAAGGAGATATATGATAAGATGGTTGGGATGTTCAAAGTGAAAAATGAAAATCAAATCCTCTTTCTCAAAAACAAGATGAAGGATATCAAGATGGATAAAGGGGAGTCTATTCAATCCTATTTCATGAGAATAACTCAAATCAAGAATGACTTTCTATCTATTGGAGAAGTTATTTATGACAGGGAGCTCTTTCTCATTTCTCTTGGAGGTCTTCCAAGACCATGGGATGTGTTTGTCACCACCATCCTCAACAATGATAGGATACCTGGTTTCAATGAGTTATTGGTTGGAAGTACTCAAGAGGAGACCGGGAGATGGAGAGAGACAAGCCTTCAAATGGAAATGAAACTACTTCTTTCTCCACTCATGCAAAAAGGAAGAATAATGCTAGTCCAAGGAGACAAGGTCAAGGATCCAAGAAGGGATTCAAAGAAGGAAGAAAAGTAAAATGTCACAATTGAAACAAGTTCAACCACTATGCTAGAGAGTGCCCTCACAAGAATAATTCTACAAGGGATGATGACAATAACAACAACAAAAAATTCAAAGGAAATGGGAATCAAAGGAACAACAAGTTCAACAACAAAGGAAAGAGGAATGCTCCCGCTACTAGAAATGGAAATGGTCGACCTCCCAAAAGGACGAGAAATATCAGGTATGATGAAAGTAATTTTGTATAAAAACAAGATGAATTCTATCTTATTTCCACTTTATCTATTGCCTCTCCTCTGGATATGTTGGATCATTGGTTGATTAATAGTGGAGCCTCAAGGAACTTCATTGGGTACAAGGAAGCCTCTCAAATTTTGTTGAAAAGAAGACTAATTTGAAGATCATACTTGGATATAATTCCACCTACCTTGTGAAAGGGATAGGTATTGTCACTCTTCACTTGAATCGAGGTCAAACCATTCATCTACAAGAAGTGTTGTATGTCCCTAATTTGAAGAAGAACTTGATGTCTATTTCTATGATGGAAGATAAAATCTTCAAGGTAGCATTCATTGATGGAAAGGCACATATTTGGCAAAGAACCCTAAAGATGAATTTACTCTTGGATTTAGAGTTGATGGTCTTTATCAAGTTGGAGGAAGCCCTTTGGGAGCTTTGGTGAGTGATACTTACCTTTAATATGAGCTACGACACAAGAGGTTTTCCCACTTGCATTACAAATTCCTACCTAGAGTAAGGAATATGGTCACAAGTATGCTTGAGTTTAATATGAATCATGAAGGAATTTGTCAAGGTTGTGAGGTTAGGAAACTTACAAAGGGACCATTCCCTTCTAGTGAAATCAAGACAACCGATATTGTCCAAATGGTCCATTCTGACCTATCTGATATGTTTCCCATAACATTGTTGGGAGGATACCTATATTATGTAATATTTGTGGATGACTTCTCACGAAAAACATGGATCTATTTCTTGAAGAAGGATGAAGTGTTCAAATGGTTTTTTTCTTTCAAAGAATTGGTGGAAAATCAAACAAGGAAGAAGATCAAGATATTGAGGACTGACAATGGAACCAAATATGAATAAAATAAATTCAATGAAATTTGAATAGAAGTTGGCATTAAGAGGGAGACAATTGTTACATACACTACTCAGAAAAAATGGAATTTCTAAAAAGAAACCTAATGTTTCTCATTTTATAATATTTGGTTGTCTCGTGTATTTTCATGTGTTCATCTGCCTAAAGAGAAAAGGAATAAGTTGGAAGCATCTGGGAAGAAGGGTATATTCGTTGGCTATAGTGAAAATTCAAAAACATATAGAATCTATGTGCCTAGTCAAAGAGATGTGGAAGTAAACCATGATGTCACCTTTGATGAAGATACTACCCTTGGGAAAGGCAGAGATCTTCCCATCCCAAGGAAGGATAACGATGATGCTACCGAAAAATAGGTTGAGCCTCCGACAAATGAGCTTATGCCCGATGTTGATGGTCTGATGGATCTTATTGATCCACCTATTGGTGATTCCTCTACCTCAAGGAAACAACCTCTATGTCTCAAAGATACTCTCGAAGATGTTGAAAGACATAGTGCTCCAAGAGGGACATTTCATGAAAGTAAGAACCTAAACAGGTACCAAGGATATTTGGCTGCTACGAGTACTATTGTTCAAGTTGAACCATGCACGTTCAAAGAAGTCATAAAGCACCAAGTATGGAAGAATGTGATGAATGAGGAATGCAAATCGATCATGAAGAATGATGTCTGGGATGTGGTTCCTAGAACCAAGGACAAGTTTGTGGTCACTTCTCAATTACTTTACAATATTAAACATGGAGCTTATGGGAGTGCTAAAAAATATAAGGCTATCTTCGTTGCTCAAGGCTTCTCTCAAAGGAAGGAGTGGGCTATGACGATATATTTGCATTGGTTGCCCGATATACCACTATCTCATCTATTATTGCTCTAGCTTCCAATCAAGGATGGAGCCTACATCAAATGGATGTAAAGACTATTTTCTTGCATGGCTCGCTTAGGGATGAAGTATACTTGGAACAACCTCAGGGGTTCGAAGTACAAGATCAAAGGACACATGTATGTAAGTTGAATAAAGTCCTATATGGATTAAAGCAATCCCCTAGGGCTTGGTACAAGAGGATTGATGGTTATCTTATGAAGCTTGGATTTACGAGGAGCTATGTTGATCCAAACCTATACTTCAAGGTTGAAAAGGATATGCCTCTCATTTTGGTCCTTTATGTTGATGATCTCTTTCTAACTGGTGTAGACCCTCTCATTTATCAATGCAAGAGGGAGTTGACTTCCGAGTTCGAGATGAAAAACCTAACACTTATGCACTAAAGAGATATGGGATGGTGGATTGCAAATCTATGTCTACTTCAATGGAAATCAACTTCAGGAAGCTATGTGGAAGTACTATTGGGCCCGAATTGGTAAACCCTTTTGAGTATCGACAACTTGTGGGGGGGCTAATGTTCCTGGTAAACTCCCATCCAGACATATGCTTCGTTGTGAATACTTTGAGTCAGTTTATGGTTGAGCCTCATCATATACATTGGATTTTTTCTAAGAATCTCTTAAGATATCTTTGTGGCACTATCAACTATGGTCTAAAATACACTGCCAAGAATTTGAGGCTACATGGATATTCTGGTGTTGAATCGGCTTGCAATGTGGTGGATTGAAAGAGCATGTCTGGATGTTGGTTCTCATTAGGGTCTGATACAATTTCGTGGATGAGTAGGAAGCATAAATCAGTTGCTCTAAGCATCGTCGAGGCTGAATTCATTGTTGTTAGTATGGCCTGTTATGAAGCTATACGGTTGAGGAAGCTCTTCAGTGAGCTATTTGAGCATGTGTTAGATGCCACCATGATCTATTGCAACAACCAGATTGGGATTCAACTTTCAGAGAATATCGTGTTCCACGAACACTCTAAGAATATTGATATCAGGTACCACTTTATCCAAGATATGGTACAATAGGGAGAAATAAGGCTCCAACACATGAGGGCCAATGAAGAGGTTGCTGAGATCCTCACAAAGCCCTTGGGTAACATCAAATTCTTATCCTTCCGAGAGGGACTTGGAGTTGTGGAAGGAACCCCCCATGAGGGTCCCACTTGAGTTGGACAATGAGCTCTGAGAGCTCTTTGGGACTTGGGGTACTGCTTGGAGCTATGAGAAACCATGGGGTGAGTGGTTCACCTTCCCCTAAAATTGTGTTGTGTATAGGGTGAGTGGTTCACCTTCCCCTGTGATACCCCATTATGGTTGAAATGTGTGTAGGGTGAGTGGTTCACCTTCCCCTACAATTGATGACACATGTGTGCAGGGTGAGTGGTTCACCTTCCCCTACGATTGATGATATATGCATAGGATGAGTGGTTCACCTTCTCTTATGGCATATGAGAAAGATGAGAGGTTCACCTTCTCCTGTGAATGCCCTAGCATACATCCTACCCATGTAGTTTCAGACTCATGGGAAGTACCTCTCATTTGGCCAATGAGTTGGGAAAATTGGATAGGGACCATAGCACTATAGATGGACACATTGTGTGCTATTGTACTCCCTATGTATATGATGCATGGTGTTCAACAACTTGATGTGGGATCAATTCTGATTAGGGTTCTACCCCTGGATTGACATTGGTCAGTGGAGAGTGGTAAGGTCTTGTGACTCACTCTCAATCGATTCTTCTTCATTATCTATATTAGTGTTCAGCAGAGTTGAGACGAGATGCAGAGATGGTGCAGGATGATAGGATGGCTTGATGATGGATGGATTGGTAGGTGGAATTCTCCCTAGCTGAGAAGGAGTGTTAAAATTGGAAAATAGTTCCAAATTCCACTTTGGACAACTCACTTGATGGAAATTATGATTGCATTGAATTCCTCTTTTCAAGAGGACCAAAATCGACCTAAAGATCATCAAATTTTTTGAATTTATGCCCACGCATATGCAAATTTTCAAGATTGGCCACATCATCATGTAGGCTCATGAAGCCCAAGAGACACGTCACTTCACCCTCAATGACATGTATAAATATATGAGACCTAAAACTTCATTTGGCATCATCTCATCACACACATTCTTCCCTCCCCTATTCTGATTGGTTTTTATAGCTTATTAGGCATATCTTTTCTCTCACACGTGTGGTAAGAAGGACGGATTTCAAGTCCGATTATAGGGCTGAAAATTTCAAATATAGTTGCAGGTTTGATCAGTGTTGACCAGGTACTTTTACCAACAATTTGACTGCGATTTTTGGGTCAAACTTTCAGTTTTGGAAAAGTATTTTTATTGCACAAAAATTGAGGTATTTTAGGCACATTGACTGAGGTTGACTGAAAAGTTGACTGTAGACTTGAAGTGCATAATTGACCAAGTTTGACCACTGATTTTAGGAGTGTTTTGGGCTAACTTTGAACACTTCAGAAGGTCAAGCTTGATTGCCTTTGACTGAGCTCCAAAGAGGATTGTTTGTTGTTGATTTGACCAACGTTTACTTTCTGGTTAGGGTTGTTAACTATGGCAGAAAATATCAAATTTGATAGGGTTGTTTTGACTGTGATTTAGCAAGTCAATTTTGACTTTTGTACTCTCTCTCTCTCTGTTGAACATTCGATATCATGATAAGAAGAATTTATGAAAGGGTTTTCCCCATCTTGGGGTTTTTCCCTGGCATCTCCCAAATGTGGTGTCCTCTTGTCTAGGCTTGTCTTCTGCATTTTATTATTCATGTTCTATCTACAGTTATTGTCAATGTGATTTATGGTTAATGTGATTGCTATTGGACACTAATTTTGAAATTGACATTGGGTTGCTTAAAGGACATTGGAGTAATTGTGCTAAGCATAAAACATACCATTATTGACTAAAATTAATAGTGTTCGAATAAAGCTTACAATTACCTTTGTATAATACTAGATGATCAAGACTTATACTCATGTGTCAAATTTTAGGTGTTTGGATAAAGCTTACAGTTACTTTTCCTAAGAAAATAAGCAGAATTGATGGTGTTGGTTAAAGACATTAATTCTTTTTACAATACTACATGATCAAGAATTATGCTCATATGTGAACTTTAGATGTTTGAATAAAGATCACATTCACTTTTCCTAGGAAAACAATGGAGATGTAGGGAAACAAGTCCCTGCCTTGCAAGAGCCACATAAATGTTTGTAGGATTGGTTGTTACTCAAGATGTTGTAGCCCTTCAAATAGTTGAGGAAGCACAAGGGTAGTCCTTTGTCAATCTTCCCAACAATACTTAGATATTCATAATTTTAAGGAAAAAGAATAAATTTGCATATATCTTATTAAGTATTTTGAGTTTGAAACTTCATTTAAATAGCCAATAAAGCTAAGGGTTATTCAATTGTCTCTATTGCAGGTTAGTTATAAGGAAAGGAGAATTAGTATCGAGGAGAAGCTCCAATAAACTTGAATCTTTGGTTGTACTCCTCATCATCAAATATCAAGTAGGTGATGGAATTCTACATGATTCTATTATTTTTAGGCTAAGTCCATCTGTCAACAATTGGAAGACCTGAAAGAAAAAGAATACAACATTCCAAGGTAACCAATTGTGATAGTTATTCAATGCAAATTAATAACATAGTCAACACTCTGTAATGGCTTGGCTTGGCTTTAATTGCATTACAATTATATGTACCATGTTAAATGAATTTTAAAATTTGATGTATTAATATTTAATTTAGTTCATATAAATTAGGATCTCAAAACACCTTAATTGTGTGTGGTACACCCAATCTTCCTTAATTGTATGTGGTACACCCAAACTTGCAAGTATGTGATGCAACTGCTTTGTATAAAGCTTTGATGAGGATGAGAATTAGTAGACTCTAGGCAGAAACAGGAAGGAAAGGCACTCTCCCATTGCCTACATATTTTCTTTGTTAATATGATGTCGAGTCTTGGCTCAGAAATCAATATGGTTGGTAAATTCACTCTATAAACCTAGCCTTAGCTCATGCACTTTGTTCAAGAGGATCTATTCATTAATTTATGTAGGGAAATATGTCCACTCAAAATAATACCGACAATCGATGTGCCCAGTGCCTTCCCCACCTATATCAATCACTACCTAAGCAGTCACGATCAAGTAATTTATGTTATTCATAGGTCCCGCTTACACATTGTCGCCTGAAACTAGGTCTTTGTATTGATCAGGGACTAAAAGCTTCGCAACTAACTATGTTTCTAGTGCATATGGACCTCGATCTAGAACTATTGATCCTACTATAGGTAGCCAATGTTTGAAATTCTTCTAACCCAAGCATTCAAGTTGTACCACATAGACTACCCAAACCTGCCTTAGAGATGTGGAAGTAACTAGAAAGTTGTGTTATTTGTTTATGGTGGTTCCCATCTGTAAAGATATGTAGTTTGTATCCCCTATAGATTAAAGATAAGTGGTATTTTGAAATACAAAGATTAATACCTCCGTGGTTAGACCTACCATAGCAGAAAATGGATAATCCATGTATTGAGGCATACATCAAGACTGTTATTAACATGTTATTTCAAAGGAAGTGAAAATAATATGAAAGAAGTTGTGCTTGAAAATTAAGAACTAGTTCCATATAGGATAACTGAGGTGTAAAACACAAACTCATTGAAGCTCTAAACTCAATGCAGAATTAGTATATAAGTATCTAAATCCATCATAAGCTGACACACTACAAAGATATTAATTAAATTTCAAAACTTGGGATAATCGTGGTAGATCTTGGTAAATCAGAATTTTGCAGCATTGAAGCTCTAAACTCAATGTAAAATTAGGTATATATGCATCTCAATCCATTATATGTTCACAAGCTTACAAAGATATTAATTAAATTTGAAAACTTAGGATTATCATGGTAAATCTTCGTAAATATGAATTTTTCTCAAGTGTTGAAGATACATCCCAATGATTATAATGTTAGTTTTAACTTTCTACTATATGGTCTTTCATTTCCCTCATTGCATTCATATAAATATATTATAATTTTATCATAATATAACTTTTTAGGTAAAATTATGAATTCAAACATTTTATGAATCAATATTTTTACTTTCTCAATACCTCCACAAAATGCTTAGTGTTGCCAATGGAGATTCTATTAGAAGAGAGACTTACAATTTTTTGTGAAAAATTCCAAGTCCAAATATTTATTATGAGTATGTACCACAAAAAACCTATTCATTCTTGACATCATATAATAATAATATGATTTAAATTTTAAAACACCATTCCATATAGTTTGAGGTGCAGTGAAAGATTTCATAATTGCTTAGGACTACACTAAACCACCTATCAAAATAATAAAATAGTAGTATAACAAGCAAGTCCATAATGTTGTCATACAGGATGTGAAGGTACAATATACACTCAAGAAATGGAAAAGGAAATAGAATTGTGTTCATGTCAGATGCCCTTGATAACTGTGAAAACAATTTTGCAAATTGATAATTCAATAACTAATATTACAAGAACATACACTATAAGATCTTTAAACCCTAGCCAGCACTTTTGAATTGGATGTTCATGGATTTTTGTCAACCCAACCCCATTAAAGTTAAATTTTAATTAGACACATTGCAATTTTGCTTCCTCTCAAACATTTTTTAACTTTATCACCCTTAAATCAAGGAACATACTTTTGTGCTTATGAAGTAACTTTGGTGCCTTTGGAGAAAATATGCACATATGTCCATTTTGATATGATTCAGCTCGAATGATAACTATAATATATCTCCGAGAGGAGCTAGCATTTGAGAATCAGAATACCAACGACACACATGAAACCTCTTTGTTCTATCTTGTGACATTATCCACGAGTTGTCAATATATATATATATATATATATATATATATATATATTAAAAGAACAAAAATAAAACTATATATATTTTAAACAATATTAACATATATATATTATTAAAATGCGCTAGACAGTGGAATGTGCATTATTGGCTTCCAAGGCTTCTAGTGTTTTCTTTTTGATTGGATCATCAGATCATAGACCACATATTCACCCTTCACATCGTGATTGAGGAGGCACAACACCATGCTTTGAAAGTCTATTGTTGTTTCATATATTTTCGGAAAGCTTTTGACTATGTTCCGAGGGAAGCCTTACACCAAAGACTCAAGGATACTGGCATCTCTACTACCTTATTAACAACTATTATGTGCCTATATGAGTCCATCATTGGTCATCTTCACACGACTCTTGGGATGTTTGATTTCATCTAAAGCACTATTGGGATTAAACATGGTTGTCCACTGTCCCCTACCTTGTTTGGGTTCTATATTGATGAGTTGGAGGCATTTCTACACGAGTTTATCTAGGACACTGATGGTTGCCATCTTCACCAGATTCTGACATATATTCTACACTTTGTTGATGACGTGGTCGTCCTCTCCTCATCCCCGGAAGGATTACAGAGGCAGTTGGATGCCTTAACTCTATTTTGTGATCTTCGACAGTTGATGGTCAACTTGGGTAAAACCAAGGTTATGATCTTCAATGGGGTGAAGAAAACTTTGGACCTTCACTTCCTATTCAGAGGGAGGAGGTTGAGATCACCAACACGTATACTTACTTGGGGGTGCAATTCTCAGGTCCTTGCTTCAATTTGCGACCAACACTTCAACCTCGTATCAACAAAAGATATGGATCCATATCCCTTCTCGAGAGATAGTGCTTTAAAAATCACTTCCAAGACATCTCATCCAAGATGAGCCTCATGGACACCTTGATCTGTCCCATTGTTCTATATGGCTGAGATATTTGAGGACTATCTTTACTTGAGTCAAATTAGGCTTTAGATGAGAGA
The DNA here is from genome assembly GCA_031772625.1 of Pinus tabuliformis. Classification (NCBI taxonomy): domain Eukaryota; kingdom Viridiplantae; phylum Streptophyta; class Pinopsida; order Pinales; family Pinaceae; genus Pinus; species Pinus tabuliformis. The sequence goes on along the minus strand of CM062819.1, from coordinate 1,342,734,351 downwards.
GTCCAGATTCTTCTTCTCCACTGCATCATTAGATGCAAACAGACAGTACCTCAACACATCATCCTTGTAGAGTTTGGAGTGTAGGTTTTAACCCTATACAAAAATTACCTGGATACGAATTCTAAAACACAAAAAATAAACAATGCGAGTGCATAACACATAAAACACATATACACAGAGATTTTCCCCTGGATCCCAAAACCAGGACTACCAGCTTGATTTTTCATTATATTCCTTCAATGTTACAATACATATTTATACATGTCGAAGCGTCCAATACCATGGACCGAAAACCATCGTGTCGAAAAACATGTGCGAAAATCATGCACAAAACCATAGGTGGGTCCGCCCATCCTAACATAGGGTCCAAAACCAAAATTTTCCAACCCCAGACCCCATAAAGTGGGGTTATGGGTACCCCTCAAACCCCTTGTTAAATACGTGGAAAGAATATAACACAACCCAACATTCTCCCACTTGTTGTTTTCTTTCCACAGGGGGCCACAAGAGAGCTTAGTCATTTTTCTAGCCCTGAAATGCCCATTGTCTCTCTACACCAAGAGAACTTCTCAAAGCTCACAGATTTTGTCAATGCATCTGCAATATTCTTCAAAGTTTCCACCTTTACCAGCAACACCTTTTTGTCTTCTATCATATCCCTCACAAAGTGATACTGAACATCAATGTGCTTTGTCTTTGAATGATATGTGGGGTTCTTTGCCAAGAAAATTACACTTTGGCTGTCACAGTCTATCCTTATAGCTTCCTGTATTAACCCCATACTTGAACACAATTTCTGCAACCAAACTGCTTCCATGAGTGGCTGCCATGTATTCTGCCTCTGTAGTTGATAGTGCCACTACATATTGTTTCTTACTCATCCAATTGACTGCACCTCCAAATAGGTTAAACACATACCCACTTGTAGATCTTCTCTGATCCAGATCTCCAGCCCAGTTTGCATCAACAAAGCCATGAATTTCCAACACTTTGTCCAATCCTGGTCTTCCTTGGTAGCACAAACCATAATCATTAGTGCCATACAAATACCTGAAAACCCGCTTCACTGCTGTCTAATGCTCCTTTCCTGGTTTTGACATAAACCTGCTCAATACTCCCACTGCATGTGCAATGTCTAGTCTAGTACAGACCATTGCATACATCAGGCTACTGACTGCACTTGCATATGGAATACGGGACATGTCCTCTTCCTCTTCTTGTGTCTTGGGACACTGTTCAGCAGATAACCTCACACCTACAGGAATAGGAACCTTCACCGGTTTAATATCCTGCATATTAAACCTCTGCAATATTGTCTCGACATACTTCCTTTGGTTTAACCAGAGCTTCCTCTTTGCCCGATCTCTTTTAATTTCCATGCCCAAAATATAGTTTGCAGCACCAAGATCTTTCATGTCGAATTTGGAGGACAATTGGGTCTTCAAATCCTGGATAATTTCTTTGTCATTTCCAACCAGCAACATATCATCCACATACAAGACCAGATAAATAACACGGTCACCAATTAATTTAAAATACACACAGTGATCTGCTTTGCTTCTGGTGAATCCAAGTCCCTCTATAAATGTATCAAATTTCTAATACCACATCCTTGGTGACTATTTTAACCCATACAAAGACTTCTTTAACTTGCATACCAATTCTTTCTTACCCTTCACCGCAAAGCCTTCAGGTTGCTTCATGTAGATCTCCTCTTCCAAATCCCCGTGAAGAAATGTTGTCTTCACATCCATCTGTTCTACCTCAAAATCAAAAGCAACAGCAACAGATAAAATTAATCTAATAGAAGTTACCTTGGCAACAGGAGAAAAAATATCACCAAAATCAATTCCGGGCACCTAGGAATAACCTTTTGCTACCAACCGAGCTTTGTATTTCTCCACTTTTACTTTTGCATTTGTCTTCTTTTTGAACACCCATTTGTTGCCAATGGGTTTCCTTCCAGACAGCAACTCCACCAGATCCCAAGCCTCATTTTTGTGCAAAGATGCCATTTCATCAACCATGGCCTCTTTCCAGAGCTTTCCATCCTCTGAATCCACGGCTTCCTTCATAGTTCTGGGATCATCATCAGTAACAGACAAAGCAAAATTTGAACAGAAAGAAGATGGACTATACCTTTTTGGCTGCCTTCTTTCTCGAACTGATCTTCTCACAGCCGAAGTTTGTGGCTCTTCATCTTCTGATTCCTCCTCTGCTATAGAGTCTGATTCTTCCTCCTTTAGCTCAAACTCTATCTTCTCAAGTTCCTTTAGTTGGACTTCATGTTTAATAACATCTTTCACCTCTCTGAACACCACATCTCAGTTGTACACAACCTTCTTTGTTACTGGGTTCCAAAGCTTATAACCCTTTAAACCATCTTTATACCCAATAAAGATGCACTTTTCAGATTTACTATCCAACTTGGTTCTTTTCTCCTTTGGAACATGTACATATGCATCACATCCAAATACCCTTAGATGTGAAAGAGAGGGTTTCTTACCAGTCCATACCTCTTATGGAGTCTTATCTTCCAACGCTGATGAAGGTGACTTGTTGACCAGGTAACATGCAGTATCCACCGCCTCTGCCCAGAATTCATGTCCTAACCCGGCACCACTGAGCATGCTTCTTGCCCTTTCCATCAATGTCTTGTTCATTCTTTCTGCAACTCCATTTTGCTGAGGTGTATATGGAGTAATCTTCTGTCGTGATATACCACACTTCTTACAGAATTCTTCAAATTCCTTGCTGCAAAACTCTCCACCATTATCTGTCCTCAGCACCTTTATCTTCTTCTCTGTCTGGTTTTCCACCAGAGCCTTAAATTCTTTAAACCTATCAAAGACTTCAGATTTCTTCTTAAGGAAATATATCCATGTATTCCTTGAGAAGTCATCTATAAATGATACATAGTACATAGACTTACCCAGTGATGGAACCTTCACAGGTCCAAACACATCACTGTGCACAAGCTCTAATATCTGTTTTGCTCTCTTACCACCAGAGGGGAAACTCACCCGATTCTACTTCCCATATACACAATTTTCACAGAAATAAAAATCCAGAGAGTTATTACTCATACCTTTACCATGAAGTATTCGAAGGCCCTTCTCTCCAATATGTCCAGCCTTTGATGCCACAGCATGGTCTTCTCTCCAGAGACCACTAGATTTTCTACTCCACTTTCAGGAACCATAGAACTATTGCACCCATCAATAACAGTGCTACCTTGTAGCTTGTACAGAGTTCCAATCCGAACTCCCCACATCAATACCAGTGCTCCCCGAACCATTTTTCAAGTATCCTTCTCGAACACTATTTTTACACCTGCATCATCCAGCTTGCTTACAGAAATCAGATTTTTGGCTAATGTAAGAATATGTAGAACACCTGGAAGCGTTCTAACCCTTCCACCTTGCAACTTCAACTTTACTTTTCTGCGACTAATGATTCTAGCCTTCCTGTCATCCCCCAAGAAGACATCACCACCATCATATTTCTCATACTCGCAGAACCACTCTCTATGGGGAGTGAAGTGAAAGGATGCACCTGAGTCAATCAACCATGCCTCATGATCTACATGTGTACTTGAAGAAGCCAAGTACACATCCCCACCTTCATCTAAGGTGGTTTTCGCCTCTGCAAAAGGAACCTCATCAGATCCCTTTCCTTTGTCAGGAGCTTTAGATTTACAATCCCTTTTAAAGTGGCCTTCCTTTCCACATTTCCAGCACACCACCTTTACAAGTTTTCCTGGAGATTTAGATATCCCTCTAGATTTAGATCTCCCACTTGATGACTTATTTTTGTTTCTATTATGGGACTGTCCTTGTACAGACAAGGCATCACCATTCTGGCTCTCCATATTTTTTCGTCTCATCTCCTCCGTCAGCAAGGCTGAGACTATTTCATCAAATTGCAAGGCAGTTACATTGCTACCTATTGCAATAACCAGACTATCCCACGAATCTGGTAAAGAACACAACAAACTGATGCACTTATCTTCATCTGAAATTTTAATGTCAACAAATGCTAACTAACTTACCACAGTATTAAATGCGTTCATATGCTCTGTCACCGAGTCTCCATCTTTCATCCTCAGGTTATACAGCTTTTTCCACAGGAATAGTTTATTCACCAGAGACTTAGAATGGTACAAAGTCCCTAACTTGTCCCACAAAGCCTTCGCTGTAGCTTCTCCTAATACATTCAGCAATACTGAATCTGAGACACACAATCGTATTGTGCTCTTTGCCTTCCAATCCAACTTCTTCCATTCTTCATCGGACACTCCCGTTGGTTTAGTACCCAGATCTACCGTGACCCACTGATCTTTATCCACAAACAGATCCTCCATCTTGAGTTTCCACAACTCAAAACTCTGACCATTAATTTTCTCGATCTCTATCTTTCCACTGCTCGCCATCTTCTTTCACCACTAGAATGGATCTCACAGATCTCCCACTGAATAGGGTCTACCACAGGCCCAAGTGAAACCCCTCAGCAACAAAGGCGTCCCCTTCAAGCCAAATCTGCTCTGATACCAAATGTAGGTTTTAACCTCGTACAGAAATTACCTGCATACAAATTCTAAAACACAGAAAATAAACAATGCGAGAGCATAACACATAAAACACATATACACAAATATTTTCCCCTGGATCTCAAAACCGAGACTACTAGCTTGATTTTTCATTATATTCCTTTCAATGTTACAATACATATTTATACACGCCGAAATTTCTAATACCATGGACCGAAAACCATCGCGTCCAAAAACATGTGCGAAAATCATGCACAAAACCATAGGTGGGTCCGCCCATCCTAACATAGGGTCCAAAACCAAAATTTTCTGGGGCGCTACCCCAAACCCCATAAAGTGGGGTTACGGGTACCCCTCAAACCCCCTGTTAACTACGTGGAAAGAATATAACACAACCCAACATGGAGCTCATCCCTTTTGGCTTGAGACAGTCTTCAGATTGGCTTCATTCTTGCATTGTGTCTAGGGCTTTGTAGACTCGATAAAGAGTAGGGACTGATATCCTTACTTGGCATATTTCTCTTCTAAGACTAATGCCCATTCTACTCACTCAAGCTGGGTCAGATTTTGGCTTATAGGAGTTTTAGATCTCTTAGATTCAGTGGGCATTCAATTGGATCGTCTCCCTCCTTTCTGATATTCCTTAGATGCTCATGGTCACCTTTTACCTACTAGACATGAGTTGAACAATATCATCAAGGAGGAAATATATATGTAGTTCATCCAGGTCACCTAGGTCAATCCTCCGAGAGGGTTGTGAAAAAATATGGCCTTCTACGTTGAGCACTTCTTGGAGTTGATAGATGGGCTCATTATTCGACCCCAGTATATGTTTCACCACTGGATGCATGATCTTCACATTCATCTAGGCTAGTTTAGAGTAGGTTCTCATACACTTTGGGTAGAGACGAACCCCTAGATTGATAGGCCAGACAAAATATGCCAGGTATGTCATTTACAGGAAGTGGAAACTGAGGTGAACTTCATTTCTGGATGCCCTATTTATTACGAGATCAGAGGAAGGTTCCATTGCTTGTTCAGAGATTCTCAGACCCTCGCTAGCTTTTTCAGGTATCCCGATGAGAGATTCTTGGCCCTATATATGCAGGAGGCTCTCAAGTTTTGAGCGCGTATTCTTTAGCCTCCCATTAGTCCAAACCTCACATGGAGGATCATGACATTTTTCATGGTACTACCTTTAGACAAGAGCACCAAGAGACCGATTGATATTAGTAATATCTAGAATCTAGATCAGTGATGACCATGGGACCTCACCTCGCCACATGGGATCTCAGCAGTAGATCCATCTCAGATCCATTCCTGAGAGACAAACTAGGTCCTCCAGACCTCAGCAGCGCGTGAACTCCCCCAGGAAACAACTTAGTGGATAGTTTGTGCTTTCCACTGGACTAAAAAACTTTGTTGAGTTTCCTTCAGTGTTCTTCATCCAGCCTCGGACGTTAGGAGAGATGGGTTTGATCCTCGGACCCATTAGCTCCCATATCTTCTCCACTAGGGTAGTTCATGCACTATATATTTTAATGCTCATGCATTGTATCTTTTATACTTCATGCATTGTATCTTTTATGTTCATGCATTGTATCTTTTATAAGAGACTGATTGGTTCTCCTGCATTGTATGGACTTCATTGTACTCAACAGTCCCTTTGACCTAATCAGACTTGGGATAATCGTGGTAGATCGTGGTGATAATGTGTACTCGACAATCCCTTTGAAAATGTGTCATCAATTGAGCTACATAAACAATTATGAGGTCTAATTAAATTATTAAGAGATAAATCAAAAATTTATGATCCATTTTCTAACACTCATATACTAATTATACCATTTTCTAAAACTAGAAAGCTATAAGCAGGGACTTCCTCCGAAGGAGAAAATGAAGCTTGCAGTGCAATTTTTATGTCTTCTGTGATGAATACACGAACTTGTGGATCTTCACGCAATAACGCTCTTCAACGGCCTCTTTACCAATACGAGCAAAACGTCCCTCGATCCTCGGAGGACCTCAAATGAACCTCTCCTCACAGAATATTTAAAATAGCATAACAGAACATAAACTCATGCGGAACACTTTGAAAAACTTATCTCTTTTTTTTATTTCAAAAGATGAATTACAATGTTGGAAACTTCAATCAGAGATAGACTGCTTAGGCATTTACCAAACGATACACCTCAAATTAAGATGCACTCTAGAGGCTACTTGGCCCTTTGCAGACTCTGTCTTTGAACTTTCTGAAACAAATATAGACTCAAACTTAATGAGTTCAGCCACTTTAGGTTCTTACCAGGGTTTTTCGGCCATGATATGTAGGTTTTTCAAACTCGACTCTAAAGAGACTTTCTTCGTGATGCAAGCAGATCGAACATAGACATTCACATATGCAGAGATGGAAGATTATCTCAGACTTCAAACAACAAGATTCTCACTCTCAGAATCTCCAACTCCGAATGTCCCAATGAGCCTTACTTCTCACTTTTTATAGGATGAGAAGGGGACAAACATCAGACAATCGTACTGAGATTCTAAGATATGGATCAAATCACACCAAAAAACAATCGTACTGAGATTCCGAGATGTGGATCAAATCACACCAAAAGTTGGAGAAGTGCTCCGAGTCTCAAAAATCAGAATTTTTTACAAAGTATATATTGTTCCAAATCCTACGGAAAAGATATTTACAATGTGGAGATATTTTGTCGTAAAATCCCACGAAAATTGGTCACTATCAAAGTCAAGTGACAAGACATTATTGTACATTGTGGATGCTTTTCAGGAGGAGCCCACAAGAACCCTTGGAGTCTTTTAAGTTACGTTCCCAATGGATTTGTACCAGGGAATCAACCATTATTATGATGGTATGATCCACTATTCTCCCATGCTTTTGTATAAATCCTTCGAACAATCATTAGTAGTTAAAAAAGAAATTCAGTAGTTAAAAAAGAACCTAAAGAACGAGTCTGAGGGGTCCATCTACCTTTTTTTCAAGGGACCACTGATAAGATTGCGAGGATTCTTAAGAAGCATAATGTTCCCTCAACCTTTAGACCCCTTAACACCATTCGTAAATCCCTCCGATCAGTGAAGGATCCTATCGACCCTAAGGACATGAAGGGTGTCTATATTATTCCTTGTTCCTGTGGGACCCCCTATATTGGTGAGACTGGACGCTCTATTAATCAAAGGATTAATGAGCACGCAGCTGACCTTAAACATAGGAGAACCAAGTCTTCCGCACTAGCAGAGCATGCAGAGAAGACCAAACATCATGTTTGTATTGAGGAGGCCAATGTTATTGCTAAAGTTTCGCAGTTCCATCACCGAAAATTTAGGGAAGCCATTGAGATTGAAAGAAGGCCAAGCAATCTCAATAGAGATGATGGTTGGAAGATCAGTAGTTGCTGGATCCCGGCCCTCGCTTCCTAGTCATTTCCTCCCCTTCCTCCCCTCCCTCTATTAATAGCTTGTTCTAGATTTCTTAAATATATATATATATATATATATATATATATATATATATATATATATATATATATATATATATATATATATATATTCCCCCTTGTTATCCTTTAACCTGCTTTCTTTAGCCATAGTTCTTTGATCCTTTTTGGAAATCTTCCTTGATTTCTTATTTTTAAGAGATAGTCCTTTTCATACCTATCTTAATGGGTTAAATTATCTAGTATAAGATATTTAAACGGCTTTACTAATAAATTTATATTAATTAGTTACCCATCCTTTAATTAAATACTATTATTATAACACTATTATATTAATAATAATAATACAATAAATCCTTACAATTACTAATTTTCCCTAGAACTATTAATATATGTTCCTATTAGATTACTAATAAATTGATACCCTAACCATTAATAATAAGAATAATACTATTACTATAACAAGAATATAATAATAACTAATATTACTTTAGTTAATATGACTAATAATATATGTTAAATATTAGTATAGATATTCCCTTTTCATGACTAATCTAAATGATCTAGTATATATAATATAACAATAATTAATATTTTAGTTAATATTAAATCCTTACAATTACTAATATCCCTAGATCTATTAATACTTATTCCCTTAAATAACCTTACTATTAAATTTATATTAATTAGTTACACAAGACATTAATAATAAGATTAATACTATAACATTATTATAATAATAATATAATATTAATTATTATTAGTTATTATTAAATCATTTCGATTACTAACAATTATTTTCCCTAGATATATTATTATATGTTAACATTTCAATCAATTTTATTATAAATATTCCCTAGTAGTATTGTTAACTCAAATATGGTTAACTTTTCACTTAAATAACATATGATAGGTATTAAAATAATATTTGTTTTAGCATAATAATATTATATAATTAAACAATTTGAATAGTCAAATTTAGCCATTTCTTGGTCAATCTTAGCCGTTTATCCAGTCTGATCTAATATAGCCGTTTTTCAGTCAAACCTAGCCATTGGATGATCTGCTCTCCCTATTTAATATGTAGCCATGATCTGATTCTTCAACTTGTCCTAACGATGAACCACACTCGTTGGTTCAAAACGCGTCGACAAATGTATTATCATGTGATTTACGCTGAAAAACTTTTTCTCATAAATCATTGGTTTCCTTAGGATAATCTGATGGTTTAGTGTGGTTAATACTAACCAATGATGATGTCCTCTCATGAAGTAGCCTAATCTGTGATCATCAGAAAATTTCTTTAGATCTGCAATCATCTTACAGGGAAGGTGAAAACATTCCATGTCATTACACTCCATGCACTCCTAGAAATCACTTTGAAAGTCTCTTTCAAAGTACCTTGGATCCATAGCAGTCTTATTTATCCCACACCATCTCCACCATTCCTATAACCAAGTTGGTTGTAATAGTAACTATGTAATGAAGATAGGTCCAAATTTTAATAATGTGTAATGTGTTTCTGATTTTTCTTCTCTACATAAGAGATCCCACCAAAGATCTTTATAGCCCTCGAAATTATAGAAAGTGTTAGGAAATATAAGGCTCGGATCCTTTTGTGGTCACATTATTCTTACAGGATGTTCAAGATATCTAGTTCTATTGATAGTATAATATTTATGGAATGTTTTGGTTATATTGCTTCCCTCATTCCATATCAGACTGATATCATGAAAACTTTCCCTTAATGTTTCATCTGCAAGATTAGAATACATCATTGAATTCTTATACACCATATCATGTATCCAAGTTCTGGACTTAGGGTAAATCTTCCTTTCTGGTACAAGGTGTTGTATGTCCTGATGAGGCTGTAGATTTGCATCCATAACTTTGGTGTTCCTTAATTACCAAGTGGGTTTCCATTTTCCGCATAGATTGGCCATGAGGTGTTGTCTGGGATATTTCTAAGTTTTTCTTGTTGTGTTATAGGGTCCCATTCAGTGACAATAACCATTAGATGATTTTATTTTTTCAAATACTCCCGACCCAAAAAATCTGGTGGACAGTTTCTTTCTCCCTTTATATGCTCCACATCAAAATCAAAATTTGCAAACAATGCTTGCCATTTAGGAAACTTAGATTCACTAGACTTTTTAATGTCTATTGTCAGAACTTTTTTGAGTGCAGAGGCATCAGTTATGAGTAAAATATTCTTGTGTACGAGGTGGAGATCGAACTTGTCAATACATTTCCAAGCTGCTTTGACTTCCTTTTCAATTGTTGAATAATTCTATTCGACCAAATTCCATGTTCTTGAGGCAAATTGTATAACATGTTCTTCTCCATATTTTATTTTCTTTAAAATTCCTCCCCATCCAATATTACTAGCATCACTTTCTACAATTTTTGGAAGATTTTCATCTACAACATAGAGAATGGGTAAAGTTTTTACCTTGGATTTTATTTTCCTGACTGCAGTGGTATGTTCTTCAGTTCATGGTATTGGTTCTTCTTTAACCCTCTGGTTCAGTAGGCTTCGGTTTGAAGCACACCCTTTATAGAAATTACTGACATAATTTAGGCATCCTAAGAATCTTTGTAGCTACGTCTTATCTGTAATCTTATCAAGAAATTTGTCAGCGAAATATAATGCATGTTTCTGTAGTGTGATCTGCCCATCTTCAATACTATGGTCGAGGAATTTGATGGTTGTTTGAAACAAATCTATTTTCTTCTTGCTTAGTACTAGACCATTATTCTTTATTATCTGTGAGAATTTCTAAACATGTTTAAAATGTTCTTCAACATATTTTGAAAAAATGAGTACATCATCTATATACACAATAAGCCAATCAAAGTATGGCTTAAAAATCTGATCCATTATCTTTTGGAATTTGGATGGTGCATGCTTTAAACCAAAAGGCATGACATTCCATTCATAGTGTCCAGCAGGAATACTAAAAGAAGTTTTGAACCTATCTTCTTCTTGTATGGAAACTTGCCAAAAACCAGATTTCATGTCGAACTTGGAGAAGATTTTGGCACCCGCTATCCTGCTTATCAAACTGCTTTTGTGGGGGATTGGATATGTGTCATCGACTAGGACAATATTCAGAGGTTTATAATTTATAACCAATCTGGGGACCCCTCTAATCTGTTATGAGTGTTTGTTGACATAAATCCATAGTAGCTCCAGGGATTAACCCTCTTTTTAAGAGATCTGTAATCTCTTTTTGACATAATACTTGATATTCTTTGTTCATAGGAATTGCCCGACTTTTGCAAGGATTTCCTGCATAGTCTTCTTTGAAGGGAAATTTGACTATGTGTTGCTTCCTGTGTGAGAAAGCATTTGGGTTTTCTGAACAACATTGTCTTTCAAGATATTCTTTTAGATCTAAAATCTTGTGTTTCAATTTGAGGGATTGGAGTTGTTCTTTTATCCTTAAGGAATTTTTGAAATCTTTCATTTCTTCTATCTTTTGTGCTGTCAGACTTACTTCTTGCATGGTTTGGACCATTGTAGAGATCCTGGGCATTGAGATAAATGGCAGAGTAATAGTCTGCAAAAATCCTTTATGGTTGGGGACGGATATGAAATAACTAGCCTTACCATCTGGTAATCTAGCTGACCCATGTGGCTCAACAGCAGCTAGGAAAACATTTCCTAGGATACAATCTATGGGAATATTTTTGATTGCAAATTTTACATTCATACAATAATTTGAGAAAGAGATTGTGGCTTTAGGAACTTCACATTTGAATCCTTGTGTTCCTACTCCAGTAACTTGCCTGTGTGCAGCTGTCCAAAATTTTGCAGGGTTAGCTTTTTATTCAAAACATTAACATTTGCTCCTAAGTCTATTAATGTTCTCATTGTGAAGATTAATCCTCGGATATCTATTTTTAGCAACACATGATGTTGTTGATACTGTATAGTCATTTTCATATTCCCAAATCCCAAATTCTCATGTTGTTTCCCTGCGTAAATCTCTACATTGGGATTTATCCGATAATCTCCTTGCTCTGTTTCTTTTTCTTTTTCTATTTTTGAAATTTTTGTTTTGAGTTCAACAATTACTTTCTTTAGATGATTAATTTGATGGCTGACTTCCCCTAGGGTCAAGGATATGGGCTTTGTATGTTTTTGGTTTCTTTGAAAAGACTTTGTATTCTTTTCATAAGAGGCATCTACAAACAAAGCTTTAGAGATGGTACCTTTTGAAGAGCTACCAGTGCCTCTATGCATGGTTTGTAGGAATGTTTCTAGGAGTTTTTCTTTTGGTTCTCCTTCTGCAAGCATCTTGATGCTTTACAGTACTTTAAATTCATCATCATTTATGGTAAGTGCCATACACACCTTTTCTTTCTATGTAGTTTTTTCATCTTGTTCTTATGAATCAAAGTCTGATTCAGTTTCAGAGAGACTGCAATGACATTCGTCGGTATCTGTGCAATCACACTATTGTATATGCATGTTTATATGTTCATCACTATAATGTGGGTCTGAATTGCTAGACTCGGTTGATTCTGGTAAACCAAAATAGTCTTGTTTCATCAAATGTACTTCCTCTTTGAATTGAGCTAGTGGCCTTCTTATGTGTCGTTGAGTTCTTCTCAAGAATTGTTCTTGTGACTTCCTGCCTCTGTTTGCTCTAGATTCTTTTCCCTTAGGACACTTATTTGTTGTATGCCCACTTTCTCCACATAGCCAACAAGTGATCATTTGTTGCCTCTGCGATTTAAGGTGAATATCCTTTGGCGCAAAATAATGTGTGTTGGGCATGGTCCTGTAATACCCTTTCCTGGGATGTTTTCTTGTTTTCTCAGGGATATTTCCGGTTGGTTGTTTTTATCTTTTCTTCGAAAAAAATCTGATCTTTCTTTTCTGTACAATAGGATCATCAATTGATAATCCATATTTGTTGCAGATAGACTTACTGTCAAGTAGTCTAGATAATTTCTATAGATAATTATTTACCTTCATGCTAGTACATAAGCCTAACAATTCTTTTGTGATGTTAAAATATATTTCTCCCCATGTATGTGTCTCAAAAGATGTTTGGAAAACTTCTTGCCTTTGGATATATTCGACAAATTTATATGGAAGTGTTGCTAAGTAGACTTGTTTCGGTAAGGCATTTTGGCTGTCTTTAACCTCATAAATTCTTTGAGTCCAATCCCTGTGAAAGTCTTCATATTGTGACATTTTTTTGCATTTTAGATTCATTAGAATCATTTCATGTTTATTTGCAATTTCAAGAGTTGCCCCACACCAGTGTTCAAGGATGAATGAGGTTAAAGCTCCTATCATGTTATTTTGGGGATATCCATCCTCTTTATGGAATATGTCTCCTCCTTCATCTTTGACTACTTTTGCTTCCATTTTATCAATTAGAGCAGGAGAAGACTCTACTTCCCACCATCTCTGTAAGGTGCCTGTGAAACATTGTATGAGGGTTTTACATGATTCAACTTCAAACTTTCCCCTCATACACATCAGTTTGTATTTAGTATACATCTGATCAATCATTTTCCTAATTTGACCAGCACTTAGTCCATCTATATTCCATTCTTTGTAGGAGCCAGAATGAAAAGTATGTGTCTCAGGAAGTTTTCCTTTTCCATTGAGATCAAGAGCTGGATATCTGGTGTATTGACTGGACAATGGTTCATAGATGGGAAAAAGATGGTGACTCGAGGAGTCAGGTTTTTCTTCTTTGGATATGTCTTCTAGGAATGAAGAAATATACTTTTTAGGAGACTCAGCTTGTTCTTCGGGCGTTTCTTTGGGGAAGAGAAGAGGGAATTTCTCTATAGATTTCTTTGCATGCTGGATGGGCACATGATGGCTAAACAACATGGAAGTGGGGATGTTTTTATCTTTTGGAGTTATAGTGAGCTTGTCAAAATGCTCAGAAAGTTCTCTTATGAGATCTTGAGTGGATTTGAGTCCCGAATCCATCCTTTTATCCATCTCTTTTATCTGTGCTGAAGATTTTTTGACAAATCCTTTCAAAACTGAAACTAAAAAATTCATATCATTCAAGTTCTTATTTACATTATTTACAACAACTTGTATAGTATCAAAGCATTCATTTTGCTCAGTGGGTTTTTCCATATTCATTTAAAGCCCTTTAATTGCAGAGTTTGTCCAGTTGATTTATTCACTGGCTTTTTGTATCCTTCCATCTGTCCCTAGGGCTGAGTCATCTTTTGACACTAAAGGAATGGATTTGGTAGTTTTCGTTGCTTCTCCTAGCACAATTCCCTTGAATGGAGGGGAAGTACTGTTGGTTTCTAGTTTGCTTCCATCATAGGCTATCCAGGAATGTTTTTGTGTAGATGATGATTCTGCATCTGCCATTTGTACTTCTGTTTGGTCTCCTAATTTTCTCCCGGTATGAAAGGAGATCTATGAGTTTGTGTTGTCCATAAAGCTTTTCCATTATAGGGAAAGTGTATTTTTCTCTTGAATAGTTGTACTAAGACCAAATTCTTGGGCCTCAGGGTGGGTATGGAGATCCCAAATTTAGCATATTTTTCATCCATTTGGCATGAATTCTATTCTTTGGGCATCCATCCATAAGAGATAAAAATTTATACATCTCTGCTTTTAATGGATTTTTGTAGTCTAAAGGAACAAAGGTTTGGAATCTTGACAAAGGAATTATATAGTCAAGTTGTTCAAGATATCCTAAACAATATCGTTGAGTTCCAGGAGCACGTATCTTACCAAACATTTCAATAAGAAGTGGATCTTCATTTTCAAGAGAAGGTAACTCATGTATCATCATAATAGTATCATGAGGAAATGGTATATCTGCACATTTAGGATTTGGGCAGGAATTTGCAGAAATGGTAGGAGGAGCTTCACCAGTCCTACGATTATGGTTTTTGTGGAGAAAAATCTCTACGAGAGATTGTAAGCAAACTATTGTTTGGCAGACATGACATTTTACTTCGAGAGTGGAAAAATGTAATAACTGAGAAAATTCAAATAAATCAAAATGTAAGCAGCTTAAACATGGAGTATTTACAGATGTCGAAGTGGATGGCTGATATGAAATATGATCTAAGTTTATATGGTATTTTGTGGCTTGATAGGATTCTTGTATTCTTTTGCAATCCAAAGTAGATCTTCTAGGGAAGGACAAAGTAGCTTTCGCTGGTCCTTCTTATATCTGAGCGGTGGTGGTACTTTGAACTTTGGGCAACTGAGGTGGATCTACTACCCAAATTTCAGGAAAGCTGAGATCTTCCCATTTGATGTTCTGATGCTCAATTTTTTGATTGTGAGAATCAGTTATTACCAAGGTGTTGAATTTTGACTCTTGACTGGGTGTATGCAGAATGGCTGGATATAATGTGTTGGTGTGCCTGAAACACCCTCTAGTATGAACTGCAATGTTTGTCCTTTTTCTTTTCATTTCAAAACCACTAGTTTTGATTTTCAATTGGAGGATGTCCTTAATGTGTTCATCATACACATATACTGAGAAATTTGGGTGGCAATCAAACCATACAGGACCATTTGATAAAGGAGCCACGATACCACCAATTAATGGATCAGTATATATGTTATGCATGAGATCTTTAATAGT
Organism: Pinus tabuliformis; assembly: GCA_031772625.1. Taxonomy (NCBI): domain Eukaryota; kingdom Viridiplantae; phylum Streptophyta; class Pinopsida; order Pinales; family Pinaceae; genus Pinus; species Pinus tabuliformis. Next base: position 1,342,718,737 of record CM062819.1, on the reverse strand, counting down.
AGCCAACACATATGTATTAAGCCCTCTGTGGGTTAAAGAATTTATGCCCACCCAGATATAGCTAAGATGTAGATAAGAAGTACCATGTCCTCGAGCTTCTTCGTGAAGCTTTTTACGATCTAAAAGGGAAATGGTTTGAATAGATTCATAATTTTCTTGGATCTTAGAGACACATTCTTTAATAGTGACTCTAGTTATAGATTTCAAATTAAACACAAATAAATCACCATAAACTTCTGATGGGCTTATGGAAGGGAGAGCCCATCGGGCTGATGGCTAACTTTCTCTTAACTCTATTTTTGCAAAGTTAATCATTGAAGATGATGCACTATGAAACAAATTTGCCATATCCAAATTATTTTCTTTTGTTTCTTCTTTCTCAAGTTCTATGAATGAAACAGATCTTCTTCCTGGTTCCGTTATCTTTTGAGAGAGTTTAAAAGATAAATACCAGTATGAACTAGACATTATTGGCTCTGATACCAATTTTTGAAGCAGGGGCTTCCTCTGAAGGAGAAAATGAAGCTTGCAGTGCAATTTTTATGTCTTCTGTGATGAATACACGAACTCGTACACAAACCTCTGGATCTTCACGCAATAACAATCTTCAATGGCTTCTTTGCCAATACGAGCAAAACGTCCCTTGATTCTCGGCAAACCTCAAATGAACCTCTCCTCTCACATATTATTTAAACTAGCATAACAAAACATAAACTCATGCAGAACACTTTGAAAAAATTCTCTCTTTTATTGATTTCAAAAGATGAATTACAATGTTGGAAACTTCAATCAAAGATAGACTGCTTGGGGATTTACCAGACGACACACCTCAAATTAAGATGCACTCTAGAGGCTACCTAGCCCTTTACAGACTCTATCTTTGAGCTTTCTAAAACAAGCACAGACTCAAACTTAATGAGTTCAACCACTTTAGGTTCTTACAAGGGTTGTTAGGCCCTGATACGTAGGCTTTTCAAACTCAGCTCTAAAGACACTTCCTTCGTGATGAAAGAAGATCGAACACAGACGTTCGCAAATGAAGATCGGGAATATTATCTTAAACTTCAAACAATAAGATTCTCACTCTCATACTCTCCAACTCCGAATGCCCCAATGAGCATTACTTCTCTCTTTTTATAGGATGAGAAGGGGACAAACATCAGACAATCGTACATAGATTTTGAGATATGGATCAAATCACACCAAAAAATAATCGTATTGAGATTTTGGGAGAAGTGCTTCGAGTCTCGAAAATCAGAATTTTTTACAAAGTAGAGATTACTCCAAATCCTATGGAAAAGATATTTACGAAGTGGAGATTTTTTGTCGTAAAATCCCACGAAAATCGGTCACTATCAAAGTCAAGTGACAAGACATTATTGTACATTGTGGATGATTTTCTGGAGGATCCCACGAGAACCCTTGGAATCTTTTAAGTTACGTTCTCAACAGATTTGTATGAGGGAATCGACCATTATTATGATGGTATTCTCCACTATTCTCCCATGCTTTTGTATAAATCCTTCGGACAATCATTTGTTTCCCGAGGATAATCTGATGGTTTAATTTGGTTAAGACTAACCAATGATGATGTCCTCTTATGAAGTAGACTACTATGTGATCATCAGAAAAATTATTTAGATCTGCAATAGTCTTATAGGGAAGGTGAAAACATTCCATGCCATTACACTCCATGCACTCCTGGAAATCACTTTGAAAGTCTCTTTCAAAGTACCTTGGATCCATAGCAGTCTTATTTATCCCATACCATCTCCACCATTCCTGTAACCAAGTTGGTTGTAACAGTAACTGTGTAATGAAGACAGGTCCAAATTTTAATAATGTGTAATGTATTTCTGATTTTTCTTCTCTACATAAGAGATCCCACCAGAGATCTTTATAGCCCTGGAAATTATAGACAGTGTCAGGAAATACAAGGCTCGGATCCTTTTGTGGCCACATTATTCTTGCAGGATGTTCAAGATATCTGGTTCTATTAATAGTATAATATTTATGGAATGTTTTGGTTCTATTGCTTCCCTCATTCCATATTAGATTGATATCATGAAAACTTTCCCTTAATGCTTTGTCTGCAATATTAGAATACATCATTGAATTCTTATACACCATATCATGTATCCAAGTGCTGGACTTAGGCTAAATCTTTCTTTTTGGTACAAGGTGTTATAAGTCTTGATGAGGCTGTAGATTTGCATCCATAACTTTGGTGTTTCTTAATTGCCAAGTGGGTTTCCATTTTTCTGCATAGATTGGCCATGAGGTGTTGTCTGGGATATTTCTAAGTTTTTCTTGTTGTGTTATAGGGTCCCATTTGGTGACAATAACCATTAGATGATTTTCTTTTTTCAGATACTCCCGACCCAAAAAAATTGATAGACAATTTCTTTCTCCCTTTATATACTCGACATCAAAATCAAATTTTGCAAACAATGCTTGCCATCTAGCAAACTTGGATTCACTAGACCTTTTAATGTCTTTTGTCAGAACATTTTGATTGCAGAGGCATCAGTTCTGAGTAAACATTTCTTGTGTACAAGGTGGAGATCGAACTTGTCAATACAATTCCAAGCCGCTTTGACTTCCTTTTCAATTGTTAAATAATTCTGTTCGGCCAAATTTCATGTTCCTGAGGCAAATTGTATGAATTTTTCTTCTCCATCTTTTATTTTCTTTAAAATTCCTCCCCATCCAATATTACTAGCATCACTTTCTACAATTTTTGGAAGATTTTCATCTGCAACATAGAGAATGGGTAAAGTTTTTACCTTGGATTTTATTTTCTTGACTGCAGCAATATGTTCTTCAGTCCATGGTACTGTTTCTTTTTTCAACCTCTGGTTCAGTAGGCTTCAATCTGAAGCACACCCTTTATACAAATTACTAACATAATTTAGGCATCCTAAGAATCTTTGTAGCTATGTCTTATCTGTAATCTTATCAGGAAATTTGTCAGCGAAATCTAATGTATGTTTTTGTAGTGTGATTTGACCATCTTTAATACTATGGCCGAGGAATTTGATGGTTGTTTGAAACAACTCCATTTTCTTCTTGCTTAGTACTAGACCATTATTATTTATTATCTTTGAGAATTTCTTAACATGCTTAAAATGTTCTTCAATAGATTTTGAAAAAATGAGTACATCATCTATATACACAATAAGCCAATCAAAGTATGGCTTAAAAATATGTTCCATTATCTTCTAGAATTTGGATGGTGCGTGATTTAAACCAAAAGGCATGACATTCCATTCATAGTGTCCAACGGGAATACTAAAAGTAGTTTTGAACCTATCTTTTGCTTGTATGGCAACTTGCCAAAAGCCAACTTTCATGTCAAACTTGGAGAATATTTTGGCACCCACTATCCTGCTTATCAAACTACTTTTGTGGGGGATTGGATATGTGTCGTCAGCTAGGACAGTATTCAGAGGTTTGTAACTTATAACCAATCTGGGGACCCCTCTAATATGTTCTAAGTGTTTGTTGACATAAAATCCGTAGCAGTTCCAGGGACTGCTAGATTCTCTTATTAACCCTCTTTTTAAGAGATATGCAATCTCTTTTTGACATAATACTTGATATTCTTTATTCATAGGAATTAACTGACTTTTGTAGGGCTTTCTTGCATAGTCTTCTTTGAAGGGAAATTTGATTGTGTTGCTTCCTCTGCCAGAAAGCATTTGGGTGTTCTTAACAACATTGTCTTTCAAGATATTATTTTAGATCTAAAATCCTGTGTTTCAATTTGAGGGATTGGAGTTGTTCTTTTACCATTAAGGAATTTTTGAAATCTTTCATTTCTTCTCTCTTTTGTGTTGTGAGACTTACTTCTTGCATGGTTTGGACCATTGTAGAGATCCTGGGCGTTGAGATAAATGGAAAAGTAATAGTTTGCGAAAAACCTTTATCTTTGGGGACGGATATGAAATAACCAGCATTACCATCTGGTAATCTCACTAACCCATGTGGCTCAACAGCAGCTAGGAAAACATTTCTTAGGATACAATCTTTGGGAATATTTCCGACTACAAATTTTACATTCATATAGTAATTTGAGAAACAGATTGTGGCTTTAGGAACTTCATATTTGAATTCTTGTGTTCCTACTCTGGTAACTTGCCTATGTGCAGCTGTCCAAAATTTTGCAAGGATTAGCGTTTTATTCAAAACATTAATATCTAATCCTGAGTCTATTAATGTTCTCATTATGAATATGTCTCCTTGGATATCTATTTTTAACAACACATGATGTTGTTGATACTGTATAGTCATTATTTTCATATTCCCAAATCCCAAATTCTCATGTTGTTTCCCTTCATAAATCTTTACATTGGGATTTATCCAATAATTTGCTTGCTCTGTTTCTTTTTATTTTTCTATTTTTGAAATTTTTGCTTTGAGCTCAACAATTTCTTTCTTTAGATGATGAATTTAATGGCTGACTTCCCTCAAGGTCAAGGATCTGGGCTTTGTATGTTTTTGGTTTCTTTGAAAATAGTTTGTACTCTTTTCATAAGAGGCATCCACAAACAAAGCTTTAGAGATGGTACCTTTTGAAGAACTACTAGTGCCTCTATGCATGGTTTGCAGGAATGTTTCTAGGAGTTTTTCTTTTAGTTCTCCTTCTGCAAGCATCTTGATGCTTGACAGTACTTTAGATTCATCATCATCTATGGTATGTGCCATACACACCTTTTCTTTCTATGTATTTTTTTCATCTTGTTCTTCTGAATCAAAGTTTGATTCAGTTTCAGAGAGGTTGCAATGACATTCGTCAGTATCTGTGCAATCACACTGTTGTATATGCATGTTTATATGTTCATCACTATAATATGGATCTGAATTGCTAGACTCAGTTGCTTCTGGAGAACTAAAACAGTCTTGTTTCATCAAATTTACTTCCTCTTTGAATTGAATTAGTGATCTTCTTACATGTCTCTGAGTTTTTCTAAGGAATTCTTCTTGTGACTTCCTGCCTATGTTTGCTCTGAATTCTTTTCCCTTAGGACACGTATTTGTTGTATGCCCACTTTCTCCATATAGCCAACAAGTGATCATTTGTTGCCTCTGCGATTTGAGGTGAATATCCTTTGGCACAAAATAATGTGTGTTGGGCATGGTCCTGTAATACCCTTTCCTGGGATGTTTTCTTGTTTTCTCAGGGATATTTTCGATTGGATGTTTTTGTCTTTTCTTCAAAAAAATTCTGATCTATCTTTTCTGTACAATAGGATCATCAATTGATAATCCATATTTGTTGCAGATAGACTTACTGTCAGGTAGTCTAGATAACTTATGTAGATACTTATTTACCTTCATGCTAGTACATAAGCCTACCAATGCTTTTGTGATGTTACAATATATTTCTCCACATGTATATGTCTCAAAAGATATCTGGAAAACTTCTTGCCTTTGGATATAATCTACAAATTTAGATGGAAGTGCTGCTAAGTATACTTGTTTCCATAAGGCATTTTGGTTGTCTTTAACCTCATAAATTCTTTGAGTCCAATCCCTTTGAAAGTCTTCATATTGTGACATTTTTCTGCATTTTAGATTCATTAGAATCATTTCATGTTTATTTGCAATTTCAAGAGTTGCCCCACACTAGTGTTCAAGGATGAATGAGGTTAAAGCTCCTATCATGTTATTTTGGGGATATCCATCCTCTTTATGGAATATATCTCCTTCTTCATCTTTTACTACTTCTGCTTCCATTTTATCAATTAGAGTAGGAGAAGAATCTACTTCCCACCATCTCTGTTAGGTACCTGTGAAACATTGTATGAGGGTTTTACATTATTCAACTTCAGAATTTCCCCTCATACACATCAGTTTGTATTCAGTATACATCTAATCAATCATTTGCCTGATTTGACCAGCACTTAGTCCATCTATATTCCATTCTTTGTAGGAGCCAGAATGAAAAATATGTGTCTCAGGATGTTTTCCTTTTCCACTGAGATCAAGGGCTGGATATCTGGTGTATTGATCGGAAAATGGTTCATAGATGGAAAAAAGATGGTGACTTGAGGAGTCAGTTTTTTCTTCTTTGGATATGTCTTCTAGGAATGAAGAAATATACTTTTTAGGAGATTCAGCGTGTTCTTCGGGCATTTCTTTGGGGAAGAGAAAAGGGAATTTCTCTATATATTTCTTTGCATGTTGGATGGGCACATGATGGCTAAACAACATGGAAGTGGGGATGTTTTTATCTTTTGGAGTTATAGTGAGCTTGTCAAAATGCTCAGAAAGTTCTCCTATGAGATCTTGAGTGGATTTGAGTCCCGAATCCATTCTTTTATCCATCTCTTTTATCTGTGCTGAAGATTCTTTGACAAATCCTTTCAAAACTGAAACTGAAAAATTCATATCATTCAAGTTCTTATTTACATTATTTACAACAACTTGTATAGTATCAAAGCATTCCTTTTTCTCAGTGGTTTTTTCCATATTCATTTCAAGTCCTTTAATTACATAGTTTGTCTAGTTGGTTTGTTCACTGGCTTTCTGTATCCTTCCATCTATCCCTAGGGTTAAGTCATCTTTTGACACTAAAGGAATGGATTTGGTAGTGTTCATTGCTTCTCCTAGCACAATTCCATTGAATGGAGGGAAAGTACTACTGGTTTCTAGTTTGCTTCCATCACAGGCTATCCAAGAATGTTTCTGTGTAGATAATGATTCTGCATCTTCCATTTGTACTTCTGTTTGGTCTCCTAATTTTCTCCAGGTATAAAAGGATATCCATGAACATGTGTTGTCCATAAAGCTTTTCCATTGTAAGGAAAGTGTATTTTTCTCTTGAGCAGTTGTAATAAGACCAAATTCTTGGGCCTTAAGGTGAGTATGGAGATCCCAATTTAGCATATTTTTCATCCATTTGGCATGAATTCTTTTCTTTGGGCATCCATCCATAAGAGATAAAAATTTATACATCTCTGGCTTTGATGGCTTTTTGCAATATGAAGGAACAAAGCTTTGGAATCTTGACGAAGGAATTATATTGTCAAGTTGTTCAAGATATCCTAAACCATATCGCTGAGTTCCAGTAGGACGTATCTTACTAAACATTTTAGTAAGACATGGACCTTCATTTTCAAGAGACGGTAACTCATGTATCATCATGATAATATCATGAGGAAATGGTATATCTGCACATTTAGGATTTGGGCAGGAATTTGCAGAAGTGGTAGGAGGAGCTTCATGGTCCTAGGATTATGGTTTTTGTGGAGAACAAGCTCTACGAGAGATTGTAAGCAAACTATTGTTTGGCAGTCATGACATTTTACTTCGAGAGTGGAAAAATGTAATAACTGAGCAAGTTCAAATAAATCAACATGTGAGAAGATTAAAGATGGAGTATTTATAGATGTCGAAGTGGATGGCTGACATGAAATATGATCTGAGTTTATATGGTATTTTGTGGCTTGACAAGATTCTTGTATTCTTTTGCAATCCAAAGTAGATCTTCTAGGGAAGGACAAAGTAGCTTTCGATGGTCCTTCTTGTATCTGAGCAGTGGTGGTACTTTGATCTTTGGGCAACTGAGGTGGATCTACTACCCAAATTTCAGGAAAGCTGAGATCTTCCCATTTGATGTTCTGATGCTCAATTTTTTGATTATGAGAATCAGTTATTACCAAGGTGCTGAATTTTGACTCTTGACTGGGTGTATGCAGAATGGCTGGATATAATGTGTTGGTGTGCCTGAAACACCCTCTAGTATGAACTGCAATGTTTGTCCTTTTTCTTTTCATTTCAAAACCACTAGTTTTGGTTTTCAATTGGAGGATGTCCTTAATGTGTTCATCATACACATATACTGAGAAATTTGGGTGGCAATCAAACCATATAGGACCATTTGATAAAGGAGCAACGATACAACCAATTAATGAATCAGTATATATGTTATGCATGAGATCTTTGACAGTAGCCAACACATATGTATTAAGCCCTCTGTGGGTTAAAGAATTTATGCCCACCCAGATATAACCAAGATGTAGATAAGAAGTACCATGTCTTTGAGCTTCTTCCTAAAGCTTTTTAGGATCTAAAAGGGAAATGGTTTGAATGGATTCGACATTTTCTTGTAACTGAGAGACACATTCTTTAATAGTGACTCTAGTTATAGATTTTAAATGAAACACAAATAAATCACCATAAACTTCTGATGGGATTATGGAAGGGAGAGCCCATCAGGTTGATGGCTGACTTTCTCTTAACTCTATTTCTGCAGAGTTAATCATTGAAGATGATGCACTATGAAACAGATTTGCCATATCCAAATTATTTTCTTTTGTTACTTCTTTTTCAAGTTCTCTAAATGAAACAAATCTTCTTCCTGGTTCCATGTTATCTTTTGAGAGAGTTTAAAAGACAAATACCAATATGAACTAGATTTTACTAGCTCTGATACCAATTTTTGAAGCAAGGGCTTCCTCTGAAGGAGAAAATGAAGCTTGCAATGCAATTTTTATGTCTTCTGTGATGAATATACGAAATCTTACACGAACCTCTAGATCTTCAAACAATAACGCTCTTTAATGACCTCTTTGCTAATACAAGAAAAACGTCCCTCAATCCTCGACAAACCTCAGATGGACCTCTCCTCTCACAGAATATTTAAAATAACATAACATAACATAAACTCATGTAGAACACTTTGAAAAACTTCTCTCTTTTATTGATTTCAAAAGATGAATTACAATGTTGGAAACTTCAACCAAAGATAGACTGCTTGGGGATTTACCAGACGATACACCTCAAATTAAGATGCACTCCAAGGCTACCTAGCCCTTTACAGATTCTGTCATTGAACTTTTTGAAACAAAAACAGACTCAAACTTAATGAGTTCAACCACTTTAGGTTCTTACCGGGGTTGTTAGGCCCTAATACGGAGGCTTCTCAAACTCGACTCTAAAGAGACTTTCTTCGTGATGCAAGCAGGTCAAACACAGACGTTTGCAGATGCAGAGTAGGAATATTATCTCAAACTTCAAACAACAAGATTCTCATTCTCAGACTTTCTAACTCCAAATGCCCCAATGAGCCTTACTTCTCTCTTTTTATAGGATGAGAAGGGGACAAACATCAGATAATCATACTGAGATTCTGAGATATGGATCAAATCACACTAAAAAACAATCATATGTAGATTCTGGGATGTGGATCAAATCACACCAAAAGTCGGAGAAGTGCTTCAAATCTCGAAAATCAGAATTTTTTACAAAGTAGAGATTTCTCCAAATCCTACGGAAAAGATATTTACAATGTGGAGATTTTTTGTCGTAAAATCCCATGAAAATCGGTCGCTATCGAAGTCAAGTGACAAGACATTATTGTACATTGTGGATGCTTTTTAGGAGGAGCCCACAAGAACCCTTGGAGTCTTTTAAGTTACGTTCCGAACATATTTGTATGAGGGAATCGGCCATTATTATGATGGTATTCTCCACTAGTCTCCCATGTTTTTGTATAAATCCTTCAAAAAAGGTTTCCCGAGGATAATCTGATGGTTTAATTTGGTTAAGACTAACCAGTGATGATGTCCTCTCATGAAGTAGCCTAATTTGTGATCATCAGAAAAATTCTTTAGATTGCAATAACCTTACAGGGAAGGTGAAACATTCCATGCCATTACAGTCCATGCACTCCTGGAAATCACTTTTAAAGTCTCTTTCAAAGTACCTTGGATCCATAGCAGTATTATTTATCCCATACCATCTCCACCATTCCTATAACCAAGTTGGTTGTAACAATAACTGTGTAATGAAGACAGGTCCAAATTTTAATAATGTGTAATATGTTTCTGATTTTTCTTCTCTGCATACGAGATCCCACCAAAGATCTTTATAGCCCTCGAAATTATAGAAAGTTTCAGGAAATATAAGGCTCGGATCCTTTTGTGGCCACATTATTCTTGCAGGATGTTTAGGATATCTGGTTCTATTAATAGTATAATATTTATGGAATGTTTTGGTTCTAATGCTTCCCTCATTCCATATCAGATTTATATCATGAAAACTTTCCCTTAATGCTTCGTCTGCAAGATTAGAATACATCATTGAATTAGTATACACCATATCATGTATCCAAGTGCTGGACTTAGGCTAAATCTTTATTTCTGGTACAAGGTGTTATAAGTCCTTATGAGGCTATAGATTTGCATCCATAATTTTGGTGTTTCTTAATTTCCAAGTGGGTTTCCATTTTTCCGCATAGATTGGCCATGAGGTGTTGTCCGAGATATTTCTAAGTTTTTCTTGTTGTGTTATAGGGTCCCATTTAGTGACAATAACCATTAGATTATTTTCTTTTTTCAAATACTCCCAACCCAAAAAATTTGGTAGACAGTTTCTTTCTCCCTTTATATGCTCGACATCAAAATCAAATTTTGCAAACAATGTTTTCCATCTAGCAAACTTGGATTCACTAGACTTTTTAATATCTTTTTCCAGAACTTTTTTGAGTGCAGAGGCATTAGTTCTGAGTAAACATTTCTTGTGTAGAAGGTGGAGATCGAACTTGTCAATAAAATTCCAAGTCGCTTTGACTTCCTTTTCAATTGTTGAATAATTCTATTCAGCCAAATTCCATGTTCCTGAGGCAAATTGTATGACTTTTTCTTCTCTATCTTTTATTTGCTTTAAAATTCCTCCCCATCCAATATCACTGGCATCACTTTCTACAATTTTTGGAAGATTTTCATCTACAACATAGAGAATGGGTAAAGTTTTTACCTTGGATTTTATTTTCCTGACTATAACAATATGTTCTTCAGTCCATGGTACTATTTCTTTTTTCAGCCTCTGGTTGAGTAGGCTTCAATCTGAAGCACACCCTTTATAGATATTACTAACATAATTTAGGCATCCTAAGAATCTTTGTAGTTGTGTCTTATCTGTAATCTTATCAGGAAATTTGTCAACGAAATCTAATGCATGTTTCTGTAGTGTGATCTACCCATCTTTAATAGCATGGCCGAGGAATTTGATGGTTGATTGAAACAACTCCATTTTCTTCTTGCTTAGTACTAGACCATTATTATTTATTATCTTGAGAATTTCTTAACATGCATAAAATGTTCTTCAACAGATTTTGAAAAAATGAGTACATTATCTATATACACAATAAACCAATCAAAGTATGGCTTAAAAATATGATCCATTATCGTCTAGAATTTGGATGGTGCATGATTTAAACCAAAAGGCATGACATTACATTCATAGTGTCCAACAGGAATACTAAAAGTAGTTTTGAACCTATCTTCTTCTTGTATCGAAACTTGCCAAAAACCAGATTTCATGTTGAACTTGGAGAATATTTTGGCACCCACTATCTTGCTTATCAAACTGCTTTTGTGGGGGATTGGATATGTGTCATCGGATAGGACATTATTCAGAGGTTTGTAACTTATAACCAATCTGGGGACCCCTCTAATCTGTTATGATTGTTTGTTGACATAAAATCCATAGCAATTCCAGGGACTGCTAGATTCTTTGATTAACCCTCTTTTTAAGAGATTTGCAATCTCTTTTTGACATAATACTTGATATTCTCTGTTCATAGGAATTGCCCGACTTTTGTAGGGCTTTCCTGCATAGTCTTCTTTGAAGGGAAATTTGATTGTGTGTTGCTTCCTGTGCCAAAAAGCATTTGGGTTTTCTGAACAACATTGTCTTTCAAGATATTCTTTTAGATCTGAAATCCTATGTTTAAATTTGAGGGATTGGAGTTGTTCTTTTATCCTTAAGGAATTTTTTAAATCTTTCATTTCTTCTCTCTTTTGTGTTGTGAGACTTACTTCTTGCATGGTTTGGACCATTGTAGAGATCCTGGGCGTTGAGATAAATGGAAAAGTAATAGTTTGTGAAAAACCTTTATCTTTGGGGACGGATATAAAATAACCAGCATTACCATCTGGTAATCTCACTAACCCATGTGGCTCAACAGCAACTAGGAAAACATTTCTTAAGATACAATCTTTGGGAATATTTCCGAATGCAAATTTTACATTCATATAGTAATTTGAGAAACAGATTGTGGCTTTAGGAACTTCATATTTGAGTTCTTGTGTTCCTACTCTGGTAACTTGCCTATGTGCAGCTGTCCAAAATTTTGCAAGGATTAGCATTTTATTCAAAACATTAATATCTAATCCTGAGTCTATTAATGTTCTCATTATGACTATGTCTCCTTGGATATCTATTTTTAACAACACATGATGTTGTTGATACTGTATAGTCATTATTTTCATATTCCCAAATCCCAAATTCTCATGTTGTTTTCCTTCATAAATCTTTACATTGGGATTTATCCGATAATCTGCTTGCTCTGTTTCTTTTTATTTTTCTATTTTTGAAATTTTTGTTTTGAGCTCAACAATTTCTTTCTTTAGATGATGAATTTCATGGTTGACTTCCCTCAGGGTCAAGGATCTAGGCTTTGTATGTTGTTGGTTTCTTTGAAAAGACTTTGTATTCTTTTCATAAGAGGCATCCACAAACAAAGCTTTAGAGATGGTACCTTTTGAAGAACTACTAGTGCCTCTATGCATGGTTTGCAGGAATGTTTCTAGGAGTTTTTCTTTTAGTTCTCCTTCTGCAAGCATCTTGATGCACGACAGTACTTTAGATTCATCATCATCTATGGTATGTGCCATACACACCTTTTCTTTCTGTGTATTTTTTCTATTTTTTCTTCTGAATCAAAGTCTGATTCAGTTTCAGAGAGGATGCAATGATATTCATTAGTATCTGTGCAATCACACTATTGTATATGCATGTTTATATGTTCATCACTATAATCTGGGTCTGAATTGCTAGACTCAGTTGATTCTGGTGAACTACAACAATCTTGTTTCATCAAATGTACTTCCTCTTTGAATTGAACTAGTGGTCTTCTTACCTGTCTCTGAGTTCTTTTGAGGAATTGTTCTTGTGACTTCTCGCCTCTATTTGCACTGGATTATTTTCCCTTAGGACACTTATTTGTTGTATGCCCGGTTTCTCCACATAGCCAACAAGTGATCATTTGTTACCTCTGCAATTTGAGGTGAATATCCTTTGGCGCAAAATAATGTGTGTTGGGCATGGTCCTGTAATACCCTTTCCTGGGATGTTTTCTTGTTTTATCAAGGATATTTCTCGTTGGTTGTTTTTGTCTTTTCTTTAAAAAAAATGATCTTTCTTTTCTATACAATAGGATCAGCATTTGATAATCCATATTTGATGTAGACAGACTTACTGTCAGTTAGTTTAAATAATTTCTATAGAGACTTATTTACCTTCATGCTAGTACATAAGCCTACCAATTCTTTTGTGATGTTACAATATATTTCTCCCCATGTATATGTCTCAAAAGATGTTTGGATAACTTCTTGCCTTTGGATATATTCTACAAATTTAGATGGAAGTGCTGCTAAGTAGACTTGTTTCCATAAGGCATTTTGGGTGTCTTTAACCTCATAAATTCTTTGAGTCCAATCCCTGTGAAAGTCTTCAGATTGTGACATTTTTATGCAGCATAGATTCATTAGAATCATTTCATGTTTATTTGCAATTTCAACAATTGCCCCACACCAGTGCTCAAAGATGAATGAGGTTAAAGCTCCTATCATTTTATTTTCAGGATCTCCATCCTCTTTATGGAATATATCTCCTTCTTCATCTTTGACTACTTCTGCTTCCATTTTATCAAATAGAGCAGGAGAAGACTCTACTTCCCACCATCTTTGTAAGGTGCCCATTAAAATTGTATGAGGGTTTTGCATGATTCAACTTCAAACTTTCCCCTCATACACATTAGTTTGTATTCAGTATACATCTAATCAATCATTTGCCATATTTGACCAGCACTTAGTCCATCTATATTCCATTCTTTGTCGGAGCCAGACTGAAAAGTATGTGTCTCAGGAAGTTTGCCTTTTCCACTGAGATCAGGGGCTGGATATATGGTGTATTGACTGGACAATGGTTCATAGATTGGAAAAAGATGGTGACTCGAGGAGTCAGGTTTTTCTTCTTTGGATATGTCTTCTAGGAATGAAGAAATAGACTTTTTAGGGGACTCAGCTTGTTCTTTGGGCGTTTCTTTGGGGAAGAGAAAAGGGAATTTCTCTACAGATTTCTTCGCATGCTAGATGGGGACATGAAGGCTAAATGACATGGAAGTGGGGATGTTTTTATCTTTTGGAGTTATAGTTAGCTTTTCAAAATGCTCAAAAAGTTCTCCTATGAGATCTTGACTGGATTTGAGTCCCGAATCCATTCTTTTATCCATCTCTTTTATCTGCGTTGAAGATTCTTTGACAAATCCTTTCAAAACTGAAACTGAAAAATTCATATAATTAAAGATCTTATTTACATTATTTACAACAACTTGTATAGTATCAAAGCATTCCTTTTGCTCAATGATTTTTTCCATATTCATTTCAAGCCTTTTAATTGCAGAATTTGTCAAGGTCATTTGTTCACTGGCTTTCTGTATCCTTCCATCTATCCCTAGGGCTGAGTCATCTTTTGACACTAAAGGAATGGCTTTAGCAGTGTTTGTTGCTTCTCCTAGCACAATTCCCTTGAATGGAGGGAAAGTACTGTTGGTTTCTAGTTTTCTTCCATCACAAGCTGTCCAGGAATGTTTCTGTGTAGATGATGATTCTGCATCTGCCATTTGTACTTCTGTTTGGTCTCCTAATTTTCTCCAAGTATAAAAGGAGATCCATGAGTTTGTGTTGTCCATAAAGCTTTTCCATTGTAGGAAAAGCGTATTTTTCTATTGCGCAGTTTTACTAAGACCAAATTCTTGGGCCTTAGGGTGAGTATGTAGATCACAATTTAGCATATTTTTCATCCATTTGGCATGAATTCTATTCTTTGGGCATCCATCCATAAGAGAGAAAAAATTATACAGCTCCGGTTTTGATGGTTATCTGCAGTCTGAAGGAACAAAGTTTTGGAATCTTGATGAAGAAATTATACTGTCAATTTGTTCAAGATATCCTAAACCATATCGCTGAGTTCTGGGAGGATGTATCTTACTAAACATTTCAATAAGACGTGGATCTTCATTTTCAAGAGACGGTAACTCATGCATCATCATGATAGTATCATGAGGAAATGGTATATCTGTACATTTAGGATTTGGGCAGGAATTTACAGAAGTGGTAGGCGAAGCTTCACCGGTCCTAGGATTATGGTTTTTGTGGAGAACAAGCTCTGCGAGAGATTGTAAGAAAACTATTGTTTGGCAGACAAGACATTTTACTTCGAGAGTGGAAAAATGTAATAATTGAGCAAGTTCAAATAAATCAACATGTGAGCAGCGTAAATATGGAGTATTTACAGATGTCGAAGTGGATTGCTGACATAAAATATGATCTGAGTTTATATGGTATTTTGTGGCTTGGCAGGCTTCTTGTATTCTGTTGCAATCCAAAGTAGATCATCTAGGGAAGGACAAAGTAGCTTTAGTTGGTCCTTCTTGTATCTGAGCAGTCGTAATACTTTGAACTTTGGGCAACTGAGGTAGATATACTACCTAGATTTCAGGAAAGCTGAGATCTTCCCATTTGATGGTCTGATGCTCAATTTTTTTATTGTGAGCATCAGTGATTACCAAGGTGCTGGATTTTGAATCTTGACTAGGTGTATGCAGAATGGATGGATATAATGTGTTGGTGTGCCTGAAAAACCTTCTAGTGTGAACTCCAATGTTTTTCCTTTTTCTTTTCATATCAAAACCGCTAGTTTTGATTTGCAATTGGAGGATGTCCTTAATGTGTTCATCATACACATATACTAAGAAATTTGGGTGGCAATCAAACCATATAGGACCATTTGAGAAAGGAGCCATGATACCACCAATTAATGAATCAGTATATCTGTTATGCGTGAGATCTTTGATAGTATCCAAACATATGTATTAAGCCCTATGTGGGTTAAAGAATTTATGCCCACCCAGATACATCTAAGATTTAGATAAGAAGTACGATGTCTTCGAGCTTCTTCCTGAAGCTTTTTAGGCTCTAAAAGGGAAATGGTTTGAATGGATTCGACATTTTCTTAGATTAGAGAGACACATTCTTTAACAATGACTTTAGTTATAGCTTTCAAATGAAACATAGATAAATCACCATAAACTTATGATGGGCTTATGGAAGGGAGAGCCCATCGAGCTGATGGCTGACTTTCTATTAACTCTATTTCTGCAGGGTTAATCATTGAAGATGATGCACTATGAAACAGATTTTCCATATCAAAATTATTTTCTTGTGCTTCTTCTTTCTAAAGTTCTTTGAATGAAATAGATCTTCTTCCTGGTTCCATGTTATCTTTTGAGAGAGTTTAAAACATGAATACCCGTATGAACCAAACGTTACTGGCTCTGATACCAATTTTTGAAGCAGGGGCTTCCTCCGAAGGAGAAAATGAAGCTTGTGGTATGGGTTCATGTAAGAGTTTGTGTATTCATCACAGAAGATATACAAATTGTGTTGCAAGCTTCATTTTCTCCTTCGGAGGAAGCCCCTTCTTCAAAAATTGGTATCAAAGCTAGTAACGTCTGGTTCATGTGTGTATTTATCTTTTAAACTCTCTCAAAAGATAACATGGAACCAAGAAGAAGATTTGTTTCATTCAGAGAACTTCAGAAAGAAGAAACACAAGAAAATAATTTTGATATGGTAAATTTGTTTCATAGTGCATCATCTTCAATGATTAACTCTGCAAAAATAGAGTTAATAGAAAGTCAACCATCATCCCGATGGGCTCTCCCTTCCATAAGCCCATCAGAATTTTATGGTGATTTATTTGTGTTTCATTTGAAAGCTATAACCATAGTCACTGTTAAAGAATGTGTCTCTCAGATCCAAGAAAATTTTGAATCCATTCAAACCATTTCCCTTTTAGATCCTAAAAAGCTTCAGGAAGAATCTTGGAGACATGGTACTTCTTATCTACATCTTGGTTGTGTCTGGGTGGGCATAAATTCTTTAACACACAGAGGGCTTAATACATATGTGTTGGCAACTATCACAGATCTCACGCATAACAAATATACTGGTACATTAATTGGTGGTATCGTGGCTCCTTTATCAAATGGTCCTGTATGGTTTGATTTCCACCCAAATTTCTCATTATATGTGTATGATGAACACATTAAGGACATCCTCAAATTGCAAATCAAAACTAGTGGTTTTGATATGAAAAGAAAACGGACAAACATTGTAATTCATACTAGAGGGAGTCCCAGGCACACCAACACATTATATCCAGCATTCTGCTTACACCCAGTCAAGAGTCAAAATCCAGCACCTTTTTAATCATTGATGCTCACAATCAAAAAATTGAGCATCAAACCATCAAATGGGAAGATCTCATCTTTCCTGAAAGCTGGGTAGTAGATCTACCTCAGTCGCCCAAAGTTCAAAGTATCACGACTACTCAGATACAAGAAGGACCAGCTAAAGCTACTTTGTCCTTCCCTAGAAGATCTACTTTGGATTGCAAAAGAATACAAGAAGCCTGTCAAGCCACAAAATACCATATAAACTCATATCATATTTCATGTCAGCCATCTACTTCGACATCTGTAAATACTCCATCTTTAAGCTGCTCACATGTTGATTTATTTGAACTTGCTCAGTTATTACATTTTTCCACTCTCGAAGTAAAATGTCTTGTCTGCCAAACAATAGTTTGCTTACAATCTCTCGCAGAGCTTGTTCTCCACAAAAACCATAATCCTAGGACTGGTGAAGCTCCTCCTACCACTTCTGCAAATTCCTACCCAAATCCTAAATGTGCAGATATACCATTTCCTCATGATACTATCATGATGATACATGAGTTACCGTCTCTTGAAAATGAAGATCCACATCTTACTAAAATGTTTAGTAAGATGCGTCCTCCTAGAACTCAACGATATGGTTTAGGATATCTTGAACAACTTGACAATATAATTCCTTCATCAAGATTCCAAAACTTTGTTCCTTCAGACTGCAAAAAGCCATCAAAACTAGAGATGTATAATTTTTTCTCTCTTATGGATGGATGCCCAAAGAATAGAATTCATGCCAAATGGATGAAAAATATGCTAAATTGGGATCTGCATACTCACCCTGAGGCCCAAGAATTTGGTCTTAGTACAACTTCTCAAGAGAAAAATACACTTTCCCTACAATGGAAAATCTTTATGGACAACACAAACTCATGGATCTCCTTTTATACATGGAGAAAATTAGGAGACCAAACAGAAGTACAAATGGCAGATGCAGAATCGTCATCTATATAGAAACATTCCTGGACAGCCTGTGATGGAAGCAAACTAGAAACCAACAATACTTTCCCTCCATTCAAGGGAATTGTGCTAGGAGAAGCAGCAAACACTGCCAAAGCCATTCCTTTAGTGTCAAAAGATGACTCGGCCCTAGGGATAGATGGAAGGATACAGAAAGCCAATGAACAAATCAACTGGACAAACTTTGCAATTAAAGGGCTTGAAATGAATATGGCAAAAACCACTGAGCAAAAGGAATGCTTTGATACTATACAAGTTGCTGTAAATAATGTAAATAAGAACTTGAATGATATGAATTTTTCAATTTTAGTTTTGAAAGGATTTTTCAAAGAATATTCAGCACAGATAAAAGAGATGGATAAAAGAATGGATTCGGGACTCAAATCCACTCAAGATCTCATAGGAGAACTTTCTGAGAATTTTGACAAGCTCACTATAACTCCAAAAGATAAAAACATCCCCACTTCCTTGTTGTTTAGCCATCATGTGCCCATCCAGCATGCAAAGAAATCTATAGAGAAATTTCCTTTTCTCTTCCCCAAAGAAACGCCCGAAGAACAAGTTGAGTCTCCTAAAAAATCTATCTCTTCATTCCTAGAAGACATATCCAAAGAAGAAAAACCTAACTCCTCGAGTCACCATATTTTTCCCATCTATGAACCATTGTCCAGTCAATACACCATCTATCCAGCCCCTGATCTCAGTGGAAAAGGAAAATTTTGTGAGACACATACTTTTCAGTCTGGCTCCTATAAAGAATGCAATATAGATGGACTAAGTGTTGGTCAAATCAGGCAAATGGTTGATCAAATGTATACTGAATACAAACTGATGTGTATGAGGGGAAAGTCTGAAGTTGAATCATGTAAAACCCTCATACAATGTTTCACAGGCACCTTACAGAGATGGTGGGAAGTAGAGTCTTCTCCTACTCTAATTGATAAAATGGAAGCAGAAGTAGTCAAAGATGAAGAAGGAGATATATTCCATAAAGAGGATGGAGATCCCCAAAATAACATGATAGGAGCTTTAACCTCATTCATCCTTGAACACTGGTGTGGGGCAACTGTTGAAATTGCAAATAAACATGAAATGATTCTAATGAATCTAAAATGCATAAAAATGTCACAATATGAAGACTTTCACAGGGATTGGACTCAAATAATTTATGAGGTTAAAGACAGCGAAAATGCCTTATGGAAACAAGTCTACTTAGCAGCACTTCCATCTAAATTTGTAGAATATATCCAAAGGCAAGAAGTTTTCCAAACATCTTTTGAAACATATACATGGGGAGAAATATATTGTAACATCACAAAAACATTGGTAGGCTTATGTACTAGCATGAAGGTAAATAAGCCTCTACAGAAATTATCTAGACTACCTGACAGTAAGTCTATCAGTAACAAATATGGATTATCAATTGATAATCCTATTGTACAGAAAAGAAAGATCATAAAAAATTTGAAGAAAAGACAAAAACAACCAACCAAAATATCCCTGAGAAAACAAGAAAGCATCCCAGGAAAAGGGTATTACAGGACCATGCCCAACACACATTATTTTGCGCCAAAGGATATTCACCTCAAATCTCAGAGGTAGCAAATGATCACTTATTGGCTATGTGGAGAAAGGGGGCATACACCAAATAAGTGTTGAAAATAGCAACAAGAAATGCTAAAAATAGCATTGTTATAGATAGCATTTCAAGATATATTCCAATTTTGATTTGTCCTTGAATCAAAATTGAGAATTAAAATTCAAATTTAGTCTCACCAGCTGTTTGAAAAATAATTAATTAATTCATCTTGAGTTAATTAGTTGGAGAAAATCAAACATGAAGTCTTTGTGAAGACATGCAACAGTTATCCCTTTGATTGAGGAAGTTATCCCCTAATTAAGGAGATAAGGATGAGTTGTATTTGAGTTGTAATTAGTTAGCTCAATTAACTGAGTTAAGTCCAGTTAAATTAGTTCCAAACAGTTTGTGGAACTAATTTTGATTTCAGTCAGTTAATGCATGCATGCATGCAACTAGTGTTCTCCAAATAACTGAATATTCTCTCATAAATAACTCATGCATGTCAGTTTAGACAAAGACCCAGTTGAGATTAAAGGCAGGGACAATGTACTATCAGTTGCTAGAATATTCCCATGTGAATATCTCTTGCATACAGAAGGAATTCATTCCTTCAGGATTGCGCAGTTACTACAGAGGTTAGAGCAGTGTGTGAGGTGAGAATCACACAGGTGATAGCTGGAGGACCCAGGAGAAACTGCACAAGGAAATAGGAGGCTTGGAGGACTAAAGGAAGGCATATGCGTTGTCTATTCTGTCTATGAGCAGCAGTGAGGGATTGTACTGAGAGCTAGATAGCTTGAGAGCTAAAGCTTTGTGTAATCCTGAGATATTTCCACTTGTATGATAATATAGATAGCAGGGTTTTTAGCTGAGGCTTTCCCCAGAGTATTCTTCTGTGTTTCATGTGTGATTGATTCTTCTTCTCTGTTATATGTGTTATGTTTGATCTTGCTCAAAATTGATTAAGCTTCCGCAAGTTTTATTGTAGAAGTAGATTAAGTATTTTGCTTTAGTACATTGCATAATCAGTTTAATCTACAGTGAGAATTTCTACAATAAGTGTCCTACCTACGGGAAAAGAATCTAGAGAAAACCGAGGCTAAAAGTCACAAGAACAATTCCTCAAAAGAACTCAGAGACAGGTAAGAAAACCACTAGTTCAATTCAAAGAGGAAGTACATTTGATGAAACAAGACTGTTGTAGTTCACCAGAATCAACCAAGTCTAGCAATTCAGACCCATATTATAGTGATGAACATATAAACATGCATATACAACAGTGTGATTGCACAGATACTGACGAATGTCATTAGCCTCTCTGAAACTAAATCAGACTTTGATTTAGAAGAACAAGATGACAATACACAAAAAGAAAAGGTGTGTATGGCACATACCATAGATGATGATGAATATAAAGTATTGTCAAGCATCAAGATGCTTGCAGAAGGAGAACTAAAAGAAAAACTCCTAGAAACATTCCTGCAAACCATGCACAGAGGCACTAGTAGTTCTTCAAAAGGTACCATCTCTAAAGCTTTGTTTGTGGATGCCTCTTATGAAAAGAATACAAAGTATTTTCAAAGAAACCAACAACATACAAAGCCCAGATCCTTGACCCTAGGGGAAGTCAACCATGAAATTCATCATCTAAAGAAAGAAATTGTTGAGCTCAAAACAAAAATAGAAAAAATAGAAAAAGAAAAAGAAACAGAGCAAGGAGATTATCAGATAAATCCCAATGTAGAGATTTACGAAGGGAAACAACATGAGAATTTGGGATTTGGGAATATGAAAATAATGACCATACAATATCAACAACATCATGTGTTGTTAAAAATAGATATCCAAGGAGAAATCTTCACAATGAGAACATTAATAGACTCAGGAGAAGATATTAATGTTTTGAATAAAAATCTAATCCCTGCAAAATTTTGGACAGTTGCACACAGGCAAGTTACTGGAGTAGGAACACAAGAATTCAAATATGAAGTTCCTAAAGCCACAATCTGTTTCTCAAATTACTGTATGAATGTAAAATTTGAAATCAAAAATATTCCCGTATATTGTATCCTAGGAAATGTTTTCCTAGCTGTTGTTGAGCCACATGGGTCAGCGAGATTACGAAATGGTAAGGCTCGCTATTTCATATTCGTCCCCAACATAAAGGATTTTTGCATACTATTACTCTGCCATTTATCTCAATGCCCGGGATCTCTACGATGGTCCAAACCATGCAAGAAGTAAGTCTAGCAGCACAAAAGATAGAAGAAATGAAAGATTTCAAAAATTCCTTAAGGATAAAAGAACAACTCCAATCCCTCAAATTGAAACACAAGATTTCAAATCTAAAAGAATATCTTGAAAGACAATGTTGTTCAGAAAACCAAAATGCTTTCTGGCACAGGAAGCAATACACCATCAAATTTCCCTTCAAAGAAGACTATGTAGGAAAGCCTTGCAAAAGTCGGGCAATTCCTATGAACAGAGAATATCAAGTATTATGTCAAAAAGAGATTGCAGATCTCTTAAAAAGAGGGTTAATCAGAGAATCTAGCAGTCCCTGGAACTGCTATGGATTTTATGTCAACAAACACTCAGAACATATTAGAGGGGTCCCCAGATTGGTTATAAATTACAAACCTCTGAATACTTTCCTAGCCGATGACACATATCCAATATCCCACAAAATCAGTTTGATAAGCAGGATAACGGGTGCCAAAATCTTCTCCAAGTTCGACATGAAATCTGGTTTTTGGCAAGTTTCCATACAAGAAGAAGATAGGTTCAAAACTGCTTTTAGTATTCCTGCTGGACACTATGAATGGAATGTCATGCCTTTTGGTTTAAAGTGTGCACGATCCAAATTCCAAAAGATAATGGATCAAATTTTTAAGCCATACTTTGATTGCCTTATTGTGTATATAGATGATGTACTCATTTTTTCAAAATCTGTTGAAGAACATTTTAAGCATGTTCAGAAATTCTCACAGATAATAAAGAATAATGGTCTAGTGTAGAAATTTTGAATAATATGACACTTATTCACAGAGATTATCCCAATTATACACTATTGCGGAATACATGCATAATACATAACCTCCTCTACGTTGATCATCAATTTAGCAGCATTAAAAACAATGAAACATCAATTGCATGCGCACATTAACACAGTATGTAACCTGGGGAAAGCATACAACTGAAAACCCCACACTATCTGTATATTATAATGATTGAGAACATGTAACAATACATAGTACAATACTCCTCACAAGTACTCAGTACTATCTCCACCTATTACACACAAAACTAGCTCAGATCTGAATCAATCACGGGTTCAAATCTCCTCCACTGCTTTGCCTGCCTCCACTGCGCAATCCTGCATAAGAATAATGATGAATGGCTGAAGAAAACTCGTATTTCCTTGGATGAACCATGCAATCCTCATTGGCATTACTCAATCCCATTGATTGTGCAAGATCTCATGCACAACTATAGTCACAACTGATAGCAATCTCAACCTCTAACACCTGTCTCCACTGAACTGTCCATGCACTGAGTTAACTGATGTATTCTTTAGTTTCTTTATGAGTTAATAATTAGTGAATTAATTTAACAATTAATTCACGTCACTCATCACTAGTGTATTCTGCAGTTAGACTAAATACAACTAGTTTAACCAAGTCAAACTGAACACAACTCCATCAACTCCACAATCAACTCCACCAAACTCAACCACATGAGTTTTAACTGAATTCCACCATGCAATAGCTCAACTGACTCACAAGAAAAGCGTATTTCCTTCTAACAGCTGCATGTGCCACATCTGTAGCTCAAACTGAAGTGCTCCAAGAGGATAAGATAATGTTTATAGTCCAAATATTATTATGAGCTAATAATATTCGATTGTTCTATTTTTAGTCTGGCAGTCTAAAAATAGAAACAGCCCATATGTCTAAAAATAGAAGTCCATCTATTTTTTACCAACATGACCAATCATCCACAAATAGCATCCTGCAACTCATAGACCATGATCCATATGTCTATAAATAGACATAGTCTAAAAATAGACTTTGCGCCAAAAATAGCCTGCGGGCCCACTTAGTGAAGGCGACTTCTTTCCACTAAGCTCCATCATCTTGTTGCATTCTCAACATCTAGTACTAAGCAAGAAGAAAATGGAGTTGTTTCAAACAACCATCAAATTCCTCAGCCATAGTGTTGAAGATGGGCAAATCACACTATAGAAACATGCAATAGATTTCACTGACAAATTTCCTGATAAGATTACAGAGAAGACGCAGCTATGGAGATTCTTAAGATGCCTAAATTATGTCAGTAATTTCTATAAAGGGTGTGCTTCAGACCGAAGCCTACTGAACCAAAGGTTGAAAAAAGAACCAGTACCATGGACTGAAGAACATACTGCTGCAGTCAAGAAAATAAAATCCAAGGTAAAAACTTTACCCATTCTCTATGTTGCAGATGAAAATCTTCCAAAAATTGTAGAAAGTGATGGAAGTAATATTGGATGGGGAGGAATTTTAAAGCAAATAAAAGATGGAGAAGAAAAAGTCATACAATTTGCCTCAGGAACATGGAATTTGACCGAATAGAATTATTCAACAATTGAAAAGGAAGTCAAAGCGGCTTGGAATTGTATTGACAAGTTCGATCTCCACCTTGTACATAAGAAATTTTTACTCATAACTAATGCCTCTACACTCAAAAAAGTTCTGACAAAAGACATTAAAAAGTCTAGTGAATCCAAGTTTGCTAGATGGAAAGCATTGTTTGCAAATTTTGATTTTGATGTTGAGCATATAAAGGGAGAAAGAAACTGTCTACCAGATTTTTTGAGTCAGGAGTATCTGAAAAAAGAAAATCATCTAATGGTTATTGTCACTAAATGGGACCCTATAACACAGCAAGAAAAACTTAGAAATATCTCGGACAACACCTCATGGCCAATATATGAGGAAAAATGGAAACCCACTTGGAAATTAAGAAACATCAAAGTTATGGATGCAAATATACAGCCTCATCAGGACTTACATCACCTTGTACCAGAAAGAAAGATTTACCCTAAGTCCAGCACTTGGATACATGATATGGTGTCTAAGAATTCAATGATGTATTCTAATCTTGCAGGCAAAGCATTAAGGGAAAGTTTTCATGATATCAGTCTGATATGGAATGAGGCAAGCAATAGAACCAAAACATTTCATAAATATTATCCTATCAATAGAACCAAATATCCTGAACATCCTACAAGAATAATGTGGCCACAAAAGGATCTGAGCCTTGTATTTCCTGACACTGTCTATAATTTCCAGGGCTATAAAGATCTCTGGTGGGATCTCTTATGCAGAGAAGAAAAATCAGAAACACATTACACATTATTAAAATTTGGACCTGTCTTCATTACATAGTTACTGTTACAACCAACTTGGTTACAGGAATGGTGGAGATGGTATGGGATAAATAAGACTGCTATGGATCCAAGGTACTTCGAAAGAGACTTTCAAAGTGATTGTCAGGAGTGCATGGAGTGAAATGGCATGGAATGTTTTCACTTTCCCTATAAGACTATTGCAGATCTAAAAAAAATTATGATGATCACATATTAGGCTACTTCATGAGAGAACATCATCATTGGTTAGTCTTAACCAAAGTAAACCACCAGATTATCCTTAGGAAACCAATGATTGTCCGAAGGATTTATACAAAAGCATGGGAGACTAGTGGAGCATACCGTCATAATAATGGTCGATTCCCTTGTACAAATCCATTGGGAGCGTAACTTAAAAGACTCCAAGGGTTCTTGTGGGCTCCTCCTGAAAAGCATCTACAATGTACAGTAATTTCTTGTCACTTGACTTTGATAGTAACCGATTTTCGTGGAATTTTACGACAAAAAATCTCTACATTGTAAATATCTTTTCCGTAGGATTTGAAATAATCTCTACTTTGTAAAAAATTATAATTTTCGATACTCGGAGCACTTCTCCAAATTTTGGTGTGATTTGATCCACATCTCGAAATCTCAGTACGATTGTTTTTTGGTGTGATTTGATCCATATCTCAAAATCTCAGTAAGATCGTCTGATGTTTGTCCCCTTCTCATCGTATAAAAAGAGAGAAGTAAGGCTCATTGGGGCATTCAAAGTTGGAGAATCTGAGAGTGAAAATCTTCTTGTTTGAAGTCTGTGATAATCTTCCTGCTCTGCATCAGTGAATGTCTATGTTCGATCTGCTTGCATCATGAAGAAAGTCTCTTTAGAGTCGAGTTTGAAAAGCCTGTGTATCAGGGCCTAACAACCCTGATAAGAACCCGAAGTGGCTAAACTCATTAAGTTTGAGTCTGTGTTTGTTTCAGAAAGTTCAAAGACAGAGTTTGCAAAGGGCCAGGTAGCCTCTAGAGTGCATCTTAATTTGAGGTGTATCGTGTGGTAAATGCCCAAGCAGTCTATCTCTGATTGAATTTTCCAACATTGTAATTCATCTTTTGAAATCAATAAAAGAGAGAAGTTTTTCAAAGTGTTCTGCATGAGTTTATGTTTTGATATGCTATTTTAAATATTCTGTGAGAGGAGAGGTTCATCTGAGGTTCACCGAGGATCGAGGGATGTTTTGCTCCTATTGAAAAAGAGGTCGTTGAAGAGCATTATTGTGTGAAGATCCAGAGGTTTGTGTACGGGTTCGTGTAAGAGTTCGTGTATTCATCACAAAAGACATAAAATTGCACTGCAAGCTTCATTTTCTTCTTCGGAGGAAGCCCCTGCTTCAAAAATTGGATATTTAGCTTGTTATGTAGTATTAAATGTTAAGATGAATATCCATTATAAATACATATCCAACTTCACAAAGCATTGAATACGTTGTGTTAGTACTTCTTAGAAGAGTAAATACATATCCAACTTAACATAGCACTGAATGTTGCTTAAAATATAAGGCTTAAGGGTTTGTCCATTAGGGCACAATTTTTTTTTATGATTAAATTATTTGGTATTATTTTTTTTCAAAAAACTTAATTTCTAGTGTTTGAATCATATTTTTGAAGGTGGAAATGGATCTCAAAATGGGTCTCCCAAAATCTTGAAGTATGATAACTTTAACCTAAATTTCCAAAAAAAATTAGTTGATTTTCTCAAAATCTTACCAGAATATCCATAGTTTTCCTAGCAAAATTGCAACCTCATTAGACTACGACAAATAAGACTATGCATATCCACGGCATCATGTCAATCAGCGTGGACAACTCTGTACGAATTTGAAACATTATACAACTTGAGTGAACCTAATGGTTAAGAGCATGTGTTTCCTCCTTATGCCTTATTAGACTTAGCAGTCAAATAACTGTGTCAAGATAGAGGCGGAGGTAAGTCCCTTGTCCCACAAACAAAGAAGTCTCATACACCAATTTGATATCTAACTCACTGTAACCTTAAAATTAAATAATAATTTCTAAAAACTTTAGACAATGCTATTGCCCTGGTTACGATGACACTCGTCGCGCAGATTTCGGTGAAACTGCTTAAATGACCAAATTTCGGCCTTTTTCACCAACACTCCGCCGACGATTGGTTCAGTGATTGTCGCCCTTTTCACTCAGCAGGAACATGGCGGACGCTCGGGATGAATGTATTTCAACTAATCCGCGAAATTCGTCCCAACCATTTATTTCAGGAAAGAGTTTCAAATTGCCTTTTTCGATTGCATTTTTGGCCGGATTGTACAGTGCATTTCCGTTTTCCAAGTTTTAGTTCGCGGCATTTAAATTTATGGAATTGATATTTCCCGCGAAATTCGTCCAACCATTTATTTCAGGAAAGAGTTTCAAATTGCCTTTTTCGATTGCGTTTTTGGCCGGATTGTACAGTGCATTTCCGTTTTCCAAGTTTTAGTTCGCGGCATTTAAATTTATGGAATTGATATTTCCAACAAATTTGTGTATGTTAATAGAAAGTTCTCATCATCTTTTTACCTTCCCTGTGTGTTAATAGAAAGTTCTTGATCTTTTCTAATATAATAAAAAATTAAAATACATTACAGAGCAATTTGTGAATCTTTCCGTTCAAAACCTATCTGGCTTGAATTTAATTGTTTTTTCAAAACCTATCTGGCTTGAATTTGTTTCAATTAAGCGGCGAAATTCGTCCCAATCATTTTTTGCAGGTATGATAGTTTTTGAATGGAAAGAGCTTCAAATTCTTTTTGTCGATTGCGTCTATGACGGAATTTCACAGTGCATTTCCTTTCTCCGAGTTTTAATTCGCTGCATTTAGATTTATGGAATTGCAAATATGCTAATAGAAAGTTCTGATCATCTTTAACAACCTTGTGTGTTAATATAGAAAGTTCTTGATCTTTTCTATCATGATAAAAAATTAAAATCCCCAATTAACCAGTCTGTGGAAAAGCAAAGAAAAGAAATATATATATATACAAAATCTGCAATTAACCAATGTATAAGAGTACAAGATTTTGGAGGTATGAGGAAAAATGAAAAGAAATGCCCCTGAGAAATAACTCCATGGCTATATTTAACAATATGAAGTTGCCTCAGAGACAAAGAGGAGAAGGAAAGTCAATATCTTCAAAGAATATCAATATAATGGCAGGAGATACTAAAATGCAAGTTCATAGAGGCAGATCATCACCGAATTTATCAGCCAAGAAAGGCCTTGTAACCAGATCAGCTTCAATATCTGAAGCTTATAAGGACTCTAAAAGACTGCCATTGCTGAAAAGCTCTTCGGCTGTAACAGTTTTATCCAAGACAGATAAGAGGCTCAATCGACTCGATAATGAAGTAAAATATTACAGTGAGCCAACTTCACAAATTGATTCAGTTCTTGATGATGAGCTTGACACTCATCTTTTCACTAGCAAAGCGTATGAGCAGATATTGCTGGAGTTGAATTTGCTTCCGGAGACACTGTCACCAGAAAAACAGATTATAAACGAGTGGGTTGGTACCCCGGAGAAATCAGAAACTGCGCTTACTTCTGCTGTTAAAGGATTTCAGGCCTTCGATGGATCCAGGTTCAGTCCAATTGAAGAGGCCTTTTTTGTTCTCAATAGCTCAACTACGGATTTGTGTGCAAATGTAGTTTCAGAGAAAGCAGCAGAAACTGTGCATCTAGAACAAGATTATCTTGTTAATGTTTACCATAATCCATTCCAGGCTGGGATTTTCCAAAGGACTTCAGAGGAAAGTGTCTCAGATGATAAATGTTTCACTTGCACTTCTGAAGAGAGTAGTGCAAAAACTTCGCAAATTGATTCAGTTCTTGATGATGAGCTTGACACTCATCTTTTCACTAGCAAAGCGTATGAGCAGATATTGCTGGAGTTGAATTTGCTTCCGGAGACACTGTCACCAGAAAAACAGATTATAAACGAGTGGGTTGGTACCCCGGAGAAATCAGAAACTGTGCTTACTTCTGCTGTTAAAGGATTTCAGGCCTTCGATGGATCCAGGTTCAGTCCAATTGAAGAGGCCTTTTTTGTTCTCAATAGCTCAACTACGGATTTGTGTGCAAATGTAGTTTCAGAGAAAGCAGCAGAAACTGTGCATCCAGAACATGATTATCTTGTTAATGTTTACCATAATCCATTCCAGGCTGGGATTTTCCAAAGGACTTCAGAGGAAAGTGTCTCAGATGATAAATGTTTCACTTGCACTTCTGAAGAGAGTAGTGCAAAATGTTTCACTTATGGTTCTTTAGAGACTTCCTCAGTACTACAAAATGCGAAGAGATTAGCCGATTTTGACATACCAGGGTTGGTGGGGAAAATAGAAGCATTGGAGGAAGAATTAATGGAAATAAAAGAACGAAACAAGAAGCTAGAGAGATTGCTAAAGGTAGGCCACTATCCCAGCACAGCATTTTGAGTATTGTTAGGTTGTATGAATTTAATTGGGTTGCAGATTCCAGGAGTGTTTAGTTTAATGAACAGAAGTAAAGTTAATAGTTTGATCTTTGTTCTTTGTTCTTATTTATTAGATTTTAGAATATTTTCAAAATTTGATATTTAGCCACTAGGTTATAGATGAAATCATAGCTACTAGGTTATAGATGAAATCATAGGTTAGAATATTTTCCAAATTTGATATTCAAATAAAGATAGCTACTAGGTTATAGATGAAATCATAGGTAAAAATATTCATGAAAAAGAGATCTCTGAATTTTTCTCAGAAAAAAAATTGTTTTTAGCTATTTATTTTATTTGAACCATACATTTAATAATTTAAAATGAATACGTAAATTGATATTATTTTGAATAATTAAAAGCAATAATTATAATTCTCTTCATCCAAATTCATCCTCTTCTAATGAGTCACACTTTAAGAACCTCTTAAATATATTGCTATAAGTACTAATAAATTTTTTCAACAATTGATGTTAAATTTCAAAAATATCTTATCCTTTTACGATGAAACAGATGAAAAAAAACTCAATTACACTGTAAAAGCTAATTAACTTAGATATTATAATAATAATAATAATTCACTTTCATAACTTAACCAATTTAAGTAATAGAAGTTTTTATCTGTCACTGAACCAGTAACCACACAACTAAGTAATCTGACTGGTATGTTCTTTCTTTATTTAAAAAAAAAAAAGAAGAA
This sequence comes from Pinus tabuliformis, assembly GCA_031772625.1. Classification (NCBI taxonomy): domain Eukaryota; kingdom Viridiplantae; phylum Streptophyta; class Pinopsida; order Pinales; family Pinaceae; genus Pinus; species Pinus tabuliformis. Next base: position 1,342,688,197 of record CM062819.1, on the reverse strand, counting down.
GAAGAAAAACTCTGGGCAAAGAATTGCTTCAGCTATATCAATTTCAGCGAAATCATACTTTCTCTGTTTGATTTACTATAATTTTCAACATAAATCTAAGCTGAAGTTCTTCTCGCGTTGCAGGAAATGGTCATGGGAATGCAATAGACGTTTTACCTATAGAATTTTTTTATCTCAACTCATTGCATTTGTTCCAGTTTAATCTAAGCTGAAGTTCTTCTGGCGTTGCAGGAAATGGTCATGGGAATGCAATAGACGTTTTACCTATAGAATTTTTTTATCTCAACTCATTGCAGATATTGCTGGAGTTGAATTTGCTTCTGGAGACACTGTCACCAGAAAAACAGATTATAAACGAGTGGGACCAACTCCAGCAATATCTGCTCTTACGCTTTGCTAGTGAAAAGATGAGTGTCAAGCTCATCATCAAGAACTGAATCAATTTGTGAAGTTTTTGCACTACTCTCTTCAGAAGTGCAAGTGAAACATTTATTATCTGAGACACTTTCCTCTGAGTCTTTAGGTGTTTGAATAAAGCTTACAATTACTTTTCCAAAGAAAATACGCAGGATGTATAGTGTTGGTTCAAGACATTAAGGTTTTGTACAATACTAAATGATCAAGAATTATGCTCATATGCAACTTTATATGTTCAAATAAATATGCGAACTTTATATGTTCAAATAAATCTAACATTTATTTTTCCTAAGAAAATAAGGAGAATTTACTACACTAGAGTTGGTTTAGTACAACCGAGAAAGGTGATTAGAAGCATGTTTAATCTGTCACCTCTCAATATAGGTGTCTTTGGGCTTAATTATGTCAATAGGCATATGTATTTCAGAAATATTTTAGAATAAGGCTTCAAGAATTTATATGTTTTTTGTCGATAGGTGTATGTATTTCGAAATATTTTAGAAGAGGGATTCAAAAAATTAGATTTTTTTATTAAATAGATGGTTAGGATTTGAGATTGAAAGAATATTCTTTGTCATAGTAAAAGAACAACATATGAAATTTAACTAAAATTCTAATATTTATCATTTAATAAAATGTGAAATAATATGGTTTTTGCTTCATGAAGTGTCAATTTGTATGATGTAGCATTGCTCCATTTCCTCAAATTGGGTGAGAAAAGTGACACTCCACTTTGACCTTAATATTTTAATTCACATAATTGTTTTTTGATTAGGCATTTCAACTCACATGATGGTTACTAGAATCTCGACCCTATAAACTATATTGGTCCTTCCAATTACTTTGATGTTGGGGTTGTTTATGCATGTCAAGATGTTATCAGCCATTAATCCTGCATCTATCAATGATAAGCTTTGCACGGTCTTTGCCACAACACTGATAATGTGGAAGAAATACCACATGTTCAATTGTGATGGTTTCACTGTGTTTGATCTGAGTGGGAACCTGGTGTCCAGAGTGGACACCTATAATCATTCCAATCCCAAGCACCAATAAGTTATGATGGATGATGCAAGAATGTTACTTATCACAACACAATGATGAAAGGTATACAATTACACATATATCTATCTTTGTGATTTCGTGAATTGGGTTTCACTTGCAATGTTGGCAGTAATTAACAATAATATATGTGTGATGTAATAAAAGACAATGAATTGAATTGTATGTCAAGTAACATAGATTTAGTCTACACAATGAATGGAAAGGATTCTAGGGAGAATGTTAGTAGTTTCATGTCAAGTCATGTCATGAGTTGTCATATGCCACAGCACTAGTGTGGACCATGTATATTGTAATCAAATGTATTGTAAAGTGGAAATCCAAAGGACACACAGGAATATGAAGAGTCATGTAAGTTGAAAAGTCATAGGAAGTTGAACTGAGGGTAGTCAAAGACACAAAGGGGAAGCATCACCCCTTTGTTATATATACCCCCTCATTGTATGAGCAAAAGACTTTTCACCATGGCTCCTCCCGCAAGCCATTAGAGAGATCAGATAGTTCTTTGAGGAGCAAAGAGTGGCTACAATGTCCCACTACTGGGGCTAGTGATGTACAATGTAAATATGTGTCTTGGAACTTTTTATTAATAACAGAAGCTTTTTCAGGCCAGCACGTTCTTCATGCATGAACTGTGAATGTTTGTAAGATTATTTAGCGAATGTTTGTATTTCATGTTTTCTTTCACATGTACTAAGATAGTTGAACTATTTCGGTTATTTTAGTGCTTATTTTGTTGAGAATGTGTTGTAATGGTTGTTATCGGTGTCCCATCCTTGTGGACTATTCCGCAGGATACTATAAATATATTTCCTTGTTTATTGGTCATAACGACCGTCGCATCCACTGTGGATTATTTCGTTGGATGTTAAATGGATCTTCCTTTGTTTGTTGGATGTAACGATTGTCGCATCCGTTGTGGATTGTTCTGCTAGATGTTGGATAGGTCCTTCCGGTTCATGTGCATCTCTTCCTGGGTGGTATTATTACCTCTCACTTAGAGGCTCACTTTTCTCTCCCCCTTTGCAGTAGAAGAACCTCGACATAATTTCACTGCACACTCACCAGGCACACTCCACTTGCTTTTTGAAGACACTATTGCATCACTCTCTTGTGTTGATAGTTAGAGTCAAGGAAAATCTTTAAGGATTTGGAAACTGGGCATTTATACCGGAGGGGACTCCTACACCAAACAATGTGAGGTTTGATTGAGACTTCATATCGGGGAGATCCCTTGAATGTTGGCAGGTCCAGCATCGTCAACAATTATGGTGCTAGAAGGAGGTCTGCAAGTATTTTATGGTTGATAGACCCATCAACCCCACTAATCCATCTTTTGGTCAAGGCAGCAATGTTCACTCCATCTCCCCTACTCATATTTCTGAAGGTGGTGACTCTTCCCATCCCAGGCCTGAATGTGAAATCTCATATGATCGGCTTCGGGACGTCCTCCCCATCACCCGTCAATTTGCAAAAGTTGTTGGATTAATTCTAGGAGTAATCAATCTTCCATACTCCCAAAAGAAGCACAAGACCACACCCACATGCATAATAGTCTCTTCCGTTGAAGAAGTGGTCCTCGCCACTCTTGAAGAATTAGCAGGCGTTGTGGAAAGGGAAGAAGAGCCTTCACTCTTTCAAGGAGGTAACAAAGGAAACCCCTTACTCTCAAGTTCAACTTTTAGCGGGACAAGCAAAGAGGAAGAGGAAGAAGAAGAAGAAGAGGAACCATCAGATTCAAAAAAGGAAGAGAAGGACAACGAAGAGGGAGACATGGCATAGCCAAATCTAGACTGGATGAATCAGGGCCTATTTTTACTTCTAGGTGTCCAGCACAAGATTCCGAGGCAGGCAGAAAAGATCTTAACGAAGTATGACCCTGACAAGACACTAAAGGTTGAAGATCACTTACCTACATTTGCATACACTTGAGGTATGTTACGATGATGTTGCATGCAAACTTTTTCCATGTACCTTGGATGGTAGAGCAGTTGTATGGTACCACAACCTTCCTCCAAAGTCCATCTAGAATTGGAGGGCATTCAAAAAGATCTTTCTTGAAAATTTTGTTGAAGAAAAGACCCCTACCATGTTATTAAAGGGGTTGGGTAATCTAAATATGGAGTAGAAAGAAAAAGTTAAATATTTGAATCAGAGGTTCTATCGCATCTTGAACAAATTTTCCGACAACACAAAACCTCATGACTCCATCACCATAGATTACTACACGTCTCCCCTGCTAACCAATATTACGCAGTTTGTAACACGAACTGTGAGGCATACATTGACAGAAAACTATGAAGAGGCAATCATTATTGAGAAGGACTTGTGTGCTATTGCAGTCATCACATATGAAGAATCAACAGAGGACACCAAGGACACGGGTAAGAGGCCTCAGGCCTCCATGAGCAAGGCCAAGGAGAAAGAATTGAATGACCTTGAAATCCTGACTCATCTCGTGAAGTCCTTGACCAATGAAATGGCTGAACTTAAACAAAGGACAAGCGAGACTACCGTGACCAACAAGGCCCCCAAGTTCATGCTCAGAAGGAATTCAGCTTCCGGTAGCATCAACAATTAGCCAACAAAATCTGTGCAGAGTTCCAATGTTGTCCTGAATATCGAAAAAATTGGCACAGATTAATATTGCACATTTCATAATGAGCATCATTCAGAGAATACGTTCCCACAATGGAACCAGCTCATGAGTAAAATGGTTGCGTAGTTTATTGACTCAGTCATGATTGAGGAGCCGACTAAGACCGATGAAGAGAAGGAAGAAGTTGTTGCAGTTGATGAAGCTCCAAGCATTGGGCATGCAGTGAACATGTATCATTGTGTTCTCGCAACCCAAAAGAGTATTGTTGATAAGCAACCTCCAAGTGATGGTCCAGACCAGAAACAAAGAAATCGATACAAATTAAGAAGCCAAGGGTCGACCACTGTGATTGAGGTTCTGAAGCAAAATTTTAAAGAAAATTTGTTAAGAAAACTCAATCCACCGGCTAACTTAGCTCAGAACACTCAGAACAAGTCTAGGAAAGCAGTCTCAACGAAAAGTGTTTCCGAACGCAGTAAGGACAGAACCATCCCTCCAAAAACCTAAAACCAAGTTCCATCCCCGAACACCTTGGTCAGTCTACCCACCATGGATTACAACATTGTAGACAATATGAAGAAGGTTCTCACAAATATTTCCATGTTCAAACTTATAAAGATCACGATCTAGCAGGATATCTTTCTACGGGCACTTGGGAAAACCTCTTGAGGTAATGCCACTTCTTTGAAGAAGGGATCTAGTAAGTCTCCTAAAACTCTCACATCTGTACTTAATGCACTCACGATGGATGAAAACACACTCTGCCCACCGTTCTTGTTAACATTTGAAATATTCAACTTCAATGTACACAATTTCTTGGTTGACTCGAGTGCATCGATGAATTTTATGCCACTATCTGTGGCCAAGAAGATCAATGCTAAAAGGGAAAACACATATGCACATATCATTCAGTTGTACAAAACTCATGTCTGGGAAATCAGTGAACTCAGGGATGTCATCATCCGGCTATCATCTAACGGACGAGTTCACCAATGCATTAACATAGTAATTGTGGACATTCCAAAAGCATACAGAGTGTTAATGAGCAGAGACTAATCAAGCAAGCTTCAAGGATACCTTTCCACAGACTGGTCACACTTATGGCTTCCGTACAGGGGTAAGAACATTCAGATTTGGGTAGCGTCAGAGAGATACATGAAGCACACGGTGACTCCCTTGAATGGACATAACGAGCCAATGTATTTCGCGAAACTACTATTTGGAAATCATTTTTTGGAAACACAATTGGGGTGTTATCTTGCAAAGCCATCCTCAGTTCTACCAGACACGCAGTTGGATCTCCTTCCATGTCCAACTGGAGATAATGAACTTTGTACAATTAGTAGTAGTAGAAGTAGTAGTAGTAGTAGTGTAGTAAGTAGTCCCTGTGCATATGATATGTGGACTATGTACTTCAATGGATCCAAGACACAGGAAGGCTCTAGAGCTAGTTATGTTTTAATAGACCCACTGCAGAGAAAACATTTGATCTCCAGTCGCTTGGAATTCGAGTGCACGAATAACACTGCAGAATATGAAGCACTCATCTTGGGCTTATAGAAGGCCACCGACCCCAACGTTGCCAATCTAAAAGTGGTAGGTGACTCTGAAATCATGGTGTGTCAAGTACGTAACACTATACATTGTGTCACTTCATCTAAAAAGTTATCAACAAGAGGTATGGCGACTCATCTCTCACTTTTAAGCTTTTAATATTATTTCAGTTCCAAGAATGCGTAATGCAACAGTGGATGCCTGGGCAAACGTTGCTGTTAGGATGTCACCGTTACAGAACGAATTTTCTATTGAAATTTTGATTTGAACTTAAACAGGAACACAAAAAATTACAGATATAACCATAAATACAAAGATACAACAGAAATAACACTTCATTTCATTAATATCAAATACTGAAATATGCTTATAAATAGAATGAAAATAAGAATAGCTCGGGTGATGGTAGTTGATCTGAATGTTGGGCAAACTTGTTAATGTTATGCAAGCTCCCTCATCAATATTAAAAAAAATGTGTGTAGGATCGTCTCATATTAACCAAAATGTGAGGAATTATATGTCAAGTGTTGAGTGTCTTTTATGAGCAATTTATGATGTTAATTAGTTGTTTAAAACACATATACAGCAAGTAAATTACAGAGAAGTAAAACACAACAACTCATAACACAAAGCTGATAAAGGAGTTCACCCCTCCTAGGCTACATATCCTTGGACCTGCTTCAATGGCTAGGCCCTCTTTGGATTAATGGTCAATTATCTGATTACGTGCACATGCAGTGATCCAATGATTTTGTAACTTTGTTCATTGGATTCAGAAGACCCAAAACCCCCAAAAATGAGTATACAAGCTCTACAATTGGACTTCAGCTGATCTAGACTTGACCTCCTCTCTTGGTGGCCTTAGGCTTCCTTAAACTTCAATGTAGAAAAATCACATATAGAAGTGTCTTTATGCATATCCAACCTTTTCCATTGTGTTCAGAACATCAAATCATATAGGAATGACTCTTTTTGAGCCAAAATTGGTCAAATTTTGCAAAAGTTATGGTCTCTTCAGTTTTCCCTAAGAAAACTCTAGCAAAACTAGAGAAAATGTAGTTAGCCCCGCTAAAACTGGAGCAGCGCTGGATTTATCGGGCCTTCTAAAACCGTCGACAACTTCTAACTAGCAGCCTTTGCATTCAGCATTGGGTCGTATGGCGCCCATGGAACTGGGGCTGGTCCCCTTGGGCGAGCCCCTCACCTCCAAACTCGTTGGCGCTTATGTTTAAATGAAAACTCAAGCCCATAGTTGTTAAGTCAAATGGTGGCAGCATAGTGGTAAGACGTGGGGCTTGTGTACTCGAGGTCATGGGTTCGACTATGTCGAATTGCCAAGAAAATTTACACGACCTTCGAGAGGGTACGTGGCGGCCTCCGGGCTTGCCACATGTCAGCCTCTCATTGGTCCACCTCAAATGCCTTTGACCAATAACATGCCGATACTTGTCACAATTTGATTGAGCCACTTGTCAAAATATTCTGATAATATTCTTTGGAATATTCTTTTTGTTGACTAGGCTATACGGATGCCTAGTCAGCATCCCAGTGAGTCATGTACCCAAAATTTTACATGTTTGACAAAGCGAATAGAAGTTTCTATCTTTCGCATACGAGCTCCGTTTTGAGTGAAACGAGTTGCGTGGGGATCGTATCGGCAAGACAAATGCGCTTGTTCATTTTTTGAGTGATTCTGAGCACTTTGATTTTTGAGAAAATTTTTTGCCTATAATCTAGATTTCGATCACTCCTTCCCACTGACAAACTTTTGGACCCACAAAAGTTGTTTATTGGATGAAAGTTGAATACTCTTCTCCTTCCCATGTTTATCAATTGATTCTACTTGGAAAAATCTCCATGACAATCACTTGGGTTCACTAGCATGCCTTGCCTTGCAAATGGCTTGGTACATCAACCAATGTTTTTCTTTTGTTGCTGACCCAATCCAACACTTATTGGTTGCTCATTGATTAAACAACGTGTTGTACCAAAGCGATCCCTTGGTGTTTGGAAAGTTGACTGATGGCCTTCCCACTTAGAATCATGTTCCTCCTTTGTAACACATACATTCAATGCAAGCTTCTCCTTGAAAACCACATTTCCAAGTTAAGCCCATCTGAGTGAACTATAATAATGAGTTCCAATATCAGTAATAACAAGAAAAGAAATGACCATTCTTTTACATCCATGGTTCCAAATTCCACATCTGGAAGAATGTATTCACCATCTCTTTCGCTTCTTGACATCAACACATCAAATGGTCTACAATCTCTGCAATTTTTGTTTGGCATTTTTGTCCACTTTCGCTTCTTGATTCCATCATCCTCCAATATTAACATGCTTCTCATGTCACGATTTGCGAATGAAGGCTAACCATGAGCCTCTTGCTCAAGCATGGAACTTCCAAAATCCTGCGACATCTTGTCACAAGAAACACCATTAACCTTGAAAAACACTTATGCAAGAATATAACTTGACGACCTCTTCCTTTTGCTTTTTCAAAGCAACAAATGTCACATCATGTGAACATCGCAATGTACTCTTACATATTGGTGTATAAACCATCGACTAAACACAAGTAAAAAAAACATGCTTCTTCAAACAACCGACTTTCAATTCAAGCAAAAGCATGTACAACAACTTGACAATTTACAACAAGAATTCCACATTCTCATGAATCAATTCGTCACATCTCCCTTTCATCTTTTGAGACAAGATCAACTCTTCCAAGTCGATATAACATAAATGTAACAATCAATCAACCACACAAGCCGACATTCATGCATGTGCAAATGATCAACATTCTCAAGTTGACAACATCTACATGCTAACGAAGCAATCAACCAACACAAGTCAATCACTCTTGCATGTTCAAGCATAATGAAACTATTAAAAATTCCATTGTTCACACACACAAACTCTCATGCATATATGACAATTCTCAACTCTCTCACAATTACAATCACAAGTACAAGAATCCCATTGGTATGTACAAGTACTTAAAGAGCTGAAATGACCAAATTTGCTGCAATAAAGTGAGTCAACATACTCCACTTTCGAACACCTTCTTGTTGTAAAGATGCAAGTTCAAGAATGCAACATGCATGCAAATTTGTAGTTGCAAATTTCCATCTTTGCTGCATCTATGTGAGTCAACATAACTCTACTTTTGAACACCTTCATGGCGTAAACATGCAAGTTCAAGAATGCAACATGCATGCAAATTTGTAGTTGCAAATTGCCATCTTTGCTACATCTAAGTGAGTTAACATAACTTTGTTTTTCCATCATCTTGCTTCATGCAATATGCAACATACTTTCAGGAGAAAAGAAATTCATCCAACTAACAAGAAAATGCATCAATAAAGCAGCATTTGCATCAATTATCAGAAGAAATGCAAGACCTTAATTGGTTAAGAAATCTAACGATCTCTTTCCAAAACAATTCAATGGTGCTTCTTTCAGTTGCACTTCATCATGTGTATCATCCTGACCCACATCAATTATGGAATCCTCTTTTTCATTCCTGCCAAAATCTCTCTCCACCTTCTTTAAATGTCTTGGATGACTTGTTGGATGCAAAGTCAAACACTTGTCTACAAGATGACCCTGCTTATGGAAATGGGTGCTAAATCATTGCATCTTCTTTTCAACATGTTTTCCATTATCCAATGGACCTTTGGCTTTCTATCCCTTTTGTTTTGAAAGTTTCCTGTGTATGGATATCCTCTTCCAACACCTCGAAACAGTATGGTTATTCAAACCACAAAAGGAACATGTAAATTTTCTCCAAATCTTATGTGAAGATTTACCATGTTTATCATAATCAAGAGAAACTTTATTAAAGGCAGATTTATATCTTGCACATTCACCTTTGTCGCCTTCTTGAAGAGGTGAATTTGATGAGGTAGTGGCTCTCTTTAGAATACCAACAATGGTTTCAGTGACCATAGATCTTTCAACATCCTCTTGTTTTCCATTTCCACTAGTTGCATGCTTATGGGCATCTTCTTGCAAAGTGCGTATAAAAATTTTGCATTCCTCATGAACACAAACTTCACAAGCTTGAGGTAATGAACATGTAATGAAATCCCTTCTTGGAACACTTTCATGTGCTTCCTTGGCTTTGGAGCATTCTCCATCATGTTGTCTATAACCAAGACCCAAATACCTGGGCCTTTCCTCAACAACAATTGGCTCAACTATGCCTTGTGCATGTTTGCCTAACCCTTTACCTTCATAACCCATCTTCATCAATAATTTGTACCCTATTCCTCTAGTGTGTCTTTCAAAAGCACCAAAACATTCATTTTGAGAGGAAATTGAAGATAAACTTGAATTGCATACCTCATTTTCATGTACATACTTAGCTAGGGTTTTCTTGGCATCATGGAGTTGAATCTCCATTTCATGCATCTTTTCAAGAAGCTCTTGCTTCTCCTCCCCCATGGCCATCACTCCTCTTGAAGTATAGTGTTCTCCTTCCTATCTACATTCATCTCTTGCACCATATCTCTCATGATGATAAGCTCTTGCAACATCTCTAAATCAAATAGTCTTGCTAAGGAAGATGGATTAGAAACATCACTTGTTGAAGCTGGCATCACACTTGTAATGCATCAAAAGATTCACAAAGCTTGAAAAAGTTTCTCAGCAAAGAAGCATCTCGGACCATCTTCCTTCTTCAGCTTACACACATAAACTTGCACACAGTTAAATTCTCCTTGCACAAATACAAAACCAATAGTTAATTTTCTAGCTATCCTTGGCAAACCATCTCAGGGTTAAAATGATCTAACAGTGCTCTAATACCAACTTGATTTGAATGTTGGGAAAACTTGTTAATGCTATGCAAGCTTCCTCATCAGTATTAAAAAAATGTGTTTATGATCGTCTCATATTAACCAAAATGTGAGGAATTATATGTCAAGTGTTGAGTGTATTTTATGAGCAATTTATGAGTTTAATTAGTTGTTTAAAACACATATACAACAAGTAAATTGCAGAGAAGTAAAACACAACAACTCATAACACAAAGTTGATAAAGGAGTTCACCCCTCCTAGGCTACATCTCCTTGGACCTGCTTCAATGGTTAGGCCCTCTTTGGATTAATGGTCAATTATTTGATTACATGCACCTGTAGTGCTCCAATGGCTTTGTAACCTGCTTCATTGGATTCAGAAGACCCAAAAACCCCAAAAATGACTATCCAAGCTCTACAATTTGACTTTAGTTGATCTAGGCTTGACCTCCTCTCCTGGTGGCCCTAGGCTTCCTTAAACTTCAACGTAGAAAAATCACATACAGAAGTGTCTTTCTGCCTCTACAACCTATTCCATTATGTTCAAAACATCAAAATCATCTAGGAATGACTCTTTTTGAGCCAAAATTGGTCGAATTTTGCAAAAGTTATGGTCTCTTCAATTTTCCCTAGGAAAACTCCACCAAATCTGGAGAAACTCCAGTTAGCCCCGCCAAAATTGGAACAGTGTCGGATTTATCAACATGCTAAAACTGCCACCAACTGCTGGCTAGCACCCTCCGCATTTTTCACTGGGTCATATGGTGCCCATGGAACCGGGGCTGGTCTCCTTACCTCCAAACTTGTCGGTGCTTATGTTTAAATGAAAACTCAAACTCGTAGTTGCTAAGTCAAATGGTGGCAGCATAGTGGTAAGGTGTGGGGCTTGTCTGGGCAAGGTCACGGGTTTGACTCCACCAGTGTGCCAAAACATTTTACACAACCTTTGAGAGGGCACGTGGTGACCTTCGAGCTTGCCACGTGTCAACCTCTCATTGGTCCAACTCTAATGCCTTTGACCAATAACATGTCGACACTTGTCACAATCCGATTGAGCCACCTATTGAAATATTTGAGGAATATTCCTTGGAATATTATTTTTGCTGACTAGTCTGTATGGATTTCTAGTTAGCATCCCAGTCAGCCCTATACCCAAAATTTTGCATGTTTGACAAAGCGGACATAAGTCTCTATCTTTCTCATACGAGCTCTGTTTTGAGTGAAACGAGTTGCGTTGGGATTGCATCGCTGAGGCGGACATGGTCGTTCAGTTTTTGAGCAATTTTGAACACTTTTATTTTTGAGAAAATTTTTGCCCCTAATCCAGATTTCAATCAATAGTTTATCTCTAAAAAGAGATGTGGTCACTACATGCCTCTAAACTATGTTACAATGAGGCTCAGAGGCATATTTATTATTTAGAAACAATGGAAAACACTAAACATCCAAAAACCTAAACCTAGGAGATGAAGCGTTAAAATTATGGGCCCTATCTAGGTAAATTGGTACATCAACTTCCCGGGGTCATAACTTTGGCATACGATCTATGTTTGACATGCACAATACCTTGTTAGAAATATCATGAGGCATGGCAACATCAATCGAACACAATGGTTGAAATCCTAGACCCACTTGAAAGGGACTACGACCAGTCGAGTTATGGAGAGCTCTATGTAGAATTTTGTAGAATTTTCCCTACAAATTAGCTAGCTCTGATACCATGTAGAACTTTTTCTACAATTCAGCTAGCTCTAATACCATGTAGAAATTTCCCACCTGTAGATCACCTGGTAATGCAATGTACTAAAGCAAAACACTTGATCTACTTCTACAAACAATTTAGCGGAAGCTTAATCGAACATGAGCAACATCACTAAGAACACATATAACTGATATGGAGAAATCAAACACACATAACACAGAAGATATAACCAGGGGAAATCACCAGCCTAAAACCCCATCTATGTATTATCATACAAGTGGAAATATGTCTGGATTACACAAAGCCTTAGCTTGGAAGTTATCCAGTTCTCAGTACAATCCCTCTGCTGCTCATAGACAGTCAAAGGCTTCTCACAAACCTTCTCCTCTGCCCTCCAAGCCTCCTATTTCTATGCACTGTTTTCCTGGGTCCTCCAACTGCAACCTATGTGATTCTCACCTCACACACAACACTGACCTCTGAAATAACTGCACAAACCTGAAGGAGATAAATCCTCATCATGGATAAGCTTCCTTTATAGGAAAAATATTCATCCAACTGATAGTACATTGTCCCTTCTCTGATCTCAACTGGGTCTCTGTCTGAACTAGCATGCATGAGTTATTTAAGCTATAATATTCAGTTATCTGAAAATACCAGTTGTTACATGCATGCAAGCATTAACAAACTGAATCTCATTAATTTAACAACTTGTTAAATTAATCTAACTGGACTTGACTTAGTTAACTGGGCCAACTAATTACAACTCATCCTCATCCTTTAACTGATGGATAAATCCCTCAATCAAATGAGAAACTGTTGCATGTCCTCACATAGACTTCAAGTTCATAATTCCTTAACTAATTAACTCAAACTGAATTAATTAATTAATTAATTTACAAACTGCTGTTAATATCAAATTCGAATTTTACTTCCTATTTTAGACCAGGGAATGTCTAAAAATAGGAATCCAACTTGAACAACTAAAAATAGAACTTCTATTTTTAGCACTTCCATTTTTCATTCCATGTTGCCCAATCCAGAACTAATGCCCAAACTGCTATTTTTAGCAGTGCTATTTTTAGCAATTTCTTGTTGCCAATTTTCAACACTCCCTCTCAACAAGAAAGGCTTCCTCTCAAACCCGATCTTGTATCTCTGGAATGTTCTGCACACAACACATCTACCAAGTGCGGTTGCTCCAGCAACTCTCGGAACAAAAAAAACTCTCAACTGACCTCTTTGTTGGGCTAGAAACATACTCTGATGCTAAAGCTCTACCTGCTGTTGACAAGTGCTCCCTCTCTGACCTCTGCGCTACTACAACATTTCTATGCATCTCACACCGTTGCACCCTTCTCTGTGCTACTCTGCACTGTGCAACACACTTGTGCCTCTCACATTGATGTAGTCTGCATGCTCTACGCTGTCCTGGGATTCCCAGCACTGTAGCTCTCTCTACCACTCCATCCGCATCTATCTCTACCCAATCAATCAGTTCCTGCTACTCCACATCGGTGCTCCCATAACAAGGTCTCATCCAAGAGGTTGGGTACCTCAAGGATCCTGCCCCTCCTCCTTGGGATGATCACTCTACATCGCTCCACCTCCTACCTTGAGGTATGGCTGCATGTGATCCTCTGCCCACCTAGCTCGAAGTTTCCCCCTACTGGAGGTCTCTGCATGAGTAGATGTCTCTACTCAATCTCCTCTCAGCTTCTCTAGTTGTGGCTGCTCCACAACCTCCTGAAGCTGCTGCACCAATCGTGGCTCCTCCACAATCGTCTGAGACTTCTTCTAGCGTTGCATGTTGAGAAGTAATTTACTCTCCCTCTCAACCACCAAGTATCTAACCTGTGCCTTGCTCCTCAAGGATTTGCATGCATCTTGTACCTCAAGTGCATACAGGTTCATGGCTAGCACACCAATCTATTTCATATTTCCCGCCGTCACAATTTTTTTTTGGAAAAAGAGCTGATTTTAAATCAGCGATATCTCCCTACTCCAAACTCTGATTCAGCCGATTTTTATTTTGATTTTGAGTATTTTTCCACAAGGAATCCAAATCTGCTATTTGTTTCTGAAAATTTTGTACAGAAATTTTCAGATCTGCTCTGCAAACTCTCGACCCAAAACTCAAAACTTTGAAATCTCCTCTTCTTGTATATTGTTCTTCCTTGATCACCTGTGCTCTGATACCATGTAGAATTTTGTAGAATTTTTCTACACATCAGTTAGCTCTAATACCATATAGAAATTTCCCACCTATAGATCACCTGGTAATGCCATATACTAAAGCAAAACACTTGATCTACTTCTACAAACAATTTAACGGAAGTTTAATCGAACATGAGCAACATCAATAAGAACACATATAATTGATATGGAGAAATCAAACACACATAACACAGAAGATATAACCAGCGGAAAGCACCAGCCTAAAACCCCATCTCTGTATTATCATACAAGTGGAAATATGTCTGAATTACACAAAGCCTTAGCCCAGAAGCTATCCAGCTCTCAGTACAATCCCTCTGCTGCTCATAGACAGTCAAAGGCTTCTCACAAACCTTCTCCTCTACCCTCTAAGCCTCCGCTTTGTATGCACAATTTTCTTGGGTCCTCCAGCTGCAACCTGTGTGATTCTCACCTCATACACAACACTGACCTTTGAAATAACTGCGCAAACCTGAAGGAGATAAATCCTCATCATGGATGAGCTTTATTTATAGGAAAAATATTCATCCAACTGATAGTACATTGTCCCTTCTCTGATCTCAACTGGGTCTCTGTCTGAACTGACATGCATGAGTTATTTAAGCTATAATATTCAGTTATCTAAAAATACCAGTTGTTATATGCATGCAAGCATTAACAAACTGAATCTCATTAATTTAACAACTTGTTAAATTAATCTAACTGGACTTGACTCAGTTAACTGAGCCAACTAAGTACAACTCATCCTCATCCTTTAACTGATGGATAAATCCCTCAATCAAATGAGAAACAGTTGCATGTCCTCACATAGACTTCAAGTTCATAATTCCTTAACTAATTAACTCAAACTGAATTAATTAATTAATTTACAAACTGCTGTTAATATCAAATTCAAATTTTACTTCCTATTTTAGACCAGGGACTGTCTAAAAATAGGAATCCAACTTGAACTGCTAAAACTAGAACTTCTATTTTTATCACTTCCATTTTTCTTTCCCTGTTGCCCAATCCAGCACTGATGCCCAAACTGCTATTTTTAGCAATTTCTTGTTGCCAATTTTCAACACTCTATTATAATTGTGTTGCACATAGGGAAGATTCTAATCCCAGGTTTTTGGATGCTTGGAGTTGTACATGTGGAGTATGTGCACTATCATCCTATTGACGACCTTCGTCTGGCCATCAATTTGGGGATGGAAGGCAGTCGACTTGTTTGGTGTCCAATATTGTCCAGAGGCTTTACTAAAATGTGCTTATGAACCTGCTATCCCAATCTGATATAATGGTTTGCGTGATCCCAAAATGTACCAATACTCATTCAAAGAGGAGTTTGGTAATTTTCTCTGTTGTGATACTCTTCTTGTAGGCCGCCAATATAGCCATCTTAGAAAATTTGTCCACGACCACAAATACACAGTCATTACCATGCTTGGTAGAAGGGAGGCCAGACATATAGTCCATGGAGATGGATGGCTGGTTGGGAGTAGGCAGAGGAGTGTACAGGGCTTGCTTCTTGATGGTTAGATTGGCGATGGCGCAGGTAGTGTAGGATCTGATATATTTCCGAACATCCAGTTGGAGTTTGGGCCAATAAAATTACTTTTGTAGTACATCCACAATTTTCTCCACACCAAAGTGTTATGCAACCCGACTATAGTATGCCTCCCAAATAATATTGGCACGCTCGCTTGAAGGAACACAAAGGTGGCCCATGTAGCGTAATAATGTGTCCTAGAGGTGGAAATCACGAACTTTCTTTCCATCTACTAGCATATGCTATGTCGAGGCGAAGTCTAGATCATTTTTGTATAGTTGCAGCCATCCAAAAGTCTCGTGGCCACAAGAGTTCATAACAGTAGTCAGTGTTGCAACTGGGGGTCAGTTGAGGCAGTCTGCAACATTATTGGTTCTGCCCTTTTTGTATTTAATGTTAAAGTGGAATTATTGCAGATATGTAGACCACTTCTGATGGCGATCGTTCTACAACTTCCCTTGTGTCTGTATAAATTGAAGAGGTCGGTGATCGGTGTGGATGACCATTTCCTTCCCCATAACGTAATGCTTCCATTGACAGAAAGCCTGCACGATGGAATACATCTCTTTATCATAGGTAGGGTACTTACGAATTGTATCGGAAAGTATCTCACTATGATAGGCCACTGGATGCCCGTGCTGGGTGAGGACTGCACCAATAGCATAGTATGAGGCGTCTGTCTCGATTTCAAATGGTCGTTGTAGGTTTGGCAGTGTGAGTATCGGTGCAGAGAAGATTTAGTGCTTTAATTCAGCGAACACCTTTTGTTGGGACTCGGACCAGGAAAATTTTCTTTGACATCGCCCTTAGTAATCTGACTCAAAGGCCAAGTGGTATGGGAGAATCCCAACACGAAACTCCAATAAAAAATTTGCAAGGCCCAAAACGCTGCGAAGCTCCGTTAGAGTGGTCGGGGCTGGCCAATTCTGAATGACTTGGATCTTAGTCAGATCCACATGCACATACCACTCATCTATGGTGAAACCCAAATATTGGACCTAGCTAATGCCAAAACTGCATTTCTCCAAGTTGGAACACAGTTTGTGTTGTCGAAGGGTTTGAAGGACTTGTCGAATGTGTTGCAAGTGTTTTTCCCAACTCTTGCTAAAGATGGGGATGCCATCTAGATAAACAACCATGAATGAGTTGGTGAAGGGCTGCAAGATGTCATCCATTAGCCTCATAAAAGTAGCAGGGGCATTTGTCAACCCAAAAGGCATAACCAACCATTCAAAAATGTCTTCCTTAGATTTTAAGGTGGTCTTCCATACATCTGTGGGTTCTATTGGAACCTGGTGATAGCCAAACTTTAGATCAATCTTGCTGAAATACTTGGCCTCCTTGAGTTGGTCTAGAAGGTCATCAATCTATGGGATTGGATACCTGTTCCTAACATTTATTTTGTTTAGTGCCCGATAATCAATGTAGAGCCTCCAGGTTCCATCCTTCTTTTGTACAAGTACAATCGGGCTCCCACAAGACAAGGAACTTAGGCAAATGTGCCCTTTTTGTAGTAACTCCTAGATTTACCACTTGATCTCTTCATTTTCCAGAATGGAGCAACGATATATCAGCTCGTTGGGTAGAGGTGCTCTGGGAGTCAGATCAATCAAGTGCTTGAGTTGATAGTGCAAGGGTACCCCTATGGGTGAGGAGAAGATGTCATTTTATTCTTCCACGACCATATCCACCTACTTCTGTTGCGTGGAGGAACCCTTCCCGGGGGCCATGGATGTGGCTACATTCTTCCCCTTACTTTGAGAGCGAATCAGAAAGAAAACAAATTTCTCAATCTGGGAGATGATTTTACTGCATTTCTTAGCAGAGATCAAAGAGATGGTAGTAGGCGGGGCTACCTCCAATATCCGGTATAACTTACTACCTAAAGAAATAATAACATAGTGAGGTCTAGACTCATATACATCATGTCACTTCCACAAGTATGGTTTTCCTAATAATACATCAAAAACTTCTAGAGGAGAAACATCAAACAATACCTCATCCGTGAAGGGCTTGATGCTATATGGAAGGAAACACTGTTGGTTGACACGAAGATCTCGTCCTTGGTGAAACCTCCTGATGGTGTATGGTTGCAGATGTTTTGTAGTCGGTAGGCGCAACTGCTTCACAACCTCTGCTGAAATGAGTTTCTTTTGGCTCCCACTGTCGTAAATGAACTGCAGCAGAGAACCCTTCACCAACATCTATGAGTGGAATAGGTGTTTCCCCTCCTTTGGATCATCAGGCTCAATCTTCTGGATCTTGGTGGTGACCAAAATGGCACTGGGCTTCACATCAATGATCTGCTTCCCTTTGTCATTCCCCTTGTCAAATTTTGACTCAGAGTCAGAACACTTGTTCGACTCGAAAGCCTTTAGCTCGACCACTAGTGACTGTTTGGCCCGACACTCACTTGTGTTGTGAGTGGAGCTCTTATGGAACTCACACCACTTTCTCGTGTCCTTCTTTGTCTTCATGGTGTTGTTCTCTTCTTGCGGCTTCTGCATGTATTCCTAAGTCCGCTTGCCTTGGATTTTCCCTTTGCTTTGCGGTTTGGGGGTCTCACTTTTTATGTTTAAACTTCTGCTCAATCTGGATAGCATATCGGTACGCTGTACCGAGCGAGGAGATGTCCAGGAACCCCATCTCATCTTATGTGTACTTGTGTAGGCAGCTGCGGTACTTGAGTACCAAATTTTTCTCAAGATCCTTGATACCCAACTTTGTGCGAAGGGTATGAAAAACATTCGTAACTTTGGCACGTCTTGGTCTCTTCCCTGCTACAGCGTGGTACACTTTATGTATTTATCCTCATAGCTCCCGATGGGGTAGTACTGCTCCTTGATGGCATCCCAAAATGAATTCCAAGTGGGTGCAGTCGAAAATAGTGAGGGTGTATTTTCATCCTTCTTTTCACAGTGGATTTCCCACCAGTCCCTGATGTGGGGTGTGGCTTTGAGAAGTGCAAAAGCAATCTTTTCCTGGCTAGAAAAATCATGAACAAAAAAATATCCTTCTAGCAGATTTAACCATTTATCTATGGCGTCTACATCTATCTGACCCTCAAATATGGGGATGTCAAAGTTAACTTGTACCTTAAAGGGTGTGGTGCTTTCAGAGTAGTTGTTGGAAGGAGATGTGTCGCCCTTGGGTAGCCACTGAAGGATCTAGGCAAATTTGTCCATCATCACATTCCTTTGTTGCTTGATGGATTCTTAGAGCAAGATTTTGAAAGGATCTCTTTCCCCCTCATCTTTCTTCTCTTCCGCCATGGGAGGTTGTCATGATTTTCGAGACTGGTTTTGCAAAGGTTTGACCAATTCGAGCCCTAACTCATTATATCTCGACCTCGTTGGGGACATGCAAAGAAAAGCAAAGAAAGAGCATACCGCTTTGATACCACTAATCTGAACTTAAATAGGAACGCAACAAATTATATATATATATAACCATAAATACAAAGATGCAACAGAAATAACACTTCATTTCATTAATATCAAATACTGGAATATGCTTACAAACAAAATGGAAATAAGACTAGCTCAAGCGATGGTAGCTTATCTCTGAGAAGATATGTGGAGGCTACATGTCTCTGAATTGTGTTACAATGAGGCTCGGAGGCTATTTATTATTGAGAAACAATGGAAAACATTAAACATCCAAAAACGTAACCCTAGTAGATGAAGCGCCAAAACTATGGGCCCCGCTTGGGTAAATTGGTACATCAACTTACGAGGGTCGTAACTTTGGCACGATCTCTGTTTGATGTGCACAATACCTCGTTAGAAAGATCTATCCTATAACTAAAACTTTTGAGTGGAAAACATAGGTCAAATACCCATGTTGGCCCCAATTTTCCCAAAAATGTCGTTTACGGCCTCAAAATGGCTCCGGAAGTTCAGGATCTAAAAAACGGCCAAAACTAGTAAATTGTGCTACAATTAAGGAAACTAGAAAACTGAAAGAGATAGTGGTGGGTGTCCAAGTGGAATAGGCAGGTGGCCACCAACATCCACGTGGATCAAATTTTGTATAAACCTTTTTTCCTAGATAATATCACTAACTTACGCGTTTTTTTATGACGACCAACAGATACTGTACTTTATGGCGATCGATGACGTATTCAAGGATGCTACAATCGCATCAGGGGAATTTGAGGTCTAAAATGGGCCTCTTAAGGAAATTATAAAATAATAGTGGAAATAATAAAATAAGATTAGATTACACCATTAAATTCTAGAGGGAGAAAAGAAAAAACTATTTTTTCAACTCGTATTTTCAACTTATCTCCCTATGGGTTTACTCAAATTTTGAGAGGCAACACTCATTGGATGCAGAATTTGATTCCTCATCCAAGGAGTACCCATGTTTCATACTTTCGATGGACCCCGCTACACGAAAATGAGAAATACATGAAAAACGTGATTGTTGAAAATGAGAAATACATGAAAAATGAGAAATACAGGAAAAACGTGATTTCAATCACGTTTTTCATGTATTTTTCATTTTCCTCTTGCGGGGTCCATCGAAAGTATGAAACATGGGTACTCCTTGAATGAGGAATCAAATTCTTCATCCAACAAGTGTTGCCTCTCAAAATTTGAGTAAACCCATAGGGAGATAAGTTGAAAATACGAGTTGAAAAAATAATTTTTTCTTTTCTCCCTCTAAAATTTAATGATGTAATCTAATCTTATTTTATTATTTCCACTATTATTTTATAATTTCCTTAAGAGGCCCATTTTAGACCTCAAAATTCCCCCAATGCGATTGTTGCGTTCTTGAATACGTCGGCGATCGCCATAAAGTACAATATCTATTGGTTGTCATAAAAAAAAAACGCGTAAGTTAGTGATATTATCTGGGAAAAAAGGTTTATACAAAATTTGATCCACGTGGATGTTGGTGGCCACCCGCCCATTCCACTGGGACACCCGCCACTATCTCTTTCAGTTTTCCAGTTTCCTTAATTGTAGCACAGTTTACTAGTTTTGGCAGTTTTTCAGATCCTAAACTTTCGGAGATAAGTTAAAAATATGAGTTGAAAAAATAGTTTTATTACTTTATTATTTTTAATATTTTTACTTTTTAACTCCAAAAATGGTGAATCATCCCCCATGGTTGAAACCATTATCTTGAATCCTATTGGTTCTTATAAATTTTATTTTGGTTGTACATTTTTCTTAAGAGGCCCATTTGGACCTCGAAAATCCCCTAATGGACAAGGACGAGCACGAAAAGGAACTGCAAGATGCAACCAATCCAAGTAAAGGCAACCTCATCCCCAAGCGTGTGGTTTCATTAGAGAAGTTGTATGATCTGCAGAACCGCTTCTGGGGGCACGTTAATGCCAAGATCACAATTCAACTTTGTCGCATGAGAAAATAAACTTGGGGACTAAGAAAGATATGAAGTATGTTAATCTCAGTACTTGTTGCACACCACAAGAGCGGCAAGTCTTCATCTGCTTGTTCAAGCAGTACTCTGATGTCTTCGCGTGGACATACGATGAACTCAAGACATATGACACATGAATCATCCAGCATGTAATACCAATCAAGGAAGGGGCCAAGCCATTTTAGCAGAAACTAAGGAAATTCCATCCAATGCTTGAGCCCCTCATACAAAAGGAGTTGATAAAATGGTTGGATGCTCGGATCATCTACAAGGTGCGACATTCAACATGGGTATCAAACTTGGTTCCCGTGAGAAAGAAATCCAGGATATCCACCTATGTGTAGATTTTTGGAATCTTAATCGTGTCTCAAACAAGGATAATTACCCCGTGCCTTCCATGGAGAAAATACTGCAAACAGTATCGGGGGTTGAAATTTTTTCTTTGCTCGATGGATTCTCGGGACACAACCAGGTTCTGGTAGCAAGGCCTGACAGATTGAAAACTACTTTTAGGATGAAGTGGGGCACGTTCGCATTGCGACGAATGTCGTTTGGGCTAGTAAATATCAGTGTGACATTCCAATGTGCGATGGACATCGCCTTTCACTAGCTTATTGGACAGAGCATAGTGGTCTACCTTGATGATGTGACAGTATTCTCCAAACAAAGGTCAGACCACCTGTGCCATCTGAAGAATATTTTTGAGCGGTGTTGTAAATACAAGATATCCTTGAATCCCAAGAAGAGTATCTTTACAATGTCTGAAGGTAACCTCTTGGGACACATCATTGCTAAAAGTGGGATCAAGGTAGACCCAGACAGGGTTAGGACCATCATGTAGATTCCCCACCTAGTGAACAAGAATGTTGTGCAGTCTTTCTTAGGGAAGATCAACTTCCTTCATAAGTTCATCTCTAACTATGCTCAGATCGTTAAACCAATACAGGAGATGATCAAGAAGGATGATGTCTATAAATTGGATAAGAGGGAAATTTTCTCATATCAAACAAGCTATAGTAGAAGCACCTGCGTTGTACAACCTCGACTTTGGTAAACACTTCTAGCTCTACACTTTTGCTTCTGACACTTCTCTTGTTATTGTTCTAACTCAAAAGTATGAGTTGAACAATGATCAACCTATCTCCTTCATGAGTACAAGTTTGCAAGGGCTAGAGCTCAACTACCCCACTGTGGAAAAACATGCTTACGTGGTGTACAAGGTGGTAAAGCACTTCAAACCCTATTTGTTAAAGAACCATTGTGTTATCTTTGTTCCACACCCAGCAGGCAGATCACTGATTGTTCAGCAAGACCTGGGTGAAAGGAGGGCGAACTGGATGACCGAGTTACAAGAATATGATTTAGACATCAAGATAGTTCACACCATCAAGGGTTATGGTATTTTCCAATTAGTAGTAGACGCAGTAAACGCAAAAGTGGAAGAAGAAGAGCTCGCGGGATGGGAGAAAGAAATTGAAATGTACAACGTTGAGCGAGCGAGCCCCACTACGGACATAGACTCTTGGTACATAGATGTGTGCCAATACCTCAAGCATGGCATCATTCCCTCTCACTTCTATACATGATATAAGATGGCACCCTAACTCAAAGCATTGTCATATCAGTTGGTGCATGGGGTGTTGTTTAGGAAGCACCACAATGGAGTATTGCCTAGGTGTTTGGAGACAAATGATTCAGAAAAGGTTTTACATGATCTCCACGATGGACCAGTCGGAGGACACTTCACAAGAAACACTACAAAACATAAGGTTATGTGGGCCAGTTTATACTGGCCTACATTATTCAAAGATGTTCATGCTTATGTCCGCAAGTGTTTGGTCTGTCAAAGGTGTGCTGACAGAAATCAGAAGTCAACAACCCTGCTGCAGCTTATTGCAGTGGAATAACATTTTCAACAGTGAGGCTTGGATATCATTGGGGAAATTTTCCCACACTCATTGAAGCAACGCTGCTATATCCTAACTGCTACAGACTATTTCACGCAGTGGACAAAGTCAGTTCTGCTAAAACAAGTGAACAACTAGGAACTCAACAGTTTTCTGCAACAAAACATCATCTCCAGGTTCGACATTCCTACATCACTTTTTTTTTACAATGCAACATATTTTTCATCATTAATACTTTATGATTTTGCATTGGAAAATGGTATTATCTTGAAGCATTATGCTAATCATTATCCGCAGGGAAATGGTCTTATTGAAGCCACGAACAAGAACCTCATTCATATCGTCAAAAAGACCATATTCTTTGAACAAAAAAACTGGCATTCTGCTTTGGTGAATGTCTTATGGGCTAACCGAGTCACCCCTAAACCTTCTTAGAACACCTCCCCCTACTTCCTGGTGTACAGAAAATAAGCCATCCTATGGAAGAACATCTACTTTCTCGCTCTCCAATTGTCCCAAGAGTCCCAAGTCAAGCCATGTCTTCTAGTTTAGCGTAGGATGGACACTTTGCACAAGCTACAGGAAGAAAGGATGAAAGCTAAAGAAAAATTATTACTTCACCAGAGTTGTATGAATAGATAGTTTGATAGAAAATCTACAAGCAAAAATAGCTTTAGTGTGGGTGACTTAGTCTTAAAGTGGGATAAAGCCCATGAAGACAAATGCGAACACACTAAGTTTCAATCCCTGTGGATTGGTCTATACAAAGTTCACGAGAAGCTTGGCCAACACATATATTGTCTTCAAACACTTGACGGGAAGATTGACTCTCTCCCTATCAATGGCCAAGACTTAAAGAAATATTTTCAATGAAGATCTGGGGTTGCGCCCTGCACTATGTACATAGTCATTTGTTGTTTGTTTTGTTTGTTTGTTTTAATTTTGTGTTGTTTTGTCATGTAAATAAGTGTTGTGGTTGACTGCCTTGTGGCTTACAAGTGTGTGTGTGGCTGAAGTCTATAGATCCTTGTGACACTCCAACATTTGGCTAGACTCCTATCCATCTTCCTTGTGTTGGTTACATCTTTTGGCCGATGAAGTTCTGACAAAAAATACGATCCGTCCGTAATGAGAATTTTGGTCCAACCATGAACCCATTGCTAGTCTGGAAACCTCATGCCTATACTCAAATTTTCTGTTGGTTTTCTCAAGCTTATCCAATTAGTAGAAACGGAGAAGGGGAAAATCTAAACGAGCAAACCTAAATCGTAGGTATTTATATGCTTCTTTGAAGGAACAACCTCTTCTTCTCTCAATAAGTCGTGATCCCTCCTCCGCCCAAAAATAAATAAGTTTCGATGCACAATTCTCTTTAAATAAATAAATAAAGGTGAAAGAAGAAAAAGGCTTCCTGTGCAGAGAGGTGAAGCAAGAAACTCCATCAAGGTGTTGTGTAGACTCACTGGCAGTAGAGCTTATAGAAGTAACAAGCATAGGGCCACACAAATCAAAATGAATTGGTGAAAGTTTTCAACATGCTCTAAAAATAGAATCATGAAATGGTTGTTTGTTATGTTTTCCTGGGATACTGATCAGGTGCTCAAAAAATAGCTCAAATTTCAAAGTTGTCGGATTAGTCTAGAACCTAGATGACCGCGTAGTGCTCGTCATCTTGAATCCAAAACAACTCATTTTGCGTGAAATAGACTCCGTATGACTCCAGAAAAAAGTTCTGTTCACTTTTCCAAATAGGTGAATTTATAATATATAAAAAAGGACATCTCAATCAACAGTGCGTACTGCTGACTGGGCAAGTGATGTGGATGTTTACTTGGTCAAATAAATTCATTTCTAATGAAATTGTGACAAGTGTTGCTTTGTTATTGTTCAGAATTTTTTGGTTTTTCATTGGTTAGAATAATGGCCAACCACGCGCTGACACATGGCCCAACCGGAGGCCACCACGTGGCAACCCGAGATGCCACCAAAAACATTTTCATAGTCAAGGTGGAGGCAACGAGGGTCGAACCCGCGACCTCCCAACACTAACACAATAGCTTTACCAACATACCATGTGCATGGTTCTTAACAACATATGATGACGCGTTTTATTTAAACTTCAACACAATATAGTTTGGAGGTTGGCCAGACTTAACCGCCCCATGTGAACGGCGTTCTGCCTAACTGCTAGCATTTGATGTGACCACTGGGGTAACCACCCCATGTGAACACCTTACCTTTAACCACCAAGGTTACGTGACCGCCGGAGGAAAAGGGGTTAGCGTCGGGGGCTAGCCCCTGGGCGCATGGCCCCCAATGACCATATTTTCCACATTTTTAGGCCTTGGTGGCCAAATTAACTATCCGAAAAATCGCCTGGATTTTCGCGGATTTTGTGGCCCGTTAGCGGAAATTGAGGTGAAAATGAGGGTTCGATGCCGGATTTTGAGCAATTTGTGGAGCGAATAGTGGAGAAACTAGGAGAGGTCATAACTTCTCTAGTTTTTTACCAAATTGGATGCAGAAAGAGGCTAGGTAACCATTTTTGGACATTCTGGACTCATTGGAGCAGGTTTCAGAAGCATTTGAGCATTATAAACACATCTCTTTACACATTTGAGCATAATAGAGAGGCCCAAGCCATTGGAAGCTGGACCAAGTAGACGTAGCCCAAGAGTGGTGAACTCCTTCATCATGTTCCTATTGTGATGTTTTGTACATTTGTTGTTCAATTTCTTATTTATGTTAAAATTGCTCATAAAATTGACATAAAAACTCATTTTCACTTGCAAAACTCATGGATCCTTAAGCACATGAATAACATTTTGTTTATAATCTGAGGAGAATCTTAGCACAACAAAACTAATATTCTTAATCAGATCATTTTGGTAGCATAGCACTAGGTTTTCTTTGTTTAAGAAGGATTTAACTGTTTGCAGGTTTATGTCATGCTTACAAGGTTAAAACTTAAAAGAGGAGAAAGGAAACTGGTTGAAAGCCCTGAAGTTGGGTCAAAGGGAAGAAGGGAAAGGTTGCCAGTCTCCACCACCAGTTCTTCCTCAAGTTGCAGTTGAAGCACCAATGAGCATGTCTCATGAAGGAGAGCCTACAATGATAGAAGATGAGAAGGTATTCAGGAAGGCTTTCTTTGATATGACAAAGATGGTGAAGGTCATCTATGAAGAGAGGAATACCAGGTTGTAGGGTGAAAGCTCCAAAACTCCCAAAGGAGAAGGTCCTTTAGGAGGAGGTATTGGAAATGGAGGTAAACCTCCATCCTCTCCACCATCTTCTTTATCTTCTTCTTCACATGCATCTTCACCCTCTTCCACTAACACAACCCTTTCTCATACTCATCAACATACCTCAAAAGGAACTGGTAAATCACCCTTATTAAAACTTGATGTTAAATTTGAGCTACCCATGTATAATGGTGAAGTGAATGCAGAGAAGCTTGATAATTGGATTTGTCAGTTGGAGACCTATTGTAGAATTCAAAACTTTCAAGAGGGTTACATAAAGATTTAGTTAGATTCCTTGAGAATGGAGGGTGAAACGCTAGTATGGTGGGAATCAAAGACACAAGAGGAGATAAAAAAACATGGTAAGTTCTCAATTTCTTGGTCTGATTTCATTATTGCAATCAAAAAACAATTCTACCCTCTAGCTTATATGCAGAAAGACATCATGAATTGGCAAAACTTTAGACAACTTAAAGTTCAAAATGTGCATGATTACACCCAAGAATTCAGAAAAAGGTCTCTAATGTTAGATGTAGATTTGCAATCACAAGACATGTTACTAAAGTACATAGGGGGTTTACACAGTTACCTTAGGCATATTATCGTAATGTTTAATCCCGATAATTTAGATGTTGTGTGTGTGCAAACCACTCATCTTGAGGCAAGAGGGAAAAACTCTCCAGAAAGAAGTAGTAAAAATCCATTTAAGGGTAAAGGAAAAGAAAATGGTTTCAAAGGGAAGGGAAAGAAAAATGCCTCTATTAAGAAGGAAGGAGAGAAATTAACATGTAAACATTGTTCCAAAGAGGATCACGATGAAGCTCATTGATGGAAGCTTCATCCCGAAATGAAACCAAAGAAATTCAACAACAAGGGAAAACAAAAGACAACTGCAACCACTCAATAGGATTTGGGATCCGATTCGGGTAATGAAACTAAAATTACAGCCATGGGTGAAGGGAAAAGAATCCATTGCTAGCACTAGTACTTCAAAGTCACACAATGAAAATCCAAATGAAAAGAATAGGATAGAAATTTTTCACATAAGGGTGATTTCAAAACATAGCAAAATTGATACACTTTTCGACAGTGGCTCTCTAATCTGGGTTTGGGTTTAACAAAGGACCCTTCCAAGACCTTTTACTTTCGTGATGTGTTAAATTGCATTTTTAAAAAGAACATAAATGAATACATCTGCATGTTGTAAAGAAGAGGAACATGACATTCATCAACACATGAAAACATAAGTCGTTGATAACGGAGTTCATCTAAGAGGGACTACGTCTCCGGCCCCGGTGTCAAGATGGTGTAGGTCGTTGCATTAAGTGTTGTCAATAGTGATGATGTACATAAGTGGTGACGTCACTATCATACAAGGAAAATGCCCTCATGCAGGAGTGGCTCCAAGAGATGTTCCACTACAGAAACTCTCAGTCAAAAAAGGACTCCTATCAGTATGACATAAAACTCATGCATGATGATAATGAGCATCCCGCAAACATGGCATAAAATGGATCTCAATTCAAACATACATGGTGACACATGAGTATCCCAGCAACATAACAACAAAGGGATCTCAAACAAAACATGATGAATCATGACAACAAGTACATCCCACAAATGATTCCACGTCACATCAAGTAGGAACCATGAAACAAGTAAGAAAGCAAGATCCCTCATCAAACATCAAACAGGGATCTGTGTAGCACAATGCATAGCAAAAAGAAGTACATGAACATACTACATATACCTCACATCCTGAGACCATCTGAAGAAAAGGATGTCAAATTGCTGAAGCTGGTTGTACCATCAATCTCGCGGTGTCGAATCTCATGGAAGTCACTGCTTGCACATGAATGCTAACACCTGCACTCCACTTTGAAAAGTGGTTGAAAAATAGAATGAGAAAATGAAAAATATGAATTCACCATCAGATTTGTGGCGTCAAATCGTGCAAAATCGACTGTCAAATTTTTGAATTCTGAGAAAGTGAGAATCTGGGGCTCAAGGAATCTTTTAGATTCCCCCTAGATTCCTCAAAGATTCCCTCCTCCTTGTCGCCTGCGAATCGGCTAATCAAATCAAGAAAATGAATGCACCATCAGGTTCGTGTCGTTGAGAGGTGTAATATCGACATAAAGTTTGTCCAATTTGGACACTGCAAAAATTTCACCCTCTTGGAAATCTCACTCAATCATGGTTCCACCTACAATAAATTAATTTAAAAAAAATCGTCTCAATTTCCGTGCCCACTCCTAATTCCTCCATGCCTAGGCGCACTATCGAAATGAAGGTTTATATAAGTTTCTGGGTGGAGTAATCAATGAATTTGTTTAGGTGGATTGGTAAAGGATCTGAATTATAAGGAGGAGGTTGGGTGGTCAAATCCTGACCCCTCCATATTTAAATGCATTTTAGTTTTGAAAAACCGCACACATATTTTCTGTTGGGGGGTCGGGTCCGCATTAGGCGGCCCACCCCATAACCAACACCGGTCGCCATCGAATATGGTACGGGGTTGTTTGAACTTAAATGAAGGCATTAAAGTTTGTTGGAGTGTCATATTTAGGTATTTGTACGTTGGTTTATGTGTGACACATGGAGCCACCCGATGGGGGCTGGCCCACGTGGGCCGGGTGGGTTTGATCCCCGCCAGCCTCACCTTTAACGATGGCATTATTTATGGAGAGGCGTGGGGTGGTAGGGGTGGTGGCCCACCACCTCCCTTTATATATATATATATATATATATATATATATATGTTTTATATACATAAAGTGATTTTGGAAATTCCCGACATTGACTGAAGGAGTCTTTTTAACAAGGCAACAATTTTGCCTGGAATCCGGCTAGAGTTGGTTGGATTCCGTCCGCCAAAAAAATTCTAAATTGTGTCTTCATTAACCCTGCCCAATGAACAAAAGTCAACCAAAACTTTGACTGCCTCTATCTTCCTCATCCGGACTCGGATTGACGAACCATTTGCACCACTGCGATCAAGACAACGAGATCTTTAACATGAACCTAGTTTAAGCATAATCCAAACACTTTGATTTTTGACCCTTCCTGAGTCCTTTGGGACTTCTGCTTATGTCTGGAACCACCTGGATCAATCCTCCCCACTAAAGAGCTTTTGGTCCTCCAAAAGCATGAAAAATAATCTACAACTTCTTTATACCTTGTCTGCATCACAAGTGTCCTGAAAAGGTCTCGCTTCCATCTCCTTCACCTTTTTTCTCCGAAGCCTTAAGCAATGAGCCGACACCTACAACCTGTAGTACATTGTTTTGCAATTACATGCTTGACCAACTAATGACACAAGTATCTCCCACTTGCCACGAGTTTATAACACATACTCGGTGGTCAAGTTTACATCGAAATGGAAACAATACCCCAGCTACGAAAACAAGGCCAACATATCATTATTGCTCCAACAAGTGATGGAAAACACATCATCACTGCAACACATGATTTACAAAGATAAGGCCAAACACTATTTTTTATTTTACAAGTGATGGAAACACAACATCACTTTCAGAGTGTAAAATGCAACACAAAATAAGACCAGACATCATTGTTGCTTAACAAGTGATGGAAACACATCATCACTTTTACATTTTGAAATGGAATAGATGATTTACAAAAGCACAACCATGACAAGATAACATATCCAGAAACCATTTTTCACTTATCAATGTGAATGGGTCATCCCCCTGTGGTGGTTTTGCTTATCGAACAATTGTTTCACCTGGTTCATGCACCGACACTTTGTTTTTAAGGTGCTGCTCTGAATGGAGCCTCCAACGTGTGGTTCTTTGATGGCCACTTCTGTCGCAATGACTGCAATAGGTTTTCTTCCTCCAGATCTGCTTACCATGTTTCTTTACTTGTTGTTGAGGGGGTCTTTCATGCCTCCTCATTTTTTGTGTTGCTTTTCTTTTCCAACACTTAGCAAATGTATGGTTATGTAATCCACAAAATTTACATGTTTTTTGATTCCATGATTTATGTTCACCATTAACAACATGATTATAATCGAAATGAACATTCGAATATCGAAATTGGTTATACCTTTCCTTGTCGTCTCTAGTGTAAGTATGGTAATGAGAGTTTGCCTCAGCTCTTTCCCTGCAATGGGCACTGCCATGGGATGATGGGGATGTGTTCCCATCATTCTCTTTCCTCGACGATTTTGATGATGTCTCGGAATCATATGACACCTTTGAGCATTTTCCTTTGGTGTATCTCAAGCCTACAAATTGAGGTCTCTGCACAACCTCCAATGGTTGAGTTATGCCTTGGTTATTAACACCAAGTTCTTTTTCCTCCTCGTGCCTTATCCTGGTAAGGAGCCTCATGTTTGTCCCTGTAATTGGGATCTCCAAATCTCCAACAGAAATCATACTATGTGAAGATGAAACTGAAAGGAAATCAACATCTTTTACCTCCTCTATCGATTTGGAAAGAACTGATGAGGGCTTCTCATCATCTGTTGTTGGTGGTTCACTAGTTGTCTCGGTGCATTCCCCAACTTCCTTTCTGACATACCCAAGTCCTGTCTGATGGGGTAATTCTTCTACTTTGATGGGGTTGAAAATTCCTTGGCCATTAACGCCCAAGCCTTTTCCGTCATAACCCATTTTCTTCAACAGTTTGGAGCCAATTCCTGTGGTATGATTTTCAAAAATAGTGAAATCATCATAAGGAAACATACATGAATTCAGAGAACTACTTTTTACCTCACATGGGTCAGGTCGTAGCTTTTCCAAGGCCTCATCCTTAGCTTACAGTGGTTGTAGCAAACTTTGTTTCCCCTCTTTCTCTTCATGTAGAAGCATCTTCAATTCAGCATTATCTGTTTGAAGACTTTGGTTATCGTGCTTCAGTTCTTCCAGCGCCTCTTCAATGGCTCACAATTGAAGCTGCAATCACTCCTTTTCCTCGGTCTCTTTCTGTAGAGTTTCATACATTATTTCCACCCTTTTGGAAATTTTGAGGATGGTCTCGTACATCTCTTTTTCATCCTCTGTCACTACACGTTCCATTGTTCACGCTTGCAATCCACATCCACGCAAAGATCGCTCTGATACCACTTGATCCCAGTCTGAGTGTGACAAAGGACCCTTCCAAGACCTTTTACTTCCGTGATGTGTTAAATTGCCTTTTTAAAAAGGAAATAAATGAATACATCTACATGCTATAAAGAAGAGGAACATGACATTCATCAACACATGAAAACATAAGCCATTGATAACGGAGTTCGTCCAGGAGGGACTACGTCTCTGTGCCCCGGTGTCAAGATGGTGTAGGTCGCTGCATTAAGTGATGTCAATAGTGATGATGTACATAAGTGGTGACATCACTATCATACAAGGAAAATTCCCTCATGCAGGAGTGGCTCCAAGAGAAATTCCACTACAGGAACTCTCAATCAAAAAAGGACTCCTATCAGTATGACATAAAGCTCATGCATGATGATAATGAGAATCCCGCCAACATGGCATAAAAGGGATCTCAATGCAAACATACATGGCAACACATGAGTATCCCGTCAACATAACGACAAAGGGATCTCAAACAAAACATGACGAATCATTACAACAAGTACATCCCACAAATGATTTCACATCACATCAAGCAGGAATCATGAAACAAGTAAGAAAACAAGATTTCTCATCAAACATCAAACATGTATTTATGCAGCACAATGCATAGCAAAAAGAAGTACATGAACATACTGCATATACCTCACATCCTGAGACCATCTGAAGAAAAGGATGTCAAACTGCTGAAGCTGGCCATACCATCAATCTCGTGGCATTTAATCTCATGGAAGTCATTGCTCGCACATGAATGCTGACACCTGCACTCCACTTTGAAAAGTGGCCGAAAAATAGAATGAGCAAATGGAAAATCTAAACACACCATCAAATTTGTGGCATCAAATAGTGCAAAATCGACTATTAAATTTCTGAATTCTGAGAAAGTGAGAATCTGGGGCTCAAGGAATCTTTTAGATTCCCCCTAAATTCCTCAAAGATTCCCTCCTCTGGGTCCTCTGCAAATTGGCTGCTCAGATCAGGAAACTGACTGCACCATCGGGTTCGTGTCGCTGAGAGGTGTAAGATCGATATAAAGTTTGTCCAATTTGGACACTGCAAAAATTTCACCCTCCTCGAATTCTCGCTCAATCATGGTTCCACCTGCAATAAATTAATTAAAAAAAAAATTGCTTCGATTTCCATGCCCGCTCCTGGTTCCTCCATGCCTGGGAACACTGTCGAAATGAAGGTTTATATAAGTTTCTGGGTGGAGTAATCAAAGAATTCGT
This sequence comes from Pinus tabuliformis, assembly GCA_031772625.1. Taxonomy (NCBI): domain Eukaryota; kingdom Viridiplantae; phylum Streptophyta; class Pinopsida; order Pinales; family Pinaceae; genus Pinus; species Pinus tabuliformis. The sequence continues at coordinate 1,342,655,433 of CM062819.1, read as the reverse complement.
TTAGGTGCACTGGTAAAGGATCTGAATTATAAGGAGGAGGTCGGGTGGTCAAATCCCAACCCCTCCATATTTAAATGCATTTTAGTTTGGAAAAATCGCACACATATTTTCTGTTGGGGGGTCAGGTCCGCATTGAGCGGCCCGCCCCATAACCACCGCCGGTCGTCATCGAATATGGTACGGGGTTGTTTGAACTTAAATGAAGGCATTAAAGTTTGTTGGAGCATCGTATTAAGGTGTTGGTACGTTGGTTTATGTGTGACACATGGAGCCGCCCGGTAGGGGCCGACCCACGTGGGCCGAGCGGGTTCGATCCCCGCTAACCTCACCTTTAACGATGGCATTATCTATGTAGAGGCATGGGGTGGTGGGCGTGGTGACCCACCACCTCCCTTTATATATATATATTTTTTTGTTTTATATACATAAAGTGATTTTGGAAATTCTCCACATTGACCGAAGAAGTCTTTTTAACAAGGCGACAATTTCATCGGGAATCCAGCTGGAGTTGGCCAAATTCTGTCCACCAGAAAAATTTTAAATTGTGTCTTCATTAAGCCTGCCCAGTCAGCAAAATTCAAACAAAACTTTGGCTGCATCTATCTTCCTCATTTGGAATCAGATTGACGAACCGTTCACAGCACCGTGATCACGACGATGAGATCTTTAACATGAACCTGGTGTTGGATAGGTAAATCCCCTCTGCGGACAGAGGCGATCCCACTAGCCTAAAAAAGAACTAGCCACAATCAAACCACGCTGCTACGCAAGTTCCTAGTTATGCATCAAAGGTGAATTAAGAAGACCAACCTGGAGTCCAACGCTATGATTGAAGCAGAGTTGATATTCCCGCTCCCTCGTTCCAGCAGATCATAAACGAACACCTGCACATACAAAGGAAGAGACAGATACCAACATAAAATCTACCAAGGCACAACTATATTTCAGTCAGAAAGGAAATAAATCAACACATCACCATAATAGACAATGAGATTGGAACTATAATAACAGTCGCTCATTAATTAATAATAAACAGGAAAAGTTACAACCATGGTTCTGACGTTGAACCTCTCCTGGCTGGGCGAGTAACTATATGTGTCTTGCAATGCATCTCTTCTCCGGCAGCATAACCTCTCTAGCATTCACTAGCATTCCTCCAAGAACTCAACATCTAGCACTCCATGACTAACGACTATCACTAGCTTGTCAAATGCATAAGGACAAGCTTATATAGATGAAGAAGGGAGGAGGATACGATGAACCGGGACACCTATTGTGGATTAACATTATCCCCAAAAGCCACTAAAGATGGAGATAGGATAGAGCTCGACATAAGACTGATTTTTTATCCTCAAAAAGCTTCATGTAATGAAGGAAACAATAGTCGGAAGTGCGTTAAGGCAAAAAGCATGACCAAACTTGGTTGGCGCGACTGTTGCTCTAAGACAGAGCGCCAATGGTCACGCCCTCTTTTGAGGATCTCCATGATTGGCGCGGGTAAGATACTGTGGACTTGCGCCAATGGAAAAAGAGCACTTTTCAGGGATAATCTGTAGGAGGTGTCTTCAGGGAACATGAAGTACATACTCAGGGGAACATAATGCAAGTGTTTTTAGACTTTGTCACTTCTTATAACTCCCGGGATGAGCCCTCCAAGGTACGACAAGAGGAGTAACAGGGATGGTGACAAATTACTGTGTAACAGATGCCCCCTAAAGCATGAAGTCCGAGAGGTGGAGAGGGGTGAAATGCTTTACAAGAACACACAAGAACACATACAAACACATATAGTTACTGCCGCCGAGGATCTGTATTAAGAGACATGACTGATAGTTCAATTACATGATGTACGTGGTATGGTCGCAACCATCCATAAGAGAGTACATAAATAATCTAGATCCATAGTATGGACGCAGCCATCTGGTTTGGACCAATGAATTGACTCAGGTATGGTCGCAGCCATCCAGTGAATGAGTCAAGTATCAAGAATCACGCCTGGATTACAACAGACACAATCCAGGGTCTTGCGCTCCGTCTCGACCCGAACAAGAGTACATGTTCAAGCATGTGAATATATGAGCTGAAGTGGAACATGCATGAACATCGTCTGATTACCAGTCAATAGTGGAAACTGTTAACAGACGCGAGAGGTACCACCAATAATGACAATGGTCCTCAAGGTACTATAGGTACAATCTACGGCGCGTGAATTAATGATCTGAAGTCGAACGCCCGTAGAATCATTCGATCGGAGGCCAATGATGAAAACCTCACGTCGAACACGAAGAACCTGCCATTGAGGCATGCAGGCTCCAAGGCACCGGAAGGGAGTCTCTAGATCAACTTCCTGGATAATGAGTTGAAGTCGACAGGAAGTGACCTTGATCGAAGGTGGGCCATAATGTTTCCCACATCATCGACACGAGACAGAGAGATAATGTTGTGAATCAAGATTGTGTGAACTATCAGAGGGAGGTTGTTTCTTTGCAGAGGTCAACTTCTCTTGAACATATCGGCGGCACATTAATGGAATTGGCAGTATTCGACATCAATGTATCAAAGGTCATGATGACGAGGCAATGAGTGGATGAGAGGTCAAATAGGGTACCCAAGTCCATGGAAGCAAGTGAAAGATATGAGATGAGATATCCCCACCCCGGACACGAAAGCAGAAAAGTGCCATGTTCAAGAGCGACATACTGCCGTCACGGTAATAATTATGGTTCAAAAATTTTCTTTTCCCCCCGCCATTTCTGGCGAGTACCCCAGTTATTTTTAACAAGCTTGATGGGGATAACATATGCTTGTGTTGTGGCAAAATCCGATGTCATTAGATTTTAACGAGTCTGACAAAGGAAGAACTCGGCGTCTTTTCATGTTTAGAGAGTTTGAAAAGACAGCAGAAAAGGAAACTCCAGGGATGTCCTTTTTCGTAAAGTTGTGTCTCTCGGGCCCGAAAAAGTATAAAATAATACCCGAAAGAACCACCCGATCATTATGATCGAGGAGTACTTTTGATAATTAGTGATTTCGACCTGAAAAAGTAAAAAAGCGGTCAAAACCACGTCGTTTCGTAACCATTAACGAGTTTGGAACGACAAAAACCCGGTAATCTTTTTATGTTTTAACGGTCGACAAAAAGAACTTAAAACGACCGCCCCTTATTAACATTTAACGAGTCAAGAGGAGTGACTCGGCAATCTTTTCCTCTTTAAATGGTCAGAAAAGAGCTGAAAGCGGACCTCCATTTTTATTTTCTTTAACGAGTCAAAAAGGAAAAATACTCGGCAACCTTTTCATATTTTACGAGTCAGAAAAGAGCGTAAAGGCGACTCGTCCTGAAGGAACGAGTGGTATAAAGGATAGCAACTGGTTCCGGTAATGGTGGAACTTACTCGAAACATGTAAAGGTTAAGAGGCTGGCTAATAAAACCACTCATCGCTGCGGTTCCTCAGGAAAGGAGAAACAACCAAGTGAAAGCATATGATCGGCCAAAGAGATGGTGGCGATGGAATGAAACAACCAAGGCTCATCTAGCAGAATTTAGCAGATAAAAGGCAATCACGGGATGTAAATCAGGTATGGGTTCATTTTTACACAAGCTTGAACCATGGAGAACTTTGCTTGTTAAATTTTTTTGTTGCATGCCCCCAGCATGATAATGTAAAATCGAGGTACATGCCCCCCAAGCTTCATGGCATTCACAGAGTGGATGGAATGAAGGTTTACTTGGAAAGACTCGATTTTGAAGGAGGATGCATGCCCCCCCGGGCCAGCGGCCGTCATCAGAATGACAGAGTGGATGCTGGGGCATTTCCTGTGGAAATAAGACCATTTAGGAATGGTAGATGACTATATGTGAAGTGTGAACCGGGGAATGAAAGTTGGTCTACGACTTTGATCGTCCTTCCTTCATGCGGAAAACACATCACTCTGAAGAGTGAGGACACAATAGCACGTATGCGATAAATATAGTCTCGTCCAAGGAGTAAATTGTAATCTAACGGACCTTGGACTACCATGACACCCATTTGAATAGTCTTTCCTTCTAACGTGATAGGTACATTGGGAAGAATTCCTAAAGGTCGAGTGATTTCTCGATGGAAACCTGTAAGGTTTCTCATCTCAGGCAGAAGCAGTGGGGAACCAAGTGCTTCCCAAGCTGTTGAAGAAAGGATACTCACAGGAGACCCCTCATCAATAATTGTACCGGCCATAACCATGCGGTAGACTTGGACTATAATTCGAAATGGTATGGAGGCTGGTAACCGAGGATTGACTAGTTGATCCCAATTGAAGGAAACAACTAGGTTGCTTGGAGGTGGGACTGGATAGACAGCCGGATATGATTCTGATGGACTTTCTTCCTGGTGCGAAGGAATGAGAGGGATGCTCACTTGATCATTAGAGTCTATGTTGATGAATAGAATTTGGACGGTGGGATCTTCATTCTTTGCAGTGATAACATCATCTGAGGAGGTAACTTCTGAAGGCAAAACCGGGTCACTTGTAAGCCGGACCTTTTGACTTTTGTCTGGTTTGGATTCAGATGTAAGATCATCTAAGGCTGGAACTTCTGAAGGTAAAACCAGGTCACTTGTAAGCTGGGCCTTTTGACTTTTGTCTGGTTTAGATTCAGGTGTAAGATCATCTAAGGATGGAACCTCTGTAGGCAAAACCGGGTCACTTATAAGCTGGACCTTTTGAAAGACCGGGTCAACTGTAATCTGGAACTGTGGACTTTCGTTTGGTTTGGACTCAGGTGGTTCATCTTTGATGATAGAGCGGTGCGTAGATGATGAATATAAATCAACACTCGTTCCGACCAGGGACTGGTCTGGAGCAGGCGGAGCACAGGTAGGTTCAGGAAGAGAGGGCTGGAGCAAAGAGGAATCATGTTTGATCACTTGGTTAGTGGAGAGATGATCTGCAGTTGCAAAAAGACGCTGATATCCAGCGGGTAGTTGGGGTAAGGGAGCCGACAGACTTGCCAAAAGACAGGAAGCTTCATCCATAAGTGGACAAAGGCGAAGGAGATGATTACCTTCACAAAGTCGACAAGGGAAACGAACCTTCCCTTTTCTCTTACCAACTGACAAGGTATCGTCGATTTGCGACGACAAGGGGTGAGTCGGGTCACGGGACCATATATCTAGGATCCTGGGAATACCAGGACAATCAGAAAGAAAATGGTCCTCCTTGCATAATCGACAAGGAGACTTAGCCTTCCGCGGAGGAGCAGAAGGTGGTTCCACTTCAGATATTTTCGTTGTAGATGCGACCTTTCCCTTAGGAGACTTCTTCTTTTTGGTCTTCTTCTTCTTCTTCTTAGCCACCTGGTTACTAAAATCCAAGGTTTCACCAGGCGAAGTAGAAGATGAGGACGTAGCAATGGGCGAAGAAGGGAAGGGGTCCACCTTAGAATCAACATGGTGTTGTTCGGGTGGAGGAGGTGGTGGCGAAACAGGAGTCATCACACTTGAGACCACCGAGTTTGAAAACAACCATACGGGTAAACCAATGGTTAACCCAGGCAAAGACAATGTTGCGATATACTGAACACCGACATTTCCAACAGAAGGAAATGGACGAGGGTTCCCATCAGGAGGAACACCTTGGCCGGTGGGCGCCGGGAAGGCTGCCATTGAACGAAATAATCCTACTCAAGCTAACGCAAACAAAATCGAATTGGGTAGATGTTATCGTGGCCAATAAATTTTAAGACACTAAACTTAACCTTTTCATTTTTTAAGAGTCGAGAAAAGGATAAAAGATGACTCTAGTCTCCTTCGAATATTTAATGAGCACGAAGTGACAAGATGCTCACAGGCACCTTTTCGTTTAGGGAGTCCGAAAAGGATCAAAAGTGACTGCTCTGGAATTCTAGGTAGAGGGTGTGCCAAACTTTTCGCAAAACCACAGAATACTTTTTAGGGTACGGGTGGTCAATCTTCGTGAATGCTGTGTTCACTGCATTGCGAATCGTAGGGCGGCTGACACGGCTTCCTATGGATAAAGGCTTTATTCCTATAGGGGTCTCCCAATATATACGCGACGGTACGTGGGAGCACAGTCCGTATTGGCACCTATCGTTTCACCGTGGAGGAATCACCCAACCACTCGACGATAAACTACCAGGTTTAAAGACGCCGGAACACGTCTCTAACCTAGACCTCTAGAGAATTTGCGTTATGTTCCAATGCGTTGTTATGTTCATTGAGTTTATTTTAAAGTTTATCTTCGATTATGTTTCAGTTTTTGGTCCTACCGTATGTGATATCTCAAAAACTTCTTAAATGCAAACTATATGCCAAAATTATATCATTTTGATTCGATGAATTCTATCTACAGGAGGGTTGAGATCTTTTCACAAACGAAATGATCACTCAACAAACAACAAAGATCCTAATGCAGCTAATAACAAGAAATGAAATTTTTTCTTTTTCTTTTTAATAGCAACAAATAACAATAAATGCTAACTAATATGATGCAAAAGATTTTTTGTTTTTCTTTCCTTTAAGATGGCATGATGCATTTAAACAAATCTTAAGAGATATGCACAATCCAAGTTCACTCAATGAAATAGAACCAATTTTGAAACACCAAAATGAACCATGCAAGCAAGGAAAAAACACAAAGACTTTCACTGAACCATGTAATCTAAGTTCGAATGAAGTCAAGTGAAATCCAAAGAGGCTAGAAGTGAAGCACTCAGAGTATAGAAGATCAAGCTTTAACAAATCACTGGATAGGTGCAGAACACAACCAACAAGCTGACTGGATAATCAAGAGACCGAAACTTCCCACAGAAGGCTAGACATGCAAAGTCACTAGATGTTCTAGGGCTGAGACGAAAATCAATAGAAATAAGCAAACAGCTGAAGGATAAAGGCTAAGACCAGTCAAGCAGAGGTTCAACACACTTCCAGAGGCTGTAAGAGATATAAAAAGAGACTGAAAGAGCTTTCCACCCACACACAGGAAAAACTTACAGGGCTGGCGCGACTGTCAGCCTGCAACTTGCGCTACCACAGGATTGGCGCGAGTTGCTTTTGAGCAACATGCGCCAACTGGCGCGACTGTCAGAGTAATAACCGCGCCAATTAAGCTTGCCGACTAGAAAAATAAATAATACGACCTCAGGTCGGGTTGACAGTGCTCATATGGGTCAAACAGTAAAGAATAAACTCAAAACTGACTCAGGAAGCTCATTCACTCAAGCAAGCAGAAGAAAATTAACATGCAAGACAAAGATCAAATAGCTTCTCCCCAGTGGAGTCGCCAAATTGTTGGATAGGTAAATCCCCTCTGCAGACAGAGGCGATCCCACTAGCCTAAAACAGAACTAGCCACAATCAAACCACGCTGCTACGCAAGTTCCTAGTTATGCATCAAAGGTGAATTAAGAAGACCAACCTGGAGTCCAATGCTATGATTGAAGCAGAGTTGATATTCCCGCTCCCTCGTTCCAGCAGATCATAAACGAACACCTGCACATACAAAGGAAGAGACAGATACCAACATAAAATCTACCAAGGCACAACTATATTTCAGTCAAAAAGGAAATAAATCAACACATCACCATAATAGACAATGAGATTGGAACTATAATAACAGTCGCTCATTAATTAATAATAAACAGGAAAAGTTACAACCATGGTTCTGACGTTGAACCTCTCCTGGCTGGGCGAGTAACTATATGTGTCTTGCAATGCATCTCTTCTCCGGTAGCATAACCTCTCTAGCATTCACTAGCATTCCTCCAAGAACTCAAGAACTCAACATCTAGCACTCCATGACTAACGACTATCACTAGCTTGTCAAATGCATAAGGACAAGCTTATATAGATGAAGAAGGGAGGAGGATACGATGAACCGGGACACCTATTGTGGATTAACATTATCCCCAAAAGCCACTAAAGATGGAGATAGGATAGAGCTCGACATAAGACTGATTTTTTATCCTCAAAAAGCTTCATGTAATGAAGGAAACAACAGTCGGAAGTGCGTTAAGGCAAAAAGCATGACCAAACTTGGTTGGTGCGACTGTTGCTCTAAGACAGAGTGCCAATGGTCGCGCCCTCTTTTGAGGATCTCCATGATTGGCGCGGGTAAGATACTGTGGACTTGCGCCAATGGAAAAAGAGCACTTTTCAGGGATAATTTGTAGGAGGTGTCTTCAGGGAACATGAAGTACATACTCAGGGGAACATAATGCAAGTGTTTTTAGACTTTGTCACTTCTTATAACTCCCGGGATGAGCCCTCCAAGGTACGACAAGAGGAGTAACAGGGATGGTGACAAATTACTGTGTAACACCTGGTTCAAGCATAATCCAAACACTTTTATTTTTTACCCTTCGTGAGTCCTCTAGGACTTCTGTTTGTGTCTGGAGCCACCTAGATCACTCTCAAGCCAATCTTATCTTTGAAAACATTGTCAAAATTTTAAACTTGAAAAGCATTACACATCATAAGCCATATCCACTTGGATGGGTGTGTGACAATGCACAATTGCAGGTTACTAGAAAGTGTAAACTGAAATTCGCTATTACTGCAAATTTCATAGATGAAGTGGAGCTTGATGTTGTCATTAGACATGTGTGGTGTAGTTTTAGGAAGCTCGTGCCTCTATGATAGAAAAGTTGTATTCCATAGACATGAAAACAAATACCATTTATTCAAAGATGGAGTACAATATATTGTGAGAGCTCATAGCAAGAAACTAAATCTTTCACTTGTTAATGTGGGGCAAATGAAAATACTAGTGAATTCAAGCAAGAATTTTGTGCTTCTAATGATCAAACCCAAGAATGATGTTTATAATGAAGCTTTCAAAAGTTGTGATTCAAAATTTAAATTTGAATTGATTAATGTAGTTAACCAATATGATGAGATGTTTCAGGAACCAAAAGGATTGTCTCCCAAGAGAGGAATCCAACATGAGATACAGTTGCAGCAAGATTGTCCTCTTCATAACATTGGCATGTACAGGATGTCAGTGATGGAAAGTTCAGAAATTAAAAAGAAAATTCAAGAGTTGTTGGATAAATGGATCATCGGGCCATCTTCTTCACCATGTGGTTCACCTATTTTTTTAGTTCCAAAGAAAGATGGAACATGGTGCATGTGTGTGGACTTCTGCGCATTGAACAAAATTACAATAAAGGACCATTACCCACTGCCTAGAATAGATGATTTACTTGATCAATTGAAAGATGCAAAGTATTTTACTAAGTTGGACTTAAGGAATGGCTACCATCAAATTAGAATTGTTGAAGGAGATATTTGGAAGACAACATTCAAAACAAAACAAGGTTTGTTTGAATGGCTAGTTATGCCTTTTGGTTTGTGTAATTCTCATGCTACATTCATGTGTGTGATAAATGATGTGTTGATGCCATTTATTCATGGGTTTGTTATATTCTACTTAGATGAAATCTTAATTTTCAGTAACTTTCGTGATGAACATGTCATGCATGTGATAAAAGTACTTGATGTCTTAAAGAAAGAACAGTTGTATTTAAAGATGTCAAAGTGTGAGTTTGGAAAAACTTGTCTAGTCTAATTGGGTCATATTGTTGGAGGAGGTGAGTTGAAAAAAGATCCCTCTAAGGTTGATGTAATTTTTAATTGGCCAAGGCCCAAGATAGTTACTAAGGTAAGAAGTTTTTTGGGAGCACCCAATATTGGAGAAAATTCATTGCTAACTTTTCTTCTATAGAAGCTCCTCTGCGTGCATTGATAAGTGTGAAAAAGTTTTTTTTGTGGGGAGGCAAACAGAAAAATGGATTTGATGCATTGAAGGAAAAGATCAGTTCAGCTCCAGTACTTACACTTCCAAACTTGAGACAGTCATTTTAGATTCAAACTGATGCCAGTGACTACGCCATGGGTGCAATTCTGCTCAGTTATTCTTGCAGGATGTATGGGTGCATTTTGGATTGCCCACATTCATTATTAGTGATCGAGATTCTCACTTTGTTGGGAATTTTTGGTTAAGCTTGTGGGGATTCATGGACACCAAATTGAAAAAGAGTACAACATTTCATCCATAAACAGATGGTCAAAAAGAGGTGGTGAACTAAATAGTGATACATCTTCTTCGTGGGTATTGTAGCAAGCATCCTAAGTTGTGGGATGAACATTTGTACTATATTCTGAATGCTTACAACTGGGCCAAGCACTCTTCAACTCAAGCATCGCCATTTGAGGCATGTTTGGGATACTTGCCTAAGTCTCCTTTGGATTTCATTTTTGGCAAAGATTTTGTTATTGATGGTCATAGTGACATAGACAAAGATCTCTTTTGACATTGTAGATAAATCTCGAGGATATTTTGGAGGAGAGCAAGGAGCAGGGAAGAACGATCTCAGATTAACGTGTGCAGAGGTTTTCTGAACGCCTATGAAGGGCGGACGAGGAGGGGGCTCCACTCCCTCCTACAAGGAGGCCCTGGCCAGCAGGGGGAAAAAGCCTCTAGAAGATGTTAGGGAATCAGGGGTGGAAGGAGAGAAAAGCACGGTAGCAGGAATAGAGGAGCCCACAGAAAAGGTTCAATATAGCACAAAAGACAAGGAGGTAGAGGACAAACAACAGGCAACTAAAGACAAGAAACACAGGGGACCATGCAAGCCCAAAGCAGACATAACTCCCAGGGTGATATTAAATAATCCAGAGCTGCAGGCGTACAGGGAACATATGGGGACATATGCCATCATCTGCAAGTTCATGGGACTATGGCCCACTAAAAAAGCTCTTCAATCATGGATCAGATACCACTAGAAACCTAAAGGAAGCATAGATCTTCACCTTGGGTCTAAGGGTTTCTTTATGGTGGTGTTCACAAACATTGAAGATAAGGACAGAATATTTGAAGGAGGGCCCTACTTCTATGCTGCTGCAGGACTCTACATGAGACCTTGGATTATGAACTTTGTGCCAGAAAAGGAGACTTTTACTTCAGTCCCGGTTTGGGTAAGACTCTACTCTCTACCTCTTGACTACTGGCAAAATGAATCGTTACAGGCCATAGGCAATAAATTAGGATGCTTTGTTAAAGCCTCTGAAGCTACTAGAAGGAGAAAATACACTTCCTTTGCTAGAATTTGTGTGGAAATGGACCTATCAGGAGCTCTACCAGAGGAGATAATCTTGGAAGTTTTTCATGAATAACGGGCACAAACAATAGATTATGAGAACATTCCATTCAGATGTTGCAAGTGCCATGAACATGGACATCTTTTTAGGGACTGTCCACTCAACAAGGAAATAAACAAAAGCAAAAGCACTACAATGAAAGATGCAGACAGCTTTCAGAAAGTAGTTAACCAAAGCAAAGGAAGTAAGAGAGGTCCGAGAAATCAGCAGCAAGGAGAACAACAGTTCAGGAAAAACAGTTTTCAGGGGCTTCAGGAAGAGGAAGAGAATACTAAGGTTGAACAAACAATGGAAGGAAGTTCTGCAGAAAAGGAGGAAGGGAACAACCCAGTACAAACACGAAATGAGGAGTACCAGAAAGAGGCCACCATGAATGATGTTGAACGGGAAATGGATCAAGAAATAACCCAGAGTGACATGGAGATGGAGGATCACGAACTACAAGAAATTTTGGAGGAAGAGCATCTAGATCTAGAAGGCTTCTTGGAACAAGGAACCAAAGAGGGAGTGGATTCATTACCTCAAAAGGAGTTCCACAGAGTACATCAGCTATTCATTTGGAAATCTCAGAACAAAGGATCCGAAAAGCCAAGGAAGAATGAAAAACAAGGCAACAAAGGAGTGAAAGCTTTGAAAGCCACACCAGGATTAGCACCAAGAATCCCAGGAAAGAAAAGAGGCCGAAAAAGATAGAAAGAGTTGTTGATGGAATGTGGGAATTTAATGATAGATTCAGGTAAGATGAAAGACCTATCCAGCTACTCCTTTAATAATCTTTGGTAATGAAGTTTACGTCTTGGAATATAAGAGGTCTAGGCAGTAAAAGAAAACAAAGATTATTAAGTAACAAAATGAAACAAGTAGCCCCGGATGTGATCTTCATTCAGGAAACTAAATGTTCCATTCAAAAGATAAGAGAGATACACGGAAAATGGCTCAATAGATTTGAGTTTTTTGAGGTCAAATCAAAGAATACAGCTGGAGGTATTCTCACACTTTGGAACCCCCAAAAGATTGACATGATAGATGCCGAATCATCTAGAAATTATCTTTCAGTGATCATTCGACCAATGGGAGATAAGGAAAGGTACTTGGTTACGAATGTGTACGGCCCCCAAAGGTTGGAGGACAAACTCTTTTTTCTTGATTCACTGAAGAAGCTCAGAGAACGTCATGCAAGAATCCCCTGGATCCTGGGGGGGATTTCAATCTGATAAAAACGCTGTCGGAAAAAAAAGGAGGAACCAGAATTCTATCCAAAGATTCTTGTGCGTTTCAGACCTTCATAGATAGTATGAAGCTCATGGATATTGCCATGAATAATGGGACCTTTACTTGGAACAATAAAAGAGGAGGAGAGTCTCAAGTTGCATCCAAACTGGGCAGATTTATAATCTCAGAAGATTTTATGATCAAGGACAAGGACATAGTTGTGAGTGTTTTTCCCTTTGGAGGCTCGGATCACTAGCCAGTACAACTGGACATTCAAGGTATTGGCATACACAACAACATACCTTTCAGATTTGAAAATATCTGGCTCTCTCACCCAGACTTCTATAACAACATTGCTATCTGGTGGGCAGAGGAATTGGAGATTCAAGGCACAAGAATGTTCCTTCTTCAAAAAAGGCTCAAACACATTAAACTCTGACTTAAGGAGTGGAACAAGAAGGAATATGGCAACATTTTTGAAGAGAAAGAAATTATGGAAGGAAAATTGCAGAGACTCAACCAAATCCTGATTATTGAGGGCTTTGATAAGGAATGGAATGAACTGACAACTAAGTATCATCAAGATTGGGACAACTTATGTAAGCAAGAGGAAATTTTTTGGAGGCAAAAATCCAGAGTGCAATGGCTAAAAGAAGGAGATCGCAACACAGGATTCTTCCACAAAGCCACTATGGCGAACAGAGCTCACAACAGGATTTCTACTATTAAGGACAAGAAAGGTAACATGCTCATCACGCATGAAGAAATAGAAGCAGAACTTGTTCAACACTTTCGGGACATTGCTCAAGAAACCTGCTCTAACAAAGATCAATCTATGAGGGAGATCACTAAGCATATACCTAAGCTAGTCTCCAAAGAAGACAATTTCAACCTCAATAGACCAGTGTCAGAAGAGGAGGTCAAGGAGGTCCTTAAAGAGATGCAAAATGGCAAGGCACCAGGTCCGGATGGGTTCAATGTAGACTTCTTCAAACCCTGCTGGAATATAGTTAAATAGGACATTCTGAGCATGGTGGAGGACTCAAGGAGGGATAAAACTATCCTGAAGGCGCTTAACACCACCTTTATCGCCCTGATCCCTAAACAAGATGTACCCCTAACTCCTGACAGGTTCAAACCCATTGCCTTGTGCAATGTTGTCTACAAAATTATCTCCAAAGTGGTGGCCAATAGACTCAAACCCCTTCTTCCTACCCTGGTGGCAGTGGAACAGTCAGGATACGTGGAAGGCAGACAAATCCTTAACAATATCATTCAAGCTCATGAGGTGGTTCACTCTTTGACTAACAATAAGGGAGCTGGTATGATCATGCAACTGGACATAGCCAAAGCCTATGACAAGCTAAACTAGACATATATCAGAAAAGTTCTTACTGCTTTTGGGTTTGATCATAACTGGATCAGATGGGTAATGGCCCTAGTCACTTCACCTAGCTTTTCAATTCTGGTTAATGGTTCACCCTTGGAGACTTTCACTCCTTCAAGAGGCTTAAGGCTGGGAGATCCACTCTCTCCTTTTCTTTTCATAATCATGATGGAAGGGCTGGGAAGGATGATCAGGCAAGCCAAGGTAGTGGGTTCAGTCAAAGGTCTCCAACTATCTAAAGAGGGGCGTGCTCTAACTCATCAACAATTTGTGGATGATACTATGCTTCAAGGGATCCCCACGGTCAAGGAAGCTCTTGCATACAAGCAAATCCTGAAAGACTTTTCCATGGCTTCAGGTTTGGAGGTAAATCTCTCTAAATCTAATTTTTTTTTCTTTAATACTCACATTGCTATTCAAAGAAACATTGCCAGAATTATGGGCTTCCAAAGGGAGATCCTCCCCTCGAAGTATTTAGGAGTTCCTCTCACTGCCAAACCTTTACACAAGAGCATATGGGAACCAGTCATTAACAAATTGCAAGACAAGGTCAAGAAATGGACCTATAGATCCCTAAATTTGGCTGGCAGGTTAGTGCTAACCAAAGCTATCCTGCAATCCATCCCTGCCTTTATGTTATCTGTTCTACCAGCTCCTCAAAGTGTACTACATCAGCTCAGATCCATCCAAAGAGACTTCCTCTGGGGCAAGGGGGAGGAGCGTAAGAAGTGGGCCCTGGTAGCTTGGGATAAGATATCCAAACCTAAGAGATTTGGGGGGCTAGGCTTGGATGACCCTGACTTACTCAGCAAGGTTCTAGGTGCCAAATTATGGTGGCGTTGGGTTAAAGAGCCAGAGACTCAGTGGGCAACCATTTGGAGAGAAAAATATGCTAGCACCTGGCATATCCATGATCTAATAAGAATGTCAGGTCATAGAAAGGGCTCGCACATTTGGAACAAAGCTTGGGATAACCGGGGTTTGGTCCAAGGAAACAGCTTCTGGGAAATCAGAGAAGGAAATCTCAGCCTGTTCTGGGAGGACAGATGGCAACAAGAACCTATACTATTAAATGAAGACCTAAGGGATCTCAAGGAATTCACGGATAGCAAGAGACTTTCTAAGGTGAAAGACTTTTGGGAGCAAACCAATAACAATGATAAATGGAGAATCTGGAGGAATTTTGATTTTAGGGATAATAGTACCCTGAAGGCTAAAGTAGAAACTCTTAAGGAAGAGTTAGATCAGAGGAAGATTCTGAAAGTTGAAGGCCACGATCAACTGAGATGAGGTAACAATAATGAGGGGGTTTTTAACCTCAAGGAAGCAAATCTCATTCTCCTTGACCTTAATTCTCAACCTCCAAACAAAACCTAGCTTAACCTTTGGAGACACCAGGGCTGGATGAAGATTAAACTTTTCATGTGGCTCGTTCAGCAAAGTAAAATTCTAACCTGAGACAATATTAGGAAGAGGGGCATTCTGGGACCTTCCAGATGCTAGCTTTGTGAGAAGCATGAGGAAACCATGGCGAACCTTCTCAACAGTTGTATGTTCTCCTCTAGTCTGTGGGGCTCTTTTTCCTATTTTTTCCATCAGACGGATAGGGACAAACATAGCATCTGCAACACCCTGACCAACTGGAGAAAATATTTTTCAGACAATGAAGTTCTAGCCACAGCTTGGGCCCTCTTTCCGAGCTTCATTGTTTGGAATGTTTGGAAAGAGCGGAACAACTGAATCTTTAAAGAGGTAAAGAGAACTTCCCAAAGCATTTTGGAGCTGATCTTAAAACAGCTCAAGGAAACGGTTAGCACCATTGTGCGAAACCTCCCCAAGAACCAGCCTTCGGCTACCGACCTGAGAATTCTCTGTGATCTGGGCCTGCAAGGCATCTCTCCTCAGGGTCTGGACATAAATCTAACCTCCCTAAGGGACGCTTAGGATTTCTGGCATCCTCCTCCAAAGGGTTATCTGAAATTCAACATAGATGGAGCTTCAAAAGGCAACCCGAGTACAGCTAGTTATGGAGGGGTTCTTCGCGATGAGAATGGTATTGTCCTCTTCATATTCCACTGTCATCTGGGATAGGCTACTAATAACTTGGTGGAATTGATGGCTATGGAGCAATGTTTAGAGTTCCTGAGTCAGGAAAACAGGCAAAATGTGATAGTGGAAGCTGATTCTGAACTTATTATCAATTCAGTCAAGAAAATCAGCGGAGGTTCTAAGCCAGAAAAAGTCTCAAAAAATTGGAGACTTATTCAGGGATTCCAATGGATTCAACACCACCTTCAAAGCCTCCGTACTTTTGGCTTTAAGCATGCCCGCAGGTCGGCGAACAAGTTGGTTGATTTGCTTGCTAACCAGGGTGTTAGTAGCACAGAGATTAGAATGGCATCAAATTGGCATGAGTTGCCGCAGAGCAGGTTAAAGACGGTTGTTCAGGAACAGGCAAAAAATGATAAGTTGGAGTATAAAGACAGAACCTGGAACCATGGATCAATTTGACTCAACCTTTGCTTTCAACATCGACTTGTGTCATCGGTTTTGTGGCGTGGCGGATACCTAATCTAGTCGCTCACGTTCCCAGGGTAATCGAGAAGAAGATCTCTGTTTATAGTGGAGAACGATTCGCGTCCCTCATCTATTCAGCGTTCCAGGATCAGGCAAGGGAGATCCTCAAGCGCAGACAGAGACCTGCTTCTTCCGGCGACCGGTCCTTTAAAATTTTGGAGTCTCGGCATGGTTTACAGCCCCCAGGCGGTTTTACGACTGATCGCACCGCTTTCCGTTGGGAAGCGGTTTTGTTAATTTGGCAGCGATGCCACTCACCCTCCGACACGTGGCAGGGAGAGGGGTCCAAAAACCACTCTTCCCCGCTCACTAAAGTCGGCCCTTCTTATCCCACGCGATATCAACATCATCCGTTGGATTTAGTCAACGGTAATCTACGGCTGCATCAATTCGAGCATCTTGGGTTATACTTCGGTTTTTTTTACTGAGCGATATCCCCCTCGATCGTCGATCTTAATGTTTTTTTTGGATGGCTCAGATGAAGAGAGATTTTCCTAAAGCGAGAGTGCCGATTTGTTCACGGGCCCTCCGGAAGCCAGGTGGAATTTTTGTTGATTTTCTGTGGGTTCGGGTTTCTTTGTGAGACTTTTTGGTTCTAACCTGGGGGTCTTGTCCTCTTTTCTTGTAAATTTGTACACTTTTTTTTGGCTTTGTGAAGCAGAAGGATCCATACTTGCTTAGCAAAAAAAGACATAGACAAAGCAAGAAGGTTCATTGAACAAATCCAATTGGTACACCAAAGAGTTCAAGAACAGCGTGAAAAGAGTCAGGGCAAGTACAAATCAAGGCATGAAAAGCATCGTTTAGATCACAAGTTCCAACTCGGTGATGAAGTTTAGCTTCACATCAGCAAAGACAGGCTCCAAGGAGAAATAAATGCCCCGGTGCTATCGTTTTCTAAAAAGGCACCAACCATGCAAAATGATGTCATCGTGGTGCTTTTATATAAGATAACGCACCTGTGCATTTTTATGTTATGGACGCACCGATTTTTTGTATGAGATTTTCTCTTTTTTGGAAATGTCGTCTTATAACAGTATTCATATAAATTAAAATTTTATTACTGGATTTGTATATGACGTTCAGATTAATTTGTTATATTATCTTATTTCGCATCTCTTCATTATAATATTTAATCATCCATATATTTAATCAGTGGTGTAACATTTCACAACAACATTGGATAACACAACAGAATAAATTAAAATATATTTTATTATATATCATTAAGAAGCTCTTTGTCATACATCAAGTCCCACTAGCACAATTGATTGAGGATATGCCTCGTTAGCAAGGTGACCCGGATCAAACCTCACAGAGGTGGTTGTGCCATGTGCTAGGGGAAGGATATATGTTAAAAATCCACTCATTTAAGAGTTGGTGTAGCCTAGGCCAAGTATGATCCCCGGGTGAATTTGACGGCTTAGGTGCCCCTAGATCACGGCTCCTCAAGCCACAGTTCAAGCCTGGAGGATCACAGACAACTTGATAAACAAAAAAAAAAAAAAAGATGCTCTTTGTCATACAAAATTGGATTCTTATTGGTAAACATTTGTCTTTCAATTGGGACACTATGTCCATTACATTAAACAAAATATCTAATCATCACAAAAAAATTATTTTAAAAAATACAACACGTTGCATTGATATCCAAATATATCATCATTCTTCATTAGAATTGTTGTCAGTGCTCGAGCTACTTCCATGACTTGGGTTATTTGGAGGAATGTTTTGTTGATTGCATCGATTGTTTTTGTCTTCTTGACCTTGTTCCATCTGCAAACATAAAAATAAAGTGTAATGAGTGTATTTAGTGAGAATAATGAAAATTGAAATAAATAATATACATCAATGTAAATCGAATAGCAATGTACCATAGCAAGAAGTGACTCATAAACTGTGCACATGGTTTCAAAACCAAGTATGGTGCCTTGTTGCAACAACTCTTATTTGATGTAGTTCCATACTTTATTTCCTGCATGTTTTAAACCCCATTATAAATCATAGATTTAATATAAAGGATTATTTTATTCTTTTAATTACAAACTCAGAGAAGTAAAAAACATAGATACTTACAATTTCAACAATTAATTTTTGATATGTCAACATATACTCATAACCCATATTTAACCCATTCGCAATCAATTCTTCCAATGGCTCTTCCTTGTATGTTGGCACATTTTCAAGACATTCAAAGATGATTGTGTAAAACAACTTAAAATATACAAAAATGAAACCTTGAGTTATTATAAGGAAATATTAAGAATTACTTACAAACTTTAAAATCAACCATTTTATTCCTTTTCGTCATGTTTTATGTGCTAAATGAGTTCCATTTTGTTTTCTTTTCTACAAGAAAATACTTGAAAATTAATAATTAATGCTAAATTATTTTTTATATGTACAAAGTCAATCATGATTACATACATTTGAAGCATGTTGTTGTTGAGATGCTTCCTCTTGTGATGAAATTATGACCATTTCTTTGATTTTCATAATCTTCCTGAAAAAAGTAATAAACTATTTTTACATTGATATATGAAAAATTAAATATAACAAAATTGATATTAGTAAATGAATGGTTTGTAATAATATATACAATTACTACTCTAGAAAATCATTTTAATTAGGAATATTACCTTTTGAATGATTTTTTTTGTTGTTGTATGTTCTGCTATTGCAAGTCTGACATGTCTCATTGACCATTGCTCTGGAAATGCTTCCTATAGTTTAGATATAATTTGGTTCTTAAAATTATTGGATTGATTTTTGTATTGTAAGTGAAAAGTATGTCTATATGTTTGTTCTACTAAATCCCTTATAGTTTTGTAAAAAAAAATCCCTTTCATTAACCTCCAGCGCCACTGCAGATTAGCTAAGGACCAATTCATTGTCATTTACATGTTCTATACTTTCAATTTTCTTAAAACGACAATGATCTTAATAGATTGTTTGGAACATGCTATCTAATATTCTTAAGTATATTAATACTAAAAATTCAAAAAAAAAACTCATATTGAATAGTATTTTTTGATTCACCTCATTCATCCTTCTGCAATTTTTCTATCAAGATTTTATGCTCTTTTGCAATTAGATTAGAAATAATCTTATTGAACTTCTTCATTTTGTTGCTCTGCATGACACACACTAACCAATACATATTTGTTAAACTTACATATAGTTCAACTTATTAATTTTGTAAAGAATTTACAAAGAACTTGTCTTCTCTGCTTTTTTTATGTGTTATCATTGTATCGATCAGTGTTTTTTTACTTGACACATGTTCAGACATTTTTTTAATCAATATACAACCTGTGTCATTCAATACATAACCCATTAATTATATTTTATAAATAAATCAAATAATTTTCAGCCAAAAAGAGCTCTGATAACTTGTGTGTTTATTTGAATAAACATGTCGGTGTGTTTATCCCATTAAACGTACCGAGCATTTAATTGTTTGGCACGACCAAGGAAAGTTAATTTTTTTAAATCATTTTAAATTACTACGGTGTGATTTGTAACGCTAAACGCATTCAAATGTTTTAATTGTGTTATTCAAAAGAGACTCGTCGATGTGTTATATTACACTAGGAGCAACGATGAATAGACTAGACAGAGCCGACAATGTTATAATATATCAGTGTGTTGTATTATACAGAGCGCACTGGTGCATTATATTACACACGGTGCACCGTGGAACATATATTTGTTTATTAAAAAAATGGACAGGGCTCACAAGGTCTGGATCTAATTCAATAAGTGATTCCCATATTTTGCATGTCAAACGCCCTATATATAGTAAGTACACAAACCCATTAAATATAAAATGCCTAAAATGAAAAACCCTAATTGTAAAATAGTAGAGGAAGTTAAACCCTAAGGTGAAATTTTGTGGGAAGAAGCAAAAGTTTAATGTAAGTATTGATTTTTTTATTATTTTTTTGAATCTTAATTAAATTTAAATAGGAACAGAGATTGTAAAAAAATTTACTAGTAAAAGCAATAATATTTTTTTTTATTATACATGGTTTTAATTTTTTTCTGAATTATGAATCAATCTAACAAAAATTGTAAGAAAATTTAACAGTAAAATTTAAAAATTTTGTTATCCAGGGTTTTGAGTGAATCACCATACTTTTCATATTTTGATATTTTTGCGGTTCCAAAATATTTTGTTGCTCCATAGTTCTCCCAGTATGTATCTATTGCAAATCATCTCTCTTTTAAATAAACCCTAAAAGAAATTGTAAAATGAATAATAAAATTTAATTTTTTTACTATGCAAGGTTTTGAGTGAATCAACATACCTTCGAGTTTCTGATCTTCTGAATAGTTCTACTTCTAAAAAGTATTTTGTTGTTGCATAGTACTCCTGCTATGTCTCTCTTGCAAATCATTTCCTTGATATTTTGGGAAAATTAATGAAATATTAAATAACTTTTTACTATTTAAAAGACTATGAAATTAGATTTCAAAAAATCGATTGTCACTCGTTTTTTATTTAAAAAAAAACACTTATTTTGTCACTTTATTGGAACATCAGTTCATTCGATAGTCAAGAGCACCGACACTGTCGAGGCGCAAAAAATTTCAATGCACCAACATGATACAATTCTTTTTTATTTTCGAAATCCCGAAATGGTGTGATTAATTTTTTTAACACAACAGTGTGGTTTGTATTTAAAAGCATCAGTGTTGTAATTGGTATAAGAGCACCAATGGTTGAATTCATTTGCATTTACTAAAATTCAGAAACAGGTTCGTAACAGTGTTGTTTTTCTTTGAAACGCATCACTGCATTTTTCTACAAGAGCATGACATCATAACATTTCTTTTTTAATGCAGGAAACCGGTGTAGGTATTATTTGAACGTACCGGTGCTAGTAATATTTAAACGCATTGGTGCACTTTGTTTTGATAAGTGCATCGATCATGTTTAAAAGCTATCTGAAATTTATTTTCACATAAAAAGGCATATTAATCTCACATTATCTTTTAGAACACATCCACATTAATTACAATAGTTCATAGTATACATTTTCCTCTTAAAGTCGTCTTATTCTTGAAAATGGTTTAAAAATTATATTGAAATTCAGATTTTGGTTATATGGTTCTCGAGATTAATTTTAGATATGCAAACAAAATTTTATTTCTAATTTTTCTCAAATGTAGGGACAAAATCTCAATAATATCAAATGGCCAATTCTTCAAATTCCAACTCATTCCATATTGTTGATCAAATAAGTTCATATTTATTTATATTTTGATTATCGAATTGAATTAATTTATTTTTAATCCATGTCAGCTTGAATAAAAATGTGTCCAAATTTGCAAGATCTTTATTTATAATCGAGTCCAAATGCAGAAAATATTCCTCCATTTCAAAAACAACATAAGCTCTTATCAGGAGCAAATCGCAAGCAGTTGGTACATGAAAATAGACAGCCTCTTCACCCTGCCAATTGGAACAATGAATCTTCCAGCCGCAATCTTGGATTAACGATGATAACAATTGTTTGGTATAATGTAATTTCAACAAACCAATTGCATTTGCATGCTTACTAATATCATTAATGTTGTACTAATGACATTCAATATTTTTTGAAATTAGGATTCTAGTGATGATGAGAGACCCACCTACCATCTTCTGATGCACCCACTACAATGTCAACTCGAGATAAGGTTTAATTAAGTGCAAGACTCAAAGAGGAATCATACAAAGAATGGTCAAATCAGCCACCAATTCAATTCCCACTACGTCCAAATTCACCAATTAGGAATGACTATAGCAATAGAAGTTGTTCATCTCAAGTTGACAATGGAGGCAATCAAATAGAGGTTGGTATAGATGATTACTTATGAGATACAACTGTCATGGAGGAAATGTTGTTAGATGCATTGCAAAACGATGAGCTAGGGGATGATGCTCATATCACTAATACCTTATTCGAAAGTCTGAAATTTTCTTCCACCACCCCTCTCTTTAGACATGGTGCCAAGTCAAAGTCTACTCAGTTGGGGACGACGATGTTGTTGTACAACTTGAAAGCAAATTTTGGCATGTCTAATGCGTGTTTCTCAGCAATATTTAGGTAATTCACCTACACGATCAATCAAGTCCCTTATATTTTGAGAAATCTTGTCACACAATCAACATTAAAAATGGTTGATTTTACAAACATTAAATATTGACATTGTACAATAATATTCCCCGCCAACTATAGATAATAGAAAGATAAGGTTCTTTCAATGGTAAACTAGAGATAACCCAAAGGCCTGCAATAATGACAGTAGTTGAATGGATTAAACAATATGAGAGAGAGAAGGAGAAGGAGTTCACAAAAAAAATTTATTCAAATGGGGAGCCTATGTTCAATGATCCATAATTATTCAACACCTATGTTGATAAATTTCCCATTGGGATGAAAATGAAATATGTCTTTTATGAGCTCCCATATTGGGAGAATCTTAAGATTAGTAAACACATTATTTTTACATGATTTGACAGCTTCCAAAGCCTC
This sequence comes from Pinus tabuliformis, assembly GCA_031772625.1. NCBI lineage: Eukaryota > Viridiplantae > Streptophyta > Pinopsida > Pinales > Pinaceae > Pinus > Pinus tabuliformis. Next base: position 1,342,632,573 of record CM062819.1, on the reverse strand, counting down.
TCATGTTCTTTCAAATCCAGATTGAGTATACCCACTTTACAAATTAAATTTGGAAGGATCCAAAAGAGATCCATACTCCATTTTAACCTACTTTACTGCAAATCAGAGATTGATTTAAATTTGGAGAGGGTTCTCCATATTGTTGTAAAAAATATGAGCATAGAGAAACCCCGCAAGGGAAAAATATATATATATATATATATATCAGCAAAATTGTAGCCTCCTATACAGATCAGATCAGATTTGATCGTGTTCATAATAATAAATCTATAAAAAAATGTGAAGGGGGTTGCAACCAAGCTCTAATACAATGTAAAACTATTTGTATCACTCTCAATGCTCTAATACCATGTAAAATATTTGTATTACTCACAACTACAAAAACACATAGAAGACCTTAATTTTATATCAATGGACCCAGGTTGAGGGTAGTTAAAGATAACTATGACAACTCAGCCAATACAAATTTCTGTGTGAGCTTACAACTCACAACTAGCTCATAGGAAAAAGAAACTGGGGGAAATACCAACTCTAACACTAATTCAAGCTCTTGAAATATTAATAATGAATTTCAAATTATGTCATTAAACTATATATTATATTATATTATATTGATTGTTAATTATTGGACACCTAATCTGCTAAGGGTTATTGTGTGGAAGTTGAACAGTCACTAGAGTCCAATAGACCACTTGGAATGTGAAGACCAAGGGTCATAAGAAAGTGTCTTTATATGTAAATCTTGTTAATAGAATGCAACTCACAATTATCTTATCTCTTGACTATTCCATGTGTGTGTTTAACATGTATCAAAGTAGGTGTACTCCTAACCTGCCTAAATTTTGTGAGCCATTGGTTTTTTTAGGCATTCCTCTACATATTTGTAGCCAAACCTGGGAGTTGTCAGAACTCTTTCAAAAATGAACCTATATGAGCACTAGTTATGAAGCAGACTTGTGATAGCCGATTAGAATGAATGAACAGTGCATTAAATGTTTGATTTCTATGCATTATTCATGGTGATTCATACACAAATTTGAATGGAACATTGTTCAGGCGTTAATTCATTTATATGTGTTGGACTATAAGTTGTATTGGCATTCGATGCATTGAGTACTTTGTGTATGTTGTCTCCCAAGCTTTGTCCATGTGTTTCTCTGCTTCGAACATTGGTTAGTACGCTAGTCAACCTTGGAAGCTTGGAGGTCGTGTGTATGCTAGTTAAAGGGAATACAAATAGGATGCAAGTATCACCATTTGTATGTGTGATTGTTTGACGCATCGAATAATTTGAATGCAGAGTTGTTTGTGTGCTTGTTCATGGTGACTTTTTGCGTTGAATGTGTTATGGTTGGGATATTCATATGCCTTCGTTTAAAACATTACAACGCTAATTGACTGATATGTGTGTTAATGCTTGGTTTGTATTATATGTTCATGTTCTTTATATTTTCATTTAGCCATTTAGGTTGAAGATAGTGTGTTGGTTTATGATCTCCATAAGTTTGGTCTCCATTCAAATTTGTTCAACTTTGCTTTGTGGGTCATTTCTACATTAAAATCATTGCACTATAATTGAGTGGATCTTTGCAACGATAGTTTCACAAGTGACTTTGCTAAAGACTCCTAGATGATGAGGAGATGAGAGAGACATATTCTACAATAGTTTAGGTAAAATCCCAATCGCCATGTCTTCCTGGTAGATGTTAGAAAATATATAAACTTAAACAGCGATTCTGCATGCGGAAAGAACTGAAAGGAATCGTTGAAACTTAATTCCCAGGGATACGAATTACCTCCAGCCATTGGTGAAACTCTTGATGCAATTTCCTTCTGAAAAAACCACGCTCCAGCTGCCAAGCAAAAAGAAAAGAATGCAGCTGATCTGAAGGCACTTCCAAGCTCTGTTATCTCAGCTAGATGGTGTAAAACTGAAGGGGATTGAGATATGAGCTTGGGGACCAAACAGATGAACATATAGCTAAGCTTCCATCAAGCTTCTAATAGCTATGTGTTAGATGTCCACAAATCAAGGCAGAGAACTAGAATCAAAGTGATGGACCACTTTAGTAGCTCCCAATTATAAATTTAGTAATTGCAGTTGCCTTTTCTTAACTTAAGGAAACTACTGCAGTTGGTTTCCATAAGTTAAGGAAAGACTGCAATTCCATAATTGTAGGCAGCAATTGTGCAAAATTAATGGAGCTTAACATTCTCCCACTTGGTCCATACTTCCAAACTTAATGTCTCAACTTAAAAACCATTGATAATCTGTATTAAGTAATAGATACATGAATCATGGCGATAAGTCCTCTAATGACGAGTATTATCTTCCATGTATTACTATGCATTTATTCTTATTATAATTTATGTGGCAACAATATCTTAATGAATAAACCTTATGTTTATTCTTGGTCCTTCTTAAATGAATTTTCTCAAATCAACTTAAAGTGCACATAAATATGAGAAAAAACATCACAATAATTAAGAATTTCATTAACATAACATTGTCCATACAATGAGAAACTACATAATGGAACCAAGTCCCATATTCAATACATGATCCTTGAATTTAAACGGTGGCATGCCTTTAGTCAAAGGATCAGCGATCATTAACTCAGTGCTGACGTGCTCAATGACCACTTTCTTTTCTTTAACACGTTCCCTTATAGCTAAATACTTAATGTCGATGTGCTTATTTCGACTCCCACTTTTATTGTTTTTAGCCATAAAAACAGCAGCTGAATTATCACAATATATTCTCAATGGCTTAGATATAGAATCCATAATTCTAAGCCCAGAAATGAAACTCCTAAGCCATACACCATGTAAAGTAGCCTCAAAACAGGAGATGAACTTGGCTTCCATAGTGGAAGTGGCAATCAAGGTCTGCTTGGCACTCCTCCATGATACAGCTCCACCGGCCATCATAAAAATGTAAACTGATGTTGATTTACGTGAATCAACACATCCAGCAAAGTCAGAATCTGAGTAGCCAATTACTTCCAAGTTGTCCGTCCGTCTATACATAAGCATGTAGTCTTTGGTTCCTTGAAGGTACCTCATAACTTTCTTTGCAGCTCTCCAGTGGTCTAACCCTAGATCACTCTGATATCGTCCCAACATTCCCACAACAAATGCAATGTCAGGTCTTGTGCAGACTTGAGCATACATTAAGCTTCCGACAGCAGAAGCATATGGAATGTTCTTCATTTGTTCCCTTTCAAAGTCGTTCTTCGGGCATTGGTTCAAATTGAACCTATCACCCTTCACAATGGAAGCTACACTTGGTGAACAATCCTTCATCCGAAATCTCTCTAAAATTTTATTAATATAGGTTTCCTGTGACAGACCCAAGATGCCTCGAAATCTGTCTCTATGGATCTTAATGCCAATGACATAAGATGCCTCACCCATATCCTTCATATCAAAATTTTTAGAGAGGTATTGTTTCACCTCATGTAGCAAACCCTTATCATTGGTTGCTAGCAAAAGGTCATCCACATATAAAACAAGAAAACAAATTTTACTCCCACTAACTTTCAGGTATATACATTGATCCATAATGCTTTCTACAAAACCAAAAGAAGAAATTACATTATGGAATTTCAAATACCATTGGCGGGATGCTTGTTTTAAACCATATAATGACTTCTTGAGCTTGCAAACCAATTGCTCACCATCACTAGAGGGGAATCCTTCAGGTTGTTTCATGTAAACCTCCTCCTCTAGATCTCCATTAAGAAAAGTCGTTTTCACGTCCATTTGATGCAACTCCAAGTCAAAATGGGCTACTAATTCCATAATAATGCGCAAGGAATCTTTCTTAGATACAGGAGAAAAAGTCTCTGTGTAGTCGATTCCTTCTTTCTGAGTGAATCCCTTAGCAACAAGTCTTGCCTTGTATCTCTCAATGTTGCCCAATGAGTCTTTCTTTGTCTTAAAGACCCATTTACATCCAATGGATTTTGCACCATTAGGCAACTCAACAAGATCCCAGACTTCGTTACTCTTCATGGAATTCATCTCTTCCTTCATGGCATTGTACCATAGTTCTGATTCTTTGCAACTCATGGCTTGTGAAAAGGACTCGGGATCATTTTCGGCTCCAATGTTGTAGTCAGATTCTTGTAGATACACAACATAATCATTAGGAATTGTTGATCCCTTTGGTCTAGTAGATCTTCTTAATGTTGTACCATCATCTTCCTGAGAAGTATGTGGTTCAACTTGTTGTTCAAAAGTTCCTTGCAACTCTTGAACTCCTTGATCTACTGGAATATCGTCAGCAGCTTGTGGAACTTCAACAATTGGTTGTTCAACACCAGTTTGTACTTGAGGGGTGCTATGAACAATAACCAATCTATCACTTGAAGTGGAAGGTTTAGATTCTGAATGATCCTTCTCAGAAACTATGTTTCTGGTTTGATCGCTCCCACTGATCAAGTCATTTTCAAGAAACTTTGCATTTCTTGATTCCACAATCCTAGTGCTGTGAGATGGACAATAAAATCTGTAACCTTTAGACCTTTCAGCATATCCAATGAAATACCCACTAATGGTCCTTGGGTCCAGCTTCTTCTCTTGTGGATTATAAATTCTCACTTCAGACGGGCATCCCCAAACGCGCATATGTCGCAAACTTGGTTTCCAACCTTTCCATAATTCAAATGGCGTTTTAGGAACCGCCTTGGTTGGAACTCGGTTTAATATATACACTGCTGTCTTAAGTGCTTCAGTCCACAAGGATTTAGGAAGATTGGAGCTGCTAAGCATACTCCGCACCATGTCCAATAATGTTCGATTTTTTCTTTCTGCTACACCATTCTAGTCGGGTGAACCAGGCATGGTGTATTGGGCAACAATCCCATGCTCTTGAAGAAACTTAGCAAATGGCCCAGGTGCTTGTCCATCTTCTGTGTATCTACCGTAATATTCTCCACCTCTATTTGATCTCACGATCTTAATTTGCTTGCCGCATTGTTTCTCTACTTCAGCCTTAAAGATCTTAAAGGCATCTAATGCTTCGCTCTTTTTATGAAGCATGTAGAGATACATATATCGTGAGTAATCATCTATAAAGGAGATGAAGTATCTCTGACCATGTGAGTCCATCTCTGGACTACATATATCAGTATGTATGATCTCTAATATGTCCGAACTCCTATTGGCACCTTTCTTTGACTTGTTGGTCTGCTTTCCCTTTATGCAGTCCACACAAGTCTCAAAATCAGTAAAATCTAGAGTATTAAGTATTCCTTCATTTACCAATCTTTTAATTCTATCTATGGAGATATGACCTAGTCTCCGGTGCCATAATGTAGAGGAATCTTCATTGATAACACATATTTTAGTGCCAATGTGAACATGCATTGAATCATAAGTGACATTGTTTTGTAAATTAATGCAGTAAAGACCGTTAGACAAAATACCATTCCCAACATAATCAAATTTATAGAATAGACTGAAAGATTTTTCTGAAAAGTTTAAGGAATATCCAAAAGGTACAAGCCTTGAAACTGAAATCAAGTTTCTAGAAAAACTTGGAACATAAAAGGTCTTTTCTAATTCCAAAACAAACCCACTACTTAAAGTTAAATAACATGTTCCTATAGCTTCCACATGTGAGCCCATCTTGTTTCCTGATAAGATGCTTTGCTCACTCCCCACTGGCTTCCTTAGGTTTTGCAAACCTTGCAAGGAATTCGAAATGTGAATTGTTGATCCAGAATCAATCCACCATGTGTTAATATTAACGTTAACCATATTAGATTCATAACAAACAAATGAGATTATTTCCTTAAGTTCGGGAATGTCACAACGAATTTCAGAGAAATTTGCAGGTTGTACTGCTGCATCAAAATAAAGAATCACATGCTTATGTTAAAATTGAGGCTTAATAAACTTTCATGTTTTACCAATGTAAATCATGCTAAAAAGAATTGAATCAAATGACATAAAAATTGCCTGTGGGCTAAATTTTTAATTCAAACAGATTCAATAAAACTTTATGATAAAACTTATTAATTCACAACTCCTGTGGGTAGGTTATGAAATTTTATCCTAATTAATTACATAAATATAATAAAGATTCCTGTGGGATAAAATTTATTATATTCAGTGTAATTAATTACAATTTAATGTCTAAATAATATTTATGTGATCTAACCAATCAAAATATATAATTTTATTTAATTAAAGATGCTGTGGCTATTCTCTAATTAAATAAAATTATATGGATCACTAGACATTATTTTGCTGCATAAACAAAACTTAACCAGAGAGAAAAATAATGTTTACTGAAAGGAGTAAGTCAAAATGACATTTTAATAAACTCCATATAACTGTAATAATTTTCCAGCAAAATCAAAATTAAGGTTAAAGCAGTCAGCATTACCGAAAATGACTACAAATTGATTGTTCAATTTATAAACTTAACCCAGAGATTGACTGAAGCAGTGTTGATCTACTTTGCACTTGCATAGCAAATGCAGTTCGAAGGCTAGCTGGCTTGACTTCAGGCTCCGTCCTTAAGTTTATAAAACAACAAAAATTGACCAGCAAACAAGCTATTTTGCTCACAAGATAAATAAAATTAAAATTAAATTTACATTCCTCAGTCTAACTGTCCCATAATTTATTTAAGACCAATTCTTAAATTAATTACAAAATGGGCTCTAAAAAAGTTATAAACTATTTCTTTAAATAATTTGCAAACAAAATTGCAAATTTGAAATATTATTTATAACGTGTGTATTTAATTGAAATTCCAAACCAAGGAAATGTGGAAAGCTAAGTGACTGAATTGCGTCAAAAACGACACAAAAAGGAAACAAAACAGCCTTAATAATGCATAAATTATTTCTTTAAATAATTTGCAAACACTCATATTTGGAAAGCCTGCTGCATACATAGAAGCATATCATATATCATCAAGTAATTGCAATTTGAAGCAGATTAAGGTTATATGCTAAGCCTGATAACTATGAAATAGATCTTTGTATCATACATAGAAATGCAAATAAAAATTTGCACGCTATAAGTCGAATATGATCATAACACAACCAATCCACACATTTGGTTCTCATAAAGTAGGTCGCTCGCTTGTAGCCCGAGTCACTGCATTCTTATTAAGAGTGTCCAGTGCCATCAAGTTGAGTAAGTGGAACTTTGTATTACTGCGTGATCTATTTCAATTCATAACAGAACTTTAATGTTCAACGTCTGAGTTTGTTGGAACCTTATATTTCTGCTTGATCTATTTCAATTCATAGCAGAACAATTGTTTTAATGTTCGATGCCTGAGTTTGGGTTGACATACAAATTTCCAGATCTACATATATAAATAAATAACATTGTAGAAAGTAAAAGAAATCAAACTAATAGTTATATCAATTATATCGGTCCCTGGAAAAAGGCATGTGTGTACATAACAACTACACATTCTTAAAAATAATTATAGAGTGCCCATTGGCTCTTGAAGGTATGCCTGGTTACAGACAGCGAGCATTGGTATGCAAATAAGACATATTCAAGGAAGTGTAAGCAACCTTCGTACACAGTAAATAGACCAAAATGTAAATAAATCATGAGTGATCGAATAGAAAACAACGTCATTCCACGAATTATTACTAAGAAAGCCGCAGAGGGCATGTGAAACCCAATAATGTGATTATCATTATAAACTCGAAAGGAAACTGTTACAGTTACCATTTTGTCCATCAAAGATTAGATGTAAATAAGTGCGAACTATGATAATTTCAAGATTGAAAACATTGTTTATTGGATCTAGTAAACATATGCACCAAGCAGGCGAGAGAATACCATCATCGCATGATACAAAACGAAGCAGAAGCAAAAACAAATCATGAACATGCTTATATGGGAATTTGAGAAGCTTTGTTCTGACATGCGTATTTAAAGTGGTTTGAATGAACTTCTTCCCTGCTTCTATCAAGGTATTCGCTCTATTCTTAACCTTTTAGTATTCCATTCCTATCACATGTATTCCCGCTCAGTCTGGAATTTAATCTGAATACAACAGCCTAGTCAGAGAAACAGGATAATAAAGCGAATGCCTTTTCCAGGTAAACTGAGAGACCGATATTTTCATGTTTAATAATTAGCGGGAGTGTGTCGTGTTATCGATTAGCTGTTAGCTGTTACATTGTGATCTGCTAACAAAAAACACTCGATCTTTCATTCCTCTTGTTTAATGAATACGCATAGTATAATTATGTTAGAAAGGAAGTTTGTGAACCTCTGAAGGTGCCATCTTATAGATTCTTTTAATGTTTTTGTGTTCAAGAAAGAACAAGAAAAAAGATGGTTCATGCAAAGCACAGGCCGATGGCTGAACCTCAGTCAGAATAAATTGCTTAGTGCTATGACCATGATCAAGCAAGAAATGCAAAATCAAAAGGTTTTTGTAACACTCAAGTCTTTTTAGATATTGTGTGCCCAGGCAATGTAAGATACAACACAAATCGGGGAAACCTATTATCACGACAAACATTCAGCTTGATACCGGAATCCAATACAACAGAAAAATGGATATACGACAATGGAATTTGAAAGAATTGACTGTTATGCTTAATAGGCCATGCTAAAAAATAAGAATTTGTTTCTTGGCCAACACACAGCAAAGCAGAGGTAAAAGGGCTCTGATACCAAATGTTAGAAAATATATAAACTTAAACAGCGATTCTGCATGCGGAAAGAACTGAAAAGAATCGTTGAAACTTAATGCCCAGGGATACGAATTACCTCCAGCCATTGGTGAAACTCTTGATGCAATTTCCTTCTGAAAAAACCACGCTCCAGCTGCCAAGCAAAAAGAAAAGAATGCAGCTGATCTGAAGGCACTTCCAAGCTCTGCTATCCCAGCTAGATGGTTTAAAACTGAAGGGGATTGAGATATGAGCTTGGGGACCAAACAGATGAACATATAGCTAAGCTTCCATCAAGCTTCTAATAGTTATGTGTTAGATGTCCACAAATCAAGGCATAGAACTAGAATCAAAGTGATGGACCACTTTAGTAGCTCCCAATTATAAATTTAGTAATTGCAGTTGCCTTTTCTTAACTTAAGGAAACTACTGCAGTTGGTTTCCATAAGTTAAGGAAAGACTGCAATTCCATAATTGTAGGCAGCAATTGTGCAAAATTAATGGAGCTTAACAGTAGATTTTTCCAAATGCATGCTTCCATTTCCCTAACAAGGATACACATGTAATAATTGGCTCTAGTGATCAAACATACGTTTAGTGGGATACAACAACAACACAAGGATTAATATCTTTGGAGGTGAATTTTAACTTGTCAAGAGATTAAGATAATAATGGCATGATTTTTATATATGTAGTGACATGGCTTGTGAACAATAAATTAAACCAGTACAAACACTTTGTGCTTCATGTTCTAAAGACCGAGAGGGTTGTGGAGCGGGCGTTGTGAAGTTTACTCATTTGAGAATTGAAGACCCAAAACTTAATTCTACGTTTGTCCTTGGACTTGAGTGGTGAAATTTGGTTATGTATACTCTCTCCTCACCTGGCATTACTCCCATGTCAATTTTATTTGTTGGACTATTATATTGTCAGAACGCTAACACTTAACGTTTCACTGGCGCAAACCTAGTCTCTCAAAAGTGTTATTCTCCCTATGCACAAGATGCATGTGATTCCTCATAATACCACTGAGCTTTTCATATTCACATTAAATATCGGATTATGAATTTCATGTTAGTTTTCTTGACACTATTTTTGAGCTCATCAAAAGTTCACAGAAACACTCAAAAACGCCTCAACCACTCTCAAAAGTTTACTTGGTATTTAGGCAGGAAGAGTCGAGGCATTGTTTTCTAGCAGTTAAATCCACCATTGAAGACCATGTCAATGAAATGTATCATAGTAGTGATAGTCTCATCAATCAAAAAATCTTTGCAAATTTTGGAGTGTTAATCGTATGCTACGTTGGTGAATTGTTCGTGTCTTGAAATACAAAATTGAATGCATTGAACCACCATTGAATTATGCGTTGTCTCCGCATTGAATCCTTGAATCTCTTTGAGTTATGTAGTCTATGCATACCACTCTTGTAAATTGTCTTGATGGTTGTCGGTCTAATTGTTGTAAGGATATGGTCGTTCTATCTCCTCCATGTGTGTTAATGTAATTGTTCTTACATATGCATTGGTGGAAAATCATATAATATGTGAAATGTATGTTGAAGTCTGTGTTGGTGTTCCTTTCGTGAAGACCTTGCATTGTTAAGTGATGTGATGAAAATATGAAGTTCATGTGTTGTATTATGGTGATGACATATATGTGTGTTGGTCATTGTAAATCCGATGTGGTGTTTTGAAAACCATTTTGCATTATTCCATTCTTTAAAGGTTGATATATGAATGTTGAAGCCTATGCTTTAATATATATATTGAGAGTCATTTATATGAGGTTCGCTTGAGTTGGTTCATGTTCTTAATGCATGGGAATGTATGTGTTGTAGATTTAATAGTTTATATCCAAAGTCGTGGCAGCTTAGTTATGAAGTCGAGCTATGAAAGTTGAGGACTGAATAGTTTATGTTAGTTGAATATTGAATGTACATTGAATCCAACTTGTGAGTTGTGACAACTGAGTTTGTGCAAGTTATGGTGATGTATACACGTTGAGAAGAGAATATATGCCTCCTCAGTTGTATTGTATAATTGGGGAACGTGAATCTGTCCTAAAGAATGTGAAAGCCAAGGGTTATGGTGTGGGAATTGAACTGTCACTAGAGTCCAAGAGACCACTTGAAATGTGAAAATCAAGGGTCATAAGAAAGTGTATTTATATGTAAAACTTGTTAATAGAATGCAACTGACGATTATCTTATCTCTTGACTATTCCATGTGTGTGTTTAACATTAACTAAATTATTATAACTTTTAAAAATAAAAGATATATATATAAATGTGTGTGTGTGTGTGTGTGTTTTTGAATAAATAAATAAATTCAAGATTTTGAAAAACCTCTTTGATATTTAAATTATACAGGTTATAGAATTCAAATTTAATACTCTTTAACTAAAAAAATGAGGGTTAAACTACACAAAGACACTAAAACCATACTAAAAATTTTACAAATACATATAGCATCTTAATAGTTTTATTAGCACATATCACCTTACTAATTTTATTTGACGTCCACAAATGGGGAATTTTGACTGCTAATAATTTACAAACCAATTATGAATGATGGAGTGATTTTCATGCGAATGACAGCCTAAATAAAATAGCAAGAGCTATCCAACCTAATGTGCGGCAGTTAATGCGCAGGAGTTGTATATGTCCATCGTTGGATAATCTACTTGCTTAAATTCAACGATGGGCATATACAACCCCTTCGCAATAACTGTTGCGCAATAGGTTGGATAAGTCTTGTCTAAATAAAAGTGTCTGTGCAATAAATACGTATAACTAGCAAAGACCTATTGCCATGATTTCAATACAGATATAAAGGGGGCTTTCAAAAAGTCAATTGTGAGGGTTTTCACCATACAGATTTCCAATATATAGCAAAATCAATGGTCACCACTTTTTATGTATTACCTCTACTCATTTATGTTTTCTTACTCTATGGTGTGTCACATATCTCTGACATTTTGGGAATCAACGTTCATTTGTTGTTTTGCCTTTCCAGAGTGAAATTTTTTTTATTACACTACAATATTATATTACCTCAAGCTCTGAGTTCGTTGTTTTTTAATTTGATTTCATTCGAGCATCATTTGGAGACTGGAACTGTGTATTTGCACAACTTCACTATTTGATATTTTTGTTTTTGGAGAACATAAATGATCCAGGTGGCTCCAAAAATAGAAGTGGCCTTGAAAAAGCTTAAAAAAATAAAATTCGTTAGATTAAAGTGAAACTAGGACCAGATCGTAGTGCTCATCATCCTAATTCCAATGGTGTAAACGACACTCAAATCTGAGTTCGTATGTTCAAGATATAGTCGGTCAAAGTTCTCGTCAAACTAAGCCTAGTGACAGTCACTCACAAGGCAAAAATTTGGAAAAGGGGTCGGCACATAGAATCCAGCGATCGGAACGGGTGAATTTGTCACCTCTTTAATTTTCCCTGTGACCCTTAAAAACTGCCACTGAAATTTGAGCTACTATGTTTAAATATATATATATATATATATCCCAACAACATTATTCATATACATAGTTATGGGTCAGGACACCGGAGACTCGCGCCCACCTAGCCATACGACAGTGACCCATGTGGGCCGACTTGCCAACGGGCGGCCCCAAAAATTAAACAACGACGAAAACCATAACACAGTTGTCGACTATTTAAAACAAAGGATCGCACTATATATGGGGCGCGGCAGGTTTTGAATTCGAACCACCCCCAGCATATGTGCCTCTACCACCAATGAGCCAATGACTCTTTTGTTAACTCCACCCCACACAAAACTTATAAAAACTTACCTTTATCATTCGACCAGGGAAGCATGGTGAACCAAAACAGTGGAAGACAAGTTTTTGTAGGTGGAACCAAGAGTGCCCAGGCGGGCACAAAATTCGAGAAATATTCATAGGGAATCTTAGGAGAATCTTTTTACACTAAATCTTGAGAGTATATAAATATTTCTTGGAGATCCAGAGGTCGCTTTCTCATAATATGGTCAAGTTTATAATCGCTTGACAATATTTGGCACTGCGAATCTAATGGTGATGTCTATTTCTACATCTAAACTTTGCATTTTTTGTCCATGCCAAAAAATGGAGGTATAAGGGTTATTTATGTAAATTTGATTGTAATTCATGTTTGTTGTAGTTTAATGGAAGAGGCCTCCCCACTTTGAGCAGTGCCTGGAGACGTAGCCCACACTAGGTGAACTCTGTAATAAAATCGTTTTGTGCCTTTGATCTCATGGTTTCTTTATGATTTTTTCTTCTTTTTCATGTGTTTAAGTTACTTAGTTACATGCTCTTTTATATGCAATTTTGTAAGCATTCTTGAAGTACAAATATCTAGATCAAGTTTCATATCAGAGCAGGTCTTCTTGATGCGGGTTGCATGAGTGAATGCTAATCAGGAACAAGATCCAAAGAGGAGAAGACACACTTAAATCCTTTTATCCCGAAGCAGGGCATGCACCACGAAGACGTAACATGGCATATGAGGAAGCTTGAATTGAGGAAGAGTAAAATTATCGCGCTTCACCATGGCAAAGAAAGTTGATAAGTTGTTCACAGAATATGAGAAGACAATCAAGCCCGAGAATAAAGAACCAGATGATCATGCCTTGGTAAATCATGAAGGTGGAAGAGGAGAGCCTCCTGAACCTCCCTCTCCATCCTCTAGTGACAGTTATTCTTCTTCTTCTTCTCATCACTCTAACAGGCATCATAGGAATGCATCTAAGAAGCCATTTTTTAAGCTAGATCTAAAGTTTGGTTTACCCACATATAATGGAGAATGTAATGCAGAGAAACTAAACAATTGGATTAGACAGATCGAGGAAGATGAGGCCAAGATCCAATTAGCATCTCTTTGACTAAGTAGCACTTCTCTCATCTGGTGGGAAAGCAAGTTGAAAAGGCAGCAAAAACTTTGGTAATCTCCTTTGTCCTTGGTCCAATTTTGTTTTTTCATGAAAAGATCAGTTTTATCCTTTGGGTTATCGACAAAAGGATTTAATGGACTGGAAATATTTGAGACTAGGAAAGGGTCAAAATGTACAAAGATTCACAGAAGAGTTTAGAAAACAAGCCTTGAATTTGGGTATTTCACTTGATTCGCCAAAAATTGTAACAAAGTATATTGGTGTTTCATATCGTTACATCAAACATTGTTTGTTGTTATTTGAGCCTACTACTATTGATGCAGCCAGTGTGAAGGCCATTCATCTTGAAAGCAGGGGCAAGAATGATAAAGAATAGCAACCAAAGAAATCATCTTTCAAACCTCACAATGGCAAGTTCAAAGGAAAATGCAAGGAAAAGGACAAGAAGGAAGCTACAACCAAGAAGCAGGAAGGAGAAAAGCCATCTTGCACACATTGCAAGAAGGAAGGCCATGATGATGAACACCCTTGGAAGCTACATCTGGAGTTGAAACCAAAGATATTTGGTGGGAAGAACAAGCAAAAGACAATGGCAACCGTAAAGTAAGACCTTGAATTTGATTTCGGTGATGAGACACAGATCACAACAATGGGCATACAAGGTACTCGTTCTCTTCATGTTAATGAAATTTCTGAATTACATGCAAGTACAAGTTCTTCAAATGAGTCTCTTGTTAATGAATGAAAGAGGACTGAATTATTCCACATTAGAGTCATAATGAAACATACTAAACTGGCAACCTTGTTTGATCTAGGCTCACAAGCAAATTTGATTTCATAACTCTTGGTTAAGAAGATAGGGTTAGAAACCAAGCCTCATCTTAAACCCTAGCCTCTTGGTTGGGTGTGTGGTAAAGCAAAATTACATGTAACCAAGCAGTGTAGAGCTAGATTTGTTATTTCATCCAAACTAGTAGATGAGGTTGATCTTGATGTTATACCCTTGGATATTTGTGGTATTGTATTGTGGAGTCCATATCTGTATGATATGAAAGCAATTTTATTTCTCCATGAAAAGAAGTATCATCTCATGAAAGATGAGGTGGAATACATTGTTAGAGCTCATCATGCCAAAATCAGTGCCAATCTTGTAAGTGTGGGTCAGATGAAGAGATTGATCAATTCCACTAAAGGGTGCATGCTCATCGTTGTGAGAGAAAAATATGCAGAGACATCTTAAGCTTCCCAAGGTTGTGATCCCACTCATAAAAAGGAATTCTATGAAATTGTTTCTAACTATAATGGGATTTTTCAGGAACCAAGTGGATTGCCTCCAACGCATGAGATCCAACATGAGATTCACTTGCAACGGGATTCTCCTTTACCCAACATTGGTATGTACAAGTTGCCAGCAATTGAGATGGAGGAGATAAAGAAGCAAGTGCAGGAAATGTTGAACCAGGGGGTCATAAGGCCAAGTTCTTCTCCATATGGTTCACCTATTGTGTTGGTACCAAAGAAAGATGGCACATGGAGGATGTGTGTGGACTATAGAACACTCAACAAAATAATGGTGAAGAATCGATACCCTTTCCCTCACATTGATGATTTGCTAGATCAATTGAAAAATGTTGTCTATTTCACAAAACTAGACTTGTGCAGCGGTTATCATCAGGTCAGGATTACATAACAGGATGTATGGAAGACTGCATTCAAGATAAAAAAGGGGTTGTTTGAATGGATGGTGATGCCATTCGGACTATGTAGTGCTCTAGCCACATTCATGAGGGTGATGAAAAATATTTTCAGACCTTTTCTTGGTGACATTCTTGTTTTCAGTACGACATGAGAAGATCATGTGAGTCATGTTAAAAAGGTGCTTGATATTTTGCAAAAAGAAAAATTGTGTGTCAAAATGTGTAAGTGTGAATTTGGTAAGACCTATTTGGTTTCCTTGGGTCACATTGTCGGAGGTGGAAAATTAAAAATAAATCCTTCTAAAAGTGATGTGATTGTAAAGTGGCCTAAACCAACCAATGTTACAAAGGTTCATATGTTTTTGGGTGCAATACAATACTGGAGAAGGTTCATTTCCAAATTCTCCTTCATTGCATCCCCCTTACATGCATTGACAAGTGTGAAGAAAACCTTTCAGTGGGGAGGAAAGCAGCAGAAAACCTTTGATACACTGAAAGAGAAGATCAATACCGGACCAGTTTTGACCTTACGTGACCTCCAACAACCTTTTGAGATCAAGATATCTTCCAGTGGGTACACCATGGGAGCAGTGTTGAGGTAACAAAGGAAACATGTATGTTACCATTCGGAGACATTCTCCCAAGTTGTTGTAAACTATCCCACATATGTCAAGGAGTTTTATGC
Organism: Pinus tabuliformis; assembly: GCA_031772625.1. Lineage (NCBI taxonomy): Eukaryota > Viridiplantae > Streptophyta > Pinopsida > Pinales > Pinaceae > Pinus > Pinus tabuliformis. Next base: position 1,342,616,624 of record CM062819.1, on the reverse strand, counting down.
ATTGGTCCAAAGTGTGAATAAGTATAAGCACTATTTGATTGGAAAGGAGACCATCATTCACAGAGATCACCAGCCCTTGTAGTACCTCCAGTCGCAGACCAAGCTTCAATAAGCATGTCATTTCAAATGGATGGGATTCCTCCAGCGATTTCACTTCGTAATAAAATACAAGAAGTAACAAAGTGGTAGATATGCTTTCTCGCCCTCCTATTTCTGCATCTATAGTTTTGCAAAATTCTTCTTTGTATTTTGAAATTTATGTTGAACAATGTGTTGATGATGAAAATTTTAAGGAGATTTATGCAAGTCTGACTCATGGATCATAGCTGGACAATTATCATTTGTAGGGAAAGTTGTTGTACCACCTTGGAAAACTTTGTATCCCCTCCAATGAGAGAATACATGTAATCAGAGAGGCACATACCTCTCTTGTATCAAGTCATTTTGGTGTAGGGAAAGCTTTGTGTCATTTGCATAGGTTGTGTTATTGGACCCACATGAAAAAAATTATGACTCGGTATGCAAAGGGATGTGTGTTGTCTTCAGTTAGCAAGCCCACTAACACAAAATTGGGGCTCTACACACCACTCCACGTTTCGAATCATCCATGGGAAAGTGTGTCAATGGACTTTGTTGGCGGTTTGCCTTTTTCGAGGAGAGGTCATGACTATTTGTATGTCGTTGTTGATCGATTTAGAAAAATGTTTGTCTTAATGTCTTGTAAAAAGTAGGTCACTGTAGAGTAGACTGCTCATCTCTTCTTCCAATTTGTATGGGTCCACTTTGGGCTTCCCACATCCATTGTGTCTGATCGATACTCTCGCTTTCTTGGAGATTTTTGGACGAGTTTGTGGAGAATGATGGACACCAAGTTGAAGAGGAGCATGACATTTCATTCGTAGACCAACGGAAACCAAGCTGAAGAGGAGCGCGGCATTTCATCCACAGATTGATGGACAAATAGAGGTTGTCAACTGCATAGTGATACATTTACTCTGAGGCTATTGTGGCAAGTATCCCAAGTTGTGGGATGAGAAACTTCCCTATGTAAAACATGCATACAACTGGGCAGTGCATTCATCCACTCAAAGCTCACCGTTCGAGACATGCTTTGTATATTTTCCAAAGGATCTATTAGACAGGGTCTTTGGGAGAGATGAATATTCCAGTGGGAAAGATGACAGGGATAAAGCACGGAAGTTCATTCAGCGGATTCAGATGATTCCCCAAGCAGTGTAGGATAAATTGGAGAAAATTCAATCTCAATACAAAGGTCAACATGACAAACACCAAGTCGATCACTAATTCCACATTGGAGGCAAAGTGTGGCTCCACATCAGCAAAGATAGAATGAAAGGGGAAGGAAAGAAGTTTAGACCCATCTGATATGGCCCTTTCACCATACTAGAGAAGATTGGAGACAATTCTCTTCGCCTCGGTTTTCCAGCATACATGCAGATGTACTCAATGGTGAACATTGAAAAATTGAAGCTTTATAAACCTCCTTTGATCATGGAAACTAAAGAGGTTGGACAGGTTCCTACAGTAGATGAATTTGCAAGTGGAACTAGGAGCGCCCAGGCCGGAACCGCGCACAGGCAGGCATGAAATTCGAGAAATATTCTTAGGGAATCCTGGGAGAAGATTTTTGTAGGGAATCTTGAGGGAATCTAAAGATTCCTGGGAGCTCCAGATGTCACTTTCTCATCATATTTTCAATTTTATAATCGTTTGACACGATTTCACGCCACAAATCCAATGGTGATGCTTGTTTCTGCATCTTAGCTTTGCATTTTTCGTCCATGCCAAAAAATGGAGGTGTAAGGGTCATTTACGTAAAGTATATTATTATTCATTTTTGTTGCCATTTAATGAAAGAGGCCTCCCCACTTTGAGCAGGGCTCGGAGACGTATCCCACACTAGGTGAACTCCGTAATCAAATCATTTTGTCCCTTTGATCTCATGGTTGCTTTATGATTTCCACTTCTTTTTCATGTGTTTAAGTTACTTGGTTACATGTTATTTTATATGCAATTATGTATGCATCCTTGAAGTAAAAAGATTTGGATCAATAAATTAGGATAAATTACAATTTTGATTACTTATTTATAATATATAAATATATTTAACAACATTTAAAATATTCAAATCATACAAATTACACATTTCAAGGTTATAATTTCAACAATTTCCTAAGACACTTAAAACAAAATTCATTGAAAGAAATCGGCAAATAATTAGAATATGTGCAGGTACTAAAAATTTCTTTTAACAGTTTTTCTTTGTGTCACATTTACAGGGATTGTAACGATTCAGCCAACAAACTTTCTAAGGAAGGTTTGCAGCAGAATCTGGGCAGCTGGAAAATCGTAGAAGAAAATTATGGACAAATCCTTATATCGGATCAGCCGCCTCATTCCTAGATACTTGGTTGCAATCACAGCTTTACTTCATATATATTTTTGTTATAATTATTTCCTAGACTCATATTATGAATTTTTGGAATGAAAACTGCAAAATGGATAAACTCAGAATTTAAATATCCTTTATGTAAGGGTTGTTTTCCTCTCCTGAGGAGACCCGTTTATTTTGATGGATTAGCTGCCCTTTTTTTGAAAGGGATCTTATGGTTTACGGCTGGACAGCTTTATGCAGCAGGCTAGAACTGTTTTCAACAGCCTTTTCTTAAGAACAGATGGTCTTTCCTGAAGGAAGGACAGTTTTGATTGCAACAGCAGTTTTATAACAGCAACAGAAATTCTTAAGCATATGCAATGTAACTTTTTATCACTTCAATAAAAAGTTCACTTTTTCTTCGGGAAAAAAAAAAAAAAATTAGAATATGTGATTCAACAACTCTTTCAAATTGGGAGTATGTAGTCATGGCCTCACAATAACATTCAACGGCTTTTTCAAACTTGGAGGACACCGTCGGTGTCACAATAATATTATTCCAAGATTCTAAGTTGAAAATTAAATTTAAATTAATTTGAATATTTAGAAAAAGTGTAATCCGATTTTTTAGGTTTTGATTCTTTTTTTTAATATTTTTCAATCAGTATGATGATTATTACCACAATGCTAACAAGAATATATTATATAGAAAAGTTTGGTAATAATAAGTGATAAGGCTACATAATAAGGTGTTGTGTGTGATATATTATTAAAATCTATCGTGTCCAGAATGACCATTGAAGGTCACGGGCACAATCCATATACATCGTGTCATTGAAATTTGTGAGCCTAAGCCATATACATCACATCATTGGTTTGAAGGACATCAACTGTACGATACAGCAGTGGAGTGAAAAGCATACCTACAAGTTTTCATGGTTTTTGGCTTGTGATTGATAAGACCTTTGAAACCCTAATCTGATATCTTGTCTCCGTACCATTGCCTTCTCATTTCACTCTTATTTTACCATTTGAACCGGCATCACTTAAAAAAGTATAAACTTTTCACAATTCCATTTCCGAAATCCATGGCACCACAGTGGTTTGTAGCAAGGACCTCTAAGATCCAGGTAGGACACCTAGAGTGCACCTTAAGAGGCCTACATTCCTTAAGAGCACTTGGGTCATTGCAGTAATAAGGCGAGGGTATAAATCCCTCTCCCTCTCTAGCCTCCCATGCTCAAACCATATTGTATGGGTATGCCATTTTCTCCTGCTCCTACTGCTGCTCCCTCCATTGACATTTTTGCTACATGATTGACATATAAAATACATCAGCCTCATACATAAAATATAGCTTTTTTTATTAAATGAAGAGTGTTTTTATAAATATGGAAACATAAATTTCAATTACAAAAAAAAATCATCGATGCGCCCAAAACACAGTCATGCACCGACTCTGGTGCATTGTCAAACACAACCGCATTGGCAACAGTGCACACATACGTATGACGCACCATTGTTGGTTCACAAATTTAAATTTTCATTGCGGTGCGTCACACTTATGCACCGATGCGCATGTATAACATTTTCGCATTGGTATGGAAAGTTCATTTTTACGGTGTGTTTGGTAAATATAAACACACTAGGTGTAATGCATTGACATACAATTTATAGATTTCTCAGAGTGTTTTGATTTACGAAACATCGCAACAATAGTGATGCATTCTGTTCACGCACCGAACTACGATGTACCCTGTAAATTCGCAGAGTGCACCGCTATCGATGCAAGCTAAACATATCAAGCACACCATGCAGGAATTTTTTTTTTCTAAAACAATGGAAATTTTAAGCTAATTTGCAATTCTAATTTGCTAAAAGAATAAATTAGAGAGAAGCATAGCCATTATCTGGACATTTGGTTTTTGGGGAGGCATTGTTGACACGTAATGGATAAAAACAAATTTTACCATGGTTTGAAAATTTTGGAAGGTTAGATAGTGAGCACGGTATGGAAGGATGGTGAGCAAGATAAGCAATGACATCAAGGTGCTTGAATGAGGCAAGAGTGGCACTGGTGCTTCAGAGCTCTCCAACATTGTAGACGGTAAGAATGAAATTTACAGCTGGGAGGTTTTTTTATTTAACCCTCATTCGGTGCATTACGATAATCGAACTGGTGCATTACGATAATCGAACCGATGTGGAATATATCCAAGAGCACTGCAAATTTTTAAATTAAAAAATCTATAGCGGTGCTTTTGGTAAGACACCCTAAGGCGTTCTAATGCCGGAAATATGCATCGTATGGGACTATTTCTGAAGCACCCAGTTATCCATGGCTAGAAATTATCAATCGAAGTTCCTTAAATTTAACATAGTTCCTAGCAATGTGGAATTGTGATAGTTCCATATATGGTTCTACATGTGCAATTGTGGTTCCATACACAGTTCTGCCATGGTTCCATAATGCTTCACATGCAATTCCAGGAAATATTATATGGTTCTGCAGACTTGAATTATTTATTTTCTTTCACCTTTAACTTTGAATTTGAGTGGGACCTAAGGTGGGTTCAAGGATAAAAAACGAGTGAGGATGAGGTTAAAAGGCCTCTTCCTACTCTCTTTTCCTCATTTTTTCACCTCATTTTCTTAAGGTTAGAGAAAAGGGGAAGAGAGCAAAGGAGATAGCATATTTTTGAGGGTAGATTTCTAAGAGGTTGGAGGAGATAGAAAAGGATATCTTAGAGGAGTGATAACTTGAATTGTTGTCCCATTATTGTGAGGAGGGAAAGACAAAAAACTACTTAATGGCTAGGGAAAAAAATCCATAGGAGGATAATTTGGGGGATGAAGTGTTGTATTTAGAGTAATTAGAGGATGATCTTATCTAGGATGATGATGATCATGTTGAGATGTCACCACCATCCAATGCCATGGTCCCCATGTTTAAGGTTTCAACAAAAACAATATGGGTTTCATCTTCAGTTCCATGGACACCATTTACTTCACTACCACCATGTGGAGGTCCACAAAAAGGTCATGGTGGTGTAAAAAGGGGAAAATAGTAAATAGTTTTAATACTTTATTTGTCATAGTCAATAAATGATAGATTAGACTTTAGCATTTTGAATTTGGACTTGTCAGTCTTCCTATTTCAGTGTGTAGATGACCTATTTTGTAAACATTACTATTTGTTCAAGTTGTTAGTTTCTAGATAAGCTATTTCAATATTTTAATGGTCTACTTTCTATTATGTGCTTAAAATTTGATACTTTCTATTTTCTGTGATATTGTTAAAATCTTGATATTTGTTTGTAATTGCTAGAATCTAGACAAATAATTAACCATTAATGTACCATGGATGTTATTTCTTTCTTGATTTATTTACAAATATACATGTTTTCTTCCGAGATGCTTCACTTCCAAGGATTTTTGTAAAATGATGCTTTCAACATTTTGTTCTAAAAAAAACTCCCACTTTTTGTAACATTTCATAAATCACATGCCTTCCAAATCGTTTGCCTCCTACCACTAATTTTGAATATTTTTGTTATGAAACCAGCTCACAAAAAGATAGAAAAGAGAGATGAACGCCTTAGAATTCAACCTCTTCGAGGGGGTAACCTCCTTTACATTACACAAATGAACAATTCTTCGATGATGCAAATGACAAGACCTCCTTTCTATATATAGGAGTCTAAGGGGTCATAATATAATCAGAGCCAAAATAGCAATAATAATATAAGGGCACAACAATAACAAAAGTGGGCTTCTATGGGGCACAATAAGAACAATATGGGTACTACATGGGCACAAAAATATAATAAGGGGGTTGCACTAATAATAATAAGGGGTTACACTAGTAGTATAGGGACCTAACATGCCCCTCTCCTTCAAAAAGTGTTGTCCTCAACGCTTGAGTAGTTTTGGATGCTTCTGTATAAAATTATCATCCTTCCATGTGGAATCTTCAGCGGGTAAGTTCTTCCACTTGATGAGATACTCTGAAATTGATCGATTTCGTAGCTGTCGACTTCTCAGTTTTGTGAATGCTTCAGGTTCCAATATGATTTTTCCTTCCTTGTCAAGTTCTAGCAATATTGTTGGAACTGGGATCTTCAGCAACTTTTGAATGAGTTCCCACCCTGCTTCGCCATTCTTCCATTCATCCCTTGCTTTGTTTATCAAATTTGGTTGGATAATTATACCAACCTCTACCATTTCTGCAACCATATGTTCAATTTCACTCCTTTGGGCATATGGATATCAATAAGGCCTTATGTTTAGAGGAACACTTCCTAGAATCAAATGAATAACATGATCATGATCACAAATACGTGGGATACCTTTAGTTGTCTCAAATACCTTGGAATGATTGTCCAATACTTTTTGGAGATCTGGAGAAATACATGATTTCGATGTGGGAACCATTAGCGAACATAATTGTGCAATTACGCCTCATTGTTCTTTATTTAGAAGCTTTGTCATTCTGTTAGAGCTGATTATCTTTCCTGGTTTCCCTGTGATACCCCTTAATTCAACTTCCTTTCCTTCCAAAGAAAATTTCATGAAAATTTCTTGAAAATTAAAAGCTACTGTACCCAAGGATTGTAGCCATTGGACTCCTAGTACAACATCAGCACCACCCATTGGAATGGAAAGCATTGGGCTATTCAATACATATTCTCCCATGGATAACTTGATATTATGACACTTTCCAGAGCAATTATGGTTCCTCCACTTACAACCCTCACTTGACACTCTGGTGTTGGATATAGGAAGCAATTCAATTCCTTGGCTATCTTACAATGAATAAAATTATGGGTACTACCCGAATCAATCAACACTATTACCTTTTGCTTCTTGATATGTCCTTCTATCTTTATAGTTTGAGGAGTGATAATTCTGACCAATGCATTACAAGATATGGTCGGATTCATTTATTCTTTCTCTGGGGTTGGTTCCTAGTGAGTATCATTTTCTTTTGATGTTTCTTGATACTTTTCTTCCTGATATTTCACTGATTGAACCTTTTTCTTCTTGATATTTCCTTCTATTTTGAGAGTTTGAGGAGTGGTAATTCCTACGATTGCGATACAAGATATGGTCAGATTCATTTGTTCTTTCTCTAGGGTTGGTTATCGGTGTATATCCTCTTCTTTTGATGTTTCTTGATACTTTTCGTCATTAGGAGGCCTTTCTTGTAGCAGCGTTGTCCCACCTTCCTTCAAACCTTCCATGTCTTTCTTCAAATCTTCCATGCCCTTCTTCCAATATGATTTCATACCATTGATATCAACTTCCATGGCATAGATAAAACTATTTATCTTTTGCTTCTCTAGAATATCATTTACCCTTAAATTCAATTTTTGAAAGTCCTAAATGTGCTCTGCCATTGAACCCTTTTGTTTGAGATTTATCAATTGGCTAAAGAAGGTGTTGCTCTTTGTATCCTCATAATGTGCTATCATTTCCTTCGTAAAAATTGACCACGCGACAAGTGGTTTACGAGAACAAAGCCCTTTATACCATAAAAATTGATTCGATTCTAAATAATTAGATGCAATATGTACCTTTGGTAACATTGGTACACCATGTAGATCAAAGTATTTCTCCATTTGTAGTATCCAATTTTCCGGATCCTTGCCATCAAACTTTCTCATCTCGTTTTTGTTTTTTTTTTTTTTTTAGGAGCTCGATCTTGAAACAACTGTAACTCTATAATTTCGGATATTTAAGTTCTAAAATTTTGGCCTGTAATAGCCCTCTGAGTCCTCTTTCTAAATCTGCAAGTCTGATCGCAATTGGATTCCAAAGAAAGATTTATTCCCAATCTCCCGCGATGACCTAATTATAGACTATTTCAGTAGAGTGAACTTGTATGACATGCCACGTGTCACTGTTTCAACCTTAGGTTCTGAAAATTATACACAAACAAAATACAGTATGTTCTCTTTCTGTAAATTCTTATGAAATTTCAATCTGATGCTCAAAGAGAAAGTTATGACGATTTTCCCAAGGTCACCTATTTAGGATGTAATTCGGGAGTCTGCAAAAACCCTAACTTCCTCAGATTATATCTCCGAAACTATAGCAATACAAGATCTGAAATTCGGATTTGAGGTTCAGACTAATTTCTTCTCAAATGGGTTTTTTTTTTAGCTTCTGAAACTTCGTAGCGAAAAATTTACAGTGAAAATGCCACGATGACCTGTTTGGAGCAGTGAAACCCTAGAATCCAAAGCTCTGATACTAAATGTTATGAAACCAACTCACAAAAAGATAGAAAAGAGAGATAAACACCTTAGAATTCAGCGTCTTCGAAGGGGAAACCTCTTTTACATTACACAAATGAACAATTATTTAATGATACAAATGACAAGACCTCCTTTCTATATAGGAGTCTAAGTGGTCATAATATAATCAAATCCGACATAACAATAATAATGTAAGGGCACAGCAATAACAATAGCGGGCTTCTATGGGGCACAATAATAACAATATGTGTACTACATGGGCACAACAATATAATAAGGGGATTGCACTAATAATAATAAGAGGTTACACTAGTAGTATAGGGACCTAACAATTTTCTATAAATTATGGGTATGAGAACCAAAAAGTTTTAAAATGGAATGGTTTATTCCTAGGGCTATCCTTAATTTCTATGTCTAAGCAAATAGGCCAATGATTTGAACCTCTACAAGAAAGAATGAAGGATTCCATAGATATATCATTCTCCAACATGGATTCTGAGATTAGGAAATGATCCAACTAGGATGTTATTTGTTATGCTCCTCCCCTTCTGTTTTTCCACGTATGGATCCCATTGTTTGTATCCAAATACACTAGGTTCAAGTGCCTCATAATGTTTGTAAAATGCTTTGCATCTACATCCAGGCATCTAATCCCTCCTTTCTTTTCTTTAAAGTATTTAATAATGTTGAAATCACCTCTAATGATCCATGGAAAGTTATGAATGATGGACTTGAGTTTACAAATGGATTTAAGAAATTCCAATTATCTCTTATGGTAGAGGGTCCATAGATGTTGGATAGAAATCCAAATTCTGCAGATTGTAACATACCCCCTTACCACCTATCATCCTAATAAGGTAGAAAGAGGGCAGTTACTAAGCTGACCTGACATCTAAGGTTCCAGATATGGAGACAGGGTCTATTTTTTTTTTATATTTTTAAAACTCTTCAAAACTTCAAATGGACAACACCGATGTGGTCGCTTGGTCAAGACCTTTCAAACGGTATCAATTTTTCTTCAATTTGATTCCCAAATTAAAAGAAATAGTCATTTAAAGATTTGTCCTATTAACCTCAGTCAAGTCATTATGGCCTTCCATGTGGCACCTATGTCATCCCCATGTGGGAATCCAATTCATTTCCCACATGGAAGCCACTAACTCGTTGATGAGCAGTGAATATACATGGGATCCCCATTCCATAGGGTTTATTATTATTATTATTATTATTATTATTATTATATATATATATATATAACATGTACGGGGCACATGGGCCCCTCTACGCCACATCACCCAAGGCTTTCCTTCGTAGTCCCCCATTAAAACCTTTGAGGAAGAATCTTCAGGGTTACGTGGAACCCCATCTAGCCATCCCACCACTCAAATCTGCTTGAGGGGGCATTCAACCAATCACACGAGATCTTATCTCCACCGTGGACCCCTCCTCCTACATGATACAGTTCCTTCTCTTGCGATAGCACACTTAGGCCCCACCACTACCACATCACCATAGGGATTAAATCTCTATGAGATCGCACCAAATGCTACAAGAAATCGTTAGGGTAGGGAGCATCACGGTGATGTCACAGGTTATATTTTTAGGGGTGACGTCATGGTCTCGAATCGTTGGGGTGACATGGTCTGGTCCCACTAGACCTCCAACTCTTTGTCATTTCTATTGTTCATGCTATAAATGGGTTTGAGGATATTCACTTCATTGTAAGGGTTCATGAATTGAATGGGACCACAAGCCACTTCATCCCAGGAATAAAATCTGGAAAGTTCCAAGCATAGCCTCCCTTTGAAACCTCCAGGGTCATCCAATGGGACAAATTCTACAGATCAATGGCTCTAGAACCACGTCACTCTAGCCTTTGGTCATGGAACCTAGCCACGTGGCCATACGAGGCTCAAGGCCTAATTTCCTCTAGGGCTTAAGGTTTTCAACTACTACACGCTTAACAAAATCAAATATTTTATATGTTTATATGACCAAGCCTTTGCTTGAGGCCTCCATAGCCACAACATATGTGAGTGTGTTGGTAGCTCGACTAGCTATCCCCCCAACCTTTTATGGAGACTTTGCTTGACCCTTAATCTTGTATACAAGGGTTTACACGGGTGTGTAGGTACATATATGCATATATATGCCTCACTCTATCCCTTTTTAGCTCCTACTTGAAACTCTTTATGTAGTCTTTGCTGGTATGCATAACTTTTCTACCTATCCTGGGTTGCCTTTAAATTTTTCCTGATCTTGATCATCTTCTGTTCCATTTCTTTTATAAAATCTAGCCCAACAATTACTATACTTACTAGATCATCCCCGCTAATAAGGGTGTTTCATTTTCTACCATAAAGTGCCTCAAAGGGACTCATTCCCAATTATTATTGATAGCCATTGTTGTATGGAATTCTACCAGTGGTAGGTAGTATTCCCGCTTTCTTGGTTGATGCATCACATACATCCTCAATATGTTTTTCAATATTCTATTTACTCTCTATGTTTGACCATCGGTCTAAGGCTGATAAGTTGTGTTAAAGGCTAGATGGGTTCCAAAACCAAGAAACAGTGACTTCCAAAATTTCAAAGTAAACTTGTCATCTTTTTCTGATGTTATATTTTTTGGTATTCCACGCAACTTGATTATCTCTCTCATGAAGATCTATGCTATATCTATTGCTTTGTGAGTAGACTTAATAGCTATAAAGTGATTTTCCCTACTGAACTTATCCACTACCACCATCATAACATCATGTTGTCTAATTGTCCTAGGCAATCCTGTAATGAATTACATGGATATGACCTCCCATTTCCATTCCTCAATTAGAATTGATTGTAGCAATCCAGCTGGATGCCTACACTCTACCTTTACTTGTTGACATTCCAAACATTTTACAAGGTATTCTGCAATATCTTTCTTCGTTCCTCCTCAAAAATATGTCCTCTTCATGGTTGTCATCATCTTTTCATATCTAGGGTGACCTGAGTAAGGTCTTTTATGGAATTCGTCCATGATAAGCTTCCTTAAATACTTGGTATTGGGCACATATTTCTTGTTTTTTAATATTTGTATTCCATCATCATTAAACTAGTAACTTCTACTTACTAATCCATATGATTGTTCCTACCAACACTTCTTCGCATATCGGTAATGTTCATCATTTATCATCCCTCCTTTAATCCTCTCCTTGATGTCAAATGAACAATTAATTATGGTTGCTAGGTGAATTTCTTGAAAACTTATATTGAGTGCATCGTCAACCTTATTCTCTTTTCCTTTAATATGCTTAAATTTGAAATCAAATTCATTGATCAAATCCAACCACCTGGTTTGTCTGGCATTTAGCTTGGGTTGGTCAAATAAGTATTTTAGGCCATTTTGATTAGTCATCAACACAAACATCCTTACCAATAAGCAATGTCACCACATTTTTAGTGCATGCATAACAGTTTCCAACTCCTAGTCACAAGTGACGTAATTCCTTTCAGGTTCATTCAACTTCCTATATACATAGTAAATTACATGTCCTTCTCACATTAGGACTCCACCAAGTCCCTCCTTACAAGCATCAGAGAAAAATACAAAATCTTTTTCTAGGTTAGATATTCTCAAGATAGGTGCACAAGTGAGTAAAAATTTCAGTTGTTCAAAACTAGTTGCACATTCAGGTGTCCATTAAAACTTCACTTGTTTTCTTTATAAGGCAATGACAGGATTCCAAATCTTTGAGAAGTTTCAAATGGATCTTCAATAGTAACCAACCAACCCCATAAATGATTTGACCTCTGTCACATTCTGAGGCGTGGGCCATTCCATTATCGCTTTGATCTTTTCTCGATCCACAACAACTCCTTCTTTTGAGATTACATGACCCAAAGAGGGAACCCGAGTTTGAAAGAACTCACACTTGTTAAGTCATACAATTTATGCTCTCTAAGCAGTTGTAGAATAGCTCTCAGGTGGTCCTCATGATCCTTTTCATTATTTGAATACACTAAGATGTCATCCATAAACACCAACAGAAATTTTTCCAAGTATGGTCAGAGCATATTATTCAGCAAGAACATAAACGTTTTTGAAGCATTTGTAAGCCCAAATGGAACTACTGTAAACTCATAGAGACCATACCTTGTCCTAAATGCAGTATTGTGAATGTCTTCCTCTTTGATTCTAACCTTGTGGTAACATGTACCTCTAGATCTTGTTCTTCTCATCCTTGATGTAAGGTACATACCTTAGTAGTTCCAAGAATTTGCTGATATACCCCTCAAGTGTCATCTGCCCCAATTTGTGTTCATAGAATTCCTTGGCTCTGCTATCATAATATTTCTCAAATAAGTACTTTGCTCATAAGTACTTTTCAAACCTCCTCCATGTCATCTCCTTCTCTCTGGTGTCTTTGATGTTCTTAAAATCCTCCCATCACATATTAGATTTTCCCTTTAAGTTGAAGACAACCACAATGGCCTTCATGTTCTTAGAATAATCATGAAATCTAAAGTACTTATTTATTCCCAAGATCTAAGCCTTTGCATCTTCTGATTTATTTACTTCTCCATCAAAGGTAGCAGGTTTTTCTTTCTTGAATTCTTCTTTCATGGGAATCCTCCTACTCTTCCTTTGACTATAATGTCTCATATCTACACAGTTTCTTGATCTCTCGAGGCTGCTTTATTCTCTTTCTAGTGTGTTGACCAGAATTATTGCCCTTGTTAAGCAGAAATGTTCCCCCTTCTACATATCTATGCCTCTTTCTTGATTGATTGCCTTCATCCTTCTTGTTATCCAACTCACTCCTTTTGATCTCTGGTGAACTAGTCTTAGGCCTATACGTATCTTGTTGGTTGATACCAATCTCATGTTATCTCTATCTTTGTAATACTGACAGACTTTACAACAATAAGGCATTCACTTTGGCTTGCTGTCTAACAATATTTTCATTATCTATCTTGCAAATTCTTATTTCAACTCTTCAGCTTCTAAGAGTGTCCATCAATTCATGATTGTCCTCTTCTTCAATATTCCCAACTGACTCTTCTTCAGGGCCTTGTTGGGCTCTGTTTACATTGTACTTTTCAAATTTGTGGCTCAATATTTCTCTTTCTTACTATATTTTGATGCGTGACACTCTTCTTTTACACACACATAGATGTTAGCCAACCAAAAAGGAAAATAAAAATAACGCAAATTCTCATCACCTTGGTCTATATTGATTCGAAACAACAAATTCCAGTTAGCACATAAATAATATTCCATCAATAGTTCCATAAAACCATGCATTTCAACAAAAAGGAAAATATAGCACATCAAGCATGTCAAGCATTCATCTAAAGTATGCATGTGAGCCTTTTCAGGTCCAATGTTTAAACCTAGAGCTCTGATACCACTTCGTAACATACCCCCTTGCCACCCATTGTCCTAATAAGATAGAAAGATGGCAATTACTAAGATGACCCAACCTCTAAGGTTCCTGTTATGGAAACGGGTCTAAATTTTTCTATATTTTTCAAACTCTTCAAAACTTCAAATGGACAAGATTGTTGCGACCATCTTGTTAAGACCCTTCTAACGATATAAATTTTGCTTCAATCCAACTCCTGGATCAAAAGATATAGACATTTAACGATTTGGCCTATTAACTTTTGCCAAGTCATTTTGGCATGCCACATGGCACCAACGTGGTCTCCACATGTGAATCCGAGTCATTGTCCACATGGCAGTTGTCGACTTATTCATGACCAATTAATGCACATGGGATCCCCATTCCATAGGGATCTATATATATATATATATATATATATAGAGAGAGAGAGAGAGAGAGAGAGATGGGATCCCCATTCCATAGGGATTTATATATACATGACCGGTCAATACACTTGTGATACCCATTCCATAGGGCTTTATATATGACCGTCAATACCCTTGGGATCCCCATTCCATAGGACTTTGTATATATATATATATATATATATATATATATAGAGAGAGAGAGAGAGAGAGAGAGAGAGAGAGAGAGGTACGAGGCACACATACCCCTTTGCACCACCTCACCCCAGGGATAAAATCTCAGGGATTTCCTTCGCAGTCCCCCATTGAAACCTCCAAGAAAGAATCTATGGGGTTATGTAGAACCCCATTTGGCCATGTTGCTATGTAAATCCATTGGGGAGACACTAAATCAACCACACAAGATCTGGCTCCACCATTGACCCCTTTTCCTACACAATATGATGCATGCTCTAATGACCTCGCACTTGGGCCCCACCACTGTGACATCACCCTAGGGAAAAATTCCTGGTAGGATTGCACCAAACTCTACAGGAAATCATCGGGGTAGGGGGAATTGAGGTGATGTCACAGGTTCTATTCTCTGTGGTGACATGACCTAGTCCCACTAGACCTCCAACTCTTTACCATTTTTTTTGTTCAAATTATAAAGGGGTTTTGGGTATTTGCTTCATTTTAATGGTTCACAAATCAAATAGGCCCACAAGCCATGTCATCTCGGGAATAAAAGCTAGAATTTCTAAGCAAAGCCTCTCTTTCAAACCTCTAAGGCACTAAACCTGTGAGGTCATCCAACAACACAAATTCTACAGGGATATCAACGGCTCTGGAACCATGTCACTCTTGTCCATGATTAAGGTGCCTGGCCACATGGGCAAACAAGTCTTAAGGCATAATTTACTCTAGGGCTTAGGGTTTTCAACTCTTATGTGATTAACGAAATCAAATATTTTATATGTTTATATGACCAAGCCTTTGCTCAAGACCTCCATAGCCACAAAATATGTGAGTATGTTGGTGGCCCAACTAGCTCTCCCTCCTAATATTTTATGCAGACTCACTAGACCCACAGGTGCATAGGCAGATATATGTATATATATGCCCTGTGATATACCTCTTAATATTTTACACAACCTTGGCCCATCACGCCTCATGAGGTTGCAGATTATAAAATAAGGCCTGATGGCCAAATTGTTTTAATGTAAGCAGTAAATTTCCTTTTAACAGATATTGTCTTTCTTTCCATACACAGGTATTTGGACTAATATGTAAGCTCAAAATAAACACATGAATGAACCCATTTCTTAAAAAAAAAATGGGGAATCAACCTCTCATTTCCACACAAGAAAAAGGGCATTCCAAGTCGTGATTTGGAGTCATTTATCAACCATTAAACACATAATACACTCCATATGCAGTAAATAGAAAAAATCAAGCATTTAGCTTATAGATGCATGACAAAGATTCATAAAAATAACCATAAGCATTCAAGAATTTCATTCAATCATTTCGTGCACCATATTACACAACAATGCAACATCATTCAGGGCCACATATCTTTTTTTTGGTCAAGTAAGAGCAGAGCCTTCAATTAACCAAAGAAAAATTACATATGTTACACGTCTTTACAAGTGTAAAGACTAGGAAGGGGCAAACCCATTGATGATTAACCATCAACAAAACCCGAAGCAAAACCTGAAAACTTACACATAAATCTCACACATAAACCTCTGCCCATTATCCAACCCGATGGCCATCCGATAAGACCCCCAATGATCCAACGGTCCTTAAATAAATCGCTTCGGAGACTTGCGCGACCCTTACTTGCCTTACGGAGCCGATGGAGAAAATAAACTGTCAATGTATAAAACTTTGGGTCCGTTCTTGGACTTAACCTCCTCCCATGTTGAAACCCGATATCCTTTCGATCGAGATTCCGTAAGATCCGACATTCATTAATGATATCGCCTCAACAACATGCACCCCTTTTACCCAGTTCACAGATCTAATAAGGATTATAAGCCATTGGTTTATAAAATTTCAGGTCCGGTCTAAGAATTAACGTCTGATCACTTTTAAAACCCGATATCCACATGATCAAGCCCTTGTTGATCTAACGGTCCTTTGAGATATTGGATCAGAAACTAGCTTGATCTTTACCCTCGTTACGGATCCGATGAAGATTATAAACCGCTGATCTATAAATCTTCGGGTCCACTTGAAGACTTAACCTTCGATCAATTTCCAACACGATAGCCATTCAATGACGAAGGCCATCAAAATCTATGGTCGGTGACCTTCCAACAAGCCCGCTATTTACCAGGTACCATCCCCTATAATTAGCTCTATTTTAAGCATTCTTTGTGGGATCAACGGTTATGATTGACTTCTGCTTCTGCTTTCTCTTGCTTCCACTAGTCTTCCTTATGTTCATTGCTCATGGTCTGGAAGTGCTCCATGTATTTGGCCACCTGTCTTTGACAATAATCATGCAATTTCCCTGAGGATGTCAAATCCCAAGCATACCTACTATAACTTTCCTTGCAAAACGCTCCTTCATTCGCCAGACGATCAGCTAGCATATTAGCTTTTCTTCTCACATGAATGAAGCTTACTGTTCTCAGGGTTCGCAGGTGGGAATGAATATGCTGAAAGACCTACAAAAGCCACCAATGTTTTGAAACTTTTCCAGGTGCCATTCCATTACATATCTTCTTGCCCACATTAATTACCAATTCAGAGTCTACTTCAATGATGGTGTTGTGTACATTTGACTCTATCAGTATTTCCAGGCACTGCTCTAAGGCCATGAGCTCCGCCATGTTATTAGTGGCAGTCCCCAAATGACTAGGAAAGATATCCTTTATGTGCCCCTACTCATCTCTGATGACCCCGCCAAATCCAACCATCCCTGGGTTACCCTTAGAGGCTCCATCTATATTGATTTTCAAGAAACCATGAGGAGGAGGTTGCCAGAAGTCTTTATTAGCAATTATTTGGCTCACACCCTTGTTTATGCTCTGGGGAACTAGCAAATGGAGACCCAACTGCAGCAGTATACGAGCATCTTGGGGCAAAGTAGGGTCCTCAGGAGATTTCCACAAAAGGGCTCCAACAATGTCTTTGAGTTGTCGTAATATTTGTGCAATAATGTTCTGTGTTGAGCCAATTTTTCTCTTGAAAATCCTGCCATTGCGTTCTTTCCAGACATCCCAGATTGTAGAAATTTTTCCTACAATTATCTAGCTCTGATACCATGTAGAAATTTTGAATAATTTAACACATATTCAATGGAGATTATCCTGATCATGTACTAATGCGGAAAACATACACAATACATAAGCTCCTCTACGTTGATCAAGAATATAGCAGCATCAATAACAATAAAACATCAAGAGCATTCACACATTAACACAGTATGTATCACGGGGAAAGCATCTAGCTAAAAACCCCACACTATCTGTATATTAATGATTGAGTCATGTAACATTACACAGCATAATACTTCTCACAAGTATCTCCACCTCTGTTACACACAATACAGCTCAGATCTGATCTCCAAATCTCTTCCACTGCTTGCCTGCCTCCACTGCTCAATACCTGCTCAAGAACTGATGAGAATTGCTTCCCAAACTCGATTTTCACCTGCAAAATAGTCACTCACTCTTTGTGGACGTGAGCAAAGGCTAAAATGCGGGCCAAATACGTGAGCAAACTCATTGGCATACTCAATCCTTTGATTGTGCAAGATCTGGTGCACAACTATAGTCACAACTGATAGCAATCTGATTCTCTACCACCTGTCCCTGTTGAACTGAACATGCACTGACATGCAACTGAGTTAACTGATGTATTCTTTAGTTGTATTATGAGTTAATAATTAGTTTAACAACTCATCATTAGTCTATCTGCAGTTAGACTAACTACAACCAGTTTAACTAAGTTAAACTGAACACAACTCCATCAACTGTACCTCCAGTCCACTAAACTCAACTCACTTGAGTTCTAACTGAAGTCATGCATGCAACAACTCAACTGACTCATAAGAAAAACGAATTTCCTTCTGACAGCTGCATGTGCCACTTCCGTAGCTCAAACTGAAGTGCTCCAAGAGAATAAGATTAAGTTTATAGTCCAAATATTATTGTGAGATAATAATATTTGACTTTTCTATTTTTGACAGCCAGTCTAAAAATAGACTTGATCACTCACACTGTGATCACTCACACTTTCATCAAAAATAGAAGTCCATCTATTTTTCCCAACTTGATCAATCATCCATAAACATAGACATGATCCATATGTCTAAAAATAGACATAGTCTAAAAATAGACTTGCGCCAAAAATAGCCTGCGGGCCCACTTAGTGAAGGCGACTCTTTTCACTAAGCTCCATCATCTTGTTGCAATCTCAACACAGATTATAAAGCCTAGAACCAAAGTCCAAGCTTTGTTGATGATTTCATTGCCTGAGAAGTCTTTTCTCGAATTCTTCAAAGTGTTGGTGATACTGAGTTTGTCCCTATCATTTTGCCTGAAGACTGAGGCCACCCAGTCCCACAAGGTAGAGGTGAATGGGCAGAGGTTAAGTGTTCAATTCTTCTCCTCTTGTAAACCACATAGATGGCATTTGGATGGGCCTGTTAGCCTCCTATTGCAATAGGTGTTCATATTTCATGATTGACAATGGAAGTGCCAAAAATGTTCATCTTTTCCATGCTGCAAAAGTTCCATTTTTTAAGAGCTTCACAGTTAAGGGAAGGCCAAACAACTTAATCTTGGCCTCCCTAGGTTTAAATTTCTTGTTGTAGAGATAGAGAATAAAGATCTGTCCAAACTGTTTAATCTTGGCAGATTATTAGATAGGTAGAGAAACAAGGGCGCTCAACTGTTTAATCTGAGCCCCGGAAGGCATAAGGATCGATTTAGATAGGAGGATAGCAAAAAGAAAAGTTGAAAAGCTGGGTTTGCTAGTTCAAGTGCACCCAAACCAAAAAGAAGAAAAAATGCTAGGTAAGTAGGCTGGGTAGGTAGTTTTGAGGTTGCAGAATCAATGATTGTGATCAGTTTTGTGTTTTCAAGTGTTATATCTATTTAGATCACAAGTATGAGGCAATTTTCCATTTGGATCAGCTCAAGCGAGGCATGTCTAACTTCCCCTTCTTCCTCTTCCTCAAATCACTCACTAATTCCCCTAAAGAGGTCAAGATCTGTTTGATATCTCTTAAATTCATCATGTTTCATATCATTTCCCTTTTTAAAGATTTGCTTTACTTAAGGAGTGTTCATATGTCTTCTACAAAGTTCTATCTCCCCTTTTAAGCCTAAGATTTCTAAACTTAGCGCTTTCTTGTCACCATCCATATTAATTTCTAACTCTACTATGTAAATCCCTATCTATTTTCCCTTCCCCTTACTAAAATATGCTAAATAGCTCCTCTATGTATATATCCCCTCCCTCTGGTTGAAAAATAACCATAAGTATGCTTGGGAATTGCTAAGTTTGCCTGAAACTTAGCAAGAACCCTCTTTTTCCTCCTTAGCCATCTTCCAAATGCATTTGGACTTCTTCCATTGCATAAAATCCCTCCTCCGATGTATAAAAACCCTCCATTTAACCTTGTTTTCACCTTTTAAAGGCATAAAACCCCCTTCAAATGTTATCGGACCCCTTCCGATGCATTAAGGACCCTTCCTAAAGCATATATACCCTTCCTCCGATCACCTAAGCCCATCTCCGATCAAAAGGATCTACCTCCGATCTCATGGACCCTTAGCCGATTTGCAATAGCCTTTTGCCGAATCAAAAAACCCTCTTCCGATCGCATTGGACTCCTTCCGATTGCGAAATCCTTCCTCCGATCATATTATGCCTTGGCCGATGTATAAACATGCCTCCGATCGCTTCCCCCTCCCTCCGACGCGATATCGCTGTCGGAGGTCGCAGCGAAAAGAGTTGGCCCTTTTATGCATTTCTCCGATGGATAGTCACCGACGCGATTTCGGCGATCGGCGTATCGCAATGTTAAATGCCCCATGTATATGCCCCTTCCCCTTTTCGCCGATGTGATATCGTTATCGCAACCAATGCAATATCACTATCAGGAGCCCTCCATACCATATATCTCATATATGCCGCATATCTCCGCTCTATCGTTAATGGCCCTTTATTGTTATAACCTAAGCTTTTCATAAAACTCAAGTTTTATTGCAAAACCCACATTTTCCATATATCGCAAGCCTCATTGCTTTTCCGTTATTTTACTATCGGCATATACAAAGGCCCGCACCCTCCACCCCGCCGATTGTCGATCGCCGAATTAATGTGAGCCGTCCGATCCCCCCGCTCATCCAATGGCTCAAATCATTTAGGCGATCACCCCATTTCGGCCACCGCGTATGTATAAAGCCCTGCCCCCATGCCCCCGTCGATAGCGAAATGCCAACTTAATCATAGCCGCCTATTCGGGCCCTCAGATCAGCGGCCCATATTTAGTCGCATCGTTCCCATATATAGCTCCGACTAGCCAGAGCTGAAATTATATAGAGTGCGGCATAGAAAGATTTCAGGTCCGCGGGCTTCATCGCATTTCGGAGGTTTTATGTTTTGGGATCCGCCAATCGCCGATTTAGCGCCAGCCGTTGGATCTGCCTTCGCGCGATCCAACGGCCAGGATTGAATCTCATCTACAGTGTCACTCCCGCCCTGTTTTTCATCAATTTTCCTGTGTAAAATGATTTTTCGCTTTATATAGGGAAAAATGCTTTTTCTCCATGTTTTTTGTTCGGCGCCTACACGCGCTCCTTCTCCAAAGGAAGCTTAATCATTCTTCGGCCATTTTTGCATCGCTCCGGCTCAAATTTGCTCCGGACAACGAGCACAGCCTCAGCGACCTATCAGTTCACAAGTCCTCCGCCATTTTTGCAGCATTTCTATATTTTTGATAGTATTTTGATCGGCCAAGCGCCGATACAGTTCCAAAGGCCACGGAAGACACAGCAACAATCAAATCTCCTCATAAAGTGGCAAGCAAGGGCGATTTTGTAGCGGCAAAGTGTATCAGTGGAGAGAAAAGGCCCCGATTCAGTATTAAAGAGTATCAGATAAAGAGTATCAGTGTAGCAGTAAAAGCCATTAAAAGCTTATCAGATCGAGATTAATGAGAATCAGTGCCACCTAAGAGGAGCGCTTCAAGTTCCAAAGCACAGTTATTGCAGAATGAACAGCACAGAGCTCAAAGGACACCTCAAAGCCTCATTTTTTATGCAGCTGCCTCCAGCGCAGCTGATCCAGGTGGATATTGGTGGCCACCTGCCAAGTCCACCTGGACCCCCACCATTGTCTTTCTCAGCATTTTCAGTTTCCTTAATTGTAGCACAACTTACTATTTTTAGCAGTTTTTCGGGTCCTGAACTTCCGGAGCCGTTTTGAGGCCCTAAATGACGTTTTTTGGGGAATCCGGGGGCAACATGGGTCCATGGAATGGACCGATGTTTCCCGTTCCAACAATGGTAGTGCTCGGATAGATCTCTCTAATGAGCTATTGTACGCGTCAAACGGAGATCATATGCCAAAGTTACGACCCCGGGAAGTTGATGTACCAACTTACCCCCAAACGAGGCCCACAGTTTGGCGTTTCATCTCCTAGGGTTAGGTTTTGGAATGTTAAGGGTTTTCCATTGTTTCTCAACAATAAATAGGCCTTTGAGCCTCATTGTAACACAGTTCAGAGGCATGTAGCCATCACATCTCTTCTCAGAGATAAGCTACCATCGCCCTAGCTAGTTTATTTCCATTTCTGGTTGTAAGCATATTTCAGTATTTTCCATTAATGAAATGAAGTATTATTTCCGCTGCATCTTTGTGTATATGGTTATCTCTGTAATTTGTTGCGTTCCTGTTTAAATCCAGATCAGTGGTATCAGAGCGGTCTGCTTTTTCTCTGTTTTTCTTTGCATGTCCCCAACAAGGTCGGGATATAAGGAGTTAGGGCTTGAACTGGTTGAACCTTTGCAAGACCAGCCTCGTAAATCCCGATGGCCTCCCATGGCGGACGAGAAGAAAGACGAGGGGGCAAGAGATCCCATCAAAATCTTGCTCGAAGAAGCCCTCGAGCGACAACAGAACGCGATGATGGGCAGCTTTGCCCAGATCCTTCAGTGGCTACCCAGAAGCAACGCATCGGCTTCCAGCAGCTACTCTGGAAACGCCACACCCTTTAAGGTACAAGTTAATTTTGAAATCCCCATATTCGAGGGTCAGATAGACGCAGATGCCGTAGATAAATGGTTAAATCTGCTAGAGGGTTATTTTTCTGTTCATGAATTTTCGAGTCGGGAAAATATTGTTTTTGCTCTCCTCAAAGCAGCCCCCCACGTCAAGGACTGGTGGGAAACCTACTGCGAGCAGAAGGATGAAAGTACTGGCTCACTATTTTCAGCCGCACCCACCTGGGATTCGTTCCGGGATGCCATCAAGGAGAAGTACTACCCTGTCGGGAGCTATGAGGATGAATACATAAAGTGGACCACGCTGCGGCAGGGAAGGGACCAAGACGTGCCGGAGTTCACCAATCTTTTCCATACCCTTCGCACAAAGTTGGGTATCAAGGATTCGGAGCAACATTTGATACTCAAATACCGTGGCTGCCTGCACAAGTACATCCAGGAAGAAATACAATTCCTAAACATCCCCTCGCTCGGCGCAGCATACCGGTATGCCGTCAAGGTCGAGCAGAAGTTTAAACAAAAGAAGCGAGACTTTGGATCTGCAAATCCAAAGCAGGGGAAAGGTGCCCCTAAACCACAGAACAAAGGACAAAGCCAAGGCGGGACAGCCCAAGACAACCAGCCGAAGCTGCAAGCAAAGAACAGCGCCGCGAAGCCGAGAAAGGACACTGGAAAATGGTGCGAGTTCCATAAGAGCTCCACTCACAACACAAGTGAGTGTCGGGCCAAGCAGTCACTGGTGGCTGAGCTAAAGGTTTCAGAATCAGATGCATGTTCCGACTCTGAGTCAGAACCCGATAAGGGGTATGAAAAAGGGAAGCAGATCATTGATGCGGACCCCAGCACCACTGTTGCTACCGCAAAGATCCAGAAAAATGAACCCGAAGATCCAGAGGAGGAGGAGCGTCTCTTCCACTCCCAGATGTGGGTAAAGGGCTCCCCGATACAGTTCATTGTTGATAGCGGGAGTCAAAAGAACCTCTTTTCGGCAGAGGTCGTGAAGCGGTTGGGCTTACCGTTGGGCTTACCGACCACAGCACATCCACAACCATACACCATTGGGTGGCTTCACCAAGGACGAGATCTTCGCGTGAGCCAGCAGTGTCGCCTTCCATACAACATCAAGCCCTTCACGGATGAGGTATTGTGTGACATTGCTCCCCTTGAAGTTTGTGATGTATTACTAGGACAACCATACTTGTGGAAGCGACATGCTGTGTATGAATCAAGGCCCCGTGCTGTTATTATTACATTGGGAAATAAGTTGTTCAGGATACCAGAGGTAGCACCACCTGCCGCCCTCTCTTTGATTACTGCAAAACAATGCAGTAAGATCATTTCCAAAACCAGGAAATTTGTTTTCCTGATGATACGCCCTCAAGGAAAGAAGAAGACAGTGGCCGCGGCCTCCAAACGGGGCCCCTCTGCACGACAACTACAGAGGGACAAGATTGTGGAGGAGTACGAGGACATCTTCACCTCCCCGGCAGGGGTTCCTCTGCACTGTCAAGTCAATCACTCCATCGATCTGACCCCAGGTGCACCGCTACCCAATGGACCAATTTATCGGCGCTCCGTTCTGGAGAAAGATGAAATCAAGAGGCAGATTCAGGAGCTCCTGCAGAAAGGTCACATCCGTCCGAGTTCATCGCCCTGTGGGAGCCCGATCGTGTTGGTACAGAAGAAGGATGGGACGTGGAGACTCTGTATTGACTATCGGGCGCTGAACAAGATCATTGTCCGTAATAGGTACCCGATCCCGCGAATTGATGACCTCCTAGACCAACTAAAGGGGGCGAAATATTTCAGCAAGATCGACCTGAAGTTGGGATATCACCAGGTACCAATCGAACCCTCCGATGTGTGGAAGACTACCTTCAAATCCAAGGAGGGCCTCTTCGAATGGTTGGTCATGCCTTTCGGATTGACGAATGCTCTTGCAACCTTTATGAGGCTAATGGATGACATCTTGCGGCCATTCACCAACTCCTTTGTAGTAGTATACTTGGATGACATTATGATCTTCAGCCAGAGTTGGGAAGAGCACCTCCACCACATCCGACAGGTTCTCCAAACACTGCGGCAACACAAGCTATGTGCCAATTTGGAGAAATTCACTTTTGGCATGACCCAGGTTCAATATCTGGGATACATCATTGATGAACAGGGGGTGCATGTCGATCCAGCCAAGATCCAAGTCATTCGGGATTGGCCCTCTCCAACCACTCTAACAGAGCTCCGCAGCTTTCTAGGTCTTGCTAACTTCTACCGCAGGTTTGTGTTGGGGTTTTCTCATATTTCTTGGCCCTTGAGTCAAGTCACCAAGGGCGGGGCGAAAGCAAAATTCTTTTGGTCTGAATCTCAACAGAAGGCATTCAGGGAGTTGAAGGATCGCCTCTGCACGGCGCCAGTGCTCATGTTACCAGATTTACAACAACCATTTGAGGTCGAGACAGATGCCTCTGACTATGCTATTGGGGCAGTCCTTACTCAACCTGGACATCCAGTGGCATATCACAGTGAAACACTTTCAGACACAGTCCGGAAGTACCCCACTTATGATAAAGAGATGTATTCCATTGTACAGGTCTGCCGACAATGGAAGCATTACATTTTGGGGAAGGAAACGGTCATCCACACAGACCACCGACCTCTGCAGTTCATACAGACCCAAGGGAAATTGCAGAATGATCGCCATCAGAAGTGGTCTACATACCTGCAACAGTTTCACTTGAATATCAAGTATAAAAAGGGCAGCACCAATAATGTTGCAAATTGCCTCAGTCGACCACCGATCATGGCGCTAACCACCGTGCTCAACTCTTGCGGGCACGAGACTTCTGATTGGCCACTTCTCTACAAAAGCGACCCAGAATTCGGCCACACATACCAGACACTCTTGGAGGGTCGGCAGGTTGCAGATTTTCACCTCCAGGATGCCCTATTATGCCACCTCGGTCACCTTTGTGTTCCTTCAAGCGAGCGTGCCAAGATGATTTGGGAAGCACACTACAGTCGGGCTGCTGGGAATTTCGGGGTCGAGAAAACAGTGGCAGTACTGCAAAATTATTTCTATTGGCCGAATCTTCGACAGGATGTTGGGAAGTACATCCGATCATGTACTGCCTGTGCCATTGCCAAACCGGCCATTAAGAAGCACGGCCTCTATACCCGTTTCCTACCCCTAGTCGACCTTGGGAATCCATCTCCATGGATTACATGTCAGGCCTTCCTTCCACTAAGCATGGAAATGACTGTGTTTTTGTGGTCGTCGACAGGTTCTCGAAGATGGCCATTATGGTGGCCTACAAGAAGAATATCACAGCAGAAGCCACTGCTAAACTCTTCTTTGAACGAGTGTGGGTGCACTTTGGGATCCCACAGTCTATCATCTCAGATCGGGACAGTCGGTTTCTCAGCACATTTTGGTCCAGTCTCTGGTCAATGCTGGACACCAAACTCACGAAGTCCACAGCCTTCCATCCTCAAACTGATGGCCAGACAGAGGTTGTCAATAGGATGATTGTGCACATTCTGCGCATGTATAACTCAAAGCATCCACGCACATGGGACGAGAGCCTCCCCTATGTTCAGCACAGCTACAACCGAGCTCTTCACAGCTCCACTGGCCATAGCCCTTTTCAGGTGGGTTTGGGATTCCAGCCACTATGCCCCATTGATGTGGCCATGCCACTTGCAGCTACTCACATGAATTCAGCTCATGTCCAGTCCGAAACAGATAAGGCCACCAGCTTCATTGAGCGCATCCAACATATTCGCCAGCAGGTCCATGACATTCTTGAGAAATCAAATGCCAAGTACAAGCAGCGACATGATCAACATCGGGTGCCACACAAGTTTCAGGTGGGCGACAAAGTCTGGTTGCATTTGCAAAAGGAACGCCTTACTGGAGCCTATCAGAAATTGAGACCACTCCAATATGGTCCTTACACCATTACTAAGGCTATGGGAGACAATGCATTTGAGCTCAGCATTCCCCCATTCCTTGGCCTGCACCCAGTGTTCAATGTGGACCGCCTTCAGCCATACTTTCCACCATTGCTAGACACATCCGACATTGCAGAACAGCTCAAACCCACAGAATTAAATCCAGATTGCATGGAACAAGCTGCAACTGATCGGATCATGGACACACAGATCAAGAACACTCGCCAACAGAATATCCAACTGTATCGAGTTGTCAAAGCAGGCCAACTCCTTCAGTAGGGCAAGTGGCTCACCAGGGAACAAGTTCAGCAGAAGTTTCCTCATCTCATGGAGGAGCTCAACGCAATGGGGACCATTGCTTCCTAAGGGGGGAGGAATGATCCAGGTGGATATTGGTGGCCACCTGCCAAGTCCACCTGGACCCCCACCATTGTCTTTCTCAGCATTTTCAGTTTCCTTAATTGTAGCACAACTTACTATTTTTAGCAGTTTTTCGGGTCCTGAACTTCCGGAGCCGTTTTGAGGCCCTAAACGACGTTTTTTGGGGAATCCGGGGGCAACATGGGGGACCATGTTGCCCGTTCCAACAATGATAGTGCTCGGATAGATCTCTCTAATGAGCTATTGTACGCGTCAAACGGAGATCATATGCCAAAGTTACGACCCCGGGAAGTTGATGTACGGGGCCCACAGTTTGGCGTTTCATCTCCTAGGGTTAGGTTTTGGAATGTTAAAGGTTTTCCATTGTTTCTCAACAATAAATAGGCCTTCGAGCCTCATTGTAACACAGTTCAGAGGCATGTAGCCATCACATCTCTTCTCAGAGATAAGCTACCATCGCCCTAGCTAGTTTATTTCCATTTCTGGTTGTAAGCATATTTCAGTATTTTCCATTAATGAAATGAAGTATTATTTCCGTTGCATCTTTGTGTATATGGTTATCTCTGTAATTTGTTGCATTCCTGTTTAAATCCGGATCAGCAGCTTAGATGGATATTTTTTGCATTTATTTCAGGACAAGATAGGTTAATCACAGTTATTTCCCCAGATCTTCCTTCAGATCTGTTTTGTAGATATTTTTCCTATAAATACCACCCTAAGCAATGTATTAAGGGTTGGTTGGTTGGTTATTAGTTGAAAAACTCATTCTAGACTTGCGCTGTATATTTTGAGAAATTTTATGAACAAAGATAGCTGGAATGCATTGCCTATGAACTGTCTAGTGTGGATTTGATGGCTGAAGAGTAGATTACAGAATTCTAGTGCTTCTACATGGATCAATAAGTCTTTCTTACCTGTTTTCAGTTTCTATGTTTGTAATATCATCTATGTGTCATGATCTAAGTTGCAGGAAGAAAGAATAGTTCAGAGGTTACTTAGTTGTACTCTGTTCTCAATTTCTGTGATTTATCTATGTTTTCCTCTGAATTAGTCCTGAATATGAATACTTATTTGCTCATATTTGCACTAGTTCCTTCATATATGAATGTTGTTTAGGAATCCTTGATTGCTCCTATATAATGTTCACTCACCTTCCCTCTGTTAGCATAATGAGAGCTACTTAGTTGCCTTTCATTCCCTGACCACCATTTCACCCTTATTCCAGCTTGAAATTGTTCCTTGTTTAGCTATCTTGCTCCATAATCCTTCTTTTCCAAAGAAAACACACCCAGCAACCCATAATCCTTGACTCCATGCCCAATGGTTTGAACTTCTCACTTTTCATCCCAACTCTGTTTGAAAACACCACCCATCCCACCAAATTTAAAACAAACTCACGCACTCATATCTAGCCTAAAATCACCCCTAAACAAAGCTAAATCATAAAGAGAGAGCCCTCTCTGACTGCAGGTAGGCTAGGACCTGCAGTCCAAAGATTGGTTTGTGGTTACCTCGGTCGTATCCCTTAAGGAGCCAAGGGACAACCTGAGTGATAACAGGGCCAACAAACCCCTTTTCAAAAGATTTTCCCAAGTTAGAATTTTCTTTTTTTGAACCAACCACATAAACAGCTTTATTTTCATCCAATGCGAGTGCTGCCAAAGGTCCTTCCATACCTTATTAGGGTTTTGATAATCAAACCCTAGGGCCATTCATTTAGCTTCTTTGAGGTTGAATTTACCTTCTATGTTTCTTCCCCATCTCGGTTGGTCAGACGAGGATGATACCAAAATCTTCCTCTGTCTGAAGTCCATAACAAGAGAGCCTGCCTGGGCCTTCAAAGGGATCTCTTCATTATAGCCCAGATCCTTCCATATTCTCCATTTACCATTGTTCCTTGCCTGATCCCAGAAGTCACTTAGCATACATAAACTTTTGTTATCAGTGTCATTCTTGAGAGTGGTTAGTTCTTCCCTAAATCTTGGTTCCTGCTGCCAGTTATCCTCCCAAAATCTTGCGAGGTTCCCAATTCGGATCTCCCAGAAGCTATGTTGTTGGACAATGGCTCTATTTTCCCAAGAAATATTCCAAATATGGGAGCCCTTGATAAGCCCAAACATTCGGATATGATCCCTCTCCTGCCAATTGTTTGCATATTTTTGTTTCCAAAGCTTGGCCCAAGGGGTTGTCGATTCCTTAAGCCACGTCCAACAAAGTTTTGCACCTGAAACTCTATTGAGGGTTTCAGGGTCATGAAGCCCCAAACCACCATGGGCCTTAGGTTTGCAGAGCTTGTCCCAAGCTACCAAAACCCACTTATTTTTCTCTACCCCTTTACCCCAAAGAAAATATCTTTCAATATTCCTGATCTGTTGCATAACTCCTTTAGGAGCAAGAAGAGTTGACAACATGAAAATGGGTATGGCATGCAGGACATCCTTTGTAAGCACAAGACTCCCTACCAAATTCAAAGACCTGCATGTCCATTTCCTGATCTTGTCCTGAAGTTTGTTAATTACAGGCTCCCACACTCCCTTGCTGAGAGGTTTGTCCGTAAGAGGCATTCCAAGGTACTTAGAAGGTAATTGATCCCTTTGAAACCCAAGAATTCTGGTGAGGTTCCTCTGAATAGCAATGTCAGTGTTAAAAAAGAAAACCTTTGATTTATCAACGCTTACCTATATACTAGCGGCCATATCAAAGTCGTTCAAGATTTGTTTGAAAGCTTTGGCTTCCTTGACCATGGGAATACCCTATAGCGTAATGTCATCCACAAATTGTTGATGAGTCGAAGCAGCACCATCTATGATAAGTTTTAGTCCCTGGATTCTTCCTTCAGCATTTTCCATTTTGATCGCTCTTCCTAGCCCTTCCATCATGAGCACAAAGAGGAAGGGGGAGAGCGAATCTCCTTGTCTAAGACCCCTAGAAGGCATAAAGGTTCTAGAGGGCGTGCCATTAAGTAGGTTTGAAAAACTAGTCGTGGATACAAGGGCCATCACCCATCTAATCCAGCTGTGGTCGAAACCATAAGCTCTTAGCATTGCCCTGATGTAAGACCAGCTTAGATTATCACAAGCTTTCACTAGGTCAAGTTGTATGATCATACCAGCTTGCTTATTGCTCTTAAGAGAGTGTACAACCTCGTGAGCTTGTATGATGTTATTGATAATATGTCTGCCTTCCACATAACCAGTTTGCTCCTTTGAGACAATAGCTGGAAGAAGGGGCTTGAGTCTGTTAGCAATCACTTTGGAAATAATTTTGTACAGCACATTACATAAAGCTATCGGTCTGAATCTGTCTGGTGTCATAGATTTTTCCTGCTTTGGAATCAAAGCTATGAAAGAGGCATTAAGAGCCTTCAAAATTGTTTTGGATCTTCTTGAGTCTTCCACAACATCAAGGATGTCTTGTTTGACTGTTTTCTAGCATGCTTTGAAGAAGTCCACATTGAACCCATCTGGGCCAAGACCTTTCCCATTTTGCATCTCATTGATAACTTCACTGACCTCATCTTCAGACACTGGCCTATTAAGATTGTGATTGTCTTCCCTGGTTAAAAGCTTGGGAATGTGCTTTGTGAAATTGTTGATGAACCATGATCTGTCTAAGAGAGGCTCCTCTGTTATGCTAAGGAAGTGTTGAACTAGGACTGATTCCATTTCTTTGTGGGAGACAAGCTCTTTCCCTTGAAAATCTCTAGAGTTTTGAAATTTTGTTATGTGACCTATGATCCAAAGTAGATTTATGAAAAAACTTCGCATTTCTTTCCCCTTCTCTAATCCACTGCACCCTCTATTTCTATTTCCAAAAAATCTCCTCTTGCATGCACCTAACTTCCCATTCCTTCTGAAGAGAATCAGCTTGGGTTTTCCTTTCCTCGGTAGAACCATCTGTGATGATGATCTGATTAATCCCCTGGATTTTCTGTTCAACTTATCTTTTGGCTTTAAAAATATTACCAAACTCTTTTTTGTTCCAATCTTTAAGTCTGGATTTGATGTGTTTAAGTCTTTGTTGCAGCATGAACATTTTAGTGCCTTGAACGGGAAAATATTCCAACCACCATTTGTCAATATTGCTGGTGAAGTTAGGGTGAGAGAGCGAGACATTTTCAAACCTAAAAGGCATGTTCCTCGGAGTACCCATAAAAGTGGCTTCAAGCTAGACAGGCCAGTGGTTCGAGCCTCCAAAGGGAAGGATTAAAGCTGACATGTCAAGGCCTGTGAGAAGGAGGTCCTCTGAGATTATGAATCTATCTAGTTTAGAGACAACTTGAGAAGCCCCTCCTCTCTTATTGTTCCAGGTGAAAGTGCCATTTATTGTTTCAGTATCCACTAGTCCCATGTTATTTATGAAGTTTTGGAAGGAAATGGAGTCTCTGCCTAGTATTCTAGTGCCACCTTTTTCTCTGTAAGAGATTTGATCATATTGAAATACCCTGCCAGAATCCAGGGCATATCAGGATATCTCTCTCTTAGCTCCTCAAGGGAGGTGAGAAGCTTGAGTTTGTCTTCTAGTTTTTGAGGACCATAGATGTTTGTAATCATGTAGATCTCCTTATCACCCAAAGGTTGAATCACTAGCGATAGATAGTTCCTGGACGCTTCAACATCCAGGATTCCAAGTTTCTGGGGACCCTAAAGTGTAAGAATCCCCCCCGCTTAGTTATCTGCCTTAACCTCTAGATATTCATACTTGATTAACCATTTGCTATGTATTTCTCTAATCTTGTCCATCGAACACTTTGTTTCCTGAATAAAAACCATGTCTAGTTTTTCTTCTTTTATTCTACTGCTAAGATTTCTTTGTTTCATTTTAATTCCTCGACCCCTAATGTTCCAGGTTGTAATCTTCATTAAGAAAGGTTTGTAAAGGAGTAACTAGTGAGATCTCTCATCTTACTTGAGTTACTCATGAGTTTCCCACATTCGGTCAGCAACTCATTCTGTCTTTTTCTTCCTCTTTTCCTACCTGGGTTCTTGGAAGAGTGCCCCAACGTTTCCTCCATTGTTTTCATCCCTCTCTTCTCCTAGTTGTCATGGTTTCTTTTGACTCCAGAACCCTTCGATTGGGATCTCCAGAGGAAGAGTTGTTGAACCTTGTCAAACTCCTCTTTTGGCAGGGAGTCAACCCCTTTGGTAATTCCTTGCTCCAAAAACTTTTCTAGATCTAAATTCTCCCTCTCTAGAATCTCCTGCAGTTCATGGTCCTTCGTTCCCGCCTCACTTGGGGTCATCTCATGGTCCCTACTGAGCTCCATAATGATTGGTAGATCATCCTTTTGCTGGTTTTTCTCTGGTATATCCTCCATGCTATCATCCCTTTCCTTCTCAGTGGGATTAGTCTCCGATTCCTGGTTTGCCCCATTGTTTCCAACTTCTTCTTCTAAGATATTGAAACTATTATGGCTCAGTTGCTCGTCCTCATTGATTTTCTTTTGGTACCGCTTTCCTCCTTTCCCTTTACCCCCCACCTTAGTGAAACCCTCGGGATCTTTGCCTGTGGTGGTTTTCGTGTTGCTCTCCAGTTTGTTTGATGGGAAGTCTCTGTATAGGTGCCCGTGTTCATGGCACTTACGGCACCTAAATGGGACATGTTCATAGTCCACCACCTGCACCCATTCTTCATCATACACTTCTAAAATGATCTCGTCCGGAAGTGCCCCAGATAAGTCCATTTCCACACAAATCCAGGCGAAGGAAGTGTATTTGCCTCTTAGAGTCGCATCTGATATCTTTATAAAATGCCCTAGCTTGTTGTCGATAGCCTTTAGAGACTCCGGCAGCCAATAATCTAAAGGAAGGGAGTAAATTCTTATCCATACCGGTACCAAAGTGAATGTTTCTCGTTCTTGAATAAAATTCATCACCCATGGTCGCATGTAAAGGCCTGCAGCAGCATAAAAATAGGGTCCTCCCTCGAACACTCTGTCTTTATCCTCTAAGCTTGTGAACACCACCGTAAAGAAGCCCTTGGACCCAAGGTGAAGGTTTATTTCTCCCTTTGGTTTCCAGTGGTTCCTTATCCATGCGTGCAAAGCCTTCTCCGTCGGCCAAATCCCAATAAATTTGCATATAACCGCGTGTTCCGCCATGTGATCTCTGTGCACCTGTAGTGCTCGGTCACTTAAAACGACCCGAGGAAAAATGGTCGACTTGGGTTTGCAAACCCTTGTCACACTCATAGGTGCAGGTTTCTGACTGCTACCCTCTGTCCTCTTCTCCCTGCTATCTTCCTCATGATTCTCTTCCTAACCATGAGGTTTGATAGTTCCTATGTTAATATCCTCAATTGTCACCTCTATTGGTTTCTTGAAGTGATGCAAACCAGCTCCCTTGCTTCTGTTTGCAGCTACTTGACTGTAGGAGGGAGCAGAACTCCCTCCTCCGCATCCTGCCATGGTTACCAGCGACCAAACCCTAACTCAAACACTAGTTCAGATTGCAGAGCCACCACTCAGTCTTTCCAGCAAGATCTCTAACCGAAAGTGTGGAGCACTTCCGATACATTCAGGGCCACATATCAATTTCCATAGAGAAATTATTTAATTCCACGGCTCTCGAGTAAATACATGCAATAAAATTAAAGCTAATAGCCAAACTAAAGGTAGGACTTTGATTTTCTACCCAACCTTAGACTCACTAAAACCATAATCACTTGCAGTAGTCACCCCCAAGCCAAATCCATGATCTAAGGGGAATTTATTTTTAGCAGAATTAGCAGGAAGCCTTATTCAATGCACAAAGGATAGGAAATACATATGATATTGGGTGGTTTATCATATAGTCAAGCATAATAGATTTCACAACATTGGGTGGTTTCTCAACTGTGTCAAGCACTCTAAAAGTGGTTTATTAGCCCACGGTAAGCACCCTGAGTGGTTTATCATCTCTCTCTCAACAAGCATCCATCTGCATGTGGTTTATTAGCCCTAGCTAGCACCCTGAGTAGTTTCTCAACCAGTCCTTAGCAAGTAATTATTCCCATATCCTCTTAATCTTATTTCACTCATGGTCACAATTTCTTCTTTAAGGTAATCCCATTTGCTTAGCACATAGATCTTTCTAGATTTCCTCATGAGCTTCACCAAGAGAAGGTCTTGTTGTTCCTGTTTCCCGTAGGCAATCCTTGGCTGCAAAAACCATGCCAAGAAACCAACTCAACCAACATTTAGGTTCAATCTGGCCCTTGAACCAGAGGGGGATCCCTCAGTTGTTACGAGACTTTGTTTAACGTTGTTCACATGTCACTAAACAGCAGCCTTTGAAGCACAATGGACAGATTTATGGTTTTAATTGGGGATGGTTGGTGATCAATGGTAATCCCTAATCATGATTAAAGGCCTCTCTCACAAGGTCCCTTCTGAAAGTGTCAGTTTCCAGCCCGACCGAATGACTTAGCTTTTTCAAGAATTATGGTAGAAGAATGTAAGGGAATTCCTAATAATTGAGCAGTCAGATTGACTACTTAACAACTAGGGAAATTTAGATGTGTGTAGAATATTTCTATAGCCCAAAAAAAAACATACTCAATGGTAATAGAAGGCCAAAGTGAAACTAATTCCAAGAGGAGCTATTTCAGATAGATAGTCTAATAAGTTAATCTCTTTTAATGGCTATCAAAAAACATAAAGCAAAAACCAGTCAAAGAGGAGTTATCTTGGACAAATAGTCCAACAAGCTGATCTTTTTCTAAAGGTTATGATTTTGCAGGGAATTTCAAAGAGATTAAGACTTAATATACCTTACCCAGACCTTCCTACGATTGCTTTGAACATATGTAGAAACAAGTTATGAAAACACTAGAAAGACATACAAGAAACACAAAATTTTCCATCACTGGAGCCAGAAGGCTTTCATTAGAATTCTATAAGAGAATTTATTACATAGTTTAGGAGCCTTGGCATCAAAATCCAACCCATGTTTATTACAAATGATGAAATATATAGAACAATATCTACCTAAGGAGTTACAATTATTTTAGGAATAAATCCTAAATAATGAATCTCAAAATAGTTGCAATAAATCTGAAGCTAACATATTTCTGATCTTATGCCTCAAATTTGTCTTTAAATCTACTTTTAAATCAAAAAAAAAAATATGTTGATCCTTTGACTCGGAAGTTGCAATAATTTGCCTACTGATTTATCTCCTAGAAATATTAGACCTATGGTGCTAGGTGTTGTTTGACTAATGATTCATCCCTTTGAATATGGGATCTAACAACTGCTTGTTGATATTCCTCCTTGAAATCTGGATTTATTCCACGACATCTCCTGAAATTCTATTAACTTTTAAACAAACATAATGAACTCTACTACCTGTGTTTTCCAGGTACTTTGAAAGGTTTGGCTATTTCCTAATAAATGCAAAACTTCTAACCTATCCTCGATATTTCACAATAGGAACATTCAAGACCGAGGTTCTATGAGAAGCTTGGACATGACATGGGCTTAAGACAGTAGTAGTTGTTTGACTTAAATCTTCATTCATAGACACATTTTGCATTTCCCAACCTTCCCTACTACTCTGGCTTAAACTCTGATCCGGATGTGCTAAAATTTATTTCAGAACCACTTAGAGTGGAGAACCAACTATATCAACTATGCCACCCATCATTTCAATTCTTGAAATGTTCATTCCACCTTCAAAAAATTGAATTCCATGCTCATGGCCTAGTGCTGTCAATCTCAATCGTGCCTAGATATCTATGGATAGCATCCTCCATACACTAGATGACGTTACATGAATGCTTGGTTATGTTTATTTTGATTGCCAAAATAGGGGATGGCACTATATATTTTAGAATATAATCTCATCCAACAATCCCTGAACTAGTGCACTCCCTTTTTTGTTGCTAACATGTTACAGGAGAGATTTAAAATATCAAATCTCAACGCCTCTTAGAAAGGAACACCTCCACTTCTTGTCTAATTAGAAATTTTGTTGCATTCTTTCCATCACGAAATCTGGATATATACCCTTGAGAGAATCGATGAAATTTCCCAAATCACTCAAAATTTGGTAGTAATTCATGCGCGAAACCCAATTGGGATCATTCTACAAAAACCCACGTTTCGGATTTTTTATATTTGACTTAAATTGCCC
Source organism: Pinus tabuliformis (assembly GCA_031772625.1). Classification (NCBI taxonomy): domain Eukaryota; kingdom Viridiplantae; phylum Streptophyta; class Pinopsida; order Pinales; family Pinaceae; genus Pinus; species Pinus tabuliformis. The sequence continues at coordinate 1,342,580,505 of CM062819.1, read as the reverse complement.
AGAAATGGAACCCGAAATTCAGTGTCTAGAGAGCACTGCGAAATTTTAATGAGACATGGTAAAATTTCCTTTTTGTTCATAAATAAGACTCTTTAATCATCGAATCCATTTTTCTTTGCCTTGCATTGATGGCTTGATACTATATTCCTTTCATCATGATGGAAATAGGATCCTGCATTGGAAATTTGTCGATTTTGATGAATTATACGATTTTGGGTCAAAACCGTATCTTAGAGCCTTTTGTTCTGAGTTTGAAACTATTTCATGTAGTGGAACCTCAAGTGGTGATGGATGCTTGTTATTATAAGCCAACCGAGTTCTGGCATAGTCCAAAGAATAAACCACAAGGAGAGAAGATGCATTAGCTGCACCATCAAAGTCCAGGTTTCCAGCAAACAAAATGGTTGATCTTCAAATGTCAGCCTCCCTTCCTGAACACATTTGAGAAAACAGACCATATGCCAACGCAGTGACTGAAACCATAAGTGGATTTCGGGGGGGTGCTTGCTAGTAAGTAGTTTTCAGGGGGGGTGCGAACTACTTCAATTTATACCACGTGGCCAAAATTTGTTTTGAAAAACAACTAATTTCAGACCCCCCCCCCCCCCAGCTGTTAAAGTTCGAATGACCCTGGGGGATCTGAAATAGAATGGATACCATTGATTTGTTTTTTACAATCTCTGCCATTTAAAACTGCCCAGACGTTACCCTATTCACTGACTTTGACTTGCCCAAGATATTTTAACTTTGATACGCTAATTTAAATCTGCCTCCACTAATTGCGTTTTTGAGATCTCTTCATAATGCTCAAATGCTTCTTTATCTTTGGGAAGTAAATGTGCATATATGTTATCAAGGTCAATGACTCTGAGATTTGGGATTCTTATGAATGCTTGGTTTGACTTAGGCTCAAATTTAAAAAAAATATATATAATATAATTTTAATTTAAACTAAATATTTCCATAAAAATATATAATTATATTTTTGTAAAAATAATATATTTTAAATTAAAATTTATATATATATAAAATAAATAAGCCATTCAAAAGCATAATAATTATATCTCTCAGCATTTAGCCCAGAAGGAAAGTGGCAATTTCTCACTGTTTTTTTTTTTATATTTCAATGTGCCAAAATATGTTACAACAGGTCCAACCCCCACCGTGCTATACATTTTCCTTTTTATTATTTTATCAAGGTGCCTCTTCATGTTCCTCTTGGACTCTTCCTCTTCCTTTTCTTATTATTTGCACCATTAAATTAATTAATGATGTTAGTTAACCCCACTTAAGTTTATCTTTCCTCTTCCCTCTTAGACAATAGATATGTGGTCCTACTCTTTAAGCCATTACATAAAAATACACTATTTTATTATATCAAGTATGATTACATTACAAAAATTAGGGGGAAAGCATACCAGGGGTGTCACACCGATCCAATGGGTTGAAATTTTATCATCAACGATATGGGGGTGACTACCTTGTTTGAGATGACCACCTCTTTGGGTTTCCAAAATAGTGTTATTCATCCTCCCTAACCACTTGCATCAATCACTATTGGCTGACAACCTAACTGGCATTTAGAGGCTATCATACTTATTTTTTCACTCGAGAACTTGGTTTCCTCAATCATCATTATCACTAGTTGTTCTTTGGTACAATGGTTCTTAGGAATTCATTGCTTTCACTTGCAATTAATTCCTCTTATATTATGTGAGAATATTTTCACTATAGGTTACATGGATTGGAGGAGAATGCCTCCATCATGATTATAATATGCCTCAAATTAAATAGGACTTCCCCCAACTCTTGGAGGAGTAGCTTATTACTTCTTCTACCCCTCCTTTGTTCTTCTTTTGAATATTTTGGAGGATATTTGAAGGAGTGAGTATGAATACCTAAATGAGTGTTAGAAAATTTTATACCTAATGTTTCTGCTTTTGGTTGTGATTTGGATTTGAGGAGAGCCTTTCGTAGAACCTGTACATATTGTTCAGTGATCATGTGAAGATCCTTTCCTGTCTAAGCTGCTAACATTATGGGGAGGTCCAAAGCATCAAAACCCATGCCTTTCCCTACTTCATATTCCTAGTTAGTGATGGGTTTGGTCTTGACCACCTTTGTGATGACTAGATCCATGGATTTCCTCTTTTGGTTTTGAGTTTCCTCCAAGTTAGGGATTGGTTGAGGGGTTTGTTGGGATTCCTTATTTTCTAGAGGTTGATAACAATGAGATGGATTCTTGGATAATGAATTGTATGGTTGATCTAGATATTTCGTGGGCTTAATGGATTCGAAGCTACTGTAGGTTGAAAACTTGGGTTGTAACAATAGGTGGGGGTATTCTCAAAGCCCTCGTGATTTTTATATGGTGGGGGAGTGGAGGGTTAGAATATCACATTAAGGGGGCATCTCTAAAAATATTACCATATTCGTGAAATTTCCTATGATTTCTCATTGTCCAAAGATGGCTTCTAGACTATATCATGTTAAGAGATGTCCATGGATACTGGTATAGGTTCAGATATGTTCATGTACCCATAGATCTACGCATAGGAGGTATATCTACCTTATTTTATGTCTTAAGATACTTTAATGAAATGGCCTAGGGAATTACCTATTCCTTCCAAGGTTTCTTCCTCCCAAAATTCCCTTAACAAAACGAAGAGAATGATCTACATAGGAGTTACTAACAAATCCTCTTTTTCTAAATTAAATCTTTCCATCCATAAGCATAAGTAAAGACCTACAAAGTTTTGGAGTGCAACACATTTTTGAAGACACTATTTTTCTTCCCAAATTTGCAAATATGATTGTGAAGAAACCCTTTGATCCTAATTCCAAGTTGATTTTCTCCTTTGGTTTTCATCTATTCTAGATCCACGATATCATGCCTCTTCTAGAGGGCCATATCCCCGTGAAATTCACGATAAGGGAATTTTCATGCATGTACTAAATATATTCATTGGTTTGGATGGATTTGACCTCGTATCTAGGACTAACAACTGCTTTTGGCAAACAATGACCAAAATTTCTTCTCTTTGTGGGAATGTTGGATATCTAGTTCATGTCATGAGGATGATCATTGATTCCATCCTTTGTTCCTTTAGGCTAATCCTATTACAAAGGTGAGTGTTTAACAAATTTGGGGTTCACATGTTGAGATTGAAGGGAGGCCCAGCTTCTATCTCCCATTACAATTTTACTATAGGATGGAGTCACACCCCCTCCTACAATCACATGTTGCTCTCCAGTTTGTTTGATGGGAAGTCTCTGTATAGGTGCCCGTGTTCATGGCACTTATGGCACCTAAATGGGACATGTTCATAGTCCACCGCCTACACCCATTCTTCGTCATACACTTCTAAAATGATCTCGTTCGGAAGTGCCCAAGATAAGTCCATTTCCACACAAATCCAGGCGAAGAAAGTGTATTTGCCTCTTAGAGTCGCATATGATATCTTTATAAAATGCCCTTGCTTGTTGCTGATAGCCTTTAGAGACTCTGGCAGCCAATAATATAAAGGAAGGGAGTAAAGTCTTATCCATACCAGTACCAAAGTGAACGTTTCTCATTCTGGGACAAAATTCATCACCCATGGTCGCATGTAAAGGCCTGCAGCAGCGTAAAAATAGGGTCCTCCCTCGAACACTCTGTCTTTATGCTCTAAGCTTGTGAACACCACCGTAAAGAAGCCCTTAGACCCAAGGTGAAGGTTTATTTCTCCCTTTGGTTTCCAGTGGTTCCTTATCCATGCGTGCAAAGCCTTCTCCATCGGCCAAATCCCCATAAATTTGCATATAACCGCATGTTCCGCCATGTGATCTCTGTGCACCTGTAATGCTGGGTCACTTAAAATGACCCGAGGAAAAACGGTTGACTTTGGTTTGCAGACCCCTGTCGCACTTGTAGGTGCAGCTTTCTGACTGCTACCCTTTGTCCTCTTCTCCCTGCTATCTTTCTCATGATTCTCTTCCTAACCGTGAGATCTGATATTTCCTATGTTAATATCCTCAGTTGTCACCTCCGTTGGTTTCTTGAAGCGATGCAGACCAGCTCCCTTGCTTCTGTTCGCGGCTACTTGACTGTAGGAGGGAGCAGAACTCCCTCCTCCGCGTCCCGCCATGGTTACCAGCGACCAAACCCTAACTCAAACCCAAGTTCAGATTGCAGAGCCACCACTCAATCTTTCCAGCAAGATCTCTAACCGAAATTGTGGAGCACTTCCGATACATTCAGGGCCACATATCAATTTCCATAGAGAAATTATTTAATTCCACAGCTCTCGAGTAAATACATGCAATAAAATTAAAGCCAATAGCCAAACTAAAGGTAGGACTTTGATTTTCCACCCAATCTTAGACTCACTAAAACCATAATCACTTGCAGTAGTCCCCCCCAAGCCAAATCCATGATCTAAGGGGAATTTATTTTTAGCAGAATTAGCAGGAAGCCTTATTCAATGCACAAAGGATAGGAAATACATATGATATTGGGTGGTTTATCATATAGTCAAGCATAATAGATTTCACAACATTGGGTGGTTTATCAACCGTGTCAAGCACTCTAAAAGTGGTTTATTAGCCCACGACAAGCAACCTTAGTGGTTTATCATATCTCTCTCAACAAGCATCCATCTACATGTGGTTTATCAGCCCTAGCTAGCACCCTAAGTGGTTTCTCAACCAGTCCTTAGCAAGTACTTATTCCCATTTCCTCTTAATCCTCTTTCACTCATGGTCACAATTTCCTCTTTAAGGGAATCCCATTTGCTTAGCTCATAGATCTTTCCAGATTTCCTCATGAGCTTCACCAAGAGAAGGTCTTGTTGTTCTTGTTTCCCGTAGGTAGTCCTTGGCTGCAAAAACCATGCCAAGAAACCAACTCAACCAACATTTAGGTTCAAGCTGGCCCTTGAACCAGAGGGGGATCCCTCAGTTGTAACGAGGCTTTGTTTAACGTTGTTCACATGTCACTAAATAGCAGCCTTTGAAGCACAATGGACAGATTTATGGCCTTAATTGGGGATGGTTGGTGATCAATGGTAATCCCTAATCATGATTAAAGGCCTGTCTCACAGGGTCCCTTCTGAAAGTGTCAGCTTCCAGCCCGACCAAATGACTTAGCTTTTTCAAGAATTATGGTAGAAGAATGTAAGGGGATTCCTCATAATTGAGCAGTCAGATTGACTACTTAACAACTAGGGAAATTTAGATGTGTGTAGAATATTTCTATAGCCCAACAAAAACATATTCAAAGGTAACAGAAGGCCAAAGTGAAACTAATTCCAAGAGGAGCTATTTCAGATAGATAGTCTAATAAGCTAATCTCTTTTAATGGCTATCAAAAAATATAAAGCAAAAACCAGTCAAAGAGGAGTTATATTGGACAAACAGTCCAATAAGATGATCTCTTTCTAAAGGTTATGATTTTGCAGGGAACTTCAAAGAGACTAAGACTTAATCTACCTTACCCAGACCTTCCTACAATTGCTTTGAACATATGTAGAAACAAGTTATGAAAACACTAGAAAGACATACGAGAAACACAAAATTTTTCCATCACTGGAGCCGGAAGGCTTTCATTAGAATTCTACAAGAGAATTTATTACATAGTTTAGGAGCCTTGGCATAAAAATCCAACCCATGTTTATTACAAATGATGAAATATATAGAACAATATCTACCTAAGGAGTTACAATGATTTTAGGAATAAATCCTAAATAATGAATCTCAAAATAGATACAATAAATTTGAAGCTAACATATTTCTGATCTTATGCCTCAAATTTGTCTTTAAATCTGCTTTTAAATCAAAAAAAAAAATTATTATGCTGATCCTCTGACTCGGAAGTTGCAATAATCTGCCTACTAATTTATCTCCTAGAAATATTAGACCTATGGTGCTAGGTGTCGTTTGACTAATGATTCATCCCTTTGAATATGGGATTTAACAACTACTTGTTGATATTCCTCCTTGAAATCTGGATTTATTCCACGCCGTCTCCTGAAATTCTATTAACTTTTCAACAAACATAGTGAACTCTACTACCTGTGTTTTCTAGGTGCTTTGAAAGGTTTGTCTATTTCCTAATAAATCCAAAAATTCTAACCTATCCTCGATCTTTCACAATAGGAACGTTCAAGACCGAGGTTCTATGAGAATCTTGGACATGACATGGGCTTAAGACAGTAGTAGTTGTTTGACTTAAATCTTGATTCAAAGACACATTTTGCATTTCCCAACCTTGCCTACTACTCTGGCTTAAACTCTGATCCAGATCACTTGATGTGCTAAAATTTATTTCAAAACCACTTAGAGTAGAACCAACTATATCAATTATGCCACCCATCATTTCAATTCTTGAAATGTTCATTCCACCTTCCAAAAATTGAATTCCATGCTCATAGCCTAGTGCTGTCAATCTCAATCGTGCCTAGATATCTATGGATAGCATCCTCCATACACTAGATGATGTTACAAGAATGCTTGGTTATGTTTATTTTGATTGCGAAAATAGGGGATGGCACTATATATTTCAAAATATAATCTCATCCAACAATCCCTGAACTAGTGCACTCCCTTTTTTGCTGCTAACATGTTACAGGAGAGATTTAAAATATCAAAAATCAATGCCTCTTAGAAAGGAACACCTCCACTTCTTGTCTAATTAGAACTTTTGTTGCATTCTTGCCATCACGAAATTTGGATATATACCCTTGAGAGAACCGATGAAATTTCCCAAATCACTCAAAATTTGGTAGTAATTCACGCGCGAAACCCAATTGGGATCATTCTACAAAAACCCACATTCCGTATTTTTTATATTTGACTTAAATTGCCCAGAAATGGAACCCGAAATTCACTGTCTAGAGAGCACTGTGAAATTTTAATGAGACACGGTAAAAATTCCTTTTTGTTCATAAATAAGACTCTTTAATCATCGAATCCATTTTTCTTTGCCTTGAGTTGATGGCTTGATACTATATTCCTTTCATCATGATGGAAATAGGATCCTGCATTGGGCACTTTGTCGGTTTTGATGAATTATACAATTTTGGGTCAGAACCATATCTTAGAGCCTTTTGTTCTGAGTTTGAAACTATTTCATGTAGTGGAACCTCAAGTGGTGATGGAATCTTGTTATTATAAGCCAGCGGAGTTCTGGCATAGTCCAAAGAATAAACCACAAGGAGAGAAGATGCATTAGTTGCACCATTAGAGTCCAGGTTTCCAACAAATGAAATGGTTGATCTTCAAAACTCAGCCTCCCTCCCTGAACATGTTTGAGAAAATAGACCATATGCCAACGTAGTGATTGAAACCATATGTGGATTTCGAGGGGGGTTCTTGCTAGTAAGTGGTTTTCAGGGGGGGTGCAAACTGCTTCAATTTCTACCACGTGGAAAATATTTGTTTTGAAAAACAACTAATTTCCGACCCCAGCTGTTAAAGTTCAAATGACCCTGGGGGATCTGAAATAGAATGGATACCATTGATTTGTTTTTTACAATCTCCGCCATTTAAAATTGCCCAGACATTACCCTATTCACTGACTTTGACTTGCCCAAGATATTTGAACTTTGATACACTAATTTAAATCTACCTCCTCCAATTGCGTTTTTGAGATCTCTTCATAATGATCAAATGCTTCTTTATCTTTGGCAAGTAAATGTGCATATATGTTATCAAGGTCAATGACTCTGAGATTTGGGCTTCTTATGAATGCTTGGTTTGACTTAGGCTCAAATTTTAAAAAAAATATATAATATAATTTTAATTTAAACTAAATATTTCCATAAAAATATATAATTATATTTTTATAAAAATAATATATTTTAAATTAAAATTAATATATATTAAAAATAAATAAACCATTCAAAAGCATAATACTTATATCTCTCAGCATTTAGCCCAGAAGGAAAGTGGCAATTTCTCACTGAATTTTTTTTAAATTTTCAGTGTGCCAAAATATGTTACAACAGGTCCAACCCCCACCGTGCTATACATTTGCCTTTTTATTATTTTATCAGGGTGCCTCTTCATGTTCCTCTTGGACTCTTCCTCTTCCTTTTCTTATTATTTGCACCATTAAATTAATTAATGATGTTAGTTAACCCCATTTAGGTTTATCTTTACTCTTCCCTCTTAGACGATAGATATGTGGTCCCACTCTTTAAGCCATTACATAAAAATACACTATTTTATTATATCAAGTATGATTACATTACAAAAATTAGGGGGAAAGCATACCAGGGGTGTCACCCCAATCTAATGGGGTTAAATTTTATTACCAACGATATGGGGGTGACTACCTTGTTTGAGATGACCACCTCTTTGGGTTTCCAAAATAGTGTTATTCATCCTCCCTAGCCACTTGCATCAATCACTATTGGCTAACAACCTAACTGGCATTTAGAGGCTATCATGCTTATTTTTTCACTCGAGCACTTGGTTTCCTCAATCATCATTATCACTAGTTGTTTTTTGGTACAATGGTTCTTAGGAATTCATTGCTTTCACTTGCAATTAATTCCTCTTGTATTATGTGAGAATATTTTCATTATAGGTTACATGGATTGGAGGAGAATGCCTCCATCACGATTATGATATGCCTCAAATTAAATAGGACTTCCCCCAATTCTTGGAGGAGTAGCTTATTGCTTCTTCTACCCCTCCTTTGTTCTTCTTTTGAATATTTTGGAGGATATTTGAAGGAGTGAGTATGAATACCTAAATGAGTGTTAGAAAAATTTATACCTAATGTTTCTGCTTGTGGTTGTGATTTCGATTTGAGGAGAGACTTTCGTAGAACCTATGCATATTGTTCATTGATCATGTGAAGATCCTTTCCTGTCTAAGCTGCTAACATTATGGGGAGGTCCAAAGCATAAAAACCCATGTCTTTCCCTACTTCATATTCCTAGTTAGTGATGGGTTTGGTCATGACCACCTTTGTGATGACTAGATCCATGGATTTCCTCTTTTGGTTTTGAGTTTCCTCCAAGTTAGGGATTGGTTGAGGGGTTTGTTGGGATTCCTTATGTTCTAGAGGTTGATAACAATGAGAAGGATTCTTGGATAATGAATTGTATGGTTGATCTAGATATTTCGTGGGCTTAATGGATTCGAAGCTATTATAGGTTGAAAGCTTGGGTTGTAACAATGGGTGGGGGTATTCTCAAAGCCCTCGTGATTTTTATATGGTGGGGGAGCGGAGGGTTGGAATATCACATTAAGGGGGAATCTCTAAAAATATTACCATATTCCTGAAATTTCCTATGATTTCTCATTGTCCAAAGATGGCTTCTAGACTATATCATGTTAAGAGATGTCCATGGATACTGGTATAGGTTCAGATATGTTCATGTACCCATAGATCTGTGCATAGGAGGTATATCTACCTTATTTTATGTCTTAAGATACTTTAATGAAATGGCCTAGGGAATTACCTATTCCTTCCAAGGTTTCTTCCTCCCAAAATTCCCTTAACAAAACGAAGAGAATGATCTACATAGGAGTTACTAACAAATCCTCTTTTTCTAAATTGAATCTCTCCATCCATAAGCATAAGTAAAGGCCTACAAAGTTGAAGAAATGCAACACATTTTTGAAGACATTAGTTTTCTTTCCCAGATTTGCAAATATGATTGTGAAGAAACCCTTTGATCCTAATTCCAAGTTGATTTTCTCCTTTGGCTTTCATCTATTCTAGATCCACAATATCATGCCTCTTCTAGAGGGCCATGTCCCCGTGAAATTCATGATAAGTGCATTTTCATGCATGTACTAAATATATTCATTGGTTTGGATGGATTTGACCTCGTATCTAGGACTAACAACTGCTTTTGGCAAACAATGACCAAAATTTCTTCTTTATGTGGGAATGTTGGATATCTAGTTCATGTCATGAGGATGATCATTGATTCCATCCTTTGGTCCTTTAGGCTAATCCTATTACAGAGGTGAGTGTGTAACAAATTTGGGGTTCATGTGTTGAGATTGAAGGGAGGCCCAGCTTCTATCTCCCATTACAATTTTACTATAGGATGGAGTCACGCCCCCTCCTACAATGCTTGCCATAAGTGGTCACATCAGAAACCCTAGATGTGAGGAATATCCTATGGTTTGAAGCTTGTTCTTTCTCTATCTCGTAAAAATTTGCACTATATTTTTGTGATTTCAAATAGTTGGAGCTTTTAAATAAAATATCATCCATTTATGAATTACTAGTTGTTATTGTACATTTTTCAATTCATATACTCATGCATATTATACTATAAATTCGGATACTCACTACACTTTATTTATGTATTTGTAGATGGAACATGAAGAGGTGGAACAAAATCAAGCCAATCAAGAGACCATTCAATCAAATACCCAAGTATAATATCCTCTACAAGCGATGAAGAAATGAGGGACGTGAGCAACTCAAGCAATGACAATAATTTGAGTGATGATTAATGATTAATGTAATTGAATGTTAGAAGTTGTATAATTTGAAATGTTTGTCTATGAAAGTTAGACATTTTGCTTAATCGCTTTACTGTCCGTTCTATGTTGTTGAGTATTGACACATTGAATGTTGTTCTCCCAAGTGTTGTTCAAGACTAGAATATCATCCAGATAGGTGATAACTTAGACATGTTGTTCTAGTTGGATGATGACAGGTTATTAATAATTGTAACAATTACTTATTGGAATTTTCATTATCATGAACCTTTATGTTATCCTATTTTGGATGACAAAAGGTCCCTTATTCATATGTAACAAAAAGGGCTTCTTATTCTATTGCATTCTCTAATTTCCTAAAATGTTACATAAACAACTGAATATATGGATGATTTAAATGTTATAATGAATGGAGGCGTAATCCATCGATATCTTTTTTTAAACAATACAATACATATAATGCAAGGATTATATCCAAACACAATAATCAAAATATAAAAATCAATATTATTTTAACAATATTTCAATTTATGATGACTAATCGAAATTTTATCAAAAAGACAAAAAGTTGCATTTGCATACCCCTCAAGTGGCTAAATTCAATATTGAAACATATTTGTGCATTATATTCATTTGAACCAATGATGTAGTCTATACATGTTTACGCATTAGTGTGTTTAAACAATTTTTATGCATTAGAGCTTTATGCATGAACTACATCGGTGCTAATAATTGTAATAAGAATAGTAGTGCCCCTAGTGATAACAACTACACCATTCTTTTAAATATACCATCACTATTGTCATTATTGTTATAAGACTTTGGGGTTTCCATTGTGGAATACACACCAAATATTTTCCAAATATTATATGCACCAATGCTTTCAAAATATATGATACACATCAAAGCTTTAAAAATATATCATACACATTAGTGTGTGTTGATGTTCATTCAAAGATGCACCTAATTGACTTAAACACACACTGAAAAATCCTACATCTACCCATAATTTTTAGTTGTGGTGAACATCCATTAATTATTCACTAAAACCTCCAATACTAATAGAAGAGGTTTGTTTTATAATTTTTCACAATATTTGTACAATTAAAAACTTTTGCAAAAACCTCCATTATATGGTGTTTTCCTTGTATTATCACATATTGTTTTCCTTGTATTGTCACATGTTAGAATTTAAAGAGTTAGGTGAGCAATTATGGTGTTTGTTAATGTCATGTTAATATTCAAATGTTTTTTTAAGCACTAGACTAGTTTCCTCACTATTGGCTAAGATTGTCTGTTGTTCTAACTAGTTTCCTTTGCACCTTACTTTAAATTAACATAATATACTCTGATATTTCGAGTCAAATCATACATATGGGAAAGGAAATTCAAAACTATAGGAATCATAAGATTCCTTATAGAAAAGTTATATATGTGCAACACAAGAGAATCAATGAGTATTTTGAAGGAGGGATCACTTCTTCAATTGATTGTGGGGTTGATGAAGGCTTGGACATGGATTACCCTTCTGGTATCATTGGTGAGGCCAAACGATATGTTTAGTAATGAAGGAGTATGTTTGTACCATGTGAAATGATATCACCATTTAGGAAACTCCAGATTGAGATAATTTTCCATTTGCTTGTATTTTTCCTATAGATAGATACAAAATGGGAAAAAAAAATGGATGACTATGATAATTTTGTCAAATAAGATAAAAATTGCCAAATTTTGTAGAATTAAAATGTATTACAATAAGAGCTAGAAGTTGGAAATTGTTTCCTGGTAATATTTTTTGAGGTAACCAAATCATACATAAGGAAATTTTAAACAAAACCAACCTCATATAATGACAAGGAAAACATGACTTTCCATGGAATTATGTAGAATGCAATTTTGTTGTACATGGTACAGTGGTGAGTGTTTAACAAATTTGGGGTTCACGTGTTGAGATTGAAGGGAGTCCCAGCTTTTATCTCCCATTACAATTTTACTATAGGATGGAGTCACGCCCCCTCCTACAATGCATGCCATAAGTGGTCACATCAGAAACCCTAGATGTGAGGATTATCCTATGGTTTGAAGCTCATTCTTTCTCTATCTCTTAAAAATTTGCACTAAATTTTTGTGATTTCAAATAGTTGGAGCTTTTAAATAAAATATCATCCATTTATGAATTACTAGGTGTTATTGTACATTTTTCAATTCATATACTCATGCATATTATACTATAAATATGGATACTCACTACACTTTATTTATGTATTTGTAGATGGAACATGAAGAGGCGGAACAAAATCAAGCCAATCAAGAGACCATTCAATCAAATAACCCAAGTATAATATCCTCTACAAGCGATGAAGAAATGAAGAAATGAGGGATGCGAGCAACTCAAGCGATGACAATAATTTGAGTGATGATTAATGTTAATGTAATTGAATGTTAGAAGTTGTATAATTTGAAATGTTTGTCTATGAAAATTAGACATTTTGCTTAATGTAGACATGTTGTTCCAGTTGGATGATGACAGGTTATCAATAATTGTAACAATTACTTATTGGAATTTTCATTATCATGAACCTTTATGTTATCCCATTTTGGATGACAAAAGTTCCCTTATTCATATATAATAAAAAGGGCTTCTTATTATATTGCATTCTCTAATTTCTTAAAATGTTGCATAAACAACTGAATATATGGATGATTTAAATGTTATAATGAATGGAGGCGTAATCCATCGATATCTTTTTTTAAACAATACAAGACATATAATGCAAGGATTATATCTAAACACAATAATCAAAATATACAAATCAATATTATTTTAACAATATTGCAATTTATGATGACTAATCGAAATTTTATCAAAAAGACAAAAAGTTGCATTTGCATACCCCTCAAGTGGCTAAATTCAATATTGAAACATATTTGTGCATTATATTCATTTGAACCAATGATGTAGTCTATACATGTTTACGCACTAGTGTGTTTAAACAATTTTTATGCATTAGAGCTTTATACATGAACTACAACGGTGCTAATAATTGTAGTAAGAATAGTAGTGCCCCTAGTGATAACAACTACACCATTCTTTTAAATATACCATCACTATTGTCATTATTGTTATAAGACTTAATGGTTTCCATTGTGATATACACACCAAATATTTTCCAAATATTATATGCACCAATGCTTTCAAAATATATGATACACATCAAAGCTTTAAAAATATATCATACACATTAGTGTGTGTTGATGTTCATGCAAAGATGCACCTAATTGACTTAAACACACACCGAAAAAACTTACATCTACCCATAATTTTTAGTTGTGGTGAACATCCATTAATTATTCACTAAAACCTCCAATATTAATAGAAGAGGTTTGTTTTATATTTTTTCACATCTTTGTACAATTAAAAACTTTTGCAAAAACCTCCATTATATGGTGTTTTCCTTGTATTATCACACATTGTTTTCCTTGTATTGTCACATGTTAGAATTTAAAGAGTTAGGTGAGAAATTATGGTGTTTGTTAATGTCATGTTAATATTCAAAGTTTTTTTAAGCACTAGACTAGTTTCCTCACTACTGGCTAAGATTGTCAGTTGTTCTAACTAGTTTCCTTTGCACCTTACTTTAAATTAACATAATATACTCTGATATTTTGAGTCAAATCATACATATGGGAAAGGAAATTCAAAACTATACGAATCATAAGATTCCTTATAGAAAAGTTATATATGTGCAACACGAGAGAATCAATGAGTATATTGAAGCAGGGATCACTTCTTCAATTGATTGTGGGGTTGATGAAGGCTTGGACATGGATTACCCTTCTGGTATCATTGGTGAGGCCAAACGATATGTTTAGTAATGAAGGAGTATGTTTGTACCATGTGAAATGATATCACCATTTAGAAAACTCCAGATTGAGATAATTTTCCATTTGCTTGTATTTTTCCTATAGATAGATACAAAATGGGAAAAAAAATGGATGACTATGACAATTTTGTCGAATTAGATAAAAATTGCCAAATTTTGTAGAATTAAAATGTATTACAATAAGAGCTAGAAGTTGGAAATTGTTTCCTGGTAATATTTTTTGAGTTAACCAAATTATACAGAAGGAAATTTTAAACAAAACCAACCTCATATAATGACAAGGAAAACATGACTTTCCATGGAATTATGTAGAATGCAATTTGGTTGTACATGGTACAGAGGTGAGTGTTTAACAAATTTGGGGTTCACGTGTTGAGATTGAAGGGAGACCCAGCTTCTATCTCCCATTACAATTTTACTATAGGATGGAGTCACGCCCCCTCCTACAATGCATGCCATAAGTGGTCACATCAGAAACCCTAGATGTGGGGAATATCCTATGGTTTAAAGCTCGTTCTTTCTCTATCTCTTAAAATTTTGCACTAAATTTTTGTGATTTCAAATAGTTGGAGCTTTTAAATAAAATATCATCCATTTATGAATTACTAGTTGTTATTGTACATTTTTTAATTCATATACTCATGCATATTATACTATAAATATGGATACTCACTACACTTTATTTATGTATTTGTAGATGGAACATGAAGAGGTAGAACAAAATCAAGCCATTCAAGATACCATTCAATCAAATAACCCAAGTATAATATCCTCTACAAGTGTTGAAGAAATGAGGGATGCGAGCAACTCAAGCAATGACAATAATTTGAGTGATGATTAATGATTAATCTAATTGAATGTTAGAAGTTGTATAATTTGAAATTAGACATTTTGCTTAATATAGACATGTTGTTCCAGTTGGATGATGACAGGTTATCAATAATTGTAACAATTACTTATTGGAATTTTCATTATCATGAACCTTTATGTTATCCCATTTTGGATGACAAAAGGTCCCTTATTCATATATAACAAAAAGGGCTTCTTATTCTATTGCATTCTCTAATTTCCTAAAATGTTGCATAAACAACTGAATATATGGATGATTTAAATGTTATAATGAATGGAGGCGTAATCCATTGATATCTATTTTTAAACAATACAATACATATAATGGAAGGACTATATCCAAACACAATAATTAAAATATAAAAATCAATATTATTTTAACAATATTGCAATATATGATGACTAATCGAAATTTTATCAAAAAGACAAAAAGTTGCATTTGCATACCGCTCAAGTGGCTAAATTCAATATTGAAACATATTTGTGCATTACATTCATTTGAACCAATGATGTAATCTATACATGTTTACGCACTAGTGTGTTTAAACAATTTTTATGCATTAGAGCTTTATACATGAACTACAACGGTGCTAATAATTGTAATAAGAATAGTAGTGCCCCTAGTGATAACAACTACACCATTCTTTTAAATATACCATCAATATTGTCATTATTGTTATAAGACTTCATGGTTTCCATTATGATATACACAACAAATATTTTCCAAATATTATATGCACCAATGCTTTCAAAATATATGATACACATCAAAGCTTTAAAAATATATCATACACATTAGTGTATGTTGATGTTCATGCAAAGATGCACCTAATTGACTTAAACACACACCGAAAAATCCTACATCTACCCATAATTTTTAGTTGTGGTGAACATCCATTAATTATTCACTAAAACCTCCAATATTAATAGAAGAGGTTTGTTTTATAATTTTTCACAATCTTTGTACAATTAAAAACTTTTGCAAAAACCTCCATTATATGGTGTTTTCCTTGTATTATCACATATTGTTTTCCTTGTATTTTCACATGTTAGAATTTAAAGAGTTAGGTGAGCAATTATGGTGTTTTTTAATGTCATGTTAATATTCAAATGTTTTTTTAAGCACTAGACTAGTTTCCTCACTATTGGCTAAGATTGTCGGTTGTTCTAACTAATTTCCTTTGCACCTTACTTTAAATTAACATAATATACTCTGATATTTTGAGTCAAATCATACATATGGGAAAGGAAATTCAAAACTAACAGAATCATAAGATTGCTTATAGAAAAGTTATATATGTGCAACACAAGAGAATCAATGAGTATTTTGAAGTAGGGATCACTTCTTCAATTGATTGTGGGGTTGATGAAGGCTTGGACATGGATTACCCTTCCGGTATCATTGGTGAGGCCAAACGATATGTTTAGTAATGAAGGAGTATGTTTGTACCATGTGAAATGATATCACCATTTAGGAAACTCCAGATTGAGATAATTTTCCATTTGCTTGTATTTTTCCTATAAATAGATACAAAATGGGAAAAAAATGGATGACTATGATAATTTTGTCGAATTAGATAAAAAATTCCAAATTTTGTAGAATTAAAATGTATTACAATAAGAGTTAGAAGTTGGAAATTGTTTCTTGGTAATATTTTTTGAGGTAACCAAATCATACAGAAGGAAATTTTAAACAAAACCAACCTCATATAATGACAAGGAAAACATGACTTTCCATGGAATTATGTAAAATGTAATTTTGTTGTACATGGTATACTACCATCATTAACTATTAATATTTAACACAAAATCAAGCATTATCTGCTCATATCTATAAGTAATTTTCAATTCTACATTATAGATAAAGCCAAATTAGATGGTTTTTGACATTCCAACCATTGATAGTTGACATCCTCCTACCATGTTATTAAACAAGTGGAAGTATCATATTTTCTCAAAACTATAGAATTTCTTTTGGTCTTGGAGTAAATGGTATGAATCATTTTCAAATGCGTACAAAGTCAATGTAGGTGGAGAGATATTAGGTATGCACATATAATAGTACATAAATGCATACACCAACACCATGAAATCCTAGGAATCTCAAATAATGAGGGGATCTTAATGTAAATATATTTATATTAAGTATATGACAAGATCCAATTAGATAATAGAAGGCCACTTATGGACATCACATTAGGCATTATATGTGGGTGATACTTGAATGGCATCCCACAATTAATGATTTGGTTACTAAAGATAGATAGATAATAAAAAGGCTAGAATTCCCCATCCATTATGCTAATTATCTTCTCCACAAAGTATGTGTTAAATGGACAAAGGAATGGTAAACTAATAAACTGGGAGTATTGTAGAAAGATATATACATGTATATAACAAGAACAATTAATGTTCTTGGAGGACAAAGGCCGTAATATAATTGTAATTAAAAAAGATGCATTGGGCAAATAATTGGATTAGATTAAAAAAACGCTTATCTCATGATCCTAACTCTCTCGTTAGAAAGTCAAGTTTGAACATGTTCTAATACTGCATGAGATTATAAATGGGGTTTTGTGAAGTGCCATTATGTCAATATATTAGTAAGTGCAATACTTCAAAAGTGATGATTAACATATTGGGAGATAACCTAATTATATAGTTGTGACAAGTGAATCACACCTAATTATGTAATAATATCGATATTATAAATATTCATATTATTAATATGTTAATTATATAATAATTGAACTAGGATTTAACATGGAAGGAGTTTCTCCGTAGTCCTCCAATATTTGTTTTGTTTGCGTGATTTTTTTGCAAATCTCTTGTGCAGTTCGTTCAATGGTGAATCCCTATGATTAGGTCAAAAAGACAGTTTATTTTGCAAGTATGGTTTCCACTCAAGCTAGCGCTTCTTCGATTTTGTATTTCATGTTGAAATTTGGTTCTGGTCTTCTGGTTGTTCAAGAAATTCCTTCCCTCAATGTGAAGCTTTCTGTTGTGAAATTTTTTTCGGAGCATGACTTAGTTTGCAAGTTTAATGGGTTATGTTGTGGCTAGTTGATCTTCACAAATGGATCTCAGAGACATGGAAGCCCCTTTTGATGGATGAATTGAACATTTACCCTATGGCTTGGGGTTTTTTCATTGTGGCTTTTGATAATATAGAGGACATGAAGGCCATTTGTGAAGTTGGGTTGTGGTTTTGGGGTAGTGTTTGTCTCTTCATGCAACCCTAGATTCCCAATTTTGATCTAGTAATCAATCTCCACGGCCCCAATTTGGGTAAGGCTTTTGAACCTTCCCTTGCATTTTTGGAATCTTCCATTGCTTTCCTCTATTGGGAATGCATTAGGAAAGTTTTATTGCCATTGTCCTAAAACTAAATTTTTTTACAAGACTACTTATACCCATATACGTGTGGAGATGGACTTCAATAAGGGTTTTCCCACAGATATTAATTTGATGGCTCTAAACTATGTTTGGGTCCAAAATCTCGACTATGAGAATATTTCATTTCAGTGTAGAGCGTGTTATGTACAAGGCATATAATTAAAAACTACCCCAAACTTTCTCAGAATAGCAAAGACCAGGAAAAAATAAAAAAATAAAAAAATATCGAAGGCCCAAATGGTGGGAAGGAGTGCAAGGTGATCATTATATGGTATGAAAAGACAAAGAGCTTCAGGATAAGAAATAACTAGAAGACAAGAAGGAAGCAGATACGACCAAAGAAAATGCATCTGCAGCAATGGAATCCAAGTAAGAAAAATGCATGCCAATGTGGTTCCTCCGGGCGCAGCAAAAGTGGAAAAGCAACAAACCCTCGTGCAAAATGGATCCCCTCTAGAAACCATAAGGAATAATGTTGAAAAGGCAACCTATTGGGTAGATCAGGTGGATGAGGAATATTTCAAGAATAGCAATGTGCACTTGCCAAAGAACATCCAATTGGAATTTGCAGAAAATGCGATGGAATCAAGTTGGGAAGAAAGGAAAAAGATTTTCGCCAAGAAAAACAATAAGTTGGACTAAATCAAAGTAAAAATAGTGAAAATGGAATGTAAATGTGTTTCGATATTGGGGTTTTTTTTGGAAGAAAAATTAGTTGGAAAGGGATTAAAAAAAATTTGTCATGGAGAAATCGTTTAAGGGTTTGGATTGAGCCTTCGTGCTCAATCTTAAATTTGCAAGCCTTGGAAATCATTGAAGCATGTAAATGGTTTTGGCCATGTATCCAATTGTTATAATATAAATGATACCCATTTTGTTTTTGTTTTTGTGTGTGTGTGTGTTAATTATAATAAGACCTAAGTTGATATTATAGACTAAATATTTTTCTCTTCAATATCACATGCCTTTATAACTTAGGCAAAATTTTAAATCTAAGACTACGAACCCCTTAAGGTTCATATGATGCTTTCCAAGGAATTCATAAAAGGTTCCATTTGGGAGGAAGAATCAGTGTCCTTACATGGGGGGACCCTCTCAATTCTTTTGAGAACTTGAGTGACATGTTGTAGATGGTTTAGATCTAGAGGTGGAAGAGTTAGTCTCAGCTACTAATTGTCAACTGTAATGTTCATACATGGATAGACAACTCAATGGCTTAGGTCTATTCGACAAGAATGTGACTACATTTCACAAAAATTTATTGCTCATTTATGCTAGTTTTTCCCTTATCAATACAATCTCATCCTTGTTTAACAAACAACGTCCCTAAGTGCTTGGTTAAAAGTCAAATTACTTCCATTACATTTTGGACATGGTATTCCTTGGCTTTCCACCTCATTTGCTCCTTTACTTCACGTCAATCTCACTAAATGTCCCACTATATGTTCAAAAATTACACTTGAAGCATTGTTATATCTTGGAAAAACTCTTCTATATGGAGTGGACAATCCCTTGCATTCTCTCCATCTAGTGAAATACATTACAATTAGAAAAGTGACAAAGATACAATAATCATAATTTTCTTCCTCGTTCCTAATTTATCAAAAAAGGTATCAAAAACTAAAACTAGTTAAGATTCTAAAACTGACTTGAAAACCATAAACTATGTCATTTCTAGTCTTACCTCTCGTGAGGATCCATGAGTGCTCCAAAATGAAATAATCTCAAAAGCATATACAAATAAGACTCTTTCCCATATGGAAAAGTATCATCTTGCTAGTATAACAATATGATCACTCAAGACTTGGCTTAGGTATATATAAAACATCTGTACTTGAGGAGATTTTCATGTCTTCATACCCATTTCTAGCTTAAAAGCAGTGACTCCTTGGATAGAGCACATTGACACCTAGAAGGAAAGACGATCGTTTAGTTTAGAAATAACTTTTTGTAGGTGATGTGACATAAGAACAATCTATTCCATTAATGGACATGATAGACAACTATTCTTCTTGATTCCTTGAAGCTCGCTTGGGTTCTAAATAACCTAATATTCTACCTTCAACCTTCATTTAATAAATCAAATAAGTTGTGCCAACACTCCATTTAGCTTTAACGTTATCAAATAAGTTGAGTCTTATAGATGTGAGAGTATATAGCTTAAGTAAAGTTCCATAAGAGAATTTGGAAATCACTCTTTGCAACCTAATGTCTTTATGGAAGGAGGCTCCTTGAATCATTCCTATGATGACAAAAAAGTCTCCAACCTTTGTTATTTATTTATGAGAAATGAGGGACACTAGATGAAGGCCTTTCTAGCATTTTAAAGCCTTAATGTTGTTATTTGGGGTCACATTAAGATCTCATGTGAACTCCAAAGCATGAGATCCTTGTTGGTCAAAGACAACTCCCCTTTCTATTACTTGTCTAGGAGTTCCCTTAATCGTGCCATTAAAGAACAAAATCAACCAACCTTCAATGTTGAACCAATCATTTGAATACTCTAGGTTGAGGTGTTCATATTGCTTGGTTCTAAATTATTTTATTGATCCACATCTAGCATCCACATTATTTACCATTTTCCTCAAGGTCACATAAGTATGTAATTGGAGCTTTGATTCTAAAGATAGAAGTAATGGTCTCCCTCAATCAATCAATTATTATTTATATCATTTAACAAGGAGACGAGCTAAGGTCCTTGAAAACTTTAATGTTTCTTCCCGACTAGATTTCCCACATAATATATTAGTGGAGGAGTTACCATGTCTTTTTTAGGAGAGGTTTCCTTTAAAGAAACTTGAATATTGTGAGTTCTAGCTAACATAATTGTTTGTCTTTGTTAAACATCCTTATCCTTTGATTCATCTCACATAGACTTAGAGATGGAAGTTTTATAAACACACCTATCATAGAAGAGATGAGTGGTTATTTTTCTTGTAAATAAAGAGGACATCGTGATGGGCCCATTATCCTTTTAACCCCTAATTTTTTTATCATTAAAATTCTTCCATAAGATTTAAAATATATATATATATATATATATATATATATATATTTTTTTTGGGAGCAAGACTCTTTGTTTATGTCAGATTATATTCCATTGATACTCAGGATAAGTTCCTCAAATGGGGATCTTAATTTTTTTAAAGCTTCCAAGTATGAATAATTTCCATAAGTTCCCCATGCAATTCACGCTCTTGAATGATTAAGATAAGGATAGTATTGTTTTAGCTTACTGAGGAACTAATTGAAACATTAAGATAATGGGGAGAGTGATTGATCAAGTGCTTAGTATTTAGCTCAAAATTCAAAGTTCTCAGGTTGGCTTGAAAATTATATGGCTGCATCTGTCTCGTCAATACGATCGCAATGCAA
Organism: Pinus tabuliformis; assembly: GCA_031772625.1. Classification (NCBI taxonomy): domain Eukaryota; kingdom Viridiplantae; phylum Streptophyta; class Pinopsida; order Pinales; family Pinaceae; genus Pinus; species Pinus tabuliformis. Next base: position 1,342,558,549 of record CM062819.1, on the reverse strand, counting down.
TTCGTTTCATCGAAAACAAAGTCCGGATGAGGGAGAAAAGGCTTGTTGTTCGTTTTCCTACACAGCGAAAAAAATTGCAGAATGGGACAAAATGATGACATGGCAGTGCATTCAGCAAGATGAATCTTCTTCAATTTTCACCCAATGAGGCTGTGACAAGTGTCACCTCCGAATTCACTAGTTCGGTTGTGTGAATGGGAAATTTTCTACTTGGCCTCCAAGGTGGAATTTGAATTTTTTTAATTATTTAAAATAAAATATAATTTTTATTTTATTTTATATAGTTTTTAACTATATATTATATTATAACATTATATATATATATATATATATATATATATATATATATATATATATATATATATATATATTAAATTCGAATTCAAAACCGATGGCAAACTTCAAATGGAATACGGCCGCAAAATTATAAGAGGGACAAAGAGGGAGAATGGAACCCACAACCTCCCTCTCCCAACAACCAAGCCATTACCATTAAACCACTAGAACAAAACTTGAAACGAATGCCACGAAATGCTATTTACAATACATGTGGAATTGATAGTGGGGATTGTGGGAGCCAACCCTGCGGGCCAGCCCCCACCCCATACAACCACGCGCCAGAACCGGGGGCTAGGGCCAGCGCTAAGCGCACCCCTAATCTTGCGTAATAGTTAATTAATCATGTTTAAGCCTAATTAAACCATTTATTAAGTTAGCAGAGCCACCAAACTTGGCGGACATAACTGGAGTCTCTCCAAATTTAGTGGAGATTTTCTAGGAAAAACTGTTTGAGCCATAACTTACTCAATTTTCGACCAAATTGAGATCAGAAAGAAGTGTTCTTAGCTAATTTGGACATTCTGAACACGTTGGTGTAGGTATCAAGAGCCATAGAGCTTTGTAAACAACATTTTTTCCATGTTGAGCTAATACAGAGGCCCAAGCCATGGAAGTTCGACTAAGAAGATCTAGCCCAAGAGGGGTGAACCCCTTCATCAAAACACTGTGTTAATGTGTCTCTTTGATGGTTTGTTGTACTGTAGATGTTTGTTGTTCATTATTTATTTTTGAAGCTATTTTGCTCATAAATGTCTTGTTTAACTTAAGGAAATTTACCTGTTTGTAAGCACCAACAACTAAGGAAACCTCAGCACAAAAAGCAAGAAGCAAGCACATGTTTATAAATCTGTAATTGTTATTAGCACAACAAAACTAATCATACAAATACAGATTAGTGGCGTTGGTGATGAGGAAGAAGAGTATGTCCTAAGGTTTTTTCCAAACTCTCTGGGACTAATTAACCTCCTAAATAGTTAAATCAACAACAAATTCTTTTTTGCTTTTAATTATGTTACATGATACTAACTAGTTCCTAAAACCCTTATCTTCTTCCTTTAAAAGCTTAAGGTCTTAGAAAAAATTATCATCCCAAGAGATCCAAGATCTTCATTTAGAATCCTAATTAATGGAATTTATGATGAAAAAAGTCCTTGTTCGAGACTAATAAGCAATTCCAAATCACCACAAATTTTGAAACCTTAGAAATACACATTTTCTTAATTTTAATTTTAATTGTACTAAAATAAACATAAAATCAACATCTAAAAAAGAATCTATATAAATAAATAATTAAAAAAAATTATTTTCAATAATAAATAAATCTAAATAAAAATTTCAAATTATACCAAAATGGTTTACAACAACAAAATTATAGTCTTTATTTAAAAAAAAAAATTTAAAAACAATTTTATTATTTATTTAAAAATATATAAATATAATTAAATTTATAAATTCATAAGTTTCCATTCATATTTTCACATTAAAAATTCAATAAGTATAATAAACCCATCTAGACCAGACCATTCCAATATTGTTTACCCAATCATAACCACTCCAAATACCATTTATCCAACTAGATAGAAAAGATGGTTAGTTTTTTTATTTTTAATAAAACCTAAACTCCTCCGTACTACAATACAAGAGGATATGAATATAAGTCAAACCAAGAATTAATCTACTCTTGACTTAATACCTACTCTTGATTGAAAATCAAAGGTAGAGGATATACGCGTGTGATTCATGGTCAAACCAAGTATTAATCTATTCTTGATTTAATACTTACTCTGGATTGAAAATCAAATAACTATTTATAAATTTAACATTATAAATATAATGATTTATTTTTTTTAATATTTTAAATTTATTTATTTAAATCGTGATTGGTTATTATTCTTATTGTCTATACGTAAGTGTGTACTTGCATTTATTCCCTGGTATGTGTGATTACAAGTTCAACGAACATGTTGGTGTGTTGTTACAAACTCCAACTTCTTGTAAGAAGCCTAAGGTGAGAACAATGAAGTTTTAAAAAAAATTGACATGGCAAAAAAGAGATGCAATTAAAATTAAGGAAAAGCATTAAAAAATGTAGTAAGAGTAAAAAATTCAATATTTTTATATCAACTTATAAATTGCTTTTTATATTTATAGTCTTTCATATTATTTATTTTCATCTTAATTAATACTTAATCATGATTACACTTTGAATAAAAAAATATTCAAACAAATAAAATAAAATATGTTACTTTTAAAACATATTTTTATTGTTCTTTAAAAGAAATCTTTTTGTTATTTAAATATTTATGACATAAAATTAAATTAGTTATCACCATTCAACATCAATAGCCTAGTGTTATTGTTTTAAAATTTCCTCTTCATCCATGCATAATCTTCCATTCACATCCATGGATGGGGTTTGTTGAAAAAAGTAGAGATTTTCCATACAAATTTATACATATAATAAATTAAAATGAACAAATATGGCATTAAAGTTTATAAAAAAAACCATACACAAATAGATTTTATTATAACAAAATCTTCCGAAAAAAAATCACATCAGAGATATTCTCATACACACGTCTTTTTTTTTTAATATTATTATTTGTTAATCCACATATTGGTTAGTTTATTGCTCTCTTAATTTGTTTTTATATTTTGATATGAATAAGATGCTCTCTTAATTTGTTTTTATATTTTGATATGAATAAGATTATACCTTAATATTTTTAGAATATTCATTAATAAGGTTATTAGGGGTTATGAAAAGTTTAACTTAAATTAATTATTTTACTAAATCTTCTTATTATAAGAACTTGTTTTAGAGTTTTATTTTATCAAAATAATTTTCCCTTAACTTTTTTGGCCAAAACTCTTTCTAACTTTGTTACCCTTAACATTATTATTTCTTTATATGTTTTTATAATACTATTATTTGTTTAACCCCTATTATTTAATATTTATATGAATAATATTAATCCATTAATTCTTTTTAGAATATTATATATAAAAATATACGTTAATATTATCTTAGAGTGCCCCGCGTACAACCACATTAGATCTTAGTTTCACAATCTTTGTTACAATACTGACCTTCCTAGCCTTTTACAATGTCAAAATTATAGTGAGCTCGAAAGGCTTCTCTCCAAGTTTTTTGAGCATAGGAATAAAATCTTAAATCAAATTAAATAATTTGTTTTTAGGTCCGATAGACCAATGTTTGGTCTCAGGGCACGTTAACCATCATCATCATCATCATCATTTTTAAGATTAAACTGTTAATTCTTTTTAGAATATTCATTAATATGGTTATAAAGAGTTATTAAAATATTTAATTAATTATTTTAACTTATTTATAACTTTTTATAATATATATTTTTTTCTTTAATTAATTTCACTTGCTTTTTTTTTTGTCTAAACCTTATCTATTTTCTGCCCTTAGTCAAACTAGTTGTTACCCGCTAATAGCTAGTAAGCAGCTCTCTTCATCTATTTATCTCAATCCCTGGATCTGGTTCCTCATCTGGTCGTGAAAATGAACCACACTAGCTGGTTCGAAACGAGTCGACGAGAATATCTCTGATGTGATTTTTTCCGAAAGATTTTGTTATAACTATTACGGGTCACAGAAGTCTTAGTTCAAAAATTCTTAGTATCTCTGCCTTGTCAAAGATAATGCAATTATGAACTATCTTGCTATAGAGCTTACAAAAATACATGAACACTACTATACAAAAAGTTCTAAAAAGATAAAAAGCTCACATTGTATTTTTCCCAATGCCACCCAAGAAAAGCACTAAATTTCTTGAACCAATTGGCTCCTTAGATGACACATTAAAAGAAAAAGAAAAATTGTTATATAGCATCTTGGAAAAGAAGCAATATGACAACAACTATACTTTTGACCAATTTTTAGACAAATTACATTTAACCAAAACTAATTACATCATAGTAATACAAAATAAATTAGTAGCTAAATTAAAATAAGCGACAAGAAACGCTAGCTATACAACCTTATTTAATGTTTAATACTTGAAATAAATTCTTCAATTAAGAATTTAAATTTTATATAAATTTTTAGTATAAATAATTTTTGTAACTGTCCATGCTCTTCATCCCCTGAAAGAATTGAGATAAGAACATATTGTCCATACTCTTCATCCCCTGAAAAAATTGAGATAAGAACATATTGTCCATGCTCTTCATCCGCTGAAAAAATTGAGATAAGAACATATTGTCCATACTCTTCATCCCCTGAAAGAATTGAGATAAGAACATATTGTGAATAATTTGTGTAAATTCCCATGTTCTTCATCCTCATGAGGGATTGAGATAAGAACATATTAAAATAATGTATTCAAGTTTTTTCCAACCTCTTCCAAACTAATTGGTTTCTGAAATAGCTACGTCAACAAACATTTTTTTTCTATTTATTTATATTACACGATACTAACTTAGTCCATAAAACTCTTATCTTTTTCCTTTAAAAAGCTTTATGTTTTAGGAAAGGTTATCATCCCAAGAGATTCTTATTTGGAGTCTTAATTGATGGATTTTTTTATGACAATATGTCCTTTAGAACTTTTGTTTTTTTATTTATTTATGTTACACGATACTAACTAGTCTATAAAACTCTTATATTTTTTTTTTAAAAAGTCTCATGTCTTAGGAAAGGTTATCATCCCAATAGATTTTTATTTGGAATCTTAATTAATGGAAAATTTTTTATGACAAAATGTCCTTTAGAACATTTTGAGACGGGTAAGCAATTTCACATCACCAAACATTTTGAAACTTTGAAAATAAACATTTTCTTTATTAAACCAAAAAAAACAATAATATTAAAATAAATATAAAATCAATATTTTTTCAAAACATATATAAATAAGAAAAAAAGTTGTTTTTTAACATGAAAATATTTTCAATAATAAAACATAAATTTCTTATTTATCTTATAAAATATTTTTATATTTTTAATAATTATTTAATTCAAATTTTTGTGTTTAGAAAGGTTCTCTAGCTTAGAGCTTAGTATGATAGAAATATTGTAATACTTTGTTTTGTTAAATATTTTTACCCATTTTATATACTTACTTTGATTAAGTTAAAATGATATATATATATAACATTTTAATTTAATCTAATTACATAAAAATTAAATTAATAATAATGACACTTATAATTAATAATTAAACTAATCTAGATCCATCTTAATTCCAAATCTACCAAACATTAAAAAGAATCACATCTATTTTAAAATTAAAAAAAATATATATATATATATATATATATATATATATATATATAATTTTTCTCAGAACTCATAAATCTAAAATTAAAATAAATATAAACTAATCATATTAAAATCCCAATAACTCTGGATAAGCTTATCCTAACCCTTCCCATTACTATTTACCCAATCATCCAAATACCATTTACCTAATCATAACTTATGATAAACTGATAAGGAGTGTCTGATTGATTTATTTTAATTAATAAATATTTGCTATATAATGAAATGATATTTTAAGGTCCAGGAGACTAAAAATAGTCTATAAAATCATTAGTTCCCTGTTTTTCGCTTTTTACAATTTAATCAATTTCGATTCAAATTGATGACAAGCTAACCCAAGCTTCCAACAATCCCCTCGCTAAAAAACAAAACCAAAAAAATCATTTATTCATATTCATTAATTTACAACACTTCATATGGCCACATTGCCGTGTTAAAGTTATATTGGTTTTTTAAAAGGTAAACCTCAATTAAATTAATATTTTAAGGGGTCGCTCGAAACTAATTCCATTTCCAAAGGTCTATTTAACTACCAACATGGAGGTGACCTGCACTATATACCTAGAAGTGCCTTAATTCATTGCACGAAAACCAAAATGTGTTTAAGATTTTGGAACTCGAGGTTTCTTTAATAATTACCTTTTTCTTTAATCTCCTCACCAGGTGCCATTACAGGGTGTAATTAAGATGGACCCTTTAAATTTCCTTAAGAAATCCTTATCGCAATATTGCACCGAGGTGGGGAGAATTTATCCTGGTGTGTATGGATATCGTAGGTATTTATTTATATACGGTGTGTATGGTTATCGGATGTATTTATTTATATACGGTGTGTATGGTTATCGGATATATTTATTTAAGTATGGTATTTATTTACATTTTTTATTATATAAAATTATTTAAAAAAGAAAATTTTCAATAAAATCATATTATTATAGAGTTTTGTCAACATGTTTTAAATTACTTAGTGTAATTCATTTTCAGAACAAGATTATGGAAAATTATATGGATCACAAAAACTTAACTTCAATTATATAAAATTATTATTAATAGCATATACATTAGATTATATGGCTTTCTTTTATTTAAAATTTTTAAGAATTATAGAAATTTAATTGTTAATTTATAATGAGGATAATTATTATTCACATATTAATTCATTATTATTATTTTTTAAATTAAGTCAGTTGAAATAATCCAATCAAACTAGTTGAAAATAAATTATTGTGAGTGGATATTCTGACCATATATTTAGTTTGACAAAGATGAATTCTTAATTAATTGAAAGCAATTTGAAACTATTTCTCAAATTACAATTATTGGGCTGAGAGGCGCTCCCCAACCCAGTATAGGAGAGATGTGTAGGTGTAATGTAAGAAACTATATAAATATTCAATATGTTGAATTTATATTAATATATTCAAAATTTGTAAACAATTACATGTCGGTCAATTAAATAATAATAAAAGTTTAAAAGTAATATAGAGCACATTATGGGGGAGATGTTACAGTGTCTGTAAAATGTTAAAAGTAATAAAAATGATAATATTACTATATTGTGATTTTGTTTTTATTAATAAAATTACGAATGTTTTTTTAGATTAAAAAATCATAATATACATATCAAATTAAAATATATAACATGCTCCCCGCGACGAGTGAAGGATCCAAAAGCACGTCACATTAAGGATGTCGGCATCTAGCTCAAGCGGACACCTGGAGCGGTTTTCAATTCACATTATGTCTAGCCTTATAGGTATAATTGCTTAAGTGAGGTGAGCTTGCATGCGCCTTCGATCTTCATACTTAGCTTCACCTACCACCTTTCGGTTAATGATTTCATTCCATTATTGTTTGGACATGATCCTCACTGTAATGACAGAGCAATGCGTCAAGGCATGTGAGCTTCCTTTTCTAGGTGCCTCCCTGACCTCTGCTTGTAATTACGAAATTCATTTTGTGCCTCTTGCAATCCGTGTCTGTGGTCATCATGCCTGTTTTTTTCTTAATTATAAGGAATTCTCTAGCTGGCCCAACCTTGGGGCTCTAATAGTTTTTCCCAAAGTTAGTGCATTGTCGACTCCTTCCATGTTTCGTTGAGCACTGCTCCATCCCCTGTCCTGGCATGGTGGCTCTCTCTTTGGCCTTCAAGATTCACCCTGAGCTTTCTCTAGCCTTCACAACTCACTCACATGATTCATCTTCCCATCGAGTTCTGGGTTTCTTATCGGTTCGCGAGCTTCTATGGCGGAGAGCTTGATTTGTATTAACTCTCTCATGGCAATTTTAAGGCTTCTCCCTTCAGGATATAGCATGAGTTCCAGAATTATGCTAGTGGAAATCTCAATATTCAGTAGTCAGTGACTCGTCACCCTTATAGACTCCTCTGCAGACTTCTTTCCTTCCATTCAAGCTTGGCCCAAACTCCTGACGCCCCTCCGATGGCGTATTCGTTCCAATTGGTATTTCGTATGCTTCAGGTTGGTGTGAGGCATGACATTAGTCGTGTTCTTTATTAGATGGTGAAAGGCTTTATCTTTGGAGTAGAGAGGTGAGAAAAATGGTCGACACCACTATGGAAATTGTATATTGAACTCGTGGTCAAGTGCTGGTTATGGATTTGTTCGTTGATTCATGGTTCAATGGTGTTGGTCAAGGTTGGCAGATGTCGCTTGAGGTCAGTAGGTGTTGGCCCCTGGTAGGTCCAGTGCCTATGGCCCAATGTGTTCCTTCCCTAGGTTGTTTTCCATTGACAGTTTCTAAATAGGCAATATATTCATGGTTCCTTTTTGTAAATTTGATAATGGGAAGTTTATTTGTAAGTAGGCGTAGCTTTGCCTATCAAAGCGCTATAATGGGTTATTGTTTGACATACTTGACTGTCAGGGACACTGTCTTCTTTTTTTCAATCGCTCTGATCAAACTCAATGTATGCAATCTCAAATTGCTCAAATTGTGCTACTGGGTCGGTTTCCCGACAAGTCGACCATGATCCAGATTTAAACAGGAACACAACAAATTACAGAGATAACCATAAATACAGAGATACAATAGAAATAATACTTCATTTCATTAATGTAAAATATTGAAATATGCTTACAAACAGCGATGGAAACAAACTAGCTCGGGCGATGGTAGCTTATCTCTGAGGAGAGATGTGGTGGCTACATGCCTTTGAACTGTCTTACAATGAGGCTCGAAGGCCTATTTATTGTTGAGAAACAATGGAAAACCCTAAACATCCAAAACCCTAACCCTAGGAGATGAAGCGCCAAACTATGTGCCCCGTTTTGGGTAAATTGGTACATCAACTTCCCGGGGTCGTAACTTTGGCATGCAATCTTCATTTGACGCGCACACTACTTGGTTAGAAAGATTTATCCGAGGACTAAAACTTTGGGATGAGTAACATTAGTCCATGGGCCCATGTTGCTCCCAATTTTCCTAAAAAACGTCGTTTAGGGCCTCAAAACGGCTCCGGAAGTTCAAGACCTGAAAAACTACCAAAAATAGTAAATTGTGCTACAAATAAGGAGACTGAAAAACTGAAAGAAACAATGGTGGGGGTCCAAGTGGAATTAGCGGGTGGCCACCAATATCCACTTGCATCATTCCTCCCCCCTTAGGAAGCAATGGTTCCCATTGCATTGAGTTCCTCCATGAGATGAGGAAACTTCTGTTGAGCTTGGTCCCTGGTGAGCCACTTGCCATGGTGAAGGAGTTGGCCTGCTTTGACAAATCGATACAGTTGGATCGTCTGTTGGTGAGTGCGCTTGATCTACGTGTCCATGATCCGATTAGTTGCAACTTGTTCCGTGCAATCTGGATTTAACTCTATTGGTGTGAGTTGTTCTGCAATGTCGAATGTATCTAGTAATGGTGGAAAGTATGGCCGAAGGCGGTCCACATTGAACATTGAGTGCAGGCTAAGGAATCGGGGAATGCTGAGCTCAAATGCATTGTCTCCCACAGCCTTGGTAATAGTTTAAGGACCCTATTGGAGTGGTCTGAGTTTTCGATAGGCTCTAGTAAGGCGTTCCTTTTGCAAATGCAACCAGACTTTGTCGCCCACCTGAAACTTGTGTGGCACTCGATGTTGATCATGTCGCTGCTTGTACTTGGCATTTGATTTCTCCATAATGTCATGGACCTACTAGCATATATGTTGGATGTGCTCAATGAAGTTGTTTGCCTTATCTGTTTCGGACTAGACATGAGTCGAATCTTCCTGAGTAGCTGCAAATGGCATGGCCACATCAATGGGACATAGTGGTTGGAATCCCAAGCCCACTTGAAAAGGGTTGTGGTGAGTCAAGCTGTGGAGAGCCCGGTTATAGCTGTGATGAACATAGGGGAGGCTCTCATCCCATGTGTTGGGATTCTTTGATTTGTACATGCGCAGAATGTGTACGATCATCACGTTGACAACCTTTGTCTAGCCATCAGTTTGGGGATGGAAGGTTGTGGACTTAGTGAGTTTGGTGTCCAGCATCGACCAGAGACTGGACAAAAATGTACTGAGGAACCTGCTGTCTCGGTTTGAGATGATAGACTCCGGGATCCCAAAGAGTGCCCACACTCGTTCAAAGAAGAGTTTAGCAATGGCTTCTACTGTGATATTCTTCTTGCAGGCCGCCATAATGGCCATCTTTTAGAACTTGTCGACGACCACAAAAACACAGTTGTTTCCATGCTTAGTAGAAGGAAGGCCTGACATGTAATCCATGGAGGTGGATTCCCAAGGTCGACTAGGGGTAGGCAATGGAGTATAGAGGCCTTGCTTCTTGATGGTCAGTTTGGAAATGGCGCAAGCAGTGCAGGATCTTATGTACTTCCTGACATCCTGTCAAAGATTCGACCAATAAAAATACTTCTGCAGTACTGCCACCATTTTCTTGACCCTAAAATGCCTAGCAGCCCGACTGTAGTGTGCTTCCCAAATCATCTTGGCATGCTCGCTTGAAGGAACACAAAGGTGACCCAGGTGGCATAACAAGGCATCTTGGAGGTGAAAATATGGAACATGCTGACCCTCCAAGAGTGTCTGGTATGTGTGGCCGAATTCTAGGTCGATTTTGTAGAGAAGTGGCCAATCAGAAGTCTCGTGCCCGTAAGAGTTGAGCACGGTGGTTAACGCCATGATCGGTGGTCAACTAAGGCAATCTGCAACATTATTAGTGTTGCCCTTATTATACTTGATATTCAAATGGAACTGTTACAGGTATGTGGATCACTTATGATGGTGATCATTCTGCAACTTCCCTTGCGTTTATATGAACTACAGGGGCCGGTGGTCTGTGTGAATGATCGTTTCCTTCCCCAAAATGTAATGCTTCCATTGTCGGTAGGCTTGCACAATGGAACACATCTCTTTATCATAAGTGGGATACTTTCATAATGTGTCTAAAAGTGTCTCACTGTGATATGCCACTAGATGCCCGTGTTGAGTAAGGACTGCCCCAATAGCATAGTCAGAGGCATCTGTCTCGATCTCAAATGGTTGTTGCAAGTCTGGTAATGCAAGCACTAGTTCCGAGCAGAGGCGATGTTTCAACTCTGTGAATGTCTTCTTTTGAGATTCAGACCAAAATAATTTTTCCTTCGCTCCTCCCTTGGTGACTTGACTCAAGGGCCAAGTGATATGAGAAAATCCCAACACGAACCTGTGGTAGAAGTTGGCAAGACCCAGAAAGTTGCGGAGCTCTGTCAAAGTGGTTGGAGATGGCTAATCCCGAATGACTTGGATCTTGGCTGGATCCACATGCACCCCATGTTCATCAATAATGTATCCCAGATACTGAACTTGGGTCATGCCAAAAGTGCATTTTCCAAATTGGCACATAACTTGTGTTGTCGTAGTGTTTGGAGAACCTGTCGGATGTGGTGGAGGTGCTCTTCCCAACTCTGACTGAAGATCAGGATGTCATCCAAGTATACCACTACAAATGAGTTGGTGAATGGCCGTAATATGTCATCCATTAGCCTCATGAAGGTTTTAAGAGCATTCGTCAACCCGAGAGGCATAACCAACCATTCGAAAAGGCCCTCCTTGGCTTTGAAGACAGTCTTCCACACATCGGGGGTTTAATTGGTACTTGGTGATATCCTAACTTCAAATCAATCTTGCTGAAATATTTTGCCCCCTTCAGTTGGTCCAGAAGGTCATCAATCCGTGGGATCGGGTACCTATTCTGGACAGTGATCTTGTTCAGTGCCCAATAGTCAATACAAAGTCTCCAAGTCCCATCCTTCTTCTGTACCAACACGATCGGGCTCCCACAGGGTGATGAACTCGGTTAGATGTGACCTTTTTGCAGCAGCTCCTGAATCTGCCTCTTGATTTCATAGTTCTCCAGAACGAAGTGCTGATAGATTGGTCCATTGGGCAGCGGCGCACCTGGGGTCAGATCGATGGAGTGCTTGACCTAATAGTGCAGAAGAACCCCTACGGGGGAGGTGAAGATGTCCTCGTACTCCTCCACGACCTTGCCCATCTATAGTTGTCGTGCGGAGGGGACCTGTCTGGAGGTCATGGCCACCGTCTTCTTCTTTCCTTGAGGGCATATCATTAGGAAAACAAATTTCCCAGTTTTGGAAATGAGCTTACTGCATTGTTTTGCAGTAACCAAAGAGATGGCGGTAGGCGGTGCTACCTCTGGTATCCTATACAACTTGTTTCCCAAAGTAACAATAACAACATGAGGCCTTGACTCATATACAACATATTGCTTCCACAAGTATGGTTGGCCTAATAATACATCACAAACATCAAGGGGAGCTACGTCACACAATAACTCATCCGTGAAGGGGTTGATGTTGTATGGAAAGCGATACTGATGGCTCACGCGAAGATCTCATCCTTGGTGAAGTCACCCCATGGTGTATGGTTGTGGATATGTTGTGCTCAGTAAGCCCAGCCACTTCACGACCTCTGTCGAAATGAGGTTCTTTTGGCTCCCGCTATCAACAATGAACTATAGCGGGGAGCCCTTTACCCACATTTGGGAGTGGAAGAGGCGCTCCTTCTCCTCTGGATCTTTGGGTTCCTCCTTCTGTATCTTCATGGTGGCAACGGTGGCGTTGGGCTCCGCATCGATAATCTGTTTCCCTTTGTCATTCCCCTTATCGGGTTCTGACTCAGAGTCTGAACATGCATCTTATTCCGAAGACTTTATCTCAACCACCAGTGACTGCTTGGCCTGACACTCACTTGTGTTGTGAGTGGAGCTCTTATGGAACTCACACCACTTTCTTGTGTCCTTCGGCTTCGCGGTGTTGTTTTTTACTTGCGGCTTTGGCGGGTTGTCCTGGGCCGCCCTGCCTTGGCTTTGTCCTTTGTTCAGCAGGTTGGGGGTGCCTTTCCCTTGGTTCGGATTTGTAGATCCAAAGTCTCGCTTCTTCTGTTTAAACTTCTGCTCGATCTTGATAGTGTATCGGTATGCCGTGCCAAGCGAGGAGATGTCCAGGAACTCCATCTCGTCCTGGATGTACCTGTGTAGGCAGCTGCGGTATTTGAGTACCAAATGCAGCTCAGAATCCTTGATACCCAACTTTGTGCGAAGGGTATGAAAAATATTGATAAACTCTGGCACGTCTTGGTCCCTTCCCTGCCGCAACGTGGTCCACTTTATGTATTTATCCTCATAGCTTCTGACAGGGTAGTACTGCTCCTTGATGGCATTTTGGAATGAATTCCAAGTGGGTGTGGTTGAAAATAGTGAGGTCGTACTTTCATCCTTTTGCTCGCAGTAGGTTTCCCACCATTCCTTGATGTGGGGGGCGGCTTTGAGAAGAGCGGAAGTAATCTTTCCCTGCCGGAAAAATCATGAATAGAAAAATACCCTTGTAGCATATTTAACCATTTATCTACAACGTCTGCATCTATCTGACCCTCAAATATGGGAATGTCAAAATTTAACTTGTACCTTAAAGGGTGTGACACTTCTAGAGTAGCTGTTGGAAGTAGATGTGTCGCCCCTGGGTAGCCGCTGAAGGATCTGGGCAAAGTTGTCCATCATCGCGTTCCTTTATCGTTTGAGGGCCTCTTCGAGCAAGATTTCGATAGGATCTCCTGCCCCCTTGTCTTTCTTTTCATCCGCCATGGGAGGCCATCGGGATTTGCAAGGCTGTTCTTGCAAAGGTTCGACCAGTTCAAGCCCTAACTCCTTATATCCCTACCTTGTTGGGGACATGCAAAGAAAAACAAAGAAAGAGAAGACCTATCTGATACCACTGATATGGATTTAAACAGGAACACAATAAATTACAGAGATAACCATAAATACAAGATACAACAAAAATAATACTTCATTTCAATAATGTAAAATATTGAAATATGCTTACAAATAGCAATGGAAATAAACTAGCTCGGGCGATGGTAGCTTATCTCTGAGGAGAGATGTGGTGGCTACATGCCTCTGAACTGTCTTACAATAAGGCTCAAAGGCCTATTTATTGTTGAGAAATAATGGAAAACCATAAACATCCAAAACCCTAACCCTAGGAGATGAAGCGCCAAACTATGGGCCTCGTTTTGGGTAAATTGGTACATCGACTTCCTAGGGTCGTAACTTTGGCATACGATCTCCATTTGACGCGCACAATACCTCGCTAGAAAGATCTATCCGAGGACTACAACTTTGGGATGAGCAACATTTGTTCATGGACCCATGTTGCTCCCAGTTTTCCCAAAAAATGTCGTTTAGGGCCTCAAAACGGCTCTGAAAGTTCAGGACTCGAAAAACTGCCAAAAATAGTAAATTGTGCTACAAATAAGGAAACTGAAAAACTAAAAGAAACAATGGTGGGGGTCCAAGTGGAATTGTAAGGTGGCCACCAATATCCACATGGATCATACCAATAACACAACAAACAATTTTATGTATTGCCCCTCTTAGATAATAGAAAGACAAACTTAAAAAAATATATATAATCTTCGACATGTCCTTCTTCTTGTCACCCTAACTGGAATTTGATTTTGGAATGGGATGAATTCCCCTCCCTTTCTTCGCCTTTCCAACTAAGGCACATTTCTCCTCATCATCATGCTTGGATGAGGATCCATCTCTGGTGTTCCGCCGAATCTCTTATTGTACCATGTTGGACCATAATCGCTCCCACTATGGTAGTTTCTCCCTCCCACTAAATAAGTCCTAATAGTTGTGCCATTTCTTGGGAAGGCCTAGAAGTGGTAGGCTCACCATATCGTCTTCAGCAGCTATAACACTCACACTGCCAAGCTCATCCCAACATTGGGTGAACTTGATCAAGTTCTTTGGTATTGTGTCGCCCTTCTCCATCTTGATTTTTCTGAGCTTGTCCTTCAGTACCAACTTCCTGTGGTCACTGTTGTTTTGAAACAGGTCTGTCAAGGCCTTCCACATTGCAAATGGAGTTTCCTTATTGTGGAGGTTCAAGCCAATATGATCTCAAACTCCTTCTAGGATAATCCTTATTGGCTTTGCCACACACCTTCTCTACTCTATAAGATCCTGAGCATCAACTGGCTTAGGAATATATTTGTCTATGAATTCCTTAAGCCTATTGTCTTCCAACACTGCCTCCATCCTGTCCTTCCAAGCAATATAGTTCAAACTACCCTCAAGGGCATATTCGAGTCTCAATCCGTAGAACGACATCCTGTTGGCTCTGAAGTATGATACTGCAAATTCGATTTTTCCTACAAAAGACAAACTCATATTCTCCTCTTCTATAGTGATTTCAGCTTTGATACCATGTAGAAATTCCTTGTAGATTCAAATTGCATATTATAATATGCTAAAACAATTGACTTGAATCTACTCTACTCATGAACATAAATAATAATTGATCGATAAAATCACGAAGCATAAAAGAGAAAGAATTCAATCAAACATAACATAATAATTTTCTTGCGAAAGCCACAACCTAAAACCCATGCTATCTGTTTATTGCATTAATTAGAAAATATGAGAAGATTACAATGCTTTGCTCAAGCTCGAGTAACCTCTGCACTATCTCTATCTATCTCACTGCTTCCTAGACAAGCTCAAGCCAATACTTACCCAATTCTATTGCCTGCCAAGCTCCTATTTCCTTATGTAGTTTCCTAGGGAATTAGCCCATATTTTGTTGGGAAATTCCACAAATATGAATTGTGAAATCCTCATAGGCCTTCCTCTGATTGCATGCACCACCTATACAATTCGAATGACTATACAACTAATAGTACACTATCCCTGAACTCCAATCTTAACTGGGTCTTTCTCTTATCTGACATGCATGACTTAATTATGAGTGAATCTTCAGTTTACTAGCTAATCAGTGTTGGTTACACCCCACTACTAGATCTTCCACTAATTCCTCCATCAGTTGAAACTAGTTTAACTGACTTTAACTCAAATAGATTGAATTAAATAATTACAACTCAAAATAAACTCAACGAGGGCTCCTAAAAAGTAGGAGACACTCTTTATGACTTTAGTTAAACCGTCAACTCTAAGTCAAATTAACTTAGTTAACTATTACAAGTTGTCACGAGATGTAGAATTACAATTTAATTCAAGGACAAAATTACATTAGGATTTTCTTGTTGCATTTTCAACAATTATTAACTTGTATATAGACTTTGTTACAATACCATGGGCCAATATCATTGATCATCAATACCACATGCCAAGAAACCATCTCTCATTTCAATATCAAAATATTTTATAATTATTTTTGAGATGTATGTAAACCCTCTATCACATTAAAATATATAAGATATAAATAGTAGCTATAAAATAAGATCCATTTTACCATATAAACTAAAATAATCAAGAATTTTGTAACCATATTTAAATTTCATTAATAAACACATAAAAACTTAATACTTACAATATAACAAGATTTTTAACCATGGATATTCACCCCCACTTTACTATGGATAAATTAACTTGTAAATCAACTTCATTACAATATCATGGCCAATATCATGGTTCATCAATACCACATGCCCAAAAAAACATATCTTATTTCACAATCAAATTATTTTTTAAATATATATTTTTAATTTAATTTTACTATTTTTTAGTATGGAAGAGATGGTGTAATGTCTTTTTATGTTATGTTATCTAAACATTTTGACTCGATCAAATTACCTAAAAATAAAAATAAAAATAAAAACAAAGTTATTATAATTATTAATTAAAACATTTTGACTAAGTGAAATTACATAAAAATAAAAATAAAAATTTAAAAAATAAAATTAATTATTATAATGATTCATTATTAATACTTAAACTAGCATAGATCCATCTTAACTTTGGATCTGTTCAATTGTGAGAGGGTCACATTTCTCGAAGTGCAAACCTTTCCTCAAGTTTTGCACTCCAAAAAGAGGCTTGCACATCGAGATATTTGTTCCCTCTCAACACTTGATAGATCCAGAGTTAAGATGAATGTAAGTTGATGGATATCAGTTAGTATTCCCTTAACAAAAATAAAGATAGATAAAGCTTAGACATCAAATATCGACATTCTACTATTAACATGTTCACATAAAATCATCATTTAACTCTAGATATGGAAAGAAAAAAAGCTACAAATGTCTTTAAATAGTTCACGAGAAGATCATTTTTTAATAAATTCAATCTCCTACTAACAAATATCATTTTCATAAAAATGGTTTACCATTAAATTTAGTTCTATTTTCATTTAAATATTAATATCTTAATTTTAACTAAATTGAGTTTTTAAATGTATATAAATAACATATATTAATTTTATTATTAATATAGACTTTTATCGTCTCTGAGACCCTCCTCTTCCTATCCTCCTTCACTTGTTCTAGTGAGTCTTTCCCCTTTCATTTGGTCTCCCCCTCCACCCTCTCTTATCAAACTAAATTTCTATGGTGCGTCCAAGGGGAATCCAAGCAGGGATGGCTATGGAGGTATATTCCATAACAATCAAGGACAACCTATCTTCTACTATGCTAGAGTTATGGCTCATAACACTAATAATGCTATGGAGCTATTTTCTCTAGAGATTGGCCTATTTCATGTTGCACAACAAACATTCCCCAAACTTGTCATAGAAGGGGATTCTCAGATGGTGGTGAAGATGACTAGACACCTGATCAATGGTTCATGTCCTGAAAAAAATCTAGCAACTAGTGCTTAGAAACTACTTGTGCGTCACTTCTCAAATCTCTTAGATACTAGTATAACTACCTCTCATGTGTGTAGATTAGGTAATAGTGGCATACTGCCTTGCCAATGTTGGTTGTGCTAGCTCATGCCTTTATCTTGCTAAGAAGTGGCCTGATCTCCTAGCAACTCCATTCTTACAAGATTTCCATGGCTTGTTTTTTAAGGAACAAGAGATCCTCGATGGGGTGGAAAGGGAAGCGACATGGCTTCCACCTTCCCCCAAGTGAAAAATACATGGTCTGTTAACTTATTGCAAACTCGTGTAAGTTAAGCGATGTGGGATCTCCGTTATCTACAATCTCATGCGAGTTATTTTGCAATTGTTATGGCCCTATGATGGTTTGGAAACCAGAGAATTGGTGCTTTGATTAAAGGAGGATTTTCAAGGATTGGATCATTATGTTGGTGGGTACCTCAAGGATCAATTTGGATTTATTTCCATTGTCTCACCCAAGTTTTTCAAGTCTTACAGGTTGTCTAAATGTGTTTGGGGAAAGTTACCATTGTCTCACCCAATTTGTTTCAGCCTTACAAGTTGTTTAAATGTGTTTGGTGAAAGTTATCCTTAGTTCACCCTACGCAATCCTGAGTCTTTATTCTACACTCCCAAATTTTCTTTGGGAGGACCAATGCCTCTTGGCCTGGTTCCGCCCTCCCTCTGGTTGAGCAACCAAAGAGGTGGCATGTTGGTTGAAAACAATGATTAATGGGATCTTTCTTGCACTTCACTCTCTCTCAAGACATGACTCTCCTCATATCTTGACACATAGAATGGTTATGTGGCTCAGAAGTGTTCTTCCTTTCATGTATGATTATTTGTCTATGGAATCTTTGGGATTAGGTCAAGTCATGCCTCCATGAGCTTTCACCACCTCATGTATCTCATTGTGCTTTCTTTTGCTCATTGTTGGACATATGGTTTTATAGGTTTGTCCTCAATATAGTTTTCAAGGCTCATGTCTCTTTCTTTCCTTCGGGCATTCTCCCTAATGTGAATCATGTTAGATTTTTGTAACTAAGGTCGGTATTCAAGCCGGCCCTAAAAACAAAATACAAAGAAGAATATTTAAAATTCAAAATTAAATTTATTTTCCTCCAAAATACAAGTTGGTTCCTCCACAAGTTCAAGTCAATTGGCCCCCTTAGTCACACCTATTCCAACTCAACAGTTCACTATATAAAGGCACTTGACTTCCTCCTAAAATGATACAATTTGGATGACCATCTCCTATTGTATTCGTTCACACGTGTGAGACTAAGAGGACGAATTTGACGCAGACTTGAAGAACGAATCTGAGACAAAAAAAAGGGGACAAATCTGAGGCAGATTTGGAGGATGAATCTGAGGCATACTTAAAGGACGAATATATGGAAGATTGAAGGATGAATTTGTGTTTGTTCAGAGGTAGATTTGAAGGAAGAAGGTTCTACTTAAAGAAGTCCTAATTAGAAAGAAACATTGGAAGGAAAGCTTGTATATTTTGTTTGACAAAAAGGGCGGGGCCAAGATCTTTAGGACTATTGTTAATGGATGAAGGGTTGGTCTAGCCCTAGGAATTTCCAGGTTATTCTATAGAACTCAAATTGTATCTCTTGTTGAATTGGAAAAATTTCTCTAAAAAATGTTATTGGGTTTTTCCCTGGTTAGGGTTTTCCTAGGATAATTTTTTTTGTCTCTTATGTTTGGTTGTCTCTTCTTGATCCTATTGTCATTATTATTTACAATTGAGATTTTCTATGTATAATTGCTTAATGAAAAATGTGTCACGAGATAAATTAATGAAGAAATAATTGGAAATAATTACTAGACTAGGAAAATCCTGAAAAATCAACTTGTTATCAAAGCCAGGTTATAGAGAAGCCACTAGAGAGACTTAAAGAAAACAAAGGTACTTGAGGCCAGGCATTGAAGACAAGCTGCCAAGTATTTATGTACTATGAGTAAATTTTCTTAGGGTTTAACTTATTTTTTGTTTTGGAGCACCTCATTACTAGTTTGGATAGAGTAATTGTGGATTCGAATTTGTTGTAGCCAATGATTACCATGTGCACGGTGTGTGCACAGTTGTGGGATGATCCATGTGTATGTTGTGCGATTTGGAAAATTTGTAGGTTGAGCATACATTGAGTATTGTGTTCTTCATCGCCCTAGTTTGAGGATTATCTGGTTACAACTTATGGTTCTGGTTATGTTTGCACTATTCCAAATAAAATATTAGTATAAGTGATGGTGATCAAAAGTCTTTTGTCTGGTTAAGTTGCGAACGAATCCTAATGTAACTAGTTGTGATTGGAGTTTTGGTTGACATGCAATTAATTTTTTTTGGTTCAAAGATCAAAGTCGCGTGATTTCCATGAAAAGATTCGTTGGTGATCTAGCTCGTTGAGCCTAGTCAACATCTTTGAGACCAGTGACAAGTTTGGAAATCGACTTCTGTTATACATGTAACAGCCCTAGTTATAAATTCATGTAAATATAAAAATATAAGACCACGGTCATGGGACACATATTCCAAGCTGAAAGGTGGGCAAAAACATCCTTCTGGGGTGTCACTTCGGTTTATTATGGCTAAGGAAATTGGCAAAGGCAATGGCCAAGGCTTTGGAAAGGCATGAGGCATTTATTGGCATTTTATTTATAAAAATAAAGGAAATTGGGAGAAAAGGGAGGTGAAAGGTCACAAATTGCGTGTGAAGAGGAAATTGAAGGAAAATAATGGAAATTGAAGGAAAATAATGGAAATTGAAGAAAATAGAGGCCTCATTAATCAAAAGGCTTCTGAGGATCAATTGGCAAGCTTTTCTTGACAAGTTTTGGTGGAGCTCTCTTCTATTCTCTCTCTCTCTCTTGTACTCTTTGACACTTAGAGTTTTCTTGGGGCACTCTTGGAGAGTGCAACATACTTGGAGTTTTGAAGCAAGAAGGAAAAGGAAGAGAAGGAAAGTGCAAGAGGACATCAAGATCAGCAGATATAATGGGTATTGCTTGCAGGTACCGAGTTGCATGTATGTTTTCCTCACTAGTTTTGTCATGCATGGCATATGCATGTGGTTTATTGGTCATGATTTCTCATTGGCATGGAAGATTGCCTAGATTGACAGTGGATTTGCCTAGCCTTGCCATTTCTTGGATAACCATGGTGTTGTGGGTTCATTTCCTTGTTTTTCTGGTTGGTTCTCATGTTTCCTTTAGCTTGGGTTGAGTTACAAGTTCCTGGAAGCCCTGGTTGGACAAACACTCTGTAAGCCTTGTAACAACTTGGGTTACTAGTCCTGGAAGCCTTGGTTGGACAAATGCCCTAGAAGTGCTTGGTGGGTTGAGTTACTAGTCCTGGAAGCCCTGGTTCGACAAACGATACGGAAGCTTGGAGAAAGTTGTGCGTTGAGTTACTAGTCCTGGAAGCCTTCGTTGGAACAAACGCTCTTGAGCCTTGGAAGGCTTAGGTAGAGACTAGTTTGGTGATGTCCAACCATGAGGTGGAATTACTGTTTGATGGGTTGAGGTGGTTTGGCCTCTAGAATCTCTGGATGGTTTTGATTGATGTGTTTTATGAGATCCCACATTCATGCTTGGAATATGGCACGAGGGTGACTAGCTGAAGAGAGATTTGGCTCAACCATGTCTACAATTAGGTGGTTCGTGGAAGTCCTGAACTTGGTTGGCCTTTGCATCATTAATATGAGGTTATTTCTCCTTGTTATTTCATGATTATTATACTGGTTTATATGTGGATTATATGGCTAGTGGTTCCTTGGTATTTCTTTTGTTATTATGCTGAGTATGAACATGTATTATGACAATGGCTATGTATGGCTCTCATCATGTTTTTACTTGTAAATGAATGAACAATGCATCTATGGCCTAATAGATGATAATGTAGCTAATGTGATAAGGAAACAATGCCTCATAGTGATTCTAAGATAAGTATGAGACCCTTATGCTCAGTTTTGTTGTTAAGACCTATAGCCTTCAGATATGTGACATGTTTGACGAAATTCCTGTCACGGCTAGTAGGGGTCCAGTTTAGTCCTTGTCACTATTTTTGCAAATGTATCATTGTTCTGTTGTATAAATTAATTTCTGAACTTGTCATTGAGTTCTGGGCAGTGACCTGGCCTTGAAAAAGTGGCACAAATCCCGAAGTCGCAGGCACAAGTCTGAGGAGAAAAGTCCTTAGACACATGCATACCCATGTTGTGGGAGCGTCTGGATCCTCCTGCACTCATGCTTGTCCATATCAAGGGAGCGTCCAGGGGTTTAATGGTCTAAAAACTCAGTGGGACCTAGGGGTTGGTTACCTGAGTGGTTGGGATGGCTCCTAGGAGTTATGTTGTTGGTGTGGAAGGTCTGTATGGTGTGTTTTTGTCGGTTCCACTTCCTTAACTAACACGTAGGGAGTCAAATCACATCATAATAACTTCTCATCACATGTTTACCCTGGTTGGTCGATTACTTGGGTAGATGTGGGAGGAGGGTGTTATAATACAATGATGTGATATGGGCACAATTGGAAGTTAATTATTCCCTTGTACCATTAAAAACTAATGTGCACAATTGAGCCCGTGATTTGGTCGTATGGTAGTGGATATAATTGTATATTTGGGATAATATCTTTATGTGATTAGACGCTGAATGTAATTGTGCATGTGCATTGAGTTGTGTAGTGTGTGTTGTAATTGATGAATGTATATCGTTGAGGTCAATGAATACATCTCAATTGAATGAGTATGCAGTGAGCTTGAAACCCAATGAATATGTTATGCATTGTCAGATCAAAGTGTTTCCTGAATAGTGTGCAATGAAAGAAGATTGAATACGTTGTGTATAGTGCGAATGGGTTGAGTATGTTCACCTGTAAAAGAGTGTGATGTATACCTATGTGTGAATTTTTTCATAGCTAGTGCATTTTTTATCGGTGCTTAATCAGAACAATATATATACACATGTAGCACTGGATCAAATGGTGGCAGGTGAGTTTTGTGGATTGATAGAGATAACATGATTGAGTGTACACTTGGGTGTTTCATAATCAAGTTGTGTCATTAGACCACTTGCGCATGGAATATTGCAGATTCGATGGGAATCAACTTAAGTGCTGGTAGTTTTGGAGCGTATGTTTTTGTTTCTTGAGCATTGATGCATTATTAGAGTGATGTGATACCACTGCCCTTTAGCTGAGGAATGATTTAATTGCTAGTGTGATATGAGATTGAGTGCGTGGTCCTATGCAAGGATATTTCCTTTTGGTTGCACTATATTGCATGATATGTGTTCAGAAACATGATGTTGTTCCTAAAGTTGTTGACATCCAAGTCTCTAGAATATTGATCCCATATACCTTTTACTACTATGAAAATAGCATGTATGATTGAGTAAGGGCTATGAAAATATCTTGCTATGTGGTTATGATTGTATTGGCTAACTTATGTTGTTGGTGCTAGGGTGTCATTGCTTGATCCTTGATGCTACAAATTTAATCAAAGGAGAAAGGGTTCTGCATCTATAAAGCAACAAATTCCAATTAGCACGTGACAAAGTTAGTATTTGGAAGTCTTAGGGCTTGAAGGTTTGGATGAAAATCCCTAGGGTTTATGGATAAAAACCCTAGAGTTTGACGTAGATCCATGTTTCCGTTGAAAGAAGAAACCATAGCTCATGCAAGGAAGGAAAGAAAAGAACCATACTTATAATGAGGACAAGGATGTTGTGTTTGCAAATGAATTTCAATGATTTATGAAATAAGGCCAAGTTCAATAGGGAGTTGACAAATTCCACACAATTCTCAAAAGATAGGTACTTTATACCTCTATTTTATTATTATTATTATTTTACTATTAGTTAGCCTCTTGCATTTGTTTGTTTTGTTGGGTTATAATTATTTCTTCCATGACCTCCTTTAGAGGGTTGCAAGTACATCATGAAGTCCTTCCAAGACCTTGGTATTAGTCAAAAGCATTTGGAAGAATGAAGCAAAGTTTGTGACAAGAGGATTCTCCGAGGAGTGGTTCGTGCTCAAGACGAAGGAATTGTACTGACATCTAGAACCATGTCATAAGGGCTCTTAGTTCAGAGGAATCAAGTAAGAAGCTTGAAGGATGTGATTGTGCCAAGAGGTGGATTTACAAGATCAAGCATTTGATGATAACATAGAAAAGTACAAAACGAGGATTCTCACAGGAATAGGGAGAGGACTATGAAGATACATTTTCTCCAGTTGTTAGGCATGGTATTCTCAGCTTGATCGATATTTGATAAGTATTGCTTGATCTTGTTATTATATGGCTTATTTCTGACAGAAGTAGAAGGAATCACATGTGAGAGGGAGAAGTATTTGCAGGAAGACTGTAATAGAGGGAGCAGTTAAGATAGAGAGAGTTGACCTCTGATTCTGAGATGAAGGATCCTGGCTGGATATATTTCTTCTTGGGACTAGAAGTGTGGAGAAATGAAGTATATTATTAAGATCCTTCGGAAATTTGGGATGATGAACTACAGAGGGAGCAACCAGGATGTCTGGAAAGCAGTTGTGGTGATGGATCCAATGAAGGAAGTTAGTCAGTTTATGATTGAGTTAAGGCACATGTCAAGCACAACTGCTAGGATTCACAAATTCAGCTTGGGGTCTGCTATGATGAGCAGGACGCTGACAACACTACTAAAACAAAGTATATTGTAGTTTTCTCGGCGAGTTGTGAAGCAGGGTAGCTTCAAGATTGTTTAGGCACAGGGGATGATCAAAGGTCATGGTAGCACTACATCTAAGACATTAAGGGAGTACTGAGGCTCCAATGTATTTCTATGTTCGAGTAGGTTGCTAACATTCTCACAAAGCCTTTGTCCCAAGATGAAGTTTGTATACTTCATGGACAAGCTTGGAGCAGTTGAGAATGCTTCCATTGGTTAAAGGGAGTGTTGATGTTGTAGCATCAAGGGGACAAGGATTCTCCTTAGCTCATGGGTATTGACCAAGAGCCATGTAACGTGGCTAGGGAGATTGGCCTAGTGAACATCAAGGCCCATAATGCTCCCTTGGTTAGGAGTGGCTTGACCATATTGCCATGGGTTTTGACTAATGGGTTGAGGGAGTGCTTTATAGCATTAGGCAAGTATTTTTACCATTCAATGACATGTGACGTATGTGGGAATGGTAAATGGGCCTAGGTTTCATTATTGATCAAGTGGGGTACCTGACATGACTCCAAGTGATGACTTGGTAGATTGGTGACCCAAGGCCCTAGTCTTGTTGACCCTGGTTAGTGGGCTTTGACCATATTTCCATGTGTTCTAGCTAGTGGGTGACTAGATCCATTTGCAAAATGTGTGACTATTGGGTCACTAGATCCATTTTGCATGATGTTGATGCATGTTGAAAACTTAACTAAACTAAGAGGGGCAGTGAATTAAATTAGTACATTCATGGACATTAAATTTTGATTACTTTTCAATGATTAAATTAACTATTAAATGAGAAGCATACACCTTATGAACAACAAATTTAATATATAACCAACATTTAACATGTAAAAATCACAACGTAAATCAACACACAAAATCATCACATGTGGACACCAAATATAAGTGGAAACCCATAAAGGGAGAAAACCATAAATTTTCTATTGTTGTGATGCAAAGGAAAGTTCCTACTCCCTTATTACATCAAATTTTTTGTAGGCTCCAACCTATGGGAGGTTGCTACCTCAATTTTTTCTGCAAGCTTCAACTTGCAAGGAAGCTCCATCTCCCACAACTTTTATGCAAACCCACAAAAGGCTCCTACCTCAACAAGTTCCAACCTTTTCTTTATCAGGATACAACTTGAAAGGAGGCTGCAATCCCTTGACATATATAAAAGCAATTTGATGATTTACTTGGTCTTAAGTTCAACATACCTCCATCTTTGTTTCTTCCTCTTATCCTCTTCAGATCTGCTTAAAATTTGCTTCACATGTGCCAGGTAACTCACGAACAATAACTCAATTAACTCTCATACATTTTTTTTTTTTTTAACTGGAACGGTTATGTTTTATTGATAAAATTCAGGTTGGGTGAAGCCTAATCAACCATTACAATTCGCAGATTTTACATGGGCACCTTTTCCGGTTAGGGAATAATTGCCATATTCAAAGCACCTGCATTTATGCTGATCGTTCCATTTTGTAGAGTACATCCTATATTTGCCAATCTGTCCGCTTCCTTGTTTAATTCTCTGAGTATGTGGAAAATTTGAACCGAGGAGAAGTCCTTCAGAATTCTGCTCACTCTTGAGAGTTGTTTGTTTAGCGCTGGATCCTTGAGCCCTTTCTTGCTTATTATTGACTTTATTAACAATTCTGAATCTCCAAAGATTAGGATTTCGCTTGGATTTTCTTTTCTGGCCAATTGACAAGCTTTTAAAAGGCTGAGAGCTTCAGCCTGGTTGTTGGTTTTCAGTCCAAGTCCCCAACTGAAGTCATCTTTTTCCCCGTTCGGATAGAAGATCACCCCTCCTGCTCCTGACCTACCTGGATTGCCTTTTGAGGCACCATCGAAGAAGATCGTGCACTTGCCCTGGGATTTCCACCACTGCTGAAATCTGTCCACAGGATCTCGAATCTGCCATCTTTCCTTATGAAATGGCCGTGTGATTGCTGGAGGTCTGGTCTTGCAGGAGAAGGCATCCAGCCACGCCCTTTCTTCTCTTCAGAGGGAGTTATCATCTTTGACTGAAGAATGGTTCAGAGTTTCTAAAAGGAGTTTCTTTGCCTGGTCTGCCACTTTTTCTGCAGGTGTTTCATTGTGGTTGAAGATGATTTCATTCCGGGCTAGCCATAACTTCCAGCATACATATTTAGGGGCAGCAATCCACACCTTGTGCCATAGAGATTTGCCAGCAATATTATGAGGATAACTGGCTTTCCAAGTGGAGAACATATCTGCAATCGAACATTGTGTTGGGGGTCTCACATTCAATCCGGTCAGGAAGATAGACCAGGCCTTCTTCGCATACTCACAATCAATAAACATGTGTTCTGAGGTTTCCAATGCGTTTTTGCAAAGAGCACATCGGTGAGGACCTGCTATGTTCCTTCTGCACAAGTTTTCTCCAGTCAGGATTTTGTTATGAAACAGAGTCCAAAAGAAGAAATTGATCTTAGGGATGCTGAAGCTGTCCCAGACCTGTTTCCACACTGATTTCGGATGTGGCGAATCCTTTTTGCTTTGCATCTGTAAATATCCTTGTCTTGCTGTGTACACCCCCATCTTACCCCATCCCCAGGAATCTTCATCGTCTTTATGTACTGGAGCAAAATCTGAAATTGCATCTATAAGGGCATTTAACTGGGGATTTAGATGCGCTGGTACTTTAGGAAAATTCCAGCGCTGCCAATTTCCTTTACTATCCCAACCTGAAATATCCTCAATTTTCCGAATTCCTTTTGTGTGTAACCAAACTCTTAGCTCTGAGATTTCATTGTTTTCTGTTAGAGGGGGATGACCCATGACTCTGTCTCTCCATAGCAGTGTATTTTTGCCATTCCCGGGGATTCTATACAGGTGAGATCTGAAAAATTCGATGCCTTTGCTGCACAGCTTCCAAGCCTGCGTTCCTTTTGGGACTTTCTCCGGAATGAAAGATTTAATTGACTGGTTTTTGAGGTATTTAAGCTTTAATATCTGACTGACTGGGTGATTAGGCTCAGCAAAAAGCTGCCACAGTAATTTGCAGCCCAAAGCTAAGTTTGCTTGCAGGGGATCTCGGATTTGAAGGCCGCCTTCCTCTAATGGTCGTTTCGTTGTTTCCCAGTTTATTAAGTGAAATCTGTTGCTATTTCCACGTCCTCCATTCCACAGAAAATTGCGCATGAGACTGGAGATTTGATCTGAGATTTGTTTTGGAGCCATCATTAAGGAAGCCTGGAATGTTGGCAGTGCCGAAAGGACTGATCTGATGAGCGTGAGTTTGCCTCCTGTGGTGAGCCAAAAGCCACCCCACGCAGCAATCTTTTTTTTGAATTTCGAGATCACCTCCTCCCACAAATGGTTTCTGTTGGATCCCATCGTTATTGGAAGGCCCAGATATTTTATTTTATCCCAATCTGCATGTCCATTAAAGCCCAGATCGCTGGCTATTCTATCAATTGCGTGCTGCTCTGTGTTCCATCCATAAACAACGCTTTTCCTTTCACTGATTAACGCTCCAGAGATGCTGCAAAATTTTTGAAGAATGGTTCTGAAGGAGTTAGCTATTCTTGGAGAAGCGCCCCCGAGCAAAAGTGAGTCATCAGCGAAAAGCGCGTGATTCACTGGGGCAATTCCTTTCACAATTCTGATCCCAGGAATGTTGCCATTTTGTTTTTCCAAGGTCAGCTTTCTGCTCAGAGAGTCTGCCATCAGAATGTATAGAAATGGTGAAAGAGGACAACCCTGCCTCAATCCCCTGGTGGCTAAAAAGAAGTCTGCTGGTCTCCCATTTACCATTGGGGCTATCCAGATCTTCTCTAGACAAGCTTTGATTAGGTTTATGAAGTCCTGATTAAATCCGAAGGATGAGAGAACCCTGTACAGGAAAGAGCGATTAACTCTATCAAAAGCATTACACATATCCAGTTTTATAAGCATACCTTGTTCTTTGCGTGAATGGCTCGAATGCAGGGCTTCTTGAACTTGGATGACGTTGTCCAGGATATGTCTTCCTTTCACAAATCCCCCTTGGGCTGGAGAAATGAGCTTTTGCAGGAGAGGCTTGATTCTGTTCGCCAGAAGTTTGGCCACTATCTTGTAGGACGAATTGCAGAGTGAGATCGGCCTGTATCTGTCAAATGAACCTGGGTTTGCTTCCTTGGGGATTAGAGCGAGGAAGGTGGAATTTATTCCGCCTCCAACCTTTGCCTTCCTCATAAAACCACGTATCATTCTGAGGAGATCAGATTTGATTAGCTCCCAACAAATTCTGTAAAAGTGGATTGAAAATCCATCAGGTCCTGGTGCTTTGTCTGGCTCCATGGACCATACAATATTAGAAATCTCTTCTTCCGTGACTGGGCTCATAAGATTTTCATTATCTTCTATGCTAACTAGCTTTGGTATGTTTATGAGGAACTCTGATATGTCCTCCTCACTCCCATCCCTTTCTGCACTAAGAAGATTCTGAAAATGCTTCACTGCAGCTTCCTTGATTTGGGCAAATCCTTTACATACCTGTCCATTAGATGTGGTGATTTCTGCTATATGGTTTTGGGAAAGGCGAGCCCTATACTGTCTATGAAAATATGTGGTGTTTCTATCCCCAGCTTTAAGCCACAGACTGCGAGACTTTAAGCGCCAATACTCTTCCTCGCTTCTGAAGGAGCAATATGTTTTCCTTTGTGCAGATTTTTCTTTGTCTAAGTCCATGGGAGAAATATCTTTCTCTTCCAATTCAAATTGGATTTCTTCCAGCTGAAGGACTGCCTCTTTCCTCTGACTGGTGGGGGTATTCATAGATTTCTTTATCCATTCTTTTAGGGCCTTCTTTGCATTTTTCATTTTTTGCTCCCACACAAAGCTTGGGGAGCCTGAAACATCTATTCTCCAAGCTGATTGAACTGTTTCAAAGAACCCTTCTCTTCCTGCCCAGAGAGGACTGAAGCGAAAGGGGAGAGGACCTAAATCTTCTTCTTCTTTCAGGCAAAGAAGAATTGGTTTGTGGTCCGAGGTGAGTTTTGGAAGAATCTTGGTGAAAACTATTCTTTTGTCCATCATTATAGAGCTGCTGATGAGGAATCTGTCCAGCCTTGCTGATATGTGGTTTTCTCCTGTTCTGTTGTTGGTCCAGGTATATTCTCCTTTCACTGGCTTGAAGTCTACTAGATCCCACTGTAGAATCAGATTTTCCACTGTGGAGAGAAAAGGATCTCTTGAGAAGGTCCCTCCTCTCTTCTCTTTGGGATCTAGAATTATGTTCAGGTCGCCTCCTATAACTATATTCATAGGATTAAGATGCTCTAAAAAGTCCGAGAGTGTCTTCCAGCACTCTTTCTTTTCATCATAGTGTACAGGGACATACATGTTGAACAAAGCTAGGATGAGGTTGCTTGCAGTGTGACGCAATTCAGTGTATATCCAATGTTGGGTCTCAAAGGATCTCTCTAAAGAAAAGGAGTTTTTTTACCAGAATGTACCTATTCCTCCAGCCGAGCCTCTAGCACTGACAACCTTTCCAGAGTCAAATTTCCATTTTGTATTACTAGTATTTAGAAGGATCTCCCCTTCTATTTTTGTCTCTTGGAGCATGAGAATGTCTGTGGATTCCATTTTCAATAAATCTTTAATGGCCTCTGCCTTAGTGGGATTACCCAAACCCCTGCAGTTCCAAGAGACCAGCTGCATCATTTACCACTTGTTGGGGTAGGCCCTCCTCCCTTGGGGACCCTTGGTCTGGTATTCCTCCCGAGGGTCATCTCAATGGTAGCTTGACTGCCAAGGGTTTTTTGTCTTTCTGACTCTTCTTCCCTGGTTTCCTTGTTTGATCTCCTTCCAACTCTTTTTGATGGCCTTTCGAAGGTCTCATCATCTGATGAGCCCGTGTTTTCTGTGTTCTTCTTCTTTTGTTTGATTATATCAGCATATGTAGGAGAAGAAGTGTTACTTGGGGTCGGGTTTGGAGTGTTACCTGGCTCTAAAGTGTCGGTATTGTTCAGCTGAGAAAGATCTTCCCGCTCTGCTTCTGGAGGATCTGAGGGTGATTTGAGGGATTCAAAGGGATTTTTGTCCTCCACGATGCTAATGGTTTCCCTGCTTCCAGTGTTTTGATTGCTTGCACTTTCTTGCCCTGCTTTATTCCCTGTCTCTTTGGCTTTATTTTTGTTATTCTGCCTGCTACTTGCTGTTTTCTTTGCTTGTTTCCA
This sequence comes from Pinus tabuliformis, assembly GCA_031772625.1. Lineage (NCBI taxonomy): Eukaryota > Viridiplantae > Streptophyta > Pinopsida > Pinales > Pinaceae > Pinus > Pinus tabuliformis. Next base: position 1,342,527,880 of record CM062819.1, on the reverse strand, counting down.
TTGTTCGCCTTTTTCTTTCTCTGATGTCTCCTCATTTTTTTTTGCAGTATCTTGCAAAATGCCCGTATTCGTGGCAGTGTCGACACTTAAAGGGTAGTTGTTCATAGTCGAGCTCTTGGATGTGTGTCCAGTCCGCCACCGAGAGTTTGATTGCTTCAGGTAGCCCGACTTCCAGATCGACCTCTACACAGATGCGGGCGCAGGAGTATTGATCCTTCCTCGGTGCCTGATCTATGTATCTTCCTAGGGCATTGCCAATGGATTGCAGCGAGTTCTGACTCCAGCAATGGAGGGGAAGGTGCGGGAGACGCACCCAAACAGGTACAGCCGTGGGCACATCTTGTGCTGGATCAAAGTCTGGGGACCATTTATTCAAGTATAGCCCTTGGGGACCCATGAAATATGGCCCATTTCTGAAGATCAGGCTTCTGTCGTCTATGCTATCAAACACGAAAACGAAGAACCCTTTGCCTACAAAGTGGCTTTTTATTCCTTCCTTAACCAGTGGTATCCAGTTTCGTTTGACCCAGTCTTCTACTGCTTTCGGAGATGGCCATAACCCTGTGAACTGACCGATGAGGCCTCTTTCGGCTAGGTTTAACGCAGTTCTACAAGTTTCTTCCACCGGCAGAGACACCGTAGGGATATTTTCCAGTTTTTTAACAAACTTTTGCTGAGAGGCAGATGTCGGCCGTTTATCTGCAGCAGCGACAAGTGATCTGAAGGCATCGAGATCAGAAGGCGGGAGTGAGCCGCTTCCATGATCCATAGCGAGGATCACACGATGAAGAGCAAGATCAGCAGCTAGGTTCCCATGCGAAAACACAGGACCGAAAGAAATGAAGACCGAGCAAAGCAGAGCCGGCTCGGTGCGCCGCGCCTCCGACCCAAAGCACCGTAGCTCTCATACATTTTCTAACACTCTAACCATTATTAACTTTCCAACCTCACACATTTTATAATCAAACTTTGATGGTTGTTAGTATTCCACACACGAATCTAAAATGACAAGTCTTGTCTCTTTGCATTCCAAAGGTGTCTCTTTAATTCCAAAATTGTTTCAACTCTTTGAATATTAAAATACATGAAATAGTTTTCAACATATTTAAATAACGTGCATTAATATTCTTCATGTCAATAAAATGAATTTTAACTTATTTAAATACATGCATTAATATTATTCTACAACACATTAACTTGTATTCCCTTGCATTAACGTGCATCCTCTTGCATCACAACACCTTTGTTCTCATCACAACACCTCAACAAAATCACCAAGCATCTCCAAGGCCATGCCTTTGTAGCTAAACTTATTGTTGATGAATATTTGAATAGGAATTGAACGAAGTGAACATGAATTACACTATGCAAACAAGAAACCTTCAGCTGTCATAGGAACACTACAACCACTTCTTCAACTTGAACCTCTACAACATACAACAACAACTTTGCAACATAACTCAACAATACATCAACAAATATAATATCACAACATCACAACCATAACACCATTCTTCATGCCTTTTCCTTTGCCCTTGCCTTGCATCACAACAACCACCTTGCATCACAACATCTCAATCATCATATGCATACCATTAGCGAATACTCCATATGCACACAATCTGCCTCACTAATCAACACCAATCAATATATGCATCATAACAAACATACCTTGTACCCAATCATAACAAGCATACTTTACATCACAAGCATCACAAGCATACCTCAAGTTCACAAGCTCAACTCCTTCATCTCTGATTAACATAGCCTGCAACATATCTTGCAACATACCTTGACATCAAGCATAACAATGATCGACAATATAGTAACATAACACATAAGCATATGTAAGTAGTTCAATAATAAGCATCACAACTCTACCACAACATAGCATCAACACAAGCATAAATCAATCCATCACATTTCCTTGCCTTGCACTTCTTCAACTGATCTCTATTACATAATAATCTCTGCAACATTCTCTGTTCGACCTTGCTTGCTACTCCTTTGCCATCAATGACAACAATGCCAACAATGTGGGATGCTTTCCACATGGTTATGGTATTGAACATGAAGTGGATGGATACATCAACATAGCTAGATCATTCAACCTTTTCGTGGAATAAAGAAATTTTCAACAATGAGAACATCTGAATAAGTTATTACGAAAACCTCCCTAGCTAAGAGGGAGTATTGGATTTTTGTAGCTACGGTCAGTATTCAATTTGGCCCTAAAAGGAAAATGCAAAGAAGAATATTTAAAATTCAAAATTAAATTTATTTTTCCTCCAAAAGACAAGTAGGCTCCTCCACTAGTTCAAGTCACCTTGCCCCCTTAGTCACACCTATTCGGGCTTAACAATTCATTATATAAATGCACTCGACTTCCTCCTCAAAGGATACAATTCAAATGACCATATCCTATTGTATATGTTCACAAGTGTGAGACTAAGAGGATGAATCTAAGGCAGACATGAAGGACGAATTTGAGGTAGAATAAGAGGATGAATCTGAGGCAAACTTGAAGGACGACTTTGAGGCAAAATAAGAGGACAAATCCGAGGCAGACTTGAAGGACGAATCTGAGGCAGACTTGAAGGACGAATTTGAGGTAGAATTAAATGATGAATCTATAACATATTGAAGGATGAATGTTAGGCTTGAAGGAAGAATCTATAACATATTTGAAGGAAGAATGTTATGCTTGAAGGAGGCATAATTAGAAAGAAACCTTGGAAGGAAACCTTGTATCTTCTATTTAACGAAAAGGACAGGGCCAAGATATTTGGGACTATTATTCATGGATGAAGGGCTGGTCTAGCCCTAGGAATTTCAAGTTATTTTATAGAACTTAGATTGTATCTCTTGTTTAATTGGACAAATTTCTCTAAGACTGGGTTTCTCTTTGGTTAAGGTTTTCCTGGGATAAATTTTCGTGTCTCTTGTGTTTGGCCGTCTCTTATTGATCCTAGTATCATTATTGTTTTAAAATTGTGATTTTATATGTATAATTGCTTAATGAATAATGTGACACAAGATAAATTAATGAATAAATCACTGGAAGTTATTATCAGTCTAGGAAATCCTGAAAAATCAACAAACCCCATCTCTCTTCGGCCTTGGGTGGAGTTGTCTCTGCTTCTATTCTTTAGAGGCTTTTTCCTGCCTTGCCCCCTTTTGCTGTTGGCTTTCCCTCTTGCTCTCAATTTGCCTCCTCTAGGGTTCCCCTCTCCCCTTTGGTCAATTCCTATAGCCTTTATCCCAATGCCTAGGCAAAGGCCCGCTCCAATGGGGGAGCTGGTGGCAAAGGAGACTTCAATAACATTTGAGCCCACATCAAAGTATACTATTCTCAGATCACGCCCTCCCCTCTCTCAATAAATTCAACAAGAAATCTATGCAACTGAGGAGGAAATTAATTTTGGCAAAGGACGCCATTCTAATACTGAGGTTCTAGCTTTTGTTGTTGATTGGGTGCTTGATATGGGCAACATCATGGGAAGAAAAAACCAATATCTCCACACTATTGTTTTTTACTGACATTTATATTCTTTGCTTGGGAAAGTTCTATTGGACAAGAATGGCACCATAGATGAATTGTTTCAGAACATGGGTGATTATATGGCTTGTATGGAGAATATTATTTTGCGTGGCAAGGGACAATACCCCCACAATCTAAGGAATTTTGAGCCCATACACATTTCCACCTCTTCTTGATTGCTTATATGTTTTTAGTGACAATTTCTTGATTGCTTATATGCTTTTAGTGACAATTACAATTACATTGTTTATGTTTTCAGTTGTTAGTTTTATTATCTTGAATACTGAGTATATGGTAAATGTTGTTGTCTCTTATATGATTGTCAAGTCATGGTTTTTTGAGTCTATGTACTATCATGGTGGACATGTTTATATTTCTCTGTTTTTAGGGACAGAAACTTTATTGCTATGCCTTAGGTCTGGTTTCAAGTCTCGCATGCCAAGGTAGACAATAAAGCTATGCTATATGTACTCTTTTATGTTATCAATAAAAAGCCTCAACTTATAAAAAAAAAACAAACATAAACAAATTCTTATTAATATAGTAGTTAATTAATATAATCATAATTATGTCTTTCTTCGATTTTATTGGATAAATATATATTTATTTATTTTTCTATTTCCTTGTTTCTCGTTTATTTCTTATTCCTCCTATATACGTGGCTTAAGTGTTTCTTACATAATAAGATGAACTTTCTAAATAACTTTCTAACCATACTTATTTAGAAGAATGCGAATTCACCTAAGCAAACTTAAGATTTAACCAAGTTTTTTTCTTATTTTCTTTTTCTTTCTCATATATTATGTATTTACAAGAATCTGGATTCAACTAAGTTTCTCTTTGCTTTTCTTCTCATTCCTCTTACATATCATGCTTAAGTGTAACTTTGTAACCAATAAGTATTTAGAAGAATGTATAACCCTTTAAACAAGCTTGGGATGTAACCAAGGAAGCTAGGGATGAATTCATTAAGTTGTTTTGGGAATGTTTTACATTTGAATCTAGTTATGGTGTATATTTATATACTAGAAATTAACACTTTTTTTTGGACCTTTTTGTATTACTTGACAAATTATAATGTACTCTTGCAGCGAGTAATGTTTACTTAATATGCAATCTTTTCATTATATTTTTGAAGATTATTGAGAAGAAAACTTTTAACTTAGGTTTTGAAAATAAAAAAAAAATATTATTATTAAGCTTTCCCACAAATTGAGAAATCTAAATCTAGAAGCTTATATTACCCCTTAAGATGGCCACACCATCTTGTACTCATGGTTAGATTTGTGCCCACTTACTTTTGACCTCATGACCTTTTCACTATAAAAAAAAAAAAAAACTTAAGAAAACACTTTGTCACCAATGCTCTATATCTCATAAACTATTATCTTATTAAAAAATTACTATATCAATAAATTATGTGATGATGATAATAGAGGTTAATATTATTGAACAAATCACTCTTTTTGTTTTAACTATTTTTGATTTTCTTAAATAAATTTTATTAATTTATTTTTAAAATCTATATTAAATCTAAATCAAATTTAAATTAAGACTTAAGCCTATTGAATTGCACATTGTCATCACTATCATGCAAAATTCCTTTGAAAACCATTTTTATTTTTCACAATTAACCCCCAACAATTTGATTTCTTAAAATACTTTTCATCCTCCACACAATTTTGCACATGTGTATATATATATATTCTCTTCACATAATTCTTACTAAATACCTCTATAACCTGGATTAAATTATAAATAGTTATTTCATACCTATTATGTACGGTGAATGTATACGTATTTTGGTATAATAAAATATACATGAGCATATTCGTATACACATACACGTGTAAAATTGTTACGTGTGCCTGTTAGCGTCACTTCGGCATTCATTTCGACGATCAAACTAGCGCAGTCGAGGTGACCAGAGTGGAATATTATACATAAAAGCGAGGAAGGAGCTGCAGACGGATACCACGAACAGCAATAGGATTACCCATGGCGATCGCGGTTAATGGCAAAATATCATCATTGGCTGTGCTTCCAGGTAAGTTTATTCAGGTCTAAAATCTCTTCATTTTATGCATTTTCGAGCAAGGATTAGAGATTTTTGTCAATTATTTTCTGGCTTGGGATTGAATGGTTTTTCCTTGTTTCACTAAATCATAAAAGAAGGAATGCTGGTGAATACGCCCTTTACCGAGCGTTTGATCAGGTCTTTAGCCGAGAAATCACCAGAATGATTTTTTTTTTTTTAATTTTTGGTTTCGTTGGGAGGAGGGGGGTTCTTACTCTGTTGAAGCTTTCTACTGAGAAATTGGATGTTGTCTTCTGCCCCTTGGAAGGCTGCAATCTCCCTTTGCATTGCCAGAGTTGCCATACAGAGGATTTTAGGAGGTGTCATTCGGCTGCTTGGAGAAGAGTTGTACACGAAGGCCACAAGACTACGCTTGGAGGCAGCAAAGAGACTACTGGCCTTTGTGCCATTCGGTATGGCATCAAATTGATGAAATGGGTTCTGGATTTTTTCTTATGGAATCTCGGTGTTGTTTATGTCTTTGCCTTATTTAAGTTTCTTCTCAGCTGCCTTCTTGCTTCATGATCAGATCATCTTGGGCTAAGTGGTAATGATATTCACACTAAGTTGTTAATCATTAATTCCAAGACGCCCCTGTAATCTGAGCCCCATTGTATCTCTGATCAGGGGTGGAATTTCAGAACTAAACGGCCTCAAATGGTTTTGATGACTCCCGTTTTGACAGTTTGATGAAGAATAATTATGGTTCTGGGAACTTTTTAACCGTATTTGACGGGCAAATTACCCTCTCTCCAACCCAAGTTCTGTTTTAATTCTCTGAAATTTGTTTGGACCAAGCGGCTTCGTAAATATGTCAACCAGCTGTTTCTCTGTAGGATTATAAGCTAAGTCCACCACATCAAGGTGGATCTGCTCCCTGATGAAGTGTAGATGCACTTATATATGATTGGTGTGCGCATGAACAAGATTTCTTACTTCGGGGCACTCGGGTTGTTGCAGAAGATAGTAGTGGGACCCTTCTGATAACTGCCAACATCAGTAAGGACCCTTATCAGCCATGTAGCGTCACGAGCAGCATTCATGGTAGCTCTGTACTCCGCCTGCAAACTGCTTCTTGTTGCACCAAGATATCACTGCTGAAGCAAACTCCAATTTTAGAACAATAGAGAAAAGTTGTTCTGCGCCCAACCAAGATTAGAATGTTTAGTCAACTTGAAATTTGATCTCATAGTGAACTCCATTCTGTAATCAACTTCCCCCTTAAGGTGCCTCGTAATCCTCTTGTCACTCTTTCAATGTGAATGCCGTGAATCATACATGAATCTAGAACATAACCCAACAACAAAGGAAATGTATGGGCGTGTAGTTATCTGGTAAATGAGACTACCTACTGATTGCCTGCATGAGGTAGGATCGACTGGATCCTCATCCATAGGAGTGGTGGATGGCTTGCAGTCTTGCATTTGAAAATTCCTTATCATACTTGCTTTGGGAGATATACAGGTTGCCTGGTTACTTTTGGATCTCAACACCAAGGAAATAATGATGAAGACCTATATAGGTCATCTTGAATGTTTTCTTCATGTTCGCCTTAAAGTTATCCACCTCTTGTGCATGTAATAACCACCATCTCATCAACATACACAACAAAATAATATATTGGGAATCATAAAACTTTACGTAAAGGTTTTTCGTTGAAGGGGACATCAGAAAGACATGTTGCACTAAATAATCATGTATTCCAGAGTACCAAGCTCTAGGAGCTTGCCGCAAAGCACGCAATGCATTCCTTAGCTTACATAGCAAGTTCTCTTTGCTATGTACCTATCTATGGTTTTGTGCATGGGTTTTGCACATGGTTTTGGGCATGATGGTTTTTTGCTAAGTACATATCTATGGTTTTGTGCATGGGTTTTGCACATGGTTTTGGGCATGATGGTTTTCTGCCCATGGTATTTTGTAAACCCGGTGAAGGAAATTACGGTTATGTTTTAATCCAGGGTTAATGGATTGGGGTTTATGAATGCTTCAACATGTATATATATGTATTGTAACATTGAAAGGAACATAATGAAAAATCAATCTGGTATTTCCGGTTTTGGAATCCAGGGGAAAATCTTTGTGTATATCTGTTTTATGTTTTATGTTCTTGCCATTGTTTATTTTTTGTTTTTAGAATTCGTATGCAGGTAATTTCTGTATAGGGTTAAAACCTACATGTCCTTCCTGACAAAACTAGGTGTTTGGGCCATTGATACTTCTTCCATGATTGTACCATTGAGGAATGCTGATTTGACGTCAAGTTGATGAATGCCTCGACAACGCTGAGTAGCCAATAAAAGTGACATCTATAAAGATTAGTACAGCTTTTCCTTATGTGGAGACGTTTCTGCATAGTCTATCTTGTAGTGTTATGCATAGTTGTTGGTATATCAACATTGCTTTGAGTGTTATTTTGAAGAAAGGAATTGTGTGTTTCTTTGTCTCCAGAGCTAGAAGTAAACTTCTCTCAAAGACAAGGATCACTAGAAGCTAGCGCCAAAGTTCTATGGACCCACTCCAAGATCCAACTGGTCTTTCAAGTGTCTTGTTTGAACAAGGTTGTGGGGTTGAATTGCTGAGTTCAAACCAACCTTCTTGAACTTTATGAAGAAGGGTCCTTTTGCTCACAACTGGAGGCAATATTGGCCATGGCCCATAAGGGAGTGTTCTATGCTAGTGCACTATTTGGGAAGTCTTGATACAACAAACAGATACATAGCTTAGAGACACCATATGGGAACCAATAATGATTTTACTATAGTTTCCACACCTCCAGCCTTGAGGACAATGCTTTTGAAGAGGGAGGGGGTGTTATGGCCCTATCCCAACCTCCCTATTTTGGGATACTTAGGAGAGTTAATGTATGATGCCATCTTCTTTAATAAGCCCCATTAGGTAGTTGGTGGTCATTCAATGCAAGAGGGTCGTCTATTAAATAAGGCCTGGTAGGTGTTTGCTACTCATTAATGATGGGACCACAAGTGGTTGAGGCTTTTCTATTGAGAGTCTATCTATAGATGTAAAAGGCTATTTAATGTTTTTCCAAGTATTGTTATTGTATCAAAACTTTGCTCAATTGGAGGTTTCTCCCTTGAAGAGGCTAGTGAGCATTGCTCTCTTTCTGGATAATCAGTGCAAGGGTTTATATTCTGCGGGTCCAATATCATTGTTTCTCCTATTTTACTTTCAGCAATTTATATTCTTTGTATGTTGCTCAGAACTTTGTTTTTGTTAACTAAGTACATTGCATCTCTTGTATATCCTGAATTCATTCATGGTCCTTGGCATCCTTCTCAAAAGATGAGGACTTGATTATGTCATCAGTCTTCACCAAAAAAGCTAAGTTGGTGTGAGGAGTCTCCTTAATGTGTCTCGATGGTCCTTTGCCTTCTTTAGGAAGCATCTCCGTGTCTTGTCAGTTAACCTAATAATTTGCTTTCACAATGGTCAGTCCTTCTCAAGTAAAGAAGGCTCTTCTATATTAGTGAATGCAAATGTTTCACCGACAAGCTCAGTGATGAATCATCATCAAGATTAGAATCAACAAATACATGACTAATAAGACAACTTTGTGGGCGAGAGTATTGAGAAATCTCCTACATCCAATTCAACAACAGTTTGTTAACCAATAGTAGCTCAACATCCTCCAATATTGTATCCATACTGAGATCTGTGTCTCCGTCATTGAAGATTACATTTCAAGTAACCTCCAGTTTCTTGGTAGTTGGTTGATATACTCTGTAAGCATTCATTTCTAGAAAATAATCAAGAAAGATTACCTTTGAACTTTTATTATCAAACTTTCGTCTCTTCTCGTTGGGAACAGAAGTGTAGCAAGTTGAACCAAACACTTTGATTTGTTCTACACTAGGCTTTCTCCCTGTCCAACAAAGAAAGAAACTGTATGAATTGCTTCAGCTTGAAAAAACCCCAGGCTATTTCTTTGCCTTCGTCATTGACTTAGCCCCTCTTGGTCATTGTTTTTCTCTTCCTTTTTGCAATGCCATTTTGTTATCATTGACTTGGCCCTCTTAATCATTATTTTTTTCTTCCTTTTTGCAATGCCATTTTGTTCTAGAGTATAAGGTGCAGATAACTCTCCCAGATCCCATTTGGCTTGCAGAAGTTTGTAAACTTCTGCCCCTCTTGCTCAATTTTTTTCTCTTCCTTTTTGCAATGCTATTTTGATATCATTGACTGAGCCCTCTTAATCATTATTTTTTTCTTCCTTCTTGCGATGCCATTTTGTTCTAGAGTATAAGGTGCAGATAACTCTCCCCAGATCCCATTTGGCTTGCAGAAGTTTGTAAACTTGTTGGAATTGTATTCACCTCCATTGTCTGTCTTCAACACCTTTCTTTGCTTACCACATACTCTTTCCAGCCTTGAATACTTTGAAAGTCTCAAAGGTCCAATGCTTCTCCTTGAGGAAATACATCCAAACATTACTTGTATAGTAATCAATGAATGTGTTAAACTATCTCACCCACCCCGCCCCCAAGTGAGTGTATTGACATGGGGCCACATATGCCTGAATGTACAGTGTCTAAAGGTACTTGTGCTCTCTGTGCTGGATTTTTATCAAATTTCTTTTATGTCCTTTGCCATAGACACATCCTTCGCAGCAGAAGTTATCAAAAGTAAATGTAGGTAAACCAAGACCAATACATGCCACTTCATGGTATTAAAATCTTCGATCCTAGATGATTGATATCCCTGTGACCTCAAAGCAAACGAATCAAAGAATTTATTTAATTTCTGAAAGTTTATTTCTGAACAGAGCATCAATCACATAATAGTTTTCTGACACAAGTTTTGTCTTGATTCTCTGAAACTTGTTTTGACCAAGTGGCTTCGTAAATATGTTAGCCATCTGTTTTTCTATAAGATTATAAACTAAGCCCACCATAAGAAGCTGGATTTGCTCCTTGATGAAGTGTAGATGCACTTCTATGTGCTTAGTGTACTCATGAACAAGATTTCTTGCTACTTCAGGACTTTCTGGTTGTTGCAAGAAATAGAAATGGGACCCTTCTCATCAACTCCAACTTCAAGGACCCTTATTAGCCATATAACATCACAAACAACATTCATTGTTGCTCTGTACTCCGCCTACAAAATGCTTTTTGTTGCAGAAGATATCATTGCTGAACCAAATTCCCAAAAGTTGAATTTTGTACCCAATCAAGATTAGAATGTCTAGTCAACTTGAAATTTGAGCTCATAGTGAACTCCATTGTAATATACCTCCTGGGGAGCTTATCCTTGGGATACAATCTTGAGTTAGGGTTTTCAATAACACATGGAAGAATTCTATTTCATAACAGTGTTGCAATACTCATCAATCTATAAAAAACAGTGATGATCCTTTATTGAATGCATGAGTAGTATAAACAAGAATTCAAACAACAGTTGATTCTACCAGAAAACACTATAAAGTAAGGCTGATTCAACAAACAAATCACAGACTTATAAAAATCAACAGTCCATATCAGCAAGCCTTGCTACTGTTTTGCACCCTTATTCACCCTTGCTGCCTCAGTCTTTAGTGCAGCCAGCCCCTGAATTTACCCTTAATCCCCTGATCATGGCTGTTTTGGCTACTCACTCCCTCAGAAGAAGGCTTCTTGGCCTTTCACTGCCCTAGAAAATCAGACCGCTGCCTCAGGAACACATTCACTGCGCCAGAAAGTCAGATCGCTGCCTCAGGAAGACATTTTCTGCCCCAGAAAGTCAGACTGCTGCCTCAGGAAGACATATACCACTCCTTTGCTGCCACAGATAGATAAGCTCCAACCATTTGCTGCCTTAGAAAATTATTACTCAGCCAGAATTTGATCCTGTAGCAAGAAAGATAGGATGATTGGCTAGGGTGGAATGTTTCACCATTGAAACCAATCAGAGAAAAGGTGTCTTAAAAGTTAAAACCCTCCAAGAGCCTCAGCCCAAATTCAAGAAGAATAACATACATGATGATCATAATGATTGTTCTCGCTTCCTTTTATAGTTTCTCTTTGAGGCTTTTCCCTCCTAAATAGTAAATTCAATTTTGAATGACTTTTAAGTTTCCCCTCATTTGCCCCAAATTTGTTTTTTATTATCTAATGTTACCGAAGTAACATTAAATAATAATTCCCCCTTTTTAAACGACTATAGCCTATGGGATTAAATAGGCTACTATGACCTTCCTTGGGCAATTAATTTGAAGAGGACATTACTGTTGAAATTTTGTAGCTTCGGTCAATATTCAAGTCAACAAGTCAAAGGGAAAAAGTAAATTGTTATTTCAAGGTTTATGTAGGCTCCAAGGTGACAGGTTGGCATCACCTCTTGAAGGGGTTTGACCCTTGGTCAAAACTCACTTGATTTGACTCATAAAAATTGGCAATTCGACCTCATTTATCATCATCACCACCAACTCGGATCTGATCAAGAAGACTTCTATTCACGTGTGGAGGAAGAAGACACTTGAAGTTGACCAGAGAATTTTGACCAGTGTTGACTTTGACTTCTCTCAGTTGCATTGACTTGGAATCTTTGATTGGACATTGACCAAATTTCTAGGCAGAATTCTTGGTGTTGAACAAACCCATTTGACCAGCATTGACGACAGGTCAACTGAGGCAGTTTGACTGAAGTTGCAGGGCCAAAATTTGGCCTGTTTGACTGCAGTTGACCAGGAGTTGCAGAGGTCAAAATTCGGCCTGTTGATCAGATTTGACCAGCTGAACAGAAATCTAGAATTTCTCTCTCCTTTGACCAGGTTTGACTTATGTGTTGGTGTGGTCAATTTGACTAGGAAAATTCAGATGTACTTTTGATTGAATTGGACAATTTTTCCTAAAAAAATATTGCGGGGTTTTTTCCCTGGTTTGGGTTTTCCAAGGATAAATGTTGTGTCTCTTGTGTTTGGCTTTCTCTTCATGATCCTGCTGTCATTATTGTATCAGTGTTACTGTTGAGATTTTCTATGTGTAATTGCTTAATGATGTATGTGACACAAGATGAATAAATAAAGAAATCATTCAAAGTAATTATCAGACTAGAGAATCCTAAAAGTCAACATGGAACCAGAGGTATGGTGAAAGAGTAGCCTCGAAGAAGCTGAGTCAGCATCTCATCATCAATCATCTTGAAGAAAGCTGAGATCCTTAAGAAGAATCTACAGTCAGTTGATTCCTGTGTAAGGAATTCTGTCCTAGAAGTAAATCAAGCTACCCATCAGCTACATTGAAAAGCCGAGCTTCTACTTATTTCTTGAAGGAAGGCCGAAATCCTAAAGGCTGTTGAAGAAAGGCCTTAGTATTAAGAGAAGGCCGCAGTCAGGGACCGGAAAAGGCCTCAGTCAGGGACCTGAAAAGGCCTCAGTCCAAGTATCAGAGGCCAAGGAACCTCTGTAAGTGAAGTCTGAAGTACCTCAGTAAATGGAAAAGTGAGCAAAGTTGTCTTCTGTGTAAGAGATCTGCTGAAGTTTGTTTGCTAAAAGTCATAGAAAGGAGCCTCTCTTGTAAGTTAAGGTGGGATTTGACTAATGCCTTATTGAAGTCAAAACTATATTACTAAACTTTTGATTTGTTTCAAGAGAAATATGTCCAGAGGGAAAGAAAACCTCAAGATCCTAATTCATTGCTTAAAGGGTGTAATGCCGCTTCCTAAATTAATTTGGCACAAGTTCATTGTTCTACAATTTTGACAATTTTGGAAGCCATGGGACCCATAAGATTTTTGGGAAGACTTAGGCAGGAAAAGGAGGCCGAAATATTTTGTGATAAAACGTGGGGGCCACCCACATGAGGAAACACACACTTGCCTTAGGGGAGAATTTGAATGGCCAAGAAGGGAAGGTCGAAAGGCTAGATGGAGGGACCCACGCGGAGAAAGGAGGCCCACGAATTATAAATAGAAGAGGCCCAACCTCATTTGGTATCTTTTTTGCCTATCGAACTCAACTTAGTTGCTCGAGCTGCTTAGCTGGGTCACTTGCTGTTTAGCGACGAGTTTTCCAAGTGGAGAACTCACCTTGTCTTCGGTGGACCTCGAGTGCCACCCTAGTGAGGTCCCATTCTACCATTTTGGAGGAGTGTTGGGGAGGATTCAAAGCATAACACTCAGCCATCATTTAGCTAGTGCGTATTCCAGGAGGATGCAGGAAGGGAACACGTGGGGGCGATTTCAGGGAATTTCTGGGGTGCAATTGCCGGGGGAATTTTGGTAAAGGAGTTTCAGGGGGACACTAGCCTTTGGGAGAAGGAGCTTGCTGCTTGAGAGCAGTACTATTTACAGCACCCAGGGCCAATGTAGAAGCTTCTCACTGGGCACATGTGTGAGCTTGTGGGTCAAGTTGTGGAGCGAGTATTTGTTGGGAGAGACAAAGGAAATTTTGGGGAAGAATATCTCAACATTTTTGGAGTGTTTTGGAGGGCTTTTCTTGGAGTTGCAGGCAGGCTATACTTTCCAGCAGTGGGAGGAGGACGTGGCTCTTGGGATGCCGAATTTATGGGGTCAAAACCAGGCCAGACCCTTTCTAGGTCTTGGTGGGTTTTGTTTGAGAAGCTTCGGGTTAATTTGGTGGAATTTTCTGAGCACTGGATGTGGGGTTTCTAGCAACATCTTTACAACAGACAACAAAGTTTCACTGGGGCAAGGCAGGGCATCATTGTAGCAGCTGTTTCTACCATATGGGCTTGACATTTTAATTTTTATCACCCGGGCTTGGTCACGCTTGCCATTGAGGCAAGCCCAGGTGCACCTCTTCCACATTATTGTACTATTGCTCACATATCATAATAAAATGGCTCAATTGGTTGTTATTTCTGGACTTTACATGGGTGTGCACTGAATGCTTGAATTTTATGGTGTTGGTTGTCTCTATTGTTTGCTTTGCATATCACTGTTTTTCCTAGTTTGGAACAATACAATGGTATCAGAGCTTAGATCTTGGCTCAGCTGTGGGAGACTTTTCCTATGAACGAGGAGGACAGGCAGAACATCACTTACCAGAGGCAGAGGTATAGGAGTAGGGAAAGAGAGTTGGAGATTACACCTGATTTGGAGGCACGTGGGAAGACAATAGTTGTAGCTTGAGATGGGGGAACCAAGGAGTAAGGAAGAAGCAACATTCGATAGCCTCTTGAAGGCCTTGAATGACTTGGCTAGGGGATAGAAAGAGATTCTTGAGGAAATCAAACAACAAAATAGGGACAAGAGCCTCCATCGTGAGTTCCTATTTGAAGAGACTTCAGGGGCTTCACAACAGTATGACTACCCTTCACTAGCCACTCACTCGCCATCCTTTAGTGGGCCATTCATAATCATGCTACCTGTTTTCTTACCATCGACACCTAGTGAACATGGAGGACTAGATGATCATATGCCCATGGGGGATTTCTTTAGGGAATGGCAAGCCATGGGGGAAGATTTCAAAGCAGCCTTGTCATTTAGAGACTATTGTTAGCTCAAATAGAATGAGAAGGGCAAGTACAATGGGGGACTGAGTTCATAGAACTCAGAGCTACAACGTACCATTGGGAGAATGTATTTCCCCACATATGATAGCTCTACCAAATGCACAACTCGAGCTTGGGTGGAGAAGTTGGATACTTATTTCTAGCTTAATTAGATGACGGAGGTGGAAGCCATCAAAATGGCTAACCTGCACTTGGAGGGGGAAGCACATGAGTGGTAGTTTCATGGCTTGTCCACATTAGCGCATGCTAGTGTGACTTCTTATGAGCACTGTTTTAAGAATCGGCCAGCTCGGAACCGATTCGGTCGAGTTGGTCCGAGTCAAGCCCTCACCGGGTCGACTCGGCCATCAAACCGGTTCGGTCGACCGGGTTATTACCGAGACGGCTGAGTTGTCTAACAACTCGGTAATAACCTGGCCGGCTCGGCGGAGTCCGAGCCTACTCGGCCGACTTAGTAACAGTGCCCTGAAAACTAAAAAAAAACAACAATTTTTTTTTACTTGCTTTTTGGTGAAGAGATTTGTGTTAAAAGCCGATGGACACATGAATTCCACATTAGTTGGCTGTTTTCATAGGTTGTTTACTTGTTCACACAGCTTCCTGTGGCATGAATCGTTTAGTGCTTGAAAATAGAAAGTGATGAGTCTGGCGCTTGCAACTTGATAGGATCTAATGTTGTGAACTTTTTACCAAGGACATGAAATCTCCTGTAAGAATGGAGTAGGACATCTTGCCTTCATTGTATAAAATTCCTCAAGGAATAATGTGAATTTCTAAGTAAACAATGACACTATCTGAGAACCATGTAATAAAGAGGGCACATGAAATTGAAATGCTGATCAGACATGTGATCCTAGTTAGAATGTTTATAGGTGCAATTCTCTCTTGGAAGATGGCAGTTTATCTTTATACATATTACAAAGTTGATGGGAACAAACTTGAAGTTGCCCCAAGGGATCCTAAAACTAGAGAATAGCCACAAAATATTCTATGGGGTGTAGATGGGTTTGTCATGACTGCATGTAGATGTGGACGTAGAAGTTTTGGCTTTAGGGTCCTATGTCTTGATCCGTGTCACATACAAATTGCTTTTGTAGTTCTTCTCATGAATACATCTATTAACATCCATCTTGGTGAGATTGTCTAAAATGATTGATGAGGGTACAAGATTAAAAATGAGTTACAAACTATGAAGCATGTAGATATGCTACCAGTGGTTGATCCAGATGATCTAGCCTCCTTGGTTATGTGTTTTTGTTTTGATCTCTATATCATCACCATGTATGTATTGGACAGTGCACTGGGTGCCATTTTGATATAATGGATATATTCATGAGCCTACTTTGATCATATGTTGTCCTCTATCTATATTCTAATGATGTGTGTTTGGAAACATGAATGAAAATCTTTAAAATTATGTTTTTTATAAAAAAAAATAATGTATTTTTTACAATGACTGAGTCATTGAAATCGAGCCGGCTGAGTCGGAGGCGACCCTCGGCGGAGTCAGAGTTGGAGTCGGAGTTTTAAAACATTGCTTATGAGGTGTTAAGTTATGGTATGTTCTATGCTTATAACAGTTTACTTCTTTTTCTTATTATATTCCACCGATTAGCAATCACATGTACATAAAGTAAAGTGCAGGTAGAACATTAAACGATCGACAGAAAACAAGCCAAGACAAGAGACACAAGATGTGGCGGCTAGCCAGGGACAAACCCCACAATGTGTGGGGAAACCCTTTGATCAAATCTTCTTTTATCTTCAATAATTCAACAGAGAGAAATAGTACAATAAATCTGATTCATATCAGCAGTAGCAAACCCTAGATCAGCAGCATCAGCATTAGCGGCTTCATTATCAAACTAGGGCAGACCATATCTCACAAACCGACCTTCGGATTGACTTCATTCCACCACCAAAAGTTTCGGCTTCTAGAGGAGGTTCATATGAACCTACAACGCAGTTCAGATGAGGAGATCTTCTAGGCCACGCAGGTCAATCTTTACTTCTGCAGTTGCAGCTTCAGGCAGTCGATATCTTGCAAACCGTTCATCGGATTGACTTCATTCCACCACCAAAAGTTGCGGCTTTCAGAGGAGGTTCAGATGAACCTACAACGCAGTTCCAAAGAGGAGATCATCTAGGCCACGCAAGTCAATCTTTACTTCTGCAGTTGCAGCTTCAAATTCAATAGCTTCCGGCTTCACATGTGTGAGAGAGAGACCCATTTCAGCGTAGTAGAGAAGAGACTCATTTTTGCGTAGTAGAGAGAGAGAGAGATGTGATGAGATGAGTGAGTCCAAATGAGGAAAAGTCCTCTTATATTTATACACAACGTTGGTGGGTGAATAGATGTGACTGTTGGGCTTCTGAGCCTACGAGTTGTAGGTCGGCTTGATAATAATTCCATAATCAAAATAAATTCATATCTCCATGAATACTTATCGGAATCGGATGATCTTTATATCAATCCTACACCTCTCAACGAGAGGAATCTAATAAAAATATTATCAGCCATGAATAAGATGACCCACATGAAGTTTTGCCCTGGTTGCCAATTTTAACGCTCCCTTTCAACCATGGAGAACTTCATCTGCAATCTATCTATCGGTCGTTACTATTCATCCATCAAATGCACTGCCCTATACAGCTTGACCCTTGCCCTGCTCTACTCTATTCTGCCTGTTCTGCTTTGTCTTGTTCTGCCCTGCATTGATTTGTACTGATTTGCTCTGTTCTGCTATGCTTTTGTCCGAATTATGAAGAAGAAGAAATGATCGAGGATGTATCATACTGACTCAAAGTCAGTCTCAGAGTATGTACCACTGGTCCCAGACCAGTCTCAACCAACCCGAAGTCAGCGTCATAGTGAGTACAACTCCACTGGTCCTAGACCAGTATCATCCTCCACTGACTCAAAGTCAGTCTCAGAGTGCGTACCACTGGTCCCAGACTAGTCTCAGCCGACCCGAAGTCAGCTTCATAGTAAGTACCACTCCTACCACTGGTCCCAGACCAGTATCGCAGTCTCAGAGAGTGTACCACTGGTCCCAGACCAGTCTCAACCGACCCGAAGTCAGCGTCATAGTATGTACCACTCTCACTGGTCCCAGACTAGTACTGCACTGACACGAAGTCAGTCTCGGAGTATGTACCACTGGTCCCAGACCAGTCTCAACCGACCCGAAGTCAGCGTCATAGTATGGTACAACTCCTACCACTGGTCCCAGACCAGTGTCATTGATCCCAGATCAATGGAGGTCATCCTAGCGTAGGGAGTACAGTAGATACAACGATGCGTCCATCGGTACTACTATGGTCCCTAACTTCATTTCCCTGCTCATTGATCAGATGAGAGGTACTTCCCATGAGTCCCAGACTGCATGGGTAGGATGCCTCGACAGGAGAACTAATCAATCCTGTCCTCACATGAGAACACATCAATCCTGCTACAATCGCCGTGGAGAACACATCAATCCAGGCTGCCATGGAGAACACATCAATTCAGGCCTCACAGGAGAACTAATCATCCTGCTACACAGGAGAGCGAATCATCCTGTTCCACAAGAGAGCGAATCATCTTGTCCCACAAGAGAGCGAATCATCTTGTTCCAGTATGCACCACCAGGAGAGGGTGAGTCACCTTGTGGTCATATGTTGCTCCAGTAGGAACCGCAAGCCCTCAGAGCTCCCAGAGCTCAATGTATGCAACATGCAGGACCCTTGTACAAGGGTTTCTTGCTGACTCCAAGTCGTTTGGGAAAATCACAGATTAGAGCTTTCCTCGGGGCTTTGACAAGGTGTATCAACCTGTACATCATCTTAATGTGATGGAGCTTCCTTGCTCATCGACTTACCATATCCCAGATGATGTCTATTTGCTAGAGCAATTGACGAATACGGGATTCCTCAACAATCGAATCCCACCTCTGGTTGTTACAGAGAATCACATTGGTATCCAATGTAAATCCAAACAGCTCACTGAAGAGCTTTCACAACTAGATTGCCTCACACGAGGTTATGCTAGCAACAATATATCCTGCTTCGGCGGTGCTCAAAGCCACCGACTTCTGCTTCCTGCTCATCCAGGATATCGAAGCAGATCCCAAGGTGAAACAGTACCCGGAAGTGCTCTTACGGTCCACCACACTGCATGCCCAATCAACATCAGTATATCCAAGTAGTCTCACATCTCCGGCTGTGTATCTTAATCCATGAGAGATTGTGTCCTGAAGACATCTCAGAAGATTCCTGACATCAATCCAGTGAGGCTCAACCACATATGAGCTCACAATGCTAACTGCAAAAGATATGATCGGACGGAGGTTCACCAAGAACATCAATGCGAATGAGTTTTTGAAACTCAGAGGCATTTCCCAAGTCTGGTCCGACATCACTACCATATAACTTCTAAAAGTTAAGATCCTCGAGGTAGTCACAGGCTTGCAGTCCATCATACCGAATCTTTCCAATATATTTACCACATATTTTCCTTGAGATAGGAAAATTTCCCTTGGCTTCTGCCACACTTCAAGTCCTTGGTCCTTCATTTCAAATTCAGAAGCCATCTCCCTCTTACATTTGTGAATGAGAGGGTTTGCACTTGTTAGAAAGAGGTCATCCACATACAACACCAGTATGAGAGGCTTGTCATCTTCAACCTTAAAGTAAAGGTTAGGATCAACTTCACTCCTAGTGAATCCCAGCTTCATCAAGTAGCTATCGATCCTCTCATACCATGCTCGGGGTGCTTGCTTTAGCCCATAGAGTGCCTTCTTCAACCTGCATACATGAGATTTTGAATCATAAATCTCAAATCCTTCAGGTTGCTCCACATAGACCTCTTCTTTGATAGAACCATGCAAGAACGCGGTCTTAACATCCATCTGATGTAGGTTCCATCCTTGTGAAGCCACAAGGGCTATGATCAAGCGGATGGTCGTATATCTGGCAAGAGGTGCAAATATCATAGTCTATACCTCCCTTCTGGGATAAACCACGAGCAACAAAATGAACCTTATACTTTTCCATACTTCCATTTGCTGCATGCTTTATCTTGTAAAGCCATTTTGAAGTAACAATTGTCTTGTCCAGGGTCTGGGAACTACTTCCCAGACATCATTCTCCATAATAGACTCATATTCTATGGTCATAGCATCCTTCCATAGTTAATGCTTGATGACATCTGAGAATGATGAAGGTTCATTTTGTATGATCGTGCTCATGATGGTCAGGTATCCCTGACACCTGTTAAGTTTCTTACTTTGATGGAAGGTTCCTCAGGGTGCAGCATGTCCTTCAGCATCATCAAGTATCCCCCTAAGCCATGAAGGCCTCTTCCTAGAAGAGGAAGGCTCATGTGGATGAGGATCAATCGGATCCATGGGTTCTTCTACATCAGGCATTGATTCATCATCCTTTTCTTTTGGTTCCCTGGTGTCGGCTTCTTGAGAGCTACTCAAAGTCAGCAGATTGTCCACCTTGCTGAGAGCCATATCTTTGTCAAAGGTGACATCATGACTAATCACGACTTCCCTTTGACCGGTGGTGAACATTTCTTCAGGAGTTTAGGAACCCAATGCTTGATGAGGGCATCGATTTTGTACATATACGGCGGTGATTGTAGTTTTATCTCATAGAAACTTTGGAAGTCTTTGATCATGTAGCATGGCCCGGACAGCTTCCATCATCGTGTGGTTCTTCCTTCCCACCACACCATTCTGCTCAGGAGTATGTGGTGTAGTAGTCTCCCTCTTAATGCCAGCCTCAGGTATGCCTGAGTAAACCAATTGTAATATATCGGAGGTCTTGCTTTGGCTTGAGGGGAATGGTCCCCTTTTGAGCTTTCCTTTGGTACATCCCGGACATACACCTTCTTTCTCTACTTGGAATTCGGGCATCCCTGTTACCATCTGTCTTACATCGGGTAGAGCTTTGTAATGAAGGTGGGCAAACCTCCGATGCCAAAGTTCGGACTAAAGAGCTGTGTCACAAGACATGACACCTAGAGGACTTTCATCGACCTGATATAATGAATCAACACTAAACCCAAGAGTAAAGGCATCTTTAACATTATTTTTCCATATACATACCTTGCCATTGCTGAAGGTTACCTTGTAGCCTTTGTCTTCCATTGCCAAGATGGACACTAGGTTCCTTTTGAGGTCAGGTGCATTTAATACATCCTAGAATTTCTAGCCTTCTTGAATGCTTGTCCTCTTCCTTGATTCCTAGCTCTCCTCTTACCTTTGCTGTTGAATTTGTCATTCCTTTGATTGCCATCAGAGGGATTTCGAGTTGCACCACTGCATACTGTACCATGCTTCTCTAATCATGATTATCATCATGCTGCCCATGTCCATGACTTTATCCATCATAATGCTGCTCAAACTAGTGTGCATCATCATCATGCTATCCTATATGTCCATGATCTCATGTTGCCCTTTATGTCCATGATCTTATCCATCATAATGCTGCTCAACTAGTGTGCATCATCATCATGCTATCCTATATGTCCATGATCTCATCTTGCCCTTTATGTCCATGATCTCATTCATCATGATGCTCATGATCTCATACATAGTGACTTGCTTTATCGTAAATGTAACATCGTCATTTTCTTCTAGCCTTAGGTCCAGCCTTTCCTTTTGATTTAGTCCCAGAATTATTTCTTTTCTTTGCATGAGAAGAAAAGGCAGCAGGAGGACCTTTAGGCATGGGCATTTCTTGCACTTCTTCCCTTGTTTCTTCTTGAATGCATCTAGCCATTAATTCCTCGAAACCAGGAATTACATTATAGTTCAAAAGAGTAGTCCTGAACACATACCATTCAAATGGCAATCCTCCAAAAGTTGTGAGTGCCATTTCTCTGTCAGTAATAGTTTCCCCAATAGATAGGAGATCGTTCTTGATCTCGGTGATTCTTAAGAAGTATGCTTGCATACTTTCATCTTTACCCTTCTTGATTTCCCTTAGCTTATTTCTAAGAAACAAAACTTGATTTGCATCATTAACTTTAAATAAACTCACCAGTCTATCGTAGATTTCCTTGGAGGTGTCCAGTTCAGAGATGTAGGCCACCAAGTGCTTGTCGATAGAGTCCCGGATGATCTTCTATTGTTTTGACTTCTCCATTTTTTCATTTGTTCCAGGCAGCAGCGGATGCATTTGATGGAGGCTCAACAATATTGCCTCTCACATGATCCAACACTCCTTGATTCTCAAGGGTTAGATCGATAGACATCTTCCATCCGTGATAGTCAGCTTTCTCATGGAGCTTGTCTTCAGCAGGAAAGAGTGTTGAGGACCCCATAGTTCTTTTAGGATAGCCTTGCCAATATTCTCTTCGATGATTGCTCTTGCTCTTGCTCGGGCTTTGTCTTCACCTCAGCTCTGATACCATGTTAAGTTATGGTATGTTCTATGCTTATAACAGTTTACTTCTTTTTCTTATTATATTCCACCGATTAGCAATCACATGTACATAAAGTAAAGTGCAGATAGAACATTAAACGATCGACAGAAAACAAGCCAAGACAAGAGACACAAGATGTGGCGGCTAGCCAGGGACAAACCCCACAATGTGTGGGGAAACCCTTTGATCAAATCTTCTTTTATCTTCAATAATTCAGCAGAGAGAAATAGTACAATAAATCTGATTCATATCAGTAGTAGCAAACCCTAGATCAGCAGCATCAGCATTAGCGGCTTCATTATCAAACTAGGGTAGACCATATCTCACAAACCGACCGTCGGATTGACTTCATTCCACCATCAAAAGTTTCGGCTTCCAGAGGAGGTTCAGATCAACCTACAGCGCAGTTCAGATGAGGAGATCTTCTAGGCCACGCAGGTCAATCTTTACTTCTGCAGTTGCAGCTTCAGTTTCAGCAGTTTCCGGCTTCAAACTAGG
Source organism: Pinus tabuliformis (assembly GCA_031772625.1). Lineage (NCBI taxonomy): Eukaryota > Viridiplantae > Streptophyta > Pinopsida > Pinales > Pinaceae > Pinus > Pinus tabuliformis. The sequence continues at coordinate 1,342,504,877 of CM062819.1, read as the reverse complement.
GCAGTCTATATCTTGCAAACCGTTCTTCAGATTGACTTCATTCCACCACCAAAAGTTGCGGCTTTCAGAAGAGGTTCAGATGAACCTACAACGCAGTTCCAAAGAGGAGATCTTCTAGGCCACGCAAGTCAATCTTTACTTCTGCAGTTGCGGCTTCAAATTCAATAGCTTCCGGCTTCACATGTGTGAGAGAGAGACCCATTTCAGCGCAGTAGAGAAGAGACTCATTTCTGCGTAATAGAGAGAGAGAGAGATGTGATGAAATGAGTGAGTCCAAATGAGGAAAAGTCCTCCTATATTTATACACAATGTTGGTGGGTGAATAGATGTGACTGTTGGGCTTCTGACCCTACATGAGTTGTAGGTCGGCTTGATAATAATTCCATAATCAAAATAAATTCATATCTCCATGAATACTTATCGGAATCGGATGATCTTTATATCAATCCTACACCTCTCAACGAGAGGAATCTAATAAAAATATTATCAGCCATGAATAAGAGGACCCACATGAAGTTTTGCCCTGGTTGCCAATTTTAACATGAGGACTTCACATGGAGAGTGGTGGAGCGATTTGATAGGAGGGATTCGGAGGCTCACTTCAGAGAGTTGACCCAGCTTAGACATACCGGCCAACTAGAGCATTACATATTAGAGTTTTTGGGGGTTTCAGTTATGGTGCCGAACCTATCTGAGGCTAGGAGGGTGTACACTTTCACAGAGGGGTTACTAGAGCCATTGCGTGGACTAGTGAAGTCACGCAGGCCCTCGACCTTGCAGGAAGCGGTGACTTGTGCTAGAGACTTGCAGGGGGCAATCCCCAAGACCAGAGCACCTTTCCCCTCACGGACTCCCAACTCGTAGAAGGGAGGTGACATCAGACCCCCACCACATCGAGCAACCCAGGGGCGTGGGCACTTGGATGAGGAGACCAAGAGAGACCTTCGGAGGAGGAAACTATATTTTACTTGTCAGGGCCATGGGCACCGGGCCATCGGTGCATAGCCGGGTCTCTTCTCGGATAGTGATTAGGAGGACGATGTGGAGTTGGAGTTTGGCGGGGGAGATAGCGAGGGTCAAGCAAAGAGGAGACCACCACCACCACCACCACCACTCGTTGGAGCATCTTTCGCACCTATTGGGGGAGTCCTTGCTTCTTTGCATGGATTTCCCAAGTTTGTGACTTTGAGGATACAAGGCACAGTACAGGGACAACGTGTCTCAATCTTCGTAGACAATGGGGCACTGTTCCACAGGTACACGCCCCCCAGGGTGGGGGACGCGCTTCCTCGCTCCCCCACACTCCTAAGATGGGGAGACTCTTGGGGAAACGTTTCCCCACTTCCCCTTTTTCGGGGAAACTTTGGGAAATTTCAGGGAAACTTTTTTCTAGTGATGAAAAGCGTCCCCCTGTGTCCCCCCCAAATTTCTTGCTAATAAAAATTAAAAACATAAAAAATTAAAATGTCCTCCCAAATGTTTTTGCTAATAACAATTAAAAACACAAAAAATTACAAAAATTACAAATTTTAATATAATTAAATAAATGAAAATAAAAACTAAAGGATAAATTAAAAATTTAAAACATAATCATTCACATTTATCATTAACCCTATGATTTTACCTTGTTGCCCAACGTTTTCCTTTTGTTGTTGCTCGACATTTCACCTTGTCGCCCAAGATTTTCCTATTGTTGCAGCTTGACATTTTCCATTTACAATTTGCTATGATTTGGATTTACCATCAATCGGGGGTCTGAGACATTTGGAGCTACGATTTTCATTTTGTGACTTGGAGTTGCCGAGTTGAAGCTGCGATTTTCATTTTTGAGAATTTTACTAGTATTTTCACTGCTTTCTATGTTTACTTTTAGTTTAGTATTCTATGGCTATTATAGACTCAGCATAATGTCATTGTCATATGATGACTTTACTTTCGATGTGCATTGTGTAATTTCAATTGTCAAATGATTAATTTAATTTATATGTACCTTAAATAATATTAATGCCCATTGTCAAATGATGAATTTAGATGGAACATTGCATAATGTCAAATGATAATTCTGATTCATAATAGTCCAATACGAAACGATGATCATATTTAGATGTACATTACATAATTATTAATATTTACTATTTACTAATTTAGTTATTGACATATTGTTGAGATTTTATTTTTGTATTTTAATATATTAAATTTTAATAATTTATAATTTTTATGACTCTGACGCCCCCTCGTTTCCTCAAAATTTCCCTAAATTTTGGGGTTGCTTATATACGACCCCCTTGTGCGTATCCCCGCTCCTGCGTTTCCTCGTCCCGGGAACTTAGTGGAACATTGCAGTGGGGTCACCCACAATTTCCTTGATGCCCAAATGGTCCAAAGGAGGGGCATCACTGCAGAGGAGTTTGAGGGATCCTCAGTCTTGGTGCCGGGGGACCGGACTATGCAATGCAATCGATATGTTCCTGCATTGACAGTGACCATGGGGAACTATTTGGTGACTGATCATTTCTTCGTTGTGGATGTGTCGGACACCAACGTGGTGATGGGTGTCCAGTGGCTCTACTCCCTTGGCCGAGTCACCACTGACTAGAGGAAACTAGAGATGGAGTTCACAGGGCCAGATGGCAAGTTGGTGGTTCTTCGGGGCATGCACTCATACCCTCCACATACAGTTTCAACGCACAGGATGGAGGCTGACTTGAGGCATGGGGACATAACGTGGGCAGTGGAGTTGAGGATTTCGAAGGTTGGAGGACAACCCAAGCAACCTCAACTAGACATACAAACTATTTTGGACAGATACCTGGTAGTGTTTGGGGACATACCACCAGGGCAACCACTTGACAGGGGTTTTGAGCACACCATTGAGTTGGAACCTGGGGTGCAGGCAGTCATCACCACTCCTTATAGGCATCCTAAGGCCTACAAGGACGAGATATAGTGGGCTATCAAGGAGTTCTAGCGTTGGGGTATATTAGGTCTAGTTCTAGCCCCTTCACTTCATCAATAGTACTGGTGAAGAAGAAGGATGGGACCCTACGTATGTGCATTGATTATAGGGCGCTCAACAAGAAGACCTTGAAGAATAGATACCCCATCCCGCGCATTGATGAGCTGATGGATGAGCTTAGAGGAGCCAAGTACTTCTCTAAGATAGATTTGCGCTCGGGGTACCACCAGATCAGGGTGAGGGATCAGGACATCCCCAAGACGGCTTTCAAGTGCCACTATGGGCATTTTGAGTTCTTGGTCATGCCCTTTGGGCTGACCAACACACCTGCCACTTTCCAGTCATGCATGAACCATGTATTCTGTGGGCAGTTGCAGAAGTTTGTATTGGTGTTCTTTGATGATATCCTGATTTATAGCCGCACATGGGAGGAGCATTTGCAGCACTTGGAGGTGGTGTTGCGTATTCTAGAGGAGCAACACTTTTACGCCAAGTTGTCCAAGTGTGAGTTTGGGCTGACGAAGATGCCCTACTTGGGACACATCATTGGCATAGATGGAGTGAGGGTGCACGAGGAGAAGATGAGGGCCATCTAGGATTGGCCTGAGCCTCAGAATGTGATTGAGCTAAGGGGATTTATAGGCATATGCACCTACTGCATGAAGTTCGTGAAGGGCTTCTCACTGCTAGCAACTCCCGTCACATATTTGACAAAGAAGGGGGCTTTCACATGGATAGACAGAGCACAATTAACATTTGATCGCCTCAAGGAGGTGATGAGCAACTGCCCAGTTTTGGCACTTTCGAATTTCATGCAACCATTCACATTGGAGTGTGATGCATCAGGCGAGGGAGTTGGCATAGTATTGACTCAGGATGGACACCCCATTGCTTTTAAGAGTCGGAAACTCCTCCCACATGAGAGGTCATATTCTATTTATGACAAGGAGATGTTGGCCATCATGCATGTGCTCGCCAAATTCAGACAATACCTAGTGGGCAACAAATTTCGAGTGAAGACAAACCACAATAGTCTTCGCCATTTCATGGGGCAGCAGGGCCTCAATCACAGACAACAAAGGTGGGTCAGCAAGGTGCAGGCCTACGATTTCGACATTGAGTATGTGTAGGGCAAGCATAACATAGTGGAAGATGCATTATCTAGGAGGCCTGCGACACTTTCACTCATGAGCATTTGCCATGACTGGAAGGCGTAGTTGCTGGTGGAGTACTCTAAGGACCAGAGGGCATGTGCGATATTGGAGGGCATTCACGCTGATGAGCGCTATAGGGTGATGGCTGATGTCATTTACTACAAGGGGCATATATTCTTGGTGCCGGGTTCGCAATTGAAGGAGAGGATTCTCTATGCAGTTCATGACTCCCCACTTTCGGGACACTAGGGGTTTCGGAAGACATACATGACAGTCAGAGAGCGGTTCACATGGAAAGGCCTCAAGGGAGATGTGTTGAGATATCTGCAGGAGTGTGAGGCTTGCCAGAGGAACAAGGGGGAGTTGATTCACCCAGTTGGCTTGTTACATTCACTTCCCATTCCCGAGGGGAAATGGGAGAGTATCTCCATGGATTTCATCCCGGGGCTCCTAGCAGTGCAGGGGAAGGATTGTATTTATGTGGTGGTAGATCAACCGACCAAATATGCACACTTCTTTGTCATACCAACCTGGTATACAACGTCACAGGTGGCCGAGTTATTCTTCAGGGAGGTCTTTCGCTTGCATGGACTCCCTAAGACCATAGTCAGTGATAGAGATAGTCGGTTCATGGGAGCGTTTTGGCAGGAGCTTTTCAGATTAGTGGGTACTGAGCTCACCCCTAGCATGAGTTACCATCCGTAGATCGACGACCAAATTGAGAGGGTCAACAAATGGTTGGAGGGATATCTTCGGAACTACGTGATTGGGCAGCAGAGAGCATGGATTCTTTGGCTACAACACCACCCACCTCATGTCCATCGGTATGTCACCCTTCTGTGCCTTATATGGATATGATGCTTTGTATTTTCCTGACATTGTTTTTGGAGACAGCAGGGCCCCAAAGGCCAAAGAATGGATCTAAGAGAGCCAAGACATCCTCAAGGCTCTTAAGGATAACGTATTGACAACTCAAAACCAACAAAAGATGTATGCAGATAGGCACTGGGTTGAGAGGCAGTGTGAGGAGGGGCACTTGGTTTACTTGTGATTACAGCCCTCTCGCCAGTCCACCTTGAAGCAGAAAGGGGCCGAGACACTACAACCGCATTTTATGGGCTGTACAGGGTGATCCGGAGAGTTGGAGAGGTGGCTTATGAGCTGGAGCTTCCCCTAGGGAGCAAAATCCACAATGTCTTTCATGTTTCATGCCTCAAGAAGGTGTTGGGCCAGCAGGTGACAACAACTGTGGAGTTGCCACCATTGGATGATGAAGGGCATCTGGTTCTGGAACCGGAGGTCATTCTGGATACTAGGGAGAGGAAGTTGAGGAGCAGGACTATTAGAGAGTATTTGGTGCATTGGAGGAACTTATCGAATGAGGATGCCACCTGGGAGGGTGAGCACATACATGAGCATCCATCGCTGAAGTTGCTTGGGACCCATAAGATTTTTGGGAAAAGACTTAGGAAGGAAAAAGAGGACGAAATATTTTGTTGATAAAGCATGGGGGCCACCCACATGAGGAAACACACACTTGCCTTAGGGGAGAATTCAAATGGCCAAGAAGGGAAAGTTAAAAGGCTAGATGGAGGGACCCACATGGGGAAAAGAGGCCCAACCTCATTTGGTATCCTTTTTGCCTATCGAACTCAACTTAGTTGCTCGAGCAGCCTAGCTGGGTCACTTGCTATTTAGCAACGAGTTTTCCAAGTGGAGAGCTCACCCTCTCTTCGGTGGACCTCGAGTGCCACCCTAGTAAGGTCCCATTCTACCATTTTGGAGGAGTACTGGGGAGGATTCAGAGCATAACACTCGGGCATCATTCAGCCAGTGCGTATTCCAAGAGGACGCAGGAAGGGAACACGTGGGAGCGATTTCAGGGATCTTCCCAGGTGCAATTGCCAGGAGAATTTTGGTAAAGGAGTTTCAGGGGGACACTAGCCTTTGGGAGAAGTTTGGGAGCAAGAGCTTGCTGCTTGAGAGTAGTACAATTTACAACACCTAGGGCCAGTGCAGAAGCCTCTCACTGGGCGCACGTGGGAGCTTGTGGGTCAAGTTGTGGAGCAAGTATTTGTTGGGAGAGACAAGGGGAATTTTGGGGAAGAGTATCTCAACATTTTTGGAGTATTTTGGAGGGATTTTCCTAGAGTTGCAGGCATGCCGTACTTTCCAGCAGTTGGAGGAGGATGTGGCTCTTGGGAGGCCGAATTTCTGGGGTCAAAACCAGGCCAAACCCTTTCTAGGTTTTGGTGGGTTTTGTTTGAGGAGCTTGGGGTTAATTTGGTGGAATTTTCTGAGCACTGGAGGTGGGGTTTCTAGCAGCATCTTTACAACAGACATCACAGTTTCACTGGGGCAGCGCAGGGCATCATTGTAGCAATTGTTTCTACCATCTGGGCTTGACATTTTATCACTTGGGCTTTGTCACGCTTGCCTCTAGGTGCACCTCTTCCACATTATTGTACTATTTCTTCCATATCATAATAAAATGGCTCAGCTAGTTGTTATTTTTGGACTTTACATGGGTGTGCACTAAATGTTTGAATTTTATGGTGTTGTCTCTATTGTTTGCATTGCATATCACTGTTTTTCCTAGTTTGGAACATTACAAAGGGGAATATCCACAATGGAAGAGATCTAGAATTTTCCAAGCTCTAGATCTAGACTGCATGTTTTGCACCCAAATTTGTGCCCAATCTTGCATAATGACAATAATAGTTCATGGTTGATAAGTGTGAAGTGTTTTCAGTATTTGTGAAGAACCATTTCAAGTATCATGATCATGTAAATTGAAGATTGTTTGTTTGCCTTAGTTGATATGGAAGATATCGAAGCATCTTATTTATGAAGCATTCCTTATTTACCTGTAGTATTTTGTTTTATGATACTAGTCAACAAACTGGCAGATTACAAGCCTAACAAAGGATCACTATACATTTTCTTGGACCAGATGGAGCATTCCTCGTTTAACTGATAACATCACCTTGTTGACAACTTCATCTCATATGCAGAGGCATGGGATTTCATGGCACATTCTTGTCTTATGATGAACTATCCCATCTATATTGTCTACAGCAAGAAAACTTGCACATGACAGATTTGATGATCTTATTTGTGTTGGGGTTTGTAAACCTTAGAAGACCTGAAAAGTATGAAGAAGGGTTTTGCATACTGTTATCCATGTACTCAGGTACTGTAGAAAGATGTTGTAAGGTCACTGCCTCACAACCGCTGTTCTATAGCATATAATGACATCATCACAATTTTGAATTTGGGTTATGGTTCAAATTTCGATAATGCCTAAAGGCAAGATAAGCCCTACTGATGGAGATAGACCATATGTGTTGAGATCGTTTGAATTGAAGTAGGGATATTTCCTTTTGTCACATTATACTGCAAGATAATGTTGTTACAAAGATCTAAGCTTCTAATGCCATATACCTTGTACTACTGTGGAAATATCTTGTATGACTGAGTAAGGGCTCTTGTCAAGTATGCAGAAGATGCCTTGCATATGCTGCTAGTACTGCACTGTTGAGGTTATGATGCCATTGCTTGGTCCTTGATGTTACAAATTGAATCAAAGGAGGAAGGGTTCTTCACCTATAAAACAACAAATTCCAATTAGTACATGACAAAGTTTGTGTTTGGAAGCCCTAGGGTTTGTGGACAAGACCCTCAAGATAGACCTAGATCAATGTTTTCGTTGAAAGCAGAAACCCTAGCTTATGCAAGGAAGGAAAATAAAGCAACATGCTGATGATAAGGATGAAGATGATGAGTTTACAAATGGATTTCATTTCTACAAGAAAGCTAGGATCAAGAGGGAGTTGACAAATTCCATACTATCCTCAAAAGATAAGTACTTTATTTTTATCTTCCTTGATTATTATTGTTTTACTATTAGTTAACCTCTTGTCTTTGTTTCTTTTGCTAGGTTATAATAGTTTCTTCCATGACCTCCTAATGAGGGTTGTAGGTACTATTGAATTTGTAACTATGGCTGATCTTCATAATGTACATTTGGTCACTTGATAGAATTGTATTTATCATTGTAAAGCATATTTATAAATGCTTGAGTCAAAAGAAAATTTATTTTGAGTCAAAGTCCCATTGCGAATTTTTAAAGATGAAAAGTTGAAGTTTTGAAATGTAAATTTTGGCTCCAAAAGTGACAAGTCGGCTTCCCTCCAGGTCAAGTTGGCCTTGGCCAAGAGATGTTGAAAATCGATATAGGTGGTAGTTACATGATTTTCCTCTTAATGATATTAACTTGTGATGTTTTCATTATTAGTATTATATTTCGTAATTATCTTTTCTGATCATCAAGATTAATGCCAAGCAACAAAAGAAGAAAACACAAGATGTAAGCACGCTCAATGTTGCACGAAGTGGGACATTTTTTGGAAGCGTCATTTTCAAAAAATATAGGAAGTGAAGCGTCTACTATATATTTGCATTTATATTCAAAACAAACATCCCCAATACCAAATTAGTTGTAGAAGACATGAAAACATGCATATTTTTACATAAATCAAGATAGATATGGCATTCATGATTCCATTGTACATCATGATTAATTAATCAACCATCAACTATCTATATTCTAGCAATTACAAACATACATTAAATTTTTAAGCATATTATAAAACGTAAAACATAACATTTAAGCATATTATAAAACATAAAACATAAAGCATATTATCTAGCAAGTGAGCAACTGTCAACATTAGTCATGTCCAAAATTCAAATAATAATGTTTACAAAATAGGCCACTTGGTCACCACCAAGACAAAAAGGTTCAAATTCACAACAAGCCTACAAGTTTAATGATTAATATATGACAAAAGTAGTAAATTCAAAATTGTGAATATATCTACTAATTTCACCTCCCACCACGAAGAGAACGTGGTGGTGGGCCTCCATGTGGTGGCAATGAAGAAGATGGTGCCTGTGGAAGTTGTGGGAGTGGAATTGACATTGATGAAGAGGAAGCCCCTGCTGTTGGTGTTAAACCATGGAACCTGGGAACCAAGGGATCAGATGGGTATGGCATCTCAATTCGATCATCATCATCCTGGAATCGCTCACAAAATTCATATAAAAAAAAACCACTAGTTAACAAAAAAAAATTAAAAACAGGAATTAGAGAAATGCTTTATAAGCAAAATTCATACCACGATGGACATACCTGGAGAAGAGCATCCTCTAATTGCTCTAATCGCAACACTCCATCCTCCAAATTGGGATCCTCTAGATTCCTGTCCCAAACCTTAAGATCTTTATTATTCTTTGCATCATCACAGTAATGGGACAACAACCGCAAGTTGTAATGAACATAAACCAAGCTCCCTGCTTGGTCTAAACTCGACCTGTTCCTTTTAACAATGTGGATGAAAGAATAAGAGCTCCAACACCTCTACGTAGAAGAAGTGTTTACCACCTGTGGTAGCACCCACAATGCCAAAGTTTGTATAAGTGGAGTAGCACCTCCATGCATGTTCCACCACTCAAGAGAAGAAAAACTCTCTCGATCTCTAATTGCATGCATGCTCCCAAATGGACCAGTGCTAAGCGTATAGTTGCTCAACTGTTTCCGTACCATGGCAACCTCCTCCTCATCAGGGACTAATTTACCCAATGCAATCATATATTTTCTAGAACCTTTGGATCTAGGTGTGGTTTTCTCTTGCTCCCCCCCCAGGTGCTGGTGTTGAAAGTCATGATGGATGATAGTATTTAGGTGTCAAAACATATGCTAATGCATGCAATGGAACATTTAGCATTTCCCATCGGTTTTCCACCTCCGCACGAATATAATTGTACAAGGTGATATCTCTAGGCTCAACAATGTCTTTAATCTGCCCCAACATGCTATCCATTTGCTCATACACCTCTCCAATTATTGGCCGATCTGAATTTGCAAACTTGATCATGTAATAAATTGGTTTGGTGATTTTCAAAACATATTTAACCTGTGACCAAAATAACATGTCAAAAATAGTGTCCTTGGCTACATCAGCACCATCTTTATCAATGTTAATTTCCTCCCATGATTAAGAGGTCACCATATTAGTTAAAGCTTGTCTCACCATCACTAGCCACTTAAAGGTGAGGTAATAACTTGCAAACCTTGTTTTTGCAATTTTAAGCAATTGTAACTTGGAGTAAGTGCCATAGAAGTAGTTTACCATTGTATACCCTATGATAAATTTAATGAGTTGCTTCCCTTTCTTGTAAAGCTCATTAATCCATCTACATTCTTTATGCTTCACAATATCATGCATCAAAAGGTTCAATGTGTGCACTAAGCACCCACACCAAAGATGTGTGGATGAGTACGCTCAATAACTTTTCTTGCTGCCTTACAATTTGCTGCATTATCTGTGATCACTTGAACCACATTATTTGGACCAACATCTCTGATTGATTGGAATAGGAGATCTGCGATGTTTTGGGAACTTGCACGAATGGAGGAGGAGTCATGACATGTAATAAATATTGCACCACTCGCAGAAACACCAAGGGAATTTATCAAATGTTGGTTTCTAATATTTGTCCACCCATCTGATACAATGGATAGCCCACAATCCACCCACTCATTTGTGAAACATGTCAAAGTTCTCTAAACCTTTGCTTTTTCTCTTTCTAATAACACTATTCTAGCTTTCTCATAGTTGGGGGACTTGTATCCTTTTGGGGCTTCATTGATGGCCTTTACCATTTCATGCCAATAGGGAGAGCGAAGCACATTGAATGGTACACCGCAAGCACAAAGAAATCAGACTATCTTTCCATCCACATCATCCCTCCCAACAACATTAAAGAAATCCCCTATTGTTCTTTTACTTCTAGAGCTTGCAGAATTACCATGAGGAGATGAGCTACCAAATCTAGAGGTTGCACTTGATTCATACTGAGGTTTTTGTTTCTTGCTTTTTTGTTATGCAACCTCCTCTATTTGGATGTATTTTCTTCTTTGTTCATTTGAATTGTTTGGGCAAATTTGTATCCCCACAACACCCTTTTTATCATCACTGTCCATCACCCCACAAAGCTGCCTCCTCACATGGGTATATGAACCACTAAATGGTTTTCCTCCATGACAACCATGAGGGCACAAAAATTTGTAGCTTTCACCACCTTTCCCCCCTTCAAGTTTGTTCACATAGTTCCACAAGGGTGTCAATGCAAGTTTCCCCTCTAGTGTTTCAGTGTTCCCTTCAAGTTGATCCCCTTCTTCTTCAAACCCTTCCTCCTCACCATACATTGGGTCACTCATATGGGGACCACTATCTTCTTCTTCTTCTTCCCTTCTATTCCTACTCCCCCTTGTCATCATTAAAACCAAAGTGGAATAATGCATAGAAGCCAAAAGAACACCATTTTGGAGTATGAATATAGGGGGTGGACACCCTGCAATTAATGAACAAGAAGAAAGAATTGGAAAGAGAGGGAGGAGAAAATTACAAAAAACAATGACAAAAAAATGAGGGACTTTGGGGCTTGCACTTACCTCTTTAGCTCTTGTAGATGGAAGCCCTTCTTTACTCCTCCAAGCTCCTCCTTCTTCACTCCTCCAAGCTCTCCTCAAGTCTCTCCTCTCTTTTTTCTCTCTTCTTCTTTCTTTTCCAAGCTCTCTTCTCCTCTCTTCTCTAAGCTCTCAAAAATTACAAGTGAGCAAATGAGAGGTGAAAGGGCCTTTTAATTCTTTCATTCCTTACCCTAACCCAGCTTGGACCCAACCCCCAAGCAATAGGAATTTTTTTTTAAAAAAAGTCGCATTTGTGGGGTTGCACGGCGGAACCTGATGGCTGCCCACAGAAACAGTGGCAATCCGTACGGATTTGGCCTCGAAATGCCACGTTTCGGCTGGGTGATCCGCCGACGAAAACATGTTTTGGAAATTCTGAAACGTGGATCGGGCCGAACAGTTCCGACAGGGCAGGAACCGTCTTTTCCAGCCCGATCCGCGTTTTAGGGTTTTGATCCGGGGAGGGGGGCATTTCGTGCGACACTGACTATGCCTCTTGTTGATCACACTACCATACTAGTGAGGCGCTCTAAAATATCAATGAATCACTGGGAAGTGAAATACTCTCCACGAAACGGAGGTCCAATGGAACATTTGAGTGACCTCTCCTTGTAAAAACTAGGTCATTCATAATGGTAGCGGAACTGCCAAGCCCTGTGATGCTAGAGTCCCATGGTAATCTAAAAAAGAGACTGACATGCTGTCGCTGCGCCATTCTGGTCATAAATAACTGCCCATCGTGCTCATACTGAATCTTCCTCACCTGGCACCACATGCCAAAATATATGTAAGGTCTAAACCCACAACCATGAAGCACATCTTGCCAATGCATCTCAGTGAGGTCAGAGTCTACAAGTCTACATCTAGACTGGACCCTGGACAACAGGGAAAATCTGTGTCGCCACATGCTGAAGGCCTCCACAATCCTCCATGTGTCAACCCCAACATCAACTAGATCACTCGCTGTCATATCTCTGCTCATTGAGAAGTGGAGTGATCTAGCAACCAACTAGATCCTTGGTTCTCACAGCCGCATCAAAAATTCACAACTCCCAACCTCTATTGACTGCAACATAGTACTAGTAGCTGTTGGAACCCATCTATGCCCCTCCTCTGATCCCTATATACAATTATTAGATGGACACCATGTATCGATAATTAGCCTAGTGCATGCTAAACCACCTTGCTCCTGCCAGATCACACAACGACCTTTGCTATTTCGTCTCTTGATGATGCACCTAAATACTGTTTGGATCCTACATGCCCTCTTGTAAAAGTGGTCTACCATCTGTTGTGCTTCATGCCCATGCAATGCTTCAGAATGTGCTGTGAAAGGTATGTTATGCAGCTCTCTCATGATCATCTCCCCAAGTGTGTACTTAGGGGCGGAATATATGTTACTTTTGTAGTAGATCATGCCATCCCTAAGCCTACACCCACCAACTCGCGCACCAACCGTAGGCCTCAACTGGAAAGCCTCTCTCTTGTCCATGATGCTTTCTGTCTCATCCAAATGTCTCAGGTGAGCCTCCTATGTCCTGCTTCTCATGATGAGAGCATCAAGGGGTGATGACCAAATCCTTTGTGACAGTAAACAACACTGGAGAATGATAGGAATGTGAATCCCGGGTATGATCGAGAGTCCATATGGATATCCAAGGGTAATCCTGTGAATCCCCCTCTCTTCGTCTCTAATCTGCTGATATCTCAATTGAAGACATGAAGCTCCTAGATGCTCATTCGTCCCCTCACTGATTCTGGGTAAACTGATTGGCATAACTGCTAAATTGGCAAGTAGGGCCAAATTCCACTTTGGTCTGCTCCTTTGAGGAAGTTTATTGTGGCATTGAATTCCTCTTTTTTTAAGGTCCAAAATCGACCTTAAGTTCACCAAATTTGGATAAGGGAAAATATTTATTTACTTAAGAGAAATTCTACAAGACATGACCTTATTAAGGCGGGAAAATTGAAAATTTGAAATTCAAATTTGCCTCCAAATGTCACGGTCAGCTTCACCTCCATAAGGACAAATTGTTATATATATAGGTGTCCTACATTCTCATTAGACACATCGTTTTGGGCATCAAACTCATCTTCTGTGGGAGCCGAAGCACAAGGAAGATAGGGCCGATGTTGCTTAAGGTTGGTCAGAGATCTGTTTGTGAGCTTTGATGGGTCTGATATGCAGCTGAGGTAGACCTAAGCATATCATTGGAGGGTTTGAGCAAGGCTGCAAGCCTTGAAGTAATTTCAGGAGGTCCACAGGTCTATTCTGGGCTAGTTGGAGGAGCTGTTAGGCCTTATTCCCTCAACCAGACATGTTACAAGCAACCATGACAGGAAACATGAAGAAGTATGCTAGAGGCAGTGATTGGAAACACTGTTGAAGGAATTTGAATGGGCTAACCAGGTTCGAGATCTTCTGCTGTTACATCATCAATTGCCATATATATATCCGTCTTGGGTTTATTATCATCAGCTATGAAGGCCGCTCAAATTAAGCTAGGACCGAACTCTATTTGGAGACTTCCTTGTAGCTGCTCTGTCTTCTATTGATCTCTGGTTAGGGCAGAATCTGGTTGCTATAGTTTGAAGGCTCTATGGAAGACTTACCTGGGCTGCCTCCTTGTCATTAATTGTATTGTCTCTCTCTCTTTCTCTACTGAACATTTGAAGATTATAATAAGAAGATTTGATCAAGGGTTTCCCCATCTTGGGGTTTTTCCCTGGCTTGAGTCAATCTCGGTGTTCTCTTGTCTTGGCTTGTCTTCTACATATGTTATTTATGTTCTTTCTTCAATTACTGTCAATGAGATAATAGTTTATGTGATTGCTAATGAAGAAAATGGAATTAAACTTGGGCTCTTATGAATTATTGAAGTAATTGATCAAAGCAAAGAACATGTTACTCAAATTAACATCAGAGCTATGTGAGGACAAGCCCAAACAGGAGTCAAAGCAATCACCAAGAACAGTCTAGTCTCCATGATCTCCACGGTTCCTCCCGTTGAGGAATCATAGTCCCGATCAACAACATATGAAGAAGGTTGGTAAGGTATCTCTTCAGCACTAAGGATTCATTGAATATCAGATGTGTGACAGTGAGAAAGGTTGGCTTTATTCTTGTTTAAAAGAAAAACAGTCTCGGCCCTCATTAGGGCACCATAATACATCCTTATCTCTATGTTTTGAAGACTTGTGGAGGAAGAAAATACTTATGTTAGTACCTAACAGTGGACCCTCTCTTAAAAGGACGAAGAGTTAGTAAGTATTGCAGCCTTGCAATTAAGGTACGTTACCATAATTTTAAGAGCACAAATTATGGTATTAGGATCTATTATCGGCCTTGGGTTTCTTTAGAAGCTTTGACAACGACAATGAATGATTGTTATTGCCATTCTATCCATGATTTGAACTACAGTTCCTAAAGCCTAAATGCATCGTCAATTTCGAGTCTAATTGCAGTAGTCAAATTACGATTGCAGCATTCTCCTTTGCCACGATTCACTAAGCATACATATATATCTGTCAAAGAAAATTAAGCCGACCTGTGCCAGGTCAAAGATGAAGCAACTATAGTTGAATGTTTTAGTCTCACTCTTCAGATTGGTCTATGACATAAGGTTTCGTTGTTGTATTGTCTCACTAGCATCAGTTTCAGGACTCTCACAATTGTTGGTCTCATGGTATCTATACAGAGCATCTCTAATAATCGTCCTTTGGCATCTCTCCAATAGTAGCCCTGTAATGACATATGGAATCGTTCTTGATGGCATTTTTCACTATAATGGCTACAGAACTCTCGCATATCTTGTAATAGCGGTGCTCTCATTGTTATGGCGCTAATCTTGCACACCTTTCAGCTTATATTCGTCTCTCTACACGGCACCAATATGTTAGCAAATGTCAAATACCCATGTACTGATCATTTCTTTCAAATAATCATTAATGTCATGAGAAATATTCTGCATGGGCTGTGCAAGAAAATCCCTGATAAGTTTTGTGTACTCTGGCGCATGACACTGTTCCTAGAGTCCAACCACAGTACCATAAGTGGCATCAGATATCTGAAGAGACACTTCTCTATTGGTATGGAATCCATCCATGGCTGTATATTTCAGAACCAACGCTAATCAAGGAAGTTTTATCAAATAAATTCGGTTACTATGGAAAGGAGACACCCAGGCCCTTTGTGGGTGGGGACTGATTTTTGTAGATAGATTGGATGGGTGAAGCACAGGAGGATCGTGGGCCCTGTCTTCAACAGATGCTACGGGCCTGTATATGACAGTGCCTTACTGTAGCTATCGTCTTGATTATGCCAGACTGAGATGAACTATAACATATTGAAAGTTATTGGATTACACAAACATCTTCTATATTGAGTTCATCTGAAAAGTGATTGTTGGACCCTGGGGTAACAAATTCTGTTGACAGTATTAGAGACAGACCAAGCTTAGGCAAGCACTAACAATACAACTAAAGATATGATCCCCATTTTGAGTACAGTTCCAAAACCAAAATTTTATATATTGAAGCAGATTTTGGAGGTATCTGTAGGATGACAAAAGAAATATTTTCTTTTGTTTGTGAAGGATTACTGTGCACTAGACTGAAGTCTACATCTTGAAATTCAGTACTAAGATCATTTGGGCAAGGCCCTCCTTAATACAGTATCAGGGATAGCGAATATATGGTAAAATAAGTGGATCCAGTGCTTTGATACCTTTTGTATCAAAAGAGGTTAAACTGGTGATATGAAGCTAAAGACAGATAGTGATATTGACATCAGTAAGAACAACAACAAGGGTTTGTCATAACCTATGAAGTACAAATGCAACAGACAGTAAGATCAGTGATTGCAATAAAAGTTTTTTTTATATAGTACTGCGGTCTTGTTCACAAACAAAGTTGTGAACAAGACAGTCAGATAACCTATCTTTTGAAAAATGAAGAATCTACAGGGATCATCTAGAAATGCAGCTCACCTGAAGCACTTATTTTGAGGAACATCTAGAAGAAGAAGCACATGGCACTGTAAAACAATTTCTTCTGAGGTGCCTTGAAGAAGGTACATGTCAGACACTATGTCTTAACAAGTACAAGAAGCAGGAGACCCTGATTTTGACATCCGGGTTGCAGTATCAGTTGTCTCGTGAGGGATGATCATGATTGAGGGCCAGATGATCACCTTAAGAGGAAGCTATAAAACCCCTGGATTAATAGCCAGTTGCAGATTACTGCATAATGAACATAGTTACCCTTCTCGATATTCAGAGGGAGCTATGAAGCTGGATATAGCCTAACTAGATTGATGAAGTCTGCATATCTATCTAAGGCTTCAGTGGGAGCTGCATAATCCTTGGTAAACTGTATAAATGACTATGGCACATAGATCAAAAGCAGAAAGACAGGAAAAGTAAGAGGGCTCAATGTTTGAAAATGCAGTTTTAAAGATGTTTGTTATACGATTTTCAAAGCCAAGATAAAAATCCCTGATACACTGTTCCCTGCACTAGACCTGATAAAATGGAGAAATCGTTGATCTCGGGTTTTCTTAACAAACACCTAACATATGTCTCTAGGTCAAGCTATGAATGTACCTCATTTAATGATAGCTACTTGCTTCTAGTAATCAGAAATTCACTGCTAGACTATGAGACTCCATGGATATTCTGATACTATCTCGTCTAGCAGAGAGATGAGTGAAAGGAGTACATCTAATGCCATATATCTTGATTCTGTTACGCTGAGAAGTTGAATGCATGGATTATGATGAAGCTTGTTGGTGGTTGAAGCTCGTCAATAAGCTATTTGAGCATGTGCTGGAAACTGCCATTGCATATTAAGATTCATTTTTCAGAGAATCATATTGGCACTTGGTATCACTTTATTTGAGATATGTTACATCAAGGAGCAATCAAGCTTCTTCATTGCAGATGATTGTACTGGTTACCTACATCCTCTCAAAGCCTCTTCATCAAGTTTTCTCAAAAGGAGACTGGGAGTCCTAGATAGACCATGAGGGTCTCAACTATACATTGAGCTCTAAATTTCCAGTAAGAATGAGTAAGATTAGCATGTGAAAGAAGCTGAGGATTGCTTAGTATATACATCTATAATGCTGCTGAATGGAGCTATGAGGCTCCCATTGATCTAAGTTTGATTTTCAGAAAGCAGCTTGGAACTATTCCCTATATGAAGGGATTCTTGATTGAAGATTGAGCTCTGGGAGCTCTTGGGAGGCTTGGGGTACTTATCGAGCTATGAGCGACCATAGGGTGAGTGGTTCACCTTCCCCTACTGTTGATGACATATGCATAAGATGAGTGGTTCACCTTCTCCTATGGCATATGAGCAGGATGAGTGGTTCACCTTCTCTTGCGGATACCCCAGTGAGAGATGCATATAAGCATTTGTTGACATGTCAGTGGGATGTGGTTCATCCTTTCCCACATGTAGGATGCTCATTTCCTACGATTATTGGTTGACATGTCGGTGGGATGTGGTTTATCCTTTCTCGACATATAGGATCCTTCCTACGATTGATTATTGTGCCTTGTGCTTGTAGGATGTGGTTCATCCTTTCCTTGCTCTCGGTGATTTGCATATGTAAGATGTGCTTCATCCTTTCCTTATGTGTGGTTGTGAGCAGGATGTGATATATTCTGTCCCTTTGATTTAGTATCATCCGACCCATGTAGTCCGGGGCACATGGGAAGTACCTCTCATTTGGCCAATGAGTTGGGAAAAGTGGTTAGGGACCATAGCTCTACTGATGGACGCATTGTGTACTGCCGTACTCCCTATGACTAGGATGCATGTGTTCTTCAATTTGATTTGGGATCAAGTCTGATTGAGGTTTTACCTCTAGATTGACTTTTGTCAGTGGAGAGTGGTAAGGTCTTGTGACTCACTCTCGATCAATTCTTCTTCATTATTACATCAGTGTTCAACAGAGCTGAGCAGAGACGGGATTCAAAGATTATTCATGGTGACTGGATGGCATTATGATCAGTGACAGTGGCTGATGGTTTGATAGGTAGAATTCTCCCTAGTTGAGAGGGAGTGTTAAAATTGGCAACTAGGGCCAAATTCCACTTTGGTCTACTCCTTTGAGGAAGATTATTGTGGCATTTAATTCCTCTTTTCGAAAGGTCCAAAATCGACCTTAAGATCACCAAATTTGGATAAGGGAAAATATTTATTTACTTAAAAGAAATTCTACAAGACATGACCTTATTAAGGTGGGAAAATTGAAAATTTGAAATTCAAATTTGCCTCCAAATGTCAAGTTCGACTTAACCTCCATAAGGACAAATTGCTATATATAGGTGTCCTCCATTCTCATTAGACACATCATTTTGGGCATCAAACTCATCTTCTGTGGGAGCCGCAACACAAGGAGGATAGGGCCGAGGTTGCTTAGGGTTGGTCAGAGATCTGTTTGTGAGCTTTGATGGGTCCGATATGCAGCCGAGGTAGATCTAAGCATATCAGTGGAGGGTTTGAGCAAGGCAGCAAGCCTTGAAGTAATTTCAGGAGGTCCGCAGGTCTATTCTGGGCTAGTTGGAGGAGCCGTTAGGCCTTATTCCCTCAACCAGACAAGTTACAAGCAACCATGACAGGAAACATGAAGAAGTATGCTAGAGGCAGTGATTGGAAACCTTGTTGAAGGAATTTGAATGGGCTAACGAGGTTTGAGATCTTTTGTTGTTACATCGTCACTGCCATATATATATCCGTCTTGGGTTTACTATCATCTGCTATGAAGGCCACTCAAATTAAGCTAGGACCGAACTCTATTTGGAGACTTCCTTGTAGCTGCTCTATCTTCTATTGATCTCTAGTTAGGGCAGAATCTGGTTGCTATAGTTTGATCTATGGAAGACTTACCTGGGTTGTCTCCTTGTCATTAATTGTATTTTCTCTCTCTCTTTCTCTGCTGAACATTTGAATATTATAATAAGAAGATTTTTTCAAGGGTTTCCCCATATTGGGGATTAATATCGGTGTTCTCTTGTCTTGCTTGTCTTCTACATATGTTATTTAAGTTCGTTCTTCAATTACTGTCAATGAGATATAGTTTATATGATTGCTAATGAAGAAAATGGAATTAAACTTATGATCTTATGAATTATTGAAGTAATTGATCAAAGCAAAGAACATGTTGCTCAAATTAACAATAACTCCTCACATGCTAATGGGGATGTCACTGCTGTGTTGATCCTCGATGGCTCCTGTGCCCAATACATCAATGGAAAAGTATCGTCTCCATACAATGCCCTGCCAGGCAGCATACCAATGTTGTCCAATATGATGACTCTTGCCAGAGCATGCTTATCATCCTGCAATCCCATATATGGACAATGTGCCAGGATATCTCCTGGAGTATGCTCATTCGCTTGTCAAACCAACTGGCAACTAGTGCTGACCATAACTCCATGAAGGAATGTGTGTGTTCTGTCACTAGGTCAACCATTCTGCCATAGTCACATTGCACCTCTATGGAAAGCCCCACCTCGATCCCAATGCCAACTTGGGCTTTCAATATCCACTCCACTCATGTCAACTGAACCCGGATCCTAGATGGATGTACCCTTGTCTGAAATATACTTGTCTCCACATCCCATGGATGCATAATCAAAACCCTCTAGGACATACCTCTCTACAAGTGTCTGTTTATCTTGGGTGCTCCTCGTGCTGAAATATCTCAAGGGATTCCTCTATCAAATCATGGATATCCCTAACATCCTCTTGTGTGATGGTTGCCATAGTTAACTGACTGTCTGCCATGGGGGATGAAGAATGTCCACAACTCAACCCCATACAAAGCTGCTCAACCTACAACTCTGATTCTTGAAGGGCCATTTGAGTGCTCTTCAAGGACTCCTAGGTAGTCTCAAGCTCATGGGTAAGCCTGTCAACTTCCTCCTCTTTCCTTTCTAGTGCATCATGGTAGATCTCAACAAGCATGAGTAGGTTGTCTGTATTTGAAAGAAGGTGAAGGTAGTTAGATTTCATCTCTACCAATGCCTCTTTGAGTGTTTGAAAATTTGTTAGTGAAGGCTCTCATCCTAAACTGTTACGTATCACTGCATCTCTCCTACAATAATCTGCCACTAATGCTTGTGTATCATCATAATGCCTCATGGCTTCCATAATCTGGTCGACCCTTAACTTCAATTGGTTTTCCAAATTATGGGCACAAGCATATGAGCAACATATTCTTCATAAATAAGTCATCTAGTTGGTATGAGTTCACACCACTGACTACCTGTGTGTTATCATCTTTGCACCCCTCTTGGGAATCATCATTAACTGTCATAGCCTCATGACTTTGCTCAACAGATTTCGTTAAATTACGATAGGCATTCTGCATCATTATCTAATTCTCCTTCGTCCCTAACCCTTGTACCAACATGCTGGAGTGAATCTGGGCTAGTTTCATCCTCAACGGGTATGAATTCTCCCAATTCATCTTGGGAGGCTTGATCATAATCCTCACTTCCAATCATCATTTCTCCTGCACTCACAACATTATCATTGGGATTTTGTTAAGTTGTTGTTCTCTTTTTACCTTCATCATCTGCAGATCTGCAATTTATTTTTTCTTTTGCCACCCTTGATGGTGCCCATGCTTCGAACTACTCTACCTATCTTGTGAAATTCTTGTTATATTCTTCAAAATTTTGAACAAGTCTTTCTTGTTGCAACTGAGGCAGAGGCATTTTCCCCTTCCGATTATGGTCATGAAGTCCTTCTTCTCGATATCACCTTGATTTAGACTCATGGCTAGCCAAAATCATGCTCTAATAACATTGTAATATCCTGTATCTGAAATATGCTAGCACAACTTGCAAAAATATTAAATTTTCTCTTTTAGGAATTTTGACAAACACTTTGTGTGCAAGCTTTTCTTCGAACACTTTGTATGCAAAACAAATAAACACTTACAACAAAAATATTTTAAGGCACAACTAGACTTTTATTAATTTGATCAAGAGATTTACATGGAGAATATTAATCTGAGAACTTGTAATACAACTCCAACAAATAACTCAATCAATGCGACACTCCTATAGTCAGCAACTCGACCCTCCTATAATGATGAATTCGTCCTCAACAAATAAGCTCAGCGTCGACGAATAATCTTGGCCCTAACAAATAAAATCTTTGACAAATAATCTCGGCTGTAACAAATAAAGATCTCTGGCAAATATTCTCAGTCCTAACAAATAAAGATCTTTGGCAAATAATCTCTACCCCAACAAATAAATATCTGCAACAAATACTCTTTTCCACAACAAATAAAGATCTCTGACAAATAATCTCAGCCCCAACAAATAAATTTGGCCTCGACAAATAAATTGGGCTTTGACAAATAAACTCAGCCCAACAAATAAACTTAGCCCTACTAGATAAATTCATCTCCAACAAATAATTCAGGCTCCGACAAATAAACTCAGCCCCAACAAATAAACTAGGCTCCGGCTAATAAACTCGACCCAACAAATAAACTTGGCCCCAATAGATAAATTCGACCCAACAAATACAATGGGCTCCAGCTAATAAACTCGGTCCAACAAACAAATTCGGCCCCATCAGATAAATTTGGCCTCTATAGAATATGAATTCGGCCCTCCAATCAACTCGACCTCAATCAATAACCTTCAACTTCGGCAAATGTCTTCAACAACAATCCAATCTCCAACTTCGACAATAATAACCAATTCGTCCCATTGAAGAAATGTCTCCCAAATAACTTGCAATTGAAGCACAAATGGAAAACTTGCGTGATTTTCCCGCATTGCCAACTAGGGTGGCAATGATGTCCACCAAAATTGGATGATTATTAGTTAGGGTGGCAATGTATGTCCACCGAAACTAGTTTGAGAGTCTTGCCTGAAATCCTCGAGAGAAACTCCCTTGAGCTCCTAAACAAAACACCAAGAAGTAATCATGAATGAGAAATGACTTTCTTTCCTCTTTTATAAGATTTTGCTGGAACTTCTCCAATTTTCTAGAAATCTCCGTTTATTATTTTGTTAATAAGCCACTTAGAGCATTTTCCTCCTATTTTCCAAGTGAATTTTGTCCCCTTTTATTTACCCCTTACATAAAAACACATTTTCTCCTTTTATTTAATAAGTGACTTTTGATTACTAATTAAAGTCACTTCTATCTCTAGAAAATGCTTAAACAACCACCATGATCACACCGGCTCTGCAAAGCTGCTTTTCATCATTTTGTTTTGTATATCTTTTCATCGCGATTCCAACAAGCTATTACACTAAGGTGTTTCTCTAAGTAATCAACCCAAAACAACACCTTAAGCGTAATTAATTAAAATATGCTCGTTAATAACTCCGTTTTACGAAAATTGTCGAAATGGAACGAAACCAAGATATAACTGTGTGGAACTGATCTTGATGATGAAGAATGGCAAGCGATCCCAGTCAACCCCCTTAAAACTCCGAAAAACCCTTTGAGCCCACCAATAATGTAATCCTGCTCCTGTGACTTGGCTAACATAAGCTCTGGAAATCCATCCTAATCTCACCACAAGGTAATCCAAAAATTGGGGATGTTACGCCCTAGCTGGATTTTGGAACCATAGGGAGCCATTGAGGTGGACTTGTGGGCCAACCCTCAAATCATGTTTTGTAAATGCTTCTACATAACATTTGGCACCTCCTAACACTTGGACATGGCATTTGAAGGCCATTTTATGCACCACGTCAGCCCTAGAATCCTAGCGGCTCACACATGTGGGCTTGTTTGAGCATTTATGATGATATCTGGTGGGTTGGCTTGTAACCCAAGCATGCTTAGTGCTTAACCTCGTATCTAGGGGCTTTTAGGCTAATATTAGAGTTTGTCCTCATATAAATAGAGATGAGGATCATGTCATTTTAATCATCATCACTTGGATTATTTCGACCTTCCATAGGAGATTTTTGGCCTCTTGTATCTTTAGAGAGATGTGAGGTATGGAGTACTTTGCGTGTTGGAGCTACTTTCTTGTCTTTGGAGTAGTTATCTTGGATCAATGTTGGATTATTCATGCATTTCATCTTGTAAGTGTACGTTGTCATTGATGAATTCTTGATTTTATGTTTGATGTATGGAATGTAATGGTTATCTAGGGTTTTTCTACTGCACCATTGATTATTGAAGACTAATTATATAGAACCTGGATATCTCGATTCTATGCATTATTGATGTATGGAATGTGAATGGTAATCCCCTTGGTGAACTTTTATTATAGCTCTCCCTAGTGTCTTTGATCCCTCACAAAGATAATAGCTAGGGTTTTGTGCTAAGGCATCAAAACATCCTTAATCCTTTGCATGATTTAGCTAATCTTTAACATGCATAGACTCCATCCACCCAAAGACTAGGCACTGGCCTTGTCAATTTGGTGAGCAACCCTGATCTTATCCATAAATTGAATTTCGCTCTCTTGTCTCTAAATTCGGCCCTCTTAAGGATAAATGGCTCAATTAGGGCTTGGAGTGAAATTGTCTAAGAGAGGAATTTTTGGGTTTGAAAGGATTCAACATCAAGGGTACATTTGGTTGCCTCAAAATCAACCTCCTTGGTGGCTAATCCATCCATTTATCACCTTGATATCTCTTGCCCTAACTATTTTGCCCTAGGAGAAACCCTAGTTTGGTTAAGCTTCAACTGAGGGCTTCTTGATGGTTTCATATGCCTTTGGCTTACTAATATTCATTGTTGGAAACCTTTTCTTAGGCACCTTGACTATAGGATATTCCATCTTGCTTGCTACTTCTCAAACCGTAGGTCTAGCATGCCCTAATTAGGCCTCTCTAAGGGATACAAATTGCCTCTTTATCATTAGTTGGGCCTTGTACTAAGTAGAGCGATCCTTTGGAAACCTATTGTGTCACCTTAAACCTCTAAGCCTATAATATCTCTTATAGGTGACTTATATACTAGGAAGCCTCCCATTGGTGAAAGTCATAAAGAGTTGGTGGTAGTGGCTGTGGTGAATGGGACATTACCTCATTGTTGTCACTTGGTCTAGTGCTTGCCTTGTAGAGCACCTCTCTACAAGACCTGCTAGATTTTGAGGCAACAAATCCCATTAAGGAAAACTATTTTCACATCCACTTGATGTATCCTCCATCCCATGATTGAGATAATAGACATAACAACTCTAATGGAAATGTACTTGGCGATTGGAGCAAAAGTCTCCTCATAGTCCGCTCCCTCTTTCTAGGAGAACCCTCTTGTCACAAACCTAGCCTTGAATTTCTCAATGTTGCCATTTGCAACATGATTGATCTTGTAGAGCGACTTGGAACTCACAACTGATTTCCCCTTTAGTCCTTGCAGTATCTCCGAAACATCATTCTTCATGATGGAAGTGTACTCTTCCAAGATGGCATCCTGCCATACCTTCTAGTCTACTGCCTCTTAAAAACTGGACAGTTCGGAATCAATGATGTTGCTCATCAATGCCACATAGTAGGGAAACTTCTTTGGAGGCTTGTTGTCTCTGATTGTGCTCTTAAGAGCCTCAACATACTCTTGAGCATCCCTTGATGTCTATTTGAACTGTTGAGGTCTCCTGACAAAACTGGAAGAGGCTAATATCTCCTCCTCACCTGAATTAGAAACTTCTTGTGTCTTGGGTGACTTCATAACTTCTTGCTCCTCAAACTTACATCCTTGCTTACCTTTGTTTTCCTTTGTCTTGGAATATAGATCTTGTAGGCCTTTGGAGTCTCATTGTAACCCACAAATAAGCCATTATTATTAGAGGGCTCCT
The DNA here is from genome assembly GCA_031772625.1 of Pinus tabuliformis. NCBI lineage: Eukaryota > Viridiplantae > Streptophyta > Pinopsida > Pinales > Pinaceae > Pinus > Pinus tabuliformis. The sequence goes on along the minus strand of CM062819.1, from coordinate 1,342,479,429 downwards.
ACTTGCTCCTTTTCTCCACAAGTAAGTGAATATAAATTGGACAACCAAAGATGTGAAAATGACTCAGCTTTGGCTTCACACCGGTGAATGCCTCCTTTGGTGTCTTGTCCTCCAAGATCCTGTGCAAACAACTATTTAGGATGTAGACAATTGTGTTGCATGCCTCTGCCCAAAGAAACATGGGCAAGTCTTGGTCATGGTTCATGGTCCTAGTAGTCTCTATGATGGATTGGTTCTTTTGCTTTGCAACCCCACTTTGCTGTGGGCTGTATGAAATTGTTAATTGCCTTTTTATTCTTGCCTACTTGCAAAAATCCTTGAAATTGCTTGGAGATATAATCACCCCCGTTATTTGATCTCAAAACCTTGATCTTCTTTCTTCTCTAGTTCTCAACAAGAGCTTTGAACTCTTGAAACCTACTAAAGACCTCATCTTTCATCTTGAAGAAATAAATCCACTTTTGTAATGGAAATCATCAATAAAGGAAACATAGTAAATACCTCCCAAAATTGATGCTACTGACATTAGTCCACAAATATCTGAATGAATCAAGTTTAGAATCTCCTTAGACTTGTGCTCGCTACTTGGCAAAACAACCTTGACATGCTTACCAACTGCACATTCTCTATATACTCCCTGTTGCTCAATGTTGAAATTTGGAAGTCCTGTGACTATCTCCCTCAGAATAGGCAATGCTTTATAATGCAGGTGCCTCATCCTATTGTGGCATAACTTGTACATGCTATTACTGCTATGAACCAGGGCTCAAGCATGCTCGCCGTATAGTCCGTACAAATTTCCTTCTCTAACCCCAGTCACTTGTGTTGCTTCTGGGCTAGACTATTTTGTCTTGATAAAGACATTTTTCTTGAACTCTACTACAAAGCCCTTGTCTTCCATATCTGAGATTGAAAGAAAATTTGTCTTAGACCTAGAACAAATAACACATCATTAAAGTATAAAGTGTTACCTAACTCGAGTTGGAGGGAAATAGTACCAATGCTTGCTACAAATTACTTGACATCCTCACCACGCTCAATATGTACTCTAGGGTCCTGCTTTGTGAAATTGGAAAACAACTGTCGAGCTGATGTCATATGACGAGATGAGCCATTGTCCACATACTACACATTCCTTGGAACTGCGCTGGTAGAAAGGAATACCAATGAGAATTCTTTCCCAAACATGGCAACAAATTCGTTCAATTGAGTTTCTCCTAAGGCTGCTGCCTACTTCTATTGTTGCTTCCCTTTGCCCTTCTTTTTTGGAAATTGTGATGCATTTTGTCCAAACTTATGACAAATAGAGCACTTGATTTTACTCAAGTCTTTTCTTGGCTATGATTATGGCTCCTCGCTCTATCCCTTACTATTATTGGAACCTTTTCCTTTGCCCTTCTTTGTCTGACCGAACAGGGCCAAGCTTTTGCACCACCTTTCTTGCTAGTCTTTGACTCCATTCAAGTTTCCTCTTGGATACAATCATTCCACAATCTTTCAAAATTGGGATGTTTCTCATGAGCACAAACAACTTGGATAAATGGTCCCCATGAAACTAGAAATCCATTCAATGCCATGTTCACCAATTCATTGTCTTCCACCTTCCCTCTGACTGTTGCAAGTTGATCATGAATTCCTTTGATCTTCATTAGGTAAACTAGTAATGGTGTCAAATATAGTCATCTCTACGGATTTGAGTTTGTTTCACAAGGTCATCTTCCTATTAATGTGCTCACTGTGGTAGAGACTTATTAGTGCATTAAACATCTCCTTAGCAATGTTCTTCTCAGATATGTGAGGGATCGAGTGATCTTTAATGGTATCCATGATCATCCGTATGACTTTTACCTCCTCCTTGTTGGGTTGCCAACTGTTGCATATCTGTCGGTGGTGTCACCACATCTTTCACGATGTCCCAAAGATCATTCTCTTCCAACAAGAGGGTAACCCTTACCTTCCAAGATAGAAAATTAGAGGCATCATCCAATTTGTCTTGGAACTTGAGGCTTGGTGATGCCATCTCTGATTTGTGTAGATTTTCTTTGAAATTCTGCAACTGCTTGAATGAACAAGCTGAGATTGACTTCGATTCACCAAGACACAAAATTTCTCTACTCTAAATAAGTAGCAGATAGAAACATAAATAAAACCAAAGTCACACAACAACAAAATAATTTATCTAGGGAACCCAGCTGGGAAAACCCTCTCCTTGATGTAGATTTTATTGACCGAAATTGAGAAAATAGATCTCTTTACAAGGCAATTTGTTTCAATAGAAAACTCACTATTCTCACTGCTTACACTAAGCTTGAAACTCCTTGCAAGAAAGCTTGAACGAATTCTTCTTTCCTTGCAGAGTTTATCCCTATTTCCTAGCGCTGGAAATCTCCTATTTCCTAGTGCAAAATAGGCTCCTATTCTTTAGGAATTCACTCCTAAAATCCCAGCGCAAACCTGCAAGGAATTCTCTCTCTCAAATCTCCGTGTAGGCTTCTTCTTAATACGCTCTCCTAGCAAGAAGCTCTCCTCACACAAAACCGTGCAAACAATAATGATACAATTGTGCCTTTCGTCCTCCTTTCAAACAATTCGATCATGCTATATCTGGCAAACCCAAACTTAGAACACGAGTTGAGTTTGACTTGTTAACTAAGTCAAACTGACTCTTCAACTCGTCCTTGCCTCAATTAGAACTTGAAGCTACCACTCGTATTCTTCTAAATTTGAACTTACACTTGGAGAACAACAAAACTGAGCCTCCAACTCTGCGCATGAATAAACTGCTACATGAACTCGTCCTCTCACCACGAACTCGTGCATGCTAAAGGAAGGACTGTTTGTGATCTTTCTTGACCAAGGCACAAGTCAATAAGACCTCTCGCTACTATTTTCAACAATTTGCACACAAATTGCTACTGTTCGATCTTTTAATCAGACTTGCTCTAATACCATGTAGTTGTTAAAATTGGCAACTAGGGCCAAACTCCATGTGGGTCATCTTATTTATGGCAACTGATATTCTTCTTTGATTCCTCTCGTCGAGAGGTGTAGGATTGATCTAACGATCATCTGATTCCGACAAGTATTTATGGAGATATGAATTTATTTGTATTTACTTGACAAATTGTTAAGGTCGGCCAGCAGCTAAATGTGTGGCACACATGCCCAACATATCATATAAATACAAGTGAGGTTGAATCATTATTCACTCATCTCATTTCTCACACATCTCTTCTCTCCTTGGCTGATTGGGTTTACACACAAGGAAGAGAAACTCACACGTGGGAAGGAGGAGGACGCAGAAGGGCAAGGAAGGAGGACGCAGAAGCTGCAGCAAGATGTTTTGGATAGCGTTGACTTTTCAGGAGTGCGATTTTGGTGTGGCAGCCTCTCCTAGGCAGGCTGTAATTTTTGGCATGCAAACCGAGGCAATCTGACCTCTGGTTTGACCAATGTTGACTGCCCTAGTTTGGGGCAGCAGGTTGACTGCAGTTTGACTGTGTTTTTGGGGCTGTTTATGGGCTTCTTCTTGCTGTTGGAGGACTAGATGACCGAGAAATTGACCAAACATTTTTAAGGCCAATTTCAACTTGTTTGACCAGATTTGACTTTACTAGTTAGGGTTTGCTGCTGCTGTCATAAAATTACAGATTTCTGAATTTGTACTATTTCTCTCTGCTGAAATATTGAAGATTAAAGAAAAATTGATCAAAGGATTTCCCCGCATTGGGGTTTGTCCCTGGCTAGCTGCCACATCTTGTGTCTCTTGTCTTGGCTTGTTTTCTATCAATCTATTAATGTTCTATCAGCATTTTACTTTATGTTTATGTGATTGCTAAACAATGGCTAATAAGAAGAAATCAAAGTAAACTGCACTAAGCATAGAACATACCATAAATTAACATGGTCTCAGAGCTGAGGTGAAGACAAAGCCCAAGCAAGAGCAAGAGCACGAGCAATTATCGAAGGCTGTTGAAGCAATCTTAAAAGCTTCATGGGGTTCTCATCACACTTCCCTGTTGAAGACAAGCTCCTTGAGAAGTCTGACTATCACGGATGGAAGATGTCTCTCGATCTAACATTGGAAGAGCAAGAAGTGTTGGACCATGTGAGAGGCAGAATCGTTGAGCCTCCATCAAATGCATCCGTTGCTGCTAGGAACAAGTGGACCAGGGGAGAAGTCAAAGCAAAGAAGATCATCCGGGACTCTATCGACAAGCGCCTGGTGGCCTACATTTCCGAACTGACCACCTCCAAGGAAATCTACGATAGTTAGTGATGCAAATCAAGTTTTGTTCCTTAGAAATAAGCTGAAGGAAATTAAAAAGGGCAAAGATGAGAGTATGCAAGCCTACTTCTTAAGGATCACCGAGATCAAGAATGATCTCCTATCGATTGGGGAAGTCGTTCCTGACAGGGAACTGACCATCACAACTCTCGGAGGGCTCCCATCTGAATGGTATATATTCAAAACCACTCTTCTCAACAATAATGTAATCCCAGGATTTGAGGAACTGATGGCGAGATGCATTCAAGAATAAACAAGGATGGAAGAGCAGGAAATGCCTGCACTTAGAGGCAATCCCGCTGCATTCTCCTCTCATGCTAAAAGGAGAAATAATTCCGGGGCAAGATCTAAGGGAAAGGCCGGACCGAAAGGTGGAAGGAAAGGTAGATGTTACATTTGCAACAAAATTGGCCACTATGCGAGGGAGTGCCTTGATAGAAAGGACACATCTCATGACGATGATCAAAATCACTCTTGAGGCAATTCCAACAACAATAAAAGGAAGGGCAGGTTCAATGGCAAAGGAAAAAGGAATGACAAAAATCAAGGAAATGGTCAACCCTCCAAGAAGGCAAGAAACTCCAGGTATGAATCTAACGTTGTTAACAATAAGCAAGATGAATATTATCTACCAGCGACCCTCTACTATTGCTCCCCCGGGCTCGCTGGGAAATTGGCTTATTGATAGTGGTGCCTCAAGGCACTTCACTGGTTACAAAAAAGCTCTCTCTAATTTGATAGAGAAGGAGAACAACCTGGAAATTGTTCTTGGGGACAACTCCAAATATCCTGTGAAAGGCATAGGGAATGTCTCTCTATAATGGAATTAGGGTAATACAATTCATTTGCAAGAAGTCCTATATGTACCTGGTCTCAAAAAGAACCTGGTGTCCCTTTCGGCAATGAAAGACAAGGGCTACAAGGTGGCCTTCATCGATGGCAAGGTACATGTATGGAAAAAGAATTTCAAAGATGCTTTCACTCTTAGGTTTAGGGTTGACTCTTTATATCATGTCGGAGGAAGTCCATTCGGTGTCATGACTTGTGACACATCTCTTCAGTCTGAACTATGGCACCGGAGGTTTGCCCACCTTCATTATAAAGTTCTACCCGATATGAGACAAATGGCGACTGGGATGTTCGAGTTCAAATTAGAGCAAGAAGGTGTATGTCCTGGATGGGCCGAAGGAAAGCTCAAAAGGGGACCATTCCCCTCAAGCCATAGCAAGACCTCTGATATATTACGGTTGGTTCACTTCGACATATTTGGTATGATGCCTGTGAATTCCTTGGGAGGATATTTATATTACCTCACTTTTATAGATGATTATTCTCACAAGACTTGGATATACTTCTTGAAAAAGAAGGATGAAGTATTCTCTTGGTTTCGTCACTTCAAAGCCTTGATCGAGAATCAAACCGAAAAGAAGATCAAAATCTTAAGGACTGATAATGGGACTAAGTATGAATCCAATGAGTTCCATGACTTTTGCAAAGAGGCTGGCATTAAGAGGGAGACTACAACACCATATACTCCTGAGCAGAATGGTGTGGCGGAAAGGAAGAATCGTATGATTGTGGAAGCTGTCCGTACTATGCTCCATGATCAAAGGTTTCCGAAGTTTCTATGGGTCGAAGCTGCGAATACCACCGTATATGTGCAAAACCGATGCCCTCATCAAGCATTGGGTTCCAAGACTCCCGAAGAAATGTTCACTGGTAAGAAACCTGATGTATCTCATTTTAGAATTTTTGGAAGTCCTGTATGTTTTCATGCGCCGAAAGAGAAAAGGAATAAATTGGGTGCATCTGGAAAGAAAGGAATCTTCGTGGGCTATATCGAAAATACTTAGGGCTATAGAATCTATGTGGCTGGTCAAAGGGATGTCGAGACTAGCCAGGATGTCACCTTTGACGAAGGTATGGCACTTAGCAAAGTTGACATTCTTCCTATACTGAGGAAATTTGGAGAAGCTGTTGCCAGGAAACCAGAGGAAAAGGAAGATGAGACGATGCCCGATGTAGAAGAACCTATGGATCTTATTGATCCCCCTCTGCAAGAACCTTCCTCTTCTAGGAAGAGGCCTTCATGGCTCAGGGGGACACCTCATGATGCCGAAGGACACATTGCACCCAGAGGGACTTTCCGTGAAAGTAAGAAGCCGACTAGGTATCAGGGATACCTGACCATCATGAGCATGATCATTCAAAATTAGCCTTCATCGTTCGCAGAAGTTGTCGAGCATCAATTGTGGAAGGATGCTATGACCGAGGAATATCAGTCCATCATGAAGAACGATGTCTGGGATGTGGTCCCTAGACCCCAGGACAAAGCAGTTGTCACTTCGAAATGGATTTACAAGATAAAGCATGGAGCTGATGGAAGTGCTAAAAAATATAAGGCTCGTTTTGTCGCTGGTGGCATCTCTCAGAAGGAAGGTATAGACTATGACGAGATATTTGCACCTGTTGCTCGATATACCACCATCCACTCGATCATAGCCCTTGCTGCTTCGCAAGGATGGAACCTACATCAGGTGGATGTCAAGACCGCATTCTTGCATGGTTCGATCAAAGAAGAAGTCTATGTGGAACAACCTGAAGGATTTGAGATTCATGATCGGGAATCTCACGTGTGCAGGTTGAAGAAAACCCTCTATGGGCTGAAGCAAGCACCCCGAGCGTGGTATGAGAGGATCGATAGCTACTTAATGAAGTTGGGATTTACTAGGAGTGAAGCTGACCCTAACCTTTACTTCAAGGTTGAAGATGACAAACCTCTCATACTGGTGCTGTATGTTGACGACCTCTTTCTGACAGGGGTAGACCCTCTCATTCACAAATGTAAGAGGGAGTTGGCTTCTGAGTTTGAGATGAAGGACCTGGGGCCGATGCACTATTTCCTAGGACTAGAATTTTGGCAGAAGCTAGGGGAGATTTTCCTATCTCAAGGAAAATATGTGGTGAAGATATTGGAGATATTCGGTATGGTGGACTGCAAGCCCGTGACTACACTGATGGAGCTTGACTTCAAGAAGTTAAGCGGTTGTGCTGCCGGACCCGTTCTACAAAATGCTACCGAGTATCGTCAACTCACCGGAGCATTGATGTTCTTGGTGAACTCCCGTCCGGATATATGTTTTGCAGTCAACACGTTGAGTCAACATATGGTTGAGCCTCACCACACACATTGGATTGGTACAAAGAATCTGTTGAGATACCTTCGTGGCACAATCACTCATGGGTTGAGATACACTGTCGGAGATGTGAGACTACATGGACACACCGATGCTGATTGGGCAGGCAGTGTGGTGGATCGAAAGAGCACTTCCGAGTGTTGTTTCTCTTTGGGATCTGCCTCAATATCCTGGATGAGTAGGAAGCAGAAGTCAGTGGCTTTGAGCACTGCTGAGGCAGAGTACATTGTTGCGAGTATGGCCTCTTGTGAGGTGGTCTGGTTGCGGAAGCTCTTCAGTGAGCTGTTTGGATTTACATTGGATACTATTGTGATCCTGTGTGACAACCAGAGCAGGATTCGTTTATCAGAGAATCCCATATTTCATGATCGCTCCAAGCATATCGATATCAGGTACCACTATATCCGGGATATAGTGCAGAGGGGATCAATAAGGCTCCAACATATTGGTATAGATGAGCAGGTCGCCGACATTTTGACGAAGCCCTTGGGAAAGGTCAAATTCTTGACTTTCCGAGAACGACTTAGTGTTGTTGAGAGACCCTCTTATAAGGGTCGTGTATGATGCATACATTGAGCTCTCGGAGCTCCGGGGGGCTTGGGGTGCTTCTTGGAGCGACATGCGACCATAGGGCGACTCACCCTCCCCTAGTAGTGCACTATGTACAGGGGGAAAGGTTCAACCTTCCCCTGTGATACACCATGGCAACTTAGGGATAGGATGATTAGTTCTCGTGTTGAGGCATCCTACCCATGCAGTTTGGGACTCATGGGAAGTACCTCTCATTTGATCAATGAGCAGGGAAATTGGGTTAGGGACCTTAGTAGTACTATCGATGGATGCATCGTTGTATCTACCGTACTCCCTATGCTAGGATGACCTCCATTGATCTAGGATCAGTGAGAGTGGTATGACACACTCTCTGGGATTGACTTCGGGTCAGTGGAGGATGGTATGATACATCCTTGATCATTTCTTCTTCTTCATAGTTTAGCAAAGCAGAGCCATGCAGTGCAGGACAATGCATTTGATGCCAGAGATAGTACTGACAGTCAAAAGAATTAGCAGATGGAGTTCTCCCTAGTTGAGAGGGAGTGTTAAAATTGGCAACTGGGACCAAACTCTATGTGGGTCATCTTATTTATGGCAGCTGATATTTTTCCTTGATTCCTCTTGTCGAGAGGTGTAGGATTGATCTAATGATCGTCCAATTCCGACAAGTATTTATGGAGATATGAATCTATTTGTATTTACTTGACAAATTGTCAAGGTTGGCCAGCAGCTAAATGTGTGGCACACATGCCCAGCATATCATATAAATACAAGTGAGGTTGAGTCATTATTCACTCATCTCATCTTTCACACCTCTTCTCTCCTTGGCTGATTGGGTTTACACACAAGGAAGAGAAGCTCACATGTGGGAAGGAGGAGGACGTAGAAGGGCAAGGAAGGAGGACGCAGAAGCTGCAGCAAGACGTTTTGGACAGCGTTGACCAAGCGTTGACTTTTCAGGAGTGCGATTTTGGTGTGGCAGCCTCTCCTAGGCAGGCCGCAATTTTTGGCATGCAAACTGAGGCAATCTGACCTCTGGTTTGACCAGCGTTGACTGCCCTAGTTTGGGGCAGCAGGTTGACTTCAGTTGACTGCAGTTTGACTGTGTTTTTGGGGCTGTTTATGGGCTGCTTCTTCTTGCTGTTGGAGGACTATATGACTGGGAAATTGACCAAACATATTTAAGGTCAATTTCAACTTGTTTGACCAGATTTGACTTAACTGGTTAGGGTTTGCTGCTGCTGTCATAAAATTACAGATTTCTGAATTTGTACTATTTCTCTCTGCTGAACTATTGAAGATTAAAGAAGAATTGATCAAAGGGCTTCCCCGCATTGGGGTTTGTCCTTGGCTAGCCGCCACATCTTGTGTCCCTTGTCTTGGCTTGTTTTCTATCGATCTATTAATGTTCTATCAGCATTTTACTTTATGTGATTGCTAAACAGTGGCTAATAAGAAGAAATCGAAGTAAACTGCACTAAGCATAGAACATACCATAAATTAACAGTAGTCCTATGCTTCTTTATTAAATAATTATATTTTGAATTTATTCAATAAATCATTACAAAAAACAAAGGAGCATAAAACACAAAACACAAAATATGTCCTTCAAATAAGCTTATGATTAATGACTCAAAAAACTTACAAACACACCTAAAAAATGAGGCTTTATTCTTGGTGATGAGAATATTGCAAAACAGAACTAAGAAACCTGCGTTGAGTCATGACTGTACAGATTGTATGAACTGTCTATGGCTATACAGATCTGTATGGTCTGTTTGTACAACTGTATGGAATTCACTGCGTGGATAGATCTGCAACCTGCAATCACTGCTGGGCTACTCTTCTCATTACTGCACTGTTTTTCTCCTTTCCTTGGCCTCTTGCTTCACTTTTGGACAAAAGTGTCTTTGTGAAGAATCAATATGTCTTTTCCCTCTACCTTGCCCTTCCTTTATAGTTGAGTTGAAGACTTAGTCTGCCAAAATCCTAATCTCACATTGAGATCTACAGTTGAGATTAATCTAAATGATTAATGTAATTAAATACACTCTATTAGACTTTTGCAACTCAAAAATACTTTTCACTTTATAAATAAAGTGAATTACAAAATAGAAGACTCGAACGACTTCCTGCATGTTTGACACGAAACTTGTGCAGAACTTGTCCAACCTACAATCATCAACATCCCTTGTTTTTTTGAACCACAGGACAATGAAGTACTTTGAGTCTTTGGACTGTGACAATAGGAGGGGTGGGAGCTCCTTTGATAAGCCTTGAAAATCTTGAATGGATTTACTTGTCTTCCTCCTCTAGGGCATTGGAAGGATGAACAATCTTTGATGAAATCCTTTGACCATCAACCTTCAGAACACCTATTTCAAGTGTCTGAACGCACGATTTAATGAAGGACTTTCAGGGTATTGTTCTTCAGAAGGGGGCTATAAGATAGAAAAAAAGGAAAATAAAGATTTGTATGCTTGAAACTTCGATGTATGATGCAAAAGGACCAGAGGCTAGGGAGGCTGCACCTGATGCATTTTATTGGTACGAAGGAGATTCCTTCTGAATGATGGATAAATGGTGGGCACTCTAGGAGACCTAGGACCTAGGAGATTGAATACCGAAGCAAGGGAATGAACCAGAACTACCTTCAAACGATTCAAAAGAACTTCTACCATTGGAAGAATCAAAGGCTTTCTTGAATACAAAGGCCCGACTAGTATCTTAAACCATTGAAGCCTTAAATTGAACAACGAAATTCTACTGGGATGGGGGATGCTGAACTTTTGAATTTCACATAGAATTGACTGACTTGCAAGCCTAACAGGTAAAATTTTAAAAGGTGCCCGCATATGCACCATATGGGTGTGTTGAGTGGTCAACATATTATAAACTTGTATAGCACTGAATACTGGCTTTCTGCAATTAGTCTCATTAGTTGTGAGATACTTGCAGACATCACAATTAGACTTGCAGCCATTGAGATAGGATGGCAAAGACTGTAACTTATTTTTTTATTCTACCATTAAATCATTTTTAATATGCTTCTTAGTGAACGGTATGTATTTCCCATTTCTACGAAGTCTTAGTTAACTTTTTGGTGGAGAGGATATTTTTGGGTTCAGCCACAAAATATAGATTATTCCCTGTAACTGACTGGAAAATTTCCTACCTTGGGTTGGTGCTACAGTTGAACTGCGGCTCTTATTTTATAGAAGCATTAAGCACAGTGGCATGTAATTTTAAATATTGGATTATGTGCCTATAGTGGCAAACATTTTTTATTCATTATTTTGTCAATGAAAATGGTTGCGTTATCCCTTTTTTTGTTATTGAAATGCTGCATATATCACTTGAAAGATCAAATCCTAATTATTGTGTTATGTGCTTGCTCTTTGTTGTTGTTCTTAATATATTATCATGCTTTGTTTTTTGTGTTAATTTTGACGATGTAGAATGTTCTGTTGGCAGTTTTGACACAGTGAATCATTCTTTCGGCTCCTCAGATAGTTCCTTATTTTCTAAAACGGAAAATCTTCGGCAATCGAAAGTGCAAGTTGCTGCATATTACTCAGATTCAACATCTGGTGCTTTTGAGTACCAAGGTGAATTAGGTTACCATCCTCTCGAAGAAGTAAATGAGTGTGAAAAATCTGGTAGAGGAGACTTGAGATTGACGGATGCTGAAATTGCTAGAACCACTGTCGAGGTGCTTATAATTTTTTTCATAGGAGCTGATGCTGAATATTATTTCTGATAATGTCAATAGAATGCTATAGATTTTGGTAAAGTGAATGCTTTCAAAAAAATTACTTATATGTTACATCTTTATGTTTGTAAAACTTGTAGGCCAATCATAGAGCAATTGTTCTCTTTTCGGGCATGGTACATAGCGACCCACATAAGGACATTTCCAGGATTGAGTTGCAGTATATTGTTGATGATTATGGAGGTCTCTGATATGTTTTATTACAAATGCTTTGTGTATTTTTGTTGCAACATTTATACCCACTTCACAATGTTTTCTGGCATTTGTGTTTTCTAACGTTCAAATGAACTTACTCTTCTGACATAAAGTGTTACAGACATCTATATTGAGCTTGAGAATAATGGGAATATCCTGCGAAGCCCCAGGGCGAGCAATCCTGTGGTGCGAGAACTTGTGCAATTCTTTCCAAGTTCCCTCTATATTGGCTGCTTGTGTTCTTCAAAGGCTTTGATCTTTTTGTCTGCAATGTTCCATGGACAATGTTGTCAAACTTGGTTTGCAATGTGGCCAGAATGTTTTCATAGGACTGGATGTGGATGATATTCATAGATATGGAGAACAGGATATTGCTGCAGCTGAAGATCACAATAAGATTAACAATGAAGACATTGATGGCATTGACAATAAGGATGACGAAGAGGTTTGTGCTAGCTAATTCAGTGATTTTTTCCATCTGGTAAAGGCATTAAAAAAATTAGTATTAAATACACATTCTCATTATTATTTAAATTCTTTGTAGGAAGGGAATTCTATTAGTAGTGGAGATGACTCAAGTATTTCTGAGTCCTCAAGGGATTGGGAAAAACTAGATACCGCAAACAAAGTTCATCCAATTAACTTTGCAGAAAAGATAGCCAAGGTACTGATTCACTTAAATTTATTTTTTTCATTTCATTTACATTTAAAGGTAGATATCAAGACCATTGTTAAATTTACCATTATCGACAATTTATTGCTGGGGTTCCAAAATTTAAGTTATTGGAAATATCGGGGAAAATATCGGAAATTATTAGAAATTATCAGGAAATTTAACAGAATACAGAAATAATTGTTAATATTTTTTTTTTCAATTTTCTAACTTCTAAAGCAACATCAACATCAAACAAACACATTGCTACATAAATATGAAAATAAAATCGATATATGAGATGTATAAGATGTCAATTATTAATATTTTTTTTTCAATTTTCTAAATTCTAAAGCAACATCAACATCAAACAAACACATTGCTACATAAATATGAAAATAAAATCGATATATGAGATGAATAAGATGTCAAGTGTTACATTTGATTTCGATATTGAAATATGATATTTTATTAGTCATAACATCTGATAGAATGATACAAAATCAGATCAAAACAAAAGTAAATGTATCTCATGAGATGAATCATGGCAATAAAAACCACAGATTTCCCCTTGTTTGCTTGATGGAAAATGATCATAGCATCCTCAACAATGTTATTAGAACAAGATCAAAACATTGGTCGACCAAAAAATTCATAAAATAATCAAATTTTGAAAAGAACATATAATTCATGTGCATCCATAAAAATCCCAATTATTATACACAAATATGCAAAGTTTCTCATGTATATAGAAAGGATGCATATAACCAAAATAACACTGAGTACAATTCATCTTTGAATCAAAATAGATCAGCATAAGGGTTCTAAATGGGCTCTAGAGTACAAAAATCAAGCTACAACAAATAGCTACATAACATCAAAATCATTGCCTATATTAGTATCCTCCTCATCAAGATCACCCTCTAAGCATTAAAATAAGATAGAAAAGCTTAACGTGCCTAATCAATGATTTTGCTTGAGTGAAACGTACATTTTAACTAGGGTCATGATGGATGAGTTCAATAGTCAATGCCACCTGTTACCCACCAAAAGTGGGTACCCCCAGGAGAACCTTTCTCCTAATCATCTTCTTCTAGCTGACAACCAACAACCCGTGACAACCACCTTGTTGCCGATGTGATGTGTCATTTTATCTCTGCCACTTGCATCAGTGATATTTTTCCTTGTCTATTTGTCAAGAGCACATGTTAGAAGGTGGACAATCCGATCCAAAAGGTATGTTATTCATTGTGCAATCTGGTGCTTATGCATGTTTTTCATTTGGGCATTTTGGCATGGATTGTTGGGTGACTTGGGAGAAGGAAGGGTTTTGACCGTGGTTTTGTTCCATGACCGTAAATGGGGGGTTAATCTTCAATCCTAGTCCATTGGGACCTCCCCTATTAGCCCATGGCTCGAGGAAGGTATTTGTACACCCAATGTGTGGACTTCATCATTATTGCTACCCCTTTGACCATGGCATTCGACCTTGAGACTCTTTTATCCCCATTCCTTTCCATCATTATTCACATGCCACCTATTGATTGAAGGATGTACCATGGATATGTCTTTCCCCTTAGGGGTTGGGAACACTTAATATTGTCATGTATTAGCCACTCCTACCTAGGGAGGTAACACTATTATGAGATAAAAACCTTGAATTTGGAAGGGAAGCCCCGTATGAAGTATCAATTTTCCTTGATTAACAAGCTTGGTTCACTTAGATGCACTAATGATTATTGTACCTAATGGTGAAGATGCAACATTGGACATTGTGTATAATTGGTAGGTGGTTTTCATCATGGGTTGGGAAACTTAACTGGGGCCAAAGTCCACTATAGCAGCATTATGACACCCTACAGGTGAAGTGTTGAGAGCCATGGGGCTCCTATCACTTACATAGCATCACTTCATTCCATGGGCACCCACAACACCTCAACAGTGTGCACTTTGCCCCACATTATTCACGAAATGATGCACTTGGACCAACATGCCTCTAGCCAGCATATCAATGTACACATGGTTTGGCAACTGATTTGAAGCCTAAATGAGGTTTGTCCCACCCATTGAGACATGGGAGGGCTAGCACCACCCTTTGAGCCCTTAACGTTGGAGCAGAACCAGTTCATTCTATCACCAGGAGACCCATGAGACCCATTTGGTGCCCAAACGCAAAATTGGGGTCCACAGGATGATATGCATAGAGATTTAGGGTCCAACCCCTAGATTCGGATTTTTGGAGTCGCCCTACACTTGACTTGGCACTTGAGGAGCCAATACATGCCCTAGAAGGGCCTACGCATGCATGACATCAACATTTCGTCCTTTTTTGTGGGTTAATTTTTATGTTTTGCATTGGCTATGACGTTGGCTTGTAATCTCACCTAATTTTGCCCATTATTTTACAACTTTAGGGGATTTTTAGGCTAAATTAGAGATCATTTGACATGTATAAATTAGAGAGAGATCATTCTATTCTCCCTTCATCATTACTTGGAGAATTTGAACCTCATAAGAGAATTCACATTTGTTCCTTCTTGGCTATTGGAGATTTCTTGAATGCATTTCAATGTTTGGACGCTGTTATGGATTGCCTTTGGAGCTATTTCTTTGGTGAATGGATGGATATACTACATGTTGTCTTGTAAGTGTTGATGAATTTTGTCTTGAAATTGTCTAACGTATAGAATTTATGTTTCTAGATTATGCTTATTTGTGCCCTAATTGTTGAAAATTAAATTTTGAAAGGATATCTAGTTGAGAATTGCATATATTATTCATTGTATAACATGTAATGAATGTTCCTAGTGGAGGAAGCCTTATAACTCTCCATCAAATTCCATTTTCCTTAGAAGTGGTTAAATGTTAGAAGTTGATACCTAGGGCACCAATTTCTTAGCCTCCTTAAAAACAATTTTGCTTCTCTTGACCCTCCTTGACTCCATATGCCCAAAGGACTAGGCACTGATCCAAATCGATCTCTCTCACTTTTTATCCATAAATCTTACTCTTAAAATTTTGGTCCTCTTAAGGATAGGACATTTAACCAGGCCTTAGAGTGAATTTCCTTGGGAGAGGTTTTGTGGGAATTTGAGAGTTTAAACATCAAGTTAAGGGTCTTGGCTATTTGACCTCCAAATTTGGTGGGCATCCGCTTAAGTTTTCTCCATAAAATCTCTTGCCCTAGGTGTTGCCCTAAGAAGGAAACCCTAGGTATTCTTTCTCAACTTGGGGACTTCCTTGAAGGTTGTATGAGCCTAGTACTTGTTGAAGTATATCAAAAGAAGCCTTTTTTCCTTATTGCCTTGATTTCAAGAGTACCTAAAATAAAACAAAACAATAAAACCCTAGGTCTTGTGCATTTTATTACTAGGTCTCTTGTAGAAAGCGTATTGCTTCTTGAAGCCTTATACTATAAATTTGAGCCTTTCTTGGGAGATTCTAGCCTATCACCTTACACTTTAACCTTAGAATATCATTCATTGGTGATCATATCGTACTGGGATTCCTCCCATGGGTGAAAATCCATAAAGATCAGGGGGCCTTGGCTGTGGTGACAGTGGGCCATTGCCCCATTGTTAACACTTAGTCTATCTATTTGTCTTAAAGGGTTTCCCTCTCCAAGGCGTGTTAGATTTTGTGGAACATCGAGGTAGATAGAGGGATTGGTGCTCTTGATTAAATGTCAGTTCCATACCCTCTTACATCTTAGAATCCAATAGAAATGTTGCAATCCCACCAATCTTTAAACTCTGAAAACTATAAAATCTGCTAAATTTTTGGTAGATATCAACATTTCGTCCTTTTTTGTGGGTTAATTTTTATGTTTTGCATTGGCTTGTAATCTCACCTAATTTTGCCCATTATTTTACAACTTTAGGGGATTTTTAGGCTAAATTAGAGATCATTTGACATGTATAAATTAGAGAGAGATCATTCTATTCTCCCTTCATCATTACTTGGAGAATTTGAACCTCATAAGAGAATTCACATTTGTTCCTTCTTGGCTATTGGAGATTTCTTGAATGCATTTCAATGTTTGGACGCTGTTATGGATTGCCTTTGGAGCTATTTCTTTGGTGAATGGATGGATATACTACATGTTGTCTTGTAAGTGTTGATGAATTTTGTCTTGAAATTGTCTAATGTATAGAATTTATGTTTCTAGATTATGCTTATTTGTGCCCTAATTGTTGAAAATTAAATTTTGAAAGGATATCTAGTTGAGAATTGCATATATTATTCATTGTATAACATGTAATGAATGTTCCTAGTGGAGGAAGCCTTATAACTCTCCATCAAATTCCATTTTCCTTAGAAGTGGTTAAATGTTAGAAGTTGATACCTAGGGCACCAATTTCTTAGCCTTCTTAAAAACAATTTTGCTTCTCTTGACCCTCCTTGACTCCATATGCCTGAAGGACTAGGCACTGATCCAAATCGATCTCTCTCACTTTTTATCCATAAATCTTACTCTTAAAATTTTGGTCCTCTTAAGGATAGGACATTTAACCAGGCCTTAGAGTGAATTTCCTTGGGAGAGGTTTTGTGGGAATTTGAGAGTTTAAACATCAAGTTAAGGGTCTTGGCTATTTGACCTCCAAATTTGGTGGGCATCCGCTTAAGTTTTCTCCATAAAATCTCTTGCCCTAGGTGTTGCCCTAAGAAGGAAACCCTAGGTATTCTTTCTCAACTTGGGGACTTCCTTGAAGGTTGTATGAGCCTAGTACTTGTTGAAGTATATCAAAAGAAGCCTTTTTTCCTTATTGCCTTGATTTCAAGAGTACCTAAAATAAAACAAAACAATAAAACCCTAGGTCTTGTGCATTTTATTACTAGGTCTCTTGTAGAAAGCGTATTGCTTCTTGAAGCCTTATACTATAAATTTGAGCCTTTCTTGGGAGATTCTAGCCTATCACCTTACACTTTAACCTTAGAATATCATTCATTGGTGATCATATCGTACTGGGACTCCTCCCATGGGTGAAAATCCATAAAGATCAGGGGGCCTTGGCTGTGGTGACAGTGGGCCATTGCCCCATTGTTAACACTTAGTCTATCTATTTGTCTTAAAGGGTTTCCCTCTCCAAGGCGTGTTAGATTTTGTGGAACATCGAGGTAGATAGAGGGATTGGTGCTCTTGATTAAATGTCAATTCCATACCCTCTTACATCTTAGAATCCAATAGAAATGTTGCAATCCCACCAATCTTTAAACTCTGAAAACTATAAAATCTGCTAAATTTTGAATGGGATCTAAAATTCTACTTTCTCCATATGAAATCCAATGAGGTTGGAACCACTTTCAAACATTCCGAATTAATTAATGGTATTGTTAAAAATTTAAGGATGAAAATAAAAAATAAAGGAGAATGTCACTTTTACTATAAGAATTTAATACTACCATTGACTACTAATGTATGTATCTCATGAGATGAATCATGGGAAATGAAAACAATAGATTTCCTCTTGTTTGCTTGATGGAAAATAGTCACAGTACCCTCACAATTCAATCCCCTAACTCACTTTTAAAAAATGAGGTTTAAAAGAGCAAAAACTTGGTTATAAGGAGAAAATGATAGAGATAGGGCAATAATTACCTAAATTATTGTGATAAATTGAAATTATCACGATAGTTTCAAAAGGGCAAATTATCACGATAATTGTTGAAAATATGTAGCTACGGTTGATATTTGAAGTCAACAAGTCAAAAGGAAAATTATTATTTTTTATGGTCCATGTAGGCTCCATGTTGGACATGTCGGCCCCACCACATGAAGGGGTTTGACCGATGGGTTAATTCCACTTGATCACACTCATATATATTGAGAGCTCGTCCTCCACTTTTGGCATGATCACCGCAACTCAGATCACCTACAACAAGAATATTTTTGCTCACATGTGCGAAGGAGAAGTTTCTTTGACAAACGAAGTTTGACTATTTTTAAATTGCGTTGACCTTGGCATATTTTGGCTGCTTTGACTTGGAATCTTTGACTGATTGAAGGACAAATATTCTGGGCATCTTTGACCCGTCTTAACCAAATCTTTGAAGCAAGAAAACTAGACGTTGACTGCACTATTGACTGGCTTTGATCGCAGGTCAAACTAGGTAGTTTGATTGAACTTTTTTGTGGAGCAGTGGGGTCGAAATTCAACCCCTTGACCTAAGTTGACCAGAAGCAACAATAGATTGAATTTCACCCTGTTTGATCAGATTTGACTTGTGGGAAGAACTTTAACTTTCTCTCTCTCCTTTGACTAGTTTGACTTGGAATTTGGTTTGGTCAATGGAATGATATTTTGATTGGAATTCAGATGTACAAATTGATTGAATTGGATAATTTCTCCTAAGAAAAGGTTGCTGGGTTTTTGCCCTGGTTTTGGGGTTTTCCCAGGTAAATTTTTTTGTCTCTTGTGCATCTTTATTTTAGTGTGATCTCTACTTCCCTATTGCATTTATGGTTGAAATTTTCTGAGGTGTAATTGCTTAATGATCTGAATGTTTTAAAGAGGTAATTGTATCATTAGAATTAATTACTTGACAAAAAATTTGTGCTTGTCTTAATTGCACTATAAAATTCAACATGGCATGAGAGCTTTGGTGAAGGAAAGGGAATTGAGATCACTGTTAACTTGTTAAGAGACCTACTTTTGTAATCTGACAATTGTCCTAATTTGACAAGTTGGAAGGTGCTACTAACTTCAGGGCATGGAAGAAAAGGATTGATCTTATTCTTGCAGAGAATGATGTCTTGGATGATGTTGAGGGAAAAGTGTCTGAACCTTATGACAATGAAGGAAAGGCAAGATTCAAGAAGAATGAGATCACTGCCATGAGGATCATTGTTGAGTCCATTAGAGATCACTTGATTCCATATATTTCTGATTTGGAAACTCCAAAAGCTATGTAATGACCCTTCCAAACTTTATATTAAAAACTGATTTGATAAACTTCATATTAAACATAAATATGAATTAAACTTTGTTATAAATATAAAATTTAAAACTTATAAATATATATAATATTAAACTTCATAAAATTAAAGTTTATAATAAAAAAAGATATAAAATATCAAACCTTATGTAAAAAGGTAACGCAAAGGCCAAACATGAAATATAAGTAAAGTACAGAAGATCAGAGAGAAAAGTATCTGAGAGTGAAATGCATGCGGAGGCGTGTCGGGAGGAGGAAGAGCGGTGGCCGTAGGCGGGAGGGCGGCCACCGCCAAGCCTGCAATTATAAAACCACTGATCTGAGCCGATCACGGGGGAGGAAGGCAGAGGAGAAAATCAGCAGAGAAGGGAGGACAAACCAGAGAAAGACAATTGACTAAGGGAAGAGCTTTAGGTATCTGAGGTTCTGGGCACGGGGGACAGTGAGCTTCTGCGAGAAGCTTACTGGATTGAGCAGCCAGGCTCTGCTCAGTCTAGGCTGGGTGGAATTGGTTTCCCGGTAATTGGTATCAGAAGCAACCACAACGCCATCAACTACACCAGAGCAACACCAGAGCAGGCAACAGTTCAGGTAGGTGTCCAAATTCTCTTACTGTATTTCAGTTCAGTTTTGGTTCTTACTGTATTTTAGTTCTGGTTATTACCGAATTTCAGTTTATGGTCTTTACATATGGTATCAGAGGGCGTGTTCAAACCCTTCCAACCTCATAGGCCCTTATAGTTTTCAAACCTTGGTAATTTTCCTGCTGTTCTGTCAATCTTTTGCCGTGTGTCTGCATTTATTCTGTTGCATAGGTTCGACAGAGCAAAATTATAATACCGAGTACCGACCCGTCTGAACGCGGCATGAAATCCCCTTAGTTGATACGGAATCGCCATTCGGTCATTCCTGAATTGGTAAATAATTACTCCGAATATGTAAACAGTTCACGATTTTTATGACTCTGGAAGCGATTAAAACTTTTTATTGTTTTTTTTTTTCGATTTCTGACTGAGCGAATCATCTAGACGCACATTTTGTTCATCTCTTTCATTCTCTGTTTAGATAATCCCTACGGTTTATTCTGTTGCAATATGTTTCATGATTTTGAAATTCCTGTGAGAAGGGCGTTTATTTTTTTGTTGTATGACTATTCGGATG
Organism: Pinus tabuliformis; assembly: GCA_031772625.1. Lineage (NCBI taxonomy): Eukaryota > Viridiplantae > Streptophyta > Pinopsida > Pinales > Pinaceae > Pinus > Pinus tabuliformis. The sequence goes on along the minus strand of CM062819.1, from coordinate 1,342,458,676 downwards.
ATTCTTACAGTGATAAATGTGTACTGAATGGTTGTCGTGTGGTCGATAATGATTATTCATAGAGCCCTAGGAGTCGTTTTTATGATGTTAGTGCAACTTCATGGAGAGCCCTAAAACTCAGTAGTGTTTTAACTTACTGAAAGAGATTTCGGCAGAAGGAGAATTAGGTAACCGGAGAAGACTCGCGAATTCGGGTTCGTTCTGAGTTATTCGGGAGTTGTTCTTTTTATGCTCACAAGCGCGTGCAGCTCCCTCTCACAATGGTGTGCAGGAAATGGACGAAGAATGGGTTGACTACTCTTTTACACAACCGCTAACGCTGACGCCATAGAAAATGGGGTGGTGGCACAGTTGGTTAGCGCGTAGGTCTCATAGCTAATCGTTGAGGAATCCTGAGGTGAGAGAGGCTCGAACTCTCGACCTCAGACAATGGGGTGAACCTGGTAAAAAATTCTTTTACGAATTGGGCATAAAAAAAATACTGCGCCGGGATATGTGTCATCAAAATTCACTACAGTGATTAAACCTGGTGTAGGATGCCTTATTTCGTCTTAGACGGTTAAACTTTTAGTTTCTAGTTATCCTTTTGCCGTGCGGTTGCATTATTTGTTCGAGCAGCAAAGCAGACTCATCCGAGGGCGGCTTGACACTCGTCTCGTCGATGCCACCTCGTCACGTTGATGCAAACTCGTCATTCTGTCGTTTCTAATTTAACTGAAATTGCCTCGCATCTTTCACAGCTTATGCCGTCTGTTTCTGATTGGCTCACTAATTTTTGAGCTATGTCGTAGTCTTCGAGAGTTGACCCTGTTTTGGTGTGAAGGAGATGATAAATCCTTTGCCTACCCTCCCCGCGGACATAATTCAAATCTGTGTGTTCATATTTCCCTGTTTTGGTGTGAAGGAGATGACAGAAGGAAAATTTAGAGGTCTTTAATGCCTACCGGGTAGGGATAGACTGGCTGAAATGCATTCTTGGAGGTCTGTAATGCCTCTTGAAAATCGATGATCAGATACAGAATTATTGTTTTCATGGACGCCTGGTAGATCAGGCTCAAGATTACTTTTGAAGTTTAAGGTGGTACAAATTTGCATTAAATGGAGAATGATGGATGGATTGAAAAATATTTAATGCTTTCTTGGATGCGCAACCTCTGTGTTCAGAATAGTTACAGATTTGTCCTTAATTCGGTATTAAAAGCTGGATAGGAGGAATTAATGCTTTACTGGATGCACATCTTGCGGATTCACTGGAGCATTCATTCACCACCAATTTTTACGGTCTGTACCACCGATGGGATCCAAGCATCGTATACGTCTGTGGGTGACTGAACTTACGATCTCACAGGAGTAGCCTTCTGATAAAGAATTCAAATTGGTTTAAAGCCCTTCTAAAGTTACAAAAGGAGCCGAGGTCCCTCAAGCTCATAGCTTTGGTATATTTCAAAGGCTTGACTTAATGCTTATGCATCCAAAAAGAATCCAAGAATCCTACTTCAGGTATATCCTTGACCGAGTCAATCGAAGGTTCAAAAGCGGTCATTCTGTTTTAAAAATATGCTTTGCAGACTTATGTATTTGCAGACTTATGTAGTATCATAGCATCACATTCCTATATATATATAGTTTAAAAGAGCTGACTTGTGGAGAGACAGACACAATTCAATAGTCCATGACAAGTCCCTCAGCAGACTTTTCAAGCTCTGAACTAAGAGGGGGATACTAACAAGCACAACACCCCTAATTAAAGGAATGTATTGGAAATATATAAAATAAAGAGAGTTGACGAGCATAACAGAGATGTTGCAATCCTTTTAATTTGATCGAGGAGGTACACTGATTCCTCTTGGATAACATCCCTTGTTTTATTCTAGTATTGATATGTGACCTTATACCTGGGTTTTGATATGTGAACTTATAAGTTATGACAAAATTCACATGATGTATTTACTCAACTTAATATCAAATTTTATCAAATATTTTGCATTAGTGAATTCTTCATTAGTTTTGTTTTATTCAAACAAGAATCTAAAAGAGGTGACCTAACCTTATAATGAGCATTACATCAGCAAACTGCAAAACCTTCAGTTTCCTTGTATAAATACTGCAATTAACTCTCCCTACCAACTTAGGTGAGCAGAGCCAATGCCTTCACCTTAGCACCAGTCTGGACAGAGTCTACATCTTTCCTATACTCATATATTGTGGACGTTATCTGTTCTGCCAGATCAACTTTAAATGCAGTCAACTGTCTAAAAACAAGCATTAGACTAGTCACCATTGCGAGTTGTTATACACCCCTTCCAAAGGAAGGTGAACCCTTCTAAACAGGTTCCTTTTTATGTTCCTTGACAGTAATCGAATCTAACTTGATAGGTTCCCTGTTATGTCGTTTGATCATTCATAGCCTCCTAGAATTGCCAGTTTCAAGTTGAAGGGAACAACTAAATTTCTCAGGTAATATCTATGCAAGTTCTCTGCCAAATATCGTGAAATCTGAACTTATGATAGCACAAAATTTTCTATGAACCCTATTGCAGTCAATTTGCACTTGCATCAACCATTAAAGCGTTAGGTGCAATTTATAAAAAACTACTTTTCAAAGCATCAGTTAGAGGACAAAACTGTACTAATTATATCCTTTGACGGAGTCATTCGTAAGACAAACTGGTTCTTACACATCCTAATTTATTTCCTCCGTTTAAACCCAATCTACTTTTATGATATACTGCTGAACTATATCCCTTCTAGATTTTAATCATGACATGTCCAGGGTAAATTTTCGGCTAAAGGTCAAACTGATATGGAACCAAAACAACCCTTCATTTTATAGATTTAATCCATATCCAAGTAATATATTCTGAATGTAAATATGTACGACCTTCCTTAAAAGTAATAGCTAGATTGAGGTATGGCGGGTATGTTACCGGCATATATTGTAACGAGACATTTTTTTTTTTTTTTTCAATCGTGGATGTCATTGGTGAATAAACTTTGGATGTCTTACCTTAGGAGCTTATAACCATACTTCTGCATTATTCATATTAGGATAGAATACCCTGCATTAGGACAAGGAGGTCGCGAGACCACCCTCCTTGACCTCGGTACCAGTAAGATCCGCCTAGCGGATAAAAATAGCAAAACTATACCCGTTTACAAATGTGAAGTTGCAAAAGAAAATTATGTGTTAAATTCGGTTGTCTACCTCAAAATTTTTATAGAAATTTTATTATGTGTTCAGGGACCATTACAATGGTAAGGACGTATGAGCGACGACGACGTGACCAGGCAGCATCACCACCATTAATGCCGCCACCGTCGCCATCATCATCCCCATCACAATCGTCACCACCTAGACCATTATCAACATCAAACGCCCCAGCGCCAGAGTTGACTGTGATAATGAACTCTTTGGAAGCCTTATTGGAGACATTAAAGGAATCAACTAAGGCTAAAACCAAAGAGGAATTTCAGCATGTAGCCACCAGTTCAGCGGAACCAAATAATTTTGAGCCCAGAAGACCGAAAGAAGACATTTCCAGGGAGCTTCAGAAAATTAGACTCCCAGAATTCTCAGGAGGTCGAGCAGGTGAACGCGCTGAAGCGTGGTTAGAAGGAATGAAGCTTTAGGTTAAGAAAATATTCTTCTTCTGCAAAAACAAAAATTGCCGTGTTTCAATTAAAGGAAAGCGCCTTGATTTGGTGGGGAAATCTGGAGAAGTAGTTACACCTTACATCGGATAATGTCCCTTGGGAACTATTTGAGGAAAGGTTCCACGCAAAGTATTTACCTCCATACTTTCAACAACAGCAAGCCAGAGCCTTTCATACATTAATTCAGGGAAGTAAAACGGTGGAAGAGTACAAGATAAGGTTTATGGAGCTTGTAAAATACATTCACTACTTAGACTCTGATGAACGTCAAGCTGAACGCTTCATATTTGGGTTAAATCCTCGCATCAGAGCCTTGGTAAGCATGTGGAAACCATCATCAGTAGCCGAGGCAGTCGAATGTGGTCGTTATGCAGAAGAACACCTTGGAATCAAAAAAGATATGGGGCCAACAGGGCCTATCCAACCAGGATTTCAGGAAAAGATTCATTATTTGGGTCACATCATATTAGGTGAACGGATTTCAGTAGATCCTGAGAAGGTAAAAGCGATCATGGATTGGTCAATACCGAAAAATGCACATGAGATACGAAGCTTTATGGGTTTAGCCGGTTATTACCGAAGATTTGTGGAGGGATTGTCCAAAATCGCAAAGCCAATTACCACCCTTCAGCGTAAAGGTGTTAAGTACGAATGGACCGAGGAATGTAATAAAGCATTCTCTGAACTCAAAAGACTACTCACCAGTGCACCAATCCTAAGAGTCCCAGACATGGACAAAGATTTTACTGTATGTACTGATGCATCCAAACAAGGGCTAGGTGCAGTGTTGATGCAGGATAGAGGAGTGATAGCATATGCTTCCAGAAAGTTAAAACCTCATGAAGAACTCTATGCTACTCACGATTTAGAACTAGCCGCTATAGTGCTAGCTTTAAAGATTTGGAGGCACTATCTAGTGGGACGAAGTTTTACACTTAAAAGCGACCATCAAAGTCTACAATATTTGTTCACCCAAAGAGACTTAAATGCCAGGCAAAGGCGCTGGAGCGAATTCCTAAGTGAATATGACTTCGAAATATCATACATTAAGGGAAAGGAAAATGTGGTAGCAGATGCTTTAAGCAGAAGACCTCGGATATTTTCTCTCATACCCATTAAAGTAGACTTAAGACAACGAGTACTGGATCATCTTATAAAAGACAGCTGGTATTTAAAGGTAAGAGCAGGTCTTGAAGGTAATAGGGCAAAAGAATCTAAATTTGAGGGATATGAATTAGAAAACGATGGGATCTTACGATTCCATGGAAGGATGTATATTCTTGATGATAAAGATCTTCGAGATACCATCCTTGGGGAAGCCCACAGAGCAGTATATTGTGCTCATCCTGGAGTAGGGAAGATGTATGCGGATACCAAGAAACTCTTCTTTTGGGCAGGCATGAAGCGTGATATCACTCAATTTGTTGCAAAATGTTTGGAATGTCAGCAAGTAAAGGCAGATCATTGTCACCCAGCGGGCCTCTTACAACCCCACGACATTCCTATGTCTAAATGGGAGACCATTTCGATGGATTTTATCACTGGACTACCTCTTACTTCTCAAAGACACAATGCCATTTTGGTAGTGGTGGATAAATTAACAAAAAGCGCCCATTTCATTCCCGTAAGAGATACTTATGATGTTGCTGACGTAGCTCGAGTATTCATAAATGAAGTTATTAGATTTCATGGAGTACCTAAAAAGATTATATCCGATAGAGATTCGCGATTCACTTCTAGATTCTGGACTTGTATGCAAACAACCTTAGGTACTCAGCTAAATTTAAGCACTGCTTACCATCCTGAGACTGATGGGCAAACTGAAAGGGTAAATCAAGTACTTGAAGACATGTTGCGAATGTATGTGATGGATCAACAATCACATTGGGAAAAGTACTTACCCTTAGTCGAATTTGCATACAACAACAGTTACCACAGTTCGATTGGGATGCCTCCATTTGAAGCTTTATATGGCAGACCTTGCAGAACTCCGTTAAGTTGGGACAGGTTAGAAGATCGAGTGATAATAGGACCAGAATTAATCCATGAAATGGAAGCGCAGGTAAGACAAATTAGACAATGATTAAAGGAAGCACAGGATAGACAAAAGAGTTATGCGGATGCTCACCGAATTGATAGGAGGTATGAAGTAGGGGATCAAGTCTTCATCCGCATCAAACCAAATAAAAGTACTATTCGATTCGGAAAAGGGACAAAGTTGTCACCCTGATTTATTGGACCATTTAAAGTCATGGAAAGAGTTGGATCTGTTGCCTATCGTCTTGCTCTGCCACTTCACCTACATAGAATTCATAGTGTATTTCAGGTTTCTGTATTAAGGCATTATATAGCTGATCTATCTCATAACCTTCAATGGAAGGAATTGCAGGTATCGAACGAGGGAGTCGTAACGGTCGAACCATTATGTACACTGGAACGTAGGGTTCGACAGCTGAGGAACCGCCTAGTGGACCAAGTTAAGGTCCAATGGGACAAGTATAGTCCTGGATCAGCAACTTGGGAAGATACAGAGGACATATGCCAAAGATACCCTAATCTATGTCAATTTTGAAGAACTTTAAACTATGTTTAGTATATATTTACTTCACTGCAATCAGAGACTCAGAAACATTTTTGAATGATTATAGATATACGTGAGATTTTGTGACATTATATATATGTTTAAATTCTGCTGGTACATGGATACCAAAACGATATATGCGGTTCATTTTTATAATTGTCAAGGTAAAGTTAAAGACCGTAAATGATTTTACTTCTGATAGAAATTAAGATATTATAAATTTGTTTTATTTATGCATGTCAACATGAACAATGGAATAGAAGGCAGGAAGTGAATACATTCTAGATGAAGGTCAAATGACATGCATGGAATATGGCAAAATATGTTATACTGTAATGTCATATGTGAATAATACATGAAGTTATTTTGAATATGCTAAATGCACATTTTACAAATGTATGGGTAAGTGTATGATTGCAGGTAATGAACAGTTACTGGGATAACCACGTGATGACAGAACCTCAGAACCATTAAAGCTCAAAGTGATTCTATGATAAAGTATTAGCCCTAATTCTACTGGGAGGGGTGGAGGTGTTACCCACCGTTTATCCTCCGAACCCTGGAGTCATGGGAGGACTGTGTGAATCACGCTCCCCTAGACGTGTGATGATGACTGCCGGATGCCTACTGGGAATCAGGTCGGTATAACCGACGCTGTCACCTTAGAGTTATGAATGGTTAGGTCAGTAAAACTGACGCCACGGCATACTCCAGTAGAGGACGGATAGGATGGGAGCGGAAGAGATTAGGAAGGATAGGATGATTTTAGAATAGCTTGGGAACCTGGGTAGGGTAAGAATTATCCATTTAAAATCATAAACCTAAAACTCTAATTTTATAGTCTCTTAACATTAAAACAAAAATTTTGAAATCTAACTTCGGGACGAAGTTTTTGAAGGGGGAGTGTATGTAATGACCCTTCCAAACTTTATATTAAAAACTGATTTGATAAACTTCATATTAAACATAAATATGAATTAAACTTTGTTATAAATATAAAATTTAAAACTTATAAATATATATATAATATTAAACTTCATAAAATTAAAGTTTATAATAAAAAAAGATATAAAATATCAAACCTTATGTAAAAAGGTAACGCAAAGGCCAAACATGAAATATAAGTAAAGTACAGAAGATCAGAGAGAAAAGTATCTGAGAGTGAAATGCATGCGGAGGCGTGTCGGGAGGAGGAAGAGCGGTGGTCGTAGGCGGGAGGGCGGCCACCGCCAAGCCTGCAATTATAAAACCACTGATCTGACCCGATCACGGGGGAGGAAGGCAGAGGAGAAAATCAGCAGAGAAGGGAGGACAAACCAGAGAAAGACAATTGACTAAGGGAAGAGCTTTAGGTATCTGAGGTTCTGGGCACGGGGGACAGTGAGCTTCTGCGAGAAGCTTACTGGATTGAGAAGCCAGGCTTTGCTCAGTCTAGGCTGGGTGGAATTGGTTTCCCGGTAATTGGTATCAGAAGCAACCACAACGCCATCAACTACACCAGAGCAACACCAGAGCAGGCAGCAGTTCAGGTAGGTGTCCAAATTCTCTTACTGTATTTCAGTTCAGTTTTGGTTCTTACTGTATTTTAGTTCTGGTTATTACTGAATTTCAGTTTATGGTCTTTACAAGCTATGTATGATGCTCTAGTAGGACTATACTCTGTCAATATCATTGATCAGAAAATCTATTTGAAGAATCAACTTCGTGATGTTCGAATGACTAAGGATGATACTGTGGCTTCTTATTTTATAAGGATCTCTCAATTGAGAGATCAACTTAAAGCTATTGAAGAACCAATTTACGATGCAGAGCTTGTAACTACAACATTCAAAGGTTTACCTTTTTCATGGGATTCATTTGCAGCCAGTATTTGTGGAAGATAGGAAGTTCCAAGTCTTGATAAATTATGGGCATCTTGCACTCAAGAAGAATCTAGACTTATCTCAAGAGAGGGGATTCAAACACCTCAAGATGGTGATCAAGCATTTGCAACTCAATCTATGCATGGTAGAGGAAGAAGAAATTTTGGAAGGTTTCAAAGGAATATAGGAAGAAGGTCCGCTCTAGGAATTTTGCCGTGTTGTGTGGGCTTGCACTGAGTAGGAGGAGCAATTCACACCACCTCTAGGATTCACATGGAGTGACAACTACTTTGTCACAGGAGGGATACCAGATGATTCGAGATGATATGGCGGCTGGTAGTGGTGTCTAGCAGTGCACAAAGGTGTGCAACTGGGTGCATTCGTGTGCCAATGGGCACAAAGATACATGTTCTTGTGTAGGGGAGCGCAGGGATGCTTGGCCGTATGTAGTGATTTGTGATGCTTCTCATTGGGATTTTGGAGTATTACCACCAGGGAGATCGTCTGATAGAGATGACATGCATGCCATTGGGTATCAATCAGCGAGGATCGATGAGGATGCAGATGAGCATCATTTGATGATATCCATGGGGACTCGTGTGCCTCTCTCACTTCTACATTGTTTGCAGACGCAGAGGAGTTGGGTGCTGTCCCTTGATACCTTCATCACGAGCAGTAGGACACAAGAGGCTCGCTCAAGACAGTTAGTTGGGACATAGTATCTAGCAGGGGACTTCTCAGTGGTGGAATTTGGTCAGGGCATGAGCTAATGGTGCAGGCTTAGGGAGGTGACCATGAGTGAGCTGCAGGGTGCACTATCGGCAGGACAACCCAAGGTGTTATGTGAGCACGAGGTACAAGGGATGGTAGTCCTTGTTAGCAGGAGGATGTCTAGGCTCCAAGCAGTATCTGGGTACATCATCAGGAGTTGGGATATCAAATTTCATTGTGTGGTTTGGTAGGAGCAAAGTAGTTTGTCATATGTGGGGCATATCCTTGATGTTGGGTGCCCTCCATTGGATACATACAGGGGTCAAGGACGAGGCACAAGGGAGTCCCAACAACCAACAACATGTCACAACAACAGACAACGAGGATGGGGAGTCGTGGACCTCTGGTATGGGTATGGGATCTAGGGATCCAGTTGATCGTTGGGACACTCCACCACTTTGTGAGTACGGTCAAGATAACAGGTGATCTGGTTCATTATCAAGTTGACATATGGGGGATCACTGAGGTCTTCATTATATGGCGAGGTAGGTGGTTGTTCAGGATTGTGGCTAGCCATGGAGTGATAGGTGCAGGTATTGCTGAGTCACCTTGGCAGGTTGGGCATAGCCTCGATCATCACATATATTATGGCCGAGAGTTACATGAGAGGAGGTTTTGGTACAAGCATATTAGGTGGTCAGTCATGACCAGAGTGTTGCAGGGTTGGCAGGATAGTTTCCCTCTGACACTAGCATGGCACCTAGGCATCACAGTACTTGACAGCTTAGCGACCTTTAGGGATGTGTTGGCTGCTACAGGGGGAGGTCACTTAGATCTTCCATTGGGCTTTAGTGACTCGCTGATGGCGTGGGGGACTTCATCAGCATGGCAAGTTGGTCAATAGGAGGATATCAAGAGGGGCTCATGCAGGAGAAACTTCATTCGCATTGGGATTGGGTTGTATCTTCAGGGGCCCACCATTAGAGTGCATGAGATGGAATACTCGGTAGGGCAACTTCATGTGGATTTGGACAATGTTTTACATTATCGGGATACTCTACATATTGGCGGTAGGGAGAGGGCTTCTAACACCTATATCTGGCAGGATGGTGAGTGTAGCAAGTGGTGCTTCGTGTTGATCAGGTTGGCTTGGGATCCTGGTATTGAGGGATTCCTTCTCTACAAGACAGTGCAAAGATCAGGGACGATCCAGTGGCACATTTGGGACCTTAGTATAGTTTGTAGTGATAGTGGGGATCCATAGTTAGAGAGGGCGCTTGTTCAGTCATTACTTGAGGACAAGCAATTTTTGGCAGGGAAGACTATAATATCCCCAATTTTGATTTTTTATTTGAGGGGATTAATGGAGTTTATTGGGGAGGTTCTAAGCATAGCACAATTTTGTGATTTGGTCATTGGATACATTTTTGGCATATGGAACTTAGGAGAAATAGAAAATTATAGCTCTAGTGGAATGTGGGGGCCACAAGAGAAGGAAATTCGATCCAATGGAGCAATTCGCACTAGTGAGAAGAGAGAGAGACAGGAAGGGGTGCGAATTAGTGGAAGGTGGGGACCACTAAGGGAGAGAGGGCCAACAATTATAAATAGAGCTTGAAGGCCTCCATTTGGTACTTTTGATCATTTGACAATTTAACATTAGTTCCCTTGAGCTTCTTAGCCAAGACAACCGTGCTGTTTAGCACAAGGAATTCTTGAGTGGGAATTCCACCCTAATTTCAGAGAACTTTGAGTATCTTCCTAGTGAGGCAATTGGGAGCTCAGTTTAGAGTTTCCATTGGGCACATTTATAGTCATTTCCCTTAGCTAGAGCGAGTTTTCCTTGGACGCAAGAGAGAAATTTGTGGCTCTTGGGAGGGCCAGCAAAAAGGGGAATTTGGGCCAGCCATTTAGCAGAGAATCCTTTCACAAATAGGGCTGGAGTTTCTTGTCAATTTGCAGGTCTGTTGGTGAGGCGTTTGGGAGAGCTGAGTTGCTCCAATTCTTGGCCTGCACAGGGGCTCACTGGGCATTGTTGCACAATCACTTGGGCAAGGAGAATCTATGGTGTGGCTATGGAGGAATAAGGGAAAATTTGGGAGGAAGTAACCCAGTGGGAAGGTGATTTTCTAGGAGAGATTTGGAGCATTTTGTAGCAGATTTCATCTACAGCCAGTTTGCTAGCTAGTTAGAGGTCCACGCACAAATTGGGGTCATTGGGGCACGTTGGACTCAGCCCAAACCCTTTCTGGGTTTTTGTGGGTTTTATGAGAGGAGGCTAGGATTAATTTTGCAGAATTTTCTGAGCACTCCTGAGGGCAGAATTCCTAGTACCACTCAATAGACAACAACATAAATTGCTGGAGGAGGACACAATTTATTCTGGGACCATTTCCACCACTTGGGTCTGGGAGAATTTTCTGGGTTCCTTGTGAGGAGGCTCCAAATAATTCCTGGAATTTTTTGAGCAGTTTAGAAGCCTGAAACACCAATTCCTTTCTAGCCAGTAGTAGCAAAATTTACTGGGCCAACGCATAGACTTGGGAGAGCAATTCCCAACACTTGGGCAACTCCATTTGCACCTGGGAATTGACTAGCTTGCAGTAGCAAGCCCAGGTTCCTCTTCTTCATTTTTATGTACCTTGTTTTCTCAGTTAATAAAATGGCTCAACTCTTGGTACAATTTCTGGTGCATTTTGTCATTATGCTGGTGTGTTAGTTTTATGGTTACATGTTTATGCTTTATTTGCTGTTATCACTTAATATTTCCCGTTAGGAATATTACAACTCCATAAGTACACAAGGTCAAAATATTTCCTTGAGGAATCAACTATATAGAATTTGGAAGTCAAAGGATGAAGAAATGACCACATATCTAATGAAGATCTCACAAATAAGAGACCAGTTGCAAGGGCTTGGGAAGATTGTTACAAATTCTGAGATGACTATTTGTTTATGAAATGCTTTGCCAATTGATTGGAGTAGTTTTGCTTCTTGAAACAAGCATCTACTCAAAGAAAGACACTACACGCTTCGATGAATTATGGGCTCAATGTATCTTGGAAGAATCTAGGATGAAGTAAAAGGATGATACTGAATCTAGGAGTTGTCTTTAGTGAGACTTTTTGGAAGATTTTCCGGTGGGTTTTTCCGCTCTAATTTCTCTAAAATCCGACAATAATTTATTGAAATCACAAGCTTGATGGGTAACCCTTGCACAATCAAAGTGCCCTAGGGATTGTCCAGAGTGTTGAATCCATATATACAGTAAAAAAACCAGTTTAAATAACACAAATCAAGATTTCACATCAATTTTTTCTGCCGGATTACGGCACCGGAAAGTCCAAAAAATCGCACTAAAGACAACTCCCTTAAGAAACTTTATAGTACACTTGTTTACATCTGGTTATTATCCAATCTTTATGTAACTACTTGCTTAAATTATGGTGGGTAACTATGTGGCATTGTGTTGTGCAAAACCGACAATAACAATCATTATTATGACACTTCCCGACTAGAAATTTTTTTGGATTTTTATTTTTTAATATAAGTTTTATATCTCACGATTCAATTTAAAACCACATAAAATTATATAATACCAATTAGAAAAAAAAATAAAATTATATTTTAAGAACTAAAAAAATATTTTTAGTTTTCAAAATATTGTGTTTAATATTTATTTTTTCAAAACTTTAATAAACTTCATACAATTTGTTTAAAAAATTCAAAACTAATTCAAAGTCAAAGCTTTTTGACCAAAATAAAAAACAATATAAACAGATGTAATAATAAAAATGGTCAATGTCTAAATAATGCTGAGAGTCTAAAATATAGTTATGACTTAAGTTGACTAGTAAGATTTGAGAATCCAAATCCAAATCAACAATTCTAGGAAGAGTAATTAGAGATTAAACTACTTCCTTCTTCTTTGCTCCTTTACTCAATTTCCTTCCCACTACATACCTCGAAACCCCAAATATCATTAATGACATTCTCCTCAATTTCCTCCCACTACGATATCATTAATGATATTCTCATATTTGTCCAATTGATCCACCTATTGAGGATTTCATTGTTTTAGTTTCCCTTTTATTGTATATTGTATAGCACAAGCCACAATCTATTTGATATGTGAATATAAATAATATACTTATTGAGGATTTCATTGTTTTACTTTCCCAACACTGCTCTATGTAAAGTTCTCGTGAGACAATCTCGTAGAGCCAACTCTACTTTGTGCTCCATGTAAATTGCTAGTGAAACAATTTAGTAGAGCCAACTCTGCTTTGTGAAAGGATTTACTTAAGGGTTCCCATGATACCAACAAACTAGAAAACTAACGCTGCATTTTCCCTTACAAATTACAATTCAAATAACCTTCAAATCAATGGTTTCCCTCAATAAATAATGATAATTTAAAAATTAAAAATTAAAACATAACAAGTTAGATCTATCTTCATTCCCTCCCACTTATCTTTCACACATTATTAACAATTTTTTTACTTAAAAATATTATATTAAAGTAAAATAAAGTTATATATATATATATATATATATATATATATATATATATATATATTTTAATTGGGATGAGAATTTTTATACCTAACTTTATTATACAGGTTATACTTATTTTATAAATTTATTTTATGAAATGCCATTATTACTTTATGAACGATTATTTTAAAATTACCATAAATAAACCAATTAGAGAACAATGGTTCAACAAACCAATCGAATTAAAATTCTTAACAATAATTCCTATATATTTAATATTTATATCAACTTAAATTAATTTTATAACCTAAATATTTAAGATGAATTTTTTTTACAATTATACAACTTAATAATAATATATTAAAATAATTGTTTTTTAACCATTTTAAAAAATTCTCATTTATAACTATAAATCTTCAACCAAAAAATAGATATGATAGGTACCTACCATAGAATAGATTTTCCATTTATAAATATTAACATGATTGGAATGAGTTTCAACCTTGAGAGATAATGTGTGGATTTTCCTTTAATATTTTGATATATAACATAATGTCATCTGCTTATTCAATTTTAATTATATTTCGTCATATTTATTTATTTTAATTTTTATTATTGATAAAAAAATTAATAATAATTACATTAAAATTATTTTAGTCAAATTTTCGAATCTAAAACTAAATTTGTCATTATACTTTTTAATGTATTAGAACAAACATAAAATAGGGTTTGGAGTATGCCTTAAAATTGTTTTTGTTTATCCCCAATCGGGGTGCGTAGGGTAATGGGAGCTAGAAGGTATAAGGAAAGGCCAAATGGAAGGAGGGTAGGACAATTGGCGAAGGGAGACGGAAAACAGAAGACGACTAGGGAAGCCGGAAATTGTAAGGAGATGATGGAGGATAGTAAATGGATGGGAAGTGGGCGCCTCGACTGAGGACCTCACACAAAGGAAGGGAAGGCGGATATGGAAAAGCAGCAAGTGGAGGGTACCTCGGTAATGATAATAGGTAGGTAGGCGAGTAGTTTAGAAAAAAAGGTGGCAAGGCAGCTGGGGGAATGCATGCAATGAGCTGAGGGAGAATGAGCGGATGGAGCAGCTGGTGAACACCGAGAGAAGGGGCGCGACGACCAACAACCGAAATTCACCTGCAACACCTGTAATTACAGGTCCCCTCTGTGTCGATAGCGTAACAATGTCGTGCAAATGGAGAAGAATTTGGAAAACAAGGAGAGAAGTATTGAATGTAATAGGAAAATGTTGGTTTTGTGCTAAGAAAAGAGTGTCTGGTCTTTTAGTCGAGAAAAGGAATGAAAAGTCCCGAGTGTTCAAGTATAATTTCCTGTTAATATTGTATGGGTTCAACTTGATAGCATTTCTGGAAGGATGGGAGGGAAAAAACGAACCCCGTAAGGGTCCTGGATGGTCCCGGGTTAGAAAAAAACTTTCTGGTCTCGTAGTTGCTGAAAGTTGTGGTAAATTTTGTGTTTTCATTTGTAATTGCATGTTGATAATGTCATTGTATAAAGGGATGGTACTCCTGGATGGGTGGGTGGGGCGGGGGGGAGGGGGAGGGTCCTGTGAGAGGCCTGGGGGGAATTCGAACCTGGGGCAAAAAACAAGAATGCCTGTCAGTAGGAACCGCTGCAGAATTGAGCAAAGGAAAGGCCTTGAGGCCTCTGCGAGCTCTCGGGGGAGCTGTTGCCCCCCTGGACCTAGGAGGGGAGAAAGTTAGGAACTGAAATTGGCAAAAAAGCCAAGGGAGGATAGCATGGAGTCGGGTGGGACACTCTCATGATGGGGATAGGAATATAGACCAGTGGGTTAGGAAAGGGCTAACTCCAGACCAAAAGGGTAGTGCAAGGTCGGAGAAAGAGAAACCTGGGAAGCATTAGGTAGTGATGCCATTCCAGGGAAGCCGCAGCACCAAAAAGAGAAGAGGGGGTCCGTCCTGATGGCGGAATGGCTGAAAAAGCTCGGCTTCCCTGAAGATGGTAAGAAAACCTCTAGCTCGCTAGACGATAAGTGAGGAGGGGGACACCTGGGGAGACCCTGGGGAATGGGAATCAGGGAGGGCATAGAGCCAAGGAGCGAGGATTTAACGGAGTGGCTGTAAACTGGGGGTGATGGGGCAAATGAGAAGAAAATTGGGAGTGATAAGGCCAAAACACAGACCAAAAAGCAATGGCAGAACACTATGAATAAAATCATTATTGATTTTAATGATTTATTACTGGTTCACATTACAGGTAGTATTAATTCTAGTGTTCACCAGTCCCTGAAGCTCCGACAACCGAAACAAGTAAGGCTGCAGGAGTGCAGGGATTGTAGGAAACGGAAGCAGAAAAAGATGGCAGGCAACAGGGACGAAAAGTGAGCAGAAGAGCAGGAAAAAAGACAGAACAAAAAATGAAAGGCCCAAAGGCATCAACGAGCAAACCACAGAGAAAAAGGGGAAGAAGAACCTGAAAGGAGAGCATGCAAAATTTAATCAATGCCTACTATGTAGGAACCCTGACAGAAGTAAAGGCAGTAATAGCAGCATGGGAAGAGGAGTTAAATGCCAATGTAGAAAATTAATAAATCCCAATAGTAGATTGGGAGCCAATAATTAAGGATCCATGCCATACTCGAGGTCGCCAAACATTGTTTAGGCAGACCATACAACAATATTGGGTAATGAAAAACCTTATGGCTAGGGCAATGATAACTTACAAGGACAGAGAAGAGCCAAAAGTGGACAAGCAAGAAGAACCAAGCTTAAAAGATCTCCAGAAAGAAATCCATTCAGTACAAGTGCATCAATATCATCAAAACCTCTGCTTAAAGATAATGGAAAAGTAGATCCAGACAATGTTGCAGAGTGAAGCACCCGGGTCAAGTGCGAAAGACCCGGCTCAATAGAATCATCAGATGATTGAAGCAGAGATCTAGATAGTTAAATTTTGTTATTATGTCGAATAACATTTACTTTTCAAGCATGAAGTATATAGTAGATATAGCAGCAAATGTAGCCTGGATGATAAGAATTAAATTGTTTAAATTTTGG
Organism: Pinus tabuliformis; assembly: GCA_031772625.1. Taxonomy (NCBI): domain Eukaryota; kingdom Viridiplantae; phylum Streptophyta; class Pinopsida; order Pinales; family Pinaceae; genus Pinus; species Pinus tabuliformis. The sequence goes on along the minus strand of CM062819.1, from coordinate 1,342,442,321 downwards.
ACAACTTTTGATGCAGATCGGTGGCCAACAGACCTAGTTTCTTGCGGGCAGGTTGAGGTCATTAGAAATGTTTTGATAGACATATTTTACTACTTGTTTATGGAAAATTAATAGAAAAAGGAAGTACTAAAAAAAGAGTAAAAAATTGTTTATGTTTGGCAAGAGCTCGTCTTTCTCGAATGCAAGGAAATAGGTTAACGACCCACGACCCGGGAGGCATCTGGCAGAAGTGAAAGCCCGCCCCCTTATGGACCACCAGCCAGGTGGTGTGGTTTTCCTTTAATAAAAGTGATGAGTCAACCTGCATTCGTGGTTAATAGCCAAAGATAATTATCCTCAATGCTGGTTTGACAACTAAATTATAATAAGTTTTCCTACCATGTAAAAAAAAAACATAAAATATATTATACTTTAGTGAAAATTTCTTTTGTTGGATGGGAAGGAGTCCCCACCTTCTTTAAGGTTAGGTATTCGTTATTTTCAAAGTAGGATGGGGCATGCCTGACGTTTATGCATGTGATGTGTTTTTTAAATTGTAGAAAGTTAATTAGAATACTATATTTTTCTTTGGGGTTTGGTGGGATTTGATGATTTCCAACTTGGACGAGGGTTGCGTGCATTGACATTTAAGGATGTGAGTATAGGGGAGAATTCAATTTAAGATTAATTCGTTGCAATATGGTTGTTAGTTGCTTTCATGGTTCAGTGCAATGCTAACCATGGACCAAAAATGTTGACCAAGTTGGTAATACCAACCACACACTTACCATCTTGGCTCATTATTGTTATTATAATAATATTATATTTCAATTTGGATATAGGTAATGGATTTTTTTAAATTAATTGTTTAATAATTTAATAATTAATTTTGACATTTGATTTGATTATCAATTATTTTAAATCATAGATTTTAATTTTAATTTTAAATTTTATTACACTTAATAATTTTTTAAATAATGAATAATGTACATAATTTTTAATAAAAATAAAATTGATATTTTTTTATTTAAATGATCAATTAAATTTCTTATCGATGAAAGATAATATAGAAAACTTTTATCATAATTTAATGATAATTTTCTATTTTTCTATTAACAAGTTCTCTATAAAGTTGTTGGTTAAAAAGGATAACAAAGCGACCAACTTTTGGTATGATAAAGAGTGTAAGATTGTTGGAAAAGCCATTGGGGATACTTTTAATGAGTCCATGAAGTTCAACAAGACAAATAGGTATGAAGCCATAATTAAAATAAAGAAAAGATAATATGTAAATAGAAAGAAAAAGAAACTTTTACACATCTCTCATCTAGATCCAAAGAAATTTCAGAGGCAAATTCTAGCTCATAAAACTAAAGAAAACAATTTTATTCCATTGAGAGACTAGAATTTCTACCTTACAAAACTCCATGAATCCTCTAATGTTGTGGACAACATTTAAACCCTTTCTACATAGGAGGATATTTTTTCTTTAGAAGACAAAATTTGGGGTTAAGTGGTTTACAAAAGGGAAAGCCAAGGACACTGAAGACTACCAAATGGAAATTCTAAAATTCGGAGGGTATATCCTCATCCCTTACATTCACAAGCTCTTTAATTTAGTAATCAAACAAGGTTTCCCTAAGCCCTAGACTTGATGCCTCATTGTTCCTATTTTTAAAATAAGGGATACAAGAGATTCCTTTATTATAGGGCCATTATGATTAGCCCTCTTTTAGCCAAGTTATATGGAATTATTCTAGAAAAGAAGATTAGTTTATGGCAAGAAAGTTATGGAAAAAGATCTAAAAGCCAAGTTGGAATTAGGAGTTATCATTCAACTATGAACCACCTTATTACACTTAGTATCATTGTAGATGAGTGTTGCAATAATAAAACCAAATTCACATCCTTCATTGACTTTAGAAAAACATTTGACATGGTATCCAAAACTAACCTTCAGAATAGATTAGAATAATTAAAAGTTCCTTTCAAAATGAGTTACTACGATAAAGTTGCGTAAGAATGTTATTGGTATGTTTAGAAACACTAAGGACTAGTCTATAAAAATAATTTTAATATAAGAGTTAGCATGGTTATCCTTTGTCCCCTACTCCTTTTGGCACATACATCAACAAGTTAGAGGGTTGCTTAAAAGAAGCAAGTGGTGTTAGCATGTCTCTAGCGAGAATAATCATCATCCTCCTTTTGTATGGCAATGATATTATTCTTATGGTGAGAAGTCTTTATGATCTTAACTAGCAACAAAATTTCTTAAGTGTTTTTTTCTCTAATCACGGTTATGGTTGTTAACACTATCAAAACAAAGGTTATGATAATGACATCCAAAAAGATCACTTATGCTAATTGCAGGTATGAAAATAACAACTTGGAGGGAGTGACTTTGTTCAGCGAAATTGATCTTCATCACAAGCTCAATTGGAACTATAACATTGAGAAAAGGATAAACAAGGAGTGCAAAAATTATTATGGACTTGAAAATATTTGTAAATTAGTGGACCTTTGGCTTTGGGATAAAAAGAAACTCCTCTTTGAGGCACTTGTCACTTGTATTATCTTATATGGTTGTGAAGCTTAGGGTTGCAACACCTCTAAAGAATCGTGAAGAAAGAGAAATTTAAAAGTGTTTTATAACTTATAACATTCAAATTAAAGGCAATATATGGTATCATATCCTCCTCATAGAAGTATACTAATTATTTTCCCAATTGAGAGAATGATATGACTAGGTATATTTTTCTCCACAGAAGAAAAAAAATCTTGTAATTTTATTAATTTAAACAAAAATGCATATATTGGATGCTTAAAGAATTCATGATTTCTCTTAAATCCTATGGCATATATATTCTATCATACCCCATTGAAAAAAATTATACACAATAACCAAAAATACAAACTATCATCTTATATTTTCTTCAACTCAAAATAAAATTGAAAACAACATCCAAATTCTATTATTTCTAGTATGCATATGCTCACTATAGATTATCATTTTTTGTTGTTGTGTTTATAATTTAAAATTGAACATAAGGATTATGGGTATATTCAAATATATGCCCAACCCATTAGAGACAATATAGGCACCATAGTCTAGTTCTAATCTATCTTTTGATAGTCCATCCACTATCCTATTCTTGTCAATGTAGATGTGTCACAAAGAGATACTTCAGAAAGTTGTAAGCAAAGTTTGTACATCATAAAATAGTTTCTATAAGGTGAAATTCATCGAGATTGTTTCCTTGCACATCCACCAAGTAACTAAAAGCAAGTCACCAAAAATTTGTAAGTGTGATCCTTCAAATTTTTGGGTTAGCATCAAGACCAATTAAAAAGACATTAACTAACAATGGTTATTTTCTCTTGACCAATTCCTACTTTGAAATAAATGTTATGTTTTGTTGAGATATGTAAAATTCCTCCCTCTTCATCCTTAAGAGGGGTCCCTTGTGAAGCACCATCAAAATATGCTCATGGGATGTCCTTATTCATTACTTCATAAAGTTTTCAAAGTGTTTTGCTTTTCTTGAACATGTGTGAAAGCATTTACAATGTATAGTGCTTGGACAACACATTTTAGAGTTAAAGTTCATTTTTCCTCGAACAAAATTAGGTACCTACCTAGCCATACTCCCCACACAACAGTTAGGAGAATAGATGTGATCCTTCTAGCATCACTATACAAACACTAGATCTTAAAAGCCTCTTCAATGTCATCTCCTACCTAAACATTTTTTAATCTAATCAATCCTTCCACTTCCTTCTAGATCTCCTTTTTGTATGGACACATCATGATAATGTGAGAATTTATTTATTTTGCTTGCTGACACAAGCTACACCAACCAAGCCCTACAAAATTTCTCTTTTGTTGTATGTCCCAGATGGGAGCCCTAATGTTTAAATCAACCACATGAAAAAATTGTATTTTGAGGAAAATTTCAAGGATGGGAAATTATCTTGAAGTTTAAAAACATTGGTGAACCTCACTAGTCCCTAATATACAAACTATAAAATGTTTATTGATATATTTGTAAAATTATTCAAATTTATAATGATTTTATATACAATATCTATATAATGGCGATTTTTAAGGTAAAATAATTTTATATTGTAAAATTTGGGCGAATCAATTTTAGAAAAAAATGAAATTAGCGAATCTTTTTTTTGGAAAAATCTTGGAAAATTATCCCACCTGCTGATATTATCCCTTAAAATTTTCCGTGGTCTCCACCACCAAGCGTGATGTTCATCTCTTCCTTACTCGATAAGGGCTTTATATCCAAATTTTGGTAACACGTCTCAAGTTAGCTTTAGAAACCAAACAATCTAATCATTCTCATCTCTTATCCTAACACTACCATCTTTTAATATGCTTATGTATCTCTACCATGCTAATGCATCCTCTTCGCCAAGTCCAATCTCCGTCCATGACACCCAGTGTTGATGCCATATAGTTGACCTATCCTGATTGTCAGAAATTAATTAATAGAGCTATGAAATACATAAAATATTGTGGAAACATAAATATAGAAATGTGTAAAACAAGACACACACACACACACACATATATGTCGTTCACCCAATTTGGGTTATGTCCACGGGGAAATATGCAGTCCTTCCTTTTATATTATCCAAAAAAATGAAGAGATAAACCCACAACAGATCCATTGTAATTTGCTCTTCGCTCTCACACAACCTCCTCTCTCTCTCTCTCTCTCTCAAAATAATAATACACAGTTGTAATGCAATTCCCTCATATAAACTGAGGGTTGCCTTCTAGGGAAAAAACCCCTAAATTAACATAACTTCTATCGTCAGATCCTCTGCCTAATGAACAACCCTTATTGACTATGAAATTACAATATTTTACAAGGAAAATTTTCATTTATTTTTAGCTTCGGGGGTGCTTCCCTTGAACCCCCAGCACGGGGGGCTCATTAAAAGTAGTTGTCACCCCCTCCCCCTGGACCCCCCATACGGCTATTATATGGGCAGTGTTTCTTCCCCATTTAGGAAATGGTGTCCAACGCGGTTGTGACCTCTAAATCAAGAAGATAATAAGGCTCCACACCCAACACTATTTAGTAATCTACCTTAGGGTATAAAAAATTTATTCTTAACTCATGTATCAATTATGGAGGTAACATGTGTAGTCCTTTACTATCCATCCATAGATCAAGGCCAATTTGTACTTTGTCTTCTCTATCAACTTGCCATACTACCCAAATTCCAATGTTGAAAGGAAAAGGTTTTTATTTCCAAATTATCAAACCATTTTGATGTCATTTAATAGGATTCCTTACCCAGTCCTCCATAGAATCTTAAGTTGTATATTTGGACTTTGTTACATGAAACCACCCGCTGTTCCTTGAATTAGTCTCTAGACATTTTTTGTTGTTGGTTCTTTGGAGAAGAGGAAAGGATGTTTAGTCCCCAACCTTCATTTGCCTTTGGAAGAACTATCTTTTTGTAGGATGCTAGGTAAACCATTTTCCCTTGGTCCCCTAACTAAATGAATCTATAACTTAATAGTCTATAGCTTCTAGGACCCCTTTTGGATTCCATGTTAGTGACATCCAATATACTAGAATTGCTTCTAGTACCTCTTTTACCAAGACCAAGCACACCCCTGATAACCACCTATTTGCAACATGTGTTTATCATTTTTCAACGTTTATAATTAGCCATCACCAATTGTATTTTTTGTAACGCCTCCTCCCACATTTACTCAAATTAACAAGAAGCTAAGGAAAGGGAAGTTTGGAAAGTCCAAGAAGAAGACAAACATGTGCAAGATTCAATGCTTTGGATGCAATGAGTATGAACACTTTAAAAGGGATTGTCCAAACAATAAAGTGAGCGACAAAAGGAAGGAAAGAAGTGAAGCTCACATAACTGAGGAAAGGGGAGAACCTAAGAAGAAACCGAAAGAAGAAGATCCCAAGGATCTCTATTATTGAAGGAAGTCTCATCTCCATCAGGTTCTTTATGAATTTTTGTCTTTCTTTTATAAGCAGAAAAGTAGAATAGCATGCATTATTACTCTAGAAGAGTCTTGGTTTTGTAAAAAGTATGGCATCATAGATAGAAGCACATGATAGTAGAAAGATTAGAATCTACTCTTTTAATTTGCTTTGAGATAGATCATCTGGTTAAAAGAGAGTAAGAAGACTGGACCATATTGTATATTATTGCTCATTCGAGCATTTTTCTAACATCATGTTAGAGGTCATCATTTTGCAAAGAGGGATCATCAAGATCCTATAAGAATCATCATTATGGAAGATTCTTGGAAGCAACATTATGACTGGTATATATTCCATCTGGTTTGGAAAAAAGATTTCTAATGGATGAAGGAATGCTAATGGTCAAGTTACAATATGAAAGACATAATGAAAGTCTTCTCTTAGAAAAGGAAATATATTTTTGACAGGTATAAGAAGCAAGCTCAACCAAATGATGGCTAGATGATTATACGAAAAGCAAAGGTATGCATATTTGAAGTTATTCTTCCCCAGAGCATGGTTCATATCTACAAGATTCATGAAGGAAGAGTTAGTTATGAAGGTGCTTGGTAAGTCTTTCATATGGATGCAAAATGCTTGAAAGAAGAAAATTGACATGCTTTGAAATGGATGGAGATCAAGAATCACAAAGTAGAATGGTATATATATAAGCATGTTGATCAACATCAAGTACAGTCTCCGGAAGAAAGAGAGGGAGTTAACTATGACAAATCCAAGGAAGATATTGTAGCTTGGTAATCAAGTTCAATCCATGGGCATTCTGATTAAAAGCAATGCATGGAAGGATTACTATATAATGTGGAGATGGATTATATAAAAGGATGTTGATTTCAAAGAACTCAAATATGCAAATATTTTGATGAAAGAGGCCATGATGAGAAGGTAAGTTTGGTATTTATATTTTGATATTGGTTATTTGGTTAACATAATTGTTTTGCTACTTGGAAGGATACTACGGGAATACATGATGACAATTGAGATAAGTTCAATTTGGTGGTGATAAGCTCGATTCAAAGAATATATGAATTAAGTAAATGGTTTTGACAATTCTTGGAAGGTCAAGTAGTCAAGGCATTCACATCATCACCTTGAGATTGAAAGGTCACAGTGAAAGATGATAACCTGATGTTCATGTTTTTACATCAAAGATCACTTTCATGTATAGAGGAAGATATGACTAGCTTGAAGATTTGATAAGGCTCAATATAATGCCTTCATTAATGATGATTGGAGGGAAGTGATGTGCAAAGTTGATGCCCTGAACCCTGTCACATGATTAAAGAAAGATGGCTCCATAATATCCAGGAACGAAGAAGCTCAATATGATGAGATACAAATGGAAAGAGGGAGCCTTGCAACTATTTCCATGAAGAACTAGTAGCAGATACACTTATGAAGACAAGCTAGAGAGCTTGTGGCTACGACTTTCCAAATGAAAGAAAGTCTGGGATTTCCTCTATATTTGAGAGGAGTTTCCTTAAATAGGAGCAAGGATCGATTCCCTAATTAAGAGGGAATGAGGATCTACTCTCTGGTTGAGAGGGAATGTGTCATTTACTTGACCAGGACTAACAACCGTAAGTCTAAGTGAAGGCCATGGAGAGAGAATGGTGGATGGAGGATTAGATAAGCACCTGTGACTTCCTTGAGGATAGAAAAATCCAAGGTAGGAAATGGATCGACACTCTTTGAGGATTGGATAGGTATCCAAGAGAAGAGTGGTCGAAGAGGATTGATATTCTTTGAGGATTGGGAATAAAAAATAAGAATAGTCCTTAAAAGACATATCTAGTGAACATTCAGATGGGGTATGTGCCTTAAAGAGGTAGTGTGGTATCTCACGTAAAGCCTCCCAACATTATACTCTTGTATAAGGAAGAGATTGTCAAGTTAAGGCCTTACTATGTTGACAATGCTGGTCATGATGTTGAAGATTTAAGATAGCCTTCCAATCCGACTCTTTTTATGAGAACTCTTTAGTTTGAGAATAACCTTGTACTAGGAGTACACTTATGAATACCTCCCTAGTTAAGAGGGAGTATTGGAAAATGTAACTAGTTTCGGCCTTCATAATTGTCAATGTACTCAAATCATTATGTATATCTTATGTTACAAGAAAAAGAAGAAAGAAAAATGGGTTTCATGCTCCTCCATTTTGATGGTCATCTAGGTCAAGCATGTTCTTCATGCTTCTAGGGTTTGTCATATTTTTCTTGAGTCAAAAGAAAATGTAAAAGACCCTATTGGGCAAGTTGTAAAAGACTCTTTATCATTTGTATAAGACCCTATTGGGCAAGTTGTAACATGTAAAATAAAATGATCTTGAGTCTAGAAAGTCCTAGAAACCTCCAAGCACAAGTTGGCCTAGGAAATGAGAAGTCAACCTAAAAGAAGGAATTCGAACCCCACAAATGTGTATAAATAGAAGCAACATCGACCTCATTTGATCACCAATTCGATCTCTCTCATCAAGAAGTTCGATCTGAAGCAAGAAGCATCAAGGAAGGAAGAGTGAAGGTCTAAAAGGAAAGAACTCAAGAAGAAAGAAGAAAGCTTGTTTTTGGGCCTTATTCTCTCACACGTGAGAAGGTTAGGGTTTTTGCAGCTTCAAGGAAGGCCAAATATTGTAGGAGGCCAAATTGCAAATCCAAGTTGTAGGAGAGCCAAATTTTATGATTTGATTTATTTTGACTTTGAGGATTTTGGCCTGGTTGAAGAAAGACTTCTTGAAGAGTTGACATGTTCTAGAATTAGGGTTTTTGTAGCTACTATAGGGCCAAAGTTGCAAGTTGAAGTTGCAGGTCGAAGCTGGAGGCCAAAGTTGAAGCAGTATTGACCCTTGTTGTCTTGGTTGATCTTTGACGTCATTAGAAGGGCTTCTTGAAACGCTGGCTTGGTGCTTGGAGGAGTTCTTGGTCTAGGGTTTTGGGTCTTGGTTTTCTCATTTGAAGCAGATTCTATAAGAAGAGAAGAGATTCTTTTCAGGTTTTCCCCTAGCTTGAAGCCTAAATCTTGTGTCCATTGTCTTTACTGCTTTTGCACTTGATAATTGTTTGATGAAAAGATTAATAAAGAAACACAAGAAAAATAAAGTCCACAAGCAATTATTAAGGTTAAGGAGAAATTGAGTTAATAGCTGCCCTACTGCATTCTCTAACATGGGTTTTCACGTAAAATCTCTTGTGCACTGTGTGATGCTATGCATTTTTGAATGGTATTGCTAATTGTTAATATTTGCATGATATGATTGACATGGTAAAAAGTGCTGAATACTGATTCGCCCCCTGTCCCCTCTTAGTATTGGTGAATATTCCAACATCTTTAGTACTACTTTCACCAAATACTTGGTTTAATATCTTTCCTGGCATGAAAGTGAAGCATTGGAATAATATTTGACATATTATTCCTCTCGACATTTGGTATTAGTATGATTAGTCCAATAAAGCCATATTCATGTGATTAATTTGGTCTCCTCTCCTTAACAACATGAGTTTTGCATATATACTGTTGAAATTTGGGCAGCTATGCGACAAATTTCCCCATAGCCCCAAAAGTAGCCCAAAGTTGAATTCAATTGGATAAAAGAAAATATTATTATAAATTATTGAGGCAAATTGGGCAAACAATTATCAAAGAAAATATTTATTTAAAAGGGAAATTTAAATTTTAAGATTTCCCTCCAAACTCCAAAAGTTAGCTCAAGTCAAGGACCTCATTCATGTGATTAATTTGGTCTCCTCTCCTTAACAACATGAGTTTTGCATATATACTGTTGAAATTTGGGCAGCTATGCGACAAATTTCCCCATAGCCCCAAAAGTAGCCCAAAGTTGAATTCAATTGGATAAAAGAAAATATTATTATAAATTATTGAGGCAAATTGGGCAAACAATTATCAAAGAAAATATTTATTTAAAAGGGAAATTTAAATTTTAAGATTTCCCTCCAAACTCCAAAAGTTAGCTCAAGTTAAGGACCTCATTGGCACCAAATCAATTTGTATAAATAGAAGCACCTATGGCTAATTTAGATCACCACATCATTGGAGGACTAATTTCTATGGCTCGATATTATACGTTATTGGTTCGTTGAGTTTATTTCTAAAGTTCGTATTGAAGAACGTATTAGCTCGTTAACACTATTTCTGGAGATCGCATTAATGTGGCTTGGTTCTAATAAACAATTTGTTGAGTTTATTTCTAAAGCTCGTATTGAAGATCATATTAGGTCGTTAACACTATTTTTGGAGCTCGCATTAATGTGGCTTGGTTCTAATAAACAATGGCTTTCTATTCTTCAACAATGATTTTGTTCTATAGCTTGGTTCGGTTCTGTAGTTTGCTCCTCAATACAATGGCCCGACATTGTAATTTGCACCAACTATTTGTGACTTGTATACTACTTCTATCGCCAACGCATTTTCTTGGGGTCTCACACATTTATTCATAGTGGCATATATGATTTATTGTTGCCCTCTCATCTTATTTATGTCTTATACAAATATTCTGTGGATTGCATGGCTTGCATTTGATACACAATTTCATGGTACCGCTCTGGCTTATAAATTACAGTGTGGCTCACTATATTATTTATGAGACTTGCATTATTTCGACAACTCACATCAGTGGCACACAATTAAGTATTAAAATTGTGGCAAATATTTCTATCATTTAGATCGCATTAATATTTCTGTGTTTGACTCGTAATATGTAACTTGCATTGTTATTGTGGAAAAATAGTACGTTATGACACCCTTATGATATATAGCAGACATGGTAGACACCCTTATATATATGACATAGCGAACACCTTTATGGTATGTATGACATGGCAAACACCCTTATGTTATATAGCAAACATGGTAGACACCTTTATGACACATATGATATGGTAGACACCCTTATGGTATGTATGACATGGCAGAAACCGTTATGGTATGTATATGACAGTGATTCGTATAACAGTTATATTAGATTCCCTTAATGTATGTATTTCAGTAACATAGTATAGTAGACATCGCATACATTTTGATGTATCACAATGATAGGATATGGCTTGGACCTTGATCTATGGCAGTAATGATATGGCAGTGGTTTGGTATGACTGTGATATGATGTGGCAGTACCTTCAATATGACTGTGACTTTGATATAAATTTGATGGATGGTTCATCTCCTTGACAACATGATATACTTGATATAGCCCAACAGATGTAACAATGCTTGATGATATAACAGAGGTTTTCTGGAACTCATTTGGTTAGTCAGTTCATAATTGAAGTTGTGAACTGACTTATATTGGCCCTAAGAGGCTTGATGTAATGTTGTAGCTCATGATGGATGTACTTTGTATCTTAGTTGAACAATTGATGAATATCTAATAGAAGAAGAATTTGGTTGGGTTTTCAATTCCTTGTGTCTCTATTTGTGCATGCTTTTCTCCTGTTGTTCCTTTATGTTCGATTGCAATATTGATGTTATTTTTCTTTCTACATAATTGCTAATGATGTTATGATGTAATGGGGTGAATGCATATGTAAATGATGAAAACGTTTGAAATGTAATTATCTACAACAAAGAACAATATAGCCCTAAGAAAAATTAACATGGTATTAGAGGTGGGCTGAAGAAAAGTCATTGAAAGATCACCCCCATGAAGACACCTATGATGGATCAAGCAGAAGATGGCAAAGACCTAAAAGAAGCTAGGGTTTGAAGGAAACCCTTTTTGCAAGTACAAGCTAGGGTTTGGGAGAAACCCTATGAGTGGCCTTGATATAAAAAAGCCCTGATATGATTCAAAATTACTCATGATATGATATGAACAATGAGATGCTATTCAATTATTCAAGTACCTAACAAATTCAAAGAAACCCTAGTGTGAATCTTCCTGATATGACATGATCGGTGAGAATCCCTTGATAGATTCAAAGAATCCCTATGAGTAGGGTATGTTGCAGATCGTGTGGTCATCATATACATTGCTGGTTGGACTTGGCTACCAATGAAAGAAGATAAAGGATATAGGTGGTATTCATGAGGATGCATCTCTTCTGAAGATGATATTGACATATGATTGATGGGTAGTGATGCCTCCTGGCTAAGAGGGAGACAGGATCAAGAGGGAGTTGTGAGCCTCCTCCAATCTACATTAAAGATTAGTACTTTCAAGACTCATGTCATTTCTTTGTGAATTTATTATTTTCGATTATTCGTGATTATTTAGTTTGTTTTGTTAACTTCTTAGGTGAGGATGTGATCCGTCTTGAAGATAAACAAGACGCAGAGTAGTGCAGGAAGGGTTAGCCCTAAGAAGGAGTTGGTGTAGGAAAATGCAGGAGCCACTCTTACAGTTAGAGAAGGATGATAGTCCTCGTTCATCACTAGGTACACTTTTATTATGATTATTTATTGTTGTCCTTGCTCTTGTTCTGGGATCTCAGGTACATCTAATGAATGTGAGGATCAAGCCCTCTATATCAAAGATTGAGGATGATGTTGAAGCTATCCCATGACTTATGAAATGGACAAGAGCTCAAGATCTCGGAGGAAGGATTGTAGTTTCATGGGTTGATTGAAGAGGCTTCCTATTCAGAGGGAGTATATGGAATACAATATAAGAGTGATATGTCCTTCATGCAAGGATCATTCTAGATGACTAAGATGTAATAGTGTTTGATGCTTCCGCGATATGGTTCAAACTCTGATAAGAAATATGCTCTCATAGAAAGAAGACTATCCTAGCTCTTGCTTCCTGATGCCTTATATATATGTGAATTGAGATTCCCCTATGATTTACTTGCAAAACTTTGAGGTGCATGAGGAAAGGACTCATGATTGCAAATTGAAGAAAGTCCCACCTAGACTCTAGCGGGTTCCATGTGCTTGTTGTTGGAAAATGTGTAACTAGGTTTGGTCTTCATTAGTATGAAATATATTATTGTATATATAAAAAGAAAAAGAAATTATTATTATTATTGGAGCATGGGTTTCATGCTCAAGTTCTTTTATTTTATAGGTCAAGCACCCATTGAGTGCTTCTAGGGTTTGTCTTAGGTATAAGAGTCATTGTCATATATGGAAGACCCTATGGGCACATTGTAAATTGTAAAAGAAAATATATTTTGTCTTGAAAATGTCAAAATACCTCTAAGATTAAGTCGGCCTACATGAGCTGTCAAGCCAGCCTAAGTGAAGAGACATGTCCACCCTTGAAGGAAGTCTATATATAAGAAGAACTTGTCCTCCATTTGGATCATTCACTCATCTCTTATACAAAATCTGGGCAGCAATTTCTTCTGGGTAGTAGAATCTCTCGGGGCAGTATGAATTCCGGGCAGTAGAATCTTCTGGGGCAGTACGAAATCTGGGCAACAATTTTTTCTAGGTAGCAAAATCTTTTAGGGTAGTACGAAATATGGGCAACAGTTTCTTCTGGGCAGCTGAATCTTCTGAGGCAGTACCAAATCTAAGCAACAGATTCTTTTGGAAGTACGAAGTTAGGGTTTTTGCACTGGGAAGTCTAAGGTTCAATTTTGGAAGCAAGAAGAGCAAAAAGGCAAGCGAAGGTCCCTTAGGGTTTCCTACTAGCCCTAGGACTCGAATAAAGGCAAGTGAAGTCAAGGGAAGAGCAGTTAGAGGGAGATCGAATTCTCCTAGAGAAGAAGCAACAGTTGCTCGACAACAAAATTTCGGATTTACTGGGAAGTCGAAGATATTGCAGCTGGAGGCCGAGGATGACTTGATCTTGGAGGGTATTTGTCAGAGTCTAGGTCATGGTATTTGTCAATTGAAAGATCTGAAAGATAAGAAGAGATTTTTAGGTTTTCCCCTCAAGAGGAGGGGTTTTGGCCTTGGCTTGCAACCTATATACTGTGTCACTGTTCTTACTGTTTTGGTAGCTGTTTGATGTATTGCATATTGGAATAATAAAGATCAAAGCTAATAAGTAAAAAGGTAACACAAATAGTTATCAAGTTAAGAGAATTAACATATACATTGCCCTATTGAATTCTCAACATGGTATCAAAGCTTTGGTTCTCTAAGAGCATCATGAAGATCTCCTCTACAATGAAGAAGGTCATCAAAAGGATTGCAAGCCATCTCAATAAAGGCATCAAAGAGTGCATCAATGCACATGACTGGTCACTCCCACCAATTGAAGACCTTATAAAAAGGAAAATCCGCATATTCTGTGGAACTTGGAGACAACAAGAGGCATTGGATCATCATCCATAAAACTAGAAGATGGAAGCAACATCCACCTCAACAACATTATGCTTGTTCCAATTTGTAGGTTATCCTCAAGCTTCGGAGGGAGCCCCCAACAACTCTCAAAGTTTAGTATGTCATGTCTTTTCAGTTTTGGGTTCATGTACTCATTTAGTTTTGATTATATTAAATACTAATCACCTTTCTCCCTCTGTTGTCATGATTAGGAAAAACATCTACAAGAAGTAGGATCTCTAAAAAACAAGGTTAGTCAAGAAGAAAAGGTATGCTTTGAATACATTGATTGAAAGAATTATTCATTTGATGATCTAGTACTAACCTTGTTATGACTAGCTGTATTGAATCTTAGTGATTCTTGTCTTGATAAATCTACCCACCCCACTCATATTCTTGATTGACTATGTAGAACCCTAGACAGGTTCTGGAAAACCCTAACCAAAGGGTATGCTAATGTGAATGTCTGAAATCCTAAGCTGATTAGGGATATTGTGAAATGCCAGTTGAAGTCTTCATTGATGATGTCATGTTTGGGATTTTGGTATGATCGGGAAATCCTAACTTGTTAGGATGGAATGATAAGGTCTAAAATCCTGGAACCTGTGAGTTTTTGGTAATGTAGGGTTTGTTCTACATTGGAACCCTAGCTCATTAGGGTTTGGTGGAATGTGTGAGCAAGACCCTCATATTGTCTTAGAAATGTTTTCCTTGGTATGAGTGTGTTTGTCTGATCAAACCCTAGTATAATCAAGATGATTGTGTGTCTAACTCTTATTGATATTTATGAAGTTGGGTTTGACTAACACATGATATATTTGCATGATGATAAAATATAGGCATATATATGGATATGTTCTTTTGGTTAAAGTCCTAGGTTGGACTAGGTCAAATGTATTTATGTTATTAGACATATGATATGCTGATGTATGGTTATGATTTCCTAAATATATGTTGACCTAGTCATTGATGGTCATGATTTGATAAGAGTGCTTGTTTGAGATTTATAATTGATTGGAAATCTAGGGTTTGCAACTAACCCTAGTGATGGTTGGTCATGTTAGTGACTGTTTGATGGTTGATTGAAAATCTAGGAGTTGGAACTAACCCTAGTGGAAGTTGGTAAGGTTAATGACTAAGCTGTGATTGACTGTGATTGATTCTGTTGTATGAATGCTAGGATTTGTATGAATCCCTATTGAGAAGTCTAACATATATATTTTGAAAGATTGTTAGATACTTTGTAGATCTATATTTGTGTGAATTGTTTCTAGGGTTTGCTATATGTTGTATTAAGGTATGTCATACCTTTGGAAGACACATTGAAACCCTAGATGGAATGAGAAAGTGTTTTGAAGTAGTCTAGGATGTGTAACAAAAGTCCCTAGCAAGATGTTGAAGAGTATATGTCTCTTGTTTAAAAGTCTGGGTATCTGATTTGTATAAAGTTGAAATGCTTCCATGATTTTGATATGGCTAACATCATGCTTCTATAGATTTGGTTGTACTTGCTATCTAAGCTGTGCAGGTACACAATCTTCAACTTGGTGAAGATGCTTGATGTGACAAACATGATGAGGTTGATGATAACTCCGATGAAATGATTGGAAGCCACGAAAAGATTCTCCTATGTTGAAAAAGAAGAAGCTGATCTCCTGGAGGAAGCATGAATAGAAGAGATCTCCCTAAGATTAGGAGGGAGTCCGGATAAAGAGGTGCTTCCTGGTTGAGAGGGAGTGAAAGATGTGGTTCTTTGCTTCATGTGTCATGCACTAGACCAAGACTAACATCTGTAAGTCTGAGTGAAGGCCATGAGCAGGAAAAGGAAACTCGAGAATGCATTTAGTAGTGCTGCTAAAAGAAGGAAAGCAGGATCCGATTGTAGAATATGTTGCAACATGTGAAGTTAGCCGGGAATCAGTTTGGTTAAGGAAGTTGTTGTTTGACTTATTTGAAGGACCGATGAACCCTACAGTGATACGTTGTGATAACACAAGTTGTATTCGTTTGTCAAGGACCCAGTGTTTCATGGGAAGACAAAGCATATCAAAGTATCACTATATACGAGAGCTAGTGCAAAATGGTGTGGTGCAGCTACAGTATATCTCCACTGATGAGCAAGTAGCTGACATATTGACAAAATCACTTCCAAACAAGAAGCTTGTATACTTAAGGGACAAGTTGGGTTTGGTGGATTTGTCCTCTCGGATTGAGAGGGAGGGATAGACACAAGCATTCTTGTCTTCACTTGGGAAGAAAGAATGGAGGGTTGGGTAACCATCTGGCATTCGATACTCTTTGAGAATGTGGTAGGGCATTCAAGATAAGAGTAGTCGTGGACCGATATTCTTTGAGGATTAGCTACCCAAGATAAGAATAGTCCAGCGAGAGGTCATACTCTGGGAACACCTAGGTGGGGTATGTACCTTGGAGAGACAATGATGTTGGTGTCTACACATCATTGGTCTCGCCAGCATTGTGCTCTGATCTTGTGGAGAGATAGAGCTGTTAGTCAAGGCCTTGCTATATAACAATGCTGGTCATTATGATGCTAGACAGATGGGTTACCAATCCGACTCTTCTTATGAGATCTCTTCATATTGAGAATGACCATGTACCTTCTATGAATACCTCCCTAGTTAAGAGGGAGTGT
The DNA here is from genome assembly GCA_031772625.1 of Pinus tabuliformis. Lineage (NCBI taxonomy): Eukaryota > Viridiplantae > Streptophyta > Pinopsida > Pinales > Pinaceae > Pinus > Pinus tabuliformis. The sequence continues at coordinate 1,342,425,425 of CM062819.1, read as the reverse complement.
TGAAAAATGTGTAACTAGGTTCGGTCTTCATTAGTATGAAATGTATTCTTGTATATATAAAATGAAAAAGAAATTATTATTATTATTGGAGCATGGGTTTCATGCTCAAGTTCTTTTATTTTATAGGTCAAGCACCCATTGAGTGCTTCTAGGGTTTGTCCTAGGTATAAGAGTCATTGTCATATATGGAAGACCCTATGGGCACATTGTAAATTGTAAAAGAAAATTTATTTTGTCTTGAAAATGTCAAAATACCTCCAAGATCAAGTTGGCCTACATGAGCTGTCAAGTCGGCCTAAGTGAAGAGACATGTCCACCCTTGAAGGAAGCCTATATATAAGAAGAACTCGTCCTCCATTTGGATCATTCACTCACTCATCTCTTATACGAAATTTGGGCAATAGAATCTTCTAGGAAGTACGAAATCTGGGCAGCAGAATCTTCTGGGGCAGTATGAAATCTAGGCAATAGTTTTTTCTGGGTAGCAGAATTTTCTGGGGTAGTATGAAATTTGGGCAACAGTTTCTTTTGGGCAACAGAATCTTCTGGGGCAGTATGAAATCTGGGCAACAGTTTCTTTTGGGCAACAAAATCTGAGCAGTAGATTCTTCTAGAAGTACAAAGTTAGGGTTTCTGCGCTGGGAAGTCTAAGGTTCGATTTTGGAAGCAAGAAGAACAAGAAGGAAAATGTAGGTCCCTTAGGGTTTCCTACTAGCTCTAGGATTTGAATAAAGGCAAGCGGAGTCAAGGGAAGAGCAATTAGAGGGAGATCGAAGTCTCCTAGAGAAGAAGCAAAAATAGTTGGGCAGCGTAATTTCAGATTTACTGGGAAGTCGAAGATATTGTAGTTGGAGGCCGAGGAAGACTTGATCTTGGAGGGTATTTGTCTGAGTCTAGGTTGTGGTATTTGTCAATTGAAAGATCTGAAAGATAAGAAGAGATTTTCGGGTTTTCCCCTCAAAGAGGAGAGTTTTTGGCCCTGGCTTGCAGCCTATATACTGTGTCACTGTTCTTACTGTTTTGGTAGCTGTTTGATGTATTGCACATTGGAATAATAAAGATCAAAGCCAATAAGTATAAAGGTAACAGAAACAGTTATCAAGTTAAGAGAATTAACATATACATTGCCCTATTGAATTCTCAACACTAGCGAGGCTGGAATGATGAATATTTGATATGACCTCCAATCTCTCTTATTGAAGGTATGCATTTGATATTTGGATTTATAAACTAACAAATTATTTCTGATAGGATTAAGATTATTTTAACATTCAGTCCTAGAGGGAGTTAACCCTTGATGATCCACTTCTTGAGATTAGAAGTATAACAGAAAGATGATAAGGACTTCCTTGTTAAGGGAAGCATGCTATCATAGATGGTTTACATTGAAGTAGTTGAGAGAATCTCCCCTTCAGATACAATTTTGATGGAATCCCATGATGACTCTATAGTGAGATGGATTCTTGATTTGCAGTATGTTCTTTGAGCCATGCATTGCCTGGATATGTTTATTTGGAATGCTGCACATATGGTATTGGGACACCTAAACAATGTAGTCTTTTATGAACTAAGACACATTACTAGATACATGAGACTTTATGGAAACACCAATGCTGAGAATGTTGTTGTCTGGAAAAGCACATCTGAATGCTACCTATGTCTGCCTTGGTTTCTTGGATGATTTCTTGGTGTAGAAATTTGTTGCTTTGAGAGGCAACGTGCATTATTGCTAGCTTGGATGGTTGCGAGACAATATGATTGAGAAAACTCTTTAGAGAGATGTTTGAGCAATGCTGGGCATGACTATGATATACTATGACATATTGTGGGATCCGACATGCAGAGAATCCTATGTTTTATGAGTCATGACAGGTTCAAGCACATTGAGATCAAATATTACTATATCCGAGATATGGTGCAGAAAGGAGCAATGAGACTCCATCACATTTTGATTAATAAGCAGATAAATAATTGGATCCTTGTATTGTAGCATGTAGGTTTGTGGTTGACCTGATATTCTCTAGGTGTCATGCACTATGGCCAGGACTAACAGTTGTAAGCCTAGTGAAGACAATGGTGAGAGGAAGGGGTCACGACTGATTGAGGAAATTGAGCTATGCTCTTCCCCCTTTTTTGAGCTCCTAGGGAGAGGAATTGAGTCAGAGAATTCTAAGGGTTGAGGGAACTTGTGGAAAATCAATGTGTTTTATCCTTCCCCTATGGTAAGTGTGTATCTCCCCTATTGTCATTGTAGGATTTTGTCTGATCCTTACCTCATGGTAAGTGTGTATCTCCCCCTACCGAGTATACCCCAGTATGCATCCTACCCACAAGTTGGGCTTGTCGGGATTGCCACCAATCTGGCCAATGGTTGAGGAGACTTTGGCATGTCTGATCCTTACCTCCTATGGTAAGTGTGTATCTCACCCAAGTGCCTTGGGTGTGTCTGATCCTTACCTCACATGGTAAGTGTGTTTCTCCCCCAAGGTAGTGGATGCAGGTGTTCTACCACTTGAATGGGAAGATCTACAGACAATAGGATAACCATGATACTTACCCTTCATGGTAAGTCGTATATTGCCTATTGTTGATTGCATATAGGGTGGAAAATTAATCTCCTCTATTTTTCATGGATATAGGATGGTAGCTGGAGCTCTCCTATGATGATTCTTCTTCTTTAGATTGAGATACCATTGTTTAGCTGATGATCAAAGGAATCAAGTTGAGTTTAGATGTGATGAGATGGATATCTTGTTGATACAACTGATATGAAGGTCATGCAACTTGACTTGGAGACTTGTAGGGTTTGAAGGATCGAATCCATCTCCCCTATCGTCAGTTATGGATTGTTTTTCTTTTATGAGACGAGATGATATGAGATGAGTCGAGTTAAGACATGATGCAACAACCCTGTACATTCGAGATGAAATTTATGATGCAGATGGAAATTCCTCTGTAGCTGAGAGGGAGTGTTGAAATTTGGGAAGCCCAAAGTTGAATTCAATTGGATAAAGGAAAATATTATTATAAATTATTGAGGAAAATTGGGCAAACAATTATTAAAGAAAATATTTATTTAAAAGGGAAATTTAAATTTTAAGATTTCCCTCCAAACTCCAAAAGTCGGCCCAAGTCAAGGACCTCATTGGCACCAAATCAATTTGTATAAATAGAAGCACCTATGGCTAATTTAGATCACCGCATCATTGAAAGGAATAATTTCTATGGCTCAATATTATACATTGTTGGTTCATTGACAGTATTTGTAAAGCTTGTATTGAAGATCGCATTAGCTCGTTAACACTATTTCTGGAGCTCACATTAATGTGGCTTGGTTTAGTTAACACTATTTCTGGAGCTCACATTAATGTGGCTTGGTTTAATAAACAGTGGCTCGCTATTCTTCAACAATGATTTTGTTCTATAGCTTGATTTGGTTCTGTAGCTCGCTCCTCAATACAATGCTCCAATATTGTAACTCGCACCAACTATCTGTGACTCAGATACTACTTTTGTAATGCCCATAATTCGAAATACAGAAAACATGTAAATATTCATAAACTGGAAAACAGGAAGCTTAAAAACTTAATTTTTGCACTTACCTGAATTGCTAGCTGATCCTGTGAAGCTGTCGATACTGTTGCTGTTTTGTTCTGCTGCCGTTTGCTCCAGTTACTGCTCCAATTACCCAGGGAGACCAATTCCACCCAACCTGATTGAGCAGAGGCTGGCTGCTCAATCCAGCAAGCTTCTCACAGAAGCCCATTGTCCCCCGTGCCCAGAACCTCAGTCGGATTAAGGCTCATCCAATAGTAAATCTCTGTCACTGCTAAATTCTGCTCCACCTCCTCTGGTTTCACTGCTCCATCTCGCCCCCTGATCGGTTCAGATTCGTGATTTATAATGGAAGGCTTGGCGGTGGCCACCCTCCTGCTTACGGCCACCGCTCTTCTCCCTCTTGACACGCCTCTGCATGCAATTAACTCTCAGATATTTCCCGGCAAGGTGTGCTCTGCTATAAATTTTTAGCAGGTTGGACGCGCCCCTTTTATGAACTGTGGTATATATCTATTCTTTAGCACAGTTTAGATTTATGTTCAGAAAGTTTATTTATGTTTTTATAATATTTCCTTTATATATGTTATAAAGTTTAATGATATAATTTATAACATTTCATATTATAAAGTCTAATTATATATTTTATAAAATTTAATATATATAGATATATATTATAAAGTTTAAAATTTTATTAATGGATCAATTTAGATGGTTCGTTACATACATCCCCCCTTCTGAAAACTTCGTCCCGAAGTTAGAGCTTTAGGTTCAAGGTTTTAATGGACATGACCTTTTCTATCCAGGTCCCCAAGCTATCCTCAAATCATCCTATCCTTCCTAATCTCTTCCGCTCCCATCCTATCCGTCCTCTACTGGAGTATGCCATGGCGCCAGTTTTACTGACCCGACCATTCATAAACTCTAAGGTGACAGCGTCGGTTATACCGACCTGATCCCTAGTAGGCATCCGACAGTCATCATCACACGTCTAGGGGAGCGTGACTCGCACAGTCCTCCCATGACTCCAGGGTTCGGAGGATAAACGGTGGGTAACACCTCCACCCCTCCCAATAGAACTCAGGGTTAACACCCTATCATAGAATCACTTGGAGCTTTAATTTTTCTGAGGTTCTGTCATCACGTGGTCATCCCGGTAACTGTCTATTACCTGCAATCAAACGCTTATCCATGCATTCGTAAAACGTGCATCAGCATATTCAAGTAGCTCACTTATTATCCCTTTATGAGTTAATCTATGATACTATAGTACAACATATTTTTCCATATTCCATGCATGTCTTTGGACGTTTATCTAGAATGTATTCACTTCCTTATTTCTATCCCATTGATCATATTGACATAAATAAATAAATCAGATCTATAATATCTTAATTTCTATCAGAGGAAAACTTATTCAACTGTCTTAACTTTACTTCAACAATTTATGATTTAGTAAAATAAACCACATATATTGTTTTGGTATCCATGTACCAGCAGGAATTAAACATATATTATTTTGGTATCCATGTACCAGCAGGAATTAAACATATATTATGCCACAAAATTTCATGTTTATCCATAATCATTCAAAATGTTTTTGAGTCTCTGATTGTAGTGAAGTAAATATATACTAAACATAGTGTAAAGTTCTTCAAAATGGACATAAATTAGGGTATCTCTGACATATGTCCTCCGTATTTTCCCAAGTTGCTGATCCAGGACTATACTTGTCCCATTGGACCTTAACTTGGTCCACCTGGCGGTTCCTCAGCTGTCGAACTCTACGTTCCAGTATACGTAACGGTTCGACCGTTACGATTCCCTTGATCCATACCTGAAGATCCCGCTATAGTAGGTTGATGCGCTGCTTGGTCGTTGCTGATTACTGCATGAATTCTATGATTATCTTGATTGTTTGGTATTGGTCCCTCTCCAGTCCAATGCGACATATTCGACGAAGCTTCAGGGCAATCCCGTTGAAAATGCGGTCCCCCACATCCCCAACAATTTAGCGGCATTGATCCTCTTGACTCAGGACGTGAATTTCTAGAGAACGAGCTTCGTCCTCTCATGCTGATTTCTCTCGAATTTCTACCTCTGCTGGCAGTCCCTTGAGATAACCATGACCTAGCGTTCGATGGTTCCGAGGCTATAGTGTTTACTGCCATGGGAGCTCTTGTTACAATATTTCTAGAGGTAGACCTGTTATCGTAAGGTGGCCTTGAGCTACCTCCGTTGATAAAGTTTCGAGGAGTCTTTCCAGGAAAACCTGATTGTAAAGGTTCTGCTAGCCCTATCTCATTTCTGATTCCAAGGTGCTCTTTTGCATAACGACTACATTCGACTGCCTCGGCTATAGATGATGGTTTCCACATACTTACCAAGGCTCTGATGCGAGGGTTTAACCCAAATATGAAGCGTTCAGCTTGACGTTCATTAGAGTCTAAGTAGGGAATGTATTTGACCAGCTCCATAAACCTTATTTCGTACTCTTCCACCGTTTTACTTCCCTGAATTAGTGTATGAAAGGCTCTGGCTTGCTGTTGTTGAAAGTATGGAGGTAAATACTTTGCGCGGAACTTTTCCTCAAATAGTTCCCAAGGAACATTATCCGATGTAAGGTGTAGCTGCTTTTCCAGGTTTCCCCACCAAATCAAGGCACTTTCCTTTAGTTGAAACACGGCAATTTTTGTTTTTGCTGAAGGCGAATATTCTCTTAACCTAAAGCACCGGTTCATCCCTTCCAACCATGCCTCAGCGCGTTCACCAGCTCGACCTCCCGAAAATTCTGGGAGTCTAATTTTCTGAAGCTCTCTAGAGATGTCTTCTCTCGATCTTCTGGGCTCCAAATTATTTGGTTCCGCTGAACTGGTGGCTACATGCTGAAATTCCTCTTTGTTTTTAGCCTTAGTTGATTCCTTTAATGTCTCCAATAAGGCTTCCAAAGAGTTCATTATCACAGTCAACTCTGGCGTTGGAGCGTTTGATGTTGACGGTTGCCTTGGTGGTGACGAAGGTGAAGGGGACGATGATGGCGACAGTGGCGGCATTAATGGTGATGATGCTGCCTGGTCACGCCGTCGTCGCTCATACGTCCTTACCATTGTAATGGTCCATGAACAAAAAATAAAATTTACATATATATATATATATATATATATATATATATAAATTGAGGCAGATAACCGAATTTTAACACACAATTTTCTTTGCAACTTCACATTTATAAACAGGTATAGTTTTGCTATTTTTACCCGCTAGGCGGATCTTACTGGTACCGAGGTCAAGGAGGGTGGTCTCGCGACCTCCTTGTCCTAATGCAGGGTATTCTATCCTAGTATGAATAATGCAGAAGTATGGTTATAGACTCCTAACAATTGAGATAATTTCTCTGTCTGGGATGTGATTTGCTTCAATGGAGGAATCACATGAATAACGCTGTAATGAATTCATTTAAAGATTTTTCAAATTCAAAACACCCAGATTCCTTAACTTAGATATGGTGACAAGGCAAGGAGCATTAACAAGCTTGCTCGTTTGGCCCGCAAGCAAGGTCTTTATGATGTGTCACTGAGCTGAACAAAATGCTGGCTATATCACACGGGAGTTCAAGCACGAAAGATTTGTAAAAATAAGAGGACAAGCAAAACTGATTTAGAAATGAGAGGGAAATTAAGCACTGGGATCAATTTAATTAATAGTACCAATCTTTAAAATTGTCCTAGTCAGCACCGGGCAGAGATTTTCTGCTTTAAGGGAGAATATTTCCAGAAAAATGATTAACGGTACCTATGCTAATGAAATTAAGATGTCTGATCTTGTTTCTTGATGAAATATTTCTGGTTTCAACAATAATTTCTGTTATCATATGATTTTTGTGTTTTAGATTTTACTAGTTTTGATTATGACTCTTGATTTTAATTTTGTCACATATATTTGCAGAAAACAAATAGTCTATTTCCCTTAGGAGAATAATAACCAATAACTGCAATTTTTTTTTTTTTTTTTAAATTTCACACCAATGCTATCCAAGAAAAAGTGAATTTGATACCCTTTCCTTGAAGGCATTTTTTACTCCATTCACTTAGCTCAAATAGAAGCATAACATAGATGGTTGGAAATCTTATTTCCAGACCTTTCTAACAGTATATGACACTCCCTCTAACTCCTCATGGTTGAGGAGATATGAATTTTTGAAGCTTATTAATTATGCATTTTAGCAATTCGCTCAAGGAAAATTCGAATCTGTTTAAACAAGCAACGAAAATAAGGGTTTTGGCACAGTTTTTCTTCATTCACGGACACTCATCCAGTTCAGGGGTGTAGTTGGTTTGAATCCCACCAGGTATGAGATGTAATCAAACACTCGTGATTTTCATGGAACAACGCTCGTGGGGCCCTCACAGCCCCCTAGATTTGTAGCTGCTATGATACTGTATCAGAAAACTAAAGGCAATCAAAACAAAACATGAACAGAGATAACAAATGATCACAGCACAGTTTGATGTTAATTGAATAGAGATACATGAATAGTATACATATCACTATGCCGGTATGCCCATTATTATAGATGGGTAAGCCAACTTTAAACAGCTGACATAAAACCTCGCGTATTTTTTTTTTTTTTTTTTTTTTTTGTGCACTTTGGTTGTAAATGCTTGAGGTCTTTCCTCTATAGCAATCTTGTCTAGGAACCGTCAAAAAATTACCAAATATTATCTGCGGTATGTTATTGTGATTCTTTGATGTCAAGGATGCATTCGACAAGGGCTCCTTTGGAGACAAGGTGACACTGGATTCAATCCAGATTTCTGAATGCAGTTCCGGCTTTGGACAGTGGAGCATGGTGCTGCAACCGAAACCCCGCTATTTATAACCATAGAATCCAAAATTCCAGTCATTTCTTCTTTCAAATCAGGCAGAATAATAGAGCAAATGCCGCGACAAAACAAAACGCTGATTCTTTCGGAATCCTTACTAAAAGGAAGGGACAACCATGCCTAAAAGGTCACCGAAAGTGATTCAAATACGGGAGCAAGAATATGAAAGAATAAGTGCTCAGAGGATTCGAATCCAGGACCATTGAGCATGAAAGAATAAACGCTCAACATCGTTATATTGCAATTTACACTCTTATCTTGACGGCCTTCACGTGCCTCGGTATCGAAGCTTTTTCATCGATTTTTTGAATTTCATATTCGAAACCCTTTACAGGGCTCGGGATTATATGAAAAATGCAACAAAAGCATTTAGAGAGGTACATAGGCGTGGGGATAAAAGTCCAGAAGCTTTTGCGCCTTCGCAGCGTGCCAAGTTGTAAGCGGATGTCACCTCGTCGGAGTGAAGCGACCGAACACGAGGCAGAAAAGACATGGACATAGCCATACTAAAGGAACCGCCCGAATCTGTGAATCGAGGCGCGAGGAGCTGCGTAGCTGCTCAGGCAAATAAATAAGAAAATAATCTGTTTGAAGATGGTGAGTGCCGTTTTTTTTTTGCGCGAATCTTTATACTATAATCGGAAATATCGACGTGGACAAAAGTGGGTGTCATAACCAGTTTGGAACATGGTTTGATTCTGTAATCAAAACCAAACTGTGACGCCGCTCCAAAGGAATTGAACTCGGGCCACGCACTTAACCCAACACGTAATACTAACCCCTGTCGGCAGAATATAAATGTTTCGCCGTCCTTCTGGCTTTCTCTCAATGAGATTTTAAATCTTACAGAATTATATACCGGAAAACCATTAATTTTGCGAAACGGGTGAATTAATCAATGGTACCTTATCAATCACGGCCCTGTGAACTGAGAATGAACCCAAGATTTGAAACCCTTGAATTCCAACGAACCGATTAAAAGAAGAAAGTCCCCAAGTAGCTCAGAATTCACGGAAGTCGGCCTGAACGAGGTAAATTGGCCGATCTTGGATAAATATGAAGAATTAATGGTGATAATTATAAGATCAAGGGTTCAATCAGCCTCTGCAGCCAGATTGCCGAGGGTTTTTTAAAAAATCCATCCTCCGTATCGCATGGCCTTCGAGAAAATGCAAAAAAAAAAAACAGAATCAAGCAAACAGAAAAGGGACGCATATGATAAAATAAATCAACAGATACCACAGACGGCAAGACCTAGCCCGAACCAGAAATTTTGAAAACTCGGGTAGAATGGAATAGCAGTAATAAAACTTGGCCACCAAGGCATAACTGCCCATCGTTCTACCTGCGTAGGGCCTGTGAGGTCCCGAAGGGTTTGAACGCGGCTCTGATACCATGTGTAATGCCCATAATTCGAAATACAGAAAACATGTAAATATTCATAAACTGGAAAACAGGAAGCTTAAAAACTTAATTTTTGCACTTACCTGAACTGCTAGCTGATCCTGTGAAGCTGTCGATACTGTTGCTGTTTTGTTCTGCTGCCGTTTGCTCCAGTTACTGCTCCAATTACCCAGGGAGACCAATTCCACCCAACCTGATTGAGCAGAGGCTGGCTGCTCAATCCAGCAAGCTTCTCACAGAAGCCCACTGTCCCCCGTGCCCAGAACCTCAGTCAGATTAAGGCTCATCCAATAGTAAATCTCTGTCACTGCTAAATTCTGCTCCACCTCCTCTGGTTTCACTGCTCCATCTCGCCCCCTGATCGGTTCAGATTCGTGATTTATAATGGAAGGCTTGGCGGTGGCCACCCTCCTGCTTACGGCCACCGCTCTTCTCCCTCTTGACACGCCTCTGCATGCAATTAACTCTCAGATATTTCCCGGCAAGGTGTGCTCTGCTATAAATTTTTAGCAGGTTGGACGCGCCCCTTTTATGAACTGTGGTATATATCTATTCTTTAGCACAGTTTAGATTTACGTTCAGAAAGTTCATTTATGTTTTTATAATATTTCCTTTATATATGTTATAAAGTTTAATGATATAATTTATAACATTTCATATTATAAAGTCTAATTATATATTTTATAAAATTTAATATATATAGATATATATTATAAAGTTTAAAATTTTATTAATGGATCAATTTAGATGGTTCGTTACAACTTTTGTGGCCTGCTCCTTTACTTGGTGGCTCACATATTTATTCACAGTGGCGTATATGATTTATTGTGGCCATTTCATCTTCTTTATGTCTTATACAATTATTCTATGGATTGCATGGCTCACATTTGATACACAGTTTCATGGCGTCAATGTTTTAAAAAACGGCCAGCTCGGAACTGACTTGGCCGAGTTGGTCCGAGCCAGCCTTGGATTTTGTGACCCAGCCATTGAACTGGTTTGGCCGGCCGGGTTAATATTGAGCCGGCCGAGTCCATATCAACCCGGCAGGGTTACGTACAACGGCCATTGAACCCCAAAAACGGCTTTTTTATTTTTGATTTTGATTTTTTTATTTTTGGGGACTCCTCGGGCTTCCCTGTTTGACTCATGGGTTTCCCTGTCTGACTCTGATCCCTAGTGTTGATATGCTATTCATGGTAATGTTAAATTCTTAAAGTAAAAGTGACTTTCTCCTTAATCTTCATTTTCATCTTTTTACTTAAATTTTTAACATTACCATGAAATGACTCAGGATGTTTGAGAGTGGTTCCGACCTCATTGGATTTCATATGGAGAAAGTAGAATATTAGATTTCATTCAAAATCCAGCAGACTTATCAGTTTTTCAGGATTTCAGGATTGGGGGATTGCAATGTTTCCATTGAATTTTGTCATGTATTAGGGTATGGAACTCGTATTTAATCAAGAGCACCAATCCCTCTATGTACCTTGATGTTAGTGACATTGGTTGTCGAACTCCTCCTGTTAAGTTATGGTATGTTCTATGCTTATAACAGTTTACTTCTTTTCCTTATTATATTCCAAAGATTAGCAATCACACGTACATAAAGTAAAGTGCAGATAGAACATTAAACGATCGACAGAAAACAAGCCAAGACAAGAAATAATACTATAAAAAATCTGATTCATATCAGATTTTTTATAGTACTATAAATCTGATTCATATCAGCAGTAGCAAACCCTAGATCAATAGCATCAACATTAGCGGCTTCATTATCAAACTAGGGCAGATGATATCTTGCAAACCGTTCGTCGGATTGACTTCATTCCACCACCAAAAGTTGCGGCTTTCAGAGGAGGTTCAAATGAACCTACAACGCAGTTCCAAAGAGGAGATCTTCTAGGCCACGCAAGTCAATCTTTACTTCTGCAGTTGCAGCTTCAGTTTCAACAGTTTCCGGCTTCAAACTAGGGTAGTCGATATCTTGCAAACCGTTCATCGGATTGACTTCATTCCACCACCAAAAGTTGCGGCTTTCAGAGGAGGTTCAGATGAACCTACAACGCAATTCCAAAGAGGAGATCTTCTAGGCCACGCAAGTCAATCTTTACTTCAGCAATTGCAGCTTCAAATTCAACAGCTTCCGGCTTCACATGTGTGAGAGAGAGACCCATTTCAGCGCAGTAGAGAAGAGACTCATTTCTGCGTAGTAGAGAGAGAGAGAGAGATGTGATGAGATGAGTGAGTCCAAATGAGGAAAAGTCCTCTTATATTTATACACAACGTTGGTGGGTGAATAGATGCGACTGTTGGGCTTCTGAGCCTACATGAGTTGTAGGTCGGCTTGATAATAATTCCATAATCAAAATAAATTCATATCTCCATGAATACTTATCGGAATCGGATGATCTTTATATCAATCCTACACCTCTCAACGAGAGGAATCTAATAAAAAATATTATCAGCCATGAATAAGATGACCCACATGAAGTTTTGCCCTGGTTGCCAATTTTAACACTCCCTCTCAACCATGGAGAACTTCATCTGTAATCTGTCTATCGGTCGTTACTATTCATCCATCAAATGCACTGCCCTGTACAGGCTGACCCTTGCCCTGCTTTGCTTTATTCTGCCTGTTCTGCTTTGTCTTGTTCTGCCCTGCACTGATCTGTACTGTTTTGCTCTGTTCTGCTCTGCTCTTGCATTGTTCTGTTCTGCTCTGCTTTTGTCCGAATTATGAAGAAGAAGAAATGATCGAGGATGTATCATACTGACTCAAAGTCAGTCTCAGAGTAAGTACCATTGGTCCCAGACCAGTCTCAACCAACCCGAAGTCAGCGTCATAGTGAGTACAACTCCACTGGTCCTAGACCAGTATCATCCTCCACTGACTCAAAGTCAGTCTCAGAGTGCGTACCACTGGTCCTAGACCAGTCTCAGCCGACCCGAAGTCAACTTCATAGTAAGTACCACTCCTACCACTAGTCCCAGACCAGTATCACAGTCTCAGAGAGTGTACCACTGGTCCTAGACCAGTCTCAACCGACCCGAAGTCAGCGTCATAGTATGTACCACTCTCACTGGTCCCAGACCAGTACTGCACTGACACGAAGTCAGTCTCGGAGTATGTACCACTGGTCCCAGACCAGTCTCAACCGACTCGAAGTCAGCGTCATAGTATGTACCACTCTCACTGGTCCCAGACCAGTACTGCACTGACACGAAGTCAGTCTCGGAGTATGTACCATTGGTCCCAGACCAGTCTCAACCGACCCGAAGTCAGCGTCATAGTATGGTACAACTCCTACCACTGGTCCCAGACCAGTATCATTGATCCCAGATCAATGGAGGTCATCCTAGTGTAGGGAGTATGGTAGATACAACGATGCGTCCATCGGTACTACTATGGTCCCTAACTTCATTTCCCTGCTCATTGATTAGATGAGAGGTACTTCCCATGAGTCCCAGACTGCATGGGTAGGATGCCTCGACAGGAGAACTAATCAATCCTGTCCTCATAGGAGAACACATCAATCCTGCTACAATCGCCGTGGAGAACACATCAATCCAGGCTGCCATGGAGAACACATCAATCCAGGCCTCACAGGAGAACTAATCATCCTGCTACACAAGAGAGCGAATCATCCTGTTCCACAAGAGAGCGAATCATCTTGTCCCACAAGAGAGCGAATCATCTTGTCCCACAAGAGAGCGAATCATCTTGTTCCAGTGTGCACCACCAGGGGAGGGTGAGTCACCCTGTGGTCATATGTTGCTCCAGTAGGAACCGCAAGCCCTCAGAGCTCCCAGAGATCAATGTATGCAACATGCAGGACCCTTGTACAAGGGTTTCTTGCCGACTCTAAGTCGTTTGGGAAAATCACAGATTAGATCTTTCCTCGGGGCTTTGACAAGGTGTATCAACCTGTACATCATCTTAATGTGAAGGAGCTTCCTTGCTCATCGACTTACCATATCCCAGATGATGTCTATCTGCTGGAACAATTGACGAATATGGGATTCCTCAATAATCGAATCCCACCTCTGGTTGTTACAGAGAATCACAGTGGTATCCACTGTAAATCCAAACAGCTCACTGAAGAGCTTTCGCAACCAGACTGCCTCACACGAGGTTATGCTAGCAACAATATATCCTGCTTCGGCGGTGCTCAAAGCCACCGACTTCTGCTTCCTGCTCATCCAGGATATCGAAGGAGATCCCAAGGTGAAACAGTACCCGGAAGTGCTCTTACGGTCCACCACACTGCCTGCCCAATCAACATCAGTATATCCAAGTAGTCTCGCATCTCCGGCAGTGTATCTTAATCCATGAGAGATTGTGTCCTGAAGACATCTCAGAAGATTCCTGGCATCAATCCAGTGAGGCTCAACCAAATATGAGCTCACAATGCTAACTGCAAAACATATGTTCGGACGGAGGTTCACCAAGAACATCAATGCGAATGAGTTTTTGAAACTCAGAGGCATTTCCCAAGTTTGGTCCGACATCACTACCATATAACTTCTAAAAGTTAAGATCCTCGAGGTAGTCACAGGCTTGCAGTCCATCATACTGAATCTTTCCAATATATTTACCACATATTTTCCTTGAGATAGGAAAATTTCCCTTGGCTTCTACCACACTTCAAGTCCTTGGTCCTTCATTTCAAATTCAGAAGCCATCTCCCTCTTACATTTGTGAATGAGAGGGTTTGCACCTGTTAGAAAGAGGTCATCCACATACAACACCAGTATGAGAGGCTTGTCATCTTCAACCTTAAAGTAAAGGTTAGGATCAGCTTCACTCCTAGTGAATCCCAGCTTCATCAAGTAGCTATCGATCCTCTCATACCATGCTCGGGGTGCTTGCTTTAGCCCATAGAGAGCCTTCTTCAACCTGCATACATGAGATTTTCAATCATAAATCTCAAATCCTTTAGGTTGCTCCACATTGACCTCTTCTTTGATAGAGCCATGAAAGAACGCGGTCTTAACATCCATCTGATGTAGGTTCCATCCTTGTGAAGCCACAAGGGCTATGATCAAGCGGATGGTCGTATATCTGGCAACAGGTGCAAATATCATAGTCTATACCTCCCTTCTGGGATAAACCACGAGCAACAAAATGAACCTTATACTTTTCCATACTTCCATTTGCTGCATGCTTTATCTTGTAAAGCCATTTTGAAGTAACAATTGTCTTGTCCAGGGTCTGGGAACTACTTCCCAGACATCATTCTCCATAATAGATTCCTATTCTATGGTCATAGCATCCTTCCATAGTTAATGCTTGATGACATCTGAGAATGATGAAGGTTCATTTTGTATGATCGTGCTCATGATGGTCAGGTATCCCTGATACCTGTTAAGTTTCTTACTTTGATGGAAGGTTCCTCAAGGTGCAGCATGTCCTTCAGCATCATCAAGTATCCCCCTAAGCCATGAAGGCCTCTTCCTAGAAGAGGAAGGCTCATGTGGATGAGGATCAATCGGATCCATGGGTTCTTCTACATCAGGCATTGATTCATCATCCTTTTCTTTCGGTTCCCTGGTGTCGGCTTCTTGAGAGCTACTTAAAGTCAGCAGATTGTCCACCTTGCTGAGAGCCATATCTTTGTCAAAGGTGACATCATGACTAATCACGACTTCCCTTTGACCAGTGGTGAACATTTCTTCAGGAGTTTAGGAACCCAATGCTTGATGAGGGCATCGATTTTGTACATATACGGCAGTGATTGTAGTTTCAACCCATAGAAACTTTGGAAGTCTTTGATCATGTAGCATGGCCCGGACAGCTTCCATCATCGTGTGGTTCTTCCTTCCCACCACACCATTCTGCTCAGGAGTATGTGGTGTAGTAGTCTCCCTCTTAATGCCAACCTCAGGTATGCCTGAGTAAACCAATTGTAATATATCAGAGGTCTTGCTTTGGCTTGAGGGGAATGGTCCCCTTTTGAGCTTTCCTTTGGCACATCCTGGACATACACCTTCTTTCTCTACTTGGAATTCGGGCATCCCTGTTACCATCTGTCTTACATCGGGTAGAGCTTTGTAATGAAGGTGGGCAAACCTCCGATGCCAAAGTTCGGACTAAAGAGTTGTGTCACAAGACATGACACCTAGGGGACTTCCATCGACTTGATATAATGAATCAACACTAAACCCAAGAGTAAAGGCATCTTTAACATTATTTTTCCATATACATACCTTGCCATTGCTGAAGGTTACCTTGTAGCCTCTGTCTTCCATTGCCAAGATGGACACTAGGTTCCTTTTGAGGTCAGGTGCATTTAATACATCCTAGAATTTCTAGCCTTCTTGAATGCTTGTCCTCTTCCTTGATTCCCAGCTCTCCTCTTACCTTTGTTGTTGAATTTGTCATTCCTTTGATTGCCATCAGAGGGATTTTGAGTTGCACCACTGCATACTGTACCATGCTTCTCTAATCATGATTATCATCATGCTGCACATGTCCATGATTTTATCCATCATAATGCTGCTCAAACTAGTGTGCATCATCATCATGCTATCCTATATGTCCATGATCTCATGTTGCCCTTTATGTCCATGATCTCATTCATCATGATGCTCATGATCTCATACATAGTGACTTGCTTTATCGCAAATGTAACATCATCATTTTCTTCCAGCCTTAGGTCCAGCCTTTCCTTTTGATTTAGTCCTGGAATTATTTCTTTTCTTTGCATGAGAAGAAAAGGCAGCAGGAGGACCTTTAGGCATGGGCATTTCTTGCACTTCTTCCCTTGTTTCTTCTTGAATGCATCTAGCCATTAATTCCTCGAAACCAGGAATTACATTATAGTTCAAAAGAGTAGTCCTGAACACATACCATTCAAATGGCAATCCTCCAAGAGTTGTGAGTGCCATTTCTCTGTCAGTAATAGTTTCCCCAATAGATAGGAGATCGTTCTTGATCTCGGTGATTCTTAAGAAGTATGCTTGCATACTTTCATCTTTACCCTTCTTGATTTCCCTCAGCTTATTTCTAAGAAACAAAACTTGATTTGCATCATTAACTTTAAATAAACTCACCAGTCTATCGTAGATTTCCTTGGAGGTGTCCAGTTCAGAGATGTAGGCCACCAAGTGCTTGTCGATAGAGTTCCGGATGATCTTCTATTGTTTTGACTTCTCCATTTTTTCATTTGTTCCAGGCAGCAGCGGATGCATTTGATGGAGGCTCAACAATATTGCCTCTCACATGATCCAACACTCCTTGTTTCTCAAGGGTTAGATCGATAGACATCTTCCATCCGTGATAGTCAGCTTTCTCACGGAGCTTGTCTTCAGCAGGAAAGAGTGTTGAGGACCCCATAGTTCTTTTAGGATAGCCTTGCCAATATTCTCTTCGATGATTGCTCTTGCTCGGGCTTTGTCTTCACCTCAGCTCCGATACCATGTTGAGTTATGGTATGTTCTATGCTTATAACAGTTTACTTCTTTTCCTTATTATATTCCAAAGATTAGCAATCACACGTACATAAAGTAAAGTGCAGATAGAACATTAAACGATCGACAGAAAACAAGCCAAGACAAGAGACACAAGATGTGGCGGCTAGCCAAGGACAAACCCCACAATGTGTGGGGAAACCCTTTGATCAAATCTTCTTTTATCTTCAATAATTCAACAAAGAGAAATAGTACAATAAATCTGATTCATATCAGCAGTAGCAAACCCTAGATCAATAGCATCAGCGTTAGCGGCTTCATTATCAAACTAGGGCAGACGATATCTTGCAAACCGTTCGTCGGATTGACTTCATTCCACCACCAAAAGTTGCGGCTTTCAGAGGAGGTTCAGATGAACCTATAGCGCAGTTCCAAAGAGGAGATCTTCTAGGCCACGCAAGTCAATCTTTACTTCTGCAGTTGCAGCTTCAGTTTCAGCAGTTTCCGGCTTCAAACTAGGGCAGTCGATATCTTGCAAACCATTCATCGGATTGACTTCATTCCACCACCAAAAGTTGCGGCTTTCAGAGGAGGTTTAGATGAACCTACAGTGCAGTTCCAAAGAGGAGATCTTCTAGGCCACGCAAGTCAATCTTTACTTCTGCAGTTGCAGCTTCAAATTCAACAGCTTCCGGCTTCACATGTGTGAGAGAGAGACCCATTTCAGCGCAGTAGAGAAGAGACTCATTTCTGCATAGTAGAGAGAGAGAGAGATGTGATGAGATGAGTGAGTCCAAATGAGGAAAAGTCCTCTTATATTTATACACAACGTTGGTGGGTGAATAGATGCGACTGTTGGGCTTCTGAGCCTACATGAGTTGTAGGTCGGCTTGATAATAATTCCATAATCAAAATAAATTCATATCTCCATGAATACTTATCGGAATCGGATGATCTTTATATCAATCCTACACCTCTCGACAAGAGGAATCTAATAAAAAATATTATCAGCCATGAATAAGATGACCCACATGAAGTTTTGCCCTGGTTGCCAATTTTAACACCTCCGGGATTCGCTTCCAAACTAGGAGCTTTTGGAAATGTCGCTCCCGCTCGCGTTTTCTCTCCCGCTCCCCGCTTTTGCTCCCGCTCCCAAGTAACACTGAGCCAGATGATGTTGGCAACTCTAGCAGTAGCCAGTAGTACTAGTCACAGAATTTTGTTGTAGAGGCCATTTCTAGCCTCCTTGGTTATGTGTTTTTGTTTTGATCTCTATATCATCATCGTGTATGTATTGGACAGTGCACTGGGTGCCATTTTGATATAATGGATATATTCATGAGCCTACTTTGATCATATGCTGTCTTCTATCTATATTCTAATGCTGTGTGTTTGGAAACATGAATGAAAATCTTTAAAATTATGTGTTTTTATAAAAAATAAATATTTAATGTATTTTTTACAACGATCGAGTCATTGAAATCGAGCCGGTCGAGTCGATACCGAGTCGGAGTCAGAGTCGGAGTCAACCCTTGGCCGAGTCGGAGTTTTAAAACATTGCATGGCGTCACTCTGGCTTATAAATTATAGTGTGGCTCGCTACATTATTTATGAGACTTGCATTATTTCAGCAACTCGCATCAATAGCACACAATTATCTGTGGATGTAATTAAAATTATGTGGCACGTATTTCTATCATTGAGATTGCATTGATATTTTTGTGTTTGACTCGTAATATGTAACTCACATTGTTATTGTGGAACAATAGTACATCTGAGCCTTAAGAATGATACAGTTAAATGTATGGTTATGATCCTTGTTCACAAACCTTGTTCAATAGCTTGTGTTTACGTTTGTGCCTATGATAATGGAGAATGATGGCAGTGATCTCATTAATTGTGATGAATAAGTTAATTAGAGATATGTGACAAACATGGCAGACATCCTTATGTGATGTATATGACAGTGATTCATATAGCAAACATGGCAGGCACCCTTATAGTATGTATGACATGGCAGACACCCTTATGGTATATAGCAGACATGGCAGATACCCTTATGGTATGTGTGACATGGCAAACACCGTTATGGTATGTATATGAGAATGATTCGTATAGAGATATAGTAGACTCCCTTAATGTATGTATGACAGTAATATGGTATGGTAGACATGGCAGACATTTTGATGTATCACAATGATAGGATATGGCTTGAACCTTGATCTATGGTAGTGGCTTGGTATGACTGTGATCTGATGTGGCAGTACCTTCAATATGACTGTGACTTTGATATAACTTTGATGCATGACTCATCTACTTGACAGCATGATATACTTGATATAGCCCAACACATGTAACAATGCTTGATGATATAGCGAAAGCTTTCTTGAATTCATTTAGTTATTGGAAGTCAGTTCACAATCGAAGTTGTGAACTGACTTAGATTGGCCCTAGGAGGCCTGATGTAATGGTGTATCTCACTATGGATGTACTTTGTATCTCAGCTGAACAATTGATGAATATCTAACAGAAGAAGAATTTGGTTGGGTTTTCCCCCTTGTGGAGTTTTTCCCTGGTCTCTGACCTAACTCCTTGTGTCTGCATTTATGCATGCTTTTTTTCTGTTGTCCCTTTATGTTTCGCTGCAATTTTGATGTTATTGTTCTTTCTACATGATTGCTAATGATGTTATGATGTAATGGGGTGAATGCATATGTAAATGATGAAAAAGCTTAAAATGCAATTATCTATAACAAAGAACAATATAGCCCTAAGAAAAATTAACATATACTTTGTGGACAAAAAGTTATTGAGGCTGATCATCTTGGAAGTTGGTAAATTGTTTAGAAAAATGGTAGAGAATGCTCTCAAACCAATATCTATGCTGTGGGAACCCCGTTGATAAGAGTGAAGAACCATGAAGTAGTTGTTTTTTCTTGCTTTTGTTTCCATTCCTTTTTTTCCTCTGAAGATTGTACTTGTCATTGTCAGCCCCAAACCAATTTTTCATATTCAGATAAAGTAAATTAGAAATCAGAGGGCATACATTCATTGGAAAATGGAATCAATGCTAAAGGATTGATGTAATTGAAGCGCTAGAATGTGGAAATGCTGTGCAAAACATTTAGAAAGTATTTCAGAGTCCCCAATAATGGTAACTTTGATGCCATGGTAGGTTTCACTGAGGCATGTCATATATTTTAATGGCCTAATTAAGACTGGGTCAGCCAAAATGACACAGGACACAAGCATGTCAACAACATGATGGTCAAGCCAATCTCTCTACAAGTCTTTGGGACTATCTGTTCATAATTTACCTATTGGAATAAACCTGAATTACAGCCCTGCACAAAAGAGTGGGAATTACTGTAAAAGAAGCTTGAGTTAGAACCCTAGTTGGAGGGTTTGTTACGATGACTTCTGTTACAATGTTGGTGGTTCTTGCTAACTTACTACTCTTGTAGATGAGGCCACTCTATTTCCATTCCCTAAGGACAAGGTGTCATACCTGAATTAGCAAAGCATACTACCTTGAATGAGCTAGCTGCTACTCACACCTTGGTCACTAAGGAGATATTCAGTTTCCAACATTTGGACAACACCTGCTCCATTTGGATAGCTGAGGACTCAAAGTATTGATGAGACCCTTCATTTGGAAAATTGCTTGAATTGTTTGGAAAATGGGTTGAATTGATGAGTTATTAGAGTTACTAAATACTCTAATACTCTCAACTGTTGATGATACAGTCAAAATTAGCAAATTTACTCTCACGGATGTTCAAATCTGTTTACAAGATGCACAGGACAAAATCAAGTTTCTCCAGCACAAATCACAGCTTCAATGAGATGAACTACAACAAATGAAAACTTTATTGTATTCAATTATATTTTATAATTTCTATGTAAAACTTATCAATTGGTTTCTACACTGCAGTGCCAAATTTTTATATCATTGCTCATCCTCTTGAATTGCACTTCCTTGCACAAAGAGGTGCTCTCTCTCTCTCTCTCTCTCTTTATATATATAGATGCACACATGCATCTACCAATCTAGGCGCATCTTAATTCTAGATCTATCAAGTGCAAACTTCCAAGAGCTATCAAATAATTCGAGGTGCAAACCTTTTTAAAGTGCAAAAATTAAGTGTTTGCACCTCAAGGGATTTGATCCCTCTCGGCGCTTGATAGATCTGGAGTTAAGATGGACCTAGGCTGGTAGAATAGAAGCATATTAATGAGGATGGAAAAACTGCTCATATCTTGTGGGCCTATTTTTAGAGATGATGTAAATTATTTTAGAGCTACTTGAGAGCAAAACCTGAACCATGTGAAAGATTCAGGTACTTGACGTGTGACAGACTTCAATTCTGCAAGTTTAATGTTACCAGATTCAATTCGATCTTCCTGTATGCTTGTGTTTTGGTTTTGAACAAGGTTTGTAAGTTTGTTGTCTTTGATATATAATGTTTCAAGTTTATACATGTAATGTTCTTAGTGGATTTTACTGAGTTGCGATATATGTTTCAGTAATTGCTTCAAGAAGAGTAGTTGACAAATTTCTTTTCTTAATAATGTTTCATGAATCAATATCTATTGAACTGACATCTTGAACAAGGAGATGAAACTTTCCTCTTTTACTCTAAGCTAAATTCCTTTATCAGGATCACATTTTTATGAGATGTTTTGAAGTATTATTTGGAAGAAAGTCTAAATGTAATTGTTTCTGTGTTTAATTCAGTGTACTTCTTTTGGATGAAATATTATCTTGGTTAAAATTCTGGCTATCCCTGTGATTTCTGTCTTGTTTAGGTGGTGTCTACGGACTACTTCGTAAAGATGGATAGGCCGTCAAATGGCATTTCCATTATTGGACTTCTAAGACCTGCTTATGTGGAGGAAGAGTCTTATTTACGGAAGTTTTTATATAGCCCATCCTACTCAAGTGGAGATGACAATTATACAGAAGAAGGTAAGGTTTCTTCCTGCAGTGTTCATAATGTTAAATGCATAGCAAGAGGTAAGCTGATGTAAAATGAATATTAGTGCACAGAAAAGGATAATTGATGGCACAGCTGGTGAGATAGAACATTTCTTTACGAAATCATTGCAAAACATTGCTTTACTGAATCATTATAAGCTATTTAAATATCTTTCTTCTTGATTGCAGACGAGGACAGTAATGGATCTGGTGAACCAAGTTCACCGTATGATGCTGTGAGAGACTCAAGACCAGCAGAAATTGCAAGTACTGTTGAATTGGAGAATATGTCCGATTCAAGAGATTTGGATGTGACAGATTCTAGTCCAAGTGATGAACTGTTCACAGAGTCCTCTATTCCACAGGACAATGATCCCGACTTAGTGTCCATGATGTTACCTGAGGATGGTATTCCTTGGGAACTTGGATCAGAAGAATCTGATAAGAACTCTTCAATATACAAGCTTGATATTCTTAGCGTTCAGCTAGTTTCTGTTTATGGTAATCAGGCAAGTTAGAAACAGCGGAACTACTATTCCCCATTTCTTTTGTTTCTGTAAATTGAAGTACATTGGGCTGATGTGCAAGCACCATAGAAAAGGTAAATTGTATAAGATCATGCCTGAAGTTAAAAGAAATTATAGATTATTTAGCATTGTTATCAAACCATAAAAAGATCTAGATCATGCGAAATTCTTTGGATAGCAGATTGATGCATCTGGACTTTCATCATGGTAACATTTTAGGAACATTTTCATAGGTGGGGGACAAGTTATTGGAAAAGATATGTTTCAAAGCTTAAATATATTACCTCTAGTTGGTATATCTCGCTCATATCCATTGCACGTGTTCCTCGCTTACATGTCAAACTCGATGTCTTTTCCCTTCGAGAATATACCTTCCATCTGTCTGTAGATGATAGACTAGCAATGCATGCTTCTATTTCTAATTTGTGACCATTCAATATCATATAGTCCTATTTTCAAGATAGGTATTGGAGTTCTTTGTCTTGTACCTTTTCTGACATGGATATTGAGGATTACCTTCTTTAAGTCTTGGTGTAATGGTAAGTCACAGGACACGTCCCTCAGGGTCTCGTGTCCCGTATTTCACGTGTTGGACATGAAAACCGCCCTAAAACGTGTCGAAAACGTTTTTCTTCGTGTCCTCCAATCGAGACACGTGTTTTGGACGTGTCGAAAACGTGCCCTAACGTTTTTGGTTCTTAGGACACGTGTCCCATGAAAAGTGACATTTAAAACCTGCAACATGGTTTATTTTTGGGTTTTTTTTTGTCATTGTTCACCACCGAAGTTGAGTTTTCTCATCACTGGAATCCAATTTGTTGTGCAGTGTGAGGAATTCCATCAGATTTGAGCGCAATGCTCACAACTTCACATCGACCTAGACCTGGAGATGTAGGAGACGAGCATTCGCATGCTTTGTTGAGAGTTTGGAGCACTTAAATTTCTTGTAAGTTGTGTTATAGCCTATGGAACTTAACTTAATTTTACAGGAGTGACCATGTATAGATCGTGTGTTGAAATAAAAATCCCAGCTCCCCGTCATGTGCTCATTGCTCAGTACACCTTCGAGGTCTAAAGGGAGGGAAAGATTGATTAATGCTTTGGTCAATAATGAAGTTTGAACACATATAAATTATAGCTCATAAACTACCTTATGTGAAGTTTGAACATGATCAAACTTGTTTGAAGTTAATAACAAAAATTATAACATGAACAATGAACACTAAACTGTGAACATCATTGATGTAGTAAATTAATAAACTAACTAGTAAATTACTAAATAGTAAATAGTGTATACTAAATACTAAATAGATATCACCATGATTCATATCTATATGGATCAAGCACTATATTTCAGTATTTTTTAATATATATATATATATATATAACGTGTCCTATTTCCGGGGTTGCTGCGTTTCGTGTCGAATACTCGTATTTACGTGTCCTCCATGTCTCATGTCCTCGTGTCATGTGACTTAGGTGTAATGAGTCAGTCTGCTTGTCCTTGTAGTGTGCATTCTCCATTACAATTGTAAAAGAAGTCACATAGAGATGCACCTTTTTAGTCATTATGGGCATTGACCATCATACTAGAACTTTTGAGTAAGGTGAAATTGTATGACCAATTAACAAACCTTCCATTTGAACAAAACTATGGGGTCAGTTCCACTGACAACCATTGCTATTGTTCAAGGGGAGTTGGGCTTACTAATCTGAAGCTTCACCTACTAACCATATCCATCTTTACTTGGTGGTCAATACAAGAGAACACAAGAAGGGGATGCGTAGGAAGGGAATACCTTGTTGAAGTGAATATAAGATGTTTTAGAAATACTTGAACAAATCGAATATTGCAACAGGAGCCACAAAGTAATATCCCAATAACAACAACCCACCTTAGTCCTTTTGCAATAAAAGAAAAAGGGGATAGAATGATTAAATACAAAAGAAGCAGATTAAACTCTTCAGGTTGAAACCCAATATAGGAAAGACCAACATAGCATTTGATCATCTCTTTAAAATTGAAATTTATATTAATATCCTTGAAGGCCATGTTACCAATTCGATTAGCAGGGTTGCAAAGGTCCATGCAACGTGCTAGGATGAGCATACACATGGTAAGAATCCACTATCATCTTGGCCCAAACCCATGCTCTTTAGGCCCAAGTTCCTCTTAAAAGGCCAGGTGAGGATTCCCTCTCAAAACCTCAATTACTCCAAATAAAACTAGTGCCTTAAATGAGCTCAAAGATGAGGTGGAGTTAATTAAGGGGCTGTTCTGCTGATTTTTGTTTGTAAATCTGTAGCAAAAGAATAAAAACAACAAAACAATACACTAAACAACATTAAATATGGCATATAAGTATTTGAAATTGATGTAGAAAAAATAAACTAACCAATTATGAAGTTATTTTTCAGTTTGGGTCACTGTTTAGAGGGGTTATAAAACAAATCAACTTGTTTCCCAGTAACTGCACACTGTAAATTATGTAGTAAAGTATAGGGACATCAACCTAATTTCCCTTAAAATGCTAGCCAAATAGTGCGTAAGCATTACTAGATCAAATATCTAAGGGTGGGGAGGTTAGAAGTTATTATATGGATCTAACGACTTCCAAGCCTTGGAAAATAGAAAAGATCAATTTCCAGCAAGCTGGAAATTCTATTTTTGTGATCTTGGGATCAAGTTTCACTGGATGCTATGCCCAGGAAATTTTCAGTTATGAATATTCAATAGAAACAGCTGAAAATGCTTCTATTTTTGACTCTAATTGATAAATCAACAACATACCAACAAAGTACTTGGTATGGGTAGGGTGTTGATTTTTTATATAGGGTCTTCTATAGTGATAATTACTTCGAATAATTTAGACCTTATTCCCATTCCTATTCATTATTCCATCATTAAGCAATTACACAGAAGACATCAACAACATAATAATGATAGTAGAATCATGAAGAGGCAACCACACAAAGAAGACATGAATTTACCCTTGGAAAACCTGCATAGGGAAAAACCCAACAACTTCTCCTTAGAGAAATCATCAAGTTTAATAGAGACACATCAGTCAAACAAACCAACAATACAGCTAGGTCAAACCTGGTCCGTCGGCTTCCTAGTCAAGTCATATGGCTACCCAAGAAATTCGATCTGGCTTGCTCTATTAGGGCAGAATTTTGGCCTCCCTTTTGATCCATAAACTTGGTCCTGCAACCCTTAGATCACCTTCTTCTTTGCCTTAGAGAATACTTCTTATTTAGCCTCAGATTAGGTTCTTTGCTTGCCTGATATCTTCGCTTCCCTTCTTCAGACCTTCGGTTTCCTTAGACCTTCGGTTTCCTCAGACCTTTGTTTGCTTGCCTCAGACCTTCGCTTGTTTATCTCAGACCCGAACCTTTGCTTGCTTGCCTCAGACTAGACCTTCGCTTGCTTGCTTGGACCAGACCTTCGCTTGCCTGCTCAGACCAAACCTTCGCTTGCCTCAGACAGACCGAGATTCTTGCTTGATGAGGAGGTTGAATTGCCTCATATATATAGTCATCTTGAAGGTCAAATGGCTGCCTTCTTCTAACTGAGCCAACTTGGCCTCTTTTGGAGCCACTAAATTCAACTTTAAAAATTTAATTTTTCTTCTTTTTTCAAAGGACATGAAGAACATGGCTTTTTACATTTTTCTTTTGACAAAGATAGCATGAAGAACATGCTTTATAGAATACATCAATAATATTCATTATGAAGACCGACCATAGTTACAAAAATTCAACATAGGGGACCTTGAAATATTGCGTATTTATTCTGTAACAACCACTTTAATGCTCAGATCTGCAAAAAAATACTTGATACAAGGGGTAAAAGATACGCAGAAATTAACCCAAGTTTACTGTATCAATGCCTTGGCTAAAATAATTATCTGTTTTACAGATCAAAGGTAAATAGACTTGTTAAATGAGATAAGACTTGAAGAAAAACAAGAAGTAAAATATTCCAAATTAGAACATAAAATGATTTTTTTTTGGAGTTTTATGAATAATATGGTTGTTGGAAATCCTTACCTTGTGCCCCAATAACTTGCCTCAAGAGTTGTGTTGTGAAATACACACCTCTCTAAGTCAATTTTGTTTTTAATTAGGGAAGTAGGATTGGTTTACAAAGGAAATCGCACCCACTTGTGACTTAAGGTACTCTCCACTTTTCGGACCCAGCTAGGAGCGACCTTTAGCATTGTGTTCCTTGACCTTCGGTTCGAGTATGAGGTGAAATGTAGGCTCCCTTCCCCGTTAAAGCTCCTTGTTGGAATGGTTCAACCCAGTGTTGCACACATCGCGATAAAATCGCGATTAAATCGTAAAATCGCGATTTTTTAAAATCGCCGATTCAAAGCGCGATTTTTATCCAAAAAATCGCCTCTTTTTTTTATAGCGATTTTTATCGATAAAATCGCGATTTTTTCGCTTAAAATCGCGAGGGCGCGCGGCAGCGGGGTTTTATATGGAAAAAACGAATTTTTTTTTATTCATTCAGCAGTCCGCCGCGGAGGAGAAGGAGAAGAAGTGAGGGAGAGGGTTGCCGTCGGTTGTGGGAGCGAATCGAAGCGATTTTAGGAGGAATCCAAGCCAAGATCGCCAATTTGTCCATAAACCAGGTATGTAGATTAATTTTTTTTTGTTTTGGTTCTATAAAAACTTTGTTTTTCATTGTTTTTAAAGAATTTTTGGAAATTTTTCATTGATTTGGGATGGGTTATTTGTTATGACTATGAGAACCAATTTTTGATTTTTATTTTCTCATTTTCTTTAAACATTGTTTATTTTTTTTGATTTTTCATTGTTTTTTGGCATTTGGTTGGGTAACTTGGGTTTAGAAATTGGGATTTTGGAAATAATTAGCTTGTAATTTTGCAAATGCTAAATTGTAATTTGTATTTACTATTATCATTTATGTAATCCTAAATTCCTATTTCCTAATCCTTATTTTTCCATAGGTTTGCAAATTCAAAATTCAAAAACAAACATGCCAAGGAAATTGGATCCTTTCTGGGAATATGGTGACCCTAAAACTCCGAATGATAGACAAAACTTGTATTGCAAGTTGTGTGGAAAGGAAATATTCGGGGGGGTGTACAGGTTGAAGTTCCACCTTGCACAAATCCCTGGACGTGATGTGGGGCCCTGTCTAAAGACAAATGCTGAAATTATCCAAAAAGCCATGAGAGCATTGGGAGAATTAGAGCACACTAGAGACGCCAAAGAAGAACTCAAAAGGCAACTAAAAAGGTCAGTTGAAGGAAGTGGGCCAAGTGGCACAGGTTCTACTGCAGCGTCAGTCAATCCGGTAGCTGCATCATCATATTTTGTTCCTCGAACCACACCTGGTTCACAACCAACTATTGGTTCAATGCTAAAAAGAACTGAAAAAGAAAAAGCTGACAAGTTGATGACAAAATTTCTCCTCTGGAGTGATATTCCTTTCAGCATTATAAGGAATAATCCATTTTTCCAACCTACTCTTGATGCTGTTGCCAGTGTTGGCCCGGGGTACAAACTCCCTTCTCTTCATGATTTCAGAGGCCGGCTTCTTCAAGATGAAAAGCGTGACTGCACCCAAAGATTGGAGGATTTTAGGGCATCATGGGCACAAACAGGATGCACTGTTATGTCAGATGGTTGGACTGACCAAAAGGGGAGAACCCTTATAAACTTCTTGGTTAGTTGTCCCTTGGGGACTATGTTTATCAAATCTGTTGATGCAACTCATCAAATGAAAGATGCAAAAACTTTATGTGATTTGCTGGATGTGTTTATTTTGGAGGTGGGTGCAGAAAATGTTGTCCAAGTCATAACGGACAATGCTGCAAATTATGTTGCTGCTGGTAGAATGCTTATGGACAGGCATCCTACTTTATTTTGGACACCTTGTGCTGCCCATTGTATTGATTTGATGTTAGAGGACATTGGGAAAATTCCCTTTGTCAAAGAGGTTGTTGACTCATCAAAAAGCATCACAAAATTTATTTACAATCACACATCTGTGCTTAGCTTGATGAGAAAATGCACCAACAACAAAGAGTTGGTGCGCCCCGCCATTACACGGTTTGCGACGAGTTTCATATCTCTTCAATCCCTCTTGAATTCTATGTGGGATTTGAAGAGAATGTTTCTTTCAGAGGAGTGGCGTGCTTCGTCAATGAGCCGCAAACCAGAAGGAGAGGCCGTCTGCAGACTAGTTTCATACCAGGAGGACTTCTGGGCGGGAGTGCAGGAGGTGTGCGCTGTTACAGAACCTTTGGTAAAGGTTCTTCGGTTGGTTGATGGTGAGAAGCCCGCAATGGGCTATTTGTATGAAGCCATGGATAGGGCCAAAGAAGCCATTCGGTCCTACTATGATGACAAGGGAGATGATGGGTTCCAGAGACAACTCCTTCTATGGAAGGTCATTGATGAGCGATGGAACAACACACTCCATCGTCCCATTCATGCTGCTGGCCTTTTCCTGAACCCTGCATTTTCTTATGCATGTGGGTTTAATTTTGATGTTGAGGTCGTGGAAGGATTATTAACCTGTGTCCAGAAGATGGTGAGAACTTCAGAAGAACGTATGGAGGTCTCTAGACAAATTGAGCAATATAAGTTGTCAGCTGGCACATTTGGCTTTGAGATGGCTGTCATTGATAGGACGGTTAAAATGCCAGGTATTTTTTAGTTTGTACTATGTAGTATGTACTTTGTAACTTTGTTTCAAATTTCATTGTTTCTTCAAATTCCATTTTTTTCTTATGTTTATTTAAAATTTTCTTTGTAATTTTGTTGTAGACGCATGGTGGAAGATGTATGGTGGCAGAGTCCCCCTTTTGCAAAATCTTGCCGTGCGGATCCTCAGCCAAACATGCAGCTCCTCGGGATGTGAGCGCAATTGGAGTGTATTTGAAAAAATACACAACAAGAAGCGCAATAGGTTAACACTTAAACATTTAAAATATTGCAAATTTCCAAATAAATTTTTGAATTCATTAAAGTTTTAAACAATATTTTTTTTATAATATTAATTATTAATTTATTATTTCATGAACTTTGTACAGGTTGGAGTCCCATAGACTTAATGACATGGTCTATGTCTACTACAATCTTCGATTGTGGGTGGAACAACTAGAGAAGACACCTGATACGGAAGCCATCTCATTGGATGGGATTGACACCACTGCTGAATGGAGGGTTGAGACCGAGAGGCCTCTCATGGATCCCACTGAGGATTGGTTAGTGCAGGATGAGGGGGAGGAGGAGGAGGAGGAGGAGCAGGAGCAGGAGCAGGAGGAGGAGGAGTTGGAGGAGCAGGAGGAGGAGGTGACACCGCCTACCCGGGCTACCCGGGCTACCACTACCACCAGTAGAGGACGTGGTCTCCGTCCACCTCAGCCTCCTGTAGCTGCTACTACTAGTTCTTCAGCTTCTAGAGCACGTCAGACTCCACTGCCATTTCCACCACCACAGGCACCAGCTTCTACATCTAGAGGGAAAGAGAAAGTTGTGCCATTTTCTCGCAAGAGGGGCAGAGGAAATCAATAGGATTAGACTTTCATTTTATTGTATATGACATTATGACATGATGAGATACATTATCATATTTTTTGTTGATATTTTGAGGCTGAGTTGGACTTGGGACTCAGGACTTACTATTCAGGACATGATTCAATGTTATGTGTGATTTTAGCGCTAGAAATGATATTGAACATCTTATATATTAGTTTTTTTATCATATTTATGTGTCAATGTATTTATTTTATGTTGTAGATGGTTTAGATATTAAAAAAATTGAAAAAAATTGAAAAAAAATGAATATTTTTGTGCCAAACGATTTTTTCCCGATTTTAACGATTTTTTCCGCTTTTTTCCCGGCGCCGATTAAATCCCGATCGCGATGTGTGCAACATTGGTCAACTTCAACCATTGTTGGAATGAACCACCGGCAATGAAGAAACAAAACAAGATTTCTCCCTAGTTTTCCTTCTCCACCTGATTGTGCAGGCCCTCAATGTGATCTTACTAATGGAAAATAATTTAGATTAAAATGATTACCACAAAATAACCAAGAATAAAAGAGATAGTAATAGCCAACTGTAGATGCCAAACCACAGTTTTTATTCCAAAATCCTACCAGAATTTACAATTGCAGTTTAAATAGGGGTTTATCAATTTAATTCACTCATACATACATGGCTTTTGCTTTTGATGTCAATCCCAGGTTGTCGTCGCTCCAATTTCGCTCTTGTTACCAAATGACCAAATCCTCCCTGCCAAATTGGGCACAATCCTTGGTACCCAGTTCCAAAATACTTCGTAATCGAAGCACTCTGGACTCTGTGCCCAAAAGCTTCAAGAATAATTGCTGAAATCTCCAGTTCTGAATTCCAATCCTTCAACTTTGAATTCAATCTTCAGTTCATAATTTCAATCTTTCATTCCCCTTGCCCCCTCTTCCAGTTCTCTGCATACTTGTATAAGGATCTTTCCTAGGTGGTAGCCGCCTTCTTCCACTGCTTTTGACATATTTGATTTAGAGAGTCATAAGGTTCCGTGTCGCTGGAAGGTGAGGTATGAATATTTAATAGCCATAGATATTAATATGTTTGACTTTTACTTTTAAATTTTAATTATAGGTACATTTATATATTAATATGTTTGTAATGTTTATTATCTAAATTAACTTTATAAACTTTAATTATAATATTTAAATAAAGTAAAATTTATATATATTTTATAATTATTAACTTATAACTTTAATATTATGGTGGAGAGTATTAATTTTATTCATTAATCTTATACTTATGAAATATTTATTATGCATATTCTAAGTGTCAAATTTTAGGTAATATCTCCTTAATTATTTTAGGCACTCAAACCTTTTATTATTTATTTAAACATTTTTCATAATTATTTAATAAGTATATTAGTGCAAGGCATGCAATGTATGCATATGTAGCTATCATATGCATACATCGTATACATGCTAATACCTTTTTGCCTATAAATCGAAAATGGGTCATTACACCAACCCACAAATGTAAGAAAAATTACACAAGTTTGCAAATGATTTCTTTTATTAATGGCGCTGATCTCACAGGACAACAAAAACAACTCTAGAGGAGGGACTATCCTTTTATATAACTTTTTTAATGGCTAGATAACAGCTAGCTAACGACTAGTTGGACTCCTCTAAAATCATTTTTAATAGACCTCCATATTTTGGAGTGTTAATTTTTTCTTGAACCTAGCACTCGCTAATTCATTAACTTTAGCAGATTACAGATCTACGAATGAAAGCACAACTAAGCTCTTAACTCAATTAGTGGAAGCAAAAGTTATATGAATAATCTCAATCTCAATGATAGAAACAAATTTTGCCCAATCAAAAATTCTTCATTAAAATTCTGAACATACATGGGCTCCTGTCTTAGGATAATGGCCCAACTATGAAAATTATAGATGCAATATGCCTTGGATCTAATTGAGCATATCGGACCCTAGATTGGTGCTTGATCTCCTTGACTGATTTGGATCTTCAATGCTGCCCTTCTGCACTTCCTCAGACCCGACACAATAGAGTATCACACTCCTCACTTGAGAAAATCTCTCTCAAAGGCTAGTGCCACTTTATGGCGTGTCTTTCTCCTTTTTTTAGCCTTGCTTTTATAGCTTTACATTGAGCTAAATACCTAACCCTAATCTTTGAAGTGATTAATGACCGAGATTAGATTTCACTTCACGTGAGATTAATCGCTGAGATTTAAGCATAATCATGAAAGTAAATTACTTTACTTTTCCTAAGTTTCTTTAGCTCAATTAGCCAACATAATAATTATGTGCTTTTACTAAGTTTAAAACTTAGACTAAGTTACATTAGCAACTTGCTCACACTTGAGTGAGTTTCCTAAGGAGATCTGTGGGCGACTTCTGCACGCCTAGACATTTAGGCTTGTTGAAAATTGGGGCAGCTATGGGACAAATTTCCCATAGGAACCCAAAGACCCAAGATAAGCCCTCCTTGCCCCAAAGGAAGAATTCTAAATTGGGTAAAGAAATATAATTATTAATTGGTTTGACTCTTCTCTTATTTAATTCTGAGTGGCTCGCTATATTTATCAATGGCTCACTTTTTGTTTTTAGTGGCTTACATTAAATTTCAGAGGATCACTTTATGCTTGCTATGGTTAGCATTTGTTCCAGAGGCTTGCTTTGTTATCTATACGGATCCTATACTCTATGGCTCATAACTGTGGCTTGTACATTTCTCTATGTGTCGCAATGGATACTATTATTATGGCTCACATCTCTATTGTATAATCTATAGTGCTTGCATCTATATATTTTGTGGTTCGTTCTACAGGACACGCTTGTATTTATTTTGTGGCTCTCTCTCTCTCTCTCTATATATATATATATATCTTTTGTGGCTTGCTCTAAGGCTCGATCTAAAGCACGTACTACATAGGACTGTGGCTTGCATATTTAATATATCACACTAGTCTATGGCTCACAAACTCTAAAACTATACAGTGGTGTCACATGTTTATACTCACTGGCTCACTCTATGATATGGTTGGAAATAGTGACTCGCATTTAGTATTGCCATCTCTCGCACTTGCACTCCTGAAGGTGCTCTACTCTGTGGCATGCTATACAGTGGCACTCCGTAGCTTTGAGACTCGCTTCCTGTGGCCTGCATTATGATGTATTGACAATAAACTTAACAATGATCTATATGGTTGTGATTATGTATATGATTGTGTTCTTGATAAAAGACAATGGCAAAAACCTTGTTGCATAAATGTGCTCTTGATATGTGAGATTGATTTTCATGACAATGTTCTTGATATCTTGACTTATATGACAATGGACATGACAATGACCTAATAACACAATGACCATGTTAATAGTGAGATAGTGATCCTTGTGACAGAGACATGACTATAGTCTATGACTTGGAGACTGGAAGTGATTTTGTTTTGTCTATGACAGTAACCTTGTTGCAGACATAACAATGATCTCAGATATGGCAGTGATCTTGATATGACAGTGTTGTTGACATGGAAATGATGTTTGTTGTAGCAATGACCTTGACATATCTAGATGACAGTGATAACAATATGTCTACAGTGCTCTTGTGTCTACCTGTGTATACTTGTTTGCTGCCAGTCATCATGTATTAGATGTTGAAAGATGTGTCTCACACTTATTGTACATTGTATCTTAGCTGAACATCTAATGAAAATCTAATAGAGGAAGAATTTGGTTGGGTTTTCCCCTTGTGGGGTTTTTCCCTGGTCTCTGACGCAAATCTTGGTGTCTCTATTGTGTATGTTTTTCTTCATTTGCTCCTTACTGGTCTGCGACATTGTTGATATTATTGTTCTCGCTACATAATTGCTAATGATGAAATGATGTTATGGGGTGAATGTAATGTGAAAATGTTGAAAAGGCTTAAAATTGCAATTATCTACAACAAAGAACAATCCAGTGCAAAAAATTAACAAGGCTTGTGTAGAATGTTGATGTTTGTAGCTCAAGTAGGTACTTCTGCACAAGTCTTGTGTTTAGGCATGCTAAATTTGTTTGTAGTCTCCTTGGTACTTGCTCTAGTGTGAGCATGATTACTAAGTTAGCCTAAGTCTAATTTAGGGAAAAACACATACTATTATGTTGGCTTATTGAGCTAAAAGAAACCTAGGAAAAGTAAATTATTTACTTTAGTGACTATGTTTTTAATTTTAGTTGTTGATCTCAAGTGAGGCGAGATCTAATCTTGGTCGTTAATCACTTTGGAGATAATGGCTAGGGTTAGAGATTTAGTTCAATGTAAAATTATATAAGCAAGGCTAAGGAGAAGAGAAAGATAGAGTACAACAACACAAGATGGAGAGAGCCATCTTAGTGAGCAAGTGTGTTGGGTTTGAGGTAATGCAAAGAGGCAGGAGATCTAGATTTGCATAGAAGATCGAGCACCAATCTAGAGCAGATCTGCGAGACCATATCCAGGTTTATTTGTATTCTATATTTTCTCAGTTGGGCGATTATCTCATGATGGGAGCCTACATAAGTTTGGATCATTAATGAAGAACTCTGTTGGGAAAAATTTGTGTCATTTTATGAGATTGGTTATTTATTTTTGCTTTTGCTAACTGAGTTAAGAACCTAGCTGCGTAAGTTTTTTAGCAGATCTTACTTCTATTAGGTTAATAGTTTACTGGTGCTAGGTTTAATGAAAATTAACATGGTATCAAATTGTGATCTTTGAAAACCAATCTCAAATTTACAAGTGCTAGATTCGTATAGGATTGCTAGGGCTAGATTTGGCTACGATCATACAAGGTAGAAGGTTTTATAAGGAGGGGGACGAAATTGGTTGTATGTATTGTACAATGGTCCACGCATAATTTTTTTAAAGAATAAAAATAAAAAAGGAAAAGAGGGGGGGTCAATAGGTTTGACAACCCACTTGACCATGACACTAGCCACCACAAGTTTGCCGACAACGGAGGGCCATGAGAAAGCAATTGACGGGTAGAAGTTTGTATGCAGGGGAGAGCATAACTAACAACCCACAGAGGAGACCATAGACAATGACAAAGGAAAACAAAGGGCGACAAACTCCAACCAAGGAAGAGCATGGGCGAGGGATAACATCTGCAGCCACTGTCAAAGACTGGAGTAGAAGAGAAATCGAAGAGTAGGTGTTTGCTGTTGGGGAAGTTAGCAGCCAATTGGGAAATCGAGACCTTGTTGTAGGCTGCAGTTGAAGCAGAGGCTACACAGCAGAATGACTAGATGTGGATCCAGTCACAAGGGCGGTCAACACAGGTGAAAGTGGTCAGGGTAGGCACAAATGGCTTGCAGATACAAGGGCTTGACAGGCGGCCACTACAACTAAGGCACAGTGACAAGCAAAAATGGGTTAAGTCAACTAGGTGTCGGCCAGGTCACAGAACGAGAATACGGTGGGGTTGCACGCACTGGGTTGCGTATTGAACGTAGTCGAATAGAACACAAATAGGTGACAACTGTTGGGTTGGGTCCAACGAAAACAATGATGACGGTGTCGAGTTTTGCAGTTGATAACATGGACTGCGGGGTCAACTAGGGCCGCGGGTTCACGAGGTCATATGTGGCAGTGCAGGGTGACATATAAAAGCATATTTGTGTGCTTAAAGGACCAATCAAAATATTCTTCAAAAATTCTTTGGCATGATTTGGTTAACAATGGCTGTAGTGGGTCTTCAGTATGAAGACAAATTAGATGAAGAATCAAACTTCCTACCTTGGAAGGCTAGGGTCACCTTGGTACTAAAGGAAAATGATCTTTAGGAGATTGTTGAGACTAAGATCCCAAAACCATTAGATCCTTAGAAGAAGGCCCTTCTAGCAAAGGAGATAAAGATGCAAAGGGTACTTGTGGATGCCATGAAGGATCATTTGATTCCTCACTTAATTGAGAAGAAGACAACTAAGGAGATGTTTGAAGCATTGTTATGGTTATACCAGAGCAAGACAATAAATAGGTAGATGATATTGAAAGATATGCTCTGGACTACGTAAATGACCAGATTTGACTCAATGATGAGTTATTTGATGAAGATCATGCAGATTCGTGATCAACTTGTAGTAGTGGGAGACAAAGTAGAAGAATCAAAACTAGTAAATGTGGCGTTGAACGAATTCTCAGAGGCATGGGATTTGTTCATTAAAGGACTCTATGTTAGAGATAAACTACCCACATTTGGTAGGCTCAAGGATGAATACATACAAGTGGAAATTAGGTAGGAGTCAAAGGGAAGGATCGACAAGTAGGTTGATGACAAGAACGTGGCTCTGATTGCAAAAGGTAGAGGGAAGAGCAAGAGCAGAAGTGAGGCATCAACTTCACAGGCAAAGAAGAAGGAGGACTTTGCTAAGGTCAAGTGTTTCTTTTGTCATAAGACGAGACCTTATGCTTCACAGTGTCTAGAGAGGAAGAAAGAGGGAAAGGGCATACGATCAATTAGGAAGCAGCATGGAAGTGAAGGGCGTGCTATGGGTGCGGAAACTAAGGTGGAGTTTGTAATGACCCACCTACAATTTACAAACAGAATGGGAATATTAGCATACATACGACACATGCATATGATAGCTACATATGCATGTATCGCATGCACTGCATTAATATATGTGCTAACCATTTATGAAAAGTCCAATGGATGAATTATTGACATACTAAGTAAATAACCAGACTCGCCAGAATATAATAAGCATATTAAGGTGGGTGATTTGCTATCTCTCTCTCTCTCTATATATATATATATACATATACCACCATAATTAACATATTATTAAGAATAAAAGTAAATTTAGAGTATTTTACAAAATAAAAGGGTAACTATAATATTATTAATTATGTTAACTAAATATTGTATTAACTATTTATATTATTAAATTAATGAAATTTTATATTAAATAAAATTCAAAGAAATTAAAAGAAATAATTATCAATAAAAAAATAATAAAACATAACATGACCCTATGCAAACTTTACCAAAACCATAGAACATATATAAAGCAATATAAGGCACGTAACATATATGGTCTATAAATATTATAAGAGTTTAAAAGAGAACGCTATCAACCATAAACGCAGGTGGTAGATGCTTGTTTAGTCGTAAACTAGAGCTTATCACTTAACCCTTGACTAGAGGAACTGGGGAACAGAAAAATCACTGCCTTGAAACGGATGAGGGTCCTATATAAGAAAAGGGAGTTTTCTTTCGAGGGGGGGGGGGCTGGAGAACACAGTACAAGAAGGAAGAATTTACAGTGAAGAACTACGGTTAGAGCAACAATTGTCCTTGAAGCTTTTGGGCACGGGGACCAAATTACTTCAAATTGGAAGTATTTTGGCGTTGGGTACTAAGATTTTGCCCAGTTTGGTAGGGAGGAGTTGGTCTTTTGGTAACAAGAGTGAATTTGGAGTGGCAACAACCGGATTGATCTCAACAACAAAAACAATTTCCAGGTATTATTCTACAAAAATTTAAAATTTTAAACCCAATTACTATCTGCTTAAGAATTCCTCAGTTAGGGTATTACAGAGTTTGCTCTCAGTCTCGTTGATCGAGAAGAAGGGGTTTGGTGTGGCATTCCAAGATGGACAAGCATTGATTAGGCCCAAGGGATTTAGCTCTATGGGCCATGTCTTTGGAGTGAGAGAGAGCATCCTGTATATATTCGACCAATGAAAAAAGGCGGAGTTGTGATAAAGAATAAGGAGTATGTAGCGCCAAGGGTTGAGCAGCTCAGAGGGAGTCAACCTTCAGGTTTGGGAGGGGAGAAGCAGTTGAAAAATTAATCCCAATCTGTCAAGAAGGTCTCTTGGTACGAGATGACCTTATAGGATGTTCAGGAGGAAGAGGCTTCTAGGAACAAGATCACATGGAGTAGGTATTTGAGGATGATGGCAGGGATGTCTTCTAGTTTAGAGGGAGCAGCCACGACAGTGGATGCAGGTCCAGGTTTGGAGCCAATCCCAGGTAGCAGAAGCATTTCCCTCACTAAGAGGGAGTGTCGATTTTTGTAGCTTGGGTAGGTACTTTGACAGAGGCCTTGTGTTTAGTCGTGCATAAGTCCCCTTTTAGAAATCCACGCACCCCAGGTCTGGTATATGCTTTAGCTAGAAAACATAAACACACTGAATATTGACTAACTTCAAACTTTTACACAGTGGAATATACCAACAATCAGATCAATGATAGTACACAAGGATTAATGCCCAAAACTTGTTTTATTATCAGTCCAATAACAAGAAAAACTCACAGGGCTTCCACACTAGGGATAATGGCCCTTTATATCCCTATACAATGCCAAATATACAATTTTTTCCTTCGACTAAATACCTAGGGCCATAGTTTTAAAAAACAGTGGACATGAACTGGAAAAACGGTCAAACCGACCGGTTCATTAGGCAACTAGGTCGAACCTGGCAAAAAACCCGATTTAAGGGCCGACTTCGCCAAAAGAACACAAAATCGGACCAAATCGACTGATTTGTGGTCAAACTGGCTGGTTCCGTCATAAACCGGCCGGTTCATTGCTAGGTTGCAGCGGACCCACACAAAGTCTTTTTGGAAGCTTCGTGGGTGTTTTGGAGGGAAAGTAAGGGTTGTTTACCTCCAAAAACATCGATCTCCAAGCCTTTAAAAGGAACTCACCCCCTTCATTTGCCTCACACATTGCATTTGGAATTTTTGTGAGTTTGATTGGGAGGTTGGAGAGTGTTGAGTTTTTGCTGGAGTGGAACAGTAGAGAGTTTGAGCTTAAGTAGTAGCCATCATGCCTCCAAAAGCCAAGGATATTGCATGGGCTCATTGTGATATGATTGATGGCAAAATGATCTGCAAATATTGCCAAAAATATATTGAAAAAGGTGGTATTAACAAGTTCAAGCAACACTTGGCTAGGATAGGAGGCCATGTAAAGCCATGTGGAGCACCAAATGAAGTAATAGGGCATATTAGGGCAGAATAGCTTCAGAAGTTTGAGACTCAAGTCACTGAACCAATAGAGAAATTTGTGACTCAAGCAATTGCAAAGTCTGGGAGTCGAGACTCAACCAACTGAGTTTGATCATGATGAGAAGTTTCAAGTGATAATGCTGATCACTAATATCATATATGTAGACTTGTAGGCTAAGTTACCAGGATTCGGATACGGATTCGGATTCGGATACGGATCCGGATCTGGATCCGCTTGATTTTTGAAAAGCTAGGATTCGGATACGGCAAGGAAACGACACGTACGATTAATATAAATATATTTTTATAATAAAAATTTTGATATTAATGTCCAAATTTATTGTGATCACTACCCATCAACAACAATAGAGTTTATATTATTATTATTATTATCCAATTTTAAAGTCACGACCAAGCCAGACACCAAATTGGTGTATGAGACCCCCTTGTTTGTGGGACAAGGAACTCACCTCCGTGTAGCGATTTGATTGTTAAGTCTACGAAGGCATACATACTCTACCCCCTCTAGTTTTGAACCTATGACCTCATAGGAGGAAACACATACTCTTAACCATCAAACCCACACAAGTTGAATTGTGTAGATGAATTTCATGAAAAAACATACAATACTTCATAATTAAAGTAGCATTAATTATTTTATAAAAATTAAATTATAAACTATAATATATTACAAAACTATTTAAATGATAAATAATAATAATTTACTACACACTTTATATGAATTAAATAATAAGCTTATAATATATAAAAGTTTAATATAAAATATAATCTACAAATTATAAAACTTATACATAACAAATTTGATATATTTTAAATAATTTTAATTTATAATATATAGACAATAAAATAACAATTTTTTAATATTTTGAATAATTAATTTATAGTATATATACACAAGAAAATTGCTTTATAAAATTATAACATTTCTAAACTAATATAAATAAAGTATAACCTATTTAAAAAGTTTTAATTAAATTAATGTGAATAAAATATAGCATAGCTATAAAAGAATAATTAAATTAATATAAATAAGATATAGTATATTTATGATTAAATTATGATATTATAACATATTTAACGTATAAACACCATGTATATGCATTTCTGAACTAATATAAATAAAGTATAACATATTTAAAAAGTTTTAATTAAATTAATGTGAATAAAATATAGCATAATTAAATTAATATAAATAAAATATAACATATTTATAATTAAATTATAATATTATAACATATCTAAAACATAAACACCATGTACCTATACGTGTCCTTTTAACATTTCTAAACCTCACGTGAATAACATATAACAGATTTATAACTACACGGGTTTTTTTATAACATTTCTAAACTAATGTCAATAACATATAACAGATTTATAAATTTATAATTAAATTAATGTAAATAATATAACATATTTATAATTAAATTAATATTATAACATATCCCAAATATAATATGAGTTCAAATGTGCCAAATTGCATATGCCCCGCTGATAAATAAAAAACCCAGTACTGCC
The DNA here is from genome assembly GCA_031772625.1 of Pinus tabuliformis. Taxonomy (NCBI): domain Eukaryota; kingdom Viridiplantae; phylum Streptophyta; class Pinopsida; order Pinales; family Pinaceae; genus Pinus; species Pinus tabuliformis. Next base: position 1,342,384,597 of record CM062819.1, on the reverse strand, counting down.
AAGTCCGTAGATACCAAAAACAATGATATTAATACCAATCGCATCATTCTAGCCGTCTTATTCGCTGCACGTGCACGTATTATCTGAGCTTCCAGTGAGTAGCTATCGGGTTACAGTACAACGCATTGCCAAGACATTTTACTCGTTAAAAAACTGTTTTCTAGCGAATCCAAGTGAATCCGGATCCGCATCTGCTTCTGATCTGGGGAACCGCGTATCTATTTCTCAGGGTGGATGGATCCGGTAACATAGCTTGTAGGCCAGTGGCCCCATAGTTTGTAGGCTTTGTTTTTGAACTCTAGAGGCCATTTAGAGCCTCATTGATTATATATTTTGTTGCTGATATGTATTGCACTTGGTGCCATTTTGATATATTCACCTTTACATGGGTATATATATGAGAAAACTTTGCATATTTTGTGTCTATTGGCTTGGAATCATGGTTTTAAATCTTAAAAATATTTTTTTCATTAAAAATTAATTATTACACGTGTTTTTTAAAACTGGTTCGTTGAGATCTAACCAGTGTCGGTTTGAAACCCAATTTATTAGGTGGACCGGTCCGATCACTGGTTCCAGTTTTTAAAACTATGCCTAGGGATGAGGCCAATTCCCTTAGGTCATCTTCTGCCCAAAATACAAATATACCTACAACTATCAAATCACACAGCTGTAGCACTACTAGGGCTTAACCAACCCACCTTAAATCATTAAAACATCAACAACTCTACCTAGCAATACTTGGTCAGCCCCCCGTCCCTTGTAGTTAGGACCTTGGCTTGGTCCTTTAGCTCTCTTCCAGCTTCCTATAGCCTTGGCCTCATAGCACAATATTGTTCAGGGCTACAACCCTCTCCTTTGTGATTGCAACTATCTTGTTTTACCTCAACGAGCTGCTATAGTAGCCTAGAACCAACTTGGCCTCCTTTATTGGCACTTGGCCCTCCCTGTGGTCCACAGCCTTGTGGCCCTTCATGCTGCCTTGCTACCTCTTTTTCTAGGTCATGGTCCTCCAAAACAACCTTCTACAAGGCTTGCAACCTTTCTTCTTGAATGCAACGTCCTTTGGCTATCAAACGTGCCTTGCCTTAGCTCCTTTATAACCACAGAAACCTCAAACAATTGCTTCTTGGCTGCGACTTCCTTCCTCAAGGCTGCGACTCCTTTTGTTGTCCTCTCTCAAGAGAAATTGTCCTTCATTTCTCTTTCTCATAAGCCTCTACATTGGCTTGCTATATGTATTTTTCCTTAGGTCTAGGAAGCCCTTATGTCCATCAAGGAACATCCAACTCAACCTTTACATTAAATTAGAGTATTAAATTCACTTTCTCGGGTTCCAAGCCCACTCACTTTGGGTCCAAAACCCCAAACTTGGATGCAAAGCTTGCACAATCATTTTTGTTGAGAAATCAAGTGGTAGACAGTTTAATGCATGATTCCCCTTTCTTGATAATTACTTGTGAATGTTAGCAGTCTTCTTATTAATTTAATGTTCTCTTCATCAAGCAATTATGCAAAAAATTCAAAGCATAAATATCACAAAGAGACAAACAACACCAGAAATTAGGCTCCAGGCTAGGGCCAAACCCCGCAAAGGGGAAAACCCAACCAGTCCTTCTCTTATAGAATCATATCAAAATGAGATATCCAAGACCCAAAACCATGACCAAAAAATGCCACAAAGATCCCAAGTCAACCCTCCTCCAAATCTCCTCCAATCAAGACAAAGTCAATGCTGGTCAATTTGGTCAACTCACACAAGTAGCACAAAAATTACCTTAGAAATTTCGCATGTGTGAGAAAAACTAGGGAAAAAAACTCTTGTATCTCTCCTTTGACTTCGATTGTCCTTTCTTCTTGATTAGGCGTAGAAATGATGATGATGTGCCCATGAATGAATGAGTCTCCAGGAGGTTGAGTTGACTTGTATATATAGCTGTCCAGGAGGGTCGAATAGGTGCCACATAGGCTGACTTGCCCAAGGAGGGCTGACTTGGTCTTTGTTTGACACTTTAGCTGAAAATAAAAATTGTTTTTCTTTTCGTTTAAATGTCCAAACGGGACATGAATCGAATAAAAATTCTTTTTGACTCTTTGAGCATGAAGACCATGCTTTGACCAAAATAAAATAATAATGAATATGATAAATATGTCAATGATAAAAATTACATTTTATTACATTATGAAGACCGACACTAGTTACATTTTTCAACACTCCCTCTTAACTAGGGAGGTACTCATAATGACAACATGATACTCTCAAGTTGAAATATTCATATAAGAAATGATCTAGATTGATAAGAATCAATTATGATTTACATAATCATAGCTAGCACTGTCAGAACATCAAGGCTTAGGAAAATATGCTGTATCTCTCCACTAGATCAGACCACAATGTTGGGAGGCATAAATTTGGACACGAAATGCCTCTCAAGGCACATACCCCACTCGGGTGTTCACCAGGTATGTCCTCAGAGGATCATTTCCTTATCCACTGTCACAATACTTAACACCAGGAAATGCCGGTCCTCAGGATTATTCTTATCTTAGACCAATGTACTCGACTTACGGTGGTTAGTCCTGGTCACAATACAAATCTTCAAAGAATATCGGTCGTAGATGTTTATCCAATCCACCATTCTCCCTACTAGGGTTCATGCACTAGGCTTACAACTATTAGTCCTGGCCATAGTACATGACATATGGAGAATACAATGTCCACCCTCACTCCCTCTCAACCAAGGAGGAGATCCTCACTTCCTCTCAACTAGGGAGGGGATATCCACAAGCCTAATCTTGTCTCAAAAGTCCATGGAAGGGAACTTCATCAATTCATCAGCTACTGGTTCTTCTGTGGAGATTTATTGTAGCTTCTCAGCTCCTATTTGTATCATTCTCTTTAATCATAAAGCAGCTTGACCTTCCTGGTTCTCTAACAATCTTCATGCAACTTTGATTAATTGAATCCAATATGTCATCAAGTAGTTCATCAACCACCTTATGGAGCCAAACTTCTTCATAGCTTATTGCACAAGCCTTCACATCTTTCTTTGTATTGCAATAGAATTCTGCTTCACGCTCTTCCAAGAAATCATATCATCTCCCCATCATTAGTAGTATCTCTATTAGCGACAACCCAACCAATGTGTTTTTGAATCAAATATATATCATAGAACCAATCAACTTCAAGTAGTATTGTATCCATCCAAAATCTTACAGCTCCCTCTTTCCAGCTGAGGTAAGTTAACTTCTTCCCTTTTATGCTGTGCCATCTAATCAACTTCTTTGATGCATACTCCAAACTACTTGCTTCTTCTTAATCTTCATGTTTTGCTGCGTTCTTTCAATTCTTCCATCTTAGGTAGATCTTGTCTTGCCCCTGCAACCTTTGTTAGAAGACTATGAAAGAACAAAAGGCAAAGTGCATACACAAAATAACAACAATAGTAATCAAAAAGAGGTATAGAATACTTATCTTTTTGAGGAGAGTCAACTCCCTCCTAATCTTGGATCTTTTCATCAACCTTGCCCTCACATCATCATGATGTCATTCCTATCATTCTCAAGAGCTAGGTTTTCTTTTTATAGTGGAAACGATTAGTTAGGGTTTTTGTTCCTAGGGTTTTCTAACTCAAACCTTTGCTAGGGTTTACAAACCCTAGATTCTCCATAGTCTTCAAGATCTGCCATTTAAGAATTGCAAATTCTACAAGCATACTAGAGAGTTAGTTTCCAAACCATAGAGATGCTATTGTTAAGCTTTCTATGAGATGGAGATCATTTCATTTATTAGTCACAAAAACCTAGTCTTCAGATGCAAGGAAAAAAATTGAATGCTACCATATCAATTAAGTCACAATTTCTAATGTATCTATGCAGACCCTTTTATAATATGTCACTATCTTTCAAAAGATCATTAGCTTACCTTTTATGTTATTTCCTAGATGTGACTTCACCATGACCTAGAAGACTTGGTATCATGTGCAATATAATTGACATAGGTCATTTGATGCAAGTGAACAAAGTTTATATGTAACTCTTCAATTTTACCTTGTTCATCCTTGCAGAGATCAAATCCTTTGATTTTTTTTCAGTTGTTATGTACTAACTTTTTTCTAACAAAGGTGCCTCAATCTTTCAACCATTGTGCTAGGATATGTACCACAAAAATTTCTTTGGGCTATTTGCTTTGTCTTGGTTCCTTTCAAACTTCATAGATAGGTCGGCTTCATTGATGTAAATCGTCCTTCTTTTATGTATCATAGAGTGGCATAGCAACTTCATAGACTTGTGCCACTGAGATGAGCTTCATATGCCTTTAGATGTCTTATCATAGTTCTTTCTACAAGGAGGTATAACACTGCTTCTGATAATTTGTTTCACAGAGTTGACAAAGATATGCCTTATCATGCTGGATCTTTAGGCTTGGCATTATATTTGGATACAGATAATTCGACTCTTTTACCACAGAGTCTCGTGTCTCGACTTCTAGTGATGATTCCGGTCCCTTCCACAGACTATATACCTCAGTCTTTCGGTCCTGTAGCATAGAGTTGATCACATAATTTTGATTCATTTTGCACAAAGGTATAGAGAGGCTCCATCCTTTATGTCATAGATAAGACTTGCTTTGTATGAGTTTAAGTTAATTATTCATACAATTACATGCTTCAGAGATTCCACAAAGTTATGAGATGATCCATATGGTTTTGGTTTCTTTCATAGACATAGTTCTTTTAACTTCAGATCACAAGGCACATGATGAGCCTTAGATCCTCATGACACACTTCTGTCCTTCATATAAATTCTGTCCTTCGTCCCTCAGGTATCTAACCTCAGAGCTCACATATAATCACAGTGCCACAAAAGGTTTCAGATGCCATTGCAATATAGTGTCACAGTAAGGTTTAGGTTAGTCATAGTTTCAGGCCATTGTCTTCGTCTTTTTAAACACTTCGCTGTTCTTGGTATAGACTATATAGATGAATAGATATAAAAATTCTTCTTTTGAAATTAGATGCTTCATCATACTAGACTTTGATGCTTACATAGAGAAAGAGGTGGACTTCCTCAACCTCATCATTTGTCCCAAAACATGTCTACTTAAACTTCAGGAAATTCAGATGCCTTGGATAGTTCGAATCTTGGACAAGTATTATTGTTTCTTGTTGTCATAAAAAATGCAGTAAATCTGTCAATAAGTTAGGTTAATGCCATGTTTTCTGTACTTTAGATGTCACTGTCCAAAGAAACTCGGATGTCATAGAGAATTTCTGAATCTTCACAGAGGTGTCATTTTGGATGTTGGAGGGGTATTGTATTTCTATCTCAAAAGATTTCTGATGTCCACAGGAACATTCACATTAATGTGTGCTTCAGAAAATTCGGATGCCATAGGAAATCACTATAGAAATTCAGACTCTTCCTTTTTCTTTTCTTCATACCAATCTGTAACTTGGTCTTCTTTTCTTCTTTTACACTTTGTATATTACAGAGATAGACCAATCCTCATTTCCATGGTAAGTAGGGGTATTCCTTTATCTCAACAATTTTATAGTCTTTATCTCTTTGCATGCTAAACGTTTTGCTCCGAGTTTTTCTAGACTTAGTCTTACTTAGTGCTTCTTCAATAGTGCTCCTGTCTTCACCATAGCCCTAATACCATGTTGAGAAACTAAGCGGTAGATAGTTTAATGCTTGATTCCTCTTTCTTGATTCTTCAATAGTGCTCCAAGCCAGGGCAAAACCCCACAAGGGGGAAAACCGAACCAATCCTTTTCTTATAGAATCAGATCAAAATGAGATATCCAAGACCCAAGACCAAGACTAAAAATTGCCACAAAATCCCAAGTCAATCCTCGTTCAAGTCTCCTCCATTCAAGTCAAAATCAACGCTGGTCAATTTGGTCAACTTCTGAAATTTCGCCACCTGAATTTTCAGACCTGCAGTAGCACAAAAATTGCCTCAGAAATTTCACACGTGTGAGCAGAACTAGGGCCAAAAACTTGTCTTCTCTCTCTCTCCTTTGACTTCCTTCTCTCTCCCTTGACTTTGGTTGTCCTTTTTTCTTGATTAGGGGCAGAAATGATGATGATGTGATGATGAATGAGTGAGTCTCCAAGAGGTCTAGTTGACTTGTATATTTAGCTGTCCAGGAGGGTTGAATAGGTGCCACATAGGCCAGCTTGGTCTTTGTTTGACTCAATGACTCAAAATAAAAATTCTTTTTCTTTTCTTTTAAATGTCCAAATTGGACATGACTCAAACACAAATTCTTTTTGACTCTTTGAGCATGACGAACTTACTTTGGCCAAAATAAAATAATAATGAACATGATAAACATGTCAATGATAAAAATTACATTTTATTACATTATGAACACTGACACTAGTTACATTTTTCAACAATTTTGTGGCTGTTTCTCTCTCACAAGCCTAGCACCAAGGGCATATTAGAGTACCTCCTGATGCCTACCTAATCTCAACATTGCCTCTTAGCGAGGGAGGTACTTCTATCTCTTGGAAGTCGCTCTTCTTCCCATACTTGAACACAATCCTCTTCGATGGCTGCTCTCAAACATTCATCATACGCTTCACCTTCCATCACAGAAGCATAACCAGCTGTAAGAATAGAACCCTTCTTGGAGGTGTCCCTGATACTAGAAGCCTCCTGCTTCTTCTTTTCTAGACAGGCCAATAAGCCATTCCATGGCTCCTTCTCAGATGTGGAAGTTTCCTTTGATGCACTCTTATGGGGTTGCTGTTTCTCCCACTGACTCTGTGACCTTCCTCTAGAACTTGACTCCCTTTGAGTCTCAAAAACCCTTTTCTTTCCTTGGTCAATAGGCTTCCCCTCTAGCTTGTATAGACCATTCTCTCTGACTCCAAGAACCATGCTTGGGCTAGAGTAGATTGACTGGGCTTGAGCATCATTTTTCCACTCTAGAATATAACATCAAACCCCTTTGCGTAAATTGTTGAGACTAAAAGAATACTGCATCTGAGCTCTAGTACCCAAAGTACATCCTGGACTCACAACAATCCACTTGAATCCATCTTGAATGGTACAATCTTTTTCCTCTGTCTGCATGCTGTATCTTATCATGAATCTTCATATGTAACTCAGAGTCTTACTCGGTTAGGCTCTCAAATACTACTTGTGATCTTGTCATATTCTTCGACACTAATCAATGAATGAATTGAATTGATTTACATGAGCAAATGAAGCTCAATAAGTAATACAGAGATATTTACAGAAATAGAAACATCAAGTTTCTATTAGGAAATAGAAAAAATCAGTTTCTTTTAAGAAACTGCTAAAATGATAAAAATAGAAACAACTAATAAGAATGAGCATTAAACACTAAATAGCATTATTCTAATACCCTCCCTTAATGCTCAATCTATTTACAACACCGATAGACCCTCTGAATTTTACAAACTTATCAGGACCAAGGGGCTTAGTGAAGATGTCGACGGGCTGCTCCGTTGTGGGAACATGGAGCAATTGAACGGATCCATATTCAACAAGCTGGCGAATGTAGTGACAATGGGTTTCTACATGCTTTGTTCATTCATGGAAGACTGGATTCTTGGCAAGTTTGAGCACTCCCTGATTATCACAGAACAAGGGAGTAGGACCTGTCTGGAAGACATGCATATCCGCAAGCATACGTTGAAGCCAAACTGCCTCACAAGATGCCTTAACTGCTTCCCGATACTCTGCTTCTGTTGAGGAGAGAGCCACTGCCTGCTGCTTCTTACTAGTCTAGGTGATAGCACCGGATCCTAGACTAAACACATACCCAGCTGTAGATTTATGGTCATCAACCGAACTGGCCCAGTCAGAATCTGTGTAACCACTGAGTATAGGATCGGAACTTCGAGTGTACAAAAGTCCATAATCAGGAGTGCCACGCACATAATGCAGCACATGTTTCGCTGCTATCCATTGATCAACCTTAGGTGCTAACATGAAGCGGGAAATGTAACTCACTGCAAAACTGATGTCAAGTCTAGTGGCAGTAAGGTAGATGAGACTGCCTACTAATTGCCTGAATAAAGTTTCATCTACAAGGGGTGAGGATGACTGAGCTGAAAGTTTGAGCCCTGGTTCCATAGGAGTCGTGGCCGGTTTGCAATCCTGCATTCTGAACTTGTCCACAAGATTTTTGGCATACTTGGATTGAGAGAGGAAGATGTTGTTCTCAGTGTGCCAGACTTCAACCCCCATACAGTAATGAAGAAGTCCCAAATCTGTCATATCAAAGGTGCTGCACAAATCTTGTTTGATCCCATGGATCAAATGTGTTGAACTGCCAGTAATGATAAGGTCATCCACATAGACAACCACAAACAAAATATCATCACCAGTATGCTTGATATACAAGTTTGCATCAGATGGGCTCTGCTGAAAGTCATGATCTGTTAGATACTGATCAATTTTCATGTACCAAGCTCGAGGAGCTTGTTTCAATCCATAGAGTACTTTAACTAATCTACACACTTTCTGTTCTTGACCTGCAACCTTGAATCCTGGAGGAGGCTGCGTCATGTAGACTTCTTCCTGTAAGTCACCATTTAGGAAAGCACTCTTTACATCCATCTGATGAACTTTCCAATTGAACTGAGCTGCTAGGGCAAGGACAAGCCGTATGGTACTCATCTTGGCTGTAGGAGAAAAGGTCTCCTCATAGTCGATGCCTTCCTTTTGTGAGAACCCTCGAGCAACAAGACGAGCTTTATACTTGTCTAGGGTTCCGTCAGCTTTGTATTTCACTTTATACACCTATTTGCAACTAATGGGCTTTTTCCCTGCAGGAAGATCAGAAAGGGTCCATGTGTGATTCTTCTGAAGACTTTGGAATTCAGCTTCCATAGCCTGTTCCCACTCAGATGTACCCTTAGCCTTTGAATAGGTTTGAGGCTCAAAAATACTGTGCAGGTTAGCCATAAGAGCAAAATTTACTGTAGACTGCTGTTTGCTCTTATGTCTAGAAGTTCTACCTTCAAGGAGTTCATTATCTTGTAGATCACCAATGGTTTTAGCCCACCATTTAGGCCAGAGAGTAGAGGAACCAATATCAGAAGGAGGTGGAGAAGGCTCAGGAACAATAAGAGCAACAAGAGGAGGATTATTTTCTGGAGGAAGCTCAGGTAGTGCATCATCAAATACTGATGCTGCATCATCCCTCCCATCAGGTGGACCTATCGGAAGAAGAACACTGTGAGGCTGATCCTTAGAACACTGCTCAGAAGGAGGAGACTAAAAGAATCCCCTGTCTTCATCAAATACTACGTCCCAACTGAAGCTAAGACAACCAGTGGCTATATCTATCAGCCTATAGGCCTTGTGATGATCACTGTACCCTGTCATCATGAGTTTCTGGCTTTTGGAATCCATCTTCGAGCGCTTAGCAGCTGGAATCCAAACATATGCAACCGAGCCAAATACTTTGAGGTGACTGATCTTAGGCTTACGGCCAAACCAAACCTCTTCGGGGGTCTTCCCCTTAACAACGTGAGTAGGTGATCGGTTAAGAAGATAGACAACAGTAAATACTGCTTCAGCCCAGAATTTGTTCAGAACACTCCTGTGTTGTAACATGGAACGAGCCATTTCAACAATTGTACGGTTGCGGCTTTCGACAACACTGTTCTTCTGAGGAGTGTAGGGTTTAGTTAACTGGCGTTTGATGCCATGAGTATCACAGAAGTTGGAGAAAGCAGAAGAATAAAATTCCGCCCCGTTATCTGTCCTAACAGTTATGATATTATAGCCAGACCCTTTTTCAACTAAGGATTTAAACTTCTGAAAGATACTAAATACATCAGATTTATATTTTAGAAAATACACCCACATCTTTCTACTGAAATCATCTACAATAAGCAAAAAATATTTGCAACCAGTAATAGAAGATGTATTCATAGGACCACAAATATCAGCATGAATTAACTGGAGTACCTTAGATGTGCGCCAAGATTCTCCATCCTTGAATGAAGACCGATGTTGCTTGCCAGCTTGACAGGCGCCGCATACTCCCAACTGCTGAGTCTGAATATCAGGTAACCCTGACACAAGTCCCTCCCGAGAGAGCTGAGAGAGATACTGCATGTTTAGATGCCCATATCGCTGATGCCACAGAGTGTTGATGGGAGAAACACGAGCTGTTAGAGCCACTTTTGGAGAATCACTATTGTCAAGAAGCTTGTATAGACCATGATCCTCTAGGCCAACAGCAACTGTAAGACTAATCTCCCTGTCGATAATGGAGCACTTGTGTGCACTGAACACTACATCAAGTTGAGGAGAGTTCCTCATAATCTGGCTGATAGACAACAAATTAATTTCCATACCAAGAACATAGTACACATTTAGGAAGATGAGTGTGCGCTCACCAAACTGGATCTGAACTGTACCTCTACCAACCACTGTGTACTCTTCACCTCCGCCAAATACCATGGAATCACTGAAAGGTGAGAAGTCAATAAACCAGTCACGCCTGTGAGAGAAATGGTGTGATGCACCAGAGTCAATGTACCAGGCAGAAGACGGGACATGATCTAAAGACCTTTTAGCCATAAAGGCGTAAAAGGCATATTCTGTCTGCTCGAAATGTTCTACAACATTCGCTGTCTGATGGGGCCCTCCCTGTTTCTTCTGTTCAGAAGCAATCCACTGTCGGTAATCTTTCTTCATGTGGCCGAACTTGTGACAATAATTACATTGCACATTTTTCTTCCTAGTAGGATCAAAAGGCTGAGAAGAACCTTTCTGCTGAAAGGACTGAGAGGACTGATATTTTGCAGCAAAAGCATTTTCTGAGGAGGCTGATGAAGCACCACTACCAAACTGTTGTTTCCAACGATCCTGCTGCATGAGTTTGGTGCATAACCCTGGAAACTTGAGATCAACATTAGTGGAGGTAATGCTGAGTGTTTCTATGAAGTGCTCATAAGATTTTGGTAGACTTTTCAGAGTGATGACTACCATATCTTCTTCCTCCATGGTCCGACCAATGGCTTCGAGCTGATCTCGAATGTCTTTAATCTTGTTAAGATGTTCCTGTAAAGACATATGTTCGTCCATCATGATGGAGAACAACTGATTCTTGAGAAAGAAGGCTCTGCTCTTGTCAGATGTCTAGTGCAATTCCTTCAAATGTTGCCAGATTTCGGCAGCTGTCTTACCAGAAGGAATCTGCAGTAACTGATCATCAGTCACAGAAAGTTTGAGAAGCATAACAACCTCTCGATTTCGATCATCAAACTTATCTTGATTGGTACCAGCTGTAACAGGACGGAGCTCTTTGTTCAGAACGAGCTGGTCAAGAAGCCTATATTCAAAAATGGTCAACATTCTCTATTTCCAAATGTTATAATTGGTGCCATTAAAGCGCTCACTGCCTTCCAACATCAGATTGGTTAGCGAGGCCATCTGCACATTTACAAAGACATAGAAAACAACAAAGGAGTCTGGCATGGATTTTAATGCAGATGCCGGTTGATCTGAACAAAAAACTGACCGGTGCTGGAAACAAAATTCAAATTTGCTAACTCGAAAAAATCGAGGCACGGAAAACTATGCACCCAGAAAATTCTGACGACTACCCAGTTGAGAGATTACAAAACCCACATCAAATCTGTAATTGGAAAAATTTTTCGACAAAGGAAAAAAATAAAATACCTTGGTCAAAAAAAAAAACGAGCCACACAAAAAAACGTCAATTGACAGAGATTCTGACTGAATACTCCTTTCTTTCACATAACAGTGAAATACGTTGCCCAGGAAACAGTGGATAAACACGCAGACCAACGATTAACTGAATGCTACGGGCCACCAAAAATGGTACTCCCACAGTCTTCTTTGTCAACACAGCTTCAGATACATTATAGCACGCTCAGGTAAGAAATTGAGGCTTTTCTTTCACGAGATCCTCAATAGTGATCAATATGTGCCAATATTCCAACAGATCGAAACATTGTCAATGAAAAAATATTGGGCATAAAAAAAATATTGCGCGTGAAAAATACCGGGATCAGTATCTAGCTCTGAGCAAGCAGTAATGGGGGAATTCGATCTCCTGATCTGTCGACAGCGACAGTGACTGAGACGGCGAAAGTATAGTCTCACGCTAGGGAGGAGCCGCGTTAGGCATGCGGGAAGAAAAACGTGCAACTCAGGCCCGACACTGTTGCTTCTTCGTGAGATCGCCCAGGATTTCAAGACGGACTTGAGATGCCAGTCCTCAGCGGTTTTAGCACTGCAAGAAGCGACAGAGGCATATCTTGTCGGGCTGTTCGAGGATACTAACCTGTGCGCAATTCACGCAAAACTGTCCGTGTGCACTCCGAACCTCCAATCGAAAAAAAATTCGATGAAAGCCCTGCCACTGTTGAGTCCAGTTGAAGCGGCAGTTGTTTGAAGGCGCTAATCGGTTTTCTGTTGGAGGAGAAGTTGCAGTCACTTTGCTGCGGAAGACGATGGGGATGAGATTGATCCGGCCAATCCTCTAATTGGTGTGACAAAACCCAATTGATATACGACGAGTTATGTTCCACAAGCAGATCCAAAATGGCCCAGCTTCCACAATCGATCGATTGTAGGTACCAAATTCTATAGAATGGCCTAGATCTAGATCCCTGCGGGACTTATTTAAAACCACGTAGGTTTAGAGCCCTTCAGTTTACTAACTGTGACCCTAAATGAAAACTGAAGGAAAAAAATTTCTCCACAGAAGAGCAATTTCGAAATGAAGCACTAAATTTTTCAAGCTATGAAAAATTATTTCGAAATAATACCAAAGCTCTGATACCATAATCAATCAATGAATTGAATTGATTTACATGAGCAAATGAAGCTCAATATGTAATACAAAGATATTTACAGAAATAGAAACATCAAGTTTCTATTAGGAAATAGAAACAACCAATTTCTTCTAAGAAACTGCTAAAATGATAAAAATAGAAATAGCTAATAAGAATGAGCATTAAACACTAAATAGCATTATTCTAATAGACACTCCGCTATCTATGAACTAAGCACCCTCACGAATGGTGCTCCTGGAGAAATGAGATATCAGAGAAAACTCCTTGTTGAATCTCTGAGTGAACTCATCCTTGTCCACTGTAGCTGGAGCAACGATCGCCATCTTCGACATCTTCTCTCTCCCTCTTTTCTTCTTCTTGTGGGGACACTTACTTGCATAATGACAATACTCTTCACATGCAAAACATTTCACTTTGCTTAGGTCCTTCTTCTTGATGATGAACTTCTCCTTGCCCCTTTTCAGCGTAATAGCAAGGGCAACTCTATCTGTATTAGTCTTTTGCTGAAGGTACTTATCCCGAAATTCCTTCTAGATGAAATCATCTCGTAACCTATTCCAATCTAGAAGTTTACCCCATGAGACTACTCCTTTGATGAATGGCTTCCATTGCTCTATGAAGCCCTTTGTTGCAGTCCTCACCAATTCTGATTCTTCCACTTAGTCGCCTATAGCTACAAGCTCATCACAAACTTATGAAATCCTTGTGAGAAACGAAGTTACATTCTCTGAACTTCCCTTCTTGATGTCCTTGAGCTTCTCCCTCAATACCATCTTTCGGTTTTCATTATTGTTTTGAAACAATGCTTTAAGAGCTTCCCACATGTGCCATGTAGTGTTCTTTCCGATGAGATGAGGTATCAAGTGATCCTTGATTCCATCAAGAACAATCAACTTGGACACTGCGTCTGCTGAGGTATATATGGCCAAATATGCTTCAACAGTTTGTGCCATGATCTTGGTGTTGGCATAATCCCATAGACTATTCACCAACAACACTAACTTGATTCTTTCCTTCCACGAATTGTAGTTTGAAATTCCTTCCAACCAATCCTCAAACCTCAAGCCATAAATATCCTTCCTTAAACAACAAGACACTCAATTCCCTCTTAGAGTTTCCACCTGTGCACACTTCTGACCCAACTGCTCCTCAAAGTAACTTTGATACCATGTTAGAAATGCACAAACCCTAGGTCTGGTATATGCTTTAGCTAGAAAACATGAACACATTGAAAATGCCTAACATCAAACTTTTACACGACAAAATATACCAACAATCAGATCAATGATAGTACACAAGGATTAATGCCCAAAACTTGTTTTCTTATCAGTCCATTCACAAGAATAACTCACAGGGCTCCTGTGCCAGGGACCTTGTACAATGCCAGATATATAAGTCTGTCCTTTGACTAAATACCTAGGGTTTAGGCCAATTCCCTTAGGTCCTCTTTTGCCCAAAATACAAATACACCTACAATTATCAAATCACACTTGTTGCACTACTAGGGCTTAACCACCCATCTTAAATCATTAAAACATCGACAACGTACCTGACAGTCCTTGACCAACCTATTGTCCCTTGCAGTTAGGCCCTTGGCTTGGTCCTTTAGCTCTCTACCAGTTTCGTATAGCCTTAGCCTCCTAGCACAATATTGTATAGGGCCACATCCCTTGTGAACTGCTACAGTAGCCTAGAACACAACTCGATCTCCTTTATTGGCACTTGCCCCTTCCTACGGCCTATGACCTTCTAGCCTCTTGTTCCAGGTCACAATCCTCCAAAACAACCTTCCACAGAGCTAGCAACCTTTCTTCTTGACTGCAACATCCTTTGGCTATCAAAAATGCCTTAACTCAGCTCCTTTATAATGACAAAAACCTTAAACAACTTCTTCACCTCAAACAACAGCCCCTTGGCTGCGAATTTCCTTCCTCAAGACTGTGACACCTTTTTCTGCCCTATTCGAAGAGAAATCATCCTTCATTGCTCTTTCTCAAAAGCCTCTCCATTGGCTTTCTATATGTACTTGTCCTTAGGTCATCTTAGGAAGCCGTTATGTCCATCAAGGTACCTCCAACTCAACCTTTATATTAAATTAGAATATTAAATTCACTTTCTTGGGTTCCAAGTGTTGAAATTTGGGGCAGCTTTGGGATGAATTTCCCCAAGGAAAATCCAATTACACCAAGAAGAAACCATCTTGTGCCAAAAGTAAATTTAAATTGGATAAAGGAAAATTTTATTATTGATATGTTCAAATTGGCTTAGTATTTCTTTCATTTAATAATGTTGCTCAAAATCAATGTGGGGCAAGAGAATTTGAATTTGATTCAAGGAGATTATTATTTTTATTATGCTCAAGTTGGCCTGCCCAAGAGACACGGATATTCACATGGTCAATCAACTATA
Source organism: Pinus tabuliformis (assembly GCA_031772625.1). Taxonomy (NCBI): domain Eukaryota; kingdom Viridiplantae; phylum Streptophyta; class Pinopsida; order Pinales; family Pinaceae; genus Pinus; species Pinus tabuliformis. The sequence goes on along the minus strand of CM062819.1, from coordinate 1,342,369,360 downwards.
TATTGAGCCTATTTCGTCACCTTATAGGCAGATTTTCGAATCATCTTCTTTGAGATATGTGACCAAGAGCGAGCCTTAATTTTGTGCATCTTCTGTGGCTTAATATGGCCTAGTCTTGCGACTTATTTGTGACATATCTGTGGCATCTATTGTGGCAACTTATGCGACCTATTTGAGGGATCTTATTCGGCCTATCTAAGGCATCTTATGGGGTCTTCTTCTGTGGTTCCTTTGGAGACATCAACGACCTATTTCAATGAATCTCTGCGGCCTAATGCGACCTATCTCAGTCACTATATGCGTCCTTCCTCTGTGGCAATAAGCACCCTTTCTGTTTCCTTTGGCATATTTTGGTGCAGCCCTAATGGCCCTAACCCTTTGTGGCTAGGGTATTGTATGTGGTCTTCAAGGTCAATTTTATGCGGTCTATTAGGCATACTTGAGCAACCCTATGATAAGGGTTTGTGTGCCCTAATTTTCTATGTATGGTAGTGATATTTGACAATGATACAAGGTAGTGATATTTGTGCTTTTGATAGTGATGAATGGCAAAAGTATTTGTGATTATGACAAGTGATGTGTCGCTTGTTGAAGAATCTAGGGCAAGATAACATTAATGATTCTTCTAACTATGATAACTGCTTGTGATGTCTTTTTACTTATTAGGATTATCTTCTTCTTCTTATTATTATAGTGTGTTCTTCAATCATCAAACAACTACCAATGTTGAACATTAATGACTAAAAAGTTTCCGACAATCCCAACCCAGTTTTAATTTCACCTTATCACTTCCAGTCAGTTAAATGCCCTTTCCCATAAACATACAATCAACATATAGAATTATGAAAATGAATTTTTCAGATTAAAACACATGGGACTGTCAACACATGTTAAAAACAAATATGGACATAAACAAACCAGCAACACACATAAAAATACACACAAATTCTTGGTCAACTTAGACCCAGGCAAAACCCCTTCAGTGGAAAACCTGTTAGAGAGCTCTTCAAATTTATTTATCTTTCAAGTTCAAGGAAAATACATTTGCTGACAAAACAAAACAACAAAATACAACTTATCTCTTTAGCCCAAAACTCCTTGAAAATCGTGCCGACTTTGCCTAGATTTTCGTGCCCACTTGAAGTTGAAAATATGTACTGTACGGATATAGAATGTACATATTGTACTGTACGGATTTCTGTACTGCTGTACGGATTTTTTTTCAATTTTTTTTCCAAAAATTTCTCTTGAACTGTGTGCAGCTCACAACATTAAATGATGTTCGTACTGTACCTTCTGCTGTCTTCTATGCCTTGATTTCTGTGCCCAACTTTGCCCATAAATCACTCCTTCAGCTTGTTACAACAAATTTCTCCTTCAGAACTTTTCTCCAGCTCTTAGCGTTCTTTCTCCAATCTGCTCATGAAGAATGAATGGCGTCTCTCTTTTCTTTTCCCCCTTTTGTTTCCTTAAATGAATTTTTGGCAACCCTAAGATCTAATGGCTCAGATTCATTTAGATCAAGGGATGAGAATAAAAGTGCATTTAATTCTCACTTTCTATTTTTTAACTCACCCATAAAATAAAGTACCTGCATTGTACTTTATGTCTAAAGTCACTTTTCACTTTATATTTTAACATTGACTTTACCACTTATAAAGTCACACTTAGGAAAATAATTATTTTGGACACTTTTCCCTAGGTAGAGACTAACCCATGGGAAACCACTTGTCCAAGATACAGTAAAAGTCAACAACAAAAACAAGAAGATCAACAAGATACAAGTACACAAGATGTAGGCTCCAAACCAGGGCAAAACCTCTCCTCTTGAGAGGAAAACCCTTCAATCTCTTCTTATAGATTCTTTATTGACGAATACCAAGACCTTTTACCAACACTAAAGCCCTTCCAAGACCAAGATCAACTTCTCAATAATGTGCTTGCTTTACTGCTTTCCAAACCCAGCAGAATCTTTGCCGACAACACTTCTTCGACCTCTAGCCACAAATTTTCGGCCCTAACTGTAGATCTGCAACTTTGGCCCCCCGGCAACAGCTGCAAATTTGCACGTGTGGACTAGAACTACGTCTTCGTTGCCTCTAGTTGCCTCACTTGACCTAATTTGTCTTCTGGATCTAGAAGGGGACTTTGTTGGCCCTTCCTTCAGCGTTTTCTCATCAGATCGAATCCTCACAAGGAAACCCTAGCCAAGCAGCAGAAACCCTAGCGAAACGTTGCAGAATATTAGCCGTCGTCTTCGCACGTGTGGAGAGAAAGAGAGAGAGAGAGGAACCCAAAACACTTCTTCTTCTTCTTCATCTGCCTTCTTCGCTGCCCTTTTCTGCTTCTTCCTTCGCATGAGAGAGAGAGGAATGAATGTGTCCAAATGAGATCGAACTGTCTCCTATATATAGGTCTTCTAGGGATACAGATTCCAGCTTCTAGGCGAACTTGACAGGCTAGCAGGCCGACTTGGTCTTGGAAGGCTCAGTAAAATACAAAAAACAATTCTTTTTACAATTTACAAGATGCCTGATGGGGTCTTCATATTATGACAGTGTTCCTATTTGACTTCTTGACCTAAGACAACCCTAGAAGCACTTTCAATTAGTGCTTGACCTATAAAACAAATTTCTTGGGCAAGAAACCCAAGCTCAATAATAATAATAATCATTTTTCTTTTTTTACAAAATGAAGAATCAAAAGTACATTTCATATTTATGAAGACCGAACCTAGTTACACTTTCTTCAACATAGCTGTGTTCTCATGTCAATGATGTATGCCACTGACCTCTTGATAGTGATATATGGTTGTGATATGACATAGATGTATGGCAGTCCTTATGACAATTATATATGGCTGAGATATGATATAGATGTATGGTAGTTCGTATGACATTTATATATGGCAGAGATATGACATAGATGTATGGCAGTGCTTATGACAATTATATATGGCAAAGATATGACATTGATGTATGGCAGTCAAATTTGTTCTTATGATAACGATGCCAGACAATGATTCCTATGATTGTGATATGATCGTGACAAAGTTATATGTTGCCTTCAGTGATATGGAGTAAGCCTATCAGAATTGTTGTGGAGGACTCCTTAATAGACTTGTCTTCGACCATTTTATGAGGATTCTGTATGATCTAGGGTTGGCCCTAGGAGGCCTAATGTGTTTGACATAGAAAGACTTGTGTCTCATTATAATTGTACTTTGTATCTCAGCTGAACATTGATTGACTATAGAAGAAGAAGAATTGATTATGGGTTTTCCCCCTTGTGGGGTTTTGCATTGGTCTCTGACTAAAATCCTGGTGTCTCTATTGTGTATGCTTTTCTTCTAATGTTCCTTACTGTTTCGCTGCATTGTTGATGTTCTCTCTATATAATTTCTTATGATGATGTGGGATGAATGTAATGTGAAAAATGTTTTAAAATGCATTTATCTAAAGAAAAAAACTATCTAGCCCTAAAATTAACATGGTATCAGCGCTGGGCTGAAGAAAAGTCATTGAGATCATCCCGTGTAGACACCTATGATGGATTTCTTGATCAAGTAGAGTGAAAGAGATGAAGATGTTGGAGACCTACAAGAATGTTAAGGTTTGAAGGAAAACTTTGGGAGCCTTTGTTCTTATAAATAAAGGTTTGAGTTTCGGAGAAACCCTAGGAGTGGCCTTGGATATGGAAAAATCTTGGAGTATTGGAACCCTAGTGTGATTCAAAATTTTCATGATGTAGGAAGAAGCCATTGAGATTCAATACCTATGATAGATTTAGAGTAACCCTCGTTGGGCTTGTCTCCTATCCATTAGGAGATGGTATGACGAAGATCTAGTGGTCATTGATAGTTGGACTTGTCTTCCCTAGAAAGAGATTAAGGATCTGTAAATGAGAATAGAAGTGGTACTCAAGAGGAAGCATTTCTTTTACAGACAACGTTAACATATGGTTGATGGACAATGGTGCCTCATGGCTAAGGAGGAGGCAGGATCAAGAGGGAGCTGATATCCTCCTACAATCCTTATTAAAGATAAGTACTTCTGAGACTTATGTTATTTCTTTGTGACACTATTCTTGTTTAATTTCTTAGACTACTGTTTATTCTTCTTGCATGTGTAATTGGCTAACCAAATGCTTCTTTCCCTGACTTCTTGGATGAGGTTGTGATCAAGGAAAGCAGATCCATCTTGAGGGTCATCAAGATGAAGAGTAATGCAGGAAGAGTTAGCTCCAAGAGGGAGTTGGTGCAAGAGAATGAAGGAGCCACTCTCATTTCTAGAGAAGAAAGACAATAATGTCTTCTAGATGAAGCTTGCAACAAATGATGACAACATATAGAAACTCAAATGTAGAGGATTCCCCTGACAGGAAGATCAGACTGTGTGTTGAGAAATCTATTAGGGAAATGATTAGAGTGATTTCTCTTTTATTGATAACTACTTGTCATGCCTTTTTACTTTTATTACTTATTTAGTTTCTTTACTTATTATTATGTTTGTGTATCATCAAACAACTACCAAAACAAGAAGAACAATAACACAAAATATAGGCTGCAAGCTAGGGCCAAATCTCTCCACTTGAGAGGAAAACCCACAAATCTCTTCTCTTCTTATAGATTCTTCAATTGACGAATTCTATGACCTTTAGACCAAGATCAATACCCTCTAAGACCAAGTCCAACCCTTTTGGATGATGTACTTCCTTTGTCCAAGTCAAACCCAGTCAAATCTCTTCCAGTAGCACAACTTCGACCTCCAACTGTAGAATTTCAGCCTCTACTGCAGGTTTGAAATTTTCGGCCCTCCTGTAGCAACTGCTGCCACACGTGTGAGCTTCTTCTGGCCTCCCAAGGCTTCCTCAGACCTTCGCTTGGCTTTTCTCTTCCTTCTGGAGCTTGAGGATGACTTATTGTGACCTTCGCTGACCTTCTTTCCCTTCCTTCTTCAAGATTGAACCTGCAGAAGAAAAACCCTAGACCAGCTGCAGAAACCCTAGCCTTCCTTCGCACATGTGAGAGAGAAATAGCCCAAAGACAAGTCTCCTTCGTCCTCTTCCTTCTTTGCTGCCTTCTTCTTCTTCCTCCTTTGCTTGAATGAGTGAGTGATGAATGTCCTCCAAGGAGGTCGAGTTTCCTCCTTTATATAGGTTTCTCAAGGTGGATGTAGCTCCTTAATTTAGGCCGACTTGCCAGCGGCTAGGCCGACTTGGTCTTGAAGGGTATTTTGACACTTTTAAGGACAAAAATAATTTTCTTTACAATTTACAATATGCCCGATGGGGTCTTCAACTTATGACAATGACTCTTTTGACTTCTTGACCTAGGACAAACCCTAGAAGCACTCAATGGGTGCTTGACCTATAAAATAAAAGACCTTGAGCATGAAACCCATGCTCAATAATAATAATAATTTTTCTTTCATTTTACAATATACAAAAATCAAAAGTACATTTCATATTTATGAAGACCGAAACCAGTTACACATTTTTCAACATTGTGCTTATTCTTGCTTCATCATTAGGTACAATTTCATCATGTTTATTTACTTTGCTATTACTGCTCTTGCTCTTGTTTTGGGGTCAACAGGTACATCAGATGGATGTAAGGACCAAGTCCTCAATATTTAGAGTGAGGAAGATGTAGATCCATCCCTTCATTAAAGTCGCACTTGAAAATGGGTAAGATCTCAGACCTTGAAGGAAGGATTGTAGTCTCCCAGGTTGATGACTATGATTGAAGAGGCTTCGAGAGGGAGCATTCTTTCAGATTGAATGAGATGCTCTAAGACATGAAGTTTCTAAGAACAACATGTCCTTCATGAAAGGACCATTTTAGATGACAAAGATGATGCAGTAATATGCTCTCAGAGGGAGAGGTCTATGATAATATATTAGCACCTATTATCTGATATATGTGAAGTTGGCATACTTGAAGATACCTCAGGGCTTTGAGGTGCATGAGTAGGAGACTCATGATTGTGGATTGAAGCAAGTCCTCTGGGCTTGGTATACTTGGATTAATGGACATTTGATGCGGACGCCAACCTCTCTTCAAGGTTGAAGGTATGCCTTTGATATTTGGTTTTATATGCTAATAATTTATTTCTGACAAGATCAAATCATCTCATCATTCAATGGCAAAGGGAGTTGATGTCTGAGCCTAAGGTGATCCACTTCTTGAAGTCTTGAAGTAGAACAAAGAGTTGATGAGGACTTCCTTGTCAAGGGAAGTATGTTGTCAGTAACTTGGCATGATGGATTATACTAGAGCAGTTGAAAGTCTCCTCTCCAGATTCAAATTTGGTGGATCCCACGATGAGTAGGAAGCCTGATGGATCCTTGCTTTGCAGCATGTACCCTAAGCCAGATAGAGCCTGGATATGTATAGTGGAATGGTGCAAAGCTGGTACTAAGATACCTAGATGATACATTCAGTCATGGATTTAGACAGTGCTGTGACTGGAGAGATATGCCGATGCCAAGTGGCCTGGAAGTGCTATAAATAGGAAGAGCACATTACGGTGTTGTATGGGTCTTGCTTTGATTTCCTAGATGAGTAGGTAGCATACTTCCATTGCACTCAGTACAACGGTGGTTGATCATATTGCGAGCATAGTGACTTCAAAAGCTAACCAAAGGATTGTCATACATGGTACCACTGATGGAGTATTGAGGCTCCAACACAGAGGGAGCAATGAGGCTTTGATAGTGACTTATTGCAGAACTGAAGCAGTGAGGCTGCACCAGACGAGTAGATTGCAGATATTCTCACCAAGCCTTTGCTGAGAGCAAAGTTCATCTTCTTCATAGGGCAGCTTGGATTGCAAGAGAATATATTGAAAACATTGAGCATATGTTATCTGTCTTTATGACTATCCATGGACTTGGTGAAGGGGGATGTGTAGCAAGGATCTCCTTCCTTGAGAGGGAACATTGCTGATTGAGAACACTGAGGATATGCCTTCCCCTGTCTTTATGACTAGCCATGGACTTGGTGAAGGGGGTTGTGCAGCTAGACTCCTGGGTGAGGGTACTCCTTCAAGCCATGGACTTGGCTAAGTACATACACCAGTTTGCATCCTACCCACAAGTCACCCTTATAAAGGGGCCGTGGACTCGGTTAAGCTTGTTGGGATTGCCTCCCATCTTGGCCACATGGGAGAGGAGTCTTAGTTGTGTGTGATCTTTACCAAGGGTGGATGCACATGCCATGGACTTGGTTGTGGTAAATTGATCTCCCCTACGTATTGGATGCTGGTGTTCTACCACTTGATCTATGAGGATCAAGTTGGGAGAGGGTCAATCAGTGGACAAAGGGTTTGGATGATCTCTACCAAGGTCATTTATGACTGCCGTAGACTGGTCTCCCCTATTGTTAGTGCAGATCATTCTTCTTCTTCTTCTTTTGTGGATCCAGTCATCATTGTTTAGTTGAGATAATGTCATGGAGCTTGACCTGGAAACCTGTAGGTTTGGATGATCCTTACCAAGGTCACTACCATGGACTTGGTTGTGGTAAATCGATCTCCCCTATCGTCAATTGCAGATTCTTATTCTTCTATGAGACGAGATGAGATGGGATGAGCTTCCCTCATGTTGAGACATGTACATTCGAGATGAGACACATGGTGTAGCTAGAAATTCCTCCCTAGCTGAGAGGGAGTGTTGGAATTTGTGGCATCTTTGGAATGAATTTTCCCAAGGAAAATCCAATTACTCGAAGGAGAAACCATCTTGCCTGAAAGTGAATTTAAATTGGATAAAGGAAAATTGTTATTATTGATGTGTTCAAATTAGCTTAATATTTCTTTAATGCGGCTCAAAATCAATGTGGAACAAGAGAATTTGAATTTGATTTAAGGAAATTATTATTTTTACTATGCTCAAGTTGGCCCCTAAAAATAGTCAAGTCGACCTGCCCAAGGGACACAAATATTCATATGGTAATTCAACTATATAATGAGCCTATTCACTCACCTTCTCGGCAGATTTTTAGATCATCTTCTCTAAGGTATGAGACCAAGATTGAGCCTTCTTCTGTGCATCTTCTACGGCCTAAGATGGCCTAGTTCTGCAGCTTATTGGTGACATATCTGTGGCATCTATTGTGGCTATCTGTGGAAACTTATGTGGGCTATCTGAGGCATCTTATGCGGCCTTTCTGAGGCATATTATGTGGCTTCTTCTGTGGCTCTATGGCCTATTTCAATGAATCTCTACGGCCTATTTAGCGGCCTATCTCAGTGAATCTCTGTGGCTTATCTCAGACCATATGCGACCTATCTTAATGGTTTCTTTGATGACATTTGCGGCCTATTTTAGTGGATCATATGCAGCCTAATGTGGCCTATCTCAGTCACTATATGTGGCCTTCCTCTGTGGCAATATGCACCCATTCTATTTCCTTTGGCATATTTTAGTGTGGCCCTAATGGTCCTAACCCTCTGCAGCTAGGGTATTGATTATGTGGTCTTCAAGGTCAGTTTTATGCTGTCTATTAGGCCTACTTGAGCAGCCCTATGGTAAAGGTTTATGTGCCCTAATTTTCTATGTATGGTAGTGATGAATGGCAGAGATATTTGTTCTCTTGACCGTGATGAATGGCAATGATACTTGGCAATGAAATTTGTGCTTTTGACAATGCTGAATGGAAGAGGTATTTGTGCTTATAACAAGTGATGTGTGGCTGTGTTCTCATGTCAATGATGTATGACAGTGACCTCTTGAGAGTGATATATGGTAGTAATATGACATAGATGTATGGCATTACTTATGCAATTATATATGGAAGAGATATGACATAGATGTATTTCAGTCCTTATGACAGTTATATATGGCAAAGATATGACAATGATGTATGGCAGTCAAACTTGTTCTTTTGACAATGATGCAAGACAATGATTCTTATGATTATGATATGATTGTGGCATAGATATATGCTACCTTCAGTGATATGAAGGAAGCCCTATCATAAGTGTTGTGGAGGACTCCTTGATAGACTTGTCTGATGCCATCTTATGAGGATCCTGTATGATCCAGGGTTGGCCCTAGGGTTTGACATAGAAAGACTTGTGTCTCATTATAATTTTACTTTGTATCTCAGCTGGAAATTGATTGACTAATAGAAGAAAAAGAATTGATTCTGGGTTTCCCCCTTGTGGGGTTTTGCATTGGTCTCTCACCAAATTCTTGATGTCTCTATTGTGTATGCTTTTCTTCTAATGTATTTTACTATTTTGCTACATTGTTGATGTTGATGTTCACTATATATAATTGCTTATGATGATATGGGATGAATGTAATGTGAAAAATGCTGAAAAATGTTTTAAAATGCAATTATCTAAACCAGAGAACTATCTAGCCCTAAAATTAATGCCAAGCCCACACGCTTTGGTTCCAAAACCCCAAACTCAGGTGCAAATCTCACATAGTCACTTTTTGGGTGTTTCTCTCTCACAAGCCTAGCACCAAGTGCATGTGAGAGTACCTCCCGATGCTACCTAATCTCAACATCGCCCACTGTCTCCTATGTTACTTTCTCTAGTGTGAGAAAGATTGCTAATGTAACTTAGCTTGAGTCTAATTTAGGAACAAACACATATTATTATGTTGGCTTATTGAGATAAAAGAAACTTAGGAAAAATAAATAATTTACTTTAATGATTATGTTTTAATCTTAGCCATTTTTCTCAAGTGAGGCGAGATCTAATCTCGGTCGTTAATCACTTTGGAGATTGGGGTTAGGGTTAGAGATTAGTGTAATGTAAAGTTATAAAAGCAAGGCTAAGGAGAAGAAAAAGAGAGGTTGGGTTCGAGGGAGTGCAAAGAGGCTAGAGTTTTAGATCTGCAAAGAAGATCATGCACTGATGTAGGGTAGATCTGTTGTATCAGATCCATGCTTACTTGTATTTTGTATTTTCTCAGTTTGGTCATTATCTTAGGACAAGAGCACATGTAAGTTTGGATCGTTAATGAAAAGCTTTATTGGGCAAAATCTGTGTCGTTTTATGGGATTTGTTATTTATTTTTTCTTCTGCTAATTGAGTTATGACCTTAGATGTTTTAGTTATTCAATAGATCTTGCTTTTGCTAGGTTTATAATTTATCAATGCTAGGCTTAATAGAAATTAACACAAAAGTACTTGCTTCACTCCAAACATCAACATTCTGTCTTAGCGAGGGAGGTGCTTCTGCCCCTGCAATTGACTTCGATTTGTTGACAAATGCGTAACTAGGTTCGGTCTTCCAAAGTATGAAATATATTCTTGTAAATTATAAAATGAAAAGAAATTATTATTGGAGCATGGGTTTCATGCTCAAGTTCTTTTATTTTATAGGTCAAGCACCCATTTAGTGCTTCTAGGGTTTATCCTAGGTCTAAGAGTCATTGTCATATATTGAAGACACCATTGGGCACATTGTATCTTGTAAAGAAAAATTATTTGTCTTTAAAGTGACAAAATGCCCTCCAAAGATCAAGTTGGCCTAAGTGAAAAGCCATGTCTACCCCTTGAAGAGGCCTATATAAAGAGTGGAACTCGTCCTCCAAAAGATACAATCACTCATCACTTATTTTATGCGAAGAAGAGGACAAAGAAGAGGTCGAAGGAGAGGACGAAGAAGAGGACGAAGGAAGTTGAAGTGTTTGGGCTAGTTCTCTCTCCCACGTGTAAGACGAAGCTAGGGTTTTTGCACAAGGGTCATCTCTGGTTCGATATTGGAAGGAGGAGAGAAAAGAAGTCAAGCGAAGGTCACTTAGGGCATCTCTCTAGCTCTAAGTATCAAGGAAAGGCAAGCGAAGGGAAGAGGAAGGCTATTAGAAGAAGATCAAAGTTTTCTAGTGTGGCAGCAACAGTTGCCGGGGAGACAAGATTTCGGATTTGCAGTAGGAGGTCGAAGTTCTTGTAGCAGGAGGTTGAGTTAGTGGTTGATCTTGATCTTGGAGGGTATTTGTCTGAGTCACTAGGTCTTGGTATTCGTCAATTGAAGGATCTATAAGAAGAGAAGGGATTTAAGGGTTTTCCCCTCAAGAGGAGGGGTTTTGGCCCTGGCTTGTAGCCTATATACTGTGTCATTGTTCTTATTGTTTCGGTAGTTGTTTGATGTATCTTACATTATAATAATAAGGAACAAAGCTAATAAGGAAAAAGGTAACACAAACAGTTATCAAGTTAAAGAGAATTAACATATTCATTGCCCTATTGAATTCTCAACACGATCTTGGAACTGCATTTGTTGCCATGGGTTCTCCCTCTAAAATGGAAGCCTTCCCTACCACCCTGTCTAGAAACATCTGTGAAGCTCTGCTTCCCTTGGATTGGGTCCTAGAATATTCTTGTTTTTGAACATCCTAAAAGGTCATATCATACCAAGAGACCTTCTTAATAGACTTGGAGGAATTTGTTGACTGGTCCTCCCCATGTGAACTTGAAGGTTGATTGCCTCTAAGCTGCTCAACCATCAGGCATACATCCTCCTTATTCTCTGTCACTGCTTTACTTCTTGCCATTCCTCGAATAGGTTGGCCTTTTAGCCTATATAGGTTGCTTTCTCTAACTCCAATGACGTGGCCCTTGTAAGAGTTAGATCCCATGCGCTTGATCAATGCATGTACATCTTGGAATGCTACAAAAAACCCCTTCTCTATCTTAAAGACTGACAACAAACTCCACTTGAGTTATGCCACCCATAGGATGTCATTCACTTCCTACCTGCCTCGTGACTCAAGCTAGAATATTATTGTTCTAAACCCTTTTATTGCGTGTTTGGTACCAACACCAAACTCCACATGCAATTCTGAGTTCCACTCAATCAGGTTGTCAAATAGCTCCTGTGCTTCTCCTTGTGGTCCATGTGCTAAGTTATTCTAGCACCCACAAGAAAACTATTGGTTTATAGATCCGCTAGGATCTCTCTTGTGGATTTGTCTCCCTTTGAGATATCCACTAAAAGTAAGCTACTGCTAGTCCCTCGACTAGAATAGTCTCCTCTCTCCCTTTGAGGGTTGATCTCCGCCAATCTTGCTGGAGAACTTGGTAAACTTTGCTAGCTAACCTTGCCAACTATTACTAGCTCTGTCGGGCACTACTAGCTCATGCCAATTGTAGCAGGTCCCTTGCTAGTGAATTCACACTATGTTTAGTAACTCTACCATCGACCCCTTGCTAGCCACTGTGTCCTACAACTACTTGATCATGCCCAACACAGGGCTCTGCCCGCGACACGATCTTGTCACTTTGCTATTTCATAGACCTTGTCTCGGCTTGTCTTCGTGGGCTGATACTTTTTGTAGCTGCACTCCAGTGCGTCTTCGACTCCATCCTAGCTTATTTGTCGATGACTGATGATCATGTCCTAACACTGCTCCTCTTGGCCCAAGCTACTCATTGGGTATGACTCTCCTCCCCTTGTTGGGCCCTGTGTTGACCACATTGAATTCTGGCCAAGAACCTCTCGCGCTCACGTCCAACTTGTGATGGCTATTGAAACCTCGTACATATGGCCTGTCTGTGACCACACTTTGCTATCCTTGTGCATTGACGTCCTTTGAAACTCCCGCAACCTGACAACGCTTTGCACCTATGACCATTTACTTGTTTTGTTTGTCTGTGGTTCGCAGCTACGCCGACCACCTCTGCCTCTTCTGTCATGGTCTACTACTGATATGTAGTTGGAGGCCAACAACCTGCACCCAATGATGTTGTGGACTTTCCTTGATGCTCCTTTTTCCTGCCCTACTGCACTCTATGTGATGGCTGGCTATGCTAACCTACTCTTTCCTACCCAACCTCTCTGCAGCGACAGTGTCTTGTCCAGATCTGTTGCCGTCCTATTGTTTATTACTCACTTAGTCGGATTTGCTGTGTCCTCAAACCTTGCCATGACTTGCTTCCACCTTCGCCTTTGCCAACTTTTGATCCCTTTGCTGCTCGTGCCGTCATGGCTTGTTTGGCGGATATTTGCCCTAGTGGCTCTATTGCTTTGTACTCTTCTTACATGGTCACTATTGTTACAAACTCTAGTAGGTCTAGTGAAAGGACTCACCAGACAAGGGGTCCCTCTTGAATTAGTAAGAAAGATAAAGATCAAGATTCGTGGCATAAATTTTACTGAAAGTGTGACTATCATTATGCACTATATTTATTAGGATCTTGACCATCTCCAGGTTGGTGATTAGGGTGAGTGATATACCATGGCCAAGATTGGGGAAGGCATGAACAATTCACTTCATTGAAAAGGACATCTAGGGGATGGTGTAAGGATCTCATCTCGTGTTTTAGGAATTCAAGCTAAAGGCCTTTAAGATTAATGGATATAATATTCCTAAGTTTATGAATGTCCTTTTGAATAAGACTTAGGGTGAGGAAATGAAGGAGGAGATTAAGACATGAATGGGGCTTCCAAGAGCATCTTAGAAGAAGGAGGTGCAAGTCCGTAAAGTGTGGGGGTCTATATTGTTCAATGGTTGTTTTTGAGAAAGGAGGGTGTACTAAAGGGTATTAGGAGATGCGAAGGAGAGAAAGGCTGAACATTGTTGGAAATAATGAGAAATGAGAGCGTAACTTCATGTAGATGATTACCTAAGAATAAATTATAATAGCTATGCGGAGTTGATATGGAAAGGTGTAGATAGGGTGGATTCCTAATTCAACAATTTGCTAATGCATAACAACACCTTGAGGGGACTATACCAAGCCAAAATTGATTTGAGGCTTTGAAAATCTTTGCGTGGCACCATTGTCATCCATTTCAATGACTGAACTTGAAAAAATCATGTACATCATCAAGCAAGTGGATTGCTAGAATAAACAAGTTTTGCATTATTTCAATGATCTTGCATCCAAACCCTCCATGACTTTCCCTTTAGGTTCTCAATAAAAGCCTTAGATCCATGATCGTTTTGATTCCCTTGCTTTCTTTGCTCTTAACTTGCAACGTTTACTCTTGTGATATTTGCTTGGTTTGGTCTTTATGTGCACTTGTGTAGACTGCGTGTTTATACTATTACATAAATATCAATCAAACTTCATCAAGATTATGAAATAAGATTTGTAGAAAAGCCCTCGAAAAGTTGATATGATAAATGCGGTAGTTGGAAGCTTACCGAAACCTTTTTGAAAAAAGAAAAGGCTACTCATCCTATGGTGTTCTAATTGCTTGGAATCAATGTGACCATGTTATTGAATAGACCAATTCTTATTATAATGTAATCATGTTGTTTTGATGTGGTTAAATGCCTTAGGGGAAGTCTCTGGTAATAGATTCACACAATTTGGTTAATGTTGACAGTGACATGTAAAGGCTTGGATATGTTGCATAGTGAACTTCCTTGCACAAATTTCTCCACATCTTGTCCATTTTATGTTAGTAGGAGTTTTTAAATTTTTTTTTAAAGCCTTTATGTCTAAATGTTTGACAAGTTTGGCGGGTTGCACCTCTATTATTCACTGTGTGTTGAGGTTACAACACAAAGATTAGAGATTATAGTACAAACTTTCATTCATGTGATAATCCTTTGTCTAACTTACTATTAAGTTTCCATTGATTTATGATATCAACAATTCTTTTTTCAGTTACATACGTCTTGTATTCAATTGGTCACATCCAATATTTTAAAAACTTAGATAAGTTAGAAATTACATTTTTGAATGAATTCAATGTATTGTGAGTTTAGGTTAAGCTTAAACATTTAATTAGTTTTTAATTTGAGCATAGGAACAATCACTCATTCCATGTACCCACATAAAAGATGTGCCTTTGAAAATGAAGTAATGAATTTGAATTATTCTTTCTTATTTTCTTTGTACATTTCTGGAATGGTTTCATGTAGTTACTCACGTGGTATTAAAGTCATGGTAGAAAGAGACCTTTGAAATGCTTGAAAAGTACATAGTTCTACCTCTAGTGATTGAGACTACAAATTTACCACCTTGACTTTTGCTCCTTTCTTGTATTGAATTGCATGGTTAAATTACTCAAAGTAAATGACTCATTTCATGTGCATGTGACTTGTTCCTCATTTTGGGAGATTCTTGTTTGGGCTTTGGTCCCTATTTTGTGGCCATGGAACACTCTCTTCACCAATGCATTGGCCTTTGTTTTCGTCCACAACTCTCTATCTTAGTAGGTTGTTCTTCATCAATCCGTTCATTAGGGTTGTCCTCTGGTTTGTATTATATGTTTTGACAACTGATGCCTTAGGTTATTTTTTCGAGGTAGTTCATGTAGTGGGGTAGGTTAGGGGAATTTTCCTTCTAGATGGTTCAGAGATGGTTATTAACCATTTTGTAGATGATTCCCTTCTCTCTCTTAGGGTTAATTAGAGGTTGGTCGACGGGGTTATCACTTGTTTGGACACTTTTTTATGTTGTTTCAGGGTTTGTGGTTAGAGATTATAAAATTGATTATTGGCTCATTGGATTGAATTTCCCTCCTGCATGGATTCTGATTTCCCTATCTCATACATACCCAAGAGTTATGATCAATTATTTGGTTATCCCTTTTAGGGATGGGTTTTGTTAGTTTCCATGTGGGATTGGTGTCTCTAGAGGTTGTAAAGTAGCATATGTGGCATCATATAGACCTCCCCTTTGCATGGAAGTTGACTGTGGTTTGATGCATTCTTTAGGTCTTTCATGTGTATTATGGCTATTGTTGGTATTGTACTAGGACCTAGTCTTCGCAACTTGAGCAGAATTTGAGGGTATAATTGTGGTGAAAGTATGGTGTTGAGATAGCTCTTCCTTTAGATTTGTTGGATATATACACTATACTCAAGGATAAGGGGAGCGTCTGTTTTATTGTAGGGCAATTTTCTAATGGCAAGTGGGTGGTGCGACATCTAGACGGTTTTGTTCCTTGGCAAGTTTTGTTTTGACACTGGGTGTTATTAGTGCAACATATTGGTAGAGTTTGAGGGGCACTTGAGTTACATGACGTTATTTTCACTTTTCGTCTCTTTCAAATTTCGGGTTCACTTATCTTTAGGAGCATTTGGGTCACTTGGAAAGTTGTTGTAGGGTTGACATTCTCCTTAATCTTCATTTTCATCCTTTTACTTAAATTTTTAACATTACCATGAAATGACTCAAGTTATTTGAGAGTGGTTCTGACCTCATTGAATTTCATATGGAAAAAGTAGAATTTTAGATTCCATTCAGAATCCAACAGATTTATCAGTTTTTTAGGATTTCAGGGTTTGGGGGATTGCAATGTTTCCATCTAAGTCACCTGACATGGGGATTCGGAATTCGTAGGATTTGGGATTCATGGTGTCGGTTCGGACACGTTGACCCCCCGAAATAGGACACGTAGGATTCGTTATATATTATTTTATATATATATATATATATATATATATATATATATATATATATATATAAAAATTAGATATTTCTTACACAAATTTTAATTAATGATATAAATTTATTGATTTCAAACATAGATCTTCATCTATAGCATGCATGGTACATACAACATTCAAATACATGTCAGTGGTACTGGTCACATAAATCATGATTCATAATTCATAACTGAAAGACAACTTACAACTACAAGATAGTAAGATAAACACACTGACAACACATTTCTGTTTAAAGCAGAGTGATAAATATCTTGAGGCATTGAAATCTAATATTGGTGGAGAGTACAACACTAAGATTGACTCATTTTGCAGAGAGCATGGTATCAAGTGGAAATTCACAATCTATGCGGGAGCAGAATGTGATGGTGGAGGCATTAGGTCGATTTTGTTTATGTTTCTAATCAATGACCTGGGATAAAAGGATTTAAATTACCCCAGATTTTGCAGCGTGAGGCAAGCCTCAATAGCATGCTATTTCACATAAAAGTTGTAAACCATACACACGCTGCAACTTTGTGCATAGTTGCGCCCAAAAAAGATATGGAAACAAGAAAACCAAGTCCAATCAAAGAGAATGTGAAACATTCTATTGAAAATCTGGATGATACATGTAGAAAAGGAAAAATAGAAACCACCATTAATGACTTACAAATAAAACGACTATCTTGTGATCCTATAGTTGAAAGATTCCTCAATCAAAACTTCTCGTTCAAATAACTTACTTGATTGACATCATCATGAACAAGACCTTAATAAGTACATCCCGAATATTTACACAAATCCGACTTCCACTATACATTTAGGATTTCCAGTATACATCTAACCGTGTTACACTATATCTTGCTAGAAATAAAGGGAATGCAACCAGCAAATATCTTCCAAAAGATGGTCCGGACAAACACAGGTCGCTTTTCTGCCAAACGAATCCTGTACACACTGTCAAAAATCGGGACACACTAGTGAATTTCGTGACACACTTGGGATTCTGTGTCCTGATAGGATTCGACGTGTCATTTTTTTTGGACACGTTTTTCGGGCGAATCGTGTCCGACACGCTGGATTCGGACGCGTGGCCCCTATATAACGAATCCGGTTACTTAGGTTTCCATTGAATTTTGTCATGTATTAGGGTATGGAACTCGTATTTAATTAAGAGCACCAATCCCTCTATGTACCTTGATGTTAGTGACATTGGTTGTTGAACTCCTCTATCATGACCCTCCTAAAAATGTACGCATCACTCAAGCAAAATCTTGACTTGACATGCCATGTTTTTTCTATCTTATGTTAATGCTTAGAGGGTGATATTAATGACAAATATCCCTATACAGATACAAAGGTAATGACAAAGATACCTTTGGATATTAATACTTAGAGGGTGATATTAATGACAAAGATCATGATTCTCCAACAAGACTAAAAAATTAGACATTTCTCGTGGTGGCAAGAGGCCCAAGCATAAGCAATAGATAATAGATTTACTTGTCTTTTCTAGTTTCTAGTAGTTTTTATAACTATTGACTCTTTCATATTTATTATGATATTTTTTTAAACAATATATGACAATTTAAGTTCGAAGTTGGCAATTATAACTCATTAGTAATGAATTATGAATATCATGCTTCATGAAAGTTGAAAGTTGTTTCATTTCATTTCATGTTAGATATTATTTGTTGTAATGGTTACACTTAGCTTACAAGTACAACTTTGGTGATCAATGATGATAAATGTTATATATTGAATTTTGAAAGCTTGAAACTTTAAGATTGATGAATCATGAGACTCAATATGTTGTATGTTACTAACTTGTGGATGTGGTTGATGAAGATTATAACTTTTAGATTATTGTGTTTATATGGTTCAGTCAATGTTTTTTTATGTTTTTTATATCTAATTCATCATTCTACATGTTTTTGTTGACATATATGTATAAAAATATAAAAAATATATATTATATAAAAAACGCTCTAGGATTTGCTCCCAAACTGGGAGCTTCTGAAAATGTCGCTCCCGCACCCGTTTTCGCTCTCGCTCCCCGCTTTCGCTCTCGCTCCCAAGTAACCCTGATGCAGGCTGAGCTGGAGGGGCATCTTCTTTGAGTGGGATTTATGGGATTTTGGTTCTTGCTCTTGGAACGAGTGAAGGGCTCTTGCTCAAGAGTATGGGATTCTTACGAGTAATTGTCTCTTGATGATGGAGTTCTAGGCTCTCATTCCAAAGTTTGATTTGTTTAAGACTATGTTGCAGGAAACGACCCCCAAGGTGGCGTCCTTGTACCCGAAACTCCCCGAAACGTTGCTGAAACGTTTCTATGGTATTTCAGCCAAATTTTGCCCCATTTCAAGCCAATTTTCCCCATTTCCGTGACTCTTTTGCTTCTGCAGGCTCACTCAAGCACCCAAGAAGGTTGTGGGGCCCTTCTATGGCCAAAATAGATTTAATATAACACTAAATTTTATGTCTAATCACTCCACAAACTAATTTATCTCTAATCAATCCATGCTCTAGTTTTGCTAAAAAAACAACTTGTTCTATTTTGTTAATGAAGATGAGGATTAGGATTATAAGATATGTAATTGTACTTGTCATTAGCTTATGTTATGTTTCATTTTCAGCACATATAGCCATGTATAAAGGCTGATTTTGGATGTAAAGCCTCATGTATAAAGGCTGATTTTCAAATCTTGGATGTACAACCTCATTTATAAATGATAATTTTGGATTTTGAATCATTTAATCATCTATGAGAGTTAACATATATTGGGTTTTCCTTCTAAAATGTCATTTATGTGTCTCATTGTTTGCTTTCTTGCAGGATGCATTATTAACTTAACTTATATATATATATATGACGTTTCGTCCAATGTTTCCATTTTTTGGGGGGCGCATTTCCAATCATACCTGTTATATATATATATATATGACGTTTCGTCCAATGTTTCCATTTTTTGGGGGGCGCATTTCCAATCATACCTGTTTTGACGTTTTGTGCAACTTAGGTTCAAGACGAACATTGGTATGCTTGGGCTGTTTTGGAGGTGACCGAGGGTGGAGTTTTGGTTGTCCGCTTCTTCAGTATATCTCTTGCCATTTGTACTTATCTATCATACAAGATGTTTCCTTTCTTTGTTGCTTAATATCTGATGGGTATTTGAGAACTCAAAAGAGCATTGGGTTTAGTTTCTGTTCAATGTTTTGATTATGATATTTTCATATAAGTTGAGGGTTTTTGCTTCATTGGTCATTTACTAGGGGATTCCACCAAGTTGGCCAAGAGTGGTTGCTCAGATGGCCTTTGTTGCATTTGTTAGTGCCCAAAGACAGTGAAGCATATTTTCTAGGAATGTAGGTTCGCCAAGCACTATTGGAGTTGGTTTGAGGAGCACCATTTTGCATTGCTGCAGGGTAGGGCTCATTGGTGCCTTTGGTATTGCCTATAGATTGTGAAGTTATTTGTGTCATGGAAACTCATGTGTAAGTTTGTGTTTGATTAGGGGATTATCTCTGTCTGCTTTTAGTTATTTGTGGAAATATGAGGTTTACCACTAGCTCCTGGCAAAGGGATCCTCGTTGATGAAAGATGCACAATCTTTGGATCGAACAAAATATTTTTGTTCTATTTCTGTTTTAGTAGCTCTTAGGAAGAGGTTACAAAATTCATTATATATACCTTTCACTTTTTGCTTCTTTGATATATATTTCGAAAAAGAGGCATAACCTTAACATTCAATTTAATGTGATGTAGAGACATTTTAGGTATGTATACCTTTACTTAATTAGCATATAAAAGTACAAAATTTTAGGGGAACCAATATTCACTCCTAAAAGTATTTTACAACTATCAATAATTGCACAACCCATCATAAGATCATAACAAGGATCCAAGGGCAATAGTCTCCATGAACAACAATCTTGGATCTTGCTTTCCAATGCATATGTCGAGGCCACAAAAAAAACCCTGTGAACAATGTTTGTTCATCTTGTTCCCTTGAGAAATCTTCCTACTTTTTACTTTTATTCTATGCTTTGTCTCTTCACACTTCCCTTCCCTTGATACCCATAGTAGACAATTTCCTTTGTTTTGCTACTTGTTGACTTGATTGAACTAGTAGAATGGGAGCCTTGCAAATATAATGCTAACCATTTTGTCGGTTCCTTTAGGGTCTACTGCTTTTTGCCATTGTAGATCCTTTCCATTAACATATTGATGCCCATGGAATTGACCATAATCTCTAAACATATGACCACGATTTTATGGCTCAAGAAAATTTCTAATTACAGTAATCATTGGTTATGTTACCACACAATCGAGCAGGGGTCCTAGGAGGGGTACCTAAGGGACAACTACTAGACCAAATGATAACAATTGGAAACATATCCACTTTCACCGATGGACGCAGTCCTGGTATGAGGGAAATCACCAGTAATGATAGGATCAAAGACAAGCTATGATGTGATTTCCAAGGCCCATTCAAAGGAGAGGCTTAATGCTTCAAGCAAAGGGCTCTCCCAGAAAGACCTATGAGGAGACCTAGACCTAGGGTTAATGATATTCAATAATGACAAGGATGCTTGAGGTCAAGGCTCCAAAGATGATTAGGACATTTCAAGAAGCTTTGTGAGATGATTATATATCATTAAATAGGTTTTCACTCTTCTTGAAAAGCCTAGAATGGGATCACAAGAGACCTAGGGTTTATGAATAGCCATGGGTGGAGACCCTTCGAGGAGCTTACTAGGTCAAGGTAGTGTAGGGAAGGGGTTTAAAAGTGATTTATTCCACCAAAAACTATGTGCAAAAACTCTCAAAATGACCTCTCACTATGATGTTCAAGATGGGCATTCAAAGTTCGAGCTAGGGCTTGAGTTTTCTCACAAATGAACTGTGGGAATTGCGTGAAACTTGGAGGATCAATAGAGGAGACATTAGCACAATTCCTTGTCTAGAGAGATTCGAAAAATAGTCCCTATAATGGATTTCACAAGAAGCCCTTGCTAGGTTGTCTAGGATAGAGGCTGAAATTTTTAGAAGAAAAAAATAGGTAAAAGAAGGGTGACCACCAAACTTGCTTGGATTAGTGCCTTACCCATGGGCTATGGAGTCTATGTGATTCGAAATTTGGGTAAAATTGTCTTCAAGGAGGCGAAATTGTTATGCCCTAGCAATCACACTTTCACATTTACCCACCCAAGATCAATGGAATTTTATGGAAGAAAAACAAGTTTTAATCCACTAGGAACATTCATCTACTTGCTAATCAATGAGTAACATGCACAAATTTGCAATCCAACAATCTTTTCAATGATATTCAATAATTAGGGCAAAAGAAGAACTAGCTAGTTGCAAGATTTCCACACATTAGACATTATTACATGAAAATATCTTCAACAAAATAACTTACAAGATAGCAAGAGATATATCCAATCCAAGATCAAGATAGCGGCTCCAAGAAAGAACAAGATTTCAGCTCCCAAAAATATCGAAATGCATCAAAAGAGCTCCAATAGACATCCAAGAAAAAGTGCAAATTTCTCAAGAGAGAGATATCCAAGTGTGATGATGATGTTTGATACAAATGAGGCTTAACTCTATTTATATGAGCCTCTAAAAGTTTGAATTAGCCTAAAATGCCCCTAAAAATATTTTAGTGTGTAAAATAATATCACTTTGGTGACAAGCTCAGCAAATAGCTCATAAAGTATAAGATAAGCCATCTAAAATGAAGCTAAAATGACTAGCCATGGTGTAGGAGGGTTGTTGGAAGGCGTAATCGAGTCCTCAAGTGCCATGATGAAGAAGAGGGCTCCATGAATGATGGTCAAAGGAGGTGGCCCCTTGATCTCCAATAAAAACATCATGTGGTGCTCCAAAGTGGCTTTGGGGCACAAGTAGTGGTCTCATGGGTCCCCCCTTGTAAAATGAGCTTGTAGATTGCTCCAAATGAGGGCACGAAAGATGGTGCTTGCCCTCCCATGTCTCAAGGATGAGACAAACCTCCTTTGGGCCTCAGATCAACTGCCAAACCTTGTATACAATGCTAAGCTGACTGGGGGCACTGCTGGTCCAAGTGCATCATCTTGCATATAATGTGGGGCAATGAACAAGCTACTGAAGGTGTTGAGGTTGCCCATGGCATGAGATAATGCTCTGTCACATGATGGAAACCCATGGCTCTCAACACATCCCCTACAAGTGTCAATATGATCCTTTGGTGGGCTTGGATCCCGTATAGGGAGGCCAAGCCCAAAGTGAAACCATCTACCAATCTTGTATAAGATCCAATGCGTCTCCTCACCTTCAGATACAATAATCATTAGTGCAATTGAGTGAATAAGCTTGTTAATCAAGGGCAGAAGTGGGGACTTCATAGTGGGCTTCCCTTCCAGATTTGGGGCTTTGAGCATGTAATGGTGTTACCTCCCTAGGTAGGAGTGGTCAATAGACAACTTTATTAGGTGCTCCAAACCCCTAAAGGGAAGGACATGTCCAAGGTACATCCTTCAAGTGGTAGGTGTCATGTGAATATTGATGAGGTGTATTAGTACTGTTGTCCACAGATTTGCACACCCAAGACAAGTGGGAAAAATCCTCAACCCCACAAAATGTGTTCTTTGTGGCAACACTCAGAGAAGGGGTTGTCACCTGATCCCAATTCTCTTTGTTTAGGCTCTCTCCTAGCTAAGCCAAGGGGGGTGGTCCCTGTTACCCACCACTAGTGTGTGACCCCTATGGGAGAAATTTTCTCCTAGATTTGTCTTCAATCGACAACCGACAACCTCTTGTAGCTATAACAACAAACTCTATAGTTGTTTGTAATTAGAATGTATTTGTACACAAATATTGTATTGTAAGTTATATATGTATTAATAGAATAAAATAGAATGAATATTATGATTGTTACAAAATGAGGGCCTGCTTATATACCTAGGCAGGTGCCCTTTCACGAATGGTCATGTCCTATCAGACATGCCTCTCCATGACTAATTATTATTTGATTGATCATTATTTATAACTATAATATTTATTTTTTATTTTTATTATTTCTATATATATATATTTATTCATAACATTGCCTTCCTCTTCGAAAAGCTTTGTCCTCAAAGCTTTATTGAGCGAGATTCTCTCTTATTGCGCATATCATTTCGACATGTGTAATTAGTCAGTAGTACTATGTTGAAATCAGGGTTGTTTTTGTATGTATATATATATATATATATATTAATTATTATTATTATTAATATTTTAAAGAAGTAACTTAATCAAAATATTATAAGGTAACCTGTATTAAATAACTTTATAATTTTATAAAGTAACCTTAATAATTTTATAGGCAACTTTTAAAATTATTT
This sequence comes from Pinus tabuliformis, assembly GCA_031772625.1. NCBI lineage: Eukaryota > Viridiplantae > Streptophyta > Pinopsida > Pinales > Pinaceae > Pinus > Pinus tabuliformis. The sequence continues at coordinate 1,342,345,638 of CM062819.1, read as the reverse complement.
TATTTATTTATATTTATGACTAATAGATTCACTCAATGTTCCCTTCTTGTTAGTGTGCATTCCATTTTTTAATGTGTTTTGTGGTGTCCATAGACTTCAATAATAAGTCAACGACACTTCTTGAGACTCGTGGGTACATTTTAAAGTTCCACGGAGCCAAAAAAGGGAACAATTCAATAAATTCATAGGCATTCTCCACAATGCCTATGTGATCATCGTTGTTGAAATGACCTATTGTATATATTAGATTTTGAACAACCGCTGCCAACATTATTTTCTAGGTTTTGGTTACCCATGTGCCAGTGTTAACTCTAATACAAGAAAATGATAGAAATCACCCAAAATACGAGCTAAATTTCTGAGATTTGTTGAAGAAAGGGCCAGGGGTTTTGTGTTGAAAATGTACACTAAAATATGGTATACCTCATCATCAACCACAATGTTTGTTGCGACATCAAACTTTCTTTAATTGGATCTCTCCCATGACATGTTTCCATTTTCAAATTTTTCTGACTGTATGACTTCTGAAAATGATGATGAAGGCATTGAAACTTTGTTTCTGCTTTTCAATATGACTAGTACAAAACACTCTGGGCTCTTTATATGACATGCAAAGTCCTTCACATTTCTCTTACCATTTGTAGCATTTTTGTCCTCTGTAATTAAGTGGGAAGTTTGATTACGCATGCCATTTTGTCGACTGACCAAGGAATAGAGATCCGTTTTCGGTGCAATTTTAATATTCGCTTCTATTCCATTTTTCTTAACGGTGAGGGGCATTACTTTTATTACATTTAGAAAATATATATTTTATTTTGTATAACATCTTTTGTTACACACATTTTTTTATTATCTATGCCCCTCGAGCTAATCAAGTATCACATGATGTTCAATTCTCCAAATTTTCTGCAGGGTTTTTATGTTATAAAGAAGCTGAGTGGAATCTTGTTTGAGCAGTAATCAGACAAGATCCCAATCATCCCACTTGTATTTTTTATGGTCTAAAAGAGACCATTTTGCAGAACTAATGTCCAACACCATGCGAAAAGCTTGCATGCCTAGGAACTTCTCTTCTTGATCTGCATATGTGCATGAATTGTTATTGACAACGATGGTTATGATTAGTTGTTTTCTCACTACCGTATGACGTAGAATAATGACTTGTTGTTTTCGTTTTCTAGGCAGTGGAAGAATTAGTGTGGCCCACAAGAAGTCATTTTTGCAAGACAGGATTTGCCATTTGATATGACAATCAACATTCATGATGAAGGTGAAAGAATGCTTCATGCTGGAGTCTGTCCACAACTCCTCTTTGTCTTTTTCTTCTGTTGATGGATCTGCTGTCATTGGCTCACTTCTTTTAGTAAAACAACTTAACTGGTCAATCTCTAGACAACTTAACTGGTCAATCTCTTCACTAACAGAGGTCAGGTGTTTTCTGCGTGGAACTGCTAAAGATGGAAATACAATTCTGTTTGACTTCTGAGGAGAAATAAGAGGAGACAAAAACCTGCTTTATTTCTGAGAGCTAAATGGAGACAAAACTCTATTTGCGTCATGAGGTGGAATGATAACTGAAAATTACGTCTCAGCTCCCTAGATGCTCATGGGTTCTTTGTTGAGACCACAGGGATGTAAAAGTAATGCTTTGGTATTGAAGGAAAATTGAAGAGCATGCAATTTGATTTATATTTGTTGAGCTATCAATATCTAGAATCTGTGATTGCAAATCACTTAGTTTATCTGAACCATTTGTTGTATTTGCTTTGAAGGCCTGACCTCTGTTTTATTTGTGATCGTCAAGGTCTGGAGGTGACAAAAATTTGTAGTTACAAGTCCTCATCCAATTTAATGGCTTAAATGAACTTCTTGGTGGGCAAAACTTAGTAATTGCACTTATAAAATCCATGGCTTGCATAGATATTTTTTCATGAAATTGGAAACATTGACCTTCTTATGGAAGACAACCTCGCTGGTTATTGCTCAAAAGCATCACCATAGTTATCCTGCTCTATGTCCAGCCTCTCAGGTACTAGAAGCTTTTGTTATTCAACTACTATTTTCATCTTTGATTTTGTTTGTCCATTGATTTTCACTACATGGTCTTGCTGATGAAAATCTCTAGTATAAAGCTCGATCCTGTAATGAAATTCATCTCCAACTTCAACTCTAGTAACATAACCCACAATCTGTTTTCCAGTGTTAACCCACTTATTATTTTCCTTCACAACTTGATATGTTGGCACATCATTATCATAATCCAGGCCATCTTCATCTTTAAGATCATCTTCATTCCAATGTTGTTAGAACCTAACTGGTGATCGAACCGAAAAACCTTGTGGACTGGGAACTGCTAAAAAATTGGAAAAAAAACCGGTTTACCAAAAACACATAAAACATTCGTATTTTAAAGAAAAAAATATATATTCATGTGCATCCATATGAATCCAAACCATTTATACACAAATATGCAAAAATTCTCATTTACATAGCATGTAAGGGTGCACATAACCAAAATAGCATAGAGTGCAATCCATCTCTGAACAGAAAATACATCAACAAATAGGCTCTAGATGACCTCTAGCAACCAAAAAAAATCATGCTACAACAAATGCCTACATATCATCAAAATCATTCCCTATATTGGGGTCTTCGCCATCAATATAACTATTTAGGCGTTAAAATAAGATTAAAAAACCATACAATGTCATGTCAAGATTTTGTTTGAGTGATGGGTACATTTTTTGTAGAGTCATGATAGAGGAGCTCGACAACCAATGCCACTAACATCAAAGTACATAGAGGACTTGGTGCTCTTTATTAAATACTAGTTCCATACCCTCATACATGACAAAATCCAATGGAAACGTTGCAATCCCCCCAATCCTAAAATCTTGAAAAACTCTCAACTCTATTGGATTTTGATTGAAATCTAAAATTCTACTTTCTCCATATGAAATCCAATGAGGTTGGAACCACTCTCAAACATCCTGAGTCATGTCATGGTAATGTTAAAAATTTAAGTAAAAATGAATTTAAAAATTTAACATTACCATGAATTGCATAGCAATACTAGGGCCATAGACTTGATTATCAGGATGAGGGCCATAGGCTTGAATATTAGGACAGCCTAGGGAGAGTAAGAAGTGGGCCAACCAACTACAAAATAAAAAAATAAAAAATAAAAAAGAAGGCAAAATTTTTCTTCACGTAGCCAGTCCTGAACTGCCCTGTTCGGTGAAATAGGTCAGTGCAATACCAAACTGACTGGTTCTGTTACAAAACCAATCGGTTCGGTAACAAATCGGCCTATTCCGGTCCGGAGGCCCGGTTCAAACCGGTTTTGGGCCAAAAACGGTTGACTGACCGATTCTGATAACACTGCTTCATTCTCATTATAATCTGTGATTGACATAACATTTTCTTGTTTTTTTGTGGAATGTAGTGATTCTTCATCAATAACATCTGTAGATTCATTTTCTTCCTCCCTGTTTTCGTTTTCAGTTGTCATATACCCACTTTGATTATCATTCTCATTTATGCCACCCTGAGGAGTTCCTAATTCAACATGTTTAACATCCTTTTCCTGGTTAGAGCATTCTTTATTGTTAAATCTCTTTCATGTCAATGCCTTCTTCCATTGTAAGTGTTGAACATGCTTAAAGAATCTTTATTGATTTTGTGAGTATTTCTCTCATTTCCAATAATAATTCTCGCCTAGTTTTATGGTCATAATCTTGGGAATATGTTCCCATGATTTTTGGACTTAAGGTTGGACATACTATGCAGTGGTTACCGTCCAGAGGGTCAAATGGCTCTGATACCAATGTAGCAACAAAATTTGTAGTTGTTTATAGTTAGAATGTATTTGTACACAAATATTGTATTCTAAGTAATATATGTATTAATAGAATAGAATAGAATGAATATTATGATTGTTACAAAATGAGGGCTTGCTTATATACCTATGCAGGTGCCCGTTCATGAATGGTCATGTCCTATGAGACATGCCTCTTCATTTCTAATTATTAATTAATTGATCATTATTTATAACTATACTATTTACTTTTTATTTTTATTATTTCTATATATATTTTTATTCATAACAATAGCCACCTGATAGTTTTGATGTGCTACCTTCTCTGTCGCTTGAGCTAGCCATTGTGTACCCTCGCTCATATGTCATGATCGTATGTTTGAAGGTGGGCCATCCGATCCCAAAGGTATGATTTTTCATTACGTAATTGGGTGTTTATGCTTGTTTTTCTTGGGCACACTTGGGCATGGATTACTAGGAGACTTGGAAGAAGGAAGGGCTTTGACTGTACTCTTGTTCCCTTACCTCAACTAGGGGGGTTAATCCTGAATCCTAGTCTCGTGGGATCTCCTTTATTGGCTATTAGCTTTAGGAGTGTCACTACATGGGAAGTGTTGATTTTGGTTGCGTGGTCTCGCCTCTCGACACCATATATCTCACTCCCCTTCGCTCATTACAAGTACTTTTTGCACTTTCCCCCTCTGGGTCCACATTTGTCCATTGGGTCCACAAGGTTTTAGCCTCCCCTTCCCCTTGTCTACTCCTTGGGTCGGGCTTGGAATGATGCCTTAGAGGTTGATGCAACTAAAAAGAAAGATAAAAGCATAATATGGCCACATACAATAGGAAATTTACCACAAAAGGCAAAGGATGGCCGGGACTATAAAATTTAGCACGTTGGCAAAATCCAAATATGAACTCTACCCCCTATAATTATGGCCATCACCCAAGTTCCTAGAGCCCCTATGACTGCCCCTTGCATCATTAAGGAACCCATGAATGTCCCAACCCTTGGTGGGCGATGAACTACCCCACCTTGAGGGGGTAATCATTGCTATATCTTACACATCATGCTCTCATCCCCTTGAGCCCTGAGTAGTAAAATGAAGAAAAAATAATAAAAGGCAAAAGGAAAATGAAGAAGGGAGGAAAAACAAAGGTTTGGGTAACTCATGTATCACGTTGCTCCCTCCTACATTCATATACCCAAGGTGTGGGATTTCGTAATCATAGCTACCCTTGTACCATGGTATGTGGCTTACAACCTTCCCTTTGCCCCCACTTCGCTCCATCATTATTCACAAGACACCTGCCTCTTGAAGTGTGTACCTTGGACGTGTCACTTATTTAGAGGTTGAAACCACCTAATAGGGTCTGTTGTCGCACAGATTGTCACGACAACACTTAGACCGGGGGCTGTCACCTTGATCCCCGATCTCTCCATTTAAGCCTGTCTCCTGCGACTAAGCGGGGTAGACCCTATGGGACAATGGATGACCAACTGTGGACCAGTTGGGTTGGGAGACACGAGGGAAAACAAGCACTTATTTGATTTTATTAAGTTAATAGACCAGTGCCTTATGGAGTTAATGGCTGAATGATTATCTATTGAATGCTGCGGAAAGATGAACTCATTAACAATCATTTACCATCAGATAACTCAAGCAATGCAAGATATTCGATAAAAGCACAATGCTTTAATAGTGATCCAGCAATTCAAACTCAATAACGATATTCCAGCAATTAAAATTCGAAGGATTAAATGCTTTAAATAACCGCGAAATTTAAACACTGACAGGCTACCACTTTCATATAGCCAACTTGTAAATAAACATTTAAATGCATATAGCTATAGAGAAATGGAACATAAATACCACAAAAGACATCAAAATGATTTTTCAATTTTTAGGTTAAGCTTTTCAATTTTATTTTTTTATTATTTTATTATTTTCATTTTATTTTTTTATTATTTATTATTTTTAAATTTTCTAAAAAAAATATATAATAAAACTAAAATAAAATAAAACTAAATTAGATCTAATATCTAATCTAAAGAAACTTTTTATATATTTACAATTATATTTTTACAAAATTTTAAAATCCTAAATTAAAATCTAATTTAAACTAAAAATCTAAAAAATAAAAATGAGCTTTTTAAGTTTTTTTATGAATTTTTATCTTTTTTATTCGATTTTTTTGATTTATTCTAAAAGTAATGTAAAACTAAATTAAATTTAAAAATGAGGATTAAACTAAACTACACTAAAAGCTAAACCCAAAAATAAAACATAATTCTAATTTAAAACCTAACTAAAAGGGGCTAACACATGAATAATACAAATTGAAAAGAAAACCCAAAATTTGCTTTTTATATTTTTTTATATTTGATGAATTTTTTTTTTGAATTTAAAATAAACAAAACTAAAATTTACATAAAATCCAAAGAAAAACAAAGCAAAATCAATTTTTTGTTTTTGGTTGCTTTTTATTATTATAATTTAATTTTTTTAAGTTTTAAAATCTTATAAGCAAAACAAAAATCAAAATCTAAACTAAAAGAAATAAAAAATAAACTAAAGCCTAACTCTAAACTTGAAACTTACGTGACGTATATCAAAACCCAAAATCAAATTTTGTTTGGTGTTTGCAGCCTTATGCTTGACGCAGGTTGGAGAGCAAGATGGCAGAAGGAGAACGATAGCCAATGAGGAGGCTGGACGGACGCAGGCAGAGGAGGCTCGAACTTAGAAACCCACGCACGACTGAGCTGCTAACGCATAGACACAAATAAACTGCGCAGAACCTGAAAGTTCTATCAAAAAATATGATACGTTAACCTTCAAACCCGCAGGCCTGGACGAGTTTCGATGGCAGGAGGAGGCAGAAGAAGTGCAGCGTGAAGAGTCAAACACACAGGTGACTGCGTGAGGGATATGGATGCGCTGCAGAGGGTAAGCAACAGCGAGGAGAGGGATACGAGGGAGCTTGACGCAGGCAGATTGCTGAGGAGTTGCGTGAGGAAAATGAGCAGCTCGATGATCAGACGAGAGGAGGGCGGAAAGAGAGAAAACTTGCTCGATGGAAGCATTTCTGGCTCGCTCAGTCGCTGATGGGAAACTGAGGGTCAGTGGGAGCTGCGTTTTTTTTTAATATATATATATATATATATTTTTTTTTTTGAGTTGTGTTTGTAATTGCAGGTGTAGTCGACGACAGGGGAAAGGAAAGCCAGGGGAGGAGCAGCTGCAGGCGGAGAAAAAGACTGCGTGTAGAGTAAAAATGTGAGAGATGCGTAGAAGCTGGAATGGCCAGCGTAACAAAATAAAAATGAATTCATGCAGAGGAGAGTATGGCCTGTGCAGCTGAGCGATTGAAGATTGTGGAAATGTAGATTTGCCTCCAAAAAAAATTCAAAATGCCCTTGTAACACAATGAAACCCTGAGCAATAGCAAAGATCTGATCAAACCCTCGGAAATCTTTAGAAAACCCTACAACCTGCAATGGCAAAAACAGAAAACCCAGAAGTAAAATGTGCCAAAAACAAATTTGAAAACCCTAAATCAGCTAAATAATTACAATATTTATAGATTAACGACTCTTAAGCAGCCAAATTTGTCAATAATCACAATAATATTATCAGAATTTAATTTTAATGTGAGATACTTCAGAACATCCTGCATGCATTCATAAATTTTTTTTTCAGATGATAAGCCCGGAATTAAAACTAGCTGGGCTCTTTCAGGAAATGCAATCCGGGAGTTGGCTGGTTCAGTCGAGAATTTCCCCTAACGCCCGGTAAACTCAAAACTAAGATTTCCTGCACAGCTTAGAATCAACCATTAACATAGAGGGAAAAAACGATTGTGAAATCTAGATCAAATGGAGATACCTGCCATTATATTTCAGGATCTAAACTATCATTCAAACCCTAGAGATCAGACAAGATACCTGTGCTTGAATCAATCTTCATCAAGCTAAAATCAATAGCTGAAAATAAAATTATGCAGAAACATAAAACATCTTACAGCATTTCGAGAAGAGTAACACCAGCAAGATTTTTAACCCCAAAGTCTTTCTTTATTGCACAAAAAATGACAACAAGAGAGCTTTCTTTAGCACCAGACTCTCAGATCGAATCTGATCTCAAATGACCCCTAGCACCCTATTTAAAAGAAAAATTCCCAACGGCTAGTTCGAGTGATCCATGTTAAAGTGATCTCGACCGTTGATAAGGATCAAGATATCTCTTAATCTCATCCGTCGAATTTTTAATGCATTAAAAAATTGAAATTCTGCATTTGTTTACTCAAAAATATTATTATTTTATTATTTTTTAAGTTTTTATTTTATTTTATAATTTTTATTTATTTATTTTTTATATCTTTTATATATATTCCTTTTTTATTTTAACTAATTAATTTTAATTTTTTTTTTTGGATCCTCGAACTTAGCCTTTGGAAAAATCACCTAGGACCTAGGACTTAGGACTTATGAGGGGATTAAAACATTTTCTAACCCTCAAGACACTTTAGATCATGACTTTTACAATTTTACATCTCAAATGGGAAACCCATTTGACATAGACCCTCATAGACCACCCAGTTCTGCGACCAAATATAATCTAGCAGATCAACACACTAGGATTCCTCTAAGATTCTAATGACAAAATTCATTCTGGCTTTGGGGTTAGGCTGAAGGAAAACTCTGCCGATCATGGATCGGTGAGACAAAAAACCTTCCGGAACGTAGATTATCACTAGAAAATTAGGTCCACCTAGGCAATTTACATACATAACTCAACTCTGTTAAGATTATTTACAATTCACACATGCAGACTGGGTTTACAACATAGATTGATCGGGCTGATGATGACAGGCACGGACACGCCACTCAAGCGTTATCCCTTTTGCAAAAAAGGGGTGGTACTGCTATGGGTAGTTGACACGTAGTGGTCAACATCTGGCTCCACTTGGGGACACGTTGCTGCACTGTAGGAATGTGAGAATCCAGAATCTGCATCCATGCAACACACAACAAAATATAAGTAGCATCCGTCCAAAAAATCATCATATAACATTAAGCACATGAAAGATATAAGCTCTTCATTTATTAACTATCTAGAAAAGTAAATCTAATCCTAAAACAGAGATAAAATGCTGAAATAACAAGGAGTAGGGTTAGAAATACAATACAAAGGATGCCCGATGGCATCAGATGTGTTCAATATAGTGTATACTGAGCATTTGCCTGCTTTCAGGCAAATCTGTCGGCTGTTTGTCAGATGTGCCATGTCCAATTCTGCATATGGTAGGACTTTTTCCTATCCGAAAATCAAGCTGCTCACGGCTGTTTGATGCATCAAGTCTTCTTCTCATTTTCTTTCTCTTGCGCTTTTTCTTTATGTCAGGCTGTATTACTGATGACGTGGAACTTTCTGTTTCAAAGCTCTTAGATGAAGTATGTAAGATATGTGTGACATGTCTTTCTTCATCTTGCATCTGATCTTTATTGTTTTTAATTTTATCTGGATCACCTTCAATTAACCACCTTTCAATCGAACCAATGACCTCCTCATAATAAGATGGAGCTTGTTGTAACAGATAAGGGGGCTCCTGATCTATTGACGTTCCTTGGTCTCTCTCATCCTCTGACCATTGTTGAAACTTCTGAACCTGTATTTTAATGGCATCTATCTGACTAGAGTGTTCAACCTTTATAGCACTAATTTGCCTGGCATGGTCTTCTTCCATATCTTTTATTACTTTATCGTTCTTTTCCTTTATGTTCATCAAGCAATACTGCATAGAGTTTATTTCTTCCTTAAGATTTGCTTGCATGGTAGCCAACTGATTATTATGAACGAATGTCATGATAGTCATTTCTTCATCCATAGTTAATAACTTGTTTTGCATAGAATTAATTTCCCTTTCATGATTAGCTTTCATGGTCATCATATTTTCCTCTAAGCCTGACATCTTGCTTTGCATAAAACTAATTTATGTGTCATGATTAATCTTCATGGCCTCAATTTCCTTAGTATGCTGATTTTGCATGATCTCCATCTCCCTATTACGTTTTTCCAGGTGGGTGCATAAAGTTCTCACATCATTGGCGTAATTAATTTGATTAATCTCCATATCTTTTACCAGCAGTATTAGTTCTTGTATAATTTGCTTTTGATCTTCCTTTTCGTTGTCATTTGTCCCTGCTTTTCCACTATCATGGATTTGATCTGCAATAGTACAGGTGGATGGCACATTCTGATATGAAGAATTGTCTTGGAATCTTTCACCGACAGCTGAACCTTTCATAAGATTACTTTCATTCTGTTGCACAATTTTAGGGGCACAAGGCGAGCTATCTGGATTACCATATCTATCTTTAAAAGCATTGACAATGTCTTGTAAAGAAGTGAAAGAATCCTTAGGACAATTGTTAAACCAATTCAAAGCAACGCCCTCCAAAGAAAAGACAAAAAGACGCATTTTGACATCTTCATGATTATACTAAGGGGCTCTACAACATATGATCATTATACGAGTAAACAAGCCTAGATGTCTTTTAACAGCGACTGAATCACCACTTGAGAACAAAGGTAATTTAGAAATGGCCACTTCCGGAATATCATGGAGATCATCAGTAAAATGACATGGTTTAAACGAATAATCCATGATGAATAACGAGGGACCAAATGGATGATAGAACGAGATCTCTGCTTAAGCAAACCAATAGATGAAAGAAGTGGAGTCGCCACTTGAACAATGAATCTAATTCTAGGATCAAAAAAGCAACAAACAAGCTTATATGAGAGAGGCTTCTTGTCTGGGAAAAATAGATAAAAAGAAATGGAGTCACCACCCAGACAAGAAATGACGAAAGATAAGATCAAAATGATGCCCAAAAATATTGAATCTGCTAGCTCAAATGAGAGATGAGAAAAATGAAAGAATGATGAGAAATGAGAAGATGGATGTCGTTTAAACGCCGAGAATAAAATGTCCCCGACAACGGCGCCAAAAAATGTTGTCGCACAGATTGTCATGACAACGCTCAGAGCAGGGGCTGTCACCTTGATCCCCGATCTCTCCGTTTAAGCCTGTCTCCCGCGGCGAAGGGGGGTAGACCCTATGGGACAATGGATGACCAACTGTGGACCAGTTGGGTTAGGAGACACGAGGGAAAACAAGCACTTATTTGATTTTATTAAGTTAATAGACCAGTTCCTTATGGAGTTACTGGCTGAGTGATTATCTATCGAATGCTGCGGAAAGATGAACTCATTAACAATAATTTACCATCAGATAACTCAAGCAATGCAAGATATTCGATAAAAGCACAATGCTTTAATAGTGATCCAGCGATTCAAACTCAATAACGATATTCCAGCAATTAAAATTCGAAGGATTAAATGCTTTAAATAACCACGAAATTTAAACACTGACAGGCTACCACTTTCATATAGCCAACTTGTAAATAAACATTTAAATGCATTTAGCTATAGAGAAATGGAACATAAATACCACAAAAGACATCAAAATGATTTTTCGATTTTTAGGTTAAGCTTTTCAAATTTTTTTAATTATTTATTATTTTTTATTATTATTTATTTATTATTTTTAAAGTTTCTAAAAAAATATAATAAAACTAAAATCAAATAAAACTAAATTAGATCTAATATCTAATCTAAAGAAACCTTTTATATATTTACAATTATATTTTTACAAATTTTTAAAATCCTAAATTAAAATCTAATTTAAACTAAAAATCTAAAAAATAAAAATGAGCTTTTTAAGCTTTTTATGAATTTTTATTTGATTTTTTTGATTTATTCTAAAAGTAAAGTAAAACTAAATTAAATTTAAAAATGAGGATTAAACTAAACTACACTAAAAGCTAAACCCAAAAATAAAACATAATTCTAATTTAAAACCTAACTAAAATGGGCTAACACATGAATAATACAAATTGAAAAGAAAACCCAAAATTTGCTTTTTATATTTTTTATATTTTATGATTTTTTTTTTTGAATTTAAAATAAACAAAACTAAAATTTACATAAAATCTAAAGAAAAACAAAGCAAAATCGATTTTTTGTTTTTGGTTGCTTTTTATTATTATATTTTAATTTTTTTAAGTTTTAAAATCTTATAAGCAAAACAAAAATCAAAATCTAAACTAAAAGAAATAAAAAATAAACTAAAGCCTAACTCTAAACCTGAAACTTACGTGACGTATATCAAAACCCAAAATCGAATTTTGCTTGGTGTTTGCAGCCTTATGCTTGACGCAGGTTGGAGAGCAAGACGGCAGAAGGAGAACGATAGCGAATGAGGAGGCTGGACGGACGCAGGCAGAGGAGGCTCGAACTTAGAAACCCACGCATGACTGAGCTGCTAATGCATAGACACAAAGAAACTGCGCAGAACCTGAAAGATCTATCAAAAAATATGATATGTTAACCTTCAAACCCGCAGGCCTGGACGAGTTTCAATGGCAGGAGGAGGCAGAAGAAGTGCAGCGTGAAGAGTCAAACGCACAGGTGACTGCGTGAGGGATATGGACGCGCTGCAGAGGGTAAGCAACAACGAGGAGAGGGATACGAGGGAGCTTGACGCAGGCATCTTGCTGAGGAGTTGCGTGAGGAAAATGAGCAGCTCGATGATCAGACGAGAGGAGGGCGGAAACAGAGAAAACTTGCTCGATGGAAGCGTTTCTGGCTCGCTCAGCCGCTGATGGGAAACTGAGGGTCAATGGGAGCTGCGTTTTTTTTAATATATATATATATATATATAGATATATTTTGAGTTGTGTTTGTAATTGCAGGTGTAGTCGACGACAGGGGAAAGGAAAGCCACGGGGAGGAGCAGCTGCAGGCGGAGAAAAAGACTGCGTGTAGAGTAAAAACGTGAGAGATGCGTAGAAGCTGGAATGGCCAGCGTAACAAAATAAAAATGAATTCATGCAGAGGAGAGTATGGCCTGTGCAGCTGAGCGATTGAAGATTGTGGAAATGTAGATTTGCCTCCAAAAAAAAATTCAAAATGCCCTTGTAACACAATGAAACCCTGAGCAATAGCAAAGATCTGATCAAACCCTCAGAAATCTTCAGAAAACCCTGCAACCTGCAATGGCAAAAACAGAAAACCCAGAAGTAAAATGTGCCAAAAACAAAACTGAAAACCCTAAATCAGCTAAATAATTACAATATTTACAGATTAACGACTCTTAAGCAGCCAAATTTGTCAATAATCACAGTAATATTATCAGAATTTAATTTTAATGTGAGATACTTCAGAAAACCCTGCATGCATTCATAGAAAAAATTTCAGATGATAAGCCCGGAATTAAAACTAGCTGGGCTCTTTTAGGAAATGCAATCCGGGAGTTGGCTGGTTCAGCCGAGAACTTCCCCTAACGCCCGGTAAACTCAAAACTAAGATTTCCTGCACAGCTTAGAATCAACCATTAACATAGAGGGAAAAAACGATTGTGAAATCTAGATCAAATGGAGATACCTGCCATTATATTTCAGGATCTAAACTATCATTCAAACCCTAGAGATCAGACAAGATACCTATGCTTGAATCAATCTTCATCAAGCTAAAATCAATAGCTGAAAATAAAATTATGCAGAAACATAAAACATCTTACAACATTTCGAGAAGAGTAACACCAGCAAGATTTTTAACCCCAAAGTCTTTCTTTATTGCACAAAAAATGGCTACAAGAGAGCTTTCTTTAGCACCAGACTCTCAGATCGAATCTGATCTCAAATGACCCCTAGCACCCTATTTAAAGGAAAAATTCCCAACGGCTAGTTCGAGTGATCCATGTTAAAGTGATCTCGACCGTTGATGAGGATCAAGATATCTCTTAATCTCATCCGTCGAATTTTTAATGCATTAAAAAATTGAAATTCTGCATTTATTTACTCAAAAATATTATTATTTTATTATTTTTTAAGTTTTTATTTTATTTTATAATTTTTATTTATTTATTTTTTATATCTTTTATATATATATTTATTTTTTAATTTTTTTAATTAATTAATTAATTTAATTTTTTTTTTTTTTATTTTTGGATCCTCGAACTTAGCCTTTGGAAAAATCACCTAAGACCTAGGACTTAGGACTTATGAGGGGATTAAAGCATTTTCTAACCCTCAAGACACTTTACATCATGACTTTTACAATTTTACATCTCAAAGGGGAAAACCCATTTGACATAGACCCTCATAGACCACCCAGTTTCGCGACCAAATATAATCTAGCAGATCAACACACTAGGATTCCTCTAAGATTCTAATGACAAAATTCATTCCGGCTTTGGGGTTAGGCTGAAGGAAAATTCTGTCGATCATGGATCGGTGAGACAAAAAACCTTCCGGAACGTAGATTATCACTAGAAAATTAGGTCCACCTAGGCAATTTACATACATAACTCAACTCTGCTAAGATTATTTACAATTCACACATGCAGACTGGGTTTACAACATAGATTGATCGGGCTGATGATGACAGGCACGGACACATCGCTCAAGCGCTATTCCTTTTGCGAAAAAAGGGGGGGTACTGCTATGGGTAGTTGACACGTAGTGGTCAACAGGGTCCTTAATTAATATTTCCTACTCAAGGAGGTAACATTAGAACATGTCAAACCCACAAATTTTGAAGGGAAGCCCGCTATGAAGTGTCGACTTCTGCCCTTGATTTGCAAGCTTGTTTGCTCAATTACACTAATGAACCGTTGTTTTGGAAGGTAAGGAGACGCATTGGATCTTATAAAGGATTGCAAGTGGGTTTTCATCTTGGACTTGGCTTCTCTATATGGGATCCAAGCCCTCAAGGATCGCAATGTCATTTGTAGGGTGAGCATTAGGAGCCATGAGCCTCCATCCATGTAGAGCATTGATTGCCACACCATGGGCTTCTTTAGCACCACCATTTGCTTGCTCGTGCCCTAGTTATTAAGAGATGATGATGCAGTTGGACCATGTTGCCCCAATTGGCTACACATTGCACCTGACACTTAGCAGTTGTTCCAAGGTCTAGCGAAGGTTATGTCTTTCCTAGGGAGACATGGGAGAGCATGTGTCATCTTCCAGCCCTCATTGATGGAGCATCGACGATTTGGAGATGTTTTGCAACATAAGGAGGGCATGACGCTCTTCATCATGATTTTTGGGCCTCCCCCCACACATTTTTAGCACATGAGGCCTCAACGCTGCCCCTAGGCCTCCATGCATGCTTGACGTCAACCTTGCGTGGGCTTGAGAGGGTAATTTGATTTAATTTTTAAAAGCTATCATGGTTGGCTTGTAACCATGGGTGGGTTACTTAGCACATTAGGCAAAAAAGGGGGCTTTTTCTTTTAATATTTGAACTCATAACTCATGTATAAATAGATGAGACCTAGTCTCATTCTAAACAATCATCACTTGGGTTTTTGATATCTCTCTTGAAAATTTCGGACCTATAATTTGAGGATGAATTTGGATGAATTGGATAAATTTTGATGTTTGGATAATTTTGCTATCTCTCTTGGAGCTTCCTTTTGGCATTGTGATGTATGGATGTGTTCTTCATTGTCTTGTAAATGCTATTTAATGCTATACTTCTAATTTTGATTAATGTGTAATGCATGGAATATTGCCTCATGGTTATTAATGTGCCCTAATTGAAATATTGTCTAAACATTGAAACTATTGGGAAATTATGAATGTGTTTCTCATAGATAATAAATGAGTGAATGTTCCTAAGGGATTCATTGCATATGTATCCTTGAAACTCCACCAACAATTGTCATCGAGGTGTAAATATCAATGTTGCATGACTTGTACTCATATAAGACTCATCACGACATTGACTCATTGACTCGTATAAGACTCGGGAACGACCCTTATAAGACCCATATAAGACTCTTCAAAATACAAAAAAAACTTAAAATGTGGTAAATTTTAAGCACAAAAAAGAAACTATTGACAGTTCCAATCCTTTTAAGTTATAAAAACCACAATATATGCAATAATTCATAACATCATCTCATATCTATAAAAGTATAACATAATATATTCGATTTTTGTAAGCGAAACATTTAGATGCTGAATAAGAAAAGGACTCATGATTCCATAATTAAAATAAAAAATGTCAGCAAGTTCAAAATTCAAATACATATGTCATAAATGATAAATGACTCTCATAACAATCTCGAGTTTCATCACTCATGGACGACCATGCTTAAAATAAGCCCTTGTGGAGCTAGTGGTAACATCAGAAGACTGAAGCAGTTGTGAGGCAAGTGTATTTGGAGTCTCCATTTCAGATGGCAAACTATAGAGATCCTCAGTCTCTTCATCAAGCCAACTCAAATCAGGGGCCTCCTCCTCCACAACCCAATTAGACTCTAAATCAATAGTATCCAATAAAATTGGATCTGTATCCTTTGGTTTCACTTGTTTTGTGAGCATTCGAAGGTTGTAGTAGATGAAAACCAACTTCTCCAACCTCTCATGCTCCAACCTGTTTCTATTTTTGTTGTGGATGTGCTCAAACACTGACCAATTGCACTCCCAAGAAGAAGCACTGTAGGGTTGACTTAGAACTCTGGTGGCGAATTCTTGTAATTGTGGTGCCTCAGTGCCACAATCTATCCACCAATGAGCTGTAAAAAATAACAACAATGATTACCAGTTTGCAATGCCAAACATATAAAAGAGAACTAGCAAAATTACAAGCTAAGTTCTAACAATTTGCACTTACAAGGCATTTTCTTGTCCTTGAGACTTTGGCTTGAGCTGAATCCAAACATGCCAGATGCTTCCTTTTACATATCTTGTTGTATGTTGATTTTGTCCTGAATATCTAGATCTGGGAACATCTTCTCAATGCTTATCATGACACCTCTCATCACCTTGGGATCTCTTTGAATGCTAGACCCCTCATTATAGAATAAGCTCGGATTGAGATATGCTCCTGCTGCATGAATTGGTGAATGTAGTTGCCTATCCCACCTGGAATCAATAATTTGCCATATAGGGAGATATTTAGATTCATTTCCCTTATAGAAAGTCTTGATGGCCCCTTTGGCCCTATCCATGCCTTCATAAATATATCCCATTGCAGGTTTCTCTCCATCCATCAACGTCAAGACTTTCACAAGGGGCTCAGTGAAACTGACAATCTCAGTCACTTTGTCCCACAAACTATCAACAAAGACATATGTTTTCACAGACATTGCTTCCAGTTTTGTGCTATCTTTCCAGAATACCCATTTCTGGCTACAAAACATTCTTCTCAAAGCTTGGTACTCATACAAAAGGCTTTGGAGGGAAAGAAAGTTTGTAGCAAACCGTGTGACAACTAGGCGACTAAGCTCACCCTGTGTGAATTCCCTCATAAGGTTCAACACCGAAGCATGATTATAAATATACTCGGTAATATGCTTGCATTCTTGCACAACGTCTTGCACCCACTCCAACTTCCCAATGTCCTCTAGCATCAAGTCTATGCAATGGGCAGCGCATGGAGTCCAAAAAATGGTGGGATATTTGGCACAAAGCAACCTTCCAGCTGCCACATAATTTGCTGAATTGTTTGTGATTACTTGGACAACATTTGCAACCACAACTTCCTCCACCACATCAACGAACAATGAAAAAATCAAATGTGCATCTTTTACATTTGCAGATGCATCAATGGATTTTAGGAACATGGTTCCTTTAGGGCAAGCTGCAACAAAATTTATTATTATTTTACCCCTCTGATCTATCCACTCATCAGACATAAGTGTACAACCTGTAAATTTCCATGAGCTTTTAATGCTCTCCAATTGTTCCTTGACACAGTCAAGCTCCTCATCTAGCTCTTTCCCCCAAAGTACATTATAAGATGGGGCTTTGTATCTAGGGCCAGCGCATGCAATGGCATCCACCATGGGCTTATAAAAATAAGACTTTGCATAGTTAAATGAAAGACTGTTATGGTACCAAAACCTCCTCACTGCCATATTCGCCTCCTTCCTCTTCTTATCATTGAAACTGTCTAAGTTTGGTTGAGATCCTGGAGTTGTACGGGGACTGAAGAAAGAAGAGGTTATACTCCTGTTTGCCATAGCAGTTGAAGAGGAGTTACTAATACTTGGACTTTGAAACTATGTTTCACTCTGAGATGAAGATCTACCTATCCCAACAATCTCATCCTTCCTTCTTTCCCTCTTAGAACTTGCTTCTTTAATGGATTCCAAAGCAGCTACCATTTCATTAGTGACTTCATTAGGGCAACTTTGACAACATCCCACACCATGCCCAGGAATTTTGGCTAGGTGGTACTTCAGCCTGTTTATGCCTGCATGCATTGTGGCATTGCAATTAGTGCACTTGATATTGTGGTCATTACCGGGAATGATTCGTTGACCATGTGCCCATGCCAGATCATGACACTGTCTGAAACCCTTTGGTGGCATGGTCACAAAATCTGGAAGAATTTTTTTTTTAATTTTTTTTATAATTTGCAATTTTTTTTGGTTGTGTGGTTGAGTTTCTCAGCCATAGGCATTCCCAAACAAAAAAAAATTTCAAAAATAAAAATAAAAATGAATACATGGAAAACATTTTAACTAGGTTCATGAAGCCTACCTGAAGCTTAGTTTGATCCGATGAAGCCTCCTTTAGCCTCCTCCAACAGCTCCTTCATGCTTCTTTAGCTTCACTCTCAAGTTTAAACACTCACACAAATTAGCCAAACACTCAAATGACAAGTGAATGAGAAATAGAAGGAAGAGAGGTGCTTATAAAGCTTTTTTTTTCCCTCCAATTTCTCTTTTCCTCCACCTCATTTCCAAAAAAGAAAAAAAATAAAAAAAATTTCGAATTTTTGGACAAATTGTGGGTTTTGATGCCTGGAGGGTCTTAAAGGGGTCCGATGAGGGCTTAATGGGCTACTCGCAAGTTTGATGCGGGTAGCCGGGTCTTATACAAAACTTGCCGGGTAAGGGTCTAGACCATTGGTTCTATGCGGGTGACCTGACCTAGCATAGGACCCGTCCTTACTCGCGGGTTTTATGAGGGTCGTGCTTCACTAATAAATATATAGAAGTGTTGTGTAGCTGCTTCTAGGTCTCCTTGAAGAGCGAGTTCCCATATTGAGATCATCTTTGACTCCAATTCTCCCAATTCATAGGCACTGGTCTTAAATCCTTGGTGATCACCCTTAACTTGAAAAATTATCTCTCTTTTCACCTTTTTTCCTCGCCCCTTTAAGGATAAGGAGGCCTCCATGGGACTTGGTGCGAAATCCATTAGAGGAGGGCGTATTGAGTTTTTCTTGGATAAAACTCTTCCCTTGTGTCTCCTCTAGTGATCCTCACGTTTTGGAGAATCTCTAGAAATTTGATGCCCTAGCTATCACACCAAGAGGGAACCCTAGAAACTATTCCTTGAACTTGGGGATTCTTCAAAGACATGTGCTTTGATACTTGTTGAAGTAAATCTCACATTGCCTTTTCTCCTATCTACTTGACCTTGGGTGTACTCATATCTCGCTAAATATCTCAACACTAGGTCTCGTGTAGCCTTCTTTCAAAGGGTTTTTTTGTGGATAGTCTTATTGGCTTCTCCCAAAGCTCCCACATTTGTTGAACCTTTCCATTGAATGAACCACCTTCCCTCACTTCTAACCTATTACAGATGCATATCTATCACAAGTAGGTCATACTGGGACTCCTCCCATTGGTGAAAATTCGAGAAAAGTAGGGAACTTAGGCTATGGTGACAGTGGGCCTCTGTCCCAAGTGTTGTTGTGCTCTCTAGCTTTCGCCTCTTTACAAGGCCTGCTAGTTTGTGCAGCAACAATCTCTAAGGATGATTATAAAAGGGAATCTTGCTAAAGATAATAAGATCTAGGAGATTATGATATTAGTGAATAAAGCCCTCACTACTCAAATAACTTGATAACATGAAAAGTAATGGAATTGATTAGCAAGTACAAATGTTTATGAGCATATAAACATTAACAATATAGATATATCAATAGATTTAACAAGATATCCTGCAAGGAAAATTATAGATAGACCAATGCCTTTAAATGTAAACTTGCAAGAAATGTATGCTCAAAATAAAATCACAAAACTTGCAATGAAATATAATTTTCAAGTTATGACAATTTGCAAGAATGGAGAAGCTGCAAGACAAGTGTTAGTAGATCAAGATAAAATATTATATACAATTTTGAGATATGAACAACAAAATGAAATAGAGCTTCCAAGAGAATAGAGCTTGTACTTAAAAGAGAGATTGCTCAAATATGATATAATGACATTAAAGGACAATTAACATGAGCAACAAATGAAATAAACAAGTACAAAAACATTAAGTGAAATGCAAAGTAAATGTAGAAACTCACAACCCAAACTTGTATGATAACCAATTAAAAAACAAAATTGCAAGTGAAGTGTGTGAAGTTAAGTGGCCTTCGTAAATTTTATTAATGCCTAGTCTAAGGTGTGACTTCCCCACAATTCCTTCAACCTGGTAAGGACTTGAGGTGGTTGCAAGAAGGCTAGGATGAGGAAGCTAAGGCTTCATTAACAATACCCACCTAGTGCTTCAAAACAACATGCATGCCTTCATTCCTACAAGGGACTTAGCCACGCAAGAGTACTGCGAGGTCATGCGTTTTACTTTCCTCCTAATTCAAATCTAGGGAGACTGAATGATAGTTGAGGAAGTTTTCCTAGATGTCTATTAACCAAGCTTATGCTTGGAGGTAAATTTTAGAGAAACAAAATGCAAATAAGATGCGAAGTTAATACAAGTGCTTAAGATTGTTTATGAGTTGGTATGCCAATTCTAGCTCAACAATGAGTCACACTTGTATAAAATTGTTAGATCTGAAATACAAACCAATTAGACAATGAAGTGAACAATAAAATAAGCGATATACCAGCAATAAGATGAACTATATTAGCAGTGAATGGATCAGATCTAGGCTAGTAAATCAGCTATGAAAATTAATGTACTTCAATGTGCTAATTAGCTTAATGAAATATGTGAGTTAGAGATTAGATCTAGAAAAATGGGAGAGTAATTAGATGATGAAATGAGCAAGGGACTAATCTAATAGAGAAAATGAAAAAGGTTAGTGACTAACTATCTAAAAATCCTCCTTCCAAATGAGGAGATAGGGATACCAAGGGGAAAATCCCAAGCTCCCTCAAGAACAAAATTATTTTATTAATTAAAGAGGAACCCTCTTATAGAGAAGTGAGGGTTTGCAAGGCCTCAAAAATATAATTTCCTTGATTTTTTTCAAGCCTCCTTGTAGATCTGCTCAAAATCGATTTCAAAACCTAAGTCGCCTGGCCTCCACAAGGAAGATCTGCACAAGAGATAGGATGAGAGGGTTTTAAATTCACAAACAAAGGGAAAAGAGGTCTAAAAATTTGTAGTTTCCTTGATCCTTCAAGCAACTTTATTTATCCCTTGAAAGACGTCTCCCAAAAACCCCTCCTCAAGCCTCTACTATAGATCTGCGCAAGCATAAAAGAGGAAGATCAGATTTGAAGCGAGAGAAAGTAGATCAAAAAGTTAATGAGAATATATACATAAAATATAATTGCTAGCCACAAGAATATGAGGACACCCCTGTTGTTGGGAAAGCAAGAAAGGGAAAACCCTTTAAATAAGCTCTAAATAGCTAGATCTGACAAATAAAGCGCATAAAATAAGTAGAATTTGAAATTGATGTTTTTTTGCGAGCAATGGTAGAGAAACTTCCTCTTCAAAAAAAAATTATTTGATAAGCCCTTGAGGGGATTCGATATGGGTTCCTCCACCTTTACCCATTTGAGAGTGAGTTTGTTTAGCGAAGAACTTACCCAATGCTCATGATCCGCTTTAGAAAAATAGATCTTCTACACACTTTTAAAAGATATTCTTAGATCCACAAGGGATTGGACTACACAATGAAAAAGGAGGCTAGAGGTTCAACCAAAAATCTAAGCCCAGATCTACAGTGGTCCTCCAATCCATAAATTAATACAAGATAACTTGCATAAATTAATCCAAAAAGGGCATATGAAGCTAAACAAATTAGAGATCAAATAGTGTAGAGCATTAAGCGCAAATAAATCTGAACAATATTACCATAAAAGTAGAAGAATAACACCATACAGAATACGCCCCCAAAGTCTCGCTTTATTAGATCAAAAATATTCTAGTAAAAAATTTCTGCAGAGCTTTGCTAGCTAGTAGCTCAATCTAGAACTGTTGTTACAAATGAGGAGCTCAAAGCTTTCTTAAATAGAAAAAATGGGAGGAGATCTCGATGATGGCACACATCTCCAAGCAAAACGAATTGATCCCATGAAGAAACGTCTTGATCGCAAGAGAAAACGGCTAGATCCCATCCAGATAAATTGAAACCCTTGGATACCTGCGTAGATCTTGAGGAGAGGGTGACTTTTTCACTTAATGTAGATTGGGATGAGTGGAAACTGAAATGCTAAGTGGTTTGGACCACTTTAAAATTATTCTCCTTATTTTTCCTTCATTAAATCCCATTCAAATCAACAAATTTGGACCATCTCCTCAATGAATTCGAATTTCTTGGGATATTAGCTGTTGCCTTAGACCATCAATTTTTTTTCTAGGTGGATAACCTCCTTGGTAAATGGAATCGTCATCATTTTTGACTTGACTTGGCCCTTGTGAATTTCCACCTCATTTTGAGTATTTTTCACTTGGAGAGTATTTTTATTTTTTGAGCAATTTATTTATTAGGTTTTGCTAAAAATTAGAAAAAATAGGTTTTGAGGGGTGAATAATCACTTTTTGACCCTCAAAGTGTGTCTAAATAGAAAGTTGAGGTGTAGAGGCCTAATTTTGAGTACTCATACCCCCTACAACTGCTCTAGACGATACTTATTACATCTTACATCAAAGTTTACATAGAATCCCATTCCGCGGGAAATTTTTAACTATGAAAAACTGACACTTAGAGTTAACCAAATTCCGTGAAGCTTTAGAGATGATCTAGTATGGTAATATACATTGACTCTAAACACTAGGACTCACCTAAGACTCTACCATCAAGTCACATTCCAACTTCGGGGTATATCTGGGAGAAAAAATTAACTAATTATAAGTGTTAAAAAACACAAATAATTAGCCAAGGGAAAAATTTCCCTCGAGTGAACTCACTTGCTAGTAAAGTCCTAAGCTACCTAGGTTTGTTATATGACTCTTTTTCATCATACTAGTATCATTTTTACAATGTCCCCTCAGGGTTGTAGAATCTGAACAACAGAATGTTGATAGGAAGAAGATGAATCCTAGAATTTTGACTAATTTTTGAATGTTTTGGAATGCTCTAAAGTGTGCTTTGATCATGGAGTCTTTGACATATCTTCAAGTGCAACTTTACTGGTCAATGGGGACACAGGGGTCTCAAGGCCAAATGCCATGGGTTCAAGGGTGGTAATGATGACGGATGTCCACACATTTGGGTGTATGAATGTAGGAGGGAGCAATCGTGGTGCATGAGTTACCCCGACCTTTGTTTTTCCAACCTTCTTCATTTGCCTTTTGCCTTTTATTGCTTTTGCTTTTATTTTAATGCTCGACGCTCCATGGGATGAGAGCATGATGTGTATGATATAGCAGTGATTACCCCCCTTAAGGTGGGACAACTCATCACCCACCAAGGGTTGGGACATACATGGGTTCCTTAATGATGCAAGGGGCACTCGTAGAGGCCCTAGGAACTAGGGCGATGGCCATAATGATAGGGGGTAGAGCTCATGTTTGGCTCTTGCCCACATGCTAAATTTTATTGTCCTGACCATATTTTGCATTTTGTGGCACATTTCCTTTTGTATGTGGCCATATTACACTTTTTTTTAGCTGCATCAACCTTCGGGGCATCGTTCCAATCCCGACGCAGACATGTGGATGAGGGGAGGGGGATACCAGTGGTCATGTGGACCCAGAGAGGGAAGATGATGAAATAAGGCATGTAATGTGCGGAGGGGAGTGAAAAATGTGGAACAGGAAAATAGGAACACGCCACCAAAATTGGGGTTTCCCAGATAGTGCCCATCCTAAAGCTATAAGCCAATAAGAGAGAGCCCACGGGACTCGAGTTGAAGATTAACCCCCCAGTTAAGGTAAGGGAACCAGACTACAGTCAAAACCCTTCCTCGTTGCAAATCACCTAATAATCCATACCCAAGTGCGCGTAAGAAAAACAAGTATAAACACTTCGATTGTATAATGAAAAATCATACCTTTAGGATTGAATGGCCCACCTTCAAACATACAATCTTGACAGATGGGCGAGGGGACATAAGACTGGCTTAGGGAGCGGAGACATTTGGCACAACATCTGCTACACTAATGGCTGTCCACTGAAGACAAATCTAGGAGAAAAATTCTCCTATGGTGTCACCCACTGGTGATGGGTAACAGATTCTTCCTTCCAAATCGTCACACCAACAACATGAATTGGTCCACAAATTCTTCATATGGTCCAAATATGCAATCATCAATGCACCTTCAACCATCTTATTATGATTGTATTGTTGCCTCAAGCACTGTTGATTTGCGATGGTTTTCCTCTTGTACATATTGTAAAGAGCTTCCTACTTCCCTCACTGACTTGTATCACTTGCTATGGCATTATCAAGGTTTGGGATGTTAACCGTTCTGGCTCACCCATCCTTTCACTTCCAATCAATGACATTTTTGTTGGGATCTTTCTCCTTTGCAATTTCTAATGATAGTTCTTTCTCTGATAGATTTGACTTCATCTGATATTTTACATATGTCATAATTCTGTGCATAGAAACATTTAATCAATCTATTTTATGCATTCACCATTCCTATGGGTTTTTCAGTATTCTGTTCAGATAGCTCCCACAAGCACATTGTTTGTTGAAATTACAGAACTACCATTAAATATCATTTTTCTGATCTAAAAAATCTAATCATGTAGAAAACTCCACTAGGAACCTGACAACTTGTCACCAATTGTTGGGGCAAAAATTCAGAGGACTTCTCTTTGATGCACAAAAAACGCATCCACAGGATGTGGTTAGGTATACAAATGATAGTCAATCAAATATGAGAAAATATATATTTAGATATATGTATGTACTCTTTTGATATACTTATTAGCATAGAGGATTACAACAATATTAGAGGAACCAATAGTCATACTTGAAAAAAAGTTCCTTGTAATCAGTAAGCATTCAACCAATAAACAAGTTAGTAACAAGGACACAATGAACAGTAGGATCCAAGAACAATAGATAAAATTAATGGTTCTTGTTGCTCTTTGGGTTCTAGTTATATTGGGTTGCATTTTTATTTTTAATTGCAAATTTTTTTTAGGGGTGACTATTGTTCCTTGTCTGTTAATTTTAGGTATGTTCTATGCTTTGAGCAATTTATTTCAATTTTCACAGTTAGCTCAATATCTTTTCCAGATTAGCAATCACATCAGCATTAAAGTAAACTGTAGATAGAACATAAACATAAATCACAGAAGACAAGCCAAGACAAGAGGACACAAGATATGGCGCTAGCCAGGGACAAACCCCAATGTGGGGAAACCCTTGATCAATTCTTCTTATATGTTCTTCAATAGTTCAGCGGAGAGAGAGAGAGAGATAGTACATTTACAACAGAAGTCAACTCTTTGACTTATCTAGATAAGAGCATAGATCATCTCTTAAGAAGATGATACATGAGATCAGTTGAAGACATGCTACTTCAACTGATTCTCCAAGGTGACTCCTTCACCTATCATTTTGTTGCATCTTGTCATCATGTTGCACCTCACTGTGCTGCACCATGTTGCACCCATCATCACAATGCTGGACCTCATGACCATGTTGTACACTTCATATTGCTGCACCTTTCACTGTGCTGCTCCCTATCACTAAGTTGCTCTTATCACTATGCTGCTCCCATCACTGAGCTGCACCCAATGCTGCATCCATCACGTTGCATCCATCACTGCATCCAATATGCTGCACCCATTTATACTCACCAGTCTTAGCTGCTTGCTATGGCTTACAGCCTAGCAGAGCAACTAGACTCCTTTAACAGGTCCAAAGTGTAGTCAACTAACAGTCACAAAATCTGCCCAGATTTGTCTGCAATTGTCCTCTAAGGGAAGGTTGTCTCTGCCTTCCACAAGACTGTCCTTCACTTGTCATCACGGGATATGGCATCATGGCACTGTTCTTTCATCAGTCATAAACCCAAATACCATTGTAGTAAGAACATTATTAAACACCAGGATCTCTGATCAATCATCACTGAATCTCTGTCCATTCATTACAACATCAGACTTAAGATATCACTATCATGTGTTCACAAGATAACATACAACACAGTCATAACCTCATACTGAAGATAGTTGCCCACACATGTTAATTTCTTTACTTGACACTTCATTGACCTAGGGCTCTCAGTACTAGCCCAACACAAACTATCCATCCAGAACTTAGATTAAGGTTCTGACCTTGCACTCCTTCTTGTGCAATCTGGTGTCCCAAAATAGAGTTGAACACATGACTAGGCTTCCTCTATACAACGTATAGGAGCCTTCTTCAACAATGGATGTAGGGTAGCATCTAGTCCTTCTTTTGCTGTGGAGTAAGGTCTGCGGTTAGGGCACACCTAGACAATGACTAGGGCACAAACTGAATTGCGGATTTAGCCTCATACATCAACGTTTAGGGCTTGTCTTCCACGTCTAATTAGGCCTCATCCTTGGTTGTGGCTAGGGCACGTTGAGACCTCCTTTACACATCATTCATCTACGTCTATAGTGCTGCATTAATCCTTCTATTCTCTGCGGCTAGGGCAAAACATGACCCTCCTTTCTCTGCGGTTAGATGTCTCTTCCTAGGACAACGTTTAGGGCTTTTAAGGATAGTTACAGTTGGTTAGGGTCTCTTCTAGACTTGCGTTTAGGGCAGTTAGAACTTCTCCTTGCTGCGCTATAGAAGTCTCCTCCATGACTGCGTTAAGGCTTCTTCATTGATTGCATTAGGGCTTCTTCACTAGGGCAGCGTAGAGCCTAGGGCACTCCCTCTAGATCTCTCCTTCATCAAAACCCAAAACAGAATGGAGAGAGAGATCACAAGAGTGTGAGTGTGTGTAAAATGACTTGAAGGCCACCTCTATTTATACTAAAACGTTGAGCACAAGTGGGGGCAGTGTGGTTGCTGGCCGACCTTGTCGAATTGTCTTATAACACAAATAAATTCATAACTCCATGAATACTTATTGGAATCAGATGATCTTTAGATCAATCCTACACCTCTCGATGAGAGGGATCCAAGAAAAATATCAGCTGCCATAAATAAGATGACCCACATGGAGTTTGGCCCTAGTTGCCAATTTTAACATTATTTCATATCTCCTCCTCCATTCACGACCTATCATAAGCTGTGGCTTGTGCTTCCCAAACCGTGGTGACTCTTTGATGATACTATCAAGTACTTGATTTACCTCCCTCTTGACAAAACTTGTTAGATCAGATCAGTAAACTTAAGCAGTTTTGTAATTTCACCAATCTTGATTTAATTTCCCACTAAATTCCTATGGGGTTCTTCAAAAGAACTATAATCATCTTTAAATTTCCTTATATTAGTTTGTGTGTACATTGGTAATGGAATTCAATGATTAAAGCTATCAAGTTCGGCTTCATTGTCACTGGCCAACTCCAAACCTCAAAAAAAATCAGCTTGATTTGTCCTCTATGATATCAAAGGTCCCCTTTGCCTACTCTGCCCATGTTTCCCTTGGGAGCCCTATCAAAGTTAAGTTTCCAATTACCTTTCTCATGAAGCAGTCATATTGGTTTGAGTCCATGGGATTATAATCTGTCTTTTAACTGTAAACATCAAATTCTCTATCAAGCTCAAGTTGATTTTTTTGTCATGTACATATCATAATCGATATTTTTTGTTCATTGTCCGTTGTTAGACGATATATAGCCAGCAGTAATAATGTATATATCTTTCAGCTGTTACATGACATGACGATATGACAATACGTGGATTCCAGTTTCTGATACAGGACACATAGAGTTCCTAAATGGGACTGGGGTGATGTGTGTGTGTGTGTCTCTATATATACACACACGCACAGACACATACAATCTAAAAAATAAAGCTATAGAAATAAAATATAAGACATAAAGATGCATGATTGAGCCATAATTTGGTAAGGTTATGGTAAAGGAGCACTGTTGTGGGTGAAATGATAAATGTAGTGGAATAAAGTAAGCATATGGATGCAATCTCATTCTCCATTCTCTGATATCATTCTCTGCTAGGGTTTTTGTAAAAAATTGAGAGTTAACTAGGGTAAATTGACCATTTATTTCAGTGTCGACCGTGTTTGTATCTCGGAAATATCTTGCGAGTTGGATTCCGAGATGCAGGAAGGGCGAACTGCATTGGTGAGTCTGATTCACCGGATTCATAAAACATTATGGGTGGGCGATGCATCAGTTATGGTAGTCCTTTGGAGGCATATGGACTGTGCCTAAGTTGTCTAAGTTGGATTTTTGATCATGAATTTACGGTGATCTAACAGTCTTGACTAGTATTGCAGGACTCATGGGTTTATTTGTGAGTTGTGCATCAAATGAGCGTTAGGGATAAACAATCAACAAATTGGAAAAGTTGCCGGACTCGGGGGTTTTTAATGGTGGTTTGTTAGCTCGACATGCGATATTTGCATATAGAACCCACATTTCAAGCTCTTTTTTCTCACATCGATTTGCTGATTATGACTTTGGCTGTGAGGAAATCGTTCCATTGTCACCCTCGGATAATATTTTACTTCTCTTCTCTCTATCTTATATTTTAAATGTCTTCCCTTATATTTTAGTCAATGTTGCATGACTCGTACTTGTATAAGACTCGTCAACTCATATAAGACTCGGGAACGACCCGTATAAGACTCGTCAAAATACAAAAAAAAACTTAAAATATGGTAAATTTTAAGGACAAAAAAGAAACTAATGACAATTCCAATCCTTACAAGTTATAAAAACCACAGTATATGCAATAATTCATAACATCATCTCATATCTATAAAAGTACAACATAACATATTCGATTTTTGTAAGCAAAACATTTAGATATTGAATAAGAAAAGGAATCATGATTCCATAATTAAAATAAAAAATGGCAGAAAGTTCAAAATTCAAATACATATGTCATAATTGATAAATGATTGTCTCGTAACAATATTGAGTCTCATCACTCATGGACGACTACGCTTACGATAAGCCCTTGTGGAGCTAGTGCCAATATCGGAACGCTAAAGCAATTGTGAGGCAAGTGTATTTGGAGTCTCCATTTGAGATGACAAACTAGAGAGATCCTCGGTCTTTTCATCAAGCCAACTCAAATCAGGGGACTCCTCCTCCACAACTCAATCAAACTCTAAATCAATAGTATCCAATAAAATTAGATCTGTATCCCTTGGTTGCACTTGTTTTGTGAGCATTCGAAGGTTGTAGTAGATGAAAACCAACTTCTCCAACCTCTCATGCTCCAACTTGTTTCTCTTTTTGTTGTGGATGTGCTCAAACACTGACTAATTACGCTCATAAGAAGAAGCACTGTAGGGTTGACTTAGAACTCTGACGACGAATTCTTGTAATTGTGGTGCCTCAGTACTGCAATCTATCCACCAATGAAATGTAAAAAAATGACAACAAAGATTATCAGTTTGCAATGCCAAACATATAAAAGAGAACTAGCAAAATTACAATCTAAGTTTTAACAATTTGCACTTACAAAGCATTTTCTTGTCCTTGAGACGTTGGCTTGAGCTGAATCCAAACATGCCAGATGCTTCTTTTTACATATCTCGTTGTATGTTGATTTTGTCTTGAATGTCTAGATCCGGGAACATCTTCTCAATGCATATCATGACACCTCTCATTACCTTGGGATCTCTTTGAATGTTAGACCCCTCATTATAGAATAAGATTGGATTGAGATATGCTCCTATTGCATGCAATGATGAATGTAGTTGCCTATCCCACTTGGAATCAATAATTTGCCATAAAGGGAGATATTTAGATTCATTTCCCTTATAGAAAGTCTTGATGGCCCCTTTGGCCCTGTCCATGCCCTCATAAATATATCCCATTGCAGGTTTCTCTCCATCCATCATCTCAA
The DNA here is from genome assembly GCA_031772625.1 of Pinus tabuliformis. Taxonomy (NCBI): domain Eukaryota; kingdom Viridiplantae; phylum Streptophyta; class Pinopsida; order Pinales; family Pinaceae; genus Pinus; species Pinus tabuliformis. The sequence continues at coordinate 1,342,315,610 of CM062819.1, read as the reverse complement.
GACTTTCACAAGGGGCTTGGTGACGCTAACAATCTCAGTGACTTTGTCCCACAAATAATCACCAAAGGCAAATGATTTCATAGACAATGCTTTTGGTTTTGTGCTATCTTTCCAAAATACCCATTGCTGGCTACAAAATATTGTTCTCAAAGCTTGGTACTCATACAAAAGGCTTTGGAGGGAAAGAAAGTTTGTAGCAAACCGTTTGACAACTGGGTGACTAAGTTCACCTTGTGTGAATTCCTTCATAAGGTTCAACACCCAAGCATGATTATAAATATACTTGGTAATTTGTTTGCACTCTTGCACAACATCTTGCACCCACTCCAACTTTCCAATGTCCTCTAGTATCAAGTCTATGCAATGGGCAGTGCATGGAATCCAAAAAATGGTGGGATATTTGGCACAAAGCAACCTTCTAGTTGCCACATAATTTGTTGCATTGAACGTGATTACTTGGACAACATTTGCAACCCCAACTTCCTCCACCACATTAGCCAACAATGTAAAAATCAAATGTGCATCTTTTACATGCACAGATGCATTAATGGATTTGAGGAAGATGGTTCTTTTAGGGCAAGCTACAACAAAATTTATTATTCTTCTACCCCTCTGATCTGTCCACCCATTAGACATAATTGTACAACCTGTAAATTTCCATGAGCTTTTAATGCTCTCCAATTGTTCCTTGACACACTCAAGCTCCTCATCTAGCTCTTTCCCCCTAAGTGCATTATAAGATGGGGCTTTGTATCTAGGGCCAACACTTGCAATGGCATCCACCATGGGATGATAAAAATAAGACTTTGCATAGTTGAATGAAAGACTGTTATGGTACCAAAACCTCCTCACTGCCATATCTGCCTCCTTCCTCTTATTTTCATTAAAAATCTCCAAGGTTGGTTGAGATCCTGGAGTTGTACGAGCACTGAAGAAAGAAGAAGTTATACTCCTATTTTCCACAACACTTGAAGAGGATTTACCAATACTTGCACTTTAAATTTGTGGTTGACTCTGAGATGAATACCTATCCCAACAATCTCATCCTTCCTTTTTTCCCTCTTAGAACTTTGTTATTTAATGGCTTCCAAAGCAACTACATTTCAACGGTGACTTCATAAGGGCAATTTTGATAACATCCCACACCATTCCCAAGAATTCTAGCGAGGTGGTATTTTAGCCTGTTTATGCTTGCATGCATTGTGGCATTGCAATAATTGCACTTGACATGGTGGTCATTACCGGCAATGAGTCATTTACCATGTGCCCATGCCAGATCACGAGACTTTCTAGTACCATTTGGTGGCATGGTGACATAATTTGGATTAAAATATTAAATTTTTAAAATTTGATTGATATTATGGAATCTACAATTCTAAATTCTATAAATTAAATGTAATTTTTTTAATTATTTTCTCAGTTCTGTTTCAATTATTATTAATTTTTTTTTTTTTGGACTCTCCTCAGCCCGTAGGTCCTGTGGCTGAGTTTCTTAGCCACACACGGGCTCCTCAACCCACAAGCCCTGTGGCTAAGTTTCTCATCCACACACAAAACAAAATAAAATTACATGGAAACCCAGAAAACATTCAACAAGCAACCCAAAGTTTGTTTATGAAGCCTACTTGATTGTGATGATCTGGGTCTGATCTGATGAAGCCTCCTTTAGCCTCCTCCAAGAGCTCCTTCATTGTGCAATGGAGTCACTCAACACTCACAGAAATGAGTCAAACACTCAAATGACAAGTAAATGACAAATGGAAGGGAGAAAGGTGCTTATAAAGAATTTTCTTACCTCTAATTTCCCTTTCCCTCCACCTCATCTCCAAAAAAAAGGAAAAATAAAAATAATTGCAAATTGAGGGTCGATGGGTCAAATAAGGGTCCTATACGGGTCGAATGGAAAACTCGTGGGTCCTATATGGGTAGCCTGGTTTAATACGAGTTTGCGCAGGTACGGGTTTAGGTCACGGGTTCTATGTGATTGACCTGTCTCGCTATGGAACCTGCCAAGACCCATGGGTACTTGCAGGTCCTATACGGGTGGTGCTACACTGATTTTAATTATACGTCTCCTCTATTTCTTGTATTCTCTTATAAGATCAAAAAAGATATGTCTCCACTTTTTTGCTGCATAGGCAACTTTTTCCCTAGTCAATCATTTTGAACCCTAGCTAAGTTATTCTCGAGTCCTAGCTCTGTAACACTGGTATTGACTATTAATTTGCTCATTATCTATTATTTTGGTCTATGTTCATGGATTTACAACCATTTATCTCTCTTGACTGCTAACTATCTCTCGCTAATTTTGACTGGATCATGTTGTAGGCAGAGTAACCAACTTTGTTTTTGAGTTGATTGTGTATTTAGTGGATGTAAAAATTATCCTTTAGCCTTGGGCATCAACTACCTGTCATCATTAACCATAACATATGTGCATCATACATGTACATTTGCATTGTATTCCTGCAGTGCTATTAGGGAAGGAGAACTTATGTACTAATTTGAGGATATTAGGGAGAATTCTAAGAACATGATATCAGATATCCCTCAATGTGTGTCACAGGTATGGAGCTGAGTGAGTTCTAAGTAATTTATAATATCAATTGTGAAATTTGCATAGGAAAGATAAATGTACTAAAATAAGACATCTCTGATAAATAGTTTTGGTCGTGCAACTAACTTTAAGTTTTTGGATAAATAGTAGGTGGACCCACCACAAAGCTAGTATAGAACACACAACAGTGATGCACTGTCTTTTGTTTCTTCAGATCTTCTGCAACTTTCTTTTAATGTTGAAATTGGCAACTAGGGCCAAATTCCACAATGGGACAACTCATTTGATGGAGATGATGATTGCATTAAATTCCTTTTTTCGAGAGGACCAAAATTGATATAAAGATCATCCAATTTGTACAAGCAAAAGTGTGTTTTGAATTTATGCCCACACATGTGCAAATTGTTCAGGTTGGCGACATCATCATGTAGGCACATGAGGCCCAATGGACATGACTCTTCACCCTCAACGACTTGTATAAATACAAGTGCCCTCTCACCTCATTTGGCATCATCATCGCTCACACATTCTTCTCTCTTTCTCTCATTGGTTCATACAACATTGGGCATTCTCTCTCTCTCACATGTGTGGCACAAGGAGGACAAATTTCTGGACATAATTATAGGGCCGAAAATTTTAGAGTTTTTTGCAATTTGACCAGTGTTGACCAATGTTGACTTTGACTTTTTGGGCATCCTTTGACTTCAATTTTCAGGATGATTTTCTATCTCAGCAGGCCGCATTTTTGGGCACAAAGATTGAGGCAAAAGGAGGACTTTGCCCTCCATTGACCACATCCCTGTTTGACCATAGGGTTGACTTCATGTTGACCAACTTTGACTGCAATTTGTTAACTGTTTTGGGCTGAATTTGACCAACTAGGAAGGTCAAATTTGACTAAGGTTGATTGAGCTCGAGGAGGCAAGTTTGACTGTTGCATTGACCATCTTTGACTTTTTGGTTAGGGATGAGTTTGACTGCAGAATTGATAGGGCTGTTTTGACTGTGATTTGGAAGTTAGTTTTACTTTTATACTCCCTCTCTTTGCTGAACATTTGGAAGTTAGTTTTACTTTTATACTCCCTCTCTTTGCTGAACATTTGATATAATAATAAGAAGATCTAATCAAAGGGTTTTCCCCACATTGGGTTTTTACCTGGCATCTTCTAAATCTGGTGTCCTCTTGTCTTGGCTTGTCTTTGGCATTTTGTTTCATGTTCTATCTACTTTTATTGTCAATATCATTAATGGTTAATGTGATTGCTATTGGAAAACTAAATTGGAATGTTCATTGGGTTGCTAAAGGAACATTGAAGTAATTGTGCTAAGCATAGAACATACCATTGTTAACTAAAATTAACATGGTATCAGAGCACAGGTGAAGACAAAGCCCAAGCAAGAGAGAGAAAATAAATCACTAAGAGAGATCTGTTGGACAAGACTATTGGACTAATGGCTACTACATCTTACTTCAAATCTGAGGATAAGCTCAAGGACAAATCTAACTATCATGCATGGAAGATGACTTTGGACTTGACTTTGGAAGAGCATGATGCCATGGACTATGTGAAGGGAAGAGTGGTGGAGCCTCCTTCAAATGCACCTGCTGCTGCAAAGACTAAATACAAGAAAGGTGAGGTCAAAGCTAAGAAAATTATCATAGACTCCATTCAAAAGCATTTGGTTGCCTATATTTCTGATTTGGAAACATCTAAGGAGATGTATGATAAGCTGGTTGGGATGTTCAAAGTAAACAATGCAAATCAAATCCTCTTTCTCAAGAACAAGTTGAAGGACATCAACATGGATAAAGGGGAGTCTATCCAATCCTACTTCCTGAGGATCACGCAAATCAAGAATGACCTTCTATCTATTGGAGAATTTATTGCTAATAGGGAGCTCACTCTCATTGCACTTGGAGGTCTTCTAAGATCATGGTATGTGTTTAACACAACCATTCTCAACAATGGCAAGATTCCTAGTTTTGATGAATTATTGGCTAGATGCACTCAAGAAGAGACAAGGATGATGGAGAGAGACAAACCCTCAAATGGAAATGAACCCATTTCCTTCTTTGCTCATGCTAAGAGGAAGAATATTGTTGGTCCAAGAAGACAAGGTCAAGGATTCAAGTAGGGATTCAAAGAAGGAAGAAAAGGAAGGTGCTACAATTGCAACAGGTTTGGCCATTATGCTAGAGAGTGTCCTCATGAAAATGATACTCCAAGGGATGACGACAACAACAACAACTACAAAGCTAAGTCACATGACACGAGGACACGAGACACGGAGGACACGTAAATACGAGTATTCAACACGAAACACAGCGACCCCGAAAACAGGACATGTTATATCTATATATATATATATATTAAAAAATACTGAAATATAGTGCTTGATCCATATAGATATGAATCATGGTTATATCTATTTAGTATTTAGTATACATTATTTACTATTTAGTAATTTACTAGTTAGTTTATTAATTTACTACATCAATGATGTTCATAGTTCAGTGTTCATTGTTCATGTTATAATTTTTGTTATTAACTTCAAACAAGTTTGATCATGTTCAAACTTCACATAAGGTAGTTTATGAGCTATAAATTTATGTGTTCAAACTTCATTATTGACCAAAGCATTAATCAAGCTTTCCCTCCCTTTAGACCTCGAAGGTGTATTGAGCAATGAGCACATGATGGGGAGCTGAGATTTTTATTTCAACACACGATCTATACATGGTCACACCTGTATAATTAAGTTAAGTTCCATAGGCTATAACACAATTTACAAGAAATTTAAGTGCTCGAAACTCTCAACAAAGCATACGAATGCTCGTCTCCTACATCTCCAGGTCTAGGTCGATGTGAAGTTGTGAGCATTGTGCTCGAATCTGATGGAATTCCTCACACTGCACAACAAATTGGATTCCAGTGATGAACAAACTCAACTTCGGTGGTGAACAATGACAAAAAAAACCCAAAAATAAACCATGTTGCAGGTTTTAAATGTCTTAAGAACCAAAAACGTTAGGGCACGTTTTCGACACGTCCAAAACACGTGTCTCGATTGGAGGACACGAAGAAAAACGTTTTCGACACGTTGTAGGGCGGTTTTGATGTCCGACACGTGAAATACGAGACACGAGACCCTGAGGGATGCGTCTTGTGACTTAGCTACAAAGGCAATGACAATCAAAGGAATAACATGTTCAACAATAAAGGAAAGAGGAATGCTCTTGCTGCTCGATATGGAAATGGTTGACCTCCCAAAAGCACGGGAAATTCCAGGTATGAAGAAAGTAATGTTGTAGAAAAACAAAAGGAATTTTATCTTATTTTCGCTCTATCTACTACCTCTCGTCCAGATACTTTCGATCAATGGTTGATTGATAGTGGAGCCTCAAAACACTTCACTGGGTACAAGAAGGCCCTCTCAAATTTGGTTGAAAAGAAGACAAATTTGGAGATCATACTTGGAGACAATGCCACCTACCCCGTGAAAGGAATAGGCACTGTCACTCTTCACTTCAGTCAAGGTCAAACCATTCATCTACAAGAAGTATTGTATGTGCTCTATTTGAAGAAGAACTTGGTGTGTATTTCTGTGATGGAAGATAAAGGCTTCAAGGTATCATTCATTGATGGAAAGGTACGTATTTGGCAAAGAAATCCTAAAGATGCATTTACACTTGGATTTAGGGTTGAAGGTCTCTATCAAGTTGGAGGAAGCCCTTTGGGAGCCTTAACTTGCGATACTTCTCTTCAATCTGAATTATGGCACCTAAGATTTGTTCACCTTCATTACAATACAGGTATGCCTGAGTTCAACATGAATCATGAAGGAGTTTGTCGGGGTTGTGCAAGTGGGAAACTTACAAGGGGACCATTCCTTCAAGTGAAAGCCAAACTACTGATATTCTTTAGTTTGTCCATTTTGACCTATCAAGTATGTTGCTCGTGACATCATTGGGAGGATACTTATTCTATGCAATTTTTGTGAATGACTTCTCTCGCAAAACATGGATCTATTTCTTGAAGAAGAAGGATGAAGTGTTCAAATGGTTCCATTCTTTCAAAGCCTTGGTGGAAAATCAAATTGGGAAGAAGATCAAAATATTAAGGACTGACAATGGAACCGAATATGAATCAAATGAATTCAATGACTTTTGGAGAGAGGCTGACATTAAGAAGGAGACAACCGTTCCATACACTCTTGTGCAAAATGGAGTTGCTAAAAGAAAGAATAGAACAATCATGGAAGCCATCCGTGCCATGCTACATGATCAAGGTCTACCAAAGTTCTTATGGGGAGAAACTGCAAACACTGCTGTATATGTTCAAAATAGGAGCCTGCATCAAGCACTAGATTTCAAAACACCCGAAGAAGTTTTCACTAGTAAGAAACCTAATGTTTCTCATTTTAGAATATTTGGTTGTTCTGTGTATTTTCATGTGCCTAAAGAGAAAATAAACAAGTTAGAAGCATCTGGGAAGAAAGGTATATTTGTGGGTTACAATGAAAATTCATAGAATCTATGTGCCTGAACAAAGAGATGTGGAAGTAAGCCATGATGTCAGCGAAGTAAGCCATGATGTCACCTTCGATGAAAACACTGCCCTTGGGATGGCCAAAGATCTCCTCGTTCCAAGGAAGGATAATGATGATTTTGCAGAAAAGCAAGATGAACCTCTGATAGATGAGCCTATGCCCGATGTTGAAGGCCCAATGGATCCCATTGATCCACCTCCTAGTGATCCCTCTACCTCAAGAAAAAGACCTTTATGGCTCAAAGATACTCTTGAAAATGCTGAAAGACATATTGCTCCAAGAGGGACATTCCGTGAAAGCAAGAAGCCAAACAGGTATTAAGGGTACTTAGTTGCTATGAGTACTATTATTCAATTTGAGCCATGTACGTTTGAAGAAGTTATAAAGCACCAAGTCTAGAAGGATGCGATGAATGAGGAATATGAATCAATCATGAAAAATGATGTCTAGGATGTGGTGCCTAGACCGAAGGACAAGTCCGTAGTCACCTCAAAATGGCTATACAAAATTAAACATGGAGCTGATGGGAGTGCTGAAAAATATAAGGCCAGGTTCGTTGCTCAAGGCTTTTCTCAAAAGGAAGAAGTGGACTATGACGAGATATTTGCACTGGTTGCTCGATTTACCACTATTCGATGGATTATTGCTATCGCTGCCTCTCAAGGATGAAGCCTACATCAAATGGATGCTAAGACTGCTTTGTTGCATGGCTCGCTTAAGGAGAAAGTCTACTTGGAACAACCTTAGGGGTTCGAAGTACAGGATTGAAGGACAAACGTATGCAGATTAAAGAAAGCCCTCTATGGGTTGAAGCAAGCCCATAGGGCTTGGTATGAAAGGATTGATAACTATCTTATGAAGCTGGGATTTACAAGGAGTGACGCTGACCCTAACTTATACTTCAAGGTTGAAAAGGACATGCCTCTCATTTTGGTCCTTTAGGTAGATGATCTCTTTCTGACAGGTGCAAACCCTCTCATTTATCAATGCAAAAGGGAGTTGTTCCGAGTTTGAGATGAAGGACCTTTGTTTGATGCACTACTTCCTAGGCCTGGAGGTTTGGCAAAATCTAGGTGAGATTTTCCTTTCTCAAGGAAAATACAATGTGAAGCTACTCGAGAGATGTGGGATGGTGGATTGCAAGTCTATGTCTACTTTGATGGAACTGAACTTTAAGAAACTAGGTGGAAGTGTTGTTGGGCCCGAATTGGCAAACCCTTTTGAGTATCGACAACTTGTGGTGGCCTTGATGTTCTTGGTAAACTCCCGACCGGATATATTCTTCGCTGTGAATACGTTGAGTCAATTTATGGTCGAGCCTCATCACATACATTGGATTGCCGCTAAGAATATCTTGAGATATCTCCGTGGCAAAATCAACTATGGACTGAGATACATGACCGAGAATTTGAGGCTACATGGATATATTGATGTTGACTGTGTTGGCAGTGTGGTAGATCGTAAGAGCACGTTTGGATGTTGCTTCTCAATGGGGTTTGCTTCAATTTTTTGGATGAGCAGGAAGCAGAAATCGGTTTCTCTTAGCACCGCCGCGACCGAATACAATACTGCTAGTATGGCCTGTTGTGACGCTGTTTGGTTGAGAAAACTCTTTAGTGAGCTATTTGAGCATGTGTTGGTTACCACCATGATATACTGCGACAACCAGAGTGGGATTTTCCTTTCAAAGAATCCCGTGTTCCACCACTTCTCCAAGCACATTGATATCACTGATCAGGTACCACTTTATCTGGGATATGGTACAATGGGGAGCAATAAGGCTCCAACACATCAGGATTGATGAGTAGGTCGCAGACATCCTCACGAAGCCCTTAGGGAGGGTCAAATTATTAGCCTTCCGAGAGAGACTTGGAGTCATGGAAAGACCTTCTCATGAGGGTCTCTCTTGAGTTGGGCATTGAGCTCTGGGAGCTCCTGGGGGCTTGGGGTACTTCTTGGAGCTATGAGTGACCATAGGGTGAGTAGTTCACCTTCCCCTATTGGTGCACTGTGTACAGGGTGAGTGGTTCACCTTCCCCTGTGATACCCCATGATGGTTGACATGTGTGTAGGGTGAGTGGTTCACCTTCCCCTACAATTGATGGCACATGTGTGTAGGGTGAGTGGTTCACCTTCCCCTACGATTGACATATGCATAGGATGAGTGGTTCACCTTCTCTTATTGATGCCCCAACATACATCCTACCCATGTAGTCCGGGACTCATGGGAAGTACCTCTCATCTGGCCAATGAGTTGGGAAAAGTGGATAAGGACCATAGCACTACCGATGGATGCATCGTGTATTGTTGTACTCCCTATGTCTAGGATGCATGGTGTCCCACAACTACTTGATCTGGGATCAAGACTAACTTTTGTCAGTGGAGAGTGGTAAGGTCTTGTGACTCACTCTCAATTGATTCTTCTTCATTATTCATATCAGTGTTCAACAGAGCAGAGATGAGATGAGATATAGAGATGGTTCATGACGATAGGATGGCATGATGATCGCTGATAATGGATAGATTCGTAGGTGGAATTCTCCTTAGTTGAGAGGGAGTGTTGAAATTGACAATTAGGGCCAAATTCCACCTTGGGACATCTCATTTGATGGAGATGACGATTGCATTAAATTCGTCTTTTCGAGAGCAACCAAAATTGATATAAAGATCATCCAATTTGGACAAGCAGAAGTGTGTTTTTGAATTTATGCCCACACATGTGCAAATTGTTCAGGTCAGCCACATCATCATGTAGGCTCATGAAGCCCAATGGACATGACCCTTCATCCTCAACGACTTGTATAAAAACAAGTGCCCTCTCACCTCATTTGGCATCATCATCACTCACACATTCTTCTCTCCTTCTCTCATTGGTTCGTACAACATTGGGCATTCTCTCTCTCTCACACGTGTGGCACAAGGAGGATGAATTTCTGGACAAAATTATAGGGCCAAAAATTTCAGACTTTTCTGCAGTTTGACTAGTGTTGACTTTGACTTTCTGGGCATCCTTTGACTTCGATTTTCAGGGTGATTTTCTATCTCAGCAGGCCACAGTTTTGGGCACAGAAACCGAGGCAAAAGGAGGAATTTGACCTGCGTTGACCATAGGCTTGTTTGACCGCAGGGTTGACTTTAGGTTGACCAACTTTCACTGCAGTTTGGGGCTGAATTTGACCAACAAGGAAGGCCGAATTTGACTGAGGTTGACCGAGCTCAAGGAGGCAAGTTTGATTGTTGCGTTGACCATCTTTGACTTTCTGGTTAGGGCTGAGTTTGACTGCAGTTGACTGCAAAATTGACAGGGCTGTTTTGACTATGATTTGGAAGTCAATTTTACTTTTGTACTCTCTCTCTGCTGAACATTTGATATAATAATAAGAAGATTTGATCAAAGGGTTTTCCCCACATTGGGGTTTTTCCCTGACATCCGCCAAATTTGGTGTCCTCTTGTCTTGGCTTGTCTTCTGCATTTTGTTTCATGTTCTATCTACTTTTATTGTCAATGTGATTAATGGTTAATGTGATTGCTATTGGAAAACTAAATTGAAATTGTCATTGGGTTGCTAAAGGAACATTGAAGTAATTGTGCTAAGCATAGAACATGCCATTGTTAACTAAAATTAACATTTAATTTGGATTTCAAGGATGCAAAGAATGGTACCTGTTAATGCTGGCCATGGGCATAATAGTGTAAACAAGGGCTTATAAGCAGCTGATATGGGCTACAGTTTGGTATTGCATTTTTATTGTAAAATTTGAAGATTGGAACAAGGAGTACAGAACACAAGGAACCAAGAGTTATCTAGATAACCAACAAAGTAAAAAAATTTTGCAGAACTCTTCTAAACCATAACAGAAAAAAAGTTGTGGAATTTTCAGAAAATTCCAAATTCAGAAATTTCACTTCTATTCTTATAGGTTTCCAAGATCTTTACTTGTGAATTAAGCCTTAGCATCGTTATGAAATAAAGTATAAAACAACAGTGGAGAATATACAATATTTCACTCTTTAACAACCCAATCTTCTAGGCAATCCAAGAAGAAAAGATTCCAAAGTGTCTCGATAAGTTTCAGATATCTAAAGGCAACTTATCGTGCACAAACCAGATCTTAAAGTTTACTTTTATAGCATATATAATTGCTACAAAAAAGCCCATAGATTTTGTAATGAACAAAGTTCGTATACACAGTGGAATAATCTTCAAAATACTTAAAAGACTAAGACATCCATTGTAGGACAGTGATTGTATATTGAGTATTATATAAAAGAATTGAGATGACTACAAATGCGAATGAGGGTTTGGTAACATACCCTAGGCAGGTACCACTTCACTAACGGACATGTCCTTAGAACATGTCTCTTCAATACTCACTATTAGTTAGTTAATTATTAATTATGATTACTATTATTTACATTATTTTTTATTATTTTTATATAAATTTTATTCATAACATTGTCGTCCTCTTGGAAATAGAGGAAGACGAAACGAGAGGCGATTTTTCAAACTGGAGCTCCCGCGCGACTGACCCCTGACTGGCTCCCCGCCTCCTCCAGGCCCCCGCCTGGCAGCTCCGCTGCTGGGTCTGCCCCTGCTCCTGCAGGCCCTCCTGGGCTTCTCTCCCCAGCCCCGCGGTCCCTCTCGGGCCTCCTGCCCGGCCCCAGCTCCGGGGCCCTCCCTCACCCTTTTTCGCCTCCGCTTTCATCTCCTGCCAGCCTTGTGCTGGCTCTCCTCCGCTGCCATGCCTGGGACTGATCCCTCCTCGTCCCCAGACTTTGAAGATAATGAAAAACTCTTCGCGTCTCTCATTCCTGAGAACGCCTCCTCAAGAATCCGCCCCTCTGCATCAAAGTTTGTCAAGAAACTAGAAGAAATTCCTGAAGTTTCTCTTCCTCCCAGTCTCCCGAGGAAGGCTGCGATCGCTTTAGCTGAGAGGGGTCTCGTTGGCCAGTTTACTGGCCTCTGGCCTTCGCCCAGAGCAGTCCAAAAATGGGTGGAACGTAACTGGAACGCGACAATACAAGGGAAAATCGCTATCAGATTCTATGGAAGGGGCTTCTATACTTTTCTTTTCGAATCAAAAGAGGACCGGAACCTCATCTTCAGAAATGGCCCCTACTTCATGGATTCGAGAGGTCTCTACCTGAACAGATGGTCGCCTGACTTCGATCCGGAAATGGACATCCCAAATGCAGTCCCGGTCTGGGTCCGTCTGCCTCACCTCCCTCTCCACTGCTGGGGGGACGAATCTGTAAAGGCTATTGGGAACGCAGTTGGAAAATACATTGACAGATGCGAACCAAAGGAAAATATGCACGCCTGTGCAAGGATCTGCGTTGAAGTCGACCTAGGGAAAGGCCTGCTGGAAGCCATCAAGATCAAAGTGGACCAATGGACACATATCCAACAGCTAGACTACGAGCAACTACCCTTCAAATGCAAGGTATGTCACGAATATGGACATTTTGCAAATAGATGTAGTAAGTTAAAAACAAATGAGTCTAATGAAAATGCTGAAACCTCTGAAGGCTCATGGGAGCAACTAAAAAAGAAGAAATCAAACTCCCATCAAGGCCCTAGCTCCAAGCCTCCTCCGGAACCCCAAGCTGCCCCCCCTCCTATCTCAACCCAGCCTTTCCCCTCATCCTCCAACCCTTTTGAATCCCCAAGCATGATTATAAATATACTTGGTAATTTGTTTGCACTCTTGCACAACATCTTGCACCCACTCCAACTTTCCAATGTCCTCTAGTATCAAGTCTATGCAATGGGCAGTGCATGGAATCCAAAAAATGGTGGGATATTTGGCACAAAGCAACCTTCTAGTTGCCACATAATTTGTTGCATTGAACGTGATTACTTGGACAACATTTGCAACCCCAACTTCCTCCACCACATTAGCCAACAATGTAAAAATCAAATGTGCATCTTTTACATGCACAGATGCATTAATGGATTTGAGGAAGATGGTTCTTTTAGGGCAAGCTACAACAAAATTTATTATTCTTCTACCCCTCTGATCTGTCCACCCATTAGACATAATTGTACAACCTGTAAATTTCCATGAGCTTTTAATGCTCTCCAATTGTTCTTTGACACACTCAAGCTCCTCATCTAGCTCTTTCCCCCTAAGTGCATTATAAGATGGGGTTTTGTATCTAGGGCCAACACTTGCAATGGCATCCACCATGGGCTGATAAAAATAAGACTTTGCATAGTTGAATGAAAGACTGTTATGGTACCAAAACCTCCTCACTGCCATATCTGCCTCCTTCCTCTTATTTTCATTAAAAATCTCCAAGGTTGGTTGAGATCCTGGAGTTGTACGAGCACTGAAGAAAGAAGAAGTTATACTCCTATTTTCCACAACACTTGAAGAGGATTTACCAATACTTGCACTTTAAATTTGTGGTTGACTCTGAGATGAATACCTATCCCAACAATCTCATCCTTCCTTTTTTCCCTCTTAGAACTTTGTTATTTAATGGCTTCCAAAGCAACTACATTTCAACGGTGACTTCATAAGGGCAATTTTGATAACATCCCACACCATTCCCAAGAATTCTAGCTAGGTGGTATTTTAGCCTGTTTATGCTTGCATGCATTGTGGCATTGCAATAATTGCACTTGACATGGTGGTCATTACCGGCAATGAGTCATTGACCATGTGCCCATGCCAGATCACGAGACTTTCTAGTACCATTTGGTGGCATGGTGACATAATTTGGATTAAAATATTAAATTTTTAAAATTTGATTGATATTATGGAATCTACAATTCTAAATTCTATAAATTAAATGTAATTTTTTTAATTATTTTCTCAGTTCTGTTTCAATTATTATTAATTTTTTTTTTTTTGGACTCTCCTCAGCCCGTAGGTCCTGTGGCTGAGTTTCTTAGCCACACACGGGCTCCTCAACCCACAAGCCCTGTGGCTAAGTTTCTCATCCACACACAAAACAAAATAAAATTACATGGAAACCCAGAAAACATTCAACAAGCAACCCAAAGTTTGTTTATGAAGCCTACTTGATTGTGATGATCTGGGTCTGATCTGATGAAGCCTCCTTTAGCCTCCTCCAAGAGCTCCTTCATTGTGCAATGGAGTCACTCAACACTCACAGAAATGAGTCAAACACTCAAATGACAAGTAAATGACAAATGGAAGGGAGAAAGGTGCTTATAAAGAATTTTCTTACCTCTAATTTCCCTTTCCCTCCACCTCATCTCCAAAAAAAAGGAAAAATAAAAATAATTGCAAATTGAGGGTCGATGGGTCAAATAAGGGTCCTATACGGGTCGAATGGAAAACTCGTGGGTCCTATATGGGTAGCCTGGTTTAATACGAGTTTGCGCAGGTACGGGTTTAGGTCACGGGTTCTATGTGATTGACCTGTCTCGCTATGGAACCTGCCAAGACCCATGGGTACTTGCAGGTCCTATACGGGTGGTGCTACACTGATTTTAATTATACGTCTCCTCTATTTCTTGTATTCTCTTATAAGATCAAAAAAGATATGTCTCCACTTTTTTGCTGCATAGGCAACTTTTTCCCTAGTCAATCATTTTGAACCCTAGCTAAGTTATTCTCGAGTCCTAGCTCTGTAACACTGGTATTGACTATTAATTTGCTCATTATCTATTATTTTGGTCTATGTTCATGGATTTACAACCATTTATCTCTCTTGACTGCTAACTATCTCTCGCTAATTTTGACTGGATCATGTTGTAGGCAGAGTAACCAACTTTGTTTTTGAGTTGATTGTGTATTTAGTGGATGTAAAAATTATCCTTTAGCCTTGGGCATCAACTACCTGTCATCATTAACCATAACATATGTGCATCATACATGTACATTTGCATTGTATTCCTGCAGTGCTATTAGGGAAGGAGAACTTATGTACTAATTTGAGGATATTAGGGAGAATTCTAAGAACATGATATCAGATATCCCTCAATGTGTGTCACAGGTATGGAGCTGAGTGAGTTCTAAGTAATTTATAATATCAATTGTGAAATTTGCATAGGAAAGATAAATGTACTAAAATAAGACATCTCTGATAAATAGTTTTGGTCGTGCAACTAACTTTAAGTTTTTGGATAAATAGTAGGTGGACCCACCACAAAGCTAGTATAGAACACACAACAGTGATGCACTGTCTTTTGTTTCTTCAGATCTTCTGCAACTTTCTTTTAATGTTGAAATTGGCAACTAGGGCCAAATTCCACAATGGGACAACTCATTTGATGGAGATGATGATTGCATTAAATTCCTTTTTTCGAGAGGACCAAAATTGATATAAAGATCATCCAATTTGTACAAGCAAAAGTGTGTTTTGAATTTATGCCCACACATGTGCAAATTGTTCAGGTTGGCGACATCATCATGTAGGCACATGAGGCCCAATGGACATGACTCTTCACCCTCAACGACTTGTATAAATACAAGTGCCCTCTCACCTCATTTGGCATCATCATCGCTCACACATTCTTCTCTCTTTCTCTCATTGGTTCATACAACATTGGGCATTCTCTCTCTCTCACATGTGTGGCACAAGGAGGACAAATTTCTGGACAAAATTATAGGGCCGAAAATTTTAGAGTTTTTTGCAATTTGACCAGTGTTGACCAATGTTGACTTTGACTTTTTGGGCATCCTTTGACTTCAATTTTCAGGATGATTTTCTATCTCAGCAGGCCGCATTTTTGGGCACAAAGATTGAGGCAAAAGGAGGACTTTGCCCTCCATTGACCACATCCCTGTTTGACCATAGGGTTGACTTCATGTTGACCAACTTTGACTGCAATTTGTTAACTGTTTTGGGCTGAATTTGACCAACTAGGAAGGTCAAATTTGACTAAGGTTGATTGAGCTCGAGGAGGCAAGTTTGACTGTTGCATTGACCATCTTTGACTTTTTGGTTAGGGATGAGTTTGACTGCAGAATTGATAGGGCTGTTTTGACTGTGATTTGGAAGTTAGTTTTACTTTTATACTCCCTCTCTTTGCTGAACATTTGGAAGTTAGTTTTACTTTTATACTCCCTCTCTTTGCTGAACATTTGATATAATAATAAGAAGATCTAATCAAAGGGTTTTCCCCACATTGGGTTTTTACCTGGCATCTTCTAAATCTGGTGTCCTCTTGTCTTGGCTTGTCTTTGGCATTTTGTTTCATGTTCTATCTACTTTTATTGTCAATATCATTAATGGTTAATGTGATTGCTATTGGAAAACTAAATTGGAATGTTCATTGGGTTGCTAAAGGAACATTGAAGTAATTGTGCTAAGCATAGAACATACCATTGTTAACTAAAATTAACATGGTATCAGAGCACAGGTGAAGACAAAGCCCAAGCAAGAGAGAGAAAAGAAATCACTAAGAGAGATCTGTTGGACAAGACTATTGGACTAATGGCTACTACATCTTACTTCAAATCTGAGGATAAGCTCAAGGACAAATCTAACTATCATGCATGGAAGATGACTTTGGACTTGACTTTGGAAGAGCATGATGCCATGGACTATGTGAAGGGAAGAGTGGTGGAGCCTCCTTCAAATGCACCTGCTGCTGCAAAGACTAAATACAAGAAAGGTGAGGTCAAAGCTAAGAAAATTATCATAGACTCCATTCAAAAGCATTTGGTTGCCTATATTTCTGATTTGGAAACATCTAAGGAGATGTATGATAAGCTGGTTGGGATGTTCAAAGTAAACAATGCAAATCAAATCCTCTTTCTCAAGAACAAGTTGAAGGACATCAACATGGATAAAGGGGAGTCTATCCAATCCTACTTCATGAGGATCACACAAATCAAGAATGACCTTCTATCTATTGGAGAATTTATTGCTAATAGGGAGCTCACTCTCATTGCACTTGGAGGTCTTCCAAGATCATGGGATGTGTTTAACACAACCATTCTCAACAATGGCAAGATTCCTAGTTTTGATGAATTATTGGCTAGATGCACTCAAGAAGAGACAAGGATGATGGAGAGAGACAAACCCTCAAATGGAAATGAACCCATTTCCTTCTTTGCTCATGCTAAGAGGAAGAATAATGTTGGTCCAAGAAGACAAGGTCAAGGATTCAAGTAGGGATTCAAAGAAGGAAGAAAAGGAAGGTGCTACAATTGCAACAGGTTTGGCCATTATGCTAGAGAGTGTCCTCACAAGAATGATACTCCAAGGGATGACGACAACAACAACAACTACAAAGCTAAGTCACATGACACGAGGACACGAGACACGGAGGACACGTAAATACGAGTATTCAACACGAAACACAGCGACCCCGAAAACAGGACATGTTATATCTATATATATATATATATTAAAAAATACTGAAATATAGTGCTTGATCCATATAGATATGAATCATGGTTATATCTATTTAGTATTTAGTATACATTATTTACTATTTAGTAATTTACTAGTTAGTTTATTAATTTACTACATCAATGATGTTCATAGTTCAGTGTTCATTGTTCATGTTATAATTTTTGTTATTAACTTCAAACAAGTTTGATCATGTTCAAACTTCACATAAGGTAGTTTATGAGCTATAAATTTATGTGTTCAAACTTCATTATTGACCAAAGCATTAATCAAGCTTTCCCTCCCTTTAGACCTCGAAGGTGTATTGAGCAATGAGCACATGATGGGGAGCTGAGATTTTTATTTCAACACACGATCTATACATGGTCACACCTGTATAATTAAGTTAAGTTCCATAGGCTATAACACAATTTACAAGAAATTTAAGTGCTCGAAACTCTCAACAAAGCATACGAATGCTCGTCTCCTACATCTCCAGGTCTAGGTCGATGTGAAGTTGTGAGCATTGTGCTCGAATCTGATGGAATTCCTCACACTGCACAACAAATTGGATTCCAGTGATGAACAAACTCAACTTTGGTGGTGAACAATGACAAAAAAAACCCAAAAATAAACCATGTTGCAGGTTTTAAATGTCTTAAGAACCAAAAACGTTAGGGCACGTTTTCGACACGTCCAAAACACGTGTCTCGATTGGAGGACACGAAGAAAAACGTTTTCGACACGTTGTAGGGCGGTTTTGATGTCCGACACGTGAAATACGAGACACGAGACCCTGAGGGATGCGTCTTGTGACTTAGCTACAAAGGCAATGACAATCAAAGGAATAACATGTTCAACAATAAAGGAAAGAGGAATGCTCTTGCTGCTCGATATGGAAATGGTTGACCTCCCAAAAGCACGGGAAATTCCAGGTATGAAGAAAGTAATGTTGTAGAAAAACAAAAGGAATTTTATCTTATTTTCGCTCTATCTACTACCTCTCGTCCAGATACTTTCGATCAATGGTTGATTGATAGTGGAGCCTCAAAACACTTCACTGGGTACAAGAAGGCCCTCTCAAATTTGGTTGAAAAGAAGACAAATTTGGAGATCATACTTGGAGACAATGCCACCTACCCCGTGAAAGGAATAGGCACTGTCACTCTTCACTTCAGTCAAGGTCAAACCATTCATCTACAAGAAGTATTGTATGTGCTCTATTTGAAGAAGAACTTGGTGTGTATTTCTGTGATGGAAGATAAAGGCTTCAAGGTATCATTCATTGATGGAAAGGTACGTATTTGGCAAAGAAATCCTAAAGATGCATTTACACTTGGATTTAGGGTTGAAGGTCTCTATCAAGTTGGAGGAAGCCCTTTGGGAGCCTTAACTTGCGATACTTCTCTTCAATCTGAATTATGGCACCTAAGATTTGTTCACCTTCATTACAATACAGGTATGCCTGAGTTCAACATGAATCATGAAGGAGTTTGTCGGGGTTGTGCAAGTGGGAAACTTACAAGGGGACCATTCCTTCAAGTGAAAGCCAAACTACTGATATTCTTTAGTTTGTCCATTTTGACCTATCAAGTATGTTGCTCGTGACATCATTGGGAGGATACTTATTCTATGCAATTTTTGTGAATGACTTCTCTCGCAAAACATGGATCTATTTCTTGAAGAAGAAGGATGAAGTGTTCAAATGGTTCCATTCTTTCAAAGCCTTGGTGGAAAATCAAATTGGGAAGAAGATCAAAATATTAAGGACTGACAATGGAACCGAATATGAATCAAATGAATTCAATGACTTTTGGAGAGAGGCTGACATTAAGAAGGAGACAACCGTTCCATACACTCTTGTGCAAAATGGAGTTGCTAAAAGAAAGAATAGAACAATCATGGAAGCCATCCGTGCCATGCTACATGATCAAGGTCTACCAAAGTTCTTATGGGGAGAAACTGCAAACACTGCTGTATATGTTCAAAATAGGAGCCTGCATCAAGCACTAGATTTCAAAACACCCGAAGAAGTTTTCACTAGTAAGAAACCTAATGTTTCTCATTTTAGAATATTTGGTTGTTCTGTGTATTTTCATGTGCCTAAAGAGAAAATAAACAAGTTAGAAGCATCTGGGAAGAAAGGTATATTTGTGGGTTACAATGAAAATTCATAGAATCTATGTGCCTGAACAAAGAGATGTGGAAGTAAGCCATGATGTCATCGAAGTAAGCCATGATGTCACCTTCGATGAAAACACTGCCCTTGGGATGGCCAAAGATCTCCTCGTTCCAAGGAAGGATAATGATGATTTTGCGGAAAAGTAAGATGAACCTCTGATAGATGAGCCTATGCCCGATGCTGAAGGCCCAATGGATCCCATTGATCCACCTCCTAGTGATCCCTCTACCTCAAGAAAAAGACCTTTATGGCTCAAAGATACTCTTGAAAATGCTGAAAGACATATTGCTCCAAGAGGGACATTCCGTGAAAGCAAGAAGCCATACAGGTATTAAGGGTACTTAGTTGCTATGAGTACTATTATTCAATTTGAGCCATGTACGTTTGAAGAAGTTATAAAGCACCAAGTCTAGAAGGATGCGATGAATGAGGAATATGAATCAATCATGAAAAATGATGTCTAGGATGTGGTGTCTAAACCGAAGTACAAGTCCGTTGTCACCTCAAAATGGCTATACAAAATTAAACATGGAGCTGATGGGAGTGCTGAAAAATAAAAGGCCAGGTTCGTTGCTCAAGGCTTTTCTCAAAAGGAAGAAGTGGACTATGACGAGATATTTGCACTGGTTGCTCGATTTACCACTATTCGATGGATTATTGCTATCGCTGCCTCTCAAGGATGAAGCCTACATAAAATGGATGCTAAGACTGCTTTGTTGCATGGCTCGCTTAAGGAGAAAGTCTACTTGGAACAACCTTAGGGGTTCGAAGTACAGGATTGAAGGACAAACGTATGCAGATTAAAGAAAGCCCTCTATGGGTTGAAGCAAGCCCATAGGGCTTGGTATGAAAGGATTGATAACTATCTTATGAAGCTGGGATTTACAAGGAGTGACGCTGACCCTAACTTATACTTCAAGGTTGAAAAGGACATGCCTCTCATTTTGGTCCTTTAGGTAGATGATCTCTTTCTGACAGGTGCAAACCCTCTCATTTATCAATGCAAAAGGGAGTTGTTCCGAGTTTGAGATGAAGGACCTTTGTTTGATGCACTACTTCCTAGGCCTGGAGGTTTGGCAAAATCTAGGTGAGATTTTCCTTTCTCAAGGAAAATACAATGTGAAGCTACTCGAGAGATGTGGGATGGTGGATTGCAAGTCTATGTCTACTTTGATGGAACTGAACTTTAAGAAACTAGGTGGAAGTGTTGTTGGGCCCGAATTGGCAAACCCTTTTGAGTATCGACAACTTGTGGTGGCCTTGATGTTCTTGGTAAACTCCCGACCGGATATATTCTTCGCTGTGAATACGTTGAGTCAATTTATGGTCGAGCCTCATCACATACATTGGATTGCCGCTAAGAATATCTTGAGATATCTCCGTGGCAAAATCAACTATGGACTGAGATACATGACCGAGAATTTGAGGCTACATGGATATATTGATGTTGACTGTGTTGGCAGTGTGGTAGATCGTAAGAGCACGTTTGGATGTTGCTTCTCAATGGGGTTTGCTTCAATTTTTTGGATGAGCAGGAAGCAGAAATCGGTTTCTCTTAGCACCGCCGCGACCGAATACAATACTGCTAGTATGGCCTGTTGTGACGCTGTTTGGTTGAGAAAACTCTTTAGTGAGCTATTTGAGCATGTGTTGGTTACCACCATGATATACTGCGACAACCAGAGTGGGATTTTCCTTTCAAAGAATCCCGTGTTCCACCACTTCTCCAAGCACATTGATATCACTGATCAGGTACCACTTTATCTGGGATATGGTACAATGGGGAGCAATAAGGCTCCAACACATCAGGATTGATGAGTAGGTCGCAGACATCCTCACGAAGCCCTTAGGGAGGGTCAAATTATTAGCCTTCCGAGAGAGACTTGGAGTCATGGAAAGACCCTCTCATGAGGGTCTCTCTTGAGTTGGGCATTGAGCTCTGGGAGCTCCTGGGGGCTTGGGGTACTTCTTGGAGCTATGAGTGACCATAGGGTGAGTAGTTCACCTTCCCCTATTGGTGCACTGTGTACAGGGTGAGTGGTTCACCTTCCCCTGTGATACCCCATGATGGGTTGACATGTGTGTAGGTTGAGTGGTTCACCTTCCCCTACAATTGATGGCACATGTGTGTAGGGTGAGTGGTTCACCTTCCCCTACGATTGACATATGCATAGGATGAGTAGTTCACCTTCTCTTATTGATGCCCCAACATACATCCTACCCATGTAGTCCGGGACTCATGGGAAGTACCTTTCATCTGGCCAATGAGTTGGGAAAAGTGGATAAGGACCATAGCACTACCGATGGAGGCATCGTGTATTGTTGTACTCCCTATGTCTAGGATGCATGGTGTTCCACAACTACTTGATCCGGGATCAAGACTAATTTTTGTCAGTGGAGAGTGGTAAGGTCTTGTGACTCACTCTCAATTGATTCTTTTTCATTATTCATATCAGTGGTCAACAGAGCAGAGATGAGATGAGATATAGAGATGGTTCATGACGATAGGATGGCATGATGATCGCTGATAATGGATAGATTCGTAGGTGGAATTCTCCTTAGTTGAGAGAGAGTGTTGAAATTGACAACTAGGGCCAAATTCCACTTTGGGACATCTCATTTGATGGAGATGACGATTGCATTAAATTCGTCTTTTCGAGTGCAACCAAAATTGATATAAAGATCATCCAATTTGGACAAGCAGAAGTGTGTTTTTGAATTTATGCCCACACATGTGCAAATTGTTCAGGTCAGCCACATCATCATGTAGGCTCATGAAGCCCAATGAACATGACCCTTCATCCTCAACGACTTGTATAAAAACAAGTGCCCTTTCACCTCATTTGGCATCATCATCACTCACACATTCTTCTCTCCTTCTCTCATTGGTTCGTACAACATTGGGCATTCTCTCTCTCTCACACGTGTGGCACAAGGAGGATGAATTTCTGGACAGAATTATAGGGCCAAAAATTTCAGACTTTTCTGCAGTTTGACTAGTGTTGACTTTAACTTTCTGGGCATCCTTTGACTTCGATTTTCAGGGTGATTTTCTGTCTCAGCAGGCCACATTTTTGGGCACAGAAACCGAGGCAAAAGGAGGACTTTGACCTGCGTTGACCATAGGCTTGTTTGACCGCAGGGTTGACTTTAGGTTGACCAACTTTGACTGCAGTTTTGGGCTGAATTTGACCAACAAGGAAGGCCGAATTTGACTAAGGTTGACCGAGCTCAAGGAGGCAAGTTTGACTGCTGCGTTGACCATCTTTGACTTTCTGGTTAGGGCTGAGTTTGACTGCAGTTGACTGCAAAATTGACAGGGCTGTTTTGACTATGATTTGGAAGTCAATTTTACTTTTGTACTCTCTCTCTGCTGAACATTTGATATAATAATAAGAAGATTTGATCAAAGGGTTTTCCCCACATTGGGGTTTTTCCCTGACATCCGCCAAATTTGGTGTCCTCTTGTCTTGGCTTGTCTTCTGCATTTTGTTTCATGTTCTATCTACTTTTATTGTCAATGTGATTAATGGTTAATGTGATTGCTATTGGAAAACTAAATTGAAATTGTCATTGGGTTGCTAAAGGAACATTGAAGTAATTGTGCTAAGCATAGAACATGCCATTGTTAACTAAAATTAACATTTAATTTGGATTTCAAGGATGCAAAGAATGGTACCTGTTAATGCTGGCCATGGGCATAATAGTGTAAACAAGGGCTTATAAGCAGCTGATATGGGCTACAGTTTGGTATTGCATTTTTATTGTAAAATTTGAAGATTGGAACAAGGAGTACAGAACACAAGGAACCAAGAGTTATCTAGATAACCAACAAAGTAAAATTTTTCTGCAGAACTCTTCTAAACCATAACAGAAAAAAAGTTGTGGAATTTTCAGAAAATTCCAAATTCAGAAATTTCACCTCTATTCTTAGAGGTTTCCGAGATCTTTACTTGTGAATTAAGCCTTAGCATCGTTATGAAATAAAATATAAAACAACAATGGAGAATATACAATATTTCACTCTTTAACAACCCAATCTTCTAGGCAATCCAAGAAGAAAAGATTCCAAAGTGTCTCGATAAGTTTCAGATCTCTAAGGCAACTTATCGTGCACAAACCAGATCTTAAAGTTTACTTTTATAGCATATATAATTGCTACAAAAAAGCCCATAGATTTTGTAATGAACAAAGTTCGTATACGCAGTGGAGTAATCTTCAAAATACTTAAAAGACTAAGACATCCATTGTAGGACAGTGATTGTATATTGAATATTATATAAAAGAATTGATATGAGTTGAGATGACTACAAATGCGAATGAGGGCTTGGTAATATACCCTAGGGAGGTACCCCTTCACTAACGGACATGTCCTTAGAACATGTCTCTTCAATACTCACTATTAGTTAGTTAATTATTAATTATGATTACTATTATTTACATTATTTTTTATTATTTTTATATAAATTTTATTCATAACATTGTCGTCCTCTTGGAAATAGAGGAAGACGAAACGAGAGGCGATTTTTCAAACTGGAGCTCCCGCGCGACTGACCCCTGACTGGCTCCCTGCCTCCTCCAGGCCCCCGCCTGGCAGCTCCGCTGCTGGGTCTGCCCCTGCTCCTGCAGGCCCTCCTGGGCTTCTCTCCCCAGCCCCGCGGTCCCTCTCGGGCCTCCTGCCCGGCCCCAGCTCCGGGGCCCTCCCTCACCCTTTTTCACCTCCGCTTTCATCTCCTGCTAGCCTTGTGCTGCCTCTCCTCCGCTGTCATGCCTGGGACTGATCCCTCCTCGTCCCCAGACTTTGAAGATAATGAAAAACTCTTCGTGTCTCTCATTCCTAAGAACGCCTCCTCAAGAATCCGCCCCTCTGCATCAAAGTTTGTCAAGAAACTAGAAGAAATTCCTGAAGTTTCTCTTCCTCCCAGTCTCCCGAGGAAGGCTGCGATCGCTTTAGCTGAGAGGGGTCTCGTTGGCCAGTTTACTGGCCTCTGGCCTTCGCCTAGAGCAGTCCAAAAATGGGTGGAACGTAACTGGAACGCGACAATACAAGGGAAAATCGCTATCAGATTCTATGGAAGGGGCTTCTATACTTTTCTTTTCGAATCAAAAGAGGACCAGAACCTCATCTTCAGAAATGGCCCCTACTTCATGGATTCGAGAGGTCTCTACCTGAACAGATGGTCGCCTGACTTCGATCCGGAAATGGACATCCCAAATGCAGTCCCGGTTTGGGTCCGTCTGCCTCACCTCCCTCTCCACTGCTGGGGGGACGAATCTGTAAAGGCTATTGGGAACGCAGTTGGAAAATATATTGACAGATGCGAACCAAAGGAAAATATGCACGCTTGTGCAAGGATCTGCGTTGAAGTCGACCTAGGGAAAGGCCTGCTGGAAGCCATCAAGATCAAAGTGGACCAATGGACACATATCCAACAGCTAGACTACGAGCAACTACCCTTCAAATGCAAGGTATGTCACGAATATGGACATTTTGCAAATAGATGTAGTAAGTTAAAAACAAATGAGTCTAATGAAAATGCTGAAACCTCTGAAGGCTCATGGGAGCAAGTAAAAAAGAAGAAATCAAACTCCCATCAAGGCCCTAGCTCCAAGCCTCCTCCGGAACCCCAAGCTGCCCCCCCTCCTATCTCAACCCAGCCTTTCCCCTCATCCTCCAACCCTTTTGAATCCCTGTCAGTCGAAGATCCCCTTTCCCCCCCTCCCTCTCCCCGGGCCACTGCCCTCGCAGTCATCCCCTCCCCCTCGCTGCCCCCGTCCTCCCCCCCTCCTACAATAAAACACATTCTCACAAGAAACAAAATGAAAGAAGCAAGTCTCACCTCTGATCCACCGAGAAAAGTAGGTAGGAAGTCAAACAAAGAAATAAGAGATGAAACGACAGCAAAAGAAATGGCCACGGGAACTCAGTAGCCGATGGACTCATTCTTGGACAAACAAAAAGGAAGTGGGGAAAAGCCAAAGGAGAAGAGCGGGGCTCATCAAAAAATCAGTAAGTAATGATATTGGTCTCTTGGAATTGCAGAGGGCTGGGCTCCTCCCTAAAAACAAATGCAGTCAGGGATTTAATCAATCAAGAGCAGCCAGATCTCTTCCTAATCTAGGAGACCAAAATGTCTAACCAAGACTTTCAAAACCTCACAAAAAGATACAAAAATTTCACAGGTACAACTATAGATGCAGTGGGTGCATCAGGAGGAATAGGAACATTATGGAACAAGAGAAAATGGGACCTCACCAGCCAAAAATCTTGCAATTGGTGGGTCAGAACAAATCTTAAAAATAAAGTCTCAAAAGAAGAATACACCATATTCAACATCTATGCCCCGAACCACTACAGGGATAAAGCTTACTGCTGGGACTCCAACTCAGAGCTGCAGGCCTCTCAAGACAGGAACATATTTATCGGTGGAGATCTGAATCTAATAAGGAACATCGAGGAAAAAATAGGTGGGAATTTCCTCGCTGACCCTTCAAGAGACTCTCTGGAAGCAATAATAGAAACCCACAACCTCATTGATATTCCCCCTAACAATGGCAAATTCACGTGGAGCAACAAGAGAGCTAGAATCCACAATACCAAAGAGAGACTGGATAGAATATTAATCCATGAAAGAATTGTTTCAGGCTTCTCCTCAGTCAAAAGCAAAATAGTTCACGCCTCAGCTTCAGACCATAAGCCTGTGGTTCTGATCCTCGACAATGGAAGAAACCTTGGGCCCCTTCCCTTCAAATACAACAAATCTTGGGACTCTAAGGAGGATTTTAGAAAACTCATCAAAGACCATTGGGCGATGGAAGTCATTGGCTCTCCCCACTACATATGGGAAACAAAATTAAAATCCTTAAGAGCAGCAATAAAACAGTGGGCCAAAGAGAACGCAGCAATGGAAAATAAAAAAAGAGCAGAGCTACACAGGCAAATGGAACAGTGGAATCAGGAGAAAGAGGATAATCAACTCTCAAAGGAAGACCAATCCCAGGAAAACGAAATGTTCAGGGAACTCTACAGGCAAAATAGAGTGGAGGAAGAAGAACAGAGACAGAAATCGAGGTGTCTTTGGCTCAGAGCTGGAGATAAAAACACCTCCTTTCATAACAATATTAAGATCAGATGAGCCGAAAATCAAATTGATAAAATCATCGCAGAGGGGAAAGAAATCAGCGAACAAGAGGAAATTAAAGCAGCAGCGCACAGCCACTTCAAATCCCTCTTATCAGCAGTCCCTCAGACTTTGAACAGCACGGATTTTCTCAAACCAGTTGAGAGCAAAATTTCTGAACTTCAAAATAGAGAACTGGACCAGGATGTCTCGGAGGAGGAAATAAGGTTGGCTACGTTCAGCATGCAACCGGACAAGGCCCCTGGACCCGATGGCTTCACTGTTGCCTTCTTCAGGAATCACTGGGACACAATAAAAAAAGATTATGTCAGGATGGTTAAAAATATCTTCAAAAAATATAAGATGGGAGAAAACACTAAATCCTCCCACCTTGCGCTTATCCCCAAGGATCTCAACCCCCTCTCCTTTGACCGTTTCAGACCTATTTCCCTTTGCAATGTTTCCTATAAAATAGTAACCAAAATCCTGGCAAACAGGCTAAAAAAGCTCCTTCCCTACCTTATATCAGAGAATCAAGGCGGATTTGTCCCTAAAAGACAAATAACGGACAACGTCATACTGATTCAAGAAGCAATACATAGCAGCATCAACAGAAAGGAAAGAGGTATGATTATAAAATTGGACATGGCAAACGCCTTTGACAGGGTCAACCATCACTTCCTGGCAGATGTTCTCAGGAAATTCGGAATTTCCAGCAAATTCATAAGCATCATCATGGAGTGCATCTCAAACCCTTGGACCGCCCCCCTCATAAATGGTAGACCCAGCAGCTACTTTAGAAGCACAAGGGGACTGAGGCAAGGCTGCCCCCTCTCTCCCTTCTTATACATCATTATGGCTGAAACCTTGAGCATCCATCTGGAAAACCTTCGAAAGCAAAAGGAGATCATAGGGATCAGCATAGCGAGAGGGATAAAAGAAATTAATCACTCGCTCTTTGCGAATGACACCCTTTTAATAGGGGGAGCCTCAAGCTTAATGGCAAGAAGATTCAAGAGAACTCTGGACACCTTCCTGGCAGTTTCAGGGGGAATGCTAAACAACAAAAAGTGTAAAATATATACGTGGAACATTCCTCTTCAAATCATGCAAAGAATCTCCTTGATCATGGACATCCCAGTTCAAAGAAATTGGAGTCACTTCTCTTATTTGGGTCTGCCCTTAGCAAAAGAAATCGTCAAGTCTGAAATCTGGATTAAGCAAATAGAAAAAATGAGAGGACTACTCCAAAGCTGGGGGCTGTCCTGGCTAAATTTGGCGGGCAGAACAACTCTCATTAAGGCTCTCCTCTCCGCTCTCCCCATATATCAATATGCAGTCACTCTGGCCCCTGCTAGCGCCCACAAGCACATGGAGTTAATCATGAGAAGTTTCCTCTGGCAGGGAGGGAAGCAAGACTTGAAAAAGTTCAGCCTCGTCAGATGGGACCAAGTTACCCTCCCTTTCGAAAAAGGGGGCCTAGCTATCAAAATTCCAAGCCTCTCTAACAAAGCAATGGGATTTAAACTGATTTGGAGAATGCTCATAGGAAAAGGCTCCTGGTGGGTTGAGGCTATGAAAAGGAAATACCTCAATGGGTTGAACTCTAATGTCCTCTCTGAAGTAATTGCAGAAAGATCTTGCACTCCAGTTTGGAAACTCATCAAAAAAGTCCTCCCCCAATTCAAAAATCACATCTCAAAATCACCGGGCAATGGAAAAGAAACAAATATATGGACGGACAGAATTATGGGATCGAAGCCAAGAAATCTTCTTCAGCAGTTCAACACCTTGAAAACATGGATGGAGGCAAAAAACTTGAACTCTCTATATGACATTTCTCTATGGGATCAAAATAGTTGGCTTGCTTGGAAGGATCTCCCTCTCCCAAATAACCTCCGAGATCAATGGGTAGGCCTCAAGATCTCCCTTTCGGGATCAACTCCCATAAACAAAGATGCTTGTGACAGGTTCATATGGGATCCTAGCGGAGGAAACTTCACTGTAAAAGATGGGTACAAACTTCTCCAGGCAAGCTCTACTCTTGGTAACTGGAATCTTCGTACAGCTGTGTGGAAAACTGAATGCCTTCCGAAGATCAAATTCTTCAATTGGACTCTTCTCAAAGGTAAGATTCTCACAGTCGAGAATCTCAAAAAAAGAGGAATTCATGGCCCCTCAATCTGCTGTCTCTGCCGCGCTGAGGAGGAAAGTAGTCAACACCTCTTTTTAGATTGCCCTTATGCCCAAAACTGTTGGAATCAAATTATCAGTCCGTTGAGAATAAGAGAGACCTTCGACCAGCTCCCTACCCTTCACAGAAACTGGGAGAAATGTTACCCTCACTCTAGAAAAAGCAAGGCCATCATCACCCGCTTGTGGAAATGTATCCCCTCAACGCTTAGCTGGCAAATTTGGCTCACCAGGAATAACTGCATCTTCAACAACCAGAAGCCAAACCCAGCTCGCACCCTGGCAAAAACAATGGGCCTTGTCTCTGAAATAATAAGTGCCAATTCTGTCTCTCAACCGGATCGATCCAGCTGGCAGAAAGATGAGGAAGATTGGTTCAATAAATTCTGCTTAAGTTATGATGAAAATAAGTAACCTCCTCCCACAGCTGGCAAGAAGGGGAACATCTGGAAACTCAGGGGCACTAAGGAAGACATAAATCAATGGATACATGAACAAAAGAGAACCACCCTCCAGTTTGATGGAGCATCAAAAAACAACCCGGGGAAAGCAGGGGCAGGGGGAATTGTCAAAGATCAGCATGGCAAAACTCTCGCAACTTACGAATGGGGCCTAGGACAAATGTCGAATAATATGGCAGAGGCATACAACCTCTTTTTAGGCACAAGCATCATGAAACAAATGCAAGTTCAGAACCCAATCATTATGGGTGATTAGGCAATTGTGATCGCTGCATTGGTCACAGGGGGAGAATTAAAAAAAAAGGCTCTCAGTAACATCAAACTCAGGATCATGAATAATTTAAGCCATTTGGGAGACACCACCTTCAACCATGTTCTGAGGAATAACAATATGGAGGCGGACTCTCTTGCCAACAGGACCATCAACAGAACTGGTGGTCAGGTTCGAGAGAATGATCATATCTATGACAAGTCAATCCCTTAACTCGACCCATCCTTCAACAACACCTCTGAACCTCGATCATATCAGTCATCTCATAATCTCGTCTGCCTCTCCTCCCAAAGTCGACAAGCTGTCCGCTGACTCCTCCCTTTCTGACACCGTCATCTTCCTCATCATGAATGCTGCAAAGGAAATCTACACAGACGAAATAATCCGGTACGGGACTATGTCCAGACAGAGTTCTCGTGACAATTCCAAGCAGAGGTTAGGCACCAGTCCCTTCATAATCTATATTGACTGCATAAGCGATCCAAGACAAGACTCCATGGTCAGTAAAATCTCTGAGTCGCATGCCTCAGATTCTGATGCCCAGACTCTCGACCTTCTATATATACAACAGGAAACTTCACTCTTCCCTCAGTTCAGAGCTTCAGTTCTTCAAGATCATAAGAGTAAAGGCTCGAGTCCCAGAAGCGCTCTCTTCAGAAAGCCTCAGGTGTTCTTCAGTTCTAGACTGGGCTTTGTGATCAGCACTGGAAGAAGGCTTTCTCCCTCCGTCAACAGTGGTAATCGCAGTGTTTTTTGTGCTTTCCTTTGCTTTTTCGCTAACAGTCTCTCTGGTTTTCTGAAGCAGCTCCTTCTTTCTTCTACGCTCACCACCTCCCTGGTCTCTTCCACTCCCCTTATCTATCTCCTCCCTTTCATTTTTCTCTCCATCAAAGGCTCCTCCGCGTTCCTCTTACAGGCCCGCGCTATCTGCCAGCTCTCTTCTACTTCCCTCTCTCATTATTCCACTCCCCTCTGCTATCGTCTGTATCTTCCTCTGTACCAAGTTCTTCAAGCAGTCTCTAAGATCGGTAACGTTATGGCAGAGAATCCTTTGGAGCGAGTTATAACCAACAGCAGCTGCACCCTGTGCAAAGCCCACTGTTTCATGATCGCCCATTTTGTAAAACACTTCAATGACCTCAAGGAAGAATTTCAGGCTGATAGTAAATCCAAGAGGAAAAAGTTGGAGAAATAGAGAGCGGAGATTGAAGGCCTTAAAGAAAAATGCAACCACCTGGAAGAAGCAATAACTCACATAAAAGCAATGACTCAAAGCATGCACGGAGAGGCCTCGACAAAGATCAGTGAGAAAAAGGAGCCCCAGTTCGATGATTCAGTAAACCAGCAACTGTAACTCTTTCTATGTCTTGCAAATTTTGCTTTCTTGTAGGCCAGTTTGTACGACAATATAGCCGTTATCTTTTCCAATTCTCAATCTACAAGTCCTTTGACAGGGATCAAGGGTCTGCGTACCCATTTTGGATCCTCTCCTCCTTGATCTTACCATCTTATGTAATAGGACTCGCTCCTTGAAGTTTTATAATATATCAGTAAACGACCTTGTTAAAAAAAAAAAAAAAACATTGTCGTCCTCTTCAAAAAGCTTTATCCTCAAAGCTTACTGATGAAAGGGCTTGATCCCTTTTTGCGTTTCGAATATTTTCTGGTCTCTGAACTATCATCTTTGTTGATGCAAGTCGATATGATGCTCTGAGTGATAAACAAAATTGTCGAACTGAGAATTGATCAAAGCACCTTAAATTAACCCTCTGTGGAATCTTTCGATCACTGGAATTTTATAATGAATTTTTATCATAGGACTAGATTTTGCAAATTTCAGCGTTCTTTGGAACATCAATCTGTTGTTTCTGCTATGAATGGTTCAAATATGTAGACTGACTTAGTTGTCTACTCTTATGATTTGGATGTCGATAAGGAGTTTTTCTGGTTGGACTTTCCCTATTCATGTTTGCGGCAGTGTCATGTATTACTTCAGATACTATTGTTGTTGAGTTGGCTACTGAACCATCACTTGGAATTTCCATTGTTTGGACTGGAACATCTGAATATGTTTTAACTTCTATTTATTTCTCATCTTCTTGAGTTGTGATATTTATTGGATCGGAGTTCGTATCTTTTTCTTGAGCTTGGAATGAAGACTTTGACACTTCTTTTGTGATAAATTCTTCTAATTTGTTGTTCAATGATTTCTTATCATTTTTAAGTTTCTTAATTTGAGTAAGAAGGTTTTGATTATGATTCCTTAGACGTAAAAGTTCTTCATTTTCTGGATTGTTGACTTTATTCTTAGGATCTTCCTCATCTTTTAAACTTTTATTTTGTTCCAATAACTTTTGATTAAGGGTTTTTAAATGCATTTTTTCTTCTTCCTTTTCTGATAGACTGTTGTTGAGTTTGTTTTCAAAACTTTCCTTTCCTTATTCTAATTTGTGCTTTTTAGCTTTACATTTTCTGACTTGTGCAAATAGTTTCTGATTATGTTCCTTCAAACATGAATTTTCCTTGTTTTTGTTGGATATGAATTCTTCAAGTTCCTTCTGCTTCTTTGATACTGTTTCTGGATTCTCTTGAGTCATTAGTTTCGAAATATCCCTAAGGTCTTTTGATGAAGGCAGTATCAGTGTAGATTTCGTTGTCATGTTTGGGAATGCGACCATCTTCTTCTTTTAAGGGAACATCAAGAATTTTTTTTTTTTTTTTTGTGTTGTGTTTAACATGAACATACCTATTTCCTTGAACCAAGGTCGACCGAGAATTATGTCAACCTTTTTGTCAAGCATAGTTATGACACAGAATTGGGATATGTACTCATAATGATCAACTGTCACTTGTAAATCATTAATTTCATATTTTTTTCTTCCAAAATTAACTTTTCGTTCACCTATATTTGGCTCTAGAACTAATAGTTGATTTGCCAAATAAATATTGATGTAAGTATCCTCGATGCTTGGATTAATAGTGATACTAATTTCTTTCCCTTGGATACACCCTTTTAATGTAAATAATCTAAAATCTACATTTGGAATACTTTTATAGGAAAATCTTCCTTCCAACTCCCTTTTTTTCCTTATAAATTGGTACTTATAACTTAATACTTTAATGACAATAATGACTTAACCCCTTCTTCTATATTAATTGAAACTTTGAAAAACCTTTAATGGCTCAATTTTTTTTAAATATCCTTTTTAATTTTTATCCCCTTTTTATTTATAATAATACCATTGTTTTTGTACTATATAAATATTTAAGAATTTGTATCTCAAACTTCTCTCTTTTTTTTTTTAAATATCTTTTTTAATTTTTATTCTCTTTTTATTTATAATAATACCCTTGTTTTTGTACTATATAAATATTTAAGAATTTGTACTAACTTGACTTTTAATGCTTAATACTCATGGATGCCTCTTCATTTTTAATTAACTTTAAACACAAATCGGAGAGTCACGACTTTTACGATGGTGTGTTCCACTTGGTTTTGAATGGAAACCGGCCTGATACTGTTTCTGGATTCTCTTGAGTCATTAGTTTCGAAATATCCCTAAGGTCTTTTGATGAAGGCAGTATCAGTGTAGATTTCGTTGTCATGTTTGGGAATGCAACCATCTTCTTCTTTTAAGGGAACATCAAGATTTTTTTTTTTTTTTTTTGTGTTGTGTTTAACATGAACATACCTATTTCCTTGAACCAAGGTCGACCGAGAATTATGTCAACCTTTTTGTCAAGCATAGTTATGACACAGAATTGGGATATGTACTCATAATGATCAACTGTCACTTGTAAATCATTAATTTCATATTTTTTTCTTCCAAAATTAACTTTTCGTTCACCTATATTTGGCTCTAGAACTAATAGTTGATTTGCCAAATAAATATTGATGTAAGTATCCTCGATGCTTGGATTAATAGTGATACTAATTTCTTTCCCTTGGATACACCCTTTTAATGTAAATAATCTAAAATCTACATTTGGAATACTTTTATAGGAAAATCTTCCTTCCAACATTTCTAAATTAAACTCCTTTTTTTTTCCTTATAAATTGGTACTTACAACTTAATACTTTAATGACAATAATGACTTAACCCCTTCTTCTATATTAATTGAAACTTTGAAAAACCTTTAATGGCTCAATTTTTTTTAAATATCCTTTTTAATTTTTATCCCCTTTTTATTTATAATAATACCATTGTTTTTGTACTATATAAATATTTAAGAATTTGTATCTCAAACTTCTCTCTTTTTTTTTTTTAAATATCTTTTTTAATTTTTATTCCCTTTTTATTTATAATAATACCCTTGTTTTTGTACTATATAAATATTTAAGAATTTGTACTAACTTGACTTTTAATGCTTAATACTCATGGATGCCTCTTCATTTTTAATTAACTTTAAACACAAATCGGAGAGTCACGACTTTTACGATGGTGTGTTCCACTTGGTTTTGAATGGAAACCGGCCTAGGTATTGTAAATGTGTGTTCCTATGCTCAACCAATTGTGGAGGTCGATACTCCAATGCTTAAGCGATGTAGGGTTGTAACCAATACGAACTGTACAGATGTCGTTCTGTATGATGCAATCCTATATGGCGGCTGGTTAATTAATTATTTAGATTGAGATTATGCATATCGGTTGATGTTAAGGTACAAGCATTGTTCGAAGTATGGATTGGTGCGCAATTCGTATGAACAATTTATGGATAGTGTGACTTTTAGTTATGTTCTAGTAGTGGCGATTTGCAAATGGTAATAATCAATTCCTCCTCTTGTGAGAAAGAAGCAGGGTTACAAGAACTTACAACATTGTGGTCGGGGGCTTAAGAATGGAGGCGATCAACGGAACAGGCACTCAGCGTGGGGTAGTGGGGGAAATGGTGTATTGGCAGTTGCGGAAGATGATGACAGTAGTTGCGCAGAAGCGAGTCCGCGGTGGTTGCAACAGTATGGTAGCTTGCAGGTGATCTGATCAACAACAGGAGCAATGAACGAAGGAAATGGCAAATCTTGTGAATGGTTACCTGTGTCGGAGAACTGTCGGAACTGCAACAGTCACTTTGTCTAGCGGTTGGGTTGCCTGTCATGTGCTCTCTCTTTCTTTGTTTTTTGAAAGGGTTGTAGGCGGAATGATACGATGTTGGCGGTGTGTGGCTTGGATGGCGACGACCGAGGCGGGGAGGTTGCGTTGATTGTTATGTCGGGAATGTGACGAAGGTAAGTTTGTTTTGTTTTGTTTGTTTGTTTGTTTTTTTTTAAATATAATTTTTTTATATTGTTTTTTTATAATATATATATTTTTTTGTTTCTCTTTTTTTTTTAATATGGCTAATCGCTTGATGCTAACCTTGGAGAACCTCCAAAGGCTTCTTGTGGCTAAAATCCTGAATTCCAACGGCAATGGACGAGGGGTTGATGGCCAAAGGGCTGGTGATCAATCAACGTGGCTCTGATACCAATGTAACGAACAAAGTTTGTATACGCAACAGAGTAATCTTCAGAATACTTTGAAGACAAAGACATCCATTGTAGGGAGGTAATTGTGTATATTGATTATTATATAAAAGAATTGATATGAGATGAGATGATTACAAATGAGAATGAGGGCCTACTTATATACCTTAGGCAGGTACCCTTTCACTAACGAACATGTTTTTAGAACATGTCTCTTCAATACTAACTATTAGTTAGTTAATTATTAATTATGATTATTCTTATTTACATTATGTTTTATTATTTTTGTATAATTTTTATTCATAACAGATTCTTCAAATATGATGTCAAATCACTCAACAAAATTGTTCTCTACTTATATCATATCAGCAAGACATAGATATCCATAAGTAAGAATGCATGAAGAACATATATGGCTGAAATCTAGAAATTACAGTAGTGTTAGTGATCCGTAAACTGCCATGGATATTCCACTGGATAGTTTGTCACAACAGATCTGATAATAATATATTAAAATACTGAAATTTTACACTATTACAACTTTATTAAACTTTAATATCCGTGGATTTAACTGTAATTAGTGCATGCATACGAATATAAATTATGCAAAAAAGTACAGAATGACAAAATAAGCTCACACACACACATAAGACACAAGATATGCTCTCTGGGAAACCCTTTCGGGAGAAAACCCAGCTAGAAGGTGAGGCCGCTTTGCTCTCTTTCTTTGTTTGGAAATATGGCTGCAGGTACAAAGAAGTAATGCTTGTGGCCCGTGGGTTGCTACAGGGCATAAATCCTCTTTGTGTGCTCTACCTCCTATCTGTCTTGGCTATTTTTGCTCAAACTATGTAACAAAATTCTCTCGAAAGAATGGAATGCCTCTTCCTCCGAGTGGCCTAGTTATAACACAACCCAATAGCCTCCTAATGGTTAATTTTGACTACTTCAACTCTTAACTAGAGTTGCAATATAGGCTCTTCTAGAGTCTTTTACATCAAAAACATGTGGCTAGCCTTTTTTCCATGAATAATGGGGGCTGACGCGACATCCTCCCAAACTATAGGTGTGAAATTAGGAAGGTCAACTTCTGAGTGGTATAACTTTTGCATATGGACTTTGATTGATGCGTTTATTGCATCGTTGGAAAGGTCTATGTGTGCACAATAGCATGAAAAGGTGCGCGGGAAAGCGGAAAAGTTTTACCTCCAAAAAATGTCATTTGATGCCTCAAAACGCTCCCAAAAGGTTTCAGATCTTGTTTTGCCAAACTGGGTCCCGCTGGTAAAAACGGTCCCGTGAGTTGATTCTTCCACTTTTTCCACTTTAAATGCATCGAGATGGATGACAAACAATATAATGATCCAATTCGGATCACACCTCCCCATTTTGGGAGGCTTTTGGTCCCCAAAATCTTTTACTGAATGAGGTGAGGAAATCCACCCCCCGGCACCTTCTCTCTAGTGTACCATTTAGCTTTGCCTGGAAGTTGTCCCTTCAATCCAATCTGCTAAAGGTCATGCTGCCACTGTCTTGTAGTTCTGGACCTCTTCTGTAAAACTGTATCTTCTGTCAACTCTGCCTGAGCATCTGTTGCCAAATCCTCTACAGAAGGTAGGACTTGTTCCTCTTCCTGATCAAGCACGGAAGGCTCATAGAGTTTCAAATTTTCTACATTCACAACTGACTAAATGCGCATGTATGGTGGTAAACTGAGTTGATAGGCATTATCACCCACCTTTTCCAGTATCTCAAAGGGACCATATCTGAGAGCTTTGATTTTCTTACTAGGCCCTTGCAGCTTCTCCTTGTTCAACTGTAGCCATACTCTGTCTCCCACCTTGAATGATTTCTCTGTTCTGCACTGTTTATGCCTGGCGTTATACTTCTCCTGTGACTTCTGTAGTGTTTCTTTTACCTGTAGATAGATCTGCCTAATCTTCTCTATAAATTTTTCAGCCCTCAAGGCATATCCTATAAGATCTTCCGTCATTCCTTGCTGCCCATATGCAATATCCAAAGGTGAAGGTGGCAAATATCCAAAACAAGTCTCAAATGGGGACTTTCCTGTAGAAGTGTGGACTTCTCTGTTATAAGAATGTTGTATATATACTAGATTTTCATCCCAGGTTTTCAGATGCTTCTGGTTGTATCCCCTCAAAGGTTGAACCAAAGTCCTATTGACTACTTCTGTTTGCTCATCTGTCTGTGGATGGAATGCTCTAGATCTCTTCAACTTTGTGTCCATATTCTCCCACAATGTAGTCCAAAATGCAATGAGAAATCTTGTGCCCTTGTCTGAAATGATGCTCCTTGGTATCCCAAAGTGCACCTAGACTTGTCCAAAGAACAAGTTTGTTGTTTCTTGTCCACTGATGGTCTTTTTACAGGGCATCAGAACACACATCTTGTTGATCATGTCAACTACCATGAACAGGTAGTCATGTCCCTTCCTGGTTGTTGGTAGACCTCCCGCAAAGTCCATGGAAATGCTTTCCCAAGGACGAGTAGGTACATGTAAGGGGTGATAAAGACTTTGTTTCCTGTTGCTAGGCTTTTTGGTACAACAAAGTAGGCATCCTCTTATGAACCTCTACTTGCTCTTATATCTTGGGCCAATACACAAACCTATGCAAGTTAGCCACGATCTTCCCTACACCAAAGTGCCCTGCAACCTTAGAGGTGTGAGCCTCTCTAATCAACAGCAAACGCTCACTTTTAGGAACACATAGCTTATCAAGATTGTAGAGTAACCCATCTTGGATATGGTAGTCAACAGTGTTGTCGCTATCGTGCACATGACTCTGAATATGCAACTGCTAATACACCTCCTTGAAGTCCTCATCTTCTGAATATGCCTCTCTATATGCATCATGGGTGAATGACTCCATGTGCATAAGAGTCCCCAAAGCTGTAATCTTTGATGTGGGTGGCCTTGAAAGCATATCACCCAACTTGTTTGTCCTGCCGTTCTTATACTTGATCACCAAATGAAATTGCTATAAAAACCCCATCCACTTGTAATGCCTGGTCTACTGTAGCTTACTTTGGGCTTGCAAGTACTATAAAAGTTGGTGATTTGTGTGGATTACTGCCTCATTTCCCATCAGATAATGCTTCTACTTCTTCACATCTTGCACCATGGCATAAAGCTACTTATCATAAATAGGGTAGTTAAGAACTGCCCCATGAAATACTTAAGAATAGTAGCAAACAGTCCTTCCTCCTTGCAGCAAGACAACTCCCATAGCATACCCACTCACATCTATCTCCACTTCAAAGGGCTGCTGCAAGTTTGGTAATGCCAGAACTGGTGCTTGACTGATCTTCTTCTTTAGCTCCTCGAAAGCCTTCTGCTGACCTTTTCCCCACTGGAAACTCTTGCCACTTGTTGTTATGGCATGGAGCGGTGCTGCTACCACTAAAAATGAGGCTATGAATTTCCTCAGGTACTGTGCTGCCCCAATGAAACTCCTGACCTCAGAAACATTAGTAGGCACTGACCATTTCATGATGGCCTCTATCTTGGAAGGATCTATCTTCAGCTCTCCTCCACCGATCACATACCCTAGATACACCAAGGACTGTTGCGCAAACTCCAACTTCTTGAGATTTGCTAGCAGCTGGTGCTTCTTTAATGTTTCCAATGCCTACGTCAAATGTGACATATGCTCCTCCCAGGTAGCACTATATACCAGTATATCATCCAAATAGACAATAACAAATGAATCTATAAAAGAGCGCAATACATCATTCATTAATCTCATAAATGTAGCTGGTGCATTACATAGGCCAAATGGCATAACTAACCACTCATACAAACCTTGCCTGGTTTTGAAGGCGGTCTTCCATGTATCTTCTTCTTTGACTCGAACCTGGTGATATCTAGACTTCAAGTCCAACTTGGTGAAGTATTTTGCTTGCTGCAATTGATCCAACAAATCATATATCTTGGGCAAGGGGTATCTGTTCTTGAGCGTGATTTTGTTCAACACCCTGTAATCAATACACATCTGCCAAGTCCCATCCTTCTTTGGCACAATGATGATGGGTGATCGACATGGTGATGTACTCAGTCGAATGACACCCTATTCCAACAGCTACTGCAACTGTTTCTTCACCTCACTTGCTTCTATAACAGACTGCCTGTACAACCCAATATTTCGCAATGGGGAGTCTGGCAATAGATGGATCTCGTGCTCCACTTCTCTTTTAGGTGGTAACCCTTTAGGTTCTCAAAACACATCCTTGTATGCTTGTAACAACTCCTCCAATTGTTGTTTATGTTTCTTAGTACACCCCTTCAGGGATGCCTTGCCTCTTATTGACTCCTCTACAGACTGACTTTCTCTTAAAAACAATAACACATACTTCTTACTAGAACTGATCAATTTCTTGGCTTGGTTGGCACTTACTAGTGAAATTTTCGACTTGCCTTTGTGCACGTTGATGATGAACGATTTTCCATCCTTGATAAGTCGGTACTATTTAGCTCTACTCATGAATATTGCATCACACATGTACATGTATGGACTCTGAAACACGACTCCACATACATCAAGGGGAATCACATCCAGATCCACTTCATAAAAAAAATCAGCATTGATAGCAAATCTAATTTTACACTGTTTTGTTGCCTTCAGCTCCGCATCCTTATTTACCCATCCCAATGGATATGGGTTTGGATGATCACGAATTTCCAACCCCAACTTCTTGACCAGCTCTGCTGTAATGATATTCGCCAACGATCCCGAGTTAAACAAAGCATCAATCTTTGTCTTCTTGACTTGTATCTTTATATGGAAGGGTTTGGTCATTTCTTTTTCTTCCTGTTGCTGAAGGCTACTTAGATTCACCTTCTTCTGCACTGATGATCTTCTCATCCATGTCTGAGCTGCTTTCAACTTGGTTTCTCGAATAAGTGGCCATGAGATTCTTCTTCTTACTATCTTTCTTCTAGTTCTTTCGATTTAGCTCTGGATGCAACTTCCTACACTTCTCCTCGGCATGGCCATCAATGTTGCAGTGGTTACTAGGATCTTTGCACTGGTGTGTTGTGGTTGTCGTCTTTTTATCTTTTCCCCCTTTTTGCTTCTTCTTCCCCTTCTGAGAAGCTTCCTGATGCTACTTTTGCTTCGATCCTCTTGATTGTGCTCTTTTCAGGCCTATGTTTCCAAGTAATGTGCCTCTACACAAGCCTCATCCACCAATTTGGGCTTGAACAATATCACTTGCTCATGCAGATTGTTGGACACCTAATCCTAAAGGGTTAGTGTGGAAGCCGAAAAGACTAAGCAGTCCAAGAGACCTTGGGATCTGAAACCCAAGAGTCACAACATTGTATTATAAATGTACATCTCCTGTTAATAAAAAAATGTATTCACTGATTTATCTTTCATATCTGTCTTGCTGTCCATGTGAGTTTAACATGGTATCGGAGCCAGTACGTTCATAACCTTCTCAATATTGTGTGAGCCACTTGTTTTTGTGGCTTGTGTAAACCAACGCTTCTATGTTTTAATGAGTTTTTATGGTCCATCTCTGCAAATCAGTTGGAAGTCGTTGAACTGCGCCCTGCGCTTCTGTTGTGCTGTCATCCTGACATTGAAACGCTTGAGCGCTGTCCTATTCCTAAACGTTCCCCTGAGCGCTGTCATAACCTGAGCGCTGCCCTGACATATTCATTTGAATGCGCTCTGACTCCAAAACCGTTTCATATCCTCTGCACTCCCTGGGCTGTGCATATTCCTTTCCTGCGTGCTGTCTGCACTGTCCATGAGCGTTTCATGATAATTACCCTGCTCCACGCTGCTCAATTTTCCATATAAAACGTTGCGCTGCTGATGGTGTCAGCTCCCTGAAGCCGACTCCAAAACCGTTCTGGTTGAGTGAAATTGTTTTGTGGGCTAGTGCGTTTCATTTTAAGTCCGTAACTGACCTACTTTCATAACTCATCGAGTGCGTCTTTTCTTTGACTCCGTAGTTTTAATATCTGAAGCACTTCGTGCCTCTGAGAAGAATAGCAGTCCGGTGCAGTCGGTGGTCTGCGATCATGCTGCAGTAGAAGATGCCATTGTGGAAATTTGCGTTTCATCCTTTTCTCTGCCGTTTTAATATTTTCTGTCCGTTTTATCTTTAATTCAGCTGAGGAATAGCAGTCCGGTGCAGTGGGTGAAGAAGTTGGTATTGTGGAAATTTGCGTTTCATCCTTGTCTCTGCAGTTTTAAGATTTTCTGTCCGCTTTATCTTTAACTCAGCTGGTTTATGCGTTTGGAGGTTTATGTCTGCGGAAGCGCGAGAGAAAAGAAAGACGGAAGGGCGAGGGAGAAGATTCTGATGGCCATCCTCGATGAATAGTTCAACAATGATCGGAATTGATGAATAGTTTAAGAACGATCAGAGTTGCGGGCAGTTTATGTTTGAAGTTCATGTTGTGATAATGAAATGCTTTTCACATTTAGGAGTTGATGTTTTATAATCTGCATGAAGTGATAATGGTCCTTGCATCAGTATCAATTAAAAAGATGCTAAAATCTGTGGGAAGTTGCTGTAGAACGATTGGTTGAGCGCTGGAAACGCAGGCACAAATAAAATTGGCAGAATTTCGCCTTGATTCGGCCAAATTCCTCTGCAATACAGCGTACAATGTTCGCCTGTATGAGTTGAGCTCTATAAGGTTTGTTTATGGAATTTGGAACGTAATCTGGTAAGTACTCATGCGCGGCTTCGAACCTGGTTGTTGGTGTTTCAGTGCGTGATTGGCACATATGTAAAGCGTTGATGCGCGGCTTCATATGAGATACATTAAATCGATTTTATGCAGATATAGCGCGAGAGCGCACCTGTCTTCATTAACCTCTTGGCTCATCTCTGTATTAATAGTTTGATGTCCGTCGTGTGCTTTCAATGACAGTTTGCTGCTGATATACATCAGAGTTGCCTGAAGCGGAAGCGTGGGTGGTCCTCGCTACTCTGATGGCCGTTTGTGGTGACTTATCAAAAGGAGGTCACGAGTTCGATAGACCGCATGAAAAGGAGAAATGAGAAGCCGTTAACTTCTCCGTATTGCTCATTCCATTGCCGCTGTTCGAGAATACTTCGAGCATCTGAAGAGACACCAGAACGTTAATGTGAGAATGCCTCTGTCCGCCTGCTTTGGAACGGTGGTTTGAAAAGTCGTTTGGAAGGCTCTTCCCTTTTTGTGGCTTGGCTGTAAACTAGAGCACTGGGCTGAGGATGAGTTGAGCGGGTTTTGGTATGCGTTTTTAATGAATTGATGCTATGATGATTCGGTGCAGCGTTTTCATGTGATATATATATATATATATATGCGCTCTGTTATATGCTCAACATATATGCGCTCTGTTATATGCTCAACATATATGCGCTCATTAATTTCTGTGTTAACCTGGCCTGTGTCAACACATATATGCTCTAATACATAGTACAGTGATAGCAGTGCTCACATATTACAGTGGCAGTCATTTACATTCTGCTTGCACCTGCTTGACTAAATGTTCATCTGCATTATGGCCGAGAAATCTCATGGGTTGTGCAAGAGGCCATCTAGGACTGGTATTTGTGCTGTATCGCCTATGATAGATAGCAAATGGTGAAATATATAACTCGTTTTGAAGATCTAGATAAAACTGCCCCAGGATATCGGACCGTAGCATGCCCTTGTAAACTAAAGTTTGATTTGATAGAGAACAAAATTGAGCAGCATATCACTGTACCTGTGTTTGAAATCTCAATGAGTATAGACTATTGGAAGTGATGTTTGGTGATGTACCTCTGCTATAGAGGGTCTCAAACTTTCTCATCTCATTGGATGTGTGGCTACGAGTATATTGAAGACACCCCATATTTATTTCTCTATCTTGGAGCTGAATACGTTGCATATATTGTCACTGTGGTGTTTCCTCTGTAATGAAGGAGCTTCTGTGATCTTATAACAATTATCTACAGCCACTGTTCTTCCTAACATTTGTTGGTATATTCTACTTCAGATCTCTGTTATTATTAGAGTTGATATATCAGAGGTATATGTAATCCATTCCTGTAGTTGAAGTTTGAATTTCAAAGAAGGAAGAAGTCATTTAGTTGTGCATCCATACAAAGCGTATCTTGGTATACCTGACCATTTTAAGGGTGAAACATATCTATTGTATCTGTGTTGGAAGGAATTTGAGCCTCTCATTCTTGCTGGACACAAATCTGTTTGTGATTGGCTAAATTCTTAGCTGGATTGTTGAGTGTTCATTTCTTTGTTGAGACAATGGCTAGATTTGATGATGTATTAGAGTTGCTGAATACACTAATACACTCCACTATTGGTGGGAAGGTAAATGTTAGCAAAGACACTCTTTGTGACATTCAGACATGCGTGCATGATGCACAAGAAAAGATTGATTTTTTGCAACTAGAATCTCAGTTCCAGCAAGATGAGCTTCAACAGATTTGTCATTCCAAATTGTTTTCTGCTCAAAACAATATGTTGTTCAAGGTTAAAACAGCAAGTGGTGAAATTAGTAAGATTGAAGTTGAATCAGATCCAGAATCCAATAAAGCAGCAGTTGTATATGCAGATGCAGAAACTCAGTCTGCACTTCCCAAGCCCATCATCAGACCTTGGGAACAGCTTGTCCACAACAAGCACAGAACTGGTCTTGGATATGACAAGGACTTGTCCTTTCATATTCCAGACTATGCCAAGCCCATTCAGTTTCAGAGTGTTGGATTCATTGATGACAGTTCACCTGCTTCTTATGACAGTTCAGTTTCAGCTGTTCCACATTCTGCCCCTCTTCCACAGCAACAGCAACAACAACAACAACAGATCGTGAAATGCCAACACTGTGACCGAGTTGGCCATTTGAAAGATCACTGTTTTGATCTTCATCCATGTAAGCACTGTCATAAAACCAACCATTCTTCACACAGATGCTTCAGAAACAAACGTCCTGCAAGAACAAAGATTCATCTTGGATGGATCGCTTCTTGGCAATGGGCATCAACAGCCAAGAAGATATTCCAAACACATGTCAAAACTTGTTCCAGAATATTGAACAGTCTTGCAGTTGAGTTTTCTCCATCTTCTCACCTTGTATCTGACAGGGGGGGAAATGATGGTCATCTACAAGCTTCAAAGTCACATCAAGCGAGCCTGAGCCACAACCTGCCACACCAGTTTCAGAGTTGTAGCCAGAGACAAAGATGCCCCTGAACATGCCTTCAGTTGGCAATCTGGGACACTTCCTCTAGCAGAAGACTTCAGCTTCTTGCCAGTTTTGGAAGCATTCCAGGAATTGTAGAGTTGTTGGTCATCCTTAAACCATCACAGATTAAGAACACTTCCTCTAGCAGAAGACTCCAGCTTCTCGCCAGTTTTGGAAGAGTTCCAGGAATTGCATTAAGCATTCCAGAGTTTGTTGGTCATCCTTAAACCATCACAGATTGAGAACACTTCCTCTAGCAGAAAACTTCAGTTTCTTGCCAGTTTTGGAAGAGTTCCGGGAACTGCACTAAGCGTTCCAGTGTTGGTGGTCATCCTTAAACCACCGCCCTTTATACCAACATTTCATAGAGCACATTCAGCCTAGTGCTGCCATGCATTTTTTGCACATTTTGTATTACAGCTCTCTTCTTGGACTCATACATAACCCTTCGGATTAAGGGGGGGAATGTTGGACACCTAATCCTAAAGGGTTAGTGTGGAAGCCGAAAAGACTAAGCAGTCCAAGAG
Source organism: Pinus tabuliformis (assembly GCA_031772625.1). Lineage (NCBI taxonomy): Eukaryota > Viridiplantae > Streptophyta > Pinopsida > Pinales > Pinaceae > Pinus > Pinus tabuliformis. The sequence goes on along the minus strand of CM062819.1, from coordinate 1,342,270,747 downwards.
ACCTTGGGATCTGAAACCCAAGAGTCACAACATTGTATTATAAATGTACATCTCCTGTTAATAAAAAAATGTATTCACTGATTTATCTTTCATATCTGTCTTGCTGTCCATGTGAGTTTAACACAGATGACGGTGGAGACCCCCCAAATACTTGAGGAGTACATTTGGGTTCTTTGGAGAGATACCCAACATTGTAGTCATCTTTCTGAATTCTGTGGTGTACTCCTACACGCTTTGGCCCGACTTTTGCTTGAAGTAATGCCATCGGATCCACTGGTCCTCCACGTACCCAATGGGATAAAACCGTGACTTAATGAGGGTTTTGAAATCCTCCCACTTAGTCACTGGAGGTTCTCCCTCCAACCTCAGGGTTTCTGTGTGGCTCTCCCACCAAGTCAGTGCATGGCCCTCTAATTCCTACCACACAAATAGGATCTTTTGCCCTTCCTCGATCCGATGGACACTGAATAAACTTCTAGTTGATGCAACCAGTGGTTCAGCTTCAGAGCGTCGATCTTGTCATGGTACGACTTGATACTGATTTTTGCTTCCGCTTTAAACATGGATTGATTCACGACACTTGAATTGGGTTGATCTTTTTTGGGTTCTTTCTTCGGCTAGTTCTCTGTGTCTTCTCGATTTCCTGATCCCCCTTCTGATTTGTCCTCTGAATTCGAACCCCCATCTTCTCCAAATATACCCAACTTATTGTTTAGGGCCGCCATGAGGAGGTTTACATTACCGTTTATATCCGTGACTTGTTGTTTTAGCCGCGAAAACCTCACCTCTACAAGATCACGAGGTTTGTTTACAGATTCGTCGGCCATGATTAGGGTTTTACGATTTTCAGCCCTGCCGATCTGGATTCTTGCAATCTCTACAAAATACCCAAAGAAACCTGCTCTGATGCCAAATTATTTGTAAACTATTGTGGATATTCCATTGGATAGTTCGTCACAACAGATCTGATAATAATATATTAGAAAATTGAAATTTTATACTATTACAGTTTTATTAAAGTTTAAGATATGTGGATTTAACTGTAATTAGTGCATGCATGCGAATATAAATTATGCAGAAAAGTAGAAAATGACAAAATAAGCTCACACACACAAAGACAAGATATGCTCTCTTGGAAACCCTTTTGGGAGAAAACCCAACTGGAAGGTGAGGTCGCTTCGCTCTCTCTCTGTTTGGAAATATCATTGCAGGTGCAAAGAAGTAATGCTTGTGGCCTGTGGGCTGCTACATTTCACAGATCCTCTCTGTGTGCTCTGCCTCCTGTCTCTCCTGGCTATTTTTGCTTAGCTATGGAACAAAATGCTCTCAAAAGAATGAAATGCCTCTTCCTCCTACTGACCCAGTTACAACACAACCCGATAGCCTACTAGTGGTTAATTTTGACTACTTCAACTCTTAACTAGTGTTACAATATGACTCTTCTAGAGTCTTTTATATCAAAAACACGTGGCTAGCCCTTTTTCCATGAATAATGGGGGCTGACGCGACATCCTCCCAAACTATAGGTGTGAAATTAGGAAGGTCAACTTCTGAGTGGCATAACTTTTGCATATGGACTTTGATTGATGCGTTTCTTGCGCCGTTGGAAAGGTCTCTGTGTGCACAATAGCATGAAAAGGTGCGCGGAAAGGAGAAAAAGTTTTACTCCAAAAAACATCATTTGATGCCTCAAAATGCTCCCAAAAGGTTTCAGACCCTGTTTTGCCAAACTAGGTCCTGTCGGTGAAAACAGTCCCATGTGCTGAATCCTCCACTTTTTCCACTTTAATTGCATTGAGATGGATGAAAAACAATATAATGATCCAATTTGGATCACCTCCTCATTTTGGGAGGCTTTTGGTCCCCAAAATCTTTTACTGAATGAGGTGAGGGAATCCCCCCCCCCTTGCCCACCTTCTTTCTGGTGTACCATTTAGCTTTTCTTGGAAGTCGTCCCTTCAACCCAATCTGCTAAAGGTCATGCTGCCACTGTCTTGTAGTTCTAGACCTCTTCTGCAAAACTATATCTTCTGTCAACTCTGCTTGAGCATCTAGTGCCAAATCCTCTACAAAAGGTAGGACTTGTTGCTCTTCCTGATCTAGCATAGAAGGCTCATAGAGTTTCAAATTTTCTACATTCACAACTGAGTAAATGCACATGTATGGTGGTAAACTGAGTCGATAGGCATTATCATCCACCTTTTCCAGTATCTCAAAGGGACCATATCTGAGAGCCTTGATTTTCTTACCAGGGCCCTGCAGCCTCTCCTTGTTCAACTATAGCCATACTCTGTCTCCCACATTGAATGATTTCTCTATTCTGTGCTGATTAGCGTGCTTCTTGCGTAGTTGGAAAGGTCTCTGTGTGTAGAATAGCATGAAAAGGTGTGCGCTATAGTGGCAAAGTTTTACCCCCAAAAAATGTTGTTTGAAAACACTCTCGAAAAGTTTCAGACCCTGTTTTGCCAAACTGGGCCCCGCTGGTAAAAACGATCCCATGAGCTGATTCCTCCACTTTTTCCACTCCAAATGCATCAAGATGGATGACAAACAATATAATGATCCAATTCGAATCAGTTGGACAACTGAAAACTTCATTAACAACATAAGATGAAGTTTGATCATACCATATCCGTATCACCGGGCTAGATCAATCCACTAGCTCTCCAAAACTCAGACCAGGCAAAACAAAGAGAGCCACTAGCACAACCAAGGAGCTTCATTATGCATAAATCACTCAAATAAGTCCTCCAAGGGATGATGTCCTCTTCTCTTCTTCATCAAGTAGACCTAAGGGTTCTATCACAAAACCTTGATCTCAAACCGTCAAGGGATAAACCCTAGCCCTAGTCTTCAAAATGCTCCACGAAGACCATGACACGTTGTGACAATAAGCTCATGTATAATTTCACTCTTTATATATATATATATATATATATATATAATTTATTACAAGAGATATGTGAATTAGATAATAACAATAATATAGATGTGTGTGTGTGTGTGTGTTATATTTATACTTGTCAAATTTTAATCATGAATTTTATCTAATGTATTTTGCTTGGTGAATTTTTTCCGAATTTCAAGATTGTTGAACTTGAACATGAACATGAACCAGGTGACTTAGAATACAGCCTAGGCATCCCTGAGCCTACTCCAAGCCACCATCTATGGATCCAAGCTACCCCACGCCATCTTGGGCTTGATGCCCTCCTTCAAAATGCACAAATCTCCTCCTCCTAAGTAGGGCATTTGTCCAAGCAAGTGGAGCTCTCCCTGTGGCCACTGGCAACAATGAAGGATGTCCACCAAGCTGTCAAGAAAACTCCAACATTCCAGGGAAGAATGCCAAGCAAGACCCCAATTGAGGTCAAGCAGACATGGGCAAGATATGTCCATTATGCTAATCCATCATGGACCATCTCCTATGCGCTAATCCATCGTGGACCATTTGGAGGTTGAACATACGCCATGTACTCCAAATCTTATGAAGCACCCCCAAACATGGTGTAAAACACTTTCAGAGTAATCCAAAAACTAACAAATATCAGGAAGCAGTGTAGAAAGCAGTATATGTTCATCATAGTATCAGACCAATCAACAGTTTTGTCTTCTTTTACAAATTGGAGGCTTCATCCGCTCTTTCAGCCGTAACAAGATGCTTCTATTTGTGTGTTTTTGGAACCACTTGGCTGCACTGCTTTTGAATCAAACATTAAAGTGTTAGCTGTTTTCTAAATTATAGGCTTGCATTTGGAAATATGCCTAATAGAGGACAGTTTTGTATTCTACAGGAAGGGAAAGGGCAACTTAACACAATGTCCATTTTGTTCAAAAAGCTTCATTGTTAAAGAAGACTATTTTTGAAGCCAAGATTCTAGTCTGTTTATATCAAGCATTTAGTATTGAAAAGCTCATACTCCCACGCATTAATGTTTTGTGGATTCTCATAGGTTGTGGTCCTTTTGCAGTCAATTGTCAGCCTGGAAGATTTTCAACATGCAGAGCCAGATATTCTTGTATATTCTGCTACAGAAATTATAGATCGTGTAGATAATGGTGGGGGGAAAACAAAACGTGCTCTTAGATCTCTTTTGTGGAAGAGGAAAGGCCTTCATGTTGAGGTATACTATACATTTCTTGAATTATCATTTTTAATTTGTTGGGACCTCTTAAGTTGAGACAGAATAAAATAGCTTCTTGTTAATAATCTTTTAGTGTAATACCCTTTCTATAGATGACTTAGTTGTACCAATGGAAATGTGGTACATTGTACAGACCAGTATGAATTAGATGTTTAATGTCTATGGCTATTAATCAAAATGGAAAAAATGTAAAATATAATATATAAAAAATTACTAAGCATTAATTAAGATGCACACGCACACCCCAGGGTAGATCCATCTTAACTCTGGTTCTTTAAAGGACCAAGGAATTTGCACTTTGATTTCTTTTTGATCTTTCTAGGTGGTTATTATATTCGGAGTTCGGATGGATCTAGGCTGGTATAATCAAAATGAGGTTATGTTGAGGGGCTGGACAAGATATTGGTTAACAGACTGAGAGCAAGGGCACTTATGTAAGCTTTTGTCATGTTGTTGATGTGCTATAAGACCATTAATTATTTGATGCGTAGATAGTGATATTTTTATTGAGATCCATTGGATAGTAATCTATGCAAGGTCCTTGCAATGATACTGTTTTGTGTTGCTAATTAATACCAATAATACATATATTGAGAATGAATTGGGAGTCTTTTTGTATGATCACCACTATCTTATTTCATTCTTATACTTTGTTATGTTACATTATGATTTTTTTTTTAAAGTAAATTTTAAGGTTCGTTGGAAAATTTGATTGCAAAATTTATGTTAGGAGGTTAATAATTAGTCGAATTCCATTCCTATAAAAGGTCATTCTCTCAGTCTATAGTCTTGACTCTTGAGATTTTATTCTCTTTTTCTTTACTTTTTCTTTTGATTTCCAATCTCCTCTTTTTACATCTAGTTTTGAAAGAAAATTGTATTTAGAATTTGAAAGAGGTAGTATTCAGGGAATGGATCCCATGTATTGTTGGGAAGATTAAAATCAAGTCAAGGAGAGGGTGACATTGATGTTGAATATGAACATATAGAACTAAACTTGTGGATAAGATGAGGTAATTTTTTTAATTTCCAATGAATGACCACAAAAGTAGGTCAATGGAGCTGAAGTATACATCTAGTACGAGTACAAAGTGAGAGTGCAAATGCAACTCCTAGGAAATTGCAAAGCTAAAGCTAGGATAAATTGAAGTAAAGAAGGAAACAACAATAGGACAGCCTCAAAAACATGTATATAACTGAATCAAAGGTACCGGTGAAGTAGAAGACTAAGTGAATAAGTCTAGGGCTGGAGGTCGATAATGTCAGGAATGCCTGAGTCTGATGGCTAATGGCGAGGGGGCCGACAATGGCACTGGTTCGCTATCAGAGTCCTCTGGATCCAACAAGGTTTCTGGCTGCACGATCCTAGTTGGGATGTAGGAGTGAGGGATACTCCTATCATACAAGGCCGAAGGAAAGAAGCTTTGGATAAGTTTATAGCTATTCTACTGGGGATGGGGAGAAGTCTGTCGGGGGGGGGGTGGAGCGGAGGTGGCACCTTGCTCGGGAACCATTTGGAACTAATCCCTCTGATGCTTTATGTGTGATTGAACTGATGTGCTGTTCGACACCTCCACAACGGTCTTGAGGTTATTGATTGGTGTCCCAAAGGGAGGAGGGATGAGGGGAGACCCGAGGTGTCATTGTTTTACTATTTGAAATACTATGGTACTCAACTCGTTGCTTATTTCTCCGATTAAGTAGATCAACCTAGAAGTATGATGTGATCGTCTGAATCATTCTCATGTGAGGTGTGGTATGTAGGATTTGAGATCTGTGTCCGAATATCTCCCTAATGAAGAGGGCTAGGCATCTTTGGTCAGGGTACCAAAAGAAGGTAAAGAGGGATCCTCCTGAACCTCTATAGAGGCAATAATAGTGCCCTCTAATCTCGTAGTATAGGGGCCACCTAAAAATGAGGGCTGCTCTATCTTTGGCTACTAAAGGTTACACACGTGGTAGACCCTATCAAATCTTGGCATATGGTGGCCAGTCTCCACTCGGAGTCGATGAGAACCAACTTGAAGCTGTCCCAAATTGATCCTAAGTGAGTGCATCCAATGTTTGTGGGTGTATGGAGGGTAGACGATGATGTTATCCTATAACTCCAGGAAATGCTCATGGTAGGACATCTTCGAGACAAGGCCCATTGGGGGACAATGGGGAAGTCCAAGTGAACTGAATGTACAATCTGTAGATATCGTCGTTGATGAACTGATTCAGTACTTGTTTGGGCGACATGAGATGGTTCAATGTAGCAAAGGAGAATCTGAAGGGGGGAAGACGCTTTGGGAAGATGGTCATTATTTGGAGAAGTTGAGAAACATCTGAGAACCAACGTCATGTCTGGCCTAAGGGGTGAGCCAAAGCGAGGGCCTTCAAGCAACAAAGTGCAAGGTAGGGGTACCGGTCTCTCTTGGTAGTTGAATCTCTGAAAGATTTGACTCTGTGGAGAAAAGAAACCAGGTGAAAGATGACATCGAAGCGGAAGGGGTGGGCACCAAACTCTGCCTGAATAATGGGCTATGGGATTGTACATTTGGATTAGATGATGCGCTTGAAAAACAAGGTTTGGACTCTCTCCATCTAGGCCTAATCTATCTATACCAAGCTCGACCCCCAAATTTCAAAGCCATAAAGGACCGTGGGTCTAATAATTGCGTCCATGTAGTACATCTTGGACAAGATGTCCTGAAACTGACTTTGGAAGCACCATCTCTCGATAAGGGCTAGGGAACCATACCCTTTGCTAAGCCGAGGATGGAGGGCCTGCTGCATATGAAGACGAGGTCCTGTGAACCATACTCCCTGGAAGATGTATGATGTGGTGATCTTGATCACTTCCCCTCAGAAGTAGAAATGCATGCTTATAAGAATTTTCTTTTAAGCATTGAAGATCATAACCTTGGTTTTACCTATGTTGACTGTCAACTGTGGAAATACATAAATGACATCCCCTTGGGGGTTAAGCTTTACATAAAAGTATTGTAGTCCTTAACTTCTTTCCAAGGTCTTCTATAGATGATTGAATTCATAATGCATATAAAACGGGCAATGGCACTAAATGTTTGCATCAGATGACACGCTTGAAAAACAAGGTCTAGACTCGCTCCATCTAGGCCTTGTCTATCTATACCAAGTTCGACCCCCAAATATCGGAGCCATAGGGGACCATGGGTCTAATAATTGCGTCCATGTAGTACATCTTGGACACGATGTCCTGAAATTGACTCTGGAAGCACCATCTCTCGATAAGGGCCAGGGAACCATACCCTTTGCTAAGCCGAGGCTAGAGGGCTTGCTGCATATGAAGACGAGGTCTTGTGAACTATACTCCCTGGTAGATCTGTGATGTGGTGATCTTAATCTCTTCCCCTTGGAAGTAGAAATGCATGCTTATAAGAATTTTCTTTGAAGCATTGAAGATCATAACCTTGGTTTTACCTACATTGACTGTCAACTGTGGAAAGACATAAATGACATCCCCTTGGGGTTTAAGCTTTACATAAAAGTATTGTAGTTGTTAAATTCTTTCCAAGGTCTTCTATAAATGATTGAATTCATAATGCGTATAAAATGGATCACATTGCAAGTGATAAAAAAATGTGGTCAGTAGTTACTTAAAACTCGAGAATTTTGTTACTAGTTGATTTTAAGTTAAACATTAATGTCCACTAGTGACTAGATTCAATCGATGAGAATGGAAAAAGTACAAATATAAGATAAAATGGGCATTGTGATTGCTATGAAAAGATCTCTGAATGCAATATTGTAAAATGAAAGGAACAAGCATATTAGGAGTGCCAAAAAATCTCTATGAAGTATGAAGAGAAATAGGAGAAGAAGATGACTATAAAGAGTTAATGCCAAACACTAAGAAGCTAATGGTATAATATGGACAAGGAAGAGAGAGAAGCTCTAACAAGAAAGCTTTCACCTTGGAGTTCTCCTTACATCCAAGATGGAGAAGTTGTTGGTGATGAGATTCCTTGTGTCCGCTAGTTGGGAGCTATGTGTTGAAATTTAGGGTGCACACATTCATGAAAATGATGGTTGATAGAAAACTAAATATATATTTTTATTATTAGTGCTACAACCAATATATATCTCTTGCACTTCTACATCATGTCTCATTACAATTTATAACCTAAGTGGTTAAGGTGTGTCACTTATAATACCTACAAGTGCTTAAGTTTTTTTAAGCACCTAATCCCTATTCTCAATATCTAAATGTTACATTGTTCCCATGTCATTGATAGATTAAGTGACCATTATAGAAATATTTGTATCCTAAATATAATTGTTGTGTTAATACTCCAACGACCCCGTTGAGCATGAAATGATAGCTCTCAAAAGCTTATCCCCCCTTTGATACAAAATATCAATAAGCTAAAAGTTTTACATCCACAACTAAAGGATGACTAAAAGGCTTCTATAGTGTGAGGATTGCATATGAGCCCCCCTCTATCCACCAAGTATTACAAAATGAGCTAAAAATGAGGATATCCTAGATAAGATTGAGTCACATAATTGAGCTCGAAGGAAGATACTCATAATAACACAATATGATATGATCAATGAAAAATTAGTGCATTTATTACAATTGTGTTTACCTCCTTATATATAATTGTTCACTATGCAAATCATCTCCACTTATGAATGTGGGATTGGATTGCTCAACATATCCTAAAGTTATACAATGACTTTATTACAAGGTGAGCCTTATATCCTAGCTCACCCTTTGAAGGATTATGGTATTGTTACCCACCAAAAGTCGATACCCCTAGGAGAGCTTTTCTCCTATTCATTTTCTTCCAACTGACAACCAACAAAATGTGATAGGCACCTTATAGCTGATGTGATGTGCCACTTTATTTCCGCCACTTGCATCAGTTGTATGTTTCCTCACCAATTTGTCAAGAGCACATGTTAGGAGGTGGACAGTCCAACCCAAAGAGTATGTTTTTCATTGTGTAATCGATTGCTTATGCTTGTTTTCCATTTGGGAATTTTGGCATGGATTATTGGTTTACTTGGAAGAAGGAAGGGTTTTGACCATGTTTTTTACCCCTCACCTTAAATGGGAGGTTAATCTTGAACCCTAGTTTAGTTGTATTTCCCTTGTTTGCCTATAGCCTTAGGAAGGGCACTACTTGGGAAACCCCAATTTTGGTAGCGTGGTCCCATTTTTCCATTCCATATTTATCACTTTGATTCGCACATTATGAGCCCTATTCACTATTTCTTTTCTTTGAGTCCACATGACCATTGGGTCCAAAGGGTGTTGTCACACCCCCTACCCTTGTCCACATATCTAGGCTGGGCCTGGAAATGTTGCCCTGGAGTTTGATGCAACTAAGAGATGTTGAGAAATCTTGGGCAGCGAGATTAGGGTGATTTCTCTTTACTTTCATAATTGCTTGTGATGTTCTTAACTTTAATTTGTTGTACTTGTACTTAACTTATTTACTTGATTATTATAGTGTTCTTATGATCAAACAACTACCAGACTATGAAGATCAATAAAACAAGAGGACACAAGATATATGCTGCAAGCCAGGGCCAAAACCTCTCCCTTTGAGAGGAAAACCTACAAGAGTTCTTCTCTTCTTATAGAATCTTCAAATGATGAATTCCATGACCTAAGAGCAAAGACAAAGACCCCTCCAGGACCAAGTCAACCTTCCTTCTTGATGATCTTTCCTTACACAACTTTCAACAACAAATTTCGACCTTCCATCAACTTCTTTAGCAACTTTGACCCCCTGTAACAATTTCTACATCTTCAACCTAGTGGCTTCAACAACTTAGATCTTGATGCAACTTCACAGTTTCGACCTTGATTCAGCTTCACAACTTTGACCTTGATGCAACTTCACAACTTCGACCTTGATGCAGTGTCACAATTTCGACCTTGATGCAGTTTCACAACTTCGACTTTGATGCAACTTCACAACTTCGACTTTGATGCAACTTCACAATTTTGACCTTGATGTAGCGTCACAGCTTCGATTTTGATGCAGCTTCACAGCTTTGACTTTGATGCAGCTTCACAGCTTTGACTTTGATGCAGCTTCACAACTTCGTTGCATATTAGAGGAGGAGAGAGAGACTGAAAGCTTCGATACCAACTTCCTTCTTGAACTTCGCTTGCCTTTTAGACTTCTTCTCCTTAAGATCAAACTTCTTCTCTTGCTCTTGCGCATGTCTTGTATGTATTCTTCAATTGAGGTCAAATGCCTCTTATATATAGGCTTCCCTTCATGAGGCCAACTTGATTCCTTGTAGGCGGATTTGATGTTGGGGGGTCTTTTGACACAATTTTGTCTCAAATAAATTGTTTTGACTTGTTACAAGATGCCCAATGGGGTCTTTTGATACAATTTTGTCTCAAATAAATTGTTTTGACTTGTTACAAGATGCCCAATGGGGTCTTTTATATATGACAACGACTCTGTTGACTTCTTGACTCTACGAAAAACCCTAGAAGCACACAATAGGTGCTTGAACTATAAATAAATTGACCTTGAGCATGAAACCCATGCTATAAAATAACAATAATAATAATAAATTTTCTTCTCTTTACATCAAATACATAAAATCAAGAGTTCATAAGACATTATGAAGGCTGAACCTAGTTACATATTTCAACAAAAGAAAGTTAAACACATATCACAGCTACAAGCAAGAAACAAAAGAAAAAGGAAATCATTAAATGAAAAAGATGGCCGAGACATTAAATAAAGCACGCGGGAAAAAGCGAAGCATGAGCTTTACCCCTTATCATTATGACCATCACCCTGGTTCATAGGGCCAATGATTGCCCCATCACATCATAAAAGGAACCCATGCATGTCCCAACCCCTAATGGGCAATGAATTGCCCCACCTTTAAGGGGGTAATAACTGCTATACATTATTCATAGCATGCTCCCATTTCCTACAACTTCGAGCAGTAATACAAAGAAAAATCATGAAAAAGCAAAAGGTAAATAGAGGGGTAAAAAACAAAGGCTGGGTGAACTCATGCAACCATGATTGCTCCCTCCTCACATTTGTACACCCAATATGTAGACTTCCTTATTATCGCTACCCCTTTGACCATGGCATTTGGCCCTGAGACCCCTTTATCACCATTCTGTTCCATCATTATTCACATGGAACTTATTGATTGAAGGATGTACAAGGGACATGTCATTCCCTTAGCTGTTGAGAACACCTAATAGGGTTGTTTCTTAGCCACTCCTACCTAGGGAGCTAACACTATTATGTGATCAAAGCCTCGTATGGTATCAATTTTCCCTTGATTAACAAGCTTGGTTCACTTAGATGCATTAATGATTAATTATACCTAATGGTGAAGATGTAGCACCAAACATTGTGTGTGACTGGTAGGTGGTTTTCATCATGGGTTGGGCAACTTAATTGGAGCGCAGGTCGACTAGAGGAGCATTATGACACCCTCTAGGTGAGGAGTTGAGAGCCATGGGACTCCTATTAGTTGCAGAGAATCACTCCATTCCATGGGCACCTATAGTACCCTAACAGTTTGTGCTTTGCCCCACATTATTTATGAGATCATGCACTTGGACTAACATGCCCCCAACCGACTTAGCAGTATATATGGGTTTTGGCAGCTGATGTGAGGCCCAGATGAGGTTTGTCTTACCCCTTGAGACATGGGAGGGCTAGCACCATCCTTTAAGCCCTCAATGTTGGATCAAATCTAGTCTATTCTATCACTAGGAGACCTATGAGACCCATTTTATGCCCCAAACCTAAAATTGGGGTCCACAGGATATTTGCATGGAGATTTAGGGACCAACCCCTAGATCCAGATTTTTGGAGCCCTCTACGCACGACTTGTCACTAGAGGAGCCCAACACATGCCCTAGAAGAGCCTACTCATGCATGACATCAACATTTCAGCGTCTTTTGTGGGTTCATTTTTATGTTTTGCATTGGATATGAGGTTGGCTTGTAACCTCACCTAGTTTTGCCTATTATTTAACAACTTGAGGGGCGTCTAAGCTAAATTAGACATCGTTTGACATGTATAAGTTGGAGAGAGATCATTCTAGTCTTTCGTCATCATCACTTGGAGAATTTGACCTCTTTAGAGAATTTCACACTTGTTCCTTCTCGGCTATTAGAGATCATTTGGATGCATTTCGATGTTTGGAAGCTATTTGGATCATCTTTGGAGCTATTTCTTTGGATAATGGATGGATATACTACATGTTGTCTTGTAAGTGCTCATTGTTGATGAATTTTATCTTGAAATTATCTAATGTATGGAATTGTTGCTTCTAGATTATGCTAATTTATGCCCTAATTGTTGAAAATTGATTTTTGAAAGGCTATCTAGTCGAGAATTGCATATGTTATTCATTGTATAACATGTAATGAATGTTCTTAGTGGAGGAATTCTCTAAACTCTCCATCAAACTCCATTCTCCTTAGAAGTGGGTAATAAAAGTTGATACCTAGGGCATCATTTTTTAGCCTCCTTAGAAATGATTTAGCTTATCTTGAGCCTCCTAAACTCAATATGCCCAAAGGATAAGGCACTAATCTAAGGCCTTTGTGATCATTCTCTCTTTTCACCCATAAATCTTCTTCTTGAAATTTCAGTCCTCTTAAGGACGTCTAACTAGGGCTTAGAGTGAATTGCTTAGGGAGTGGTTTTGTGAGAGCTTGAGAGCCCGAACATCAAGCTAAAGGTCTTGACTTCTTGACCTCCAAGTTTGGTCGGCATCCACATAAGTTTTATCCATAAAATATCTTGCCCTAGGCTTTTTCTTAAGAGGGAAACCCTAGCTATTCTTCCTCAACTTGGTGACTTCCTTGAAGGTTGTATGAGCTTAGTACTTGTTGAAGTATATCACAAGAAGCCTTTTCTCCTTATTGCCTTGAACTTGGGAGTAACTAAATCTAGAAAAACAATAAAACACTAGGTCTTGTGCATTTTATTCCTAGGTGACTTGTAGAAAGCATATTGCTTCTTGAAGCCTTGTGCCATAAATTTGATGCCATAAATTTGAGCCTTGAGAGATTCTAGCCTATCACCTTGCACCTTAACCTTAGAATATAGTTCATAGGTGATCATATCTTATCAGGACTCCTCCCATTGGTGATATTTTGTAAAGAGCATGGGGCCTTGGCTGTGGGGATAGTGGGCCATTGCCCCATTGTTGGCACTTGGTATAACTACTTGTCTAGTAGGGTTTTCCTCTCTAAGGCCTACTAGATTTTGTGGTAATAGGTACTAAAAGAAAAACATATTAATTGTATATATAACACACTAATTGAACAATAAAACTTCAAAACCAATCATTCTTTAGAAGCTTCTTTTTTGAAGACAATTCTTGGACTAGGTAGAGCTCCATCAGGTTGCCTTGTTGGACTAGGTAGAGCTCCATCAGGTTACCTTGTAACCCTCGTAATAGTGTAGCTCCCAAGGTGAATTTGCAAATTCTTGGATTTTACCTCCTTGAACTCTTGACTAATAAATCTAATGAATCAATTTAATAGACAACCTTCTACATGTGTGTCTCATAACCTCATTATTGGATAACAATCCACATGCATGTCTCATAACCTCATTATTGGACAATAATCCACTTGCAAGTCTCAAAACCCTGATAAGGGATAATTTCCAAGATCCACCAAATCTCGAACTATTTGGGCAACCATCCATGTTGAGTTGCATGTGTGGGCGTTTAAAAATATGTAAAATGCCCTTATTTTAGTAATATCATCACTATTGTCAACATCTAATGGATCTTCAACAATGGATGCATTACATGCAGTCTGCCTTTGAAATTTTCCTTCAGAACATCATTGGCCCAAAATCTATAATTCCAAGTTGTGTGACCCTTTTTCTTGCAATAATGACATTTTGTCTCCCCTTTGTCTTTAGATGATTTGCTACAATTGTATCTTCGGTATAATGTTGTATTTGGTTGAGTATCACCTTATATACCATCTACAATGGTTCTCCCTTATTCAACTAAGAGTGTCGAAATCCTTTTTTATAGAGTTTGAGAAAACACGCTAGTGATCCATCTTTGTTGGCAACAATCCCTAGGGCTTCACACTGACACAAAATTCATGGTTGTCAGACTATTGAAGTCACAAGAGTAGAAGCCTTGTCTTTCAAAGGCCAAAGACTCTTGATATGGCTTCAGACTCCTAAACTCTTCCATGCACTAATACCATATTAGAAAATGAGTGAGATCACTTATTGAGGACAAGGTTGCATGGGAGCAGCCCCCCCCCCCGAATCTGCTCCCAAAGCGCGCTCTGTGCGGGAGCGAATTGGGAGCAATGCGAGAGCGTGCTCTGAGTGGGAGCGGATTGGGAGCAACACAAGAGCGCACTTCCGCAAAAAAAAAAAAATTGCCCCTGGCTTTTTCACAAAGATGTTCCAAACACAATTTTTTTCAAAGAAACAAGAGTTTTTGAGTTGGGCAGCCTAATATTCAAACCTATGGCCCTAGTATTGATATGAAATTCATGGTAATGCTAAATTCTTAAAGTAAAAGTGACATTCTCCTTTATCTTTCATTTTACTTAAATTTTTAACATTACCATGAAATGATTCAAGATGTTTGAGAGTGATTTCGACTTCATTGGATTTCATATGGAGAAAGTAGAATTTTAGATCTCACTCAAAATTCAACAAACTTACTAGTTTTTCAGGATTTCAGGATTGGGGGGATTGCAATATTTCCATTGGATTTTGTCATGTACTAGGGTATGGAACTCGTATTTAATCAAGAGCACCAAGCCCTCTATGTACCTTGGTGTTAGCGACATTGGTTGTTGAAATCCTCTAGTATGACCCTACTAAAAATGTACCCATCACTCAAGAAAAATCTTGACTTGACATGCTACTTTTTTTTCTATCTTATGTTATTGCTTAGAGGGTGATATTAATGACAAAGATCCCAAGATAGGTAACGATTTTCATGATAAAGTATTTGTTGTAGCATGATTTTTTTGGATGCCAAAGGCCATCTACAACGTATTTGTTGATGTATTTTCGGTTCAGAGATGGATTGCACTCGATGGTATTTTGGTTATGTGCGCCCTTACATGCTATATAAATGAGAACTTGTAACTTGTGGACACGCGGTTGATGAAGATTATAACTTCTAGATGATTGATGTTATATGTTTAATCCATGTTTTGATGTTTTTTAATATCTAATTCATCATTCTATATGCTTTTGTTGACATATATGCATCAAAGTATATAAATATATATTATATAAAAATTTGCTCCTAATTCGCTTCTGACCCAGATGCTTTTGAAAATGTCGCTTCCCGCTTCTGCTTCCTGCTCCCAAGCAACCTTGATTGAGGAAATCCTAGATAAGATTGATTCGCATAACTAAGGTCAGGGAAGATAATCACAATAACACAAATATGATATTATTAATGAATAAATGGTGCATTTATTACAATGGAGTTAAACTCATATATGATGGTTCACTAAGCAAATCATTTACGCTTATGAATGTAGGATATACAACTAACGTATCCTAAAGTCATAAAGTTACTTTATTACGTACTAAACCTTATATCATGAAGGGAGAGGATCCGAGCCGCAGTTAAGGGAGATCTTACCATACACTAAACGTAGTGATGGTGAAGGCCTTATACGCAGCCCTAAACTACAGCCACGTGAAGCCCTAAACACAGTAAAGGTGAAGACTAAATGAAGGCCTGAATCTGCTGTCTATTGACCCTATACGCAGCAAGAAACAGACTCGTTATCCGCAGTCACAAAGAGGCATAGCCGCAGTTGGAAGGAGCCCTACCACAGGTCCTATTACGTAGCAAAGAAGGTCTTCATACAGCCCTATATCCGCAGTTGAATACGCTGCACAAAGGAGGGCTAAACGCAGTCAAAAGAGACCTCATCTATCCGCTGTTGAGGAGCCCTAATCTGCCACACTGAAGAAGATTTATACGCAGTCTAAGGAAGACCTATATGCTTCCTGAAGAAGCTTCAAACGCTGTCAAGAAAAGGTCTTAGAGCTACTATTATGTGCAGCCCTTATTCCGCAACTAGAAGATCCTATACGTAGCCCTAAGAGACCTGTTACAGTCATCTAAACAGGTGTCATAATGTCACATTGCTGTAGGTGACAGCGTGGCCTATTCAAGGACTATTTGGGCATGATAGGACTGTTTGCAAGGAAGCTGAGCCACAATATAAAGAGGTCAGAAAGGACAATGTATGAATTCGGATTGTTGTAGGTGACAACATGACAAAAGAAGGATTGTGTAGTTTGGGACTGATTGGAGGATTCTGGAACTATAGCCTAGCTGCTTTGCTAGGCTGCAAGCCATAGCAAGCAGCTAAGGCTGATATGCATATGGCTGTATAATGAAGCAACAGAAGTATAGTGTTGCAGCATGATGAAGCAACAAGAAGTTATAACAGCAGCATGATGGGCATGTTAGTAAAGGGCAGCATGATGATGAATGATGCAGCATGATGGGCATATTAGCAAGGAGCAACATGATGATGGGAGTAGATGGGAGCAGCTCAATGACTAGGTGTAGCGCAGTGACGGGTGCAACATGAGTACAAGCTGAAACACTATGTTAGGTGAAGTCGTCACCTTGGAGAATCAGTGGAAGCAGAATGTCGTCAACTGATCTCATGTATCATCATTATAGGAGATGATCTATTCTCATATCTAAATAAGTCATAGCGTTGACTTCTGTTGTAAATGTACTATCTCTCTCTCTCTGTTGAACTTTGAAGAACATAAAAGAAGAATTGATCAAGGGTTTCCCCACATTGGGGTTTGTCCTTGGCTGGCGCCACATCTTGTGTCCTCTTGTCTTGGCTTGTCTTCTGCAATTTATATTTATGTTCTATCTGCAGTTTACTTTAATGTTGATGTGATTTCTAATCTGGAAAAGATATTGAGCTAACTGTGAAAATTGAAATAAACTGCTCTAGCATAGAACATACCTAAAATTAACAGACGCAGAGGTCCAGAAAGTTGACGCAGGGCCTCCTGGGGATGACGCAGGCCAAGAAAGGCTGATGCAGGGCCAGCGTGAGACAGAGAGGGGCTGACAGTATAGATTGTGCAGACACTGGGGTTGCAGAGCAGTTTTGTGCTGAAGAGCTGCTGGAAGGATTTTCTGGGGTTTCAGCCAGGAGATTTCTCTCACCCTGTGAGGTATAGCTGCTAAGGAAAGTCTCTATTGGGTAGGCTAGTTTCGGCACCCAGATTGTACTCTGATATTGCTTAATAAGAAAACCCTCAGATAGCGGCACCAGTTTTCCCGCATTAGGTTTTTCCGAGGACATTGGTCCAAAAATAATGGTGTCATGTGGTGTGTTTGTTCTTGTTTCTTTTAGTTGCTGATCTGTAATATGTTGAGCGTGCACCGGTGTTTATTTTCAGTATTTACTTTCTAAATAACTTGTTAAAGAATAATAACAAGTAGGTAGGAATAAATCAGAAAAACTGCATGAAGGGTTTCTAAACTAAGTAAACTTAGAAACTTCAACATGGTATCAGAGCGTGATTGCAGATCATAGGAGGACTAAAAGACATCAGCCGAGTAGAGCAATAGCAGCAGAAAACAGATGTCCCGAGGTGACAGAAGCTGTTTCTAGCAGTGCAGAAGCCAAGGAAGTGTGACGTAGAGCCAGCCAGAGCCACGCAGAAGAAGCCAGGAACTGCGCAGAGCCTCAAAGAGGCCAACATTGCTGACACAGAGGGCTAGAGGGCTGATGCAAACCCATCCGGGGTGACGCAGAGCCAGCGTGAAGCAGAAAGGGGCTGATGCAGTTCACAAAGAGGTAGTTGCTGGAGTCTAGAAGGTTGCAGAAATATTGCAGAGTGGAGCTGGTGAGGTATTGTAGTCAGAACAGTACCTGACAGAGCAAGGCCGGAGGAGTTGTTACCGAGGGTTTCTAGCCAAGGAACCTGGATTAGCAGTGCAGTTGCACAAGACGATCAGAGTAGGGGGCATCTCGACAAGCGACAGGAGGATTTCCAGGAGGGAAATCAGGGCTCATAGGGAGTCCAAAAGAGAACTTCCAGATAGGAAGTAGAGACTCAGAGGAGTCAAACAGAGAACTTCCAGGAGGGAAGTAGAGGAGCATCATGGCACTACATGAGGTAAGAGACTAGGATAGACTGGACAGAGCATCGAACTTCGCAGTCTGGAAGGCCAGAATCTTATCAGTGCTTGAAAGGAATCATGTCAAGAACTTTGCCTTGAAGACAATAGCTATACCAGTCGACCCAAATGATAATGACAAGTACGAAGAGGCAATGGCGACTCGCGAGGCCCAAGTGCATTATCCTTGACGGGGTCAAGGATCATGTGGTACCACATATAGTCGAGAAGGAAACGACAGTTGAGATGTGGGAGTCTCTCAAGAACCTATACCAGCGTACTTTTGTGCAGAGAAGAACGCTGCTCGAGAATCTGATGAGGTCATATCAAATGAAGAAGGGTCAAACAATTGACTCCTTCCTTGGAGGACTGAATGAGATCCGAGATTAGTTGACTGCTATAGGAGTGACACCGGATCAGGAGCTTATGGTGAGGACAGCCCTGAATGCTGTCTCAGAAGAGTGGGAAGTGTTTGTCCAGAGCATCCTGGGTAGAGGGACTCTCCTACCTTGGGACGAGATGTGGGCAGCTCTTCACCAGGAAGAGATCAGATGACAGTCAAAGACAGGTAGTAGCAGCAGAGAGATCAAGGTCAAGTAGGAGGAGGAGGATGTGGCCCTAGCATCTGAGGGAAAGCACGAAAGGCAAAAGAAGAAAGATCTCTCCAAGATCAAGTGCTTCCACTGTGGGGAGATGGGTCATTATGTGACCCAGTGCCCAAGGAAAAAGAGTAAGGGAGAGTCTTCTAAGACTAAGGCATCGCCAACACGGGCAGAGAAGGAAGTTTTGACAGACGATGATCGTGCCATGAGTGCACACGCGCCACTTGAGCGAAAGTTGGGAGACATCGAGCTGTAGTCAGGCGGACTACAGGTAATGAGGGGCAGGATCCTTGAGGTACCCAACCTCTTGGATTAGACCTTGCTATGGGAGCCCCGACGAGGAGTGGCAGGACTGGCTGAGTGGGTAGAGACGGATGCGGATGGAGTGGCAAAGAGAGCTACAGCGCAGGAGTCCTGAGACAGCCCGAGGCTAGCAGGCTGCAGCAGTGCAAGAGGCGCAGGAGTGTTGCACCAGTGCAGGATGACACAGAGAGGTGTGCAATAGTGCGAGATGCAAGGAGTTGTTGCAGTAGTACAGAGGTCAAAGAGGGAGCACTTGTCAGCGACAGAGGGAGGTTCAGCATTAGTGCGTGTCTCTAGCCCAATAGGGAGGTCAGATTGGGAGATCAGTTACTCTCTTCTCAGTAACTGAGTTGCAGTGCAGCAGTGGGCAGCATGATGCAACATGATGAGAGGAGGTGCAGTGCAGATGCAGTGTTGGGAGGAAGGACCAGCAGCAGCACGGATGCAGAGGGAGTTGTCCTACAGATGCAACAATGGCAATGGCAGAACCATGGGCAGCAGTGCAGAGGATGGTCGGCAAGAAGGCCTAGCATCAGCACAGGTACCAATGCCGGATGATCAGAGTAATACTCAGTGAGGAGTATTGCTAGAGCATAGTCCTCGCTAAGAGGGAGTGTTGATTTGGGGTAGCATCGGATGTACTCTAGCGACGAAATTTGGTGGAGAGGTTGGGGCACATGAGATCTCCAATACCCAGAAAGGGTTTGGGCAAATTGTACACATATCAGGAGATATTAAAATAATTAATATTTTTAATGGACTTAGGGAAAATAAAATATTAATGTGTGTTAATATGAATCCGTGTTAGAGTGGTCCAAAAGACATGGATCAAGCCAGATCTAATATTAGCCTTTGATTAGGGACTTAATCTCAGCCGTTGAGATGTCAATAGGAAAAGTATAAGAGGAGACTTGAGGGTCACTTGGAGAAAACACCAAATGATCAGTCATTCTATTCTCTAGAGCGGCGTTTGCTAAGAGAGATAGAATCAGTGATCGGGAGAGCAGCTGAGGGGCATTGAGTATAGAGAAATAGAGAAGGAAGAGATTGTGTCGGGAGAGCAGCGCAGCAACCAAGGAGAGTGATGCAGAGCCAGCAAGGGCTCACATAGGGCCACACAGAGGCAGCCAAGTGTTGGGGAGAGCACCAGAGAGGCCAACGTGTCTGACGCAGAGGCCTAGAACGCTGATGCAGGGCCTCTTGGGGCTGATGCAAGCCAAGAAAGGCTGATCCAGGGCCAACGTAAGACAGAGAGGGGCTAACGCAGTACAGATTGGGCAAACGTTGGGGTTGCAGAGCAGTTTTGTGCTGAAGAGTTGCCGAAAGGATTTTCTGGGGTTTTAGCCAGGAGATTTCTCTCAATCTGTGAGGTATAGCTGCTAAGGAAATTTTCTGTTGGGTAGGCCAGTTTCGGCACCCAGATTGTACTTTGATATTGCTTAATAAGAAAACCCTCAGATAGCTGCACCAATTTTCCCGCATTGGGTTTTTCCGGGGACATTGGTCCAAAAATAATGCTGTCATGTGGTGTGTTTGTTCTTGTTTCTTTTAGTTGCTGATCTGTAATATGTTGAGCATGCACTAGTGTTTA
Organism: Pinus tabuliformis; assembly: GCA_031772625.1. Classification (NCBI taxonomy): domain Eukaryota; kingdom Viridiplantae; phylum Streptophyta; class Pinopsida; order Pinales; family Pinaceae; genus Pinus; species Pinus tabuliformis. The sequence goes on along the minus strand of CM062819.1, from coordinate 1,342,249,945 downwards.
TTTTCAATATTTACTTTGTAAATAACTTGTTAAAGAATAATAACAAGTAGGTAGGAATAAATGAGAAAAACTGCATGAAGGGTTTCTAAACTAAGTAAACTTAGAAACTTCAACATCCACAAACAGGAAGACTCTCCTGGCCTCTGATAGATCTGGCACCATCACTAACAACCTCAAGAACTCTGCTATGTAATGCTCTAGGTTGTCTATCTTCCTGAGCTGGGTCAACTCTCTCAAGTGTACCTGAGGTCAAAATGCTCCATCACCCTCCGTGTAAAATCCTCATAAGAGGTCACACTAGCATGCCCCAACATAGATAGCCCATGGAACCACCAATCATGAGCATCTCCCTCCAAGTGCAAAGTTGCCATTTTAATGGCTTCGGCCTTTGTCATTTGGTTAAGATGAAAATATTTGTCGAGTTTTTCAGCCCCTGCCCTAGCGGTGCACTTGGAATAGCCATCAAAAGTAGGGAGGAACAATCTCCCAACTGTGCGCTGCAAATCTGTACTCTGCATAGATGACCCATCAAATCCCTTGCCTTTATTGCCATGCTTGAGCTATCAAAAGTCCTTGAAAATCAGAGAAATTCGAAACTCTTCTCCCAGAGACTGATACTTGCAGAAATCCCCTAAGGGCATCTTATCCATGACTGGCTTCCACTGGTTCCTGTAGTAAAAAATGTGGGCATAGTAGATCTGGGTGGCCCACTGTAAATGTGAGGGTGGCACTGAGGGTTGGTATTATCAATATGGTGGGATGTGCCTAAACCTTCTCCTGTGATGAGCTCCCCATGGCTGCCCCAATTACAATTCTGTTGTCTTATTGCCTCCACTATTTCTTTCTGCCCTTTTGCAAGATCATTCAAAGCCTTCAAGACACTTTGGAAGACTGCATCCTCCTTGCTAGTATCCGCCATGTCTGTTTCTACAATTTCCTGCTCAAGAACCTCCAGATCAGGGCTAATCTGCAATTCCCTTTCTCTACTCCAGTATCTATGCCTTTGGTAGGTTATGTTCTGCTCGTCTTCTAGGGTCATAGAAAGGGTTTTTCCCCACAGTTGGTCAGATCACAGCTCTGATACCACTGTAATATTCCTAATAGGAATATTCAGCAAATAACAGAAACAATGAACTACTACAACTACATAATTCAGAAACATACAAGCACAAATATTAAATACCAGAAATATGAGCCAAATTTTGAGCCATTGTATTAATAATAGGAAATTTGATTAGAACAATGAGAATAGAATAATGTGGGCTTGCTACTGCAATCTTAAGGCAAAACCTAAGTGTTACCAACAATAAAACACATGCTTTAAAATAATAATTTTTCTTTCTTCTTTTGCTTGTTACATAAGAAATACATCTTGACATGAGTACAATGACAATTATGAAGACTGAAACTAGTTATATTTTCCAACACCATTGCCTCGTTTTCCCTCCCTTTCTCTCAAGTACGAATTTTGCCCAAGGGAGTTCGAATTTCTTTTTTGGTGTGGCCCCTACACTCCACTTCCCTTTTAATTTTTCTCCTTTCCCTAATGTTTGTGGCCATCAAATCCCAAAATGCCAAGTGGGGTCCTCCTAACCCACTTCTCCTAAGTCTAATCATGCCAAAGTTTGCAAAAAGGAAATGGTGTAGCAAATTTTATCGAGTGGGCACATCACAAAAATTGACTACTAGCTATTGTGTTATTGATGCTATGGTTTGAAATTTAATTTCAGCATTACTTAAATTCACCTAGTTACTATTTAATTGAGATCATAAGGATGTTATTCATCTCGGATTGGAATTTTCACTCAACATTTGAATGTTTGCATGATCATCCGTACATTTGCACAATGACTAGCTATTCATATGGTCATCCATATATACTGCTGTTGTTGGGTATCATATGAATCTATATGATTTGGTGGCTGCCCAATCAGATAAAATGTTTCCTTTTTGTTCTCTTCTCATATTTTTTTTTCCTGTTTTAAATTTTCTGGAAAACCAACCTAGCTTTGAATAAGAGAAAATGAACCTAGCTCGTCTTCTAAAACCAGAATTGTATTTCTCTCTTTTCCAAAAAAAATCCTTGCTTAAAAGTGACGACAACAAAATATAGTTAGTTTTCTTTCCCAAAAATTCTTTGATTTCTCAATGTGTATCGAACAACAATACTTTGTCTGTCATTGATCTATGTAATCCCTTGTCCTTCACTTTGCTTCAACTCCCTTTCATTGTGGCTTTGATGCCATATAATAAAAATAAACCAAACAAAAAGAAACCAAGAACTCAAGAGAACTTGGAAGAGAGATACTTAGATTATGAAATGAAGAGAGCACATAAAATTTTATTGTAAAGGAATGAAAAATACCCTAAGTGTATAGTCCCTAGATGCTTCAACCTTAGTGTCTTAAAATGCCTTAAATATTATTTTCTTAATACATCACTAATACATGATTTTGACTAAGTCATCATAAAGTGACTTTCTTAATATGGTTAAGTCTATAGTCTAGATGACCATTATTAACTAGATAACTATATCAATATGTAGGGACTAACTTCTAGAGATTTTGACACAAAAAGACAACGGTTTAAACTAGCAAAATTATTGTATATCCATATATAATTCTAAGGTACAGGTAAATTGTAATATTCTAGGGCAATTTCCTTCTTAATTTGCCTAGGGTTTTCTGCATACAATTAAGGTTTCACCACAAAAATTTCCCTTTTTCATTCAATCATGAGAATAATTAACACAGTAATCAATATAGTTCCAACAATAACGCAGCCCAATCAATTAACATGAAAACAGTAATTCATTAACACAGTATTGTAATGCCTCCCGTAAAAGATCCAGAACAAGATTCAAATCAATTAGAACTAATGGTGAACAACTGTACTTGTCTAGCACTAAAAGGTAGCCTGAAACAGTATTTAATTATCACTTCTTGCAAGCCTGGAATGAATGACCTAGGGTTTTCAACAAGTCAGGTCCTGGAAGAGTAGCCAACTGCTGGAAATGACGGACAAATCCTGACTCAACGCTTATCTTAAACTCGCCCTTCGACTATTACTCGGAATACTCCTACGCAATGCTACCTGTATGATTTGGACCACTACAGGACTCAACGCGATTGCTTGATCTGCTTGTGTGACCTTCTGTTCAGCTTCAACCTCCCTCAGATAGTTATCATGAGTGCTTTTTAGTACAATTTTGCATGTATTCAGTCAAAAGGGGTTACACTCTGTCTTAATGTACTCGATTTTGTGGGCACAGACATTTCCAATTACTAGAGTGATTTCAACCTACTGGCCTCAGACTCCACTGCAGCTACCTCAGGGTTGAACTTGCATGGGTCCCCACCTGAAGACAGACTCGTTTCGCCCTTAGATTCTTCCTCTATTCTGCCTTAATTTAAACTGTCTTAACTTCAGAACTTTGCCTCGGCCTCTGGTCATAGAATACCCTTATTCCAAACCTCAGAATGATTGCGACCTGCTTCAGAAGTTTAGGATTTCGTTCCTGTTGTTTCCAGACAGATTTGTAGGCATAGAAAATTAGGTCGATCTGCCCTAGTATCTCCACAGAGTCTTGCTGCCCCCTTAGATGAATAATTTCTGATTGAAGCATGGAAATTAATATCCTGAATTTTTTTTAACAATGTGTTCTGATCTAGCAATTGCAGTGATCCTTTCAGAACTAAAACCTATTGATGAATATGTGCTGAAATTAGAAATTTTGTATTGAAAACTTACATATCACTTCGTGTCATTGTATTATATGTGAATAAGTTTTATATACATAGTCATGTTTTGTTTGAGAGTCAGTGATAAAAGTTCCAAATACTAGCGATGTCTTATAAATACTATTCCTGGCTCTGGTGATCAAAATGTTGATTCAAATTTTAGGGAACATGGATACTTTTGAAAAGTTTTCCATTTGTTGTTTGTGATGTTTCTATAGGAGGCATTTCTCATTGGAGTGGATAGTCTTGGAGTGGACATAAGAGTTCACTGTGGAGCTGAAGTCCACACAGTGCGAATTGCATTTGACTGCCGGGTATGAAGTACTGTATTTTTGTCAATGAATAAGAACCTCTATAGTAAATAGGATTCAATATACACAAGCAATCTTGATTCCTATGATTTGGTTGAAAGAAAAGATGGACTTCTCTTATTTATAGAATAACTGCTCTGAGCAAAATTATTAGTGTTCACAGATAATTCGAGCGATGGTTACTAGTCTAGCTATTCACTTTATACTGAGACCTAGTGTAACTCCTGGTTGTAGAGTTTTGAGATCAACAAACAAAAGAAATTCCAAGCAAAGTTGATAATGTGGGTGATGATTCCTAGTCTAGCTATTTACTTTATACTCTAGTGTAACTCTTGGTTCTATAATTTTGAGATCATCGTCAGCGACAAAACAAATTCCAAGCAAAATTGATGTAGGATATGAATCATGATTGCACTGTTCTAGTATATACTTACAGCCATTCCACTCTATCAATCCACTTTCATGCTGAACACAAAAGACATCTTACCTCATTTTGACAAATTATTCAATGGCAGCAAATTGCCAAATAGGACACATGGAGCAGGAGAATGAAGTATATTTCAGGACCCAACAAGATCTGCAAAATATCATGATTGTTGATGTTCACTTGGACAACCAAGCATTCACATGCTGGGCATCCCATTTTCAGTTGTTTGCTACCACAAGTCAACAAACTATCTAGCAATGGAACAACTTCAAAGCAGTTTTTCTGAAGCAATTATACGCCCTTGGTTACAAGGACTCCATGTTAGCACAATGGTTGCAGTTTTGACAGCTAGCAAGTCAATCTGTGCAACAATACATTGACTCATTGAACCAACTATCCATCAAACTAAAGTACAAGGCCCAGAAGAGACTCTATAAAATTAATTTCTGGCTTATTTCCTCATTTCAAAAGAAAATTAGAGATATTTGAGGTCACTTTGCTGGAGCATGCCTTCAAATTGATTTAAATTCTAAGCCAAGATGTATAAGGGATCTCCCAAGTCTATTCACTAGTCATCAACCATCACAAAAAGATCCCTACGTGAATACGTTTCTTCTCTTCACCCTCTTCTACCTCTTCACAAAGAATGCACACAACAGCAGTGGCCAAATTAAGGGCTGGCCCATTCCACTTCTAGCAATCGGCAGAAGAAATATCGTTGCTATCACAAGAAGCTTGGCCATTCCTTTTTTGTTTTAATAAATATAAAAACCAAAAATGTTTGACTAGCAAAAATAATTGTTTTAATAAATATAAAAACCAAAAATATCCTCTAATGCATCTATCTTCCCGTGCCCAAGGAAGATCTCCTTGTTTGTCTGCCATACCTCTAGTCCTAGGAAGTAATGCATCAGTCCCAAGTCCTTCATCTCAAACTCAGCTGCCAAGTCCCTCTTGCAGTCCTCTATGAGCCCTGATGACCATGTCAAGAATAGATCATCCACATACAATACTAGGATGAATGGCTCACCTCCTACCATTAGATAGTACAAGCTGGGATCTGCTTCGCTCTTCACGAAGCTCATCTATTGCAAGTAGCTTTCTATCTGACTATACCATGCCCTGGGAGCTTGCTTGAGGTCATATAGCACCCTTTTCAACCTACATACATGCGTGTCTCTTTCATATGTCTCAACACCCTTTGGTTGTTTGATGTACACCCTCTTCTATCACCACATTCAAGCACTGGGAAACTGTCTTGACATCCATCTGGTGAATCTGCCATCCCATCTGTGCTGCTAGAGATATCACAACCCTAATGGAAGTGTATCTGGTCACTGGTGCATAGGTCTCCTCATAATCTATGCCTTCCTTTTGCACATACCCCTTGGCCACAAACCTAGCCTTGTACTTCTCCACGCTGCCATCTGCAGCATACTTGATCTTGAGAGTCTACAACTGACCTATCCACAAATCTAGGTGAAGCATCAAAACTGATAGCTTTTAGACTTGAATGTAAAAATACACAAGAGCTATTTTGTAAAAATAATTTATTATATATAAAAATGTACAAGTGATGTTCAAATATTACAATGAGGACCCGCATATATACCTAAGCAAGTGTCCTTTCGTGACTGGGCATGTCTTTTAGACATGCCTTTTCACTTAACTTAATGACTATTTAACATAACCAATATTTGATTATTTAATATTTACATTTATTTTATTTATTTACTTGTTATGAATTATATTCATAACATAGCCCTTTCTTCAGAAGCTTTGTCCTCAAAGCTTTAATGCTGCCGATTTTCTTCACTTAGCGTCAGTCATCTTGATGTATATAATCTGGCATTCGTCTCGTCATATAGCTTATCAATAATTATATAAATTAATTAATGAAATTAATCAATCTATATAAATTAATTAAGTTATATATCTATATATGTATCCCTGAATTGTTGTCCGCTCTTTTTTTTAAAGTACGTGACGAATCACTCCACTTGTCCCGCAAAAGTTTTACCTATTGAGATGGTCAACGGGATGGACGAATGATGACAACGTTAGAGGAAGGGTTGACTATTTATGAGCGCCGCGGATGAGGCAGCATCTGAACAACGGTCCAGGGTTGTCGAGATGGTTGAACGTAGTAGTAATGATAGATGGGCGGACAAGAGCAGCATGAAAACGGGAAACGGTTTTGGGCGTTAACTTTGTTGCGGAGGCAGACAGACGGGGAAGGGTTTATACGATGGACAGGAACGAGACAGGGAATGTGGACATGGTGACTTATGTGGATGTCGGCAGTAGGTCAATGATGGCAGGGACAGTCGAGCATGGAAATCGGGTGCTATCAGCAAATAACCCACGTGGACGAAAGTCGGGGTGGGTAGAGGAGCAAGAGGTGTTGGAGGTTGATATCTTATTGCATTATGTATTGACCCAGCCACAATTTTATTTTGACTGAGCTAGTGTGAATGGATGCCAGACCATAGTCATTGACCCTTCGACTAGGCACACCTCTCGACGATGGGGTAGCAACATCTCTTAATGGCGGCGTCTGCGTGGCTTCCTCTTCGGTTTGTATGGAACAACAACTGTCGGATAGTATCATTCACAGATCTAAAAATCCCCACCAATATAGGTAGCGCCTCGTGGTCAATCACAACCCTCGTATGCTTGGAGGTTTGAGACTATATTTGTCAAAACCCAAGCTCTGATACCACTGAAGCATCAAAGCTGATAGCTTGTAGACTTGAATGTAAAAATACACAAGAGGTATTTTGTAATAATAATTTGTTATATATAAAAATGTACAAGTGATGTTCAAATGGTACAATGAGGACCCGCATATATACCTAAGAAGGTGCCCTTTCATGAATGGGCATGTCTTTTAAGACATGCCTTTTCACTTAACTTAATGACTATTTAACATAACCAATATTTGGTTATTTAATATTTACATTTATTTTATTTATTTACTTGTTATGAATTATATTCATAACACTAGTCATGGCCTCCCATACATCATTGATCATGATGGAGTTGTGCCCCTCCTACCACACTTGATGCTGTGCAGCCTCCTCATAACTGGAAGGTTCTCTATCGACGACCTCTATCACCAACACCTTGTACCTGTCTGGTTGTCTGCGCTCTTTGGTGCTCGTCCTAGGAGCTCCTACGAACTCTTGTGCATCTCTCAATGTTTGAAGCACCTCTCTACTCCTTTCACTGGTGGTGGTTGGAGCTTCCTGCTCCTCATCCTTCCCCTGTTGCTTCGTCTGCTATGAACTCATAGGACCTCCTGCACCTGAGCTAGTGCTCATGCTGGTAACTATACTAGTACTCTGCTATCCCAGTGGACGCTGCTCAACCCTTGGAGTTTTTGCCGGCCCACTTTGATCATCTATTGGCAACTTGTGAGATCTCTTGAAGGCTTTCTCCTCCTGGAACTTCATGTTTTGTCTCACGATGATCCTCCTACTACCAAGAATATAGATTCTGTATGCCTTGGATGTTTCACTATACTCAACGAAATAATCCTTCTCTGCAAGTCTAATCCAATTTGGTGTGTTTATCATCCGATGGACCGACACATGACAATAGGCTATGCTGGCAAAGATCTTGAACTGTCAGACCTCTTGCTTCTTCCCTGTGAAGACCTCCTCTGGTGTTATCTTCCCCAACGCTTTGTGAGGAACTTTGTTTTGTACGTACACTATTGTGCTACATGCCTTCACCCATAGAAACTTTGGGCATATCCTGGTCATATAACATTGCCCTCGCTACTCCAACAATCATCTTGTTCTTTCGCTTGAACATATCGAACCAAGACTGATATACTACACTCTAACTCCTCTTTACATTCACTATATGAACTCACCGAATCAATCTGCTAAGCCACACCACTCGGTATAGGCATAATCATATTATAGAGGCAGAAATACACCGGAACAATACTTTCTGTGCACGATAACTCCAATGATCTAATTGTTTCATCAATTGACATTTATGATAATTCGTTGATGAAAAATAAACAGTGTAGTGCAAATCACTTTTTTGCTTTTCATGTGAACAAAAATTTTCATTAGGAAGAATGGATAAGGAAAATAAATGGTCCATCGCACCAAAAAGAACCTGTCTATTTACTCCAGACATAATCACTAGAAGAGCTATGGATGCTTTGAGTTAGTATGAATCAATTCGATATAACATTGCCAGGTATTTGGAAAGTTTATTCAATAGATTCTATTTTATAAATAGGTTCAGTCGCAATTTAAAGGATCAAATTAGAACAAATTGGATAGAAAATGAAAATTTGAATAATGTAACGAAAGATACAATTGACCGACATTCATCAAGTTGGAAAAAAAATCAGAGAGAAGCTCAACGACCCCATTTTGCTGTGGGTTGTATGGAGTTGTCCACTCTTTCCCGATACCCTCCTTCGCACAAAACCCTGTGAAGGCTTTATCTGTGTACTTGCCTCCATTATTCGTACAAAGCACCTTGATCTTTTTACCTGTCATGTTCTCCACAAGAGCCTTGAACTCATGGAAGCGACTGAAGACCTCGTCCTTTGTCTTAAAAAATTAGACCCAAGTCCTGGAGAAGTCATCGATGAAGGCTATGAAATATTCATAATTCCTGAGAGATTTGGTAGACAATGGGCCACAAATATCTGAGTGTATCAACTAAAGCACACCACTAGCTCTACTGTCACTCCTTGGGAACGCTACCTTTGCGAACTTCCCAAGTACATACCCTCTGCATACATCGTCATGTTCTGTGCTCAATTTTGGAACTCCTATCACAGTCTCTTTGAGCAACTTCAGTGCTCCATGATGTAAGTGTCCCATCCTCCTATGCCATAACTCTTCCAAATCGTTGCCACTGCTACTGTTGTTGTTGCTGCTAATTAGTGCCTTTGGAGAATCAAACTGTAACTTATACAACTTGTTGCTTCGAACCCCAATCTGTTTGACCTTCTTCCAACTCTAGTGCTTGATGTACACCTTCTTCCCCATGAAGTAGACATCATACTCCTTATCCTATAGTGCAAAAGCTGGAATCAGGGTCATGCCCAAACTTGGCACATGCAACACATCTGTAACATTGTTGCTCTTGCCTAACTCCCTCTGAATGTTGATGGTACCTCTCCCAACTGGAGTACACTTCATCTTGTTTCCCATCTGTATCTGGAAGTCCATCTCCTCTTCTTTGTAGCTGGAGAAATAGTCTCTAACCCCTATCATATGTGCTGACGCTCCACTGTCTATGTACCAGACACTTGTGGACGTGGAGCTAGAGAGGCAAGCTATGAGAGCGAATTCATCTTCTAGCCTGGAAGGCAAATCCTCAATATCCGCTAAAATTGTTTTTTGCTTCCCCCTCTTTTCCTTCTTTCGATTAGGACATTGGCTGACATAGTGTCCATGCTGACCACAACTAAAACACTTGACTTTACTCAAGTCTTTCTTATTATTATCTCCTTTCTAGCTTGATCCCTTACTTGAACCCTTCTTCGCCTTCCCTTTTCCTGCTAGGGCTATGTTTTCCTGCTTCTTGTCCACCTCCAGAGTCTTGTCGCTGCTACTAGTACCATTGACCAAGTTGAGCCTTAGCTCCCTCTGAGTGAAGTCACTCGATAGGCGATCCCAACCTGGAAGTGTATCTCGCCCAAAAATCACTTGGACGAACATGCTCCATTCCTTGGAAAACCCATTCAGTGTTATATGTACTAGCTCGCCGTCACTTGGCTTGCCTCCTACTGTATCCAATTCATCTCAGGAAAGTAGAACTTTGGTGAGATAGGATGTAACATCCTCGCCCTTGAGCATCTTGATGTTCCTTAGATTCTCTCGGAGAATCAATTTCCTGTTCTTTATAGGATTCTGGTACAGATTAATGATTACATCCCACATATGCTTCGTTGTGTCCTCTGCGATATGCGAGACAATATGATCCTTGACTCCATCAAGGATAATCCTCTTTGGGTTGGCCTTCTCCTTTTTGTAGGTGGCCTACTATTGTGGATCTGTTAGTATGACAATCACATTCTCTGCATGCTCATCCAATAGGAATGACATTCTGGCCTTCCACACACCAAAGTTGGAGGCTCCATCTAACCTGTCCTAATCTCTCAAACCTGCTATGGCCATCTCTGGAAATTTGGAAATGTAGTGAAACACAAATCAATATGGAGAAATTGAATTGGGTTAAAATTGTCGGCGTTCTCTTCCTGTGCCCTGTGCTGATTTACTCTTGCAAACCCTCTGCTCTTAGATCTACTCTGATATTGCAGCAACTGGAAATTTAATCTTCTATGTAATGGAGATTTGTTTTCAGAATTTGTTACGACAAATAACGATTAATTCACTACTGCAATCTTCACAAATAAATATAGGAAATGAGAAGCAATGCACACACAAATAATTGACACTAGTGCTTTTGGACAAATGTCCCTGGAAAAACCCCAATGTGGGGAAAACTAGTTCTACAAATGAGGGTTTATATTTTTAATACATTTTCAGCAATTTGAGAATTACAACAGCACCTTGGCTCTCATTAACAAAGCTCTAGCAATTTTTTTCTTCACTAGCAAAAATAACTAGAACTGCAAGTTCCCTTTTGCAAAATCAATTCTGCCCTCCTTTGCCTATTTGCACCTCCTCCTCCTGCTCGCACTGGTGACTGGAAATGCACACTGCTGGCTTTGGGAAATCCTTTCAGTGTCTGGAAATTCGTTCCGACAATTACACTGCCTCTTGCAACACACTAAGGCCACTCGCACTCATAGTATTCAAAGTTGGAACTGGTGATTGGACCAATCCACCTATCAAACGGGTTTCAAACCAGAACTGGTCAAACCGGAACTCATCAGATCTCAATGAACTGGTCCTTAAGAAAACACATGAAATTATTAATTTTTAATGAGGAAAACTATTTTTAAGATTTAAAACCATGATTCCAAACAAATATAGACAAAATATGCAAAGTTTTCTCATCTATATACCATGTAAAGGTGAATACATCAAAATGGCACTAAGTGCAATACATATCAGCAACAAAATACACAATTAATGAGGCTCTAAATGGCCTCTAGAGTCCAAAACCAATGCTACAAGCTGTGTTAAAATTGGTAACTAGGGACAAACTCCACATGGCTCATCTTATTTATGGCAGCTGATATTTTTCTTGGATTCCTCTCTCCGAGAGGTGTAGGATTGATCTAGAGGTCATCCGATTCTGACATATACAAATGAAGTTATGAATTTATTTTGATTATGGACAAATTGTCAAGGTTGGCCAACAAGCTTATGTAGGCTCAAAAGCCCAACAGTCATGTCTATTCATGCTCAATGTGGCATATAAATAGAAGGTGACTTAGCCTCATTTGGACACACACACACTTCACACATCTCTCTCTCTCCTCATTGATTGGGTACGGATTTCTGGGCTTCTCTCTCTCTCCACACGTGCGAAGGAAAGGTTGTTTTTCTGTTGTCCCTGCGTTGACCAGATTTGACCGAAAACTTCAGGAAGTTGTTTTGACTGCGTTGACCATGTGCTGACCTCCTTTGACTACGTTTTTGTGAGGGTTCTCTATTTGGATAGGCCACATGTCTAGGCTCAGAAATCAAGGCTAAACGTTGACTGCAAGTAGGGTTCACTGTAGGTTGACTGTTTGACCAAATTTTCACTGGGCTGATTTCAGGCTGTTTTGAGGGTTGATTCATCTTGCTGTTTGGAGGCCGAAGTTGACTGAAGTTCACCAAATTGTTGAGGGTCAAATCTGCCCTGTTGCCGAGCATTGACTTTTCTGGTTAGGGCTCTTTTACTGTTGTTATAAATATCAGATTTGTAAATTGTATTGTCTCTCTCTGCTGAACTATTGAAGACTATAAGAAGAATTGATCAAGGGTTTCCCCACATTGGGGTTTGTCTCTGGTTGGTACCACATCTTGTGTCCTCTTGTCTTGGCTTGTCTTCCACTGTTTATGTTTATGTTCTATCAACATTTTACTTACATGTTTATGTGATTGCTAAATTGGATATTGATATTGGGTTAATAAAGAAATTGAAGTAAAATTGCTCTGAAGCATAGAACATACCTGTAACACCCAGTGATGCACAACATTTACTTATTACCAAGCTTTACTATTTACTGTCAAGTTTTTCTTCTTTATTATGTTGTAACTTGAATTATTAAAGAATTAGGCTGAAAAGCCAGAACTGATTTTGGTAATTGTTAATTAAAAGAAATTTGATCAGTTGTAAAAAGAACTGAAGAAACAGTTTAATAACTCCTAAAAAACAGTTACAAGCAGTTGCCCATATGATCCTTTAAAAAGGAAATGATAGAACCCTGGAAGGGGTTGGAAAATAGATGAATGAGGGCTTACTGTGGAAAAGCTTCCTTGAGCTGGATAAATTAACCAGTGGGAAGAGGTTGTGGATAACAGTCGAAGGGTACAAGACTTGAGGCTAGACATAGTCTTGATGCCCAAGGTACCAGACTGTCCTCATCCACTGATAGGAGTTGGAAGAGCTCAGAGGGGGTTCTGGACATAATTGCCAGATCCATGGCTGGGTGGTGAGACTTCCAGACGGAGGAAATAATTGCATATTCATATTTACAGTAGGAAAAACAGATAAGTACTCTCTAGTAAGAAAGATTAAATTGTTTTTGCATAATAAAGTAAAAAAGTAGCATGCAAATCAATTACAGTAAGACTGTTATTAAAAGTTAAATAGGTATATACTGCTTTCTGTTGTATTTCTAGCCTGTCCAGAGTATTGCAGACACTGATGCATGACTAAAGTAAAGACAATAGGGAATCTGTGATCACCAGAGAGTACCAAAAGGAATGCACCAACTATTTAAGTAATAGTATAAGAATGAATTACAGCAGAATAAATAATGTTCCTATTTATTTTCTGCATGTCAATTATTTTGAAGAACTCCTCGAATACCGAAATCAGAGTAGACATTTTATGAATTCCTAGAAATTCTGAAGTATTTCTCTATTTTGGCAGTATTAGGAAAATGCAAAGCAAATGGCAGAAACCTTGAAATTTCATTCAACAGTAAGAAGAATGGAAAGAAGAGAAACACTGTGAAGGTTATATGGCTCTGGGTTGGGATTCTGGGTGAATCCCCCACAAATTCACAACCACCATAAATCACAAATTACATACACAGGGTTCGCTACCCAAAACTGTGGCGTAAAGAACAAAGATAATCATATTGCTACATCAAAATCAAATATATATAACTAACATAACAAAAAAATCAAAACAACGAATATCCACGAGATGAATACAGTATTTTAGGCGGCCAACCTGACCCTGGAACTCAAACCCTGACCACAACAAAACTTCACAAGAATGAAACAATGAACGGTCTAAAATGGTAACCACGAGTTAAATACATAAAGACATTAATTTAACATAGTTGTGTATCTACAGAACTCCGTAAAACCCTTATCAACAATTCAAAAATTGATAACATCGTATATCTTAACGGGTTCTTCATTTATCCACAAAAACTACAGTACTACAAGTGTAGCCGTAGCTTTCTAGCCGGCATTAAACACCTTAAAAGATTCTAATGCATTAAAATGGCACAGTCCCTCCAGTAATGAGGCCTGTAGTCTGAAAAATACAATCGCCAGGATCAACCTGGAAGAGTACCAACCTGAAAATTGAACGCAACAACTGATGTGAGAGAGGGGTTTCATTCTGAATCTCTCTGGAACCATAAACAATCATACCGCAAGATTAGACATGGAAAGCGAATCAAAAAGAAAGAATTAATAGTGAATTTCGGTGCAGAGGATGACTTACCTGACAGAAGTTGTCGAGCAGTGAAACGCATAGGGTACCTGATAGAGCCAGAGCTGCCATCAGGGTTTCCTCAGATCAAATCAAACCACGAAAGTTCATTGCAATAGTTGAATAAGTTACTCTGGTTGTGAAGTGAACCAACAACTCCTTCCGTTGCAGAGACTCCAACCATCAGCGATTGACCTGCTACCTGGAGCGAGAAGGACGAATCCGATTATGTATCAAAGGAGGAGCTTTAAAGGAAAATTAGCAAGCAATACTGAAGAGTCTAGATTTGTTACACCTTACCTGCAAAGCTTGTCGACATGGTCCTGGCGGGAGGAGGTGCCTTACAACCATCCGGGTCGTTCTCTGTTGCAAAGCCAAACAATAATGTCATCGCAGAACTCAAATGACCCTTACCTCACCGCAAAAAGCATTACCCTGCAAGCTAATCGCCGAGACATCAAGACCGTGGATCTCTCCGATCCAACGGTGAGGATGGTGCCAACTGTCAGAGTTCGAGACTGTTCCATCTAAGATTCTAAACCCTTCTGTAATACATTAAATGTTGATGGTCAATGTACAGACCTCAAGTTCCCTTCACGTTAATGGCGAGGTGATCCCAGATGCATGCCAGCACCGATTAAGTTAATGCTTAGGGTGTCAACACTTTAATCCCCACCGCCAGATAGACCCCTTATGTACCACCTTAATGTGATTAATTAATGAGATTTTTTTTTAGTATGTGTATTTTATATGGTTATTTTGTTACAATACCATCGATGCCTAAAATTAACATGGTATCGAAGCTGAGGTGAAGACAAAGCCCAAGCAAGAGTGAAAGAGCAATCACCAAACACAGTTGGACAAGGACAAAAGCTTCAATGTGTTCTTCATCTTACTTCCTGGCTAAAGACAAACCCCATGATAAATCTGACTATCCTGGATGGAAGATGTCTCTTGATTTGACCTTGGAAGAAAAAGAAGTGATGGATTATGTGCAGGGTAAAATCCCTAAGCCTCCTTCAAATGCACCCTCTGCTGCAAAGACCAAGTACATTAAGTCTGAAGTCAAAGCGAAGAAGATTATCAAGGATTCCATTGATAAGCAGCATTTGGTAGCCTATATCTCTGAATTGAAGACCTCCAAGGAGATTTACGACAAGCTGATCGGCATGTTCAAGGTTAGTAATGCTAATCGAATTCTCTTTCTCAAGAATAAGTTGAAGGATATTAAGAAGGGCAAGGACGAGGACATCCAATCCTATTTCTTGAGGATTACTGAGATCAAGAATGATCTACTCTTGATTGGAGAAGTCATTCCTGACAAGGAACTTACTCTCACCACCCTTGGAAGACTCCCACCTGAGTGGTATGTATTTAGAACTACTATACTCAACAATGATTGAATTCCAGGGTTTGAAGAATTGATGTCAAGATGCATTCAAGAAGAAACAAGAATGGTGGAACAAGAAATGCCTTCTAATAGAAGCAACCCCACTGCATTCTCCGCTCATGCCAAGAGGAAGAACAATGCAAGTTCAAAGAAGCAAAGTCAAGGAAGACCAGGATTCAAAATTACAAGGAAGGGAAGATGCTTTGTTTGCAATAAGTTTGGCCACTATGCAAGGGAGTGTCCAAATAGAAGGGACACATCGCATGATGATGATCACAATCATTCCAGGGGCAACTTCAACAACAACGATCAAAGGAATGGCAGGTCCAATGGCAAGGGAAAAAGGAATGCGGGACATTAAGGAAATGGTTGACCCTCCAAGAAATCAAGGAACTCTAGGTATGAAGAATCCAATGTTGTTAACAATAAGCAAAAGGAGTACTATCTTATATTGACCCTCTCCACTGCCTCTCCCCCAGACACTTTGGGAAATTGGTTGATTGATAGTGGTGCCTCAAGGCACTTCACCGGATATAAGGAAGCCCTCTCTAATCTGATAGAAAAGGAGACAAAATTGGGGATCATCCTTGGAGACGATGCCACCTATCCCGTGAAGGGAGTAGGGAATTTTACCCTTCAATTGAATCAAGGTAACATTATTCATTTGCAAGAAGTACTATATGCACTTGATCTCAAGAAGAACCTGGTATCTATCTCGGCAATGGAGGACAAAGGATTCAAGGTGGCATTCATCGATGGAAAGGTACGTGTTTGGAAAAGAAATTTTGAAGATGCTTTTACTCTTGGGTTCAGGGTTGACATTTTGTATCAAATTGGAGGAAGTCCATTGGGAGCCATGTCTTGTGACACATCTCTACAATCTGAACTATGGCACCAGAGGTTTGCCCACCTCATTATAAGTCCCTTCCCAATGTAAGACAAATGGTGGCATGTATGCTCGAGTTCAAAGTAGAGCATGAAGGTGTATGTCCGGGATGTGTCGAAGGAAAACTTACAAGGGGACCATTCCCCTCAAGTAATAGAAAGACCACAGATATATTGCAATTGATCCACTCCGGCATATTTGGTATGATGCCCGTAAACTCTTTGGGAGGATAACTATATTATCTCACCTTTACGGATGATTTTTATCGCAAGACCTGGCTCTACTTCTTGAAGAATAAGGATGAAGTGTTCACCTGGTTCCGACACTTCAAAGCCTTGATCAAAAACCAATTCGAAAAGAAAATCAAGATATTGAGGACTGATAATGGGACCGAGTACGAATCCAATGAATTCCAAGATTATTGCAGAGAAGCTGGCATTAAGAGGGAGACTACAACGCCATACACTCCTGAGTAGAATGGTGTGGTTGAAAGGAAGAATCACTCTATTGTAGAAGTTGTTCGTGCCATGTTTCATGATCAAGGCCTTCCGAAGTTTCTATGGGCTGAAGCTGCAAACACGCAGTGTATGGTCAAAACCGATGCCCTCATCAAGCATTGGACTCCAAGACCCCTGAAGAAATGTTCATTGGTAAGACACCTGATGTCTCTCATTTTAGAATTTTTGGAAGCCCCGTATATTGTCATGTGCCGAAAGAGAAAAGAAGCAAATTGGGTGCATTTGGGAAGAAAGGAATCTTTGTGGGCTATAGTGAAAATTCTAAGGGATATAGAATTTATGTGGTTAGTCAAAAGGAAGTTGAGATAAATCATGATATCACTTTCGACGAAAATATGGCCCTCAAGAAGATCAACAACCTTCCTATCTTGAGGAAGGACAAAGAAGCTGACACCGAAAATCAGGGTGAAAAAGAGGATGAAATGATGCCTGATGTTGATGAACCTGTGGATCTTATTGATCCTCCTCATAAGCCTTCCTTGTCCAAGAGGAGACCCTCATGGCTTAGGGAAACTATCGAAGATGCCGAGAGACACATTGCACCAAGGGGGACTTTTCGTGAAAGCAAGAAGCTGAACAGGTACCAAAGATATTTGACTACCATGAGCACTATCATTCAAAATGAGCCTTCATCATTTGAAGAAGCTGTGAAGAAGTATGGAAGGATGGTATGAATGAAAAATACGAGTCAATTATGAAGAATGATGTCTGGGATGTGGTCCCTAGACCTAGGACAAATCAGTTGTCACCTCTAATTGGCTCTACAAAATCAAGCATGGAGCTGATGGAAGTGCATAAAAGTTCAAGGCTTGCTTTGTTTCTGGAGGCTTCTCTCAAAAGGAAGGTGTAGATTACGATGAGATATTTGCACCTGTTGCTCGACACACCACCATCCGCTCGATCATAGCCCTTGTTTTGCAAGGATGGAACCTACATCAGATGGATGTCAAGACCGCCTTCTTGCATGGTTCGATCAAAGAGGAAGTCTATGTGGAACAACCTGAGGGATTTGAGGTTCATGATCGGGAATCTCATGTATACAGGTTGAAGAAAGCCCTCTATGGATTGAAGCAAGCACCCCAGGCTTGGTATAAGAGGATCGATAGCTATCTAATGAAGCTGGGATTCACTAGAAGTGAAGCCGTTCTTAACCTTTACTTTAAGGTTGAAAATGATAAACCTCTCATTTTGGTACTTTATGTGGACAACCTCTTTTTGACAGGTGCAAACCCTCTCATTCACAAATGTAAGAGGGAGCTGGCTTCTAAATTTGAGATGAAGGACCAATGCACTGCTTCCTAGGGTTGGAGGTCTGGCAAAAGCCAGGTGAAATTTTCCTCTCTCAAGGAAAATATGTTGTGAAGATATTGGAAAGATTTGGGATGATGGACTGCAAGCCTGTGACTACCCCGATGAAACTTAACTTGAAGAAGTTATGTGGTAGTGCTGCTGGACCTGAATTGGGAAATGCTTCTGAGTATCGTCAACTCATAGGAGCACTGATGTTCTTGGTGAACTCCCATCCGAACATATGTTTTGCAGTTAACACAATGAGCCAATACATGGTTAAGCCTCATCATATACATTGGATTGTTGCCAAGAATCTTCTGAGATATCTTCGGGGCACAATCACTCATGGACTGAGATACAATGCTAAAAATGTGAGGCTGCATGGTTATTTTGATGTTGATTGGGCTGGTAGTGTGGTGGATCGCAAGAGCACTACTGAATGCTACTTTTCTTTGGGTTTTGCCTTGATATCTTGGATGAGCAGGAAGTAGAAATCGGTTGCCTTGAGCACTGTCGAGGTTGAATGCATAGTTGCTAGTATGGCCTCCTCTGGAGCTGTCTGGTTGAGGAAGCTCTTCAGTGAACTGTTTGGACATGTGTTGGATACCATTCTGATCCTCTGCGACAACCAGAGTGGGATTCAATTATCAGAGAATCCTGTGTTTCATGATCACTCCAAGCATATAGATATCAGGTACCACTTTATTCGGGATATGGTACAACGAGGAGCAATAAGGTTCCATCACATTGGGATTGATGATCAAGTCGTCGGTATTCTGACAAAGCCCTTGGGGAAGGTCAAATTTTTGGCCTTCCAAGAACGACTTGGAGTCGTGGAGAGACCCTCTTATGAGGGTCCTGTATGAGATGGACATTGAGCTCTGGGAGCTCCGGGGGGATTGGGGTACTTCTTGGAGCGGTGAGCAACCATAGGGTGAATGATTCAGCCTTCCCCTAGTGGTTTGCTATGTATAGGGTGAGTGGTTCAGCCTTCCCCTGCGATACCCCTTGGCAACATGTACGCAGGATGTGTGTTTCATCCTTCTCCTACTGAGACATCCTACCCATGCAGTGTGGGACTCATGGGAAGTACCTCTCATCTGGCCAATGGGTAGGGAAATGAGGCTAGGGACCATAATACTACTAGTGGATGCATCGTGTACTACCGTACTCCCTATGCTAGGATGACTGATATTGATCTGGGATCAATGGGAACTAACTTCGGGTCAGTAAGAGTGGTATGAGACACTCCCTTTTGATTGGAACTGACTTCGGGTCAGTAAGAGTGGTATGAAACACTCTCTTTTGATTGGGATTGACTTCAGGTTAGTAGAGAATGGTATGATGCATTCTCAATCACTTCTTCTTCTTCATAGTTCAGCAGAGCAATGCATTGATGGCAGAGATAGTACTGATTGGCAGATGGAGTTCTCCTTAGTTGAGAGAGAGTGTTAAAACTGGAAACTAGGGCCAAACTCCACATGGATCATCTTATTTATGGCAGCTGATATTTTTCTTGGATTCCTCTCTCTGGGAGGTGTAGGATTGATCTAGAGATCATCTGATTCTGACATGTCCAAATGAAGTTATGAATTTATTTTGATTATGGACAAATTGTCATGGTCGATCAGCGAACTTATGTAGGCTCAGAAGCCCAACAGTCATGCCTATTCATCCTCAACGTGGCATATAAATAAAAGGTGACTTAGCCTAATTTGGACACACACACACACACACTTCACACATCTCTCTCTCTCTCCTCATTGATTGGGTACAGATTTATGGGCTTCTCTCTCTCTCCACAAGTCAAAAGGAAAGGCTGTTTTTATGATGTCTCTGCGTTGACCAGATTTGACCGAAAACTTCAGGAAACTTTTTTTACTGCATTGGTCATGCATTGACCTCCTTTGACTGTGTTTTTTGAGGGCTACCTCTGTTTGGGCAGGCCACATTTCTGGGCACAAAAATCGAGGCTAAACATTGACTTTGATCAGCATTGACTGCAACTAGGGTTGACCACAGGTTGACTGTTTGACCAGATTTTGACTGGACCAATTTTAGATTGTTTTGAGGGTTGATTCATTTCATTGTTTGGAGGCCGAAATTGACTGAAGGTGACCGAATTGTTGAGGGTCAAATCTGCCCTGTTGACCAGTGTTGACTTTTCTAGTTAGGGCTCTTTTACTGCTGTTATAAAATATCAGATTTGTAAATTGTACTCTCTCTGCTGAATTATTGAAGACTATAAGAAGAATTGATCAAGGGTTTCCCCACATTGGGGTTTGTCCCTGGCTGGTGCCACATCTTGTGTCCTCTTGTCTTGGCTCGTCTTCCACTGTTTATGTTTATGTTCTATCAACATTTTACTTACATGTTTATGTGATTGCTAAACTGGATATTGATATTGGGCTAATAAAGAAATTGAAGTAAAATCGCTCTAAAGCATAAAACATACCATTGAATTCCAAAATTAACACTATGGGGCCACTGGCCTACTACAAGTCTACATATCAGTTGTCAACATGATCACTCCTCATCGTGATCAAAACTCATCACCACTACTAGACATGGGATCATCAACATGAGCTACATAAATAATCTGGGTCTGAGTTTGAGGACTCCTTAAATTCCTTTGCAGCCTCAGTAGTAGTGGTAGTAGTAGCAACAAAACTAGACATCAAAACTACAAATCACTAATAAACATGATCACTCATGAAACTCATCATTGATCGAACGCTACTAGAAATGGGATCGTTAACAAGAGATACATAAACATCATCTTGCTCAAAGTCTTCAGACTTGGATTGCTCAACCTTATAATATGACAGAAATTGAAAAAGTTTAACATGCCTAACCAATGATTTTGGTTTGAGTGAATGGTTCATCTCCTTGATCTTATAATGTGGTAGAAGAAGCTTAGCATGCTTAATCAATTATTTTCCTTTGAGTGAAGGGTACATTTTTGTTAAGGCCATGCTAGAGGAGTTCAACAATCAATACCAACAACATCAACAAAGTTCAACAATCAATGTTACCAAGACCAAGGTACTTAAAGGGCTTCATGGTCTTGATCAAATGCCAATCCCATACCCTCATGCATGATAGAATCAAATGGAAACATTGCAAACCCCCAAACCATGAAATCCTGAAAACCATTAAGCCTGTTGAATTTTGGGTGAAATCTAAAATTCTAGTTTCTCTATATGAAATCCAATGAGGTTGAAACCACTCTCAAACATCCTGAGTCATTTCATGGTAATTTTAAAAATTTAAGTAAAAGGAGAATTTAACATTACCATTGATTGCCAACATTGCTAGGGTTGAGATGTGTGAGGCAAATGAAAGGGGAAGCATGGTTTTCTTGGAGGGGCTATTTTTGGAGGGAAACAGCCCCAAGTTTCCCTCAAAACCACTTCAAAACTCACAAAACTGCATTTTGTGGGATCCGTGGCTGGCCTGGCAATAAATTGGCCAGTTTATGGGAAAACCAGCCGATTGTGTCATAAACTGGTCAGTTAGACCCAGAAACCCTATCCCACAAGGATTGAAACTTATTTTTCTACTAGTTGGATAGCTCAGTCTAATGAACCGGCTGGTTTTGAATACAATGCTTTGTAGACATTTTTCCAACATTATCTTGATCAAAAGAGCATGCAAAGTGTTTGATTAGACAGCCCTCTCAAAGAGCTTTCCAATAGTGTATGGCACTTGCTCAAACTCCCAAGGAATGAAGAGAAAAGTTGTTTTCAAGTGAAGGCAGTTTTAGCAAGTAGGGATGGCTTCAAGGCATCCAGGCATTCGGACTTATCCAGGGTGTGCTTACTTAATGAGCAGTTGGAACTTGGAACAGGCAGATGCCAGATTATACAGATTTAACCAGGCTTCAAGATTATCTAGATATCCAGGTATTCGGGGTTTCCCAAGGCAACCACTTAAGAGAAAGGCAGGATACTGTGTTTCTCAAGTGAGTGGACCCCAGACATGGCAGAATGAAGTGGAAGTACAGGTGGCAGGTCAATGATGTGGCAGATGGAGGACAGGACACATGGCATGATGATCTTACCTTCTTGATGTTCATTTCTGGATAATAGTATTTTCAATACATGGTGATGTATTGAATTAAGCCCTGTTCAGTTGAGATTAAACATTATATAAATGCTACATGGTGATGTTTCGCATATATGTGCTAGATGTCTCTTCTGAATTTGATTATTTGTGTGTGAAGTTTCTTCGTTTTATCATACGTCATGAAGTTCTGTGTGATGTATCCAATTTCTATGGTGATCATGATGAAGGAAGAACAGTTACAGGCCTTTACAAAAACCTTCTTTCCACATCAATGGCAGGGGCCGAGGAGGGCCACCCAAAGTAAAAGCCTTAAATAACAAAAGATAGTATCATTTCTTCAGCTGAAGAATACGTGTCAGCTATACAAGGAGACAACCATATCCCAGAAACATCAAGCAAAAACCACAATGCATTATTTTGAGATCCATGAGAAAACATAGCTGCCACACTCCTTTGAGCCACAGACAATCAGAGTTCAAACACTAGTTAGCAACCCCAATACTGAGTTTGAGTCTGCAATCTAGTTATTAATATCAAGATTTGAGAACTTGATCATGAGAGGCACCTTCTGGCAACAAGCTATTGCACTGGTTTTGTGATCAATACTAGGAGACTTGGCCAGAGAGGACTAACTGAAAGGATCAAGATCTGTGGTATTACAGCCAATGGATGCTGCAGAATACTTTTGGTCTTCTTGACTCTCAATCAAGCAAAGATATGAAACAAGCATTAGTGTCAAACCCTCAAGCAATGACTCTACAAGTAAGTTTTTTTTAGTTCTTACCCCATTCATCCCATATTTGGATGCCAAAGAAGCATTAATTCTCCTCTGCTGAGATATTACTTTTTTGTATAGGTGACTAGAATAAAAAGTTACTACTGTTTTCCTTGAAGCCTCCGTGATTGTGTCTTCGTCTATAAGAAAGTTCTGCTCCCAACTGATCTGGCTCTCACATTGCTTATCCTGGACCATCATTTGTCTTCTCACTCTTCCTTGTTCTGACAAATTAAGGATTGCTCTGCTGTTTCTTCTGTTGTTTGACCCACAATTCTTTTCTCAGTTGTGCATCACCCAAGCCAAGCACAAGCTCTTGAAGAGAGTTTCGAGAGGAGAACCGAGGTGGGTTAAACAGTTCGCATTGTTCATACCCTATAATTGTCAAGCATCTTCCACATTTTTGTCCGATCAGGACAGTCAGATTATATCCACTACAGAGCTCATGAAATGATGATAGTTTAA
Source organism: Pinus tabuliformis (assembly GCA_031772625.1). Lineage (NCBI taxonomy): Eukaryota > Viridiplantae > Streptophyta > Pinopsida > Pinales > Pinaceae > Pinus > Pinus tabuliformis. The sequence goes on along the minus strand of CM062819.1, from coordinate 1,342,226,241 downwards.
ACGAGTGTGTATGCTGATGTTGGTTAGAACTTACTATATTTCATATTAATGCAATCTTATTGCGTTCTATAAAATTTCTCATGGGATTAGTTCCTTTTATGGGTTTATGATCCACTCTAAAGTCTTTCAACTGTGGATCATGTAGCCTTTCGTACCATTAATTTAGGAAGTGGTGACCCTTCATGAGTTGGGGCACTTTTTTATGGCAACAGCATTACCTTTTCTCCTTTACTTCCTTTCCTCTCCTCACATTTTCTTGTTTGCTCAAGTTGCCGGCATTGAGTTCAAGTAAAGAAATCACTAAGATCTTTTTTCAGTAAAAATAGCAAGGCTGATTTGATTAGTCCATCAAAATGTTTTTGAGTGGGATATGTGGTTTGATGTTTTTTGCATTCGGTTTGATTTATTTTACAATTTCATTTTGAATGGAGCATCGGGGATAAACAACACAGAGCTAAACCCTGTATCCACTTGATTCATGATTTTTTGCAGGCTAATTCTGGAGATGCTGCGGAGAGACAACTTCGGCGTTTGCTATTCCCTCGTTTTCGCCATAAGCAACGAAAGTCGCGTCGAGGTCGCTACAAGGCCAGCTAATGTTCATGTTTACCAGAGGGTTATGGGGAATAAGTTTGATTGATGTCAACATTGTATTTTGAAGTTCAGGTTTAAGAGCAAGGGTATAAATTGACTATCGAATTTGGTCAATCGTTTCGATTTTTGTAAGGAGCACTTGTGGGTGCATATGCACCGCAGTGTTTGTTCCATGTTATTAAAATTGCAATGATGTGCCCAAAAGCTTCTGAAAGTTCAGAGGGCATTTTTTGTATCTGCAGCAAATCATTGGAAGGCTGGAATACTAAGACTACTTTTGATTGTCAATATATACAAGTAAGAGAATAACTTAAGATGAACATTTCAAATTGGAATGGTTCCGGCAAATTCAGTAAGATCGAAATTCTTTATGTCAAGGATTTATAATGTGAGGGAAAGTTTTTTGTTTGAATTTTTTTGCTTCTTTGAGGCGTCTTTGATTGTTATTCCAATGGACTATGGTTTTTTTTAAGAACGTACGTAATTTATGTCTAATTAACGTACACTAGATTGATATAGTCGATGGGATCACTAGTTTCCTTGTTTTTTTGTATTTTTTCTTTTTATTATTCAAATTAATGAATAAAACTATCTACCATCCTGAATAGAGTTTGACTTGAGATTTTTCTTTCACTATTAGAATTTAAAAAAATACAATTGTATTATTAATATGGACAATATTCCCTAGCATCTTGAATAGAGTTGCACTTGAGGTTTTTCTTGACTATTGGAATATATAAAAAAAAAAAAAAAAAAAAATACAATTATATTATTAATATGGATAATATTAAATATTAAATTTACATAGTTTGTGAAGAAATTATTATTAAAAAGGTGAAATACTAAAAATATTATAAATTCTAATTTGGTTGATCAAAGTCATTTTCTGAACATTATGAGATTAAAGAAAGAATAAGTATTACCAAGATCATAACCAATATTCATGACTTTCATAGTGAATTTGTATGTTGGATGAGAATGAAAATCATCTCATTTAGATTGCCGCCTTCTTAATATTATAAAACATTACTTAGGTTATAATTTACAACTTCATTGCTTTATAAATCTTACCAAAATTACAATGACCTTGGTACTTTCATTTCCCCAATATAATGGACATTAAGAAGTTTTAGTGTATTTCCATTTATTTGTTTGACAAACTTTATAAACATTAGGAATGCCAAAATCATCATCATGGTGAGTCTTGTTACCTACATCTAGGATTAATTAGAGGATTTTTTTTAATGATCTACATTACAAACAATGATCTTAGTGATGATTTTCATCATTCTCCATAGATAGTAAACCACAGATTTCTCATATATCATGCTCCTCTCATTCATTTGATGATGATGCTAACCCAACACATGCCATAAATTAGCCATTGTTCTACATGAAGTGTTTAATGTATTTTTCATTTAAGGATCATGGGTTGGAATCAAATAATGAATCATAATGCTCAAAAGTTAAGTTTTTTTTGCTCTGTTTCACCTTGGTGACCATTATATGTATTCTAGCCAAGTGTTACCACTCTTGGGGAGAAGGGTACTACTAGGGGCTTTGATAAGGGTTACATGGCCATGTCCTTTCTAGACTTAACAAACTCCATTGTCTTTCCTTCAATTGTCCTTTCTTTTGGGTTGGTTGTTACATGCACCCCAAAATGTTCATATGTTATATTCCTATGGGAAGAAGAGGCTAGGTTGTTTGAGGTTGATGCAACTATATAGAAACAAAGAGAGAGCATGATATAAATTTCAAAATGCAAAAGAAAATAAAGAGATACTAATGATGAGTCAAAAGTAAAAAAAGCTTGATCTCTACCCCATCACTATGAGGCCATCACCTTAAATCCTAATGCAATGGACACATAACAAAAGAAATGACTCAATTTAATTATTCCAACCCCTATACAATGAAATGCATATATATCGAAAGGGGCTTGCAAATTAAAACAAGGAATGAGTAAAATGTAAGAAAGGAGTGGAAAAACACAATTTTGATGAAAGGGTATCTTAATGCATGAAGCTCTCCATAAGGATTTCATGGAGATGAACATCATATATGGCATTGCATGTCAAAGGCACCATTCCCATGAAGTAAACCCCAAGTCATACCATTGTCGCATACATCTTGATTGGTTTCTTGGGAAATAGTCTAATTCTCAAGTATCAACACACCTAATAGGGTTTAATGATGGTCCTCCAATACCTAAATTAAAAAATTGCATAAAATCATTTAGTGTGAAGTTTGAAGATGATACCTAATGTGATCTACTCAGTGGCTTTTACATTAAACATGACTCACCTTTTTATGTTACATTCTCTTATCTATATGTTGGTTTGACTTGATTCTTGTAGCCCCTAATTGATAATGCTTGGACTGACATGTTCCTTTGGAGGACATTGCCAATCCTTTTTTTACACTTCATTGAGAATGTTGCATACCATTTGCAGGGTGTTGGGCCTTAGATGACATGATGATTTGTTGTCACAACCTACCTTTGATGATGAATGTTGCAACCTTGATGATGGGCTTTGGACCTTCTATGATGAGCGTTGGCCTTATTGATGACATGACATGCCTCATGAGACACATCTTCACTCCTTAGATATGGGACATTGTCTATGTTATAAATAAAAATAACATAAATATATAAATAATAAATAATTTTTAATTCATAATTAATGAAGAGACATATCAAATGACATTTCTCAATGAAAAGATGATACTTATGAAAGGGGACTTATGTCTAGTATATATATGGACCCTCATCTGTAATTCATATCATCATATCATGTTTACTCATACAATTTATATAATTACTATCCTTATGAATATTTTTATATTCCAAATCTTTTGGATATTTAACTCTTGAGCTAGGTTTGACTATCACATTTGGTATCAGAGCCTCGTTTTTTTATTCTACTCATTGGCCATATAGATTTTTTAGCCATTCTAAAAAATATTAGAGTTTCTCCATATTCTCTTAGTCCTTAACCATATTTAGGCTTTTGGCCACTCATATTCTTATAATTAAGAAATAAGAGAAATTAAAAAGGTAAGGACAATGACTAAAATCATTGATATATAAAAAGTTTCCAAGCATTGTTAATAACTAGATATGAGAAAGTAAAAAAGTGAATTGTACTAGTATCTTTAAGAGTGCGTAGAAGAAACATTCTATAATTAGTTCATGATTGGTGGTTTACAAGCTCATGGTTTAGGAAACCCATGTTTATTGACCATGGTATTTGCAAGGTAAATAAACACAAATATCCTTTTACATGAATGGTAAGTTTTATCTTTTTTCATGGAGGAGATCAAACACGGAGTTAAAAGTATGTAAGTGTGTGTGTGTGTGTGTGTGTGTAACAAGTGTCAAATTACACATTGAAGGCATATGGAAGAAGTGCGTCTTTGCCACTTTCTACATTCACTCATTACGAAGACATGTTGTACACTCACTTATTATGAAGAAATATTGATAAATCAAAATGGAGGCTAGTAGTGGAAGATTTCCTAAAACTTTTCAAAAAACTATTTCGCACTATATATAATGAAAAGAACACTTGTACAAAAGGATGTTATTATCTCTATTACACCTACTCAAGATAATAATTATATTAGTACCAAGTGTGCAAACCATTTGGTGATTTTTGAGTTGAATATAATTGAAACGATAGATGTGGTGGATAAAAACAATTTGACATAAGTAATTTATAATTGAGTATTGGAGATTATCTTTATCTTGCAATTCACTATTAAATTTTTATTTTGTGATGATAGTGATAGTTCTAGGATCCCACTGGATGAATGCACTAGGGATTTTCATCGTAAATATGAAGAAGAGGGTCTTAATATTTTCCTATAAGAAGAAAAAAATAACATTATAGGATGCACGTTGGAGGCAACTTTAGTGACACTAGAAAACCTTAAATATATATCAAAAGTAGTCCTTCAAGAAAATCAAAATTCAGTGCAAAATATGTAAAAAGAAGTTGGCAAAATTGTCATAGACAAAATTGAAGAAATTTCATGGACCACAATGAAAAAAATACTTATACAAATTAAGAAGCTTAAAAAACATAAGAAGTCATCATGTCGAAAGGTCCAAGTTGAGGAGAAGGAAACCAATACAAATTCCATTAATCTCACACTCAAAAAGTTGTCAATCCAATTGAAGTAAAGACATTCTTGTATGTTACAGTACAAACAATGGAAACTACAAGTGAAGCTCCATCAAATAACCCAACGACATCAGTATGCGAAGAAGATCTTACACCGAAAATACACCAAGAAAATGCTACAAGCACGATAAAGTAAAATCATATTACAAAAATATCTTCTTGACATCTTCATCGTAAAAGCATATACCTTAACCAATCAATGTACACACATCATTAAGAATGAAAAAAATGACTATTGTTCTAAAAAGTATTGATCTCCGTGAAATTAAGTCTCATAACAATAATTCATCTCAGTTGTCAATAACCACAAGTTACATAGAGGATCAAATTGGGATGGTTAGATCATATTTTGGTTCAACAATTCTTCTCTGTGCTTAGAAGTTCATACCATATTGTGTCATCAACCTTAACAACATAAAAAACCAAAGAATCAGTGATGATATTAAAAGCGACAATTAGAGATGTAAAGCTTTTTCATCAATCTGCTTTGAGGACGAAGCATTTCTAAGAGGGAGCTAATATTATAAGAAAAAATAACAAAAATAGCTAAATAATATAAATAATAAATATTTTATAATTCATAATTAATTAGGATACACATGAAATGACATGTAATATTATAAACAAAAATAACATAAATAGCTAACTAATATAAATGATAAATAATTCATAATTCATAATTAATAAGGAGACACTTGAAATGGCATGTCTCAATGAAAACACATGACTTCTTATGAAAGGGGACTTTTTTCTTGTATATATGGAGTCTCATTTGGAATCCATATCATCATTAGTTTTACTCATACAATTTATATATTTACTATCCTTGTGGATATTTTTATATTCCAAATCTTTTGGATAATTAACTCGTGAGCCAAGTTTGGCTATCACAACATATAGAGGGGACATTGCACCTATACCTTGACATAGCACCTTAATGATGGACATGGGATTTTACCTGATGATTGGACACCTCTTGAGCATGAAATCACACCTTTTGAGCTTGATGTGATCCTTGGAGATGAAATATTGTGACTACCGGTGGCAATGTTTCACTATTTGAACTTGCCACTTGGAGTGAGTCATCCACCTTTTGATGATCATTTATGCCACACATGTCGCCTTGGAGCACATTTATGATGGAGAGGACTTGCATTTCGGGTATTATCTCTCATTATGAGGCATAGATGGGGGTTTTGAGACTTATCTACTTGTGTGTCATGGATTATATTATGTATAATTTCTTTATCTCTAGGGTTTATGGGAGATAAAGTTATATTTTTATGTTTTAGGGCTTGTAGTGGATGATGAAGTGCTAGATTTCTCATATAAATAAGAGGGGCACTCCTTAGTTGTGAAACATTTCTACTTGTGGAGATATATCACTGCTTGTCTACTCTTATATTTAACTATGGATGAATAACTGGTGTGACCTCTTATAGAGATGATTTGTGGATAATTTTTCAATGTTAATGGATGTTTCATGGCTACGGTTTTTGGATGGGAAATGCTTTTTTGAGTAAGTCTTCTAGGTCTTGAGTATTTATTTGTTGAATGTATTAAGTGGAAATGTTCTTATCTAGTGGTGAGGATGCATTCTCTTTATATTATTTTTAGATGAATCCTCTTTTAAGCCCCATGAAGACTTCTAGTGGAAAATATTTCTTTGATTTTGTCTTGAAATCTTATAAAAGTATTAGAAGGATATTCTAGGATTAATAGTCGACAACCCTAGTTATGACCCTATATCTCTTTACAATTTTTTATTTTTTTTCCATAGGAAATATCTAGGAAGATCCACCCGAAGGGATCACATCCCACTAGCTTAATAGAAGAGCCTAACCCTGAGGGCGTTGAGGAGATTTGACCTCGTGACCTCCATTAGCGAGGGGCTTTAGCAACAGGAACTTGGCCAATTGAGCTAAACCTCTGGGCTTATATCTCTTTACATTTATTCAAAAGAGTCCTTAGTTTAACTCCATGTGCCCAAAAGAAATAGTAGGCATAAGCCTTACTCCTAATACTCAATCATTAAACTCAAATTTTATCTTATATTTATGTTTTAAGGTTAAATTAGGGTTTGTAACAACTATATTTTAATTTTCAACCATAAATAAGCTAGATGTGAAGGGTTATTGAGCATTTGGATGGTTAGAAGTAGCTCTGATCATCATATATTGCATTTTTGAATTATTTTGTGATCGTCTCAGTGCTAGATGTATTTCATTTTAGGGATGTTATGTGCTATTTAATTTCTAAAATTAATTAGTTGTTTAAACCCTAATTTAATTTTTGTTTCATCCTTAATTTTCATTGGCATATAATCTATTCAAGGGATATTTTATTTATTGTTATAGTGACTTTTGTTATTTCTATGATTCAACATCCTTCACATAATACTTTTACAACATCAGTGGTTTTTCTTTCTTTTAGTGTTTAGGGTACCCTCTTTGAGCTATATTGACTTAGTAAACATCATATATATTCTTGGAGACTTCACACACTCAAAACCATAAATTGTTATTAGTAAACCACCTTGTCTTTGTTTTGATTTCTATACCTTAGTGGTGGTATTATTAGTTAATATAGGAGGTGTTAGATTTGACGACCTCTTGCTTAAAGATTATTTGAAGCTACAAGGAAAGCCTCCCTTGCATTGGATTTATCCTTCACTAAAGAGACAAAAGTGATTACTTAGTTGATAGTGGTTACATTTTCATGTTACACTCACCCTGGGGCCTTGTGAAAGGATTTGCATTAAGGCACTAGATTTTGTCATAACATTTTTGCACCAATGTTAGGGAATAACTAGTTATTCTCCTTTGAAATCTAAAGTCTACAATTCAACATGTTTTGATGAGCTTACATTGAAGCCTAATCTAGTGTGCTTATATGATGACTCCATTTCAAATATCCCAAGCATTGGAAACACAAACCTTATACCTATACAAAAATATGTTAATACTATTAAGTTCTATAAGAGAAATGTTCCATAGAACTCTCCTGTAGTAAAATCCCTCTTTGGTAATCCCCTACCTTTTACTCCATTGGATTAACCATGGGTTACGAATGCCTTTAAGCCTCTAGATATGTCTACAATTCAACGTTACCCTCACAACATGTTTGAGAATTTTGATAAGTGGTTACTTATGAATTTTGGAAATAATATCATTTCTACTTAAAATCACTTGACTCTGTGCATTCTTTTAATCCCATCTTGTTGACAATGATCATGATGATGTTGTTAAGACGTTGTTTCTACATATTTAATAGAAAACGCAAGAATATGGTAGAATATGCTTCCTAATAAGGGAATTAAGTCATAAAAAGACTTCCATGTAGCTTTAGCGAAAAGATGGGGAACTAAGAAAGATGATATAAATTTGTTAACACAACTCAATGAGATGAAGGAAAAAGATAATGAAACTATAAGAAACTTTGATGAAATATTTGACAAATTATTAAAACAAATCTTGATGACATCAAGCTAGAATATGGTGTCATTCTTCTATAATACATGAATTCTTTTGAAGGGAAATTTGGATTCATGCTTAGGGACAAATCCTCAAAGACCCTTATAGAAGCACAAGAATGGGATGCTAAGATTGAAAAAAACCTCTTGGCCTCTAAAGTATAGCATTTCCATGCTCCTCACACTAAAGTAGAAACTAAGCCTAAGTACCATGAGCAGTGCTAGACTTGGTCAAGATCCAATAATGGCCTTATCTCAGAAGTTTTACCAAGCCACAACCAAGATTCTATAAGCCCAAGTTGTTATCTTGAATAAGGTCACAATACTAGAAAGGAGAAGGGTTCAACAACAAAATTCCCTACCCCCAAATCCTTAATATAATAACAATTGTCAAAGGAAAAATCAAGGATGGAACAATAATAGACATCCCATTAAATAAAAGGTTCCTAATACCCTTGCATCATCTAATATGATCAACCAGGAAGGGATTCATAGGTGTTTACCTTGTAATGAATCACACAAGAAATGGATTGTCCTAGAAATCAAAACTATGATAATAGCAAAGATATTAATGATTTTGAATGTGTGAATTATATTGAAGAATTGGATCCCATTTATTCTATGCCATCACAAGAATTTTATAACAATACTAGAGAATAAGTTGAATTAAGCGATCTTGAGATTTCCAAGATGGATAGATTAGAAATGTTGAATGTTATGAATAAAGAGTGTTGAAATGTGTAGCTTGGGAGGTATTCCACAAGCCCAGATTGGGGGTTGTGAGAATTTTGGTCACACAAGGAATTTGTGAACAAAAGACCCAAGAGAAGGGGTTTTAGACCCAAATGGGGTTTAAAATTCAAAAAGAAAAATTTAAAGGAAATTAAAATTTAATTCCTAAGTGAAAAGAGGATCAAACCCTTAAGGTCTAGAGGGTTCCTAAGAAGGCTTGGGAAATATATTTAAAGAAGGCTTTAGCATAAGGCTAGGCATCAAGTGAGAGGAGCTCACTTGGTCGACAAGGGTTGCAAGAATGTAGCTCCAATGAAGGTTGAGCTTGTAGGCTAATGAGGGCTACAAGGAAGGTCGAGTAGAATCATCTCAAGTGCCTTCAATCACAGGAAAAGTGATCCAGGTGGATATTGGTGGCCACCCGCCTATTCCACTTGGACCCCCACTGTTGTTTCTTTTTAGTTTCCTCAATTGTAGCACAACCTACTATTTTTGGCATTTTTTGGGTCTTAAACTTTCGGGGTTGTTTTGAGGGACTAAAAGACATTTTTAGGGAAAGTGGAGAGTCTAGAAAAGTCCCAAACCGGTTTTGCAATTTGATTTTGACATACTCTTTGAGATCTTTGAAACGAGGTACTATGATAGCCAAAAGGAGATCGTATGCCAAAGTTACGACCCCAAGAAGTTGATGTACCAATTTACCCAAACAGGGCCCACAATTTTGGTGCTTCATCCCCTAGGGTTAGGGTTTTTGATGTTTAGGGTTTTCCATTGTTTCTCAATAATAAATAGGCCTTTGAGCCTCATTGTAACACAGTTCATAGGCATGCAGTCGCCACATCTCTTCTCAGAGATAAGCTACCATCGCCTAAGCTAGTTTATTTCCATTTCTGTATGTAAGCATATTTCGGTTCTTTGATATTAATAAAATGAAGTTTTATTTCTGCTGCATTGCTGTGTTTATGTGTATATCTGTATTTTGTTGCATTCCTACATAAGTCTCGATCAATGGTATCAGATCAGTCTGCTCTTTCTCTGTTTTGCTTTGCATGTCCCCAACAAGGTTAGGGTATAAGGAATTAGGGCTCGAATTGGTTGAACCTTTGCAAGACCAATATCGCCAACCCCGACGGCCTCCCATGGCGAAAGAAAAGAAAGACGGGGGCAGGAGATACTTTCAAAATATTTCTCAAGAAAGCCCTCAAGGACAAAGGAACACGATGATGGATAATGTTATGAAACCAGCTCACAAAGAGATAGAAAAGATAGATCAACGCCTTAGAATTCAGCCTCTTCGAGGGGGCAACCTCCTTTACATTACACAAATGAATGATTCCTTGATAATTCAAATGACAAAACCTCCTTTATATATATAGGAGTCTATGGAGTCACAATATAACCCAGCCGACCTAATAATAATAATATGAAGGAACAAAAATAACAATAAAGGGATTCTATGGGGCACAGTAATAACAATATGGGGACAACAGGGGCACAACAATATTAATAAGGGATACAACTACAATAGTAATGGGGTAATCAATAGTATTATAGGGACCTAACATGCCCCTCTCCTTCAAAAAAGTGTTGTCCTCAACGCTTGAGTAGTTTTGGATGCTTCTATATAAAATTCTCATCCTCCCATGTGGAATCTTCAGTGGATAAGTTCTTCCACTTGATGAGATACTCCGAAATTGATCGATTTCGTAGCTGTCGAGTTCTTGTTTCTGTGACTGCTTCCGGTTCCAATATAATTTTTCCTTCCTCGTCAAGTTCTGGCAATATTGTTTGAACTGGGAGCTTGTCGCCTATAACCTTCTTTAAACATGAAACATGGAAAACTGGGTGCACTCGAGAAGCTGCAGGAAGCTCCAATTTGTATGCCATAGTACCAATCTTTTGCAACACCTTGTATGGACCATAATACTTTGGTGATAATTTATTATCCTTCTTAGCTTGCTTGAGCGACATTTGTTTATATGGTTGTAGCCGTAGGAATACCCAATCACCTACATCAAAACTTCTTTCGTTGCGATGTTGATCTGCCTATTGTTTCATTCTATTCTGCGCCAACACGAGGTTATCCTTTAAGAGTTGGAGGACTTCTTGTTGATGCTCGATGTGATGTTCCACTGCTTGAACCTTAGAATTTTCTCTTAAATATGATGTGATGGATGATGGCTGATATCCATAAAGTGCCATAAATGGGGTCATTTTTGTTGCTATATGGAAGGAAGTGTTATACCACCATTCAGCCAGAGGCAACCATTTGACCCATTATGTCTGTTTATCAGATACAAAGCAACGAAGATATCCTTCCAAACATTTGTTTACTATCTCAGTTTGCCCATCAGATTGAGGATGATAAGATGAGCTATGAGCTAACTGAGTACCGAGACAAGAAAATAATTATGTCCAAAAATTTCCAGTGAAAATGGGATCACTATCACTTACAATAATCTTTGGGTTTCCATGTAGCTTTTGAATTGTTTCCATAAATGCAGTAGAAACTGTACTGGCTTTAAATGGATGTGATAATGCACAAAAGTGTGCATACTTGGTAAGTCTGTCAACTACCACCATGATGACACTCTTTCCCTCAGACTTGGGTAAACCTGTGGTAAAATCCATTGAAACCTCCTCCCAACGTTGGCTTGGAATGGATAAAGGTTGTAATAGACCTGAGGTCTTAATTGTTTCAATTTTATTTTGTTGGCAAACCAAACATTCCGCCACAAACTTTTGAATATCCGATTTAAGGCCATCCCAAAAAAATACCTTCTTAACCCTGTGGTAAGTTTTTAAAATCCTGAATGCCCTCCTAAGGGAGAAGTGTGCAATTCCATAAGAATCTTTTGCTTGAGTTGGGAATTCTTACAGAGGTATAAGCGATCTTTGTACCATAACGAATCATTTTGCCAGCTAAATGTATCAGATGTACTGGAATCTTGTTGCAACTTTCGAATAAGTGCCCACACTTCTTCATCATTCTTACATTCCTCCCTTGCTTCGTTTATCCAATCTAGTTGGATAATAGAAATGGCGCACAACAATGCTTCCACATCCTCATCCTTTCTTGAGAGTGCATCTGCCACCACATTTTGTTTCCCTTTTTGTAGATGATTTCAAAGCCATAACCCAACATCTTTGTGACCCACTTTTGTTGCTCTTCAGAGGATAATCTTTGTTCTAAAAAGTATTTAAGGCTATCATGATCCGTTTTTACCTTGAAGTGTCTTCCCATTAGGTAGGGTCGCCATTTCTTAAGTGCATGTAGTATTGCCAACATTTCCTTCTCATAAATAGCTTTGTGTAAAAACTTTCCCTTGATTGGACGACTTTCAAAAGCAATGGGTCTTTCATCTTGCATTAAAACAGCACCAATTCCATTTCCTGAAGCATCACATTCCACAATAAAGGTTTTTGTGAATTCCGGTGTAGCTAAGACCAGTGCTTCGCACATTGCCTCTTTAAGATGTTCGAAGGCCTTTGTTTCTTCTAGAGTCCATGAAAATGCATCTTTCTTCAATAATGTTGTTAGAGGTGCTACTATTCTCCCATAATTCTTAACAAACTTGCAATAATACCCTGTCAACCCGAGAAATCCTTGCAGATGCTTTATGGATGTGGGGATTTTCCATTCCTTAATGGCTTTAATTTTGCTAGGGTCTACCTTAACTCCTTCTTGAGATACAATATGACCCAGATATTCCACCTCTTGTACTCCAAAGAAACATTTGGATCTTTTTGCATATAATTGTTTCTCCTTCAATAGTTGTAGCACCCTGTCAACATGTTCAACATGATCCTTCCAAGACTTGTTGTATATTAGTATATCATCAAAAAATACTAACACAAATTTTCTAAGGGTTTGAAAATGGAATTCATCAAACCTTGAAATGTAGAAGGTGCATTGGTAAGGCCAAAAGGCATGACCAAAAATTCATAATGACCCTCATGAGTTCTAAATGTTGTTTTCGGAATGTCTTCAGTCTTCATTTTGATTTGATGATATCCTGAACGAAGATCCAACTTGGTGAAGTAAATTGATCCATGCAATTCATCCTGTAATTCATTAATGACAGGAATGGGAAACTTATCTTTAATAGTGAGCTTGTTGAGCTCCCTATAATCCGGACACATGCGCCATGATCCATCCTTCTTGTGCACCAATATTACGGGAGCAGAGAAAGAACTTTGACTAGGTTGAATTATACCAGCCTCTAGCATTTCTGCAACCATACGTTCAATTTCACTCTTTTGGGCATAGGGATATCTGTACGGCCTGATGTTTGGAGGAACACTTCCTAGAATCAGATGAATAGCATGATCATGATCACGAATAGATGGGAGACCTTTGGGAGTCTCAAATACCTTGGAATGATTGTCCACGACTTTTTGGAGATCTGGAGAAATAGATGATTTCAATGTGGAAACATCTAGCAAACATAATTGTGCAATTACACCTCTTTGTTCCTTTTTTAGAATCTTTGTCATACCATTAGAGCTAATTATCTTTCCCGGTTTCCCTGCAATACCCCTTAATTCAACTTCCTTTCCTTCTGCAGAAAATTTCATGAAAAGTTCTTGAAAATTAAAAGCTATTGTACCCAAGGATTGTAGCCATTGGACTTCTAGTACAACATCAGCACCTCCCATTGGAATGGAAAGCATTGGGCTAGTCAATACATATTCTCCCATGGATAGCTTGATATTATGGCACTTTCCAGAGCAATTTATTGTTCCTCCATTTGCAACCATCACTTGACACTCTGGTGCTGACTATAGGAAGCAATTCAATTCTTTTGCTACCTTACAATGAATAAAATTGTGGGTACTTCCTGAATCAATCAACACTATTACCTTTTTCTTCTTGATTTGTCCTTCTATCTTGATGGTTTGAGGAGTGGTAATTCCAGCCAATGCATTACAAGATATGGTCGGATTCATTTCTTCTTTATCTAGGCTTTGTTCCTAGTGTATATCCTCTTCTTTTGACCTTTCTTGCTCCTTTTCTTCTTCCTCTTCACAATCTATGTAGAATAATTTCTTCTCAGCACACTTATGACCTTTAGTGTATTTTCTATCACAACTGTAACAAAGCCCTTTTGCTCTTTTTTCTTCCAATTGTTGTGGTGTCAACCTTATAGGTTGTGGAAGACTAGGGGAAACAACACTTCAATCTTTATAGTTGTGAGTGGTATGCTTCCTGGTTGCCATAATTTTGCTTTCCATTTTTCTTGCTAACCTGAATGCCTTCTCTAATGAATCAGGTTACCAAAAGCGAACATCATGTTGGATATTATCCCTTAAAGTCCCTATGAAGACATCAATCCTATGCTCCTCTAGAATATTTTTTACCCTTATGTTTAATTTTTGGAACTCCTTAATGTGCTCCATTATTGAACCCTTTTGTTTGAGACTTATCAATTGGCTAAAAAAAGTGTTGCTTTTTGTATCCTCATAATGTGCTGTCAATTCTTCCATAAAAATTGCCCAAGCGATAATTTGTTTATGAGAGCAAAGTCATTGATACCATACAAACTGATTAGGTTCCAAATATAAAGTTGCAATACGTACCTTTTGTGTGTTTTGCACATTATTGAGATCGAAAAATTGCTCCATCTGTAATATCCATGTTGCGGGATTCTTGCCATAAAACTTCTTCATATCGATTTTTGGAATATGGTGGGTTTTCAATCCAACATTAGAGTCTATGAAATCATGATTAACATTTCTTTTGTTGGCATCATGAGTTTCCTTTACTACCCTTTCACCATTAGTAAGTATTTCTTGTAGAAAATTTGTCAAATCTGTCTTCAGATCTGCCATGCTTGTCTTCAAATTTGTGTTCAAATCTATCTTCAAATTTTCCATCTTAGCTTCCATGCCATTCATCTTAGCTTCCACACCATTTATATTAGCTTCTGTTAGCTTTTGTGAGAGTGACATTTGTTGCACTTGGTCTTGTAATTTTGATATATCATGTAGCATTTCTTCCTCTTCTTCATGAGTCATGCTAGAGCTTTCAGGTTGCTTACTAGGTGTTTGCATTTTCTTTCCTCAGGGCATCAGTTACCAATAATAATGCTCTACTATGCCCTTTGAATTCCTTCAAAATAATTTTTCAAACCAAGCTTAAGCAAGAATTTAAAAAAATCTACACACCTTTTTTCACTTTGTAGGAGCTCGATATTGCCTCTGATGTATCTCTGTAATTTCAGATCATCCAGTTTTGAAATTGTGACCTGTAGTAGCCCTTTGTGTCCTCTTTCCAATGCCACCAGTCTGATCCAAATTGGATTCTCCAAGGAAGAGTTATGCCAAATCTCCCACAGTGACCTGATTATAGACTAGTTTAGTAGAGCGAACTTGTATGATGTGCCACATGTCCCTGTTTCGACCTTTGGCTCTAAAAAATATGTACAAGAAACTACAGTCCGTCCTCTTGATGTACCTTCTTACAAAATTTCAATCCAATGCTCAGAAAGAAAGTTATGACAATTTTCCCTAGGTCACCTGTTTGGAATGTAATTCAGGAGTCTCAAAAAAACCAACTTCTCAGATCATATCTCCGCAAATATAGCGCAAAAAGCTTTGAAATTCGGACCCGAGGTTCAGCTTGATTTCGTCTCAAATGGGTTTTTTTTCGCTTCTGAAACGTCGCAAAAAAAAAAAAAAAGAGTTATAGCAAAAATTCCACAATGACCTATTTGGAGCAACGAAACCCTAGAATCCAAAAGCTCTTATACCAAATGCTATGAAACCAACTCACAAAGAGATAGAAAAGATAGATCAACGCCTTAGAATTCAGCCTCTTCGAGGGGACAACCTCCTTTACATTACACAAATGAATGATTCCTTGATAATTCAAATGACAAAACCTCCTTTCTATATATAGGAGTCTAAGGAGTCACAATATAACCCAACCGACCTAACAATAATAATATAAAGGCACAAAAATAACAATAAAGGGATTCAATGGGGCACAGTAATAACAATATGGGGACAATAGGGACACAACAATATTAATAAGGGATACAACTACAATAGTAATGGGGTAATCACTAGTATTATAGGGATCTAACAGATAACTTTGCCCAGATCCTTCGGCGGCTACCCACATGCGACACATCTTCATCCAACAACCACTCTGGAGGCGCCATTCCTTTTAAGGTACAAGTTAACTTTGACATTCCCATATTTGAAGGACAGATAGATGCAGACACCGTAGATAGATGGTTAAATCTATTGGAAGGATATTTTTCAGTTCATGAATTTTCCAATCGGGAAAAGATTACTTTTGCACTCCTCAAAGTTGCCCCACATGTCAAGGACTGATGGGAAAACTACTGTGAACAAAAGGACGAGAGGGAATACTCACTATTTTCAGTCATACCCACTTGGAATTCTTTCAAATATGTCATCAAGGAACAATACTACCCTATCGGGAGCTATGAAGATAAATACATAAAGTGGACCACGCTACGGCAGGGAATGGACCAAGATGTGTCGGAGTTCACAAATGTTTTCCATACCCTTCGCATGAAGCTGGGTATCAAGGATTCTGAGCAGCATTTGGTACTCAAGTACTATGACTATCTACACAAGTACATCTAGGATGAGATGGTATTCCTGGACATCTCCTTGCTTGGCGCTGCCTATCAATACACTGTCAAGATCAAGCAGAAATTTAAATAAAAGAAATGAGACTTTGGATCTGAAAATCTGAAGCAAGGGAAAGATGCTCCCAAACCACAGAACAAAGGACAAAGCCAAGGCGGGGCGACCCAGGACAACCCGCCAATGCTACAAGCAAAGAACAACACCATGAAGACAAAGAAGGACACATGGAAATGGTGTGAGTTCCATAAGAGCCCCACTCACAACACAAGTGAGTGTTGAGCCAAAAAGTCACTAGTGGCCGAGTTGAAGGCCTCCGAATCATATGCATGTTCCAACTCTGAGTCAAAAACCGACAAGGGGAATGACAAAGGAAAGCAGATTATCGATGCGGAGCCTAGTGCCATCGTTGCCACCACCAAGATCCAGAAGGATGAGCCTGAAGATCCAGAGGAGGGGGAATGACTCTTCCACTCACAAATGTGGGTGAAGGGTTCTCCAATGTAGTTCATTATCGACAGTGGGAGCCAAAATAACCTCATTTCAGCATAGGTCGCGAAGCGATTGGGACTACCGACCACACCACACCTGCATCCATACACCATCAAGTGGCTTCACCAAGGGTGATATCTTCGCGTTAGCCAACAATGTCGCCTTCCCTACAACATCAAGTGCTTCACAGATGAGGTATTATGTGATATTGCTCCTCTTGAAGTTTGTGATGTTTTATTAGGCCAACCATACTCATGGAAGCGACATGTTGTGTATGATTCTAGGCCTCACACTGTTATTAATACTTTGGGAAATAAGTTTTACTGGATACCAGAGGTAGCATCGCCTACCACCATTTCTTTGATCAATGTGAAGCAATGCAGTAAGATCATTTCCCAGATTGGGAGATTTGTTTTCCTTATAATTCTCCCTTAGGGCAAGAAGAAGATTGTGTGTAGTTTTTATCGGATTATCCACAGTATTATATTCATCATGATGGATCCCCTTTGGGGTTCAAAACGTCGACATGATGAATATAATATTGTGGATAATCCGATAAATACTACACAAAAAAAGAATATTGTGGCCATGACCTGCATACAAGGCTCCTCCGCATGGCAACAAAAGATGGACAAGGTTGTAGAGGAGTATAAGGACATCTTCACCTCACCCACAGGGGTACCTCTATGTTTTTCAGGTCAAGCACTCCATCGATTTGACCCGGGGCGTTTCGCTATCCAATGAACCGATATATTAACGCTCTGTTATGGAGAATGATGAAATCAAGAAGCAGATTTAGGAGCTATTGCAAAAAGGGCACATCAAGCCAAGTTCATCACCCTGTGGGAGCTCAATCATGTTGGTACAGAAGAAGGACGGGACCTGGAGACTCTATATTGACTATCAGGCGCTGAATAAGATCATTGTCCAGAATAGGTATCTAATCCCATGGATTGACGACCTTTTGGATGAGCTCAAGGGGGCCAAATATTTAAGCAATATTGACTTGAATTCTAGTTATCACCAAGTACCAATCGAACCCTCCGATGTGTGGAAGACTACCTTCAAATCTAAGGAGGGCCTTTTTGAATGGTTGGTCATGCCTTTCGGGTTGACGAATGCCCCCACAACCTTCATGAGGCTGATGGATGACATATTGCGACCCTTCACCAACTCATTCATGGTGGTGTATTTGGATGACATTCTGATCTTCAGCTAGAGTTGGGAAGAACACCTCCACCATATTCGACAGGTCCTCCAAACCCTGTGACAACACAAGTTGTGTGCCAATTTGGAGAAATGCACTTTTGGTATGACCCAGGTTCAATATCTGGGGTACATCATTGATGAGAGGGGTGTGCATGTGGACCCAACCAAGATACAATTCATTCGGGATTGGCCAGCCCCAACCACTCTAACAGAACTCCACAACTTTCTGGTTCTTTCCAACTTCTACTGTAGGTTCATGTTGGGGTTCTCTCATATAACTTAGCCTTTGAGTCAAGTCACCAAGGGAGGATTGAAAGCAAAGTTCTTTTGTTCAATATCCCAACAGAAGGTGTTTGTCGAGTTGAATCATCGCCTCTACTCTGCACCAATGCTCACATTACTAGGCCTACAACAACCATCTGAGATTGAGACATATGCCTTTGACTATGTTATTGGTGCAGTTCTTACTCAGCAGGGGCATCCAATGGCATATCACAGTGAGACACTTTCAAACACAATCTAAAAGTATCCCACCTATGATAAAGAGATGTATTTCATTGTGCAAGCTTGCCGACAATGGAAGCATTGCATTCTAGGGAAGGAAATGGTCAACCACACAAACCACCGACCCCTGCAATTCATACTAACACAAGGGAAGTTGCAAAACTATTGCCATCAGAAATGGTCCACATACCTACAACAGTTCTATTTTAACATTAAGTACAAGAACGGTAGCACCAAAAATGTTGTATATTGCCTCAGCTAACCACCAGTCATGACACTGGCCACTATGCTTGACTCTTGTGGGCACGAGACTGCAGGGTGGTTTCATCTTTACAAGAGCGATCTAGAATTCAACAACACATACCAGATGCTCCTAGAAGGAAAGAAAGTTCCAAATTTTCACCTCTATTATGCACTATTATGCCACCTGGGACACCTCTGTGTTCCTTCAAGCGAGCATGCCAACATGCTTTGGGAGGCGCACTACAGTCGGGTCACTCGACATTTCAAGGTAGAGAAAATAATGGTAGTGTTGCATAAGTATTTTTATTGGCCAAACATTCGACAGGATGTGGGGAAGTACATCAGATCCTGCACTAGGATGTGCCATTGCCAAACCGACCATCAAGAATCAATGCCTATATACTCCTTTTCCTACTTCTAGTCGACCTTGGGAATCCATCTCCATGGATTACATGTCAGGACTTCCTTCTACTAAGCATGGCAATGACTACATATTCGTGGTCATCGACAAATTCTCTATGATGGCCATTCTAGCGACCTGCAAGAAGAATATCGCAGCAGAAGCCACTTTTAAGCTCTTCTTTGAACAAGTGTGGGTACATTTTGGGATCCCACATTCCATTATCTCAGATCGGGACAATAGGTTCCTAAGTACATTTTGGTGAAGTCTCTGGTCGATGTTGGATACCAAGCTCATTAAGTCCATGAATTTCCACCCCTAAACTGATGGCCAAACAAAGGTTGTCAACAAGATGATCGTACACATTCTGCGTATGTACAAGCCGAAGCATCCACACACATGGGATGAAAGCCTCCCTTATGTCTAGCACAACTACAACATAGCTCTCCAAAGCTCAACTAGCCACAACCCCTTTTAGGTGGGGTTGGGATTCCAACCAATATGTCCCATCGATGTGGTCATACCATTTGCAGCTACTCAAGAATTTTTGGCTCATGTCCAGTCCGAAGATGATAGGTCTAAAACTTCATTGAGCGCATTCATCACATCTACCAGCAAGTCCATGAAATATTAGACAAAGCTAATGCTAAGTACAAGCAGCGTCATGATCAACATGGCATGCCACACAAGTTCCAGGTGGGTGACAAAGCTTGGTTACATTTGCAGAAGGAGCACCTTGTTGGGCCCCACCGAAAGCTTCGCCCGCTCCGATACGGGCCTTACACATCACTAAGGCTGTAGGGGACAATTCTTTCAAGCTCAACATTCCACCATTCCTTGGCCTACACCCAGTGTTCAATGTGGACTGCCTTCGACCATACTTTCCACCATTACTAGACATATCAGACATTGCAAAACAACTCACACCAATAGAGTTAAACCCAAACTGCATGGAACAAGCCATAACTAATTAGGTCATGGACACGCAAATCAAGAACACTCGCCAGCAGAAGATCCAACTGTATCAGATTGTCAAAGCTGGCCAATTCCTTCACTAAGGCAAGTGTCTCACCAAAGACCAAGTTCAGCAGAAGTTTCCCCATCTCATGGAGGCACTCAACACAATGGGGACCATTGCTTCCTGGGGGGAGGACTAATCTAGGTGGATATTGGTGGCATCAACAAAATAGTCATTAACACAAAAACAGTCATACAAGTTGACTCAACATATATGTTACTAATTTTATTTATAAATCTAACATAATAAAATATATAATATTTTTTAAATATTGAAGTAATCATAACCTAAAGCTATATTTAAAGAAATAAAACCTAAACGGTTTCAATTGGAACGCATGAAGCGCTCTATGTATCTTTGATGGGGGTAGCTGGAACATTAATATTTTGGAAAAATATTTCCATGGAAAATTATCATTTTCCCTCTAGGTGAATGTACAACACACATTTGAAATCTTGCATTTTAAATATGTATTATATAAAAAAAATTAAATTGTTGTACGACATCAAAATAAAAATAATTAATATTTTAATTATCAAAGTGTTTTAAAATTTTTGAAATATAGAGTGAGAGAAAGTGGGAGAGAAGGGTAAGAGAGAGGGGGACACAAAGATGGAAAGAGGGAGAGGAAGAGAGAGTCTCTGAGAAAGAGAGTGAACTCGAGAGATAGAGTTGGAAGAAAAGATACGGAAGGAATAAACTCAAGGCATATAGAGAGAGAAATGTGGAGAGAGAGAGAGAAGGGAGAGATGGAGAGAGAGTGTGTATGTTTGGGGGTGAGATAGAAAGACAAATAAGGACTTTATATGGAGAGAAGAGGAGAGAGAATGAGAGAGGGAGGGAGATAGCCAACGAAGTTGCAAGACAGAGCTCAAGATAAGGAGAGTGAGTGAAAGGTAAATATCATGTATGTCCCAAAGTGATGCGAAGTTGTCTCACTGTTCTTGGTGGAGTTAAATTCACAATAATAGAAATATTTGCAGGATCCACCATCAATCCTTTCTTGCAAACAATATGTCCCAGCAATATACCAAAAGGTACACAAAATATGCACTTCTTAATATATAGAGAAATCTGATACTGTCTGTATGTGTCAAACATCAGTCTTAAGCTTGCAACATGTTTCTTCAATAACCCAAATATTGTCAAATCATCGAAGTATACTTCTAATAACTTGTGAATATATTCTTTGAAAGTGACATGGGGAGAAAGAAAGAGAGAGGAATTGGGGGGGGAGGAGAGAGATGGAGTTGGAGGGGGAGAGAGAGGGATGTAAGAATAAATACATATAGAGAGAGAAAGGTGGAGAGAGAGAGAGAGGGAGTGGCAAGGGAGATGGAGAGAGAGATAAAGAGAGTGACAATGGATATGGAGAGAGAGGGAGAGAGGAGAGTAGGAGGGAAGAGAGATCTAAGGGGAGATAGAGGGAGAGAAGGGGAGACAGAGGGAGAGAAGGGGAAGATAGAGAGAGGGAGAGGGAGAGGGGGGGAGATATAGATAGATATGGAGAAACAATATGTATGTTTTCGGGGTGATATAGAGAGATGAAGAAGGAGAGACAAAGGGAGATAATGATATAGATGAAAGGGGTAGAGAGGGAAGAAGAGAATTTCCCATCATACTTGAGTTTTTAAAAATTGAATAAAACTTGAATTTTCATCATAAGGAATTGATTGAAATACTTGGATAACTACTTGTAAATTTAGGAAAGTTGTTATCATTGTATAAACTTATAGAAATGTTGTCATATATTGTTGTTTGACCTTTATATTAAATTTCAATATGATTGACTTATATCATGTTATGACTAAGATCTTGTAGATAATATCAAAATAAATAATGCTGAATAAAACCTATTTGTTGTTTACATGACATTTTTTAATATTAAGATTGAATAAAACTTATTTCAATCATATTTGTGTTTTGTAATTGAATCTTGAGATAAAAAATTGATTGAAATACTTTAAAAAGTTGTCCATGCAATGGTATATGGGTGATTCACAAAAATTTCTATATAATACAGATGACTTTATAATTCAAATAATTTATTTTTAAAATTGAATTGTAATACAATGCATGTTGATTGCACTAAAAGACACTTTCTACAAGCCAATATGAAGCATGATTGGAATTATTTCAGTGTTCAATATTAAATCAATACATAATATATTTTAGTTCATTTCAAGTATCATAGTGACTTGCATCATAACTTTTAAGATTGTATTTATTTTTTTAGTCTATGAAACTGGAAATCAAAATTGGACATATATTTTACTAACAAACATTATAGTATATAGAAAAAATATTCAATTAGCGAAAAAAATTTAACAGATCCATTTAAACTTCAAAAGTTAATGAACATCCATAAACAAGATTAATACAAATCCATAAACTGAAATAGTGAATACATATATCAATAAACTATCAATATGAAAATATATACAAATTACAAATATCACATGAAAATCCATAAACTAAAATAATGTCTATGATGTACATCCATAAACTGTCCATGTATGAAAATATACAAAGTCTATATCACACATGTGAATATGCCATATGAAATGAGCCTGAAAATATACAAACTATGACACTCTAAGTACCACTAGAACTCCTATGTGAGTTATGCCGCGCAAGGTAAGTGTCCATAAGTTGGCACTACAATATAACACATTCAAATTCAAACTAATTAAATCATTATTTGTACAAAAATAAACAATATGGAAATAAATTATATTGAACCACATTTTTAATTACATATATACATGAATATACTAACCTTAGTCGAGTCCAAATGTAAGTTCAATATGATGGGGGTATGGTCATGAATCTGGGTTTGGTGCTCCCCTGCATGTGGCTCGATGATTGGGGCCTGCATCTCCACATAACAGTGACATAACAGTGACATCAATGACACTTTGCATATGGGCCTGTGTACACAATGGCAAGGAAAAATTATAATTAGTCTACAAATTAATTAGCATATTTATGTAACTTAAAAAAATAAAATGTTGAAATATTAGGAATAAATAAGTTTACCTCAACTGTTGGTCCATGTGGTTGTACATACTGACTCTCCTCCACATTAGTGAATATATAAGGTGGAAGTGGAGGTGGAGGAGAATCCATGGAAATGTGCTTTGGTCGAGGATGCCCTGGCTGATCAACCGCCCCCTCAAATGACCTCGTAAGCTCATCCATATAGTTGGGACGTGTCTACATGTTATCATCAACTTATTAATATAAATTGTGCACTCTAATACGAACTAGAAATTTTAATATAAATAATTATGCATAATTTGACAATAAGAGTTAAAAGTTTTGTATATATATATATATATATATATATGGTCTATATCACGCGATCCATGCACCCTCCAAGTCTCACAAATTCACAATACATACATATATGTGTCAAAAGTTGATCAAAGGGTAAACTCGCGAGAAATTCTTCATCATAAGAGGGAACTGGTGGGTCATGAGGCAGTGGTGGTGTTTTCCTAATCTCTCCATGTAATGCAACATGCGCACTAGCCAATGACGCCCACATGTTGTCTACAATAGTCTCTTGCATCTCACCACTGAGACACGAAAGCTCATTTATCTCTCCAGTTAATACCAAGCTCTTATAAAGTAGTGGCAAGAATCTTGGAGGTGGTGGTACATTCCTAATATCCCTATGAGCCCCCTCTCTCTCATAGGTACATCCCAAGTCGGTACCATACAAATGGGATCAAGTATCAATGTAATCTGGCCTCATATGTAACACAAACTCTGCATATAAATGTTTAGCAAAATAAATGGCGACCTGGTCATGGTTGGGGAACTTTCCCCAATATCCAATGAATCTATCATACATGAAAGGAGTTGCATGAACATTACTAAATTATTTCAGGGGGATCATACCTTTATGTCTAGTAGGGAGATTCGGAGGGATTTTGAGCAACACACCTCGGACATCAATGTCCTTAGTCGCCTCTTTCACCACCTTCCAAAAATTTGGGCCTCTAACCTTATGCCTCTTGATCCTATGTATGAACTCTAATATGTGGTTATGTGGGCCCGACCTTCGGTATGTCTCGATCAACCTAGTCATGTTATCCAGCATCAAAGACAATGCAAGATGAGTTGGTGAATTGGCAGGGATATGATTTATCTTTGTTGTGATCCGTGTATGATGGATCGTAACATCCTCTAATGTGATTCGAGTTGTAGCATCATCCCACAGAGGAATCAATGCTGCACTTTGATCCTCAGCTTCGACCTGCTAAGGACCTATAAATCATAAACATAATTTAACATATATATAATTAAAAAACTAGAAGCATAATAACATATACATTAAATTTAAACACATTAGTTGAAGACAATTAAAAATTAAAGACAATTTCAAGACATAAACACATAAAGTTTAACATGATTTAAAAACACAGGAGGTGTACCTGACATGGGCAAAGAATGTCCACTGGATGTAACATGGTCATCGACAGAAACAAAAACACTACCTCTCACAATTTGACTGGTGTCAGAGGCGGGCTTTACAATGTGAACATGAACTCTTGGTGGGCTATGTGATCTATCATAAGCCCTACCACGTATAACAGAACCTTTCACACTACAATGGCCTGCAATTGGGGCATGTATATGGGATGCCTCAGCATATTACATATAATACATATAAACTAATCCAAGAAAAAAATGTTGAAAAAAAAAACAGTTTCTAAACTCAAGTAGAATAATTTAGCCTGGAGTCCTAAACTTTAGATTCCATTTTGATAATTTATCAACCAAAGTACATTGAGTTCCATGTAGACACAATCCAAAGAAGTGATTAAATCTACCCGCACACGTTTTCTCATTTCTAAATAATACATTTTATTCATAACGCATAAATATGTAAATCTATATGTAAAAAAATGAAATAAACCTATTTACAAAACTAATAACATTTCATACCAACCAAATACTACAATATACTTTACATTCTTAATGTTTTATTTTGACACATGACATGTACTAGGTGCAAGCACATGAAGACAATGTTCCTTATACAACACATTACATAATGAAACAATATGGTGCAAATTAGAAACTAGAGTCTAAATGCTTTTATTTACTAGACCAAATGCATTTTTCATGATGGATTTAATGTATCTATCAATGATGCATTATTGAAACATGATATATATATATATATATATATATGTGTGTGTGTGTGTGTGTGTGTGTGTGTGATGCTATGTTAAATGTTATAGTTATATTATGTTATAGTTATGTGCAATGTACATGTTACACTATGTTTTTTTAAACCAAAATGAGTATATTTTTAGATAAAATATATCGTGTCTGATCGCAAATAAAACCGGGATTTTACATAGATTTTTCCAAGCCTTCAAAGAGCTGATAATGTTTCATTTGTTATGCAAACCTAATATTTAGGCTATAGCTAATCTGCCTACCAAAATTCCCCATTCTAAAGCTTTTACAACTATAAATTCGACAAAATTGAAACAAAAGGTATTTACATTTACAATGCATCATTTAGAAACTGTGAGAAAAAACATATGAAAGCTAGATATCCATTGGCGCTGCACTGTTAAGGTCCAGGCCAATTGAGATATCTTTAGAGCCTTTATTATGGTCCTGCTCGGTCGAGCCCTCCTCATTTTCCTTGTTGCTCTCGTCCACTTTGAGCTTCAACTGCTCAATTTGATGCCTTAGTGCATCAACTTCATCTTCCAGCTGACATATATGCTCCTGTTTCTCCAGCTCTCTCTCTTGCATCAACAGGTTCCCTTGTAGTTGTCGATGTATGCTGCGTTGCAATTCAGTCGGGCCTTCTCTCAACTCCAAGTGGTCCTGCACGTAGTTGATACAGGATGGCCGATTTCTCCTTCCCTCCAGAGAAGTTCCCACCTGCGACCCCCCTGACCTTGGCCTGCGACTGCCCCATGACCCCGACCAGGAAATGGCCTCCACACTTTGCACACTAGAATCCATTTTTCGGCTGTCCAAAATGTTCCAGAAATTTATGTCACCCCCACTCAAATCCAGAGTGCGCTTGACCCTTTCCTCCTCATTTTCCTCCAGGGCACCCTCACAAACCTAAGGATTATAGTCCTTCTCACCCACATTCATGTTCAACCAGTCCTCCCTCCGTTATTCAACTAACAAATTTGCTCCTAGATTCTGGGCTTGAACCTCCGCCCACTTCATTAAAATAACGATGTCTAACCTAGTATCAACATACACACTCTCAAATGCCCTCAGACCCTCAATTTCACTCAGACCCTCAGTTGCACTCAGGCCCTCCTTGAATTTCAGCCCATCAACCCAGGCCCAATAACAGACAATCAACGACCTCAGCTTCAGACTAGGCCTTCGCAGAGGCCACCTTAGCAACATATACCCTTAAATCATATAAACATAATATATCATTATTTTCTTTATAGTCGTTGCCGGACTGAGTGATGATGTTGTGCTGAGTGAAGAAGCTGATGCAGCTGAGATCCCGATAAGTCTCCATTATTTCCTTGCCGTCCTCCATTAATTCCCCACACTGCTCCTGATCCATTCTTCCCAGCCAAATTATCCTCCCATGAGTGAACATGGTTTCTCTATGAACCAGAATTAAATTTTTCTTCGAAAATCCCATACTCCTGCAATCTCCCGAGGAGATGTGTCGCCCTTTACCCCATGAACCAGCGCGTGGGAACTAAAGACGCATGCTGAGGACCCTTTCGAAAACAGGTGTAGTACCAGGATGAAGGACTCTCACACGTCGCAAATGAAGGTATAGGATGGTCCTGCCACGAGGCTCCATGGCAGACCAGAGCTCACATGATATGATGTGACAGGGCCCAAGGGTTGAGGGGATGAGGTGGGCTGGGGTGGAGATCATGGCGTGGAGAGGCGGATGGGTGAGGGGGGCTACGGGGGAAAGGAAAGGAGAACAAAGGAGGGAAGGGGTGGGGGGGATAAATAAGGAGGAGGGGAAGCAGAGGGTAGGGGAGGGGGTGCATGGACAAGGGGGGGACAAAGGGGAGGGTGGAGGGGCCAATTTACCGCCTTAGACAACATGAAAACAATGTCTCCAATCCCTGAATATATTAATTTCCTTGCAATGCTTCAAGCCTCTCTCACTATCCAAAAATTGTATCCCATCAATTTACTTATGGGATGTTAGTCGTGCTCTCGACCTCATTCAATATGCATCTTTCTTCTCTCAACTGGCATGCATGATTAGCTTGTTTGTTTGCTTCTTGGTTATTTATTCTAAGAATAAGGTAGAAGGACACCAAATTGAAGGAGGGGAACAATCCCTGGAATCTCTTGACAATTTGGTTCAGGGTAGTGTTTTTAGCTTTTGTACCATAGATCATATGCCTAATAATTATCATGGATTCCTCTAAAACTTGTATTGTTTTTATGCCCTTCTTTTGAGACAGGGTAAGGCCTAGGAACAAGTCATACACTTTTGCTTGGTTGTTGGTCTTCCATCCTAGCCCCCATGCATATCTAAATTCAATGATTCCGTTAGGATTAGTGAGAATTCCTCCCCCTCCTACCACCCCAATGTTACACTATGTTATGTCACTTATATATATATAACATCAAACAACTTTATGTTATGATAAACAGTTATAAAATTATCTTATGTATAGAGTACATATAAATATATAGATTATTTAGTTATAGTTATATGTTATGCTTTATATATGTGTGTTATGTTATATAATTTATGTTATGTTAAGTTTAAATAATTATAGAACTATGTTATGCTATATACTATATAACTATATATGTATAGAACTATGATATATAGCTATGTTATAACTTTTTATATATATAATATATATATATATATAAGTTAAATAGTTATAGAAACTTTTATGTTATGTTATAAACAATATATATAGAACTATAATATATATATATATATATATATATATATATGAAATAGTTATAGTTATGTTACATGCTATATATATTTGAAATAGTTATAGTTATGTTACATGCTATGTTATATGTATATGTATATGTTAAATAATTTTATGTTATACATGTTAAATAATTATAAAGTTCTATGTTCTAACTAAATATTATGAACTAAATAGTTATAGAACTATGTTTTATATATATATATATATATGAGTAAGTTATCATTTAGTCAAATATATATAATTATATAGTAATTATGTTATGATATAGTTATGATTATGATTATCTTATATTTTTTTTTATTAACTATAACTATATATAAATAATAGTTAAATATATAGTTACATGTTATATGTTGTGTAAAATGTTATAATTATATAAATTCAGTGACATGATGTTATGTATATAATAAAATAAAAATCTTTTTAGATTTTTACTATAAATATTAATATTTTATTTTTAAAACTAGAATCGTAATATATTTATTATTAAAAAATTATTTAAAATATAAATTAATTTAAATTTAAAATAATAAAATAAAGTAACATTTCTTATTTTATAAATAAAAGTTCACGTGCAACCATATTCATCGTGTCAATTTCAAGCTCCTAATTTACTTATTTATTGATTATAGTTTCATTGTTTTTTATTTTGGGGTTTTTTGGAGTATACTTTTGGTCAAATTTGATAGAAATTTAAAAGGCATTTACAAAAAGATTGAAAATTTATTTCACAAAATTCCTAAAGAAAAATTTTAAAACTAAAATGATTAGAAAAAAAATGATTAAATTACCGTTCAAAATCAGAAAATATGCATTTAATACCCAAAACATTGCAAGTAAGAGACAAGTTTAAGACCTAAATTATAGTTTTTTTTTGTGGTTTCAAAGTGTTTTCTAAGTTGTTTTGAAGGTTTTTTTTATGGTTTTGTAGGTTGACTTTGTGGTTTTCTAAGTTTGTTTTGTGGTTTTCTTTTTTTGGTTGGTTTTGTGATTGTCTAAGCTTTTTTTCAAGGGTTTTTTTGTGGTTTTCTTTTTTTGGTTGGTTTTGTGATTGTCTAAGCTTTTTTTCAAGGGTTTTTTTGTGGTTTTCGTTTTTTTGTTAATTAATTGGTTTTCATGATTTTTTTTAATTAATTATTTGTTACATTTTGCAAAAATAAATAAATAAGAAAGACAAAGGATAGAGTACCTACTTTCATTCGAGTCTCTAGGACGCTGGTGAGGTGGTTGGCCAAATTGATTTGAACACTCCATTGCTCAATCAAGCTACTCTTAAACTCTTGGTCGAGTTCCTATAGTCTATGCAAATGCAACACGCAGACCACGAGAGCGCAACACGCAGAGCGGTATATATATATATATATATATATATATATATATATAGGGGCTTGATCGAGCCCTAAAGCTTGATCGAGCGCTATAGCTCAATCGAGCGTTATAACTCAATAAAGGGTTAGTTTTTAACCCTCGATCGAGCTACCTTTTTAGTGCCCAAGGAGCTCGATCAAGCACTTAAATGGCTCGATCGAGCCATTGATTTTTCCACCCAAACGCACCCTCTTTCACCAAAAAATGTAATCGAGCTCCATACTTTTGCCATATTAAAAAATATTAAATAATTAACTATACCAGACACACAAATAATATTTATTGAAATTATAATTTTAAATTAATTTAATTAATATTACTTAAAATATTCTTAATACATTTATATTACTTAACATTAATACATTTATATTACTTAACATTAACATTTAATTTGATGTATACATTTTCCCGTTCAAAATAATTCCTTATTAAAAACTGATGTTTCTCTTTATTTTATTTTGAATAGGAGAAAATTAATTACAAACCACCTTTAAATTAGTATTATATTTTTTCTTCATTAAAAAATAACGAAAATGAACGTTTACAATAACAATAATAAGAATGGTCATTTGCACTAACAGTGTTTGCGCTTTAAAACTGATCCAACTATTTATAACAAAAGAGTTCATTGGAGCTAACATTTTGTGGAAGGTAAAGGTTTTTATTGCTCAATTAAAGACCAACTCACATCAATTTTACTGTGAAACACTACTGCGGAAAAGGCCTAAAGAAGCTTGGGAAGAATGGGTGTGTACATTTTGCACGTCTCGAGCTGTGGAATTGGAAAAACATTTCATTTTGGAATGTGATGCATTCAAAGACATCAGAGAAAGTTATGAGAACATGTTAGCATCAGTTTCTTGGCATTGTCTTTTTAGCGAGGAGATTGTTGGAAGATTGGGTCACCTCATCATCAATTTGAATCAGAAAATGATTGAATTGCAAAAAGCAAAACACGGAAATTAATGGTCTCATAGAGTATTTTTAATCTTGTAAACCTTAAAAAATCATTTCATTTTATATGGAAAAACTAACAAAATTGGATATTCCAGCACAGTTGCTAATTTTTAAACGAGCTATTTAATTTGCACTTCCAAACCATTACTATTTTGCCACGTGTCACAAATATCCGATTTGGAAAACCAAAAGCAAACTACGTGTCCTATGAAAACTGTCCAACGGCTCATCTTCCCACACCTCCTCATCGTCATCTCCTATTAGCTGTCATTCGGAGGCATCTTCCCACACCTCCTCATCGTCATCTCCTATTAGCTGTCATTCGGATGCCACCGTATGCATGAGTCAGCATGACATGCATGCATGACGCGCCGCGACTGATTGAATCATGCAATGCTGTCGCGCTTTGTTGATGTGCCCACAGGTGCAGCAAAACGGATACGGATGATGACGGGTAATTGCGTGCTGAGTCACCCAATACCATCCAAGAGACACAAACAAAAATAAGGCGTGTCCGGGATTTCAAACAAAATTGTGTTAAAAATAGATTGAAAAAAATCGAAAAATTAAATTATATTCGTTAATGTTGTCATAATTTTAAATAATTATATGGTGTACACCGATTCACATACACTTGATATATAAGTTATAATAATCAATCAAATTTTTATTTAAGTAATTACGTCGTAAGTCGTTCTCTCTGAGAAAGACATCCCTAAAATGTGACGTGTGCGATCGTGAGCCATTGATTTTGTGTGTTAGATGATTGGAGTGTTTTCTGCCGTTCATTTAATCTGTTTTATTCATAGAAAAATGGTATTTTC
The DNA here is from genome assembly GCA_031772625.1 of Pinus tabuliformis. Classification (NCBI taxonomy): domain Eukaryota; kingdom Viridiplantae; phylum Streptophyta; class Pinopsida; order Pinales; family Pinaceae; genus Pinus; species Pinus tabuliformis. The sequence goes on along the minus strand of CM062819.1, from coordinate 1,342,194,672 downwards.
CCATGGTAATGGGCCATGAAAAGCCAGGCCTGGCTGGCGATGAGACTCTTCTGCTGCCTTCGCAGAGACTGCCTGCTGGCGATGAGACTCTTCGCAGAGACTCTTCATGTCTTTCTTTGTCGACAGTTATATTATTTGGCCTCCATGATTCAGTGGATTAGTAGCTATTTAAGGTTCGACCCACAGCTATCAAACCCTCATCGTTTACGTTTTCCTACTGTTCATACTACATAGTTGTCTCTTCTATAAGCTTACATGCTTTCTGGGTTTGTCAAGTATCCAGTTATGATCCAAGTCCTCCAAGGTATGAACTCTCTATCCGGTCAATTTGAAGGGTATCATGCATTGATTAATCAATTTTCCAACACGAGATAGAGGGATGCTCTTCTTCTGCACACATAATCCTTTGATAAATCATTTTTTTTATTTTACTTAAATCGCTTCAGATGGCAAGGTAGCCTTCCCAACTTATTTTTTTTCCTGTTCAATGTTTTTCCAGGTATGCATTACACTTTGGTTCATGGCATGAGCCTCGACTCTTTCTAACTACATTGGCGCTTCTCACCTTCATCTCTATGATTTCGATGGTTTTCAAGGTTGGTCACCTCCTTGTAATAGGAATGGTTAGTCCTAGATACTTAGGACAAATTTCTGGGCTGAAATTCCTGATGCTGAAATACTTTCGCTGTTTGAATTACAAAATTTGTAAAGTGTGTGCTTGAATGTCGAGAACAGAGTACTATTCTAATTGCTGCCGATTTTAATTGCTGCCGATTTAATTTATGTTTTTATGCCTTGGGAGTTATGACAGTTAAAGAAATATTATAGTGTTCCTCGTGAATTACGGGTTACTTATATATTGTGTTTTATTTTGCATTCTCTTTTCAGTGGCTAGACTATGAATATGGTTATTTTCTGCTTTTGCATGTAAAATACGTGAATTGACATCTTCAAGCACTCATTTCAGCTGGAGTTTGATAGCACATATCTAATTGTTCTTGCACTTTGTCATGGGATAACTTAACAGTAGCGGCCCAACAACTGTAATTAAATTTTCTTTTGGTAGGAAATACAAAAATTTGTTGTCTAGCTGTTGGTTAGTGTAATTGTGCATCTTGAAATATAAAGTTACTAAACTAAGTAAATAATATTTTGTCAGTGGTTTATCTTATGCTTTCTGCCAAATTTGTGCAACATTAAATATAAATCTAGGCTTCAACTTGGTGTTTTGAACTATGCTCTCAGGTTATTCAATCTGGGTTTGATGTGCATATATATATATTTCCCATGTAACGAAGTACAACCATATATTCTAGCTATACTCTCAATTACAGAGTATAAGTAGGGTAAAATGTTTTTATATATGAAGGTCTTACAACAAGGTGGCTGGAAGTTCTTGTAACGAGATCCAATCTTGTTAACTTTGGAAGTAATTTGACTCATAAAATGTATTTATATATTTTACTTCTGAAATCACTATTTAAGTTTGCAAAGTTATACATATCCTATTTTTAGTGTGCAAAGTCATGCATATTCTATCTGTAAATTTGAATTGATAACTTTTGAATGATGCAACATATTTTTTTAACCATCAAATTATATTAAAAGATGATATTAAACTACTTGTTCTCGGATCATCTTGCATGTAGTTTAATCTCTGTTTTGTTATTGAATTTCTACCTACCTTTATCTGACAATATCCATTTTTTACTATAGGTGAAGCAGTTGCAAACTAATTTGTAGTTGTTGTTCAACTTTCAGTGTTGAAGGACATTTCTGGACGTTCTCTGTATTGCTTCAACTCCGGTAACAACCTTAATCTCCTTTCCGAGTTTTTGCTTCATTTCTATTTCATCCATGGACCATGATAGAAAATTCTCTTCCATCAATTGTACATTAGCCACTCAGCAACTATAGAGTCTTACTTGAAAGCAGAAAGTGTTTTTGAGGCTATGTCTACCCATATGTTTTTTATATACATCCCTTACCAAACAATTTGAATACATCAATCTTACCATGCCATTCTCCCTGTGGAGTTTTTGTCTTATTTTCTAGCTATACTCTCAATTACAGAGTATAAGTAGGGTACAATGTTTTTAAATATGAAGGTCTTACAACAAGGTGGCTGGAAGTTCTTGTAACGAGATCCAATCTTGTTATCTTTGGAAGTAATTTGACTCATAAAATGTACTGATCCTAAACCTGCAAGTTATGGATGGAGGCATAGAACCTTGAGGATAAAGAGCCCTCTCCCAATGTGGGCATGATTCCAGCAACTTCTTGATATGACATATTACTATGGTTAGCTGGCCTGTTATCTGCATTAATTTATGTTTTTATGCCTTGGGAGTTATGACAGTTAAAGAAATATTATAGTGTTCCTCGTGAATTACGGGTTACTTATATATTTTGTTTTATTTTGCATTCTCTTTTCAGTGGCTAGACTATGAATATGGTTATTTTCTGCTTTTGCATGTAAAATATGTGAATTAACATCTTCAAGCACTCATTTCAGCTGGAGTTTGATAGCACATATCTAATTGTTCTTGCACTTTGTCATGGGATAACTTGACAGTAGCGGCCCAACAACTGTAATTAAATTTTCTTTTGGTAGGAAATACAAAAATTAGTTGTCTAGCTGTTGGTTAGTGTAATTGTGCATCTTGAAATATAAAGTTACTAAACTAAGTAAATAATATTTTGTCAGTGGTTTATCCTATGCTTTCTGCCAAATTTGTGCAACATTAAATATAAATCTAGGCTTCAACTTGGTGTTTTGAACTATGCTCTCAGGTTATTCAATCAGGCTTTGATGTGCATATATATATATTTCCCATGTAACGAAGTACAACCTTATATTCTAGCTATACTCTCAATTACAGAGTATAAGTAGGGTAAAATGTTTTTATATATGAAGGTCTTACAACAAGGTGGCTGGAAGTTCTTGTAACGAGATCTAATCTTGTTAACTTTGGAAGTAATTTGACTCATAAAATGTATTTATATATTTTACTTCTGAAATCACTATTTAAGTTTGCAAAGTTATACATATTCTATTTTTAGTGTGCAAAGTCATGCATATTCTATCTGCAAATTTGAATTGATAAATTTTGAATGATGCAACATATTTTTTTAACCATCAAATTATATTAAAAGATGATATTAAACTACTTGTTCTCGGATCATCTTGCATGTAGTTTAATCTCTGTTTTGTTATTGAATTTCTCCCTACCTTTATCTGACAATATCCATTTTTTACTATATGTGAAGCAGTTGCAAACTAATTTGTAGTTGTTGTTCAACTTTCAGCGTTGAAGGACATTTCTGGACGTTCTCTGTATTGCTTCAACTCCGGTAACAACCTTAATCTCCTTTTCGAGTTTTTGCTTCATTTCTATTTCATCCATGGACCATGATAGAAAATTCTCTTCCATCAATTGTACATTAGCCACTCAGCAACTATAGAGTCTGACTTGAAAGCAGAAAGTGTTTTTGAGGCTATGTCTACCCATATGTTTTTTATATACATCCCTTACCAAACAATTTGAATACATCAATCTTACCATGCCATTCTCCCTGTGGAGTTTTTGTCTTATATTCTAGCTATACTCTCAATTACAGAGTATAAGTAGGGTAAAATGTTTTTAAATATGAAGGTCTTACAACAAGGTGGCTGGAAGTTCTTGTAACGAGATCCAATCTTGTTATCTTTGGAAGTAATTTGACTCATAAAACGTACTGATCCTAAACCTGCAAGTTATGGATGGAGGCATAGAACCTTGAGGATAAAGAGCCCTCTCCCAATGTGGGCATGATTCCAGCAACTTCTTGATATGACATATTATGACAGTTAAAGAAATATTATAATGTTCCTCGTGAATTACGGGTTACTTATATATTGTGTTTTATTTTGCATTCTCTTTTCAGTGGCTAGACTATGCATATGGTTATTTTCTGCTTTTGCATGTAAAATACGTGAATTGACATCTTCAAGCACTCATTTCAGCTGGAGTTTGATAGCACATATCTAATTGTTCTTGCACTTTGTCATGGGATAACTTGACAGTAGTGGCCCAACAACCGTAATTAAATTTTCTTTTGGTAGGAAATACAAAAATTAGTTGTCTAGTTGTTGGTTAGTGTAATTGTGCATCTTGAAATATAAAGTTACTAAACTAAGTAAATAATATTTTGTCAGTGGTTTATCCTATGCTTTCTGCCAGATTTGTGCAACATTAAATATAAATCTAGGCTTCAACTTGGTGTTTTGAACTATGCTCTCAGGTTATTCAATCAGGCTTTGATGTGCATATATATATATATTTCCCATGTAACGAAGTACAACCTTATATTCTAGCTATACTCTCAATTACAAAGTATAAGTAGGGTAAAATGTTTTTATATATGAAGGTCTTACAACAAGGTGGCTGGAAGTTCTTGTAATGAGATCCAATCTTGTTAACTTTGGAAGTAATTTGACTCATAAAATGTATTTATATATTTTACTTTTGAAATCACTATTTAAGTTTGCAAAGTTATACATATTCTATTTTTAGTGTGCAAAGTCATGCATATTCTATCTGTAAATTTGAATTGATAACTTTTGAATGATGCAACATATTTTTTTAACCATCAAATTATATTAAAAGATGATATTAAACTACTTGTTCTCGGATCATCTTGCATGTAGTTTAATCTCTGTTTTGTTATTGAATTTCTCCCTACCTTTATCTCACAATATCCACTTTTTACTATATGTGAAGCAGTTGCAAACTAATTTGTAGTTGTTGTTCAACTTTCAGTGTTGAAGGACATTTCTGAACGTTCTCTGTATTGCTTCAACTCCGGTAACAACCTAAATCTCCTTTCCAAGTTTTTGCTTCATTTCTATTTCATCCATGGACCATGATAGAAAATCCTCTTCCATCAATTGTACATTAGCCACTCAACAACTATAGAGTCTTACTTGAAATCAGAAAGTGTTTTTCATATATTTAACATTATCTATATTATAGAAGTAAAAGATGAGTCTTTTATCATATTGTTCAAGTTCCTTTGGAGACAATGCTTTATAGTAAGTGGGTATTATGGTAAACATTTTTATTTGTTGGGGCACCCACATTTGCCTAGGATTTTATAACATAAGAAAACCTTTAAATCCCTGCAAAACCTTCCTCGTGAGGATTAGATTGTGTGGATTATGTTGGGTTTTCTTCTCGTTCCATCTTGACTGGTATTGCCTCAAACTTAGAAAACCACTTTTGGAGATTCTCTCCCATTGGCCTTGGAATTTCACACAACATGGCAGTGGATTAGACTTTTGAGTTGGAATTATATATTATCTCTTGGAAACAAGAAATGAGTGTTCGGTTACCAATGAACATAACTTAACTGGCATGATGGGTCCCTAATATGTGCCCATCTATATCCATAGATCCATGCTCAAGCAAGGAAGGTGGGCTTGGAAGTGGCGCATTTTTTTGAGCTTCGGATAACTAGAACAGTGTGCCCTGCACCATGAGTATAGTCCCCATAGATGAGTGCTTGCCGATGCATTCTTCTCATCCTAGAGCTTCTGGTAATCATTGCCCTGTGTTGGCCTCAGCATAGGGTAGGCCAAGCTTTTTGTGAACATCAAGAGAGGCGAAGTTGTTGGTTTGTACTCCAGGGCTCAAAAGTTCCCCAGTTTGATAAATTCTGACCATCCTTCTAGCCATTTCTGAGCTAGAGTGATGTGAAGAGTCCAAGAAGGAAGCTATGGATGAAAATCCATTGTGACTGATCCTAAACCTGCAAGTTATGGATGGAGGCATAGAACCTTGAGGATAAAGAGCCCTCTCCCAATGTGGGCATGATTCCAGCAACTTCTTGATATGACATATTACTATGGTTAGCTGGCCTGTTATCTGCATTAATTTATGTTTTTATGCCTTGGGAGTTATGACAGTTAAAGAAATATTATAGTGTTCCTCGTGAATTACGGGTTACTTATATATTGTGTTTTATTTTGCATTCTCTTTTCAGTGGCTAGACTATGCATATGGTTATTTTCTGCTTTTGCATGTAAAATATGTGAATTGACATCTTCAAGCACTCATTTCAGCTGGAGTTTGATAGCACATCATTGTTACATTGAATTCTATTCAATGGCTAGGCTATGCATATGGTTATTTTCTGCTATTGCATGTAAAACTTGTGAATTGACGTCTTCAAGCATGCATTTCAGCTGGAGGAGTTTGATAGCACATCACTGTTAGGTTGAATCAAATAGCATTAACAATTTCATGATTTCTGTTGGCACCTATTGGCACCATACTACCATCTCCAAGTCTGCTTCAAGAGAGGCTACAATGTTGCTCCAAAAGTTAACCCAAGGTCTGCCCCAAAAGGTACTTCTTCTACTTCTGGTTCAAGATTTGTTCACTAGGCTTCAAGATTTCTCCAAAAAACTCTCAGAGCGATGGTGATTACACACACTAATATCACTGAACCTAATGAGATGCAAACAATAGCTGTTGTTCACACAGAAGCTGTCCATTTACACAATCAACTGTGCAGCTTATGTTGGGGTTGTTCCGGAACTAATGTATACAGTCTTTATAGATTTTTGAGGCTATGTCTACCCATATGTTTTTTATATACATCCCTTACCAAACAATTTGAATACATCAATCTTACCATGCCATTCTCCCTGTGGAGTTTTTGTCTTATTAGATTACCCAGGCTTTTTAGGATTGCCTAAATATGTATCTTTTGATTACATCCCCTACCAAAACCATACGAATACATCCTTTTACTAAACAAAATCTCTTTGAGGACTCTGTTTTGAACTATGCTCTCAGGTTATTCAATCAGGCTTTGATGTGCATATATATATATTTCCCATGTAACGAAGTACAACCTTATATTCTAGCTATACTCTCAATTACAGAGTATAAGTAGGGTAAAATGTTTTTAAATATGAAGGTCTTACAACAAGGTGGCTGGAAGTTCTTGTAACGAGATCCAATCTTGTTAACTTTGTCAGTGGTTTATCCTATGCTTTCTGCCAAATTTGTGCAACATTAAATATAAATCTAGGCTTCAACTTGGTGTTTTGAACTATGCTCTCAGGTTATTCAATCAAGCTTTGTTAACTTTGTCAGTGGTTTATCCTATTCTTTCTGCCAAATTTGTGCAACATTAAATATAAATCTAGGCTTCAACTTGGTGTTTTGAACTATGCTCTCAGGTTATTCAATCAGGCTTTGTTAACTTTGTCAGTGGTTTATCCTATGCTTTCTGCCAAATTTGTGCAACATTAAATATAAATCTAGGCTTCAACTTGGTGTTTTGAACTATGCTCTCAGGTTATTCAATCAGGCTTTGATGTGCATATATATATATTTCCCATGTAACGAAGTACAACCTTATATTCTAGCTATACTCTCAATTACAGAGTATAAGTAGGGTAAAATGTTTTTAAATATGAAGGTCTTACAACAAGGTGGCTGGAAGTTCTTGTAACGAGATCCAATCTTGTTAACTTTGGAAGTAATTTGACTCATAAAATGTATTTATATATTTTACTTCTGAAATCACTATTTAAGTTTGCAAAGTTATACATATTCTATTTTTAGTGTGCAAAGTCATGCATATTCTATCTGTAAATTTGAATTGATAACTTTTGAATGATGCAACATATTTTTTTAACCATCAAATTATATTAAAAGATGATATTAAACTACTTGTTCTCGGATCATCTTGCATGTAGTTTAATCTCTGTTTTGTTATTGAATTTCTCCCTACCTTTATCTGACAATATCCATTTTTTACTATATGTGAAGCAGTTGCAAACTAATTTGTAGTTGCTGTTCAACTTTCAGTGTTGAAGGACATTTCTGGACGTTCTCTGTATTGCTTCAACTCCGGTAACAACCTTAATCTCCTTTCCGAGTTTTTGCTTCATTTCTATTTCATCCATGGACCATGATAGAAAATCCTCTTCCATCAATTGTACATTAGCCACTCAGCAACTATAGAGTCTTACTTGAAAGCAGAAAGTGTTTTTCATATATTTAACATTATGTATATTATAGAAGTAAAAGATCAGTCTTTTATCATATTGTTCAAGTTCCTTTGGAGACAATGCTTAATAGTAAGTGGGTATTATGGTAAACATTTTTATTTGCTGGGGCACCCACATTTGCCTAGGATTTTATAACATAAGAAAACCTTTAAATCCCTGCAAAACCTTCCTCGCGAGGATTAGATTGTGTGGATTATGTTGGGTTTTCTTCTCGCAAAGACTATTAATTTGCATAGCACTGTGCAGCTTGTGTTGGTTACTCACACAACAATGTTAAATACAGATACTTTGCCTTGGCCTACTCTGTTTTGTCACTGGGCAATCCAACTTTCAGCATTGAGGGACATTTCTGGGCGTTTTCTGTATTGCTTCATCTCTGGTAACAACCTTAATCTCCTTTCCGAGTTTTTGCTTCATTTCTATTTCATCCATGGGCCATGATACAAAATCCTCTTCCATCAATTGTACATTAGCCACTGAGCAACTAAAGAGTCTTATAAATTTCATTCAAAATTATTTTCCGATTGAAATGATTCAGTTATATATATGCTTTCTTGATAATTTAAACTTTATTCCTTTGTGTTAAACTAATGCAAAGTGGTGCCATCGTGGCTGTCTTGTTTTTAGTGAACAGACTCTAGAAAATCTTAGATACAAACTTCAATACCTTTGCTTATGTCTGTCTGAATTCTGGACTAGTCATATCCCTGTATTGATATTATATTCCACTTGGCATTTTTTTTGTCATCCACACATTAAGAAAGCGGAAAACAAATACATGCATGTACATTTACATTTAGAATGCATGCGGAAATTGATTTAGGACTTTGCGTGTGCTCTCTGCTCTATGTTCAAACAGTTTCACTTCTCTTTCCTTAGTAGCTAGGATTTTCACTGCAAAAAAGAAAGTAAACGATTGTTTATCATCTTAGATTGCATATTTAGGAATTGTATATGTACATCACGCGATCAACCTTAAAGGCAAACTTCTTAAGAAAGATCAACTGTAAAATACATTTCAATAAACATAAAAACGCTTTGGAACCTAACGCACACCATTTAGAAGTCTAGGCTAGAGACGTGTTCCGGCGTCGTAAAGCCTGGTAACTATCACTTTCATCGTAGGTTGGGTGATTCCTCCTCTTTGAAATGACAAGTGCCAGTACGGACTTGTGCTCCCACGTACCGTCGAGTATATATTGGGAGACCACAGTAGGCTATATCCTTTATCCTTAGGAAGCCGTGTCTGCCGCCCTATCAATCGCAATGCACTGAACACAGCATTCAGGAAGATTGACTGCCGTACCATAAAAAGTATTCTGCAGTTTTGTGATTGGTTTGGTAATCCCCCTGTCTAGATATCCAGAGTAGTCACTTACGTTCCTTTTCAGACTCCTTAAAAGAAAAGGACCATCTGAGCACTTGTCACTTCAGGCTCGTTAAAAATCGAAGGCAACTAGAGTCATCTTTAGCTTTTTCTCGACTCTTAAAAAATGAAAAAGCAAATTGTGTCAAAGTGTCATAAAATTTATTTAAATCGGAATAACCTCACTGTTCCCTCGTTGGTCTTAGGGTAGGAAAATGGAGTCCACCAATCAAGGATTTCCCCATGGAGGAATCCTGCTCCCTTTTCCTCTAGGGGAGATGTTGGTGCACCTCATATGGCTACATTGACCCTTCCAGGGCTTGCAATTGGCCTGCCAATATGCTTTTTCTCGACCTCTGCCGTTCAAAACACCGTGATTCTTGAGCAATCAACTCAGCAACCAGATGATACTAGAGTTGCCCAAATCGAAGGCGACTAGAATCGTCTTTAGCTTTTTCTCGTCTCTTAAAAATTGAAAAAGCAAGTTGTGTCAAAGTGTCATACAATTTATTCAAATCGGAATAACATCACTGCTCCCTCGTTGGTCTCAGTTTGACAAAATGGAGTCCACCAATCAAGGATTTCCCCTTGGGGGAATCCTACTCCCTTTTCCTCTAGGGGAGATGTTGGTGTACCTCATATGGCTACATTGTCCCTTCCAGGGCTTGCACTTCGCCTGCTGGTATGGCTTTTCTCGACCTCTGTCGTTCAAAACACCATGATTTTTGGGCAATCAAATCAGCAACCAGATGATACTAGAGTTACCCCCAAACCTTCTATTTCATTTGTTTCTCCCTCTCCTTCCTCTGCGCTTCGTGGAAGTATGCTTAAAAAAAATGAACGTATAAAAGTTGTTGTAATAAATATCTTTCTTCATTATGTTTACAAGCTTAGATGCCCACTCATTTAGAAAAAAACTGAACATGCTTCTTTCAACATTTTTGTGTTTTGTTTTGTACCAGAAAATGACATCAAACCTCACTGAAAATTCAATTTCCTCAATGTTATCTGGATCAACTCATATTCAACCATACCTACAGATTGCTGAACTTGAGCCAATACAATCAATGCAAAATTCAACTCCACAATATCGTACTGCAATTTCAGATGAAACACATAAGAAACACATCATGCTTCCAAAAGATTTCAATGATCTCGTAGCAATAGGCTTGCTACAAAAGGGTTCTATTATAAATGTTAAAAGTTGGACTACCTCAGCTATTGGTCCTTCAACGTAAGTTTGTTATAAATTTCTTATTTCAAATTTAACATTTTTTTACTTATAACGCAACCGCTTCTAACAGTTATTCCTTTGACTCTCATTTGTCGTGTAGGTCTATAAAGCTAATAGACTTTGAAATATCTACTTCATTTGCAACCTTAATTGGCAATCCAAAAACTATGAGTATCCCCATCACATCTGATGAAAACTCTCCATCCTCATCGGATCCACATCCTCCATCAAAAAGGCACTGCCCTCTTCCAACTACTCCAACCCCGTCTGTTCAACCGGTTCAAATTCCCATCAAATCGTTAAACCCTTACCACTCAAACTAGTGCATAAAAGGATACGTCCAAAGGAAAACAACTCTTCGACAGTTTCAGAATCAATACAGACCCGGTAAAGTGTTTGGTTTTGACCTGTTCGATACAGAGGGTGGAGAAATACATATTACATGTTTCAACAATGTCACAGATTATTTTTTCGACAAAATCCAAAATGGAAATGTCTACATTGTTTCTAAAGGGAATGTGAAAATGGCTAATAAGCAATACAACCACTTGAACAATGACTGGGAAATTTTGTTGAATGCAACATCTACCATAGAACATGTTGCCAGTGAAAAAAAACATAATCCAACAGTGCAATTCAGTATAAAATCAATTGATGATATCAGAACAACAAACGTCAACTCCATTGTTGATATTCTTGGTGTTGTCACAGACATTTCCAGTGTATGCACTATACGTAGAAAAGATGGCTCTGAAGTCAATAAACAAACAGTACAACTTCAAGACATGTCAGGGTATAGCATAGATGCAATCTTTTGGGGAGATAATTTTAATGTCGTTTCACAGGAAATCTCCTCCCTATGTGCTACAGGAAATAACCCCATCATTGCAATCAAATCTGCACGTGTTGGAGAATTTAATGGAAAAAATATCGGCACTACAACGAGATCCATTGTTCTTGTAGATCTTGACATTGAAGAGGCCCATGCGCTAAAGTCGTGGTTTAAAAAAGAAGGCTCGACTGCTGCTTCTACATCTTTGACAACAAGATCTCCTTTTTGCCACCAACAAAAAAAAATAACAATTGCTGACATTTACAGTATGGATTCCTTAGAGAAACCAACATTTTTCCAATTAAAGGGCACAATAACAAAAATTGGTATGGATAGTTTTTACTACATTTCTTGCCCGTCGATTGTTGGTGGGAAAAAATGCATGAAAAAACTTATTCCACAAAATACAGGGGTGTGGTTCTGTCCAAAATGCAACGCTGAAGTAAGCGACTGTGATTACAGATACTTATTGAAAATCGACATACAAGATCACACTGGTGAATTGGCTTCAACTGTTGCTTTCGAAGACGCGGGCTCTACAATTCTTGGAAATAATGCCAAAGACTTCTATCTATTATCTTCAGATCCAGAACTAATCAAGGAAATTGTCTCTAGAGCTCTATGGACAGATCATATCTTCACACTATCGGTGAAGACATAAACTTTTAAAGAAGTCCCACGATTGAAATGCGTTATCATAAAAGAAGAAAAACTGCATTTCACGACAGAATGCAAAAACATCCTTCGAGAAATTCAGAGCATCTCGACATTGTAGATAAATATTGCAGAATGTGTTCCTTGCTTTTTGGCAATTCCTATTGTCCAATTTTATAAATACAACTTTACAAGATATATTGTTGCATGTCTTCTTATGAAATTTTCTTATATACCATTGAAATAAATATTTGTTCTCCATTGTATCTAGCATTATGTTAGTAGACAAAATCACATTTTTTTTTCCTTTTATCAGCTTTACACATGAAACTACCTACATGTATGCAGAAAAAATACTAATACGTTCTTTCAAAAACATTTCTCAAATAAAAAAATTCACATGGCACTGTTCAGAACTTAGATTTTTTTCCCCTTCTTTCGCTTTCGCTTGCATTTTTTACCCTTCTTTCGCTTTCATACAATAACATGGTTGTTGTCTCCAAATAACATTCTTCTTTTCCCCTCCCTTGCTTATAGGTACCATACATTTTGCGAATGGCTTCTTCTTCTAATAATGAACGTGCTCGAAGATACTATATAACAAATAAAGAACGAATAAATGCATGGCGAGTGAGCTTTACCAAGCAAAAAAAAACATCATAGAATGTCAAAAACACAAAAAACAAAAGGGTGACCAACCTTCCTCGTCTGAAATGGCCCACCCTGAAAACAATCCTCCCTTGCAATTATCAGACTCTTTATCTTCTCAGCAAACCTCTCAAACAAATACATCCATGCCTCATTGCCCTAACCCCTCCTTTGCACATGCTTTCAGCAACGTTTATACTGATCAAGCACATCGAGATTTCCGTTCAAAGCTTGATAAACTTCCACCTAAATGCCCATGCTCCATTTGTCTTGAATCATATCCTGGAATACATATCCGCAATTCCAACCACATGTATTGCTGCTCCAGATGCACCTCTGAAACAAAGGGTCATCGCTTCTCATTATCAAACAACATGGACCCTGGCCCTCAACCAGCTGCCCTTACGTCTCTTTCACAAATAGAAGAAATTCTCATTGCTAGGGTTAACCCTATACTGTAGGTAACACATGCACGTGGTGGCCAGTATAAATACAGTGGCCACACAATTTGTTTTCCTCAAGACATAACAAAAATCGCAAACATGCCATGACGTGTTGAGCACTTGGACATCCTAATTGTCACGCGTCATAGTAATGACCATAAGGCTTATGATTTCATTGTCAGTAGACATCGCGTTCTCGCTGCATTGGAATACAAATTGGCTAATGACCCATACTATAAGAATGTTCGTATTGATTCCAACGCACTGGCATCCTTAACAGCAATCCCCACCGATGTCTCCTCCTCCCTTCACCATTCCAATACTACAGAAACCACTGTTCGCCTTCCACTTGAACCACCCCATGAGCTCACCGAAGATTTCACAGACCCATCCACTGGCCAAACATCATCGTTCATACCCATCATACCCAATACAAATACAGAAATCCAAGAAATCTGCCATTATTTTCATGCTTACAACCACCAATCTGATACTACAATTGAGTGGCCAACAATTGGTTTATCGCCAGTCAATGAATACAACACAGAAGGTCTACTCTCTATGGCTTTCCCCGCCCTTTTCCCGACAGGCGCTGCAATGCCAAATCAACCAAGAATGAAAGCAGTGCAGTTACATGAATATGCACTTCATCTCATACGTTACTACGATAACAGATTTGAAAGCCACCCACGCTTTCGTTATTACATATATAATCTCATGATGCGACATCGCAGTCAAGCAACAGCGTCGATTTTTGTGAAAAAAAACATCACAGATAACTTTCCAATATCTATTCAAGATCTGAACATTCGATTAGAACAATTTCCAGATGAGCAATTGGCAGAGCAAGTCATGCGATTCGGTAGCTCTTTACGTGGAACAAGGTCATTTTGGCACAAAGCTAAAAATGAACTAATGGACATGATATCTCAACTCGGTTGCCCGACATTCTTCTTCACATTAAGTGCAGCTGATACAAAATGGCCTGATCTTCATGCAGTCATGCCCGGATGCCTTCCTACTGATATTGGAAAACAACAAAAGTGGAGAAATGATAACATTATCTCTAACCCACATTTAACATCACTATATATGCACCATAGATTCACAGCATTTCGTGAGATTATCTTGGAGAAACACTTGAATACAAAAGATTACTGGTACAGGTACGCATTCTACCGCATTTTTTTTCCTCCAAGAACTCTAAACAACATTCCTCACCTATTGCAAAATTATCTTACAAAAATGCATACTTGTTATGTATGAATGGCAACATAGGGGATCTGCGCACATCCATGGTTTCCTTTGGATAGAAAATGCACCTGATATGGAGAATCTCAACTGGGAAGACACAGAAGCAGTCGATATTGCAAGGCAGTTCTTCGAGAAATATATTTCCGCTTGGAACCCTCGTGCTCCTTCGAATTCAAACCAACCAAAAGCTTGGACAAATCCCGAAGACCCTTGCCTGTTGTCCACACTGCAAATCTTCAGAACCAATCCTTTCAGTGACTATGAACAGCTCGTCAATTGTGTTGAACGTCACACAAAATGCTCAGAAAGCATGTGCCTAAGAAAAAATGGATCCTCACTCCAATGTTGTTATAAAGCACCGTGGGAATTACATCCAAAATCGGCCTTATTCATTGATTCCAATGGCCAAAAAACATACACCCCTGCTCGGAACGACGATCGACTCAATAGCCATAACCCTACCATCCTATCTATTTGGCGTGCAAATGTTGACTGCCAACCAGTACTCTCCATACACGCTGTACAAAAATATATCGCCAAATATGCATCCAAAGCAGAAAAAAAAATCTGAAAGCTTCCACGACATGCTACGTAGAATTGTCCTGGCTTCACCCATTGTTGACCCAGCAACATCCGCATTTCGAAAATTTCTTGTAGAAACCCTTGTTGATCGTGACATTGGAGCACAAGAAACCTGCCATATGCTGCAAAAATTACCGTTAACATTATGTAGTCGGCCATTCATTTCTTTAAATGTAAACCAAAAAATTCTTATGCGCCTTCCACAAACGGACACGACCTCCACTACATCCCCGCACTTCATAGATACATATATCCAGCGCCCTTCTACCCTAGAGTCCACATCACTAATAGAGTTGGCAAGATCCTGGTCATATGATCCTCGTCACAAAACAAACAAATGGAAACAAAGGCCTGCAAAAGCAATTGTTCGGGTCATACCACGTTACTCCTCCATACCATCCACAACAGAACCTTGCTACGCTAACTTTTGCAGGGTTGAGCTTATGCTATACAAACCTTTTCGTTGTATCGTACAAGATATAGGAGATTCTGCTGCAGAATTCATCGCAAATTGGCAAACATTTCGCCCATTCTACAATCCTTGGCATCAACACCGCACACTATCTGATATTGAATCTGTCACAAATGATACCTCAACTATGAATGAAGCCAATCCAACAGACACCATGGAAATAAATGAATGGGAATTACTTTCCCAATTACACCCTACAAATGAGCTTCTCATAAACGACCTTGACATGCTTGGTCTTCGTGGCTTTGATGACACCCATAACTGGAATCATACCACTATCCCATTGGATCTACAAAATAATGCAATACAATTCATTGAGAATAGCCGCTCCATCCACCGCATTCTTCAAACACATCAACATACCCTGCCGACCCTTACTACATTATCTCCAATGCAAAGAAAAGCTCTAAATATTATTTTTAATCATTTTGCTAGGAAGGATTATTTACCCGCTCTCAGAATGATAATACAAGGCACTGCTGGTACGGGAAAATCCCTCCTTATTAATTGCATCAAAGATATGCTCATAGGCCTTGCAAGCCTGGAACCTTCACCGATCATGCTCCTCGCCCCTACAGGGGTTGCTACCTTCAACATACAAGCATCGACAATCCATTCTGCTTTGCACCTTCCTATAAAGGATCTTATGCCGTTAGAAGGTAGTGCTCTTGCAAAATTCCAAGAAGAACTCAGGCATATAAGATACATACTAATCGATGAAATGAGCTTCATTGGGCCAAAGCTTCTCAGCCATATTTATGAACGTCTTCGCGAGGCATTTCCCCACCAAAGAAACACTCCTTTCGGTGGTTGTTCCATAATATTGGTTGGTGATCTCGGTCAGCTACCACCCGTCAAAGAAATACCTCTATATGCAGGGACGAGCCACGGAAGCGCACTGTGGAACACCTTCAACAGAGTCATCACATTAGACACAATATTTCGTCAACAAGGCGACGACATCGCACAGGTTACTTTCAGGAACATTCTCCAGAACATTAGAGATGCAAATCCAACAATCGACGACTACAACGTACTCATGTCGCGCACAGATTCCTTTTTATCAGAAGAAGAAATATGTTCATTCCATGATTCCATGCATCTATTTCCAACAAATGCTCAAACAACAGTCCATAATAAGCAAATGATGAAATCTCTAAACACTCCTATCGCACGATCCATTGCTGAAGATGACAACACATGTTCCAGTCTTTCCTCTGAAGATGAGCAACTTGAGCGAATTGTATTGCTATGCAATGGCGAAAAAGTTATGTTGACTTCCAACCTTTGGGTTTCAGCCGGTCTTGTTAATGGTTCCCTTGGAAAAATTGTAACCATCTTTTACAAAGAATCAACTGCACCACCACAAATTCCAACATTTGTTGTCGTAGATTTCCCCAAGTACATTGGGCCTCCTTGGGATGAAAGAAACCCCACTCACTTGCCTATTCCAGCAGTAAAAAGAAATGGTCGTGCACAAATTCCACTGAAGATGGCTTGGGCTTTAACCATACATAAATCTCAAGGTATGACCCTTCCAAAAGCAACAATTGACATTGGAAAAACAGAACGTCAAGGTCTCACATTCACATCTATTTCAAGAGTGCCTTCTCTACAAGATCTCCGGATTAACCCCGCATTCAGTTTCGATCGTTACAGTAAAATGAAGGACAACAAAAACATTGCTCGCAGAAAACACGCAGAAGAAATTCTCCGTTCAATGCCACCTCCAGATAATCTGCTCCAACCCGTACTTTGACATCACCAAAAGGTTTCCTCCATTTATTTACCTCATTCTATTTCATAACATACTTTTCATATCTTTCAACAACAACAAACTTTAGTCAATATTAGTAAATAAGCAAATATTAGAATGTCTTTATATTATCTGTACATCTCATTCTTACCTTTTCTTTCTTTTGCAGCAGGCCACATGGGCTCAGAAATAACATACCTGCACAACTACATGTAGATTGGCAAGCAAAAAAACTGCATCTCCAGCTGTGCATTGACCTCCAATGGTGTTCAATATGTCGTTATTCACCATGCATCTTCCACTAACAATATATGGATCCCCATAGCAAAGGTAACTTCATTACCATTCATTCCAGATTCATTTTAACACAACTCACCTGCAGAGTATTACTAATAAATTTCTGCAACTGATTTACATATTACTAATTCTAACAAAATATAAATTTTGCAGGTCCATTGCTGCTTCTTCAGGCCTTTGCTGCCTCCACCATGTTTTCGTACAACTTCAAATATGGAATGACAAGCACAATGTTCTTTAGACTATTATATTCCTTCTCGAACCTCTTTTGTTACAATTCATTGTTTGTATTTTCCATTTCAAACTTGAAAAAGGATGTTTCAAGATCAAATACCGTTTTCATTGTTTGTTTCCTCACAACTATTTGTGTTTTCCATTTCAATCTTTAAAAAGGATGTTATAATACACTTTGTATTTTCCATTTCAAACTTTAAAAAGGATGTTACAATACACTATTTGTATTTTCCATTTCACGCTTAAAAAAGGATGTTTCAACATCAAATACCATTTTGATAGTTCATGTCCTCACAACTATTTGTGTTTCCCGTTTCAAACTTAAAAAGGGATGTTTCGAGATCAATGCCATTTTGATAGTTTATGTCCTCACAACCATTTCATTGTCAATGGGTTTTAACATATTTTGTTTACAAAATCAATTGACTTTAATGATTATAATACATGTTTTCAATATATCTTCATATTAATTTAATTTTCAATTTGAGTAATGGTTTCTTAAATAGCCCTTTCCAAATCAATATGGTTGCCCGGTTGTTGTTCGCATATTAATTTAATTTCCCATTTGAATAATGATTTCTTAAATAGCCCTTTCCAAATCAATATGGTTGCCCGGTTGTTGTTCGCATGGATTCATTCATTTATCTTCACCTTTAACTCCACAATTTTTTCCAACAACAAACAAAGGTCTCTAAACAGGTTCAATGCATATTTATGGCTGCTTGCATTCCATTTCAACGGTTTTAGGCATCGCTCCCTCAAATTAAAGCTCGAATTCATCGACCCTTGCTTCCAAAAAAGCCCGCAAAAGCCTATTCACGTTTCAATATTCTTCCACACACTATGCCTTACGGCGTTTCCTTTGCAACACTAGGTGCAAATGCTAGTTCTAACTAGGTTTGGAATTTCAAATCTCCTCCATTTGTCAAATGAAAATTTGATGACGTTTTTGCATTTTTCATGCCTTTCATTTTATGTTCTAGGAAAATTTGTGAGTGTTGATCTCCCTTTACCTAGAAAGTCTCTTTCAACTACTCTTGCATCTCAACTTTCATTAATATCCCTCTAAGAGTGCCTTGTTTTTTCTTAAATTAACATATGTGTTTCGATATCTTGCTCTGATCTAAATAAAATAATCACAAAATTCTTCATGCTTGATATACTATATTAAAATTGGTACAAATACAATAGGTTTATACAGGGTTTTTGAATTGTTGTGAGATCCAAGTTATTCCATACTTAGGAAGATAAGTTGAGAGAATATCTCAACTATCTCTAACAAACACAATTAAAATTTAATCCTCTAGTAATAACATTAATGTAAGTTAGAGTTCCCATCAGTTATATTTCAAAAGAATTTTCATGACCCCGAATTAAGACCAAGAAAACTCTAATAAACAAAGTTATTTTTCGTTAAAGTTCATAGTCCCTTCATAGTTCCCTAGTCAATGTTCTTCTTGGCCAAGAAGTCTAACAAATATTTTTTGGTCAAATGATGATGAGTGTTTCTATTGGTAAAAGAGATTGTGACAAAGAAGAACTTTGACCAAGCTTATATCTCTATGCCTTCTTTTTGAGTTCTTGTTAATGAGAAGTCATGAAGGAACTTTCCTTGATAATTACTTTGACCACGGAACTATGATTGTCTTGGAGTAGCAAGATCCGGATTATCCACAGTATTATGTTTCTTATGTCAACGTTTCGAAACGTCAACATAAGAAACATAATATTGTGGATAATCCGGATCTTGCTACTCCAAAAAACTACCACAGAAGCTTAAAGTCTAACATATGATTGTCTTGTTCCCTAATTGATCTTCCCTAATTGATCGAAGTTGTTGTATTGATGTTGGGTCTTGTTGGTTAAAATTCATGTTGATCATAATTCTAAGGAATTTCTTGATTAAGAACCCTAACAAACAAAAGGATGGAGAATTGTAATAGATAGGAACTTTGATAAAGAAACTACAACCAATAAGAAATTTGATGAATGAAATTTAGTCAACAAAAAATATAACCATAGGAACCATAAGTCATGAAGGAACTTTTAACTAAGGAAAAAGAATAAGAAATTAGTTAATATTCTTATTGAATAGATTTCCCATCCTATTGGTCATTGTTTTAATGTACTTTCTTAGCTAGAAAATTTTAATATGATAGATTGAATTGTGCCCAACAAGGAACCATTAACAACATGAACTCTTGTCAACAAGAACTTTAATGAAGAAGCTATGACCAATAAAACCTCTAACGAAGAAACAATGATTAGTCAAGGTCCTCTTATTCTTTCCTTGGTTCAATCATGTATGTTAGAAATTATCCCTTCGTCCTAGTTCTAGGGAGCATTCCTCACTAGGAACCACACAATTAAACTTTAACCAACAATGTTCCTATTTGTTAAGGATTCAAAAAAATTATAGTTGTTTTTCGCTATCTATACCCTCACTTTTGAATTTCACAACATCCACTGTGTAAACATGGATCAAGAAATTCAATTTGTACCTTGTATCTTTGTGCTCAAATTCAAATCAAAATTAACTTGTAACTATCTCATTCATCTAGCTTGAGAATTGAACCATTACCAACTCAAAATTAAAATCAAATTTTCAACCTTTGATGAATTTGACTAGAAATTTCAACCACTACCTTGTGAAATGTCTTGCATCATATCATAGTTATGACATGTAAGCAGTGTTGTCAAATAAATGGATTCCACCCAAAATAGTGTAACTATGAAATTCTACAACCTTGCATTAAAATGTTTATTTCTAACATAGCTATATGAATTAAATGGCTAGTAAAAGGGGATAAACATCAATCCATAACAATCATCAAAACACTTACTTCATCATACATCTCAAGTTGTTAAAAAAAAAAAAAACCTAATTAAATTACAACTTCATTATTGTTATTATTAATTGTAAAAAAAATAATATACAAATTAAATATGTATACATTAAAAAAAAACATGTAACAAATTGTTAACCATGGAGATTCACCCCCACTTTATTGTGGATATTCTTAATATATAAGTAGACATTGTTACAATACCATGGGCCAATACATGACTCATGAATACCACATGCCCAAGAAACCATAACTTATTTAACTCATTCATATGACATTTTTTTAATTAATGAATTTAATTAAAAAGGTGAAAAAAACTTAATTATAGAAATAAATTTCAGTGTTGATTTATTTATATTACTAAAAATAGTATAATATTACTCAAAATTAGTCCTTACTATACACTTCATAATTATACCTAATTTAACGAGTTTAACTAACATGATCACCAATAATAAACTCAAATTTCATACAAATAAAAATTAAAACCGATCTAAGATTCAGTTTTTAAATCCCACGCACCTTTAAAAACAATTAAAATTTTCACACAGAACAATACAAAATGTATAAATTTATGTGAAAATAAGTTCAAATTCTTAATTTGAATGAATATGTCAAAATTTTTAAATTATATGAAAAACCTTGAAAAGGGAAAGAGTGCAAAATACCCGGTAAGAGATGGATCTGCCAATAGGAATGTCGATATTCATCAGTGTTCTTGCTATCGTTTCTCTGTTCTTTTCCCTGTCATGACCTTTATCCCATCAAGTAGATCAACCCCTTGTAAATATCCCCAAAAGGACACTCAATTTCAATTTAAGTATAATGGTTTGCAACAAACTACGAATTAGAAACAACATGGACTCCATGAATGGTTTATCCTCGAAAGCAGTAGTTTGAGAGGAGAGGGGGAGTTCATTAAATTTGAAATTGATATTGGAGAGAGATGCGTTCCTCTTGCGAGAAAGCATGGAGAATACTTTAGTTTGGTGTACTAGCATGGCAACAATCCTCTCTATTCTTACAGTTAATGTCGTCAATACCGCATATGCCAACACTTTTGTTGTAATTCCTTCCCCGAAACTGCAAGAAAATGAGTTCGCCATTGTTCGCATTTTTCAGGAAAACACACCTTCCTTAG
Source organism: Pinus tabuliformis (assembly GCA_031772625.1). Classification (NCBI taxonomy): domain Eukaryota; kingdom Viridiplantae; phylum Streptophyta; class Pinopsida; order Pinales; family Pinaceae; genus Pinus; species Pinus tabuliformis. The sequence goes on along the minus strand of CM062819.1, from coordinate 1,342,172,845 downwards.
TCTATATTACCAATCAGGCTGGCATGTAACATTCTTTATTGTTTTCTCTTTAGGCTTCAATGGGTTAGTTCCCCTTATTATGCTGCTTTTAACAGGTAATATTGAGATAAAGTGCTTACTGCTTAATTTTCTGTTTCACTGGATCTCTAGAGGGAGCCAAACACCCAAAAATTTACTTAATTCTTTATTGTTTTATCTTTAGGCTTCAATGGCTTAGTTCCCCTTATTCTGCTGCTTACAGGTAATATTGAGATAAAGTGCTTACTATTTAATTTTTTGTTTCACCAGGTCTCGAGCCAAACACCCAAAATTTTATTTATTGCAAAGTTTGTAATCATTGCAGGTTCTGTGACAAAATTTATTGCAAAGATCTTAAGGACTGCAAACTTATTTAGAATTCACGAAATTGCAATTGTAAAGGATGTACCCTATTATATATTTTGACGACTTCAATTCTAAACTGGACGTCATTTTAACGAGTTGTTCCTCTACAAAACATGTCAAATCTGACGTGGGAAAATTACGTCAGAAAATTTTCAGTAACCATCACATACATTTTGAAATGCTAACTACATCTTGTAAGACGTCAAATTCTAGGCCTGATCCTAACCACTCGATGATTTTTCTAAAATTATTATAAAAAAAAAGACTTATACATTACAAACTCACTTTTTAATTATTCAAACCATTATCCTAAACTTCACATCAAAAATTTTAAATGTAAAATTCGAACTTTGTTATAGATAAGGACCCTCTTTTGGTGGGCTCATCAAATTCGATGTAAATCTTTGAATGTCTATGAAAGTGGCAAATGGAAGACGATGCTTGATTGGCCACCAAAAAGCCAAAGTGGCTTTTGATATGACCACATCTCACCATTATCAAGTCGGATAAATTAAATACTTGTATTTGCCATTTAAATTAAAAAGTTGTGGAACATTATCCACTTGCTTATTTAAGGTGATAAGTAGGGTTTGCCAAGGGTACAAAAAGGTGTCCTTCCTATCTATCTATTACAATTAGTTGATTCCCAGTTCGGATCTGAAAATTTCTTAAATGCTCATGATTCGGATAATTCTTAAATGAGAATTAATTTTGTTTTTTTATTACTTCTAAATATTATTGAATGATTTTTTTTAATCAAAATTATATATATATATATATATATATATATAATTAATGATATTTTTCAAAAGCTGATTAGCCTTACTTTTATTAGATTTATTGGTTAACTGATGCATACCTAGATATATGGCAAATTTGCATAATGACAATGATTTACAAATCTTGACCAACAAAAATGTGAAAGCACCCATAAAACCAAAAGGCAGCCAATTAACATCAAACATCATTAGAATTTATCGAGGCAGGATGGTCTGGACCTGAGCCAAGGGATAGTGAGGGCTTGAATTCGCAATGAACATGTCTCTCCATGTGTGCCAATCGAGTTTCCAACCAATCAAGTTGCTCTTGGATGTGGCGTTGGCCTCTCCATAGGTTGACCAGTTTGTCATGCATCTCCCATAAGTTCCACTAAATATGGTTTATGAAATCAAGCATGTCACTGTGATCATCCTGCTAAGCTCAATCGAGTTTCTCTAGAGAACTCCTCAGCTGTCGAATGAGACTGACATTAACATTATATGAGGAGGCAATCCCCACTTAGGGAAATGACAAAGAAATTGATAGGTCCACAGTCTCTCCTTGTAGTTTCTTTGGTGGTTGTTGCAAACCCAGGACACCCCTCACCTCTCTACCTTTGCGCATCCAAACATGCTTGGGATTCCTATATAACACATGCTTTATACCTTTGCGTTCTAGAGCGGAGGCGTTACCAATGCACCACCTAGACCAAACAACTAGCCTAGAGTGCCCTTCTGCCACTTTGAGGGTCCCCACCACCCACTTTTTCCTCTACCAAATCCACTTGCCCAATAGGCCCTCAAAAGCCACCAAAAAAACCACCGAGTATTTACAAAGAGCGACCATTCCATCACTACACATCCTGATACTAGTACCATATACCCTCACCAAACATTCCAAGAGGGTCACAAAAAGCTCTTCATGTAAATTACAGAGAGCCTAGAGACCAATAGGATCGTGAATGCTTGCGCCCAACAAACCCTTCTAGAAATGATTATCAACCTACCTACTAACCACAAGATGGTCCAACTTCCCCACATAAAACAAAGAAGGTGAGCCAAAAAGCACCACCTTACAGGACAACCATTCCACCCCACCAATCGTAGTCCGACTAGAATACAACAACATACAATTAACCAGTACTAAACACACTACTAGGCTTATATTTTGTACATGTGTGAATTAACCACAATAGTGTCTTGGTCATGCCTCGAAACCTTGATTTTGAACAGAAGGCAGGCTGCTCCTCGAAAGAAATTCCACCACTTGGATCACTTCCAGTTATCCACTTAACATCACCTAGGACCTCTTGCACTCAGTGGTTCTTAGGGTCAATTCTTCTTAGGATTCTCCCTTTTTCCCCTGGTTTGAGGCTGAAGACGTTCCTCAGGGAGTTCCTCTCACCCCTCAATGTGCAAATGAATAACCATCAACTCATTCTCCCTTCCGTTATACTCAAATGCCTCATCCACCGTCGGACAATCCACCACCCTCTCATCTAGTACAATATGGCAAGGAACCAAGAGACCAGTGTCAATGCCATTAACAACCACCTTAAAGTGGCATGAGAATACACTCCCTCATGCATGTTTCGCATTTGTCGTGGTAAGACTTTCTATATGTCAAGCAAGATCGTAGGGTGGCTAATCCCTTCCCCAATCCCCATATCGCTCTAAGTTTCCACCCCATCGAGGAGATAACAAATGAATATTATTTGAACTAAGATAATATTATAACTAAAATTATTTTGAAATAAATAAATTTGTAAAACTGTAAATGATATAATAATAAAATATAGATTTTTAACTTATTTTATGTTTAATAATTAAATAAATATGTTTACCAAATTTTATAATTTCAACCTAGACTCATCTTAAATCCATATCTACCAAGTGTCAAGAGGGATCAATTATGGAATTATGATGGATCTAAGATGGTACTCTTGTATTCCATCATGGATTTCCTCAAGCCTTTAAATAAGATTCATCATAACAAATACCATAGGAAAGACCATGGGTTGTCAAAATTTGGAGCCCAAAAACCGCCAATAGTAAATTATTAATTTTATTTCTTACTTTATTTTATATTTTTATTTTTATTTAACCCATTCAGAACTTTTATGTTTACATTACAACTTTATTCACATTTAAAATTTGGCCATTTAATCATTGTCGCATAAGCAAGGCTCTACCACATAGCACCCACGTGACACACACATGGCACCTGTACAACTCCACCACCTCGCCCTGGTAGTTCCACAACATCCTGGCACTAACATGGACATGTCTAAGTCCACATTACCCTTCCCACATTGGCTAACCCATGGTCCCCACCATGTCCAGCTTTCATATGTTATTTGTTTCCTGTTATATCTAGTTCCTATGGGAATATGATGTACCCATGTTTTATCACAAGGAAAATTATCCAAAATCTTGGATGCATCCAAATCCCTACAAACATTTGATGCTCAAACTATTTACACCACCCTAGATATCCCGCTTTGGCCACTCATGGGGCCTCATGAGGTTTACCCAAATTGGGCCCCACCCCAAATAGACCTCAACTTAACCCTTTTGCGGATGTATCCAAACTCATATAAATCTAGTTCTGCCATGATATTTCACCTTGAAATTTCTTCCAAATGTCCATATTCCTATATATGTCTAGATCACTAGAATCTGATCGGTTACAAAGGTTAATTCCTACCTTTCTAGACTCATAACAAGTTAAGGTTTTCCTTAAGCATTTCAAGGAACTTGCCAAGGTTCTCCTAGGAGCCTAACTGATGAGTCTCATCATTGAGTAATTATATGGGCCTTAATTGGCCTTAATTCACCTCCTAGCTTAGCCAAACCAACTATTCTCACAACTTATTGCATACTTTTGATTATATTTTGCTTATGAGATGAGTTAGAGTTGGATATTTTGCTTTGTGGTCTAATGTGCATGTAATGCAGGAATAAAGGATAAAAGTAAAGGAAATGCAGGGATAAAAGGTAAAAGCAAGGAACTATGATAAAAGACCTTGGTAACAACTCAGATGGGGCAAGGGAGAGGAATTACAGGAGGTAAATCCTACTCATTTACTGCTCATCCATTTGAATATCCTTCCATCAGCTGAAAGTACAAACAGCGAAATCAGGAGTACTAAAAGACAGCCAAGCAAGTGGAAGTACAAGCAACCTCCCTACTAGAAGGTGGCTGAGCTAATGAAAGTGAAAGGACAAGTTACCATTAAGTTGGGAGCTGTACCTCCCTAATTTTGAGGGAAGTCGTTGAGACTTCAGATGTATAAATAAAGAGGCTTAAGACCTCAGTTTTTTTAGTTAGTTACCAGTCAACTAGATAGTCAGTCAGTTAGTTAGCAAGGATTCGAACTTCTACTTCGTAACAGTTTTGATGTAATACAGTTCTTTGATAATGAAGATGAGTTTTGATTCAAGCTAGCCCTGAGTTAACTCAGAGGGCTGAAGCTCTTGGGTTAGGGCCCGACCCTAGTAGCCAAAGCTCCTCTTTATTATATTGTGAAGTAGCATATCTTCTTGCTTTTTGTCCATTTGTTTAATCAGATGCATTCTCATTACAGCAACAGCATAGAATCCTGCTTTCTATTCATTTACTCAAGTAGTTCATTTCCATTACAGCACTCGCATAGATGCATGGTTTGATTATTCATTTGGTTAAGTAGATGCATTTTCATCACAGTGGTTCAGCATAGATTCATGGCTTTCTAGCTCATTGACTTAAGTAGCTTTCTATTTTTTCTTCATTTGCTTGAATAGTTGCAGTTTCATTAAAATGGTGCAAAACAGAGTAGTTGTGTTTCAGTTTGTTCCATTCATGCTTTCATCTAAGTAGTAGGTTGGGAAAGAAAAAGATCCACAAGGTTGCTCACAGGTGTCTCGGCCTCACTTCCTCCCTCTTAGACTATGGTGTGAGGAAGAAACCATGTAGTAACCCCAAAAACATAGGGTTTTGATTTTCATGGAGTTTTGTCGTTTAATACAGTCACTGAAGTCATTTCATAGTGCTCTGCCCCTTTAATGGTCATCAACTTGTTCACTCTCCTTCTGTCATTCAGGCCTCACTCATGTTCCCATGTCATTCTCCTTCAACCTAAAATGCTCAGTGAGAGCTGTTAATTCACATTCAAACGGTTTTTAACCGTTGATTGCCTTTCACATGCAAAACCCACCAATCGCTGCCCAATCCACTTTTCGTGTTTGACTTTTTTTTGCCCTTTAAATCCCCACTGTCGATCTGCCTTGTCAGATCCAACGACTGTTGCACACCCGCTCACCAACCTGCTTGGTCACATCCCCGCCATAGATCTGCCTTGCTAGATCCGAAGTCCATCGCGCAATATCGCGTGGATTTCCGTTCGACCGTTATCACGCTGAGGGCACGCGATATGGGTGGTTTCCCTGTGCTACCTGTCGGTCGGGGAGGCTAATCGCGAAAAATTATACAAAACCATTTACAGCTTTGAGGGCGCGTGATATCCCGATTACCGCTCTCCAAACCCGCTCATCATTTCTGCACGTTTTCTTTTGCCCGCTTCAATCTCCACCATCAATCTTCCCTGGCAGATCTGACGGCTATCGCATCACCCGATGGCCAACTAGCTTGGCCAATCTCCGTCGTTCATTTGCTGATCGCCTCTGCAATATAATCCCATCCGTCCATCTTGTTAGTCCACCATGTCTACCCATTTTGCTACGTACCCTCATACTGTTCGATCTCAACCGTTCATTTACCCTTCACCCGCCTGATCCAACGGTCCTCTTGCGTTGTTTCTCATTACGTCCTATTTTGACCATTTTGACCTCTGAACGCTTCTTCCGCTTATACACAGATTTAGCCTAGTTCCATTTCTGACCCCTTAGTCTAGTTTTGTTTCTTTACTCCTGCAACTTAGATAGTTAGCATTAGATTAGTGTTGCTTAGCAATTCTGCTTAGTCTAGCTGTTTTCATGATTAATTAGGTTATGGTGATTTAGGTTTGCATGTTGTTTTCTTCATTTTTGCAATAGAATAGCTCTCCCCTAGAATAGGTTTGCTCTCCTTCCATCAAAATCAAGCTTCTTCTGACCCTATAGAAGTTTGGCTTGGAACCCCTGGGGTCTCTTGCCAGATGAGTAGTGACAACAGGCAGTACCTTCACTTCTACTTGTGTATATAGCACAGTCACCTCCAAGTTTGTACGAACCCCGGGTTGATAAGTAAAGCTGGTAGCCCTGGGAGTTGCAGCATTCTTGTTGCAATACCTAAGCTCATCACTAACCCTGCCCAAAAAAATTATATTCACAGGAATACATTCTTACATCAAGCAAAACCATTCCAAATTCTAACCATAGAAAAAATAGATTCACATATATTTCAATCCCCATATTACCAGGAATTATAATAAGCCAATCCATGGCTAACAACACTCTATGATTTCAATTATAGTGACACCATATCCTTCTATACAATGGGTCTGAACCATCACTATCATATTTCGTGGTGTATCATGAATTACTCCATTATTTGTCTAAGAATAAAGAAAGAAACTATCATCCATGTATAATAGAAATCCATGTTAATTCTTAGCATGCCATACATAGTTATTCAACAACAGAATTCCTTAATTCTTAGACAACAAAGATTCCTTGATAGTTCTATCGCCCAAACCATGGAATTACACACACCATAACAATTTAACTGGGTTCATTAAATAGTCATACATAATCATGTAAGTAGCTTTGAAAATCAAGAAATTAGCAACTACATGGATCTGCAAGTCCCTCACACCATAAGTATAATCGTACAAACCATCTCATTGCAAATACATAAGAATGCATATTCCTTCATTAACAGAGCTTATATACTCGTTGTCATATAAAAACATTATTTACCATTCATATTGCACAAGTATACACAAAGATACAAGTAAGCAACTTATTAGTTGAGTGACTAGCAACTAAGGGAGGGAATTCAACTATGCTCCCAACCATAGGTCAACTACACTACCATTCTTTCTTGTAGTTAACCTCTCCTGAGCTAGATTTAGAGCCTGACGAGTGAACTTTTCAAGGGAAATTCACACCAGTCTAGTTAACAAATCACATGGGAATCCAAAGAACACAATGACTCGAACTGACACCCGGGAGTCTAGAGGAAACAATGTCTCCACCCAAACAACCACTTAAGGGAATCCAGAGCACATAGTGCTCCACCCAAAAATCACTATAGGAATCCAAATCCCAAAGTATCTCCACCCACTTCACCCTTCAGGAATCCAAGGCCTATAGTGTCTCCACCTATTACACCCACAGGAATCTAGAGCACACCATTTCTCCACCTAATAAACACCACGGGAATCCATAGAACTAGGTCTCCACTATTTAAACACCAAGAGATTTCCAAGAGTACACAATGCCTCTAATTGCTAAGAAGGAATATAGAGTCCACGTGATTCTACCTTCTCAACACCACAACTTCACCTTTACTCCACGCTCAACATGCTTGCAAGCATGTGCTTCTGCTAGGCTTTCTATAACGAGTTCACCCGCATTGATCTTGCACAATATCTCTTTTTTATTTTATTATTGGGCTACCACCACACTTGAATCCTTTGTGTGCGTTGTTGAACATCATTGCACTTTTTTTTCTTTTCCACCTTTTCTATTGTGTTTTTACCAAATCCAACATATCCCACGAGAATGGGACTGGTTCATCCTTTTTCCCATACGCCACTTTAATGCATGTACCAACTTTCCTTCAATTCAATAGGGAGATGGGTAGAAATTTAATGCAACTTTTAAGTTTGGTTATTTCCCCAAGAAATTCCCATGCAACCTCTCCTCTTAAGCTTTGAATCAGGGTCATCTTCTCATTCAAGTCATTTTTATATTTTTCACAATTATTTATAATTGCACTTGAAAATATTTACATAAGGGGGCAACCAAAAAGGGTTGTTATATGCTCATTGTCAATTTCTCAAGGTGATGAGTCCAATGAGATGTGGAGTGCCTAGCATGGGTACTTCCTAATGAGCATATTTGATATTTGAGATGATGTATATGTGTGGAGATGTTTGAATGACATGGAGAGATGTGACAGTGTTTGCATGATGTTCGAGTGACGCGAGTTCTTGTGGAGTTGACGCTACAATCATATTAGCTACCTAACTAGCTAATGACACAATGGGATCCAAAACATAACATTCTTACATGAGAATTTGCAAAGTCATAGGGTTTAGTTATGTTAGAAGATGAGAATTCTTCATAGGATTGATGCAATTGGGAGGTTTTTCAATGGCATGATGTGTCAGTTTGATGAGCAGTCTTCTTAAGGATATGCTACCTTTGGTGAAGGATGGTTTTCTAGGGGATGTTCATTTTTTAGGATGACAACATTTTCTTTATTGGGGGAGGATGTCAAGCCCTTGATCTTAAGTTCCCATGAGCACCATGAGTTGAACGAGATGAGTCACGAGGCGAGAGTGCCATTGCACATTTTGCGACAATATTTGCGACATTTTGGGTGTTTCGATATGAAGAGCGCCTACAATTTGGTGCCTTGAGTGAAATGAGCCTACCCGAGACAAGAGAGGTGGCATGAGAGGCACTCGAGTTAGCACAAGGTGTGCCCCTACAATCGTGCCTGAGTTGGCATGATCACACTAAAGTGGCCCCGCGGTGCTCGAGTTGGAATGAGGTTCCCACCTGAACCATAAGTGTCTGACATAAAATGAGCGTAGCCTATACAAGTCGGCCTAAGCCCAATTGAAGTAGAATGAATCAGTCCACACTCAAAATTTTGGGTTTCTTCGAGGATGGGTTTCTTAAACGAAGTTCGAATCCAAACTCCCCTTCGAAATACCATTACTCCTCAACCAACTTGCAAATATCCTTTTTAAAATTTTTTTTTACAACTACGTCACTCATATTACCTATAGAAATCAAATTTCTAGCCAATCCTAGGATGTGCTTAACACTGAGGAGTGTTCTAATCCTTTCACCCATGAGCTTCAACTTAAATTTTCATCATCCTATGATTCTGGTTGTCTAGTCATCTCCTTGGAGAACATAGCCACCATCATACCTTCTATAATCACAAAAACCACTCCCTATCAGGAACCATATGAAAGGATGCCCCTAAGTTCACCATCTATGCCTCATGGTCTACATGTGTTCTTGAAGAAGCCAAGTACACATCCCTTTCTTGATTTAAGGGGTTTTTTTCTTATGTAGAAGGAGAAACATTAGATCCCTCCTCTTTTAGGCAAATTTGGATCTACACTCTTTCTTGTATTTTCATTCTTTTTCACATCCCCAACATATCTTTATGACTTTTCTTAGAGATTTAGACCCTCCTCTAGGTTTAGATCTCCCACCTGAGGAGTTATTTTTTTTACTATTATGAGAGCATCCTATTATAGATAATGCATATGTGTTATAATTTTCCATGATTTTCATCCCATCTTCTCCAATAACAAGGATGAAACTATGTTGTTTAAACCTAAAGTAGTTTCATTACTACCTATGACAACAATCAAACTATCCCATGAGTTTGGTAAAGAACACAAAAAATTAATACACTTATACTCATCTAAAATCTTGATATCAACAGATAATAGCTAATTTACCACAATATTGAAGGAAATTGTACGCTGGGAATATTATGAGAATATTGGGCAGAGAGGATCTCGAGACATTTTCGATGGTTATGGAGAGGAAGAAGACCTGATTCTAGGGTTTAACAAAGGAAGAGACAGAGGTAAACAGGTAACCATGGAAGCGCAGGGAGGAGGGAGCTCCACTCCCTCCTACAGTAATGTAGTTTCAAACAGAGGAAGGGCAGGGAAAAAGAACAAGCCTCCACACTCCTCAGAGGACACGACAAAAAATACTGAAACCCAGAAGGTGGAAGGCAACAATACCCATGCAGAGCAAGGGACCCACAAGGAAGACTGACAGGAGGAGAAAGCAGAAGACAGAGGTCAGGGAACAGAGAATAGAACCAAGATGGGGCCCTGTAAACCCAAGACCAATACTAAACCGCGGGTAATATTGAATGATCCAGCTCTGCAAGAGCACATGGATCATATGGCAAACTATGCTATAATATGCAAGTTTATGGGAATCTGGCCGACAGAGAAAGTGTTGTACACTTGGATAAAATACAACTGGAAACCAAAAGGGGAGTTAAATATACATCTTGGATCCAAAGGTTTCTTCACAGTGGTGTTCATGAACATGGAGGACAGAGATAGGATTTTTGAAGGAGGACCATACTTCTATGCGGCAGCTGGTCTATATATGCGGCCATGGACGATGAACTTTGTGCCGGAGCGAGAAACATTCACATCGGTACCAGTATGGATTAGAATCTACTCCTTACCTCTAGATTATTGGATGCTAGAGTCTTTAAAAGCTATAGGCAATAAATTAGGTCATTTTTTAAAGATTTTAGAGGCAACACTATGAGGTAAGTATACCTCCTATGCCCGTATATGTGTGGAGATGGACCTATCAGGAGCTCTTCCATATGAGGTCATTCTAGAAGTCTATGATGACGAATGGGTTTAGACAGTTGACTATGAGCATATCTCGTTCAGATGTCGCAAATGTCATGAGCATGGACACTTATTCAGGGATTGTCCTCTTAATAAAAGGGAGGAACATATAAGCACTAGTAAATAAAAAGACCATACATGTTTTACTAAAGTGGGAGGAAAAGGGAAAGGAGGGGGAAGGAAGATACAAAAGAATCCCAATGATAACAAAACAAGAAGTCACAATAGATTTGAGATCTTAGAAGAAAGAGAAGAAGCTAAGTGCAATCAAAGGAAAATAGAGAATCAGACAGCAAGGGGGAAAGGAAAAGAGACTAGCATGGAGTTCACACAAGAATAGAATGAACACACAACAGACCCACTTAGCACCATGGAAACAGAGTAAATAGGTAAACCAAGGAATAGCCCCTTCAGTTTTGAGAACGTTTAGCTCACGCACTCAGATTTCCTCACAAACTTTGAAAAATGGTGGAAAGAAGAGCTACACTTACAAGGTACAAAGATGTTCCTTCTACATCACAAGCTCAAACACATTAAAGGCAGACTCAAAGAGTGGAATAAAAATGAATTTGGTAACATCTTCAAAGCTAAAGGAGAAGTGGAAAAGAAAATGAAGGAAATAAATCAAATTCTTATCACAGAAGGCTACATAGAGGAAAGGAAAGAGATAGCAAAGTCACTTCAGCATGAATGGGAAAATAAATGTCTACAAAAGGAAATATTCTGGAGACAGAAATCTAGAGTCCAATGCATTAAGGAAGGGGAGCGAAACACAAAATTCTTTCACAGATCCACCATAGCTCACAGAAACAACAACAAAATTTTGAAACTTACAGATCATCATGGTGTAGAAAGAAACACTCATGAAGAGATGGAAGAGGATCTAGTTCAGCATTTTCAGAGAATTTCTAAGGAAACTACAACAGATAGATCACAATTTACTGAAAAATTTACACAGTACATTCCTAAACTGGTCTCCAGAGAAGACAATTACAATCTCAACAGACCAGTGACAGAGGAAGAGCTTGAGGAAGTCATCATAGAGATGCACAATGGGAAAGCTCCAGACCCGGATGGCTTCAATGTGGACTTTTTCAAGACATGTTGGAGGATTGTAAAGCATGATATTCTGAAGGTAGTAGAAGACTCACGCAAATCTAAAAAATTCTTGAGGGTGCTCAATGAATCTTTCATAGCCTTAATCCCCAAACAGGAAAAGGCCACCTCTCCAGACAGATTTAGACCTATAGCATTATGCAATGTGGTGTACAAAATAATATCCAAAGTAATTGCCAACAGACTCAAACCTCTCCTCCCCACCCTGGTGTCTGAGGAGCAAACGAGCTATGTGGAAGGGAGACAAATTCTGGATAACATAATTCAATCGCATGAAGTGGTTCATTCACTCATCACCAATAAGTAGGCAGGGATGATAATTCAGCTGGACATAGCGAAAGCCTGTGACAAACTTAGTTGGATGTACATAAGAGCAGTGCTAAAAGCATATGGCTTTGACTATAACTGGATTAAGTGGGTCATGGCTCTTGTTACCACTGCTAGCTGTTCAATTCTTCTCAATGGCTCTCCCTCAAAAACCTTCAAGCCTACAAGAGGTCTCAGGCAAGGTGATCCTCTTTCCCCTTTCCTTTTCATCTTAATGATGGAAGGGTTAGGTAGAGCAATCAGAACTGCTAAGGAGGAAGGAAGAATTCAAGGTCTGAGTTTCACTCGAGGAGGGGACACGGTGACACATCAACAATTTGTGGATGACACTATGCTTCAAGGCACACCTACAGTCAAGGAAGCCAAAGCATTCAAGCTAATTCTGCATGAGTTTGCTATGGCAGCGGGTACTGAGGTAAGTCTTACTAAATCAAAGATTTTCTTTTTCAATACTGATATTTCGATTCAAAGAAATCTATCCAGAATTTTGGGCTTTCAAAGAGATTCATTTCCCTCGAAGTATCTGGGAGTTCCCCTCACTAATAAACTGTTGCACAAGGACATCTGGGAGCCTGTTTTAAATAAATTGAAAGACAAAATCAGCAGGTGGACAAACAGAGCCCTAAATCTAGCAGGAAGGTTGATTCTCACTAAGGCTATCCTCCAAACCATCCCTATCTATATGCAATCAGCCATTCCGGCACCAACTGGGGTCAGTATTCAAATAAGAAACATTCAAAGAGACTTTCTCTGGGGGAAAGGTGAAGAAAAGAAGAAATGGGCCCTGGTGGCGTGGGAAAGGGTATGCAAACCTAAATCCCATGGAGGCCTGGGTCTACATGACCCAGAAATTCTAAACAGAGTTTTGGGAGCTAAAGTTTGGTGGAGATGGCTCAAGGAAATACAATCCCCCTGGGCAAAACTATGGAAGCAAAAGTATGCAATGTTTTGGCAGGACACAAACCTCATAAGAATGATAGGACAAGTAAAAGGTTCTCAAGTTTGGAACAAGGCCTGGGAGAACAGAGCCCTAGTTCAAAAGCATAGTTTCTAGGAGATCAGAAGCGGAAATTTGGCCTGGTTCTGGGAGGACAATTGGTAGCAGGAGGGCAATCTTAGTAGTGAGGATTTAGCTAGTATCCAAATAGACACCATCAGCAAAGGATTAAGGAGGGTTAGTGACTTTTGGTATCAATCAAGGAACAATGGAAAATGGAGAATTTGGAAACTTCCAATTTACAATGAGATGAGCATGCTGAATACGCAAGCTACAGCCCTCAAAAGTCTTTTGGAAAAAAGGCAAATCTTAATCTCAACCTCAGATGATCAATTAAGATGGGGAAAGAACAAGGCAGATCTCTTCACCCTTAAAGGGGCCAAAAGAATAGCCACGAGGCTTAACTTTCCAAGCACTGACAAGACTTGGAAAGAACTTTGGGATAACCCTCATTGGATGAAGGTCAAACTATTCAAGTGGCCGGTTCATTAGGGCAAGATTCTGACATGGGATAATCTAAGAAAAATAGGCTTTGTTGGCCCCTCAAGATGTCACCTGTGTGGACAACAGGAAGAAACCACAAATCATCTCCTCAAAAGATGCTCCTACACTGCCACACTATGGAACTGGGTTGGAGATGTCTTCGAGCAAACAGACAGGCACAAAGATGACATCATGGCTACGCTAAAAAATTGGCAGATTTTTTTTTTCAGATAATGATACAATAAACTCAGCCTGGGCATTGACTTCGGGGTTCTTAATCTGGAATGTATGGAAGGAGAGCAACAACAGGATTTTCAAATACAAAATGGGCTGGTGAGCAGCATCCTAAAGCTAATCCTCAAGCAACTCAAGGAGACTGTCCACATCCTAGGGGGTGTTTCTACTGGAAAACCCATAGGACACAGAGAGGCCAGAATCCTGGAAAAGTTGGAGCTTTAGGTTCATCTCCCCCAGTGTCCTCTGCAGATCAACAAGAATACCTTAGAAGGTAAGGCTTTCTGGCAACCCCCTTCTCAAGGTTTTTTAAAATTTAACATAGATGGAGCCTCAAAAGGAAATCCTGGAGAAGCAGGTTATGGAGGGGTCATGAGAGATGAGGAGGGAAACATACAGGTCATTTTCTACAGTTATCTAGGGAAGGCAACCAACAATATGGCTGAGCTCATGGCGATGGAGCTATGCTTGGAAATATTGCTCAAACACAACATTCATAATGTCATCATTGAGGCTGACTCAGAGTTAGTAATTAATTCGGTCAAGAGGATAAGTGCAGGAGCAGCACCAGAGAAAATCTCAGGTCACTAGCGGCTTCTGCAAGTCTACCAAAGAATTCAATCACACCTAAGAATTCTAAGAACTCTTAGGTTTGTGCATGTTCGCAGGGAAGCCAACAAAGTGGCGGATTGGCTTGCCAATGAGGGGGTTAGAAGCAAGTTTACCGACATGTGCTGCTGGTGGGAGGAGGTAACAGATGACAGAATGAGAGATGAATGCTCAACGCGGGCCCTTAGCAACAGACAACAATATCAGAATAAGCAACGAGAAAATTTTTCACTTCATGTCAATGAAGCATAAGTATTTCTCAGAGGTTGATCACTGTAAGTTCTCACAGGAATCCTGGACAAAGACTGTCATCGAGCCAGAGGATTTCTGCTCAAAAGGGAAAAAACTATGAGGAAATGGGCTACCATGAAGAAGGACATTCCATGCACAAGGTGACCCTTCCGAGCATGTCGTCCTCATGTAACACATTGGGGGACAGAGGATTAGGAAACCAGAATCAAAAACTTGTTGGGTTGTGTTATATTCTTTCCACGACTAGCCCATGTAGTTAACCAGGGGGTTAGAGGGGGGGTCACATGGGGTTTGAGGCGTACCTGTAACCCCACTTTATGAGGTCTGGGGTAGCGCCTCGGAAAATTTTGGTTTTGGAACCTATGTTAGGTTGGGCGGACCCACCTATGGTTTTGTGCATGATTTTCGCACATGTTTTTTGGACGCGATGGTTTTCGGTCCATGGTATTGGATGCTTTGGCATGTAACATTGAAAGGAATATAATGAAAAATCAAGCTGGTAGTCCCAGTTTTGGGATCCAGGGGAAAATCTCTGTGTATATGTGTTTTATGTGTTATGCTCTCGCATTGTTTATTTTCTATGGTTTTTAGAATTCGTATGCAGGTAATTTCTATACGGGGTTAAAACCTACATTTGGTATCAGAGTTGTTTTGGCTTCAAGGGGACACCTTTTTTGCTGAGGGGTTTCGCTCGGGCCTGTGGTAGACCTTGTTCAGTGAGAGATCTACGAGATCGATTCTGGTGGTGAAAGAAGATGGCGAGCAGTGGAAAGATAGAGATCGAGAAATTTAATGGTTAGAGTTTTGAGTTGTGGAAACTCAAGATGGAGGATCTGTTCGTGGATAAAGATCAGTGGATCACAGTAGATCCAGGTACTAAACCAACGGGAGTGTCCGATGAAGAATGGAAGAAGTTGGATCGAAAGGCAAAGAGCACAATACGATTGTGTGTCTCAGATTTAGTATTGTTGAATGTATCAGGGGAAGCTATGGTGAAGGCTTTGTGGGATAAGTTAGGGACTTTGTACCAATCTAAGTCTCTGGTGAAAAAACTGTATAACTTGAGGATGAAAGATGGAGACTCAGTGACAGAGCACCTGAATGCATTTAATACTGTGGTAAGTCAGTTAGCATTTGTTGATATTAAAATTTCAGATGAAGATAAGTGCATCAGTTCGTTGTGTTCTCTACCAGATTCGTGGGATAGTCTGGTTATTGCAATAGGTAGCAATGCAACTGCCTTGCAGTTTGATGAAATAGTCTTAACCTTGCTAACGGAGGAGATGAGACGGAAAAATATGGAGAGCCAGACTGCTGATGCCTTGTCTGTACGAGGACGGTCCCAGAACATAAACAAAAATAAGTCATCGAGTGGGAGATCTAAATCTCCAAGAAAACCTGTAAAGGTGGTGTGCTAGAAATGTGGAAAGGACGGCCACTTCAAAAGGGACTGTAAATATAAAGCTCCTGACAAAGGAAAGGGATTTGATGAGGCTCCTTCTACAGAGGTGAAAACCACCTCAGATGAAGGTGGGGATGTGTACTTTGCTTCTTCAAGTACACATGTAGATCATGATGCATGGTTGATTGACTCAAGTGCATCCTTTCACTTCACTCCCCATAGAGAGTGGTTCTGTGAGTATGAGAAATATGATGGTGGTGATGTCTTCTTGGGGGATGACAGGAAGGCTAAAATCATTGGTCGTAGAAAGGTAAAGTTGAAGTTGCAAGGTGGAAGAGTTAGAACACTTCCGGGTGTTCTACATATTCCTGCATTGGCCAGAAATCTAATTTTTGTAAGCAAGCCGGATGATGCAAGTGTAGAAACAATGTTCGAGAAGGATACCTGCAAGATGGTTCAAGGAGCACTGGTATTGATGCGGGGAGTTCAGATTGGAACTTTGTACAAGCTACAAGGTAGCACTGTTATTGATGGGTGCAACAATTCTGTGGTTCCTGAAAGTGGAGCAGAAAATATAGTGGTCTCTGGAGAAAATACCATGTTGTGGCATCAAAGGCTTGGACATATTGGAGAAAAGGGCCTTCGAATACTTCATGGTAAAGGTATGGTAGAAGGTATGAGTAATAGCTCTCTAGATTTTGAATTTTGTGAAAATTGTGTATATGGGAAGCAGAATCGGGTGAGTTTCCCCTCTGGCAGTAAGAGGGCGAAATATATATTAGAGCTTGTGCACAGTGATGTGTTTGGACCTGTGAAGGTTCCATCACTGGGTAAGTCTGTGTACTATGTATCATTTATAGATGACTTCTCAAGGAATACATGGATATATTTCCTTAAGAAGAAATCTGAAGTCTTTGACAGGTTTAAAGAATTCAAGGCTCTGGTGGAAAACCAGACAAAGAAGAAGATAAAGGTGCTGAGGACAGATAATGGTGGAGAGTTTTGCAGCAAGGAATTTGAAGAATTCTGTAAGAAGTGTGGTATATCACGGCAGAAGACTACTCCATATACACCTCAGCAAAATGGAGTTGCAGAAAGAATGAACAAGGCGTTGATGGAAAGGGCAAGAAGCATGCTTAGTGGTGCCGGGTTAGAACAGGAATTCTGGGCAGAGGCGGTGGATACTGCATGTTACCTGGTCAATAGGTCACCTTCATCAGTGTTGGAGGATAAGACTCCACAAGAGGTTTGGATTGGTAAGAAACCCTCTCTTTCACATCTAAGGGTATTTGGATGTGATGCGTATGTACATGTTCCAAAGGAGAAACGAACCAAGTTGGATAGTAAATCTGAAAAGTGCATCTTTATTGGGTATAAGGATGGTTTAAAGGGTTATAAGCTTTGGAACCCAGTAACAAGGTTGTGTATAGCCGAGATCTGGTGTTCAGAGAGGTAAAAGATGTTATTAAACTTGAAGTCCAACCAAAGGAACCTGAGAAGATAGAGTTTGAGCTAAAGGAGGAAGAATCAGACTCTACAGCAGAGGAGGAATTAGATAATGAAGAGCCACAAACTCCGGCTGTGAGAAGATCAGTTCGAGAAAGAAGGGGGCCAAAAAGGTATAGTCCATCTGCTTTCTGTTCAAATTTTGCTTTATCTATTACGGATGATGATCCCATAACTGTGAAGGAAGCAGTAGATTCAGAGGATGGAAAACTCTGGAAAGAGGCCATGGTTGATGAAATGGCATCTTTGCACAAAAATGAGGCTTGGGATCTGGTGGAGTTGCCGGCTGGAAGGAAACCCAGTGGCAGCAAATGGGTGTTCAAAAAGAAGACAAATGTAGAAGGAAAAGTGGAGAAATACAAAGTTCGGTTGGTAGCAAAAGGTTATTCCCAAGTGTCGGGAATTGATTTTGGTTGTATTTTTTCTCCTGTTGCCAAGGTAACTTCTATTAGATTACTTTTATCTGTTGCTGTTGCTTTTGATTTTGAGGTAGAACAGATGGATGTGAAGACAAAATTTATTCACGGGGATCTGGAAGAGGAGATCTACATGAAGCAACCTGAAGGCTTTGCGGTGAACGGTAAGAAAGAACTAGTATGTAAGTTAAAGAAGTCTCTGTATGGGTTAAAACAGTCACCAAGGATGTGGTATCAGAAATTTGATACATTTATACGGGGACTTAGCTTCACCATAAGCAAAGCAGATCACTATGTGTTCCAGAAGCAAAGTAGATCACTATGTGTATTTTAAATTAATTGGTGACCATGTTATTTATCTGGTCTTGTATGTGGATGATATGTTGCTGGTTGGAAATGACAAAGAAATTATCCAAGATTTGAAGACACAAGAAGAGGAAGAGGACATGTCTTGTGTTCCATATGCAAGTGCAGTCGGTAGCCTGATGTATGCAATGGTCTGTACTAGACCAGACATTGCACATGCAGTGGGAGTATTGAGCAGGTTTATGTCAAAACCAGGGAAGGAGCATTGGAAAGCAATGAAGCGGGTTTTCAGGTATTTGCATGGCACTAGTAATTATGGTTTCTGCTACCAAGGAAGACCAGGATTGGACAGAGTGTTGGATATTCATGGCTTTGTTGATGCTGACTGTGCTAGAGATCTAGATTAGAGAAGATCTACAAGTGGGTATGTGTTTAACCTATTTTGAGGTGCAGTCAGTTGGATGAGTAAGAAACAATCTGTAGTGGCATTATCAACTACAGAGGCAAAATACATGGCAGTCACTCATGCAAGCAAGGAAGCAGTTTGGTTGCAGAGATTGTGTTCAAGTATGGGGTTAGTATAGGGAGCTATAAGGATAGACTGTGATAGCCAAAGTGCAATTTTTTTGGCAAAGAACCCCGCATATCATTCAAAGACAAAGCACATTGATGTTCAGTATCACTTTGTGAGGGATATGATAGAAGACAAAAGGGTGTTGCTAGTAAAGGTGGACACTTTGAAGAATATTGCAGATGCATTGACAAAATCTGTGAGCTCTGAGAATTTCTCTTGGTGTAGAGAAACAATGGGCGTTGCAGGGCTGGATAAATGACTAAGCTCTCTTGTGGCCCCTGTGGAAAGAAAACAACAAGTGGGAGAATGTTGGGTTGTGTTATATTCTTTCCATGACTAGCCCACGTAGTTAACCAGGGGGTTAGAGGGGGGGTCACAAAGGGTTTGAGGTGTACCCGTAACCCCACTTTATGGGGTCCGGGGTAGCGCCCCGGAAAATTTTGGTTTTGGAATGTATGTTAGGTTGGGCGGACCCACCTATGGTTTTGTGCATGATTTTCACACATGTTTTTTGGACGCAATGGTTTTCGGTCCATGGTATTGGATGCTTAGGCATCTATAAATATGTATTGTAACATTGAAAGGAATATAATGAAAAATCAAGCTGGTAGTCCCGGTTTTGGGATCCAGGGGAAAATCTCTGTGTATATGTGTTTTATGTGTTATGCTCTCGCATTGTTTATTTTCTATGTTTTTTAGAATTTGTATGTAGGTAATTTCTGTACGGGGTTAAAACCTACAAAACTGCTTGAGAGAATCCACCTGCATCGGGCGCCCCTTCACCCAGAAGCGGTTTTCCCGGATGGTAGGCGATGCCACTTAGAAAGCAATGCGTGGCGGGGGAAGAAGAGAGAATACTGCCCTCATCGTGCAATATTCCTCGGGCTTATCAACGACGCGATGTTGATAGTGGTCGTCAGATCCGGAGGGGGGAGATCAACGACCATAGTTTGTCGTGCAAGTTTGTGGGTCCGGAAGGTCAAAACTGGTTATGGTTTACCACCTTCATCAGGCGCCCTCAAAACAAAAGATGGTTTACATGGAAAGCCAGCGATGCCACTCAGTGAGCAGCACGTGGCGGGGAACGGGAAAGGAATAACACCCTCATCGCGCGGTATTTATCGTGCTTTTAAGCCACGATGGATACTAGTCGTAGGATCAAAGGGAGAAGATCGACGGCCAGCATTGGTCGAGCAGTTTAGGGGTTTTTCTGCGGGCTACTGCTCCGCGCGTTTTGGTTTTAGTATGTCGGATCAAAAGGAGACAGATCAACGGTGGCTAACTTTTGGGCCCACGTGCATGCTTAAGGTTCTAGGGTTGTCTTGGCTTTTGTTTTAGTTTGCCTACAGGCGGGTCTTTTTGGGCATGTTGTGTATTTTTCCCTCTTCCTTTGTGGGGGTTTGCGCCTCTGCAAGCTTGTTGTAACCTTTGTAATTATTTTCTTATCTAAGTCAATAGAAGGATCGTCTCTTGCTTAAGCAAAAAAAAGAAGGCATTTGTATGCTCTTTCACCAAGTCTCCATCCTTCATCCTAAGGTTACATATCTTTTTTCAGAGGAACAATTTGTTCAAAAAGAACTTTGACTACGTAACAAAGTCCCTAACTTGTTCCACAATGTCTCCGTTGCAGTTTCTCCTAAAACATTCAATAATATTGAATTTGAGAGACACAACCATATTGTGCTCAGTGCCTTTCGATTCAATTTGGTCCAATCTTCTGTCAATATCCCAATTGGTGTAGTACCTAGATTGATTGCGATCCACTATTTTTTGTCCACTAACAGGTCTTCCATTATGAACTTCCACAATTCAAAACTTTACTCCTTGACTTTCTCGATCTCCATCTTCGAACTACTGATCATTTCCTTGCACCACAAGAATTGATTCCATAGATCTCCCATTGTAATAGAGTCTACCACAAGCTTGAGCCAAACCCCTTAGCCACAAAGGTGTCCTCTTGAAGCCAAAACCTCTCTTTTACTAAATGTAAATTTAACCATCTACAAATAATTGTTGCAAACATATTATTAAATATATATATATATATATATATATATATATATATATATATATATATATGCCATGACAAACACACACATTAACATAGATCAAAATACAATAGTGTTTCTTCAATCAAAACTATAAAACCATGGCCTCAACCACCATGTGCCATAAACCTTTAAGAGTGAAAACCATGGGCTGAAAATTGCCAAAAATAGATGCAAAATTTATCCAAAGTTTTTATTTTTTTCAAGGGAATTCCCCCCTAACCCTCTGTGAATCCTACCCATGTTGCATTGTATAACAGGTGGAGACAACCATACAAAGAATATAACACATACCCAAAAAACTCTAAAACCATGCAATCTAATCTCATTAAGATTCTCAACTATATAATTAGACTTTGACTACTCTTAATTTTAAGAATATGATTTTGGAAATAGCAAAAGAAGAAAATCCACCTCCCCCGGTGTTTGATTTATACTTCATATTATTTTTATTGGTCATTATGTTTGATTATCTCAAAACAATAATAGCAGCTTTTTTTGTTTATCCATATCTAGTTAGCAAGAAAGCAAGTTATAATAATTAAGCAGATATCATGTTATTGAAGGTGCTAGTTTATTTAGTGATATGCCTCCATTAAAAACTAATATACTATGTTTATATATGCAATATAAATTGACATAATCTTTTCAACTAAAAAATTAATAATAATAGTAAGACTACTCATATAATATTATTGATGCAACCTTCTATGAGTAAAAGCACATAAAACATTTTTTAAATTTAAGGCGTATACAAAATAAGAAAATGATAATGCATTTAATTATTTGATTTTTATCATCGAAATTGAAGTTATAATTTTAAATGACTGACATTGATGTTTTTAAAATAAAAGTAAATTTAATATTTTTAAATATTTTGAGTATAATTAGATTATATGTAAGGTTAATGTTTCATTTTATATAATTTTATTTGAAAAAAAAAATTATATTTAAAATAAGGAGGATATTTTATTTTATGTTATAGGATTTTATTTTAAAACAATTTAATTTAAATTTTTTTAATTTTTTGATAGAAAAAGATTGAAGATTTTTTTTTTTTTTAAGATTAATGAAAATGAATTTTCTCTAATGAATAGTTATTTATAACTCGTGTAAATTTATTTTAATTTTCTAAAAAGTTTGTACTTTTAAGAATTTGATCACTTTCAACACATAATAAATCTAGATTTAAAATGAATATATGTGTTATCTTTGTGTGTATGATATTAAAAGTATTTAATAAAGTTGATATTGAAATATTTTATATATAATTGATATTGAAATATGTTTTGCAAATGTGAGATCTCAACTTAATGTTGATTATGAAAAGAATTACACATCACCCCTATAATGAGAAAAAAATTTCTTTAGAAGAAATATTTTACTTTCAATTGTTTTATACTTATATATAACTATAATTTTAATATTAAAAAAAAAAGTTAAAATTTTTTTGAGTAATTGTTTGGATTTATAAACCATTTTGGTATTAGTTGACATTAATATTCACGTGTGTGTGTATTATTTTCAATTACTATATCTATATATAAATAAAGATAAAATTGAGATGAAAATACCTATTTAAGTGGATATTAGAATATTTTATTTGTGATTGAAATTGAAGTATTTTTTTAATAACTGTAATAGATCAAATCAATTAAAAATTCAAAAAACATCTATTCCATTAATCAAATAATGTGTATTATTTTCAATTACTATATCTACATATAAATAAAGATAAACTTGAGATGAAAATACCTATTTAAGTGGATATTAGAATATTTAATTTATGATTGAAATTGAAGTATTTTTTTAATAAATGTAATAGATCAAATCAATTAAAAATTCAAAAAACATCTATTCCATTAATCAAATAATGACGTATAAATACAATGATGCTATCTCAAGATAAAGAAACTATCTTGATCGCACAATCAACTAGTTTAGTAAATCCCTCAACCAAATACTAAAATAGGAAGCATCTAGTTAGAGAATATCTCTCAATCTAACAACCTCCTAAAGAATAGGAACAAACTCCTTGAAATAATTATCATCTAAGAAGTAGGAGTTATCTACTCCAACACTTCATTAATGACTACTTGTCTTAATCTTGATCAGATAAGGTATTCATTAATATTTTTTCCTCTGCAACATGATATACTGTGAACTTAAGCACTTCCTGATCAACAAAGTATATTTGTGGTCCAACATGGAATTTACAAATATTGTCAAAATATTTGATGTCCATATAAAGAAACAACCATCCACTAAAATGCATGAGTAAATAGTTGTTGCAACCCCTAATCTACTAGGATGTCGTTCGTGTACATGGTCCATTCAACCATCCTTGAATCACATATATTCATACATGTATGTGTGTTTTTAACTCCCCCCACATCACCATCATCATCATCCTAGATTTTATTGGCTTACTCATAACCATGTTTTGGGTTTTCTCAGCTTACTCTCAACCATGATTTGGGTTTTCATGGCTTACCCTCAACCATGTTGTCAATGCACCCACATGATTAGATTCCCGAGGAACAACAATAGTTTACAAGAAGAAAATTATTTTGGATAACCACAAACCATCTCACCAAGTGGTTTCTAGTTGACCACAAACTTCACATATAAGTGACTTCGACTTAGCACAAACCTTGCACTACAAAGCGCTTTTAGATTACCATGAACTACATGAGGGTACAAATGCCTTATTAGACTTGCTTCATGACCAACTTAAGTACATACTATTATTAGTTCCGCTCATGGAGATACTAAGTATGTACATTTTCTTGGACCAATAGACTTGCTTACAAACACAATGTGTAACTCACATTACACTATAGTCTTGAGTGTATTCCAAAACACTCACAAACTTCCAATCACACAACTTTTACCTTCATTGTCCACCATCATCCAATCTCCACTACTATCATAACCAATATCCTCTGTTGTCATCTTCATTGCTACCGCAATCACCATCATGACATATTCTTTTCTACTCCCTTGAGGATGACATTTTTCACTTATGATTTCTTCACTATTGGATTTCTTTTTCTTTCTTTTGCATCTGCATGCACAGACTTTCTTTTGTTTGTTCTTGTACCTACATATAGTTGATTATTACAAGAACTTGTTGATCATTGATGTCCATATAAAAATAAATCCATTTACTGAGATACATGGATGTCATCTACTATACTCGTCAGTTCTTTAGGAAAGTAGTCTTAATACAGGATGTATCAATCTTTGTTTTACATTCTCTATGCACTTTCCAATCAAGAATTATAGTGCACCACATGATAAATAGTTGATGGAGAAAAACATGTAGCTAGAAGTCCCTTCTAGCTAGAACATTACTTATGAAACAGACTCAAGAATGAATTTACAACACTTTGTACCCGTATGAAAGACTACACAAATCTACAGGAGATACATAACACAATCACAAATATTATCTTGTTCTTTCACAATTGTTCACATCATGGGTGTCTTCTCCCAAAGTCTCCTTCTTTGCTTTCTATCTTTGTCATGTCTTCATAATATATGGTAGTCAATGATTCCAAATAAAATTTATGTATTGTGGGAATGTAAAGAACGATAGAACTCCGTTTAATAAATGTTGAGCATGGAATTCATTTTTTTTAATGCCACATGTTAGCTCCATCTTAAATATTAAAATAATTACACAACTTTCATACTTAAAAGCTATTGATGAAATATTTTATTTTTTAACTTTCAATTAATTTGTAAAAAAATTATTATTGAAAATGAATATTAGTATATCTTTTATTATTAATGATTTTTTTTGTTGGGTAATATGAGCCGTGAGATGACTAGCGCAATGAATATATGGCTTGAACAACTGCGATCCAAGGACATCTAAGTCGTAAAAATCACCCACATTCAACTTGTGTCACACTAGCCCTTAACATGACTAGAGTCTTGCCCATGAAATTTGGAACCAATAACTTTTTTCAGAATGGAGTATCTTAAAAGAAAACCATGTCACCATCTATTTATACTCGACGATTTATTTATTTATTTCATGTACATCTTTATATTAAATATTAAAAATATTATCTATCCCATTATTTTTATATAAAAATCATATAATAATTACAAAAACATATATATAAACAAAACTTTGACACAACAACATTAAAAAATACATCAAAAACATTAACAAATACAACCTGACATGGATGGTGACGGGTAATTGCGTGCTGACTCAGCCAATCATTGCGTGATATGGATGGTGACGGGTAATTGCGTGCTGTCGCGCTTAGATAATGTCTTCACCCGGGGAGCAAACCTGATATGGATGATGATGAGTGATTGCGTGCTGACTCAGCCAATACCATCCATGACACACAAACAGGGATAACTTGTCTCCAGCAAATCAACCCAGATTTAGCATTCCATAAATGTTGAATAGTTAGATTATGTTTTTTATTATTGTCATAGTTTCAGATAGATATAATTGTATAGTAGGTACTGATTTGCGAAGACTTAGTATATAGTTTATAATAGCCAATTTTAACGTGAATTTGGTCTAAATAATCCTAACCACCTAACGTATTTCCCAAAATTATTCAAACCATTATCCCAAACTTCACATCAAAATTTTAAATGTAAAATTCCAACTTTGTGATAGATAAGGACCCTCTTTTGGTGGGGTCATCGAATTCCATGCACATCTTTGAATGTCTGTGAAAATGGCAAATGGAAAAGTACGCTTGATTATCCACCAAAGAGCCAAATGGCTTTTGGACATGACAACATCCCACCATGATCAAGTTGCTTAAATTTTAAGTACTTTTATGTGCCATTTAAATTAAAAAGTTGTAGAACATTATCCACTTGCTGGTGAGTAGTGTTTGTCAAGGGCACAAAAAGGTCTTCAACCTATCTATTTATTATGATTAATTGATTCACAGATAAAATTCGAAAATTTCTTAAACACTTTTTATACAAATGGAGGATTCAAAACAATCCTAACAGATGAAGTATTAGTATTGTGCGAAAATTGTGATGAGAATTAATCAGCGTAAATTTATAATTTTGGATCTAATAAGTTTTGAGAGGGATCAAATCCTTTTTCACTTTAAAATAAGTTTGCACGTTGATCTTTGTAGGCACTTGGTATATTCAGAATTAAGATTGATCTACACTGGTAATATATATTCTGATATAATAATACTAATTTTTCTTTGTAAACTTGGTAGGGCTACATCTTCATCATGTCCAACTTCTCACCCCGATCAAAGGGGGGATAGCACAAGATTTGAACCTAAGACTTCCGGTTCGGTGAGACTTCATTTCCACGACCATTGCCAAGTGAGCTACTCCAAGTGCACTGATATAATAATACTATTAAAATTAAAACAAAATATTTATAAAATGTTATCATTTTGTAATGAGTTATGGTATTAATAATAAGACCCATGATGTCTTAACAATGGCTATTTACAAAGCATAATTATAAGTTAATAATATTCATAGCAAAAAGGGTTGGATATCCGTTGTTATGAATCTTGTTATATTGTAATTTTATTATAAGTATTAAGTTTTTATGGCTCATTAAATAAATTTATACAATTTTCCTTTTAGATTAGTTTAAAAATGTTATTAAAAATTTGAAATAAAATATTTTGATAAATTAAAGAAAATATTTCTAAATATTTTGATTTTGAAATGATTTATGGTTTTTGGGCATCTAGTATTAATGATAAGCCATGGTATTCGACTATGGTATTGTAACAAAGCATATTTACAAAACCTATTTTTAAGTTAATAAGTTATATTATAAGTTTATAGTAAGTATTAAGTTTTCATGTGCTTATTAGTTAAATTTAAATATGGTTACATCATTATTTTACACCAATAGATCTCCCCATATCTTTTTGCTTTTAGATTAAATTTTAAAAATTTTATAAAATTAAAATAGAACAAAATATTTAAAAAATGTTGACATATAATCTTTCTTACATTACATCTAACACCTACGCGTCTCCCCCATACTGGGTTGTAGAGCACCTCTTGACACAACAAAAAAATAGTTATATATTATTTTTAAATATTTCTATAAAGGTATCAAAATTAGTAATAAGACTTATCTAAAGTTATTTTGAAATAAATAAAAATTTTAAATTATAAACTATTAAATAATATGTTGTATGGACTTATTTTGGAAAAGAAGACTATTATTTGGCTTGAAAGCCATGGTAAAAGGGCTAAAGGGCAAGCTGGGTTTAGGATACATCACTCAATTGTTAACTATCTTGTTAATCTTAGGATCATTGCAGAGGAATGTTGCAATAATAAATTGATCTCTTTTGTTGTTTTGTTGACTTTATAAAAGCTTTTGACATCATTCCTAGTGAAAAGCTATGGAAGAGGCTAGAAGAAATAAGGGTCCTGCTCGAGTTGAGGGTTGTTGTGACTAAGTTGTACGAGAATGTTATTTCTAAGCTTAGGACCATCGAGGGTTGGTCGGAAGAAATTATATGCAATATCATAGCCAAGCAAGGGTGTCCCTTATCCTCTACCCTTTTTGGCATATACATTGATAAGCTAGAAGAGTGTTTGGAAGATGCAGGGTGTGATGGCCCCACACATACTGGTATGTTCATAGCTCTTCTCCTTTATGTTGATAATATGGTTCTTTTGGTAAGGAACCATGATCATCTTGGCAAGCAATTAAGAATCTTCCTAGATTTCTACTTCAAGATGGACATGACTATCAACACTGACAAGACTACAATCATGATAATTAAATCCAAAAAGATCACCTGTGATAATTTCATTTATGATAATAAATACTCAGAGAAAGTACCTTCATACAAATATCTAGGAATCAACATACATCATCAACTCAATTGGAACTATAGCATTGAGAAAATCATGAATGGAGGATGGAAGGTTTACTATGGGCTTCAAAACAATTGTAAATCAACAGATCTTTCGATTTGGAATTAAAAAAATAACTCTTTAAGGCTCTCGTCACCCCTGTTATTTTATATAGATGTAAGGTTTTGGGTTGCAAATATCTAGAGAGTCGTGGAGGAATATTGAGCAAATCCAAAAAAAAAATTATAACCAACAATTTCAAGATTAAAGGAAAAACTCCTTACCCTATCCTCTTGATTGAAGTTAGTATTTTCCTCTTTAAAAGCATGGCTATGACTAGGTATCTCATGTATAAGAAGAATTTATTCAACGGGGAAACCAAGAGGTTTCCTAAAATTGTTTCTAACTCTAGCCAAAAACCCCACCTCTGGCTCAAGCGAGGATGACATAAGGATGTCGAACCTTGGCTAGACCATTGAGGAATAAAGGAGGAGATCATCTTGAAGAATAAGGATAATATACATGTGCTACGACATAGCTTTCACCTGTAGTGTACGTAAAAGCCTAAGGAAGCTCGGGTGACGGTTGATGCTCCTACGATGGTGTGTTTGAGAGAGTTAAACTTGTCATGTTTAGTACGTTTGATAGTTGTATTGTTTTTTTTTTCCTAACATAAATAACATAGAAGAAATACATTAGAATCAGTATAGTTCATTGAAGTCAGTGATGTCATCATTACACAATAAAAGGTAAAACATTTTAGTCAATAATAATTGAGATAAATGAATTTAAAACTTATTTTAAAATAATAAATTTTATTTGATAATATGAAACTTTAGATAAATTTAAAAAAAAAATTAGTCAAAAAACTAATAACAAGTCAAAGAAAAATTGACTGTGGCAGGTATAATAATCCTAACAACTTAATGATTCTAATAAAATTATTGGAAAAAAAAATAGATTACAAACTCACTTTCTAATTATTCAAATCTTTATCCTAAACTTCACATCAAAAATTTTAAATGTAAAATTCGAACTTTGTGGTAGGTAAAGGCTCTCTTTTGGTGGGGTCATCGAATCCCATGCAAATGAAAGAGGACACTTAATTGTCCACCGTAGAGCCAAATGGCTTTTGGATATGACCACATCTCACTATGATCTAGTTTCTTTTATTTAAGGCGGTAAGTAGTATTTGTCAGGTTACAAAAATGTGTTCTATTTATCCATTAGTATAATCACAATTAAATGTGATTGATATATGTAAAAAAACCTTCATGTGTATCTACAACATACAAACTATTGATAAATATATAATAATAATAAAAATATTAAAAAAAATATTACAATAAAAATATAATTATTAAAAATAATTAATAAATTATTATTATTATTTAATAATAAATAAATAACTTAAATAATTAAAAAACAATAATTATTAAAATAATAAATAATATCTAATTATTAATTATAAATAGTAAATATGAATTAATAATAATAATAATATTAATTAATTAGTAAGAATAATTATTAATTGATTAATTAGTAATAATTATTAAATAGTTAAATAATTAAATAATCAAAATAATACTAGCAATATTATTATTAGCATTATTATTTAAAAATAATAATAATAACATTAATATTGTTATTAAACATATTAATAATAAATAACGAATATTATAAACTTTATAATAAACATGGTTTACCATGGTTAATTTTCATATTG
Organism: Pinus tabuliformis; assembly: GCA_031772625.1. NCBI lineage: Eukaryota > Viridiplantae > Streptophyta > Pinopsida > Pinales > Pinaceae > Pinus > Pinus tabuliformis. The sequence continues at coordinate 1,342,143,295 of CM062819.1, read as the reverse complement.
AGACAATTTTTCTCACGATGCAACATTAGGTCATGGTTGATCATAGATGTGACAATGTGCCATTGGACCATGGGATTGATAAACCCAAGGGATTGATAATATAAACCCAAGGGATTAATTCTAAAACCCTAAGGTATTATAAACCCAAGGGATTATATTATAAACTCAAGGTATATAAACCATAAGATAAATATTATAAACCCAAGGGAATAATAAACCCCGGATATTAATATTAAAACCCAAGGGAATAATCTTAAACCCATGGGATAAATATTATAAAAACAAGGTATATAAACCTTAAAGTAAACATGGTATGATTTTCATATTGATACAATCTTTGTCACAATGCAACATTGGACAATGGTTGGCTATGGTTGGCCATGGTCGATTTTCATATTGAGACAATCTTTGTTACGATGCGATGTTAGACCATGGTTGACCATGGATGACCATGGTTGTCACAATGTGACGTTGGACCAAGAGACAGTCTTTGTCACAATGTGACCATGATTGATTGTAATGTTGAGACAATCTTGTTGGACTATGGTTGATCATGGTTTTTTTTCATATTGAGATAGTCTTTGTCACAATGCGACATTGGACCATGGTTGACCATGGTTAACCATGATTGATTTTTATATCGAGAAAAATATATTATAAACCCAAGGTATGTAAACCCTAAGATAAATATTATAAAACTCAAAATAAACATGGTTTACCATGGTTGACCACAAACGATTTTCATATTGACACAATCTTTGTCACAATGTGACATTGGACTATTGTTGACTATGATTGATTTTCATATTAAGGCAACCTTTGGCACAACGCAACGTTGGACAATGGTTGGCCATGATTGATTTTCATATTGAGACAATCTTTGTCACAATACGACGTTGGACCACAGTTGATCATGGATGACCATGGTTGACCATGGATGACCATAGTTGTCACAATGTGACGTTGGACCAAGAGACAATATTTGTTATAATTTGACCATAAACCCTACAATAAACATGGTTGACTATGGATGATTTTCATATTGAAACAATATTTCTCACAATGCAACGTTGGACCATGGTTGTCACAATGTGACGTTACACGAAGGGATTGATAACCCAAGGGATATGAACATTTCGATCGATAAACCCAAGATATTGATAGTATAAACCCAAATGATTTATTCTAAAACCACAAGATATTATAAACCCAAGGGGATAATATTAAACGCAAAGGGATTAATATTATAAACCCTAAGATAAATATTAGAAACCCAAGGGAATAATAAACCCAAGGGATTAAGATTAAAATCCCAAGGGATTATAAACCCAAGGGATAAATATTATAATTCAAAGGTATATAAACCCTAAGATAAATATTATAAAGGTATTGGACGGGATGGACATTTTCCAATGACTAGCAACATCACTATCAATTTAAATTTTATACTCTTGTCCCTTTTTGCTATTTTATACTCTATGATTGGCGCGATGTTCTGCTAGATTTTTTATTGTCTATGTGGTTGCCACAAAAAACCATATATTTCTCATTATTATTTTTTTTATGTTTTAACATGTAAATGTACTCACAGTGACATGAGGTCTGCCTTTCACAGGTGCTTCTGTTTTTGGTACCTTTCGGTATCTAAATACACATAGATTGTGTATCTAAAGAATGTAATTTTCACTCATACCTATGAATGGAATTACGGTTTTTTTAGTAAAAGAAAAAGAAAAAGCAAAAAAAAAAGAAGATTCAAGAAGATATACACACATTATTTAACATACATAAAGAAACACATTTCACTAATAAGAGATCAAATCATACTATAAAACTACAAAATAAAAAATTATACATAATTTAGTATTAACTCAAAGGATATGGATAGGGAAAATGTCCAAAATTTATTAGGACATTAGCAACAAAATAGCTAATAAGAAATTATTTGAAACCACAATTTTGATCTTATGATCATAACTTTGCACTTTTGGGCCATCTTTAGTCATGCTATATACAAGCACAATTGTACTTTTTGTAGAGATAATTTGGGATTTTAATATAATATAGACTTAAAGCGTAATGCCTTAATGAGTTTTAAATTATTTTTTACTTCGAGTTTTAAATTATTTTTTACTTTAGCAGGGAGACCCTCTTTCTCCCTTCCTCTTTATTCTTATGATGGAAGGGCTCGAGCGATCCATTAAGCATGCCAAAGATATGGGTAAAATTAGGGGTCTTCAAATTTCCAAGAATGGTTTTGTGCTGACTCATCAACAATTTGTGGATGATACCTTACTGCAAGGCGTTCCAACAGTCAAAGAAGCTTTGGCCTACAAACAAATTCTTAAAGATTTTGCCCTAGCGTCAGGTATGGAAGTCAACCTCTCTAAATCAAAAATCTTCTTCTTTAGCACTAACATTGCTATCCAAAGAAATATCTCAAGAATTCTTGGATTCCAACGTGATTCCCTCCCCTCTAAATATTTAGGAATTCCTCTTACTGCCAGACCCATGCATAAGAGTATTTGGGAATCGGTCCTTAATAAGATGCAGGATAAAGTAAAAAATTGGACCTTCCGGGCCTTTAACCTGGCCGGAAGGTTAGTTCTGACTAAGGCTATTCTCCAATCCATCCCAGTTTATATGTTATCAGCTCTCCCAGCCCCAAAAGGTGTCTTAGAGAAAATCAGAGACATTCAGAGAGACTTCCTGTGGGGTTGTTATGCTCTTAACCTGCAAGATGATACCAGAATACAGAATATGCGAAGAAACATACCCAGAACATAGAATAGTGAGAAACAACAACAAGTATTTTATTATTCAAAAAGCAATGTTCACTTGCCTCTTCTAGGGGCAACCTCCAATAGAGCAGAGCTTGATTACAAAATAAGACATGATGCCCTCGCAGGGAGTCTCTATCCTTTATATATGACTCATACACGCAATACCATGGATCAATACCATGGTTCTTATTAATACCATCTATCTAATACCATGGCCCATTTGCAATTAACTGTGGTCCCGTCATTAAGTGCGGGTTAACCGCTTACAATTATTAACATGGGCTTTATTGACTCTTTACTTAACTATAACTAGGACTCGATCCTACTACATAAATAAGGGGGTTAGGGTGGGACCCTAACATGTCCTCCCCCTTAAGAATAGCCTTGTCCTCAAGGTTGAAGCTGCGGAAACTGCTGAAGAATAGTGGTTGGTTCCCAGGTTGCATCTTCCGGAGAGGTGTGTTTCCACTTGACGAGGACTTCCTTGATCATGCAGCCACGCAGGTGTTGTTCTCGTGTGTCTAGGACCTATTCAAGTTGGAGCCAGATTGACCCTTCTTCATCCAATTCAGGTAGACTGGTTTGAATTCTGCAATTGTTCCCAATCACTTTCTTGAGGCATGAGACATGGAAAACTGGATGGATTTTTGCAGTGGGTGGCAAAGCTAGCTTGTAGGCCACTTCTCCAATGCGCTGAAGTACTTGATACGGTCCGTAGAATTTTGGAGATAGTTTCTAACAACCGTTTTCTTTGAGTGATGTTTGCTTATATGGTTTCAGCCTCAAAAATACCTGATCCCCTTCTTGAAATTGGCGCTCTGAGCGATGCTGATCTACCTGTTGCTTCATGTGGTTTTGAGCTTGATGAAGATTCTCTCTAAGATGGGCGAGCATGGTTGTGCGGTTTTATAGGAGTTGATCCACTGCTTTTACCTTTGAGCACCCCTTGATATAAGACGTAGGGGAAGGATAGAGTTGACCATAAACTGCTTCATAGGGAGTCACTTTGGTGGTGGCATGATAGTTGGTGTTATACCACCATTCAGCTAGAGGTAACCACTGTACCCAAAGATGTTGCTTTTCTGAAGTGAAACACCTAAGGTAGGTTTCCAGACATTTGTTGATGGCTTCAGTTTGACCATCCGTTTGTGGATGATAGGAAGTACTGAGTTTTAGTTGGGTGCCTTGTAGCCTGAAGAGTTCCTACCAAAAATTACTGGTGAATATCAGGTCACGATCAAACACAATAGAAGTGGGCATGCCATGCAATTTGAAGATTTGATCCATGAAAGATTGAGTGACCAAAGTTGGTGTAAAAGGGTGGGGTAGGGCGCAAAAATGAGCATACTTAGAAAGTCGGTCCACAACCACCATGATGACTGACTTGTTTCCTGACTTTGGAAGACCTGTAATGAAATCCATAGAAACCTCCATCCATATTGATGCCAGGATGGGCAATGGTTGTAATGTGCCTGGTGCTTTGACTGTCTCCCCTTTGTGGCGCTGACAGATATCGCATTCCGCTACAAAAGTAAGGATGTCCTTTTTCATGCCTATCCAAAAAAATGATCTTCTAGTGCGAGCATACGTCTTCTGAAAGCCTGAATGTCCTGCAGTGGGGGATGAGTGCAATTCTGCCAAAATGCGGCTTTTAAGGGTGGATGTTGGTGATATTATGACTCTGTCCTTGTAGCGAAGAATCTCATCCTGCCACGAGTAGCCCTTTGTGGAATTTGGATCCGCCTGCAATTGAGTAATGAGTTAGGAGAGCCAGGGATGTGAAAACCATTCCCTGCGAGCCTCTTCAATCCATTCTGGAATGGGAAGGGAAATTGCGAGCAGGGTACTTTCCTCCTCAAATTGGCGGGATAATGCATCTGCTACAATATTTCCGCGCCCTTTCTTGTAAATGATCTCATAATCATATCCCAACATTTTGGCGAGCCATTTATTTTGTTGTGGGGAGGATAGGCGTTGCTCCAAAAAATATTTAAGACTGTGATGGTCTGTGCAGATTTGGAAACGTCGCCCCAATAAGTAAGATCGCCAGGTATCTACGGCATGTAAGATGGCCATCATTTCCTTCTCATAGGTAGATTGTCCCAGATTCTTCCCACTTAGTTGTTGGCTTGTGAATGCCAAGGGTTGACCTTCCTGCATTAAGACCGCCCCAATAGCTGTACCCGAAGCATCACATTCAATGACAAAAGATTTGGTGAAGTTAGGTAGTGCTAAGACTGGAGTGGAGCACATGGCATTTTTGAGAGCTGTAAATGCCTGTTGTGCTTCCTCATTCCAGAAGAATGAATTTTTCCTGAGGAGTTGAGTGAGGGGCTGCGCAATGCGGCCATAATTGTGGATAAATTTGCGATAGTAGCCTGTGAGACCCAAAAATCCTCTCAGGCTCTTCAAGGTCTTAGGTTGAGGCCAATCCTGCATGGCCTGGATCTTTTTGGGGTCCACCTTGACACCTTCACGCCCCACAATGTGGCCCAGATACTCAACTTCTTCCATGCCAAAAGAACACTTGGACATCTTAACAAATAATTTATGCTTGCGGAGCAGCTTCAAGAGCAGATCTACATGCTGAAGATGTGAAGCCCAAGTGCAACTGTAGATGAGGATGTCATCGAAGAAAACAAGGACAAATTTCCTGAGATATGGTTTGAGAAGGTGGTTCATAAGGCTCTGAAAAGTAGATGGGGCATTACAAAGACCGAATGGCATGACCGAGAACTCATAATGGCCTTCATGAGTTCTGAAAGCAGTCTTTGGAATGTCAACTTCCTTCATGTGAATTTGGTGGTAGCCTGAGCAAAGATCCAGCTTAGTGAAGAATTGAGCCCCATTGAGTTCATCCAGCAAATCATCAACAACCGGGATGGGAAATTTATCTTTGACTGTCAACTTATTGAGGGCCCTAAAGTCTAGACACATACGCCATTCCCCATCTTTCTTGAGCACCATGACCACCGGTGATGAATAAGGACTAATGTTGGGACGAATGACGCCTGCTTCCAAAAGTTCCTTGATTATTTTTTCTATTTCATTCTTTTGGGTGAACGGATATCTGTATGGGCGCACATTGGGTGGTTGGGCCCCTAGAACCAAGGTGATGCTATGATCATGTTCCCCTCTCGAGGGTGGAAACTCATGAGGCTTGTCAAAGATTGGCAGATGGTTATTTAAAATCTGTTGCATCTCAGGATGAATCGGCAGAGAATTGGGTTCGACGGCCTGGATGGCATTAAATTGAGCTATAACTCCATGATGGCCCTTTTTTAACAATTTTTCCATCCTATGTGAGCTGATGATAGAGGGAGCTCCCGCCTGGAGTCCGTGGAGGGTATGTGTGGAGTTGTTATGCTTAAAGCTCATATATAACTCCTATAAATCCATTGTGATTAGCCCAAGAGTGCGAATCCATTCAGCACCGAGGACAATGTTGCACCCTCCCATGTGTATGGCAAACATGTGGGTCTTCAACTGATAATCCCCCATTTGAAGTTTGACATTTTCACAGCAACCTTCACATTTCATTGTTCCCCCATCCACAATTTGGACTTGGAAGTTAGAAACTGCTCATACAAAACAATGCACTGCTTCCGCGACTCTTTGATGGATGAAATTATGTGTACTTCCACTATCAATCAAAATTACTACTGGGCGATGCTTAATAAAACCTCTGATTTTGAGAGTTTGAGGCGAAGAAATCCCTGCCAAAGCATGCAGCGAAATAACTGGTTCGTCAGGGACATTGTCCTTTTGGTTGTCCTCTTCTGCCTCCTCAGGTTCCTCAAGTGGTGGGGCTTCCTCCGATGAGCTGTAATCAGTGGCATCAATTTGAAAGAATTTGGGCTCCTTGCATTTATGACCTGGGGAGTATTTTTCATCATAGTAGTAACATAATCCCTGCTTTCTTCTTTCGGCCATTTCTGCAGGTGACACCTTTTGAACCTTAAGTGTTTGAGTCGTGCTGTGAGACTGTGGGGGACAACCCTTGGCGGTGAAATATGGGCGAATGGACTGGACCGCTAACGCACATTCCACATTATGATCTACCTTGCAAGCCTCTGACCATGTGGGAGGGTGGTGCAGTCGGATGTGGGCTTGTATGGCCTCTTTAAGGCCGCTGATAAAAAATTCCGTGTAGAACGCATCTGTGAGACCCCTAGTGCGGAAAGCTAAGGCTTCAAAGGCTGTAACATATTCATCCACTGTGCCAGTCTATCGGAGCTCAGTGAGACGACCCAAAAAAGCAGAGTCATGGTCAAAGCTCTCTGTAAGAGCTTTTTTAAAGGCATCCCAAGTCAAAAAGCTTCCATTGCAACATTGATGCCATTGCCACCATTGCCATATTTCATTGTCCAAGTACATGCTCCCCACCATAAGCTGAGTCTCATTATCTAAGATGTAATTCAGATTGAAATACTGCTCCATTTGTGCTACCCATGCTGCCGGGTGAGAACCATCAAATTTATGCATATCCAGCTTGGGAGGTCGCAGACGGGATTGTTGGTGGGTGCCCCAGAGGTGAAGAGAGTGGCTAGACTCACCCTCATTGTGTTCATTGCCAATATACGCCTCCTCGCGGGATTCTGCCTTGCCCTTAGAGAGTGCGTTAGTTATTTTGTCGAGTTGATCTTGGATGTCTTTCAAGGATTGTTCCAGTTTTTTGATCTTCTCATTGGCCATAGCTTGAGCTCTAGTTTCTACCATGCACCGATTCGATGTACTTGAAATTTGGGACCGCCCGAATTTTTTTTTTACTAACAATTGAACGGTACCACCTTGCTTAGCTCGTCGCCCTTTTTCTGAAAAATCCTAGCGGAGTTTTACTCCTTGCTTAGGAATACTGCAGTAGTCGAATCCCCAAAATGTCAATGCTGCCAAGAGTCCTGCGAAAATCACGCCCCGGTGTGGGAACCCCACACAACTACTCATATCTGGTGGATCTGAGAGATCTGAATGGCTGATCGGATAGCTCTGAGCGGCAAAATAGATTGGTGCTACAGATCTGATGGATCTAATAGATCAGAATGCCTATTATGTTAACTCGGAACTGTGGGACTGATGTCTGTTGCTGCTGCAACCCCACTTGCGAGATCTGATCTGGCAGAGATTATGTGTGATCCCGAGATAGAAAAGGGAACTATGGTCTCGAGGAGTGTCAGGTGCTATGGATTACAATATACATAAGGGTTTGACAGTAGTACTCGACCCAATGTTTCAGGGCTCTAACTAAGGAGAATCAACCGTACCCTTAGCCATACAACCCGACTACCCTATTGTATGGGCGAGTAATCTCTCCAAGTGATGTTCTCGGTGTACTGTAGCAGCAAGATGGCCGACGGTTTATCTATGACGAGGTTTCAAAGGAGCTAGGGGGCTTCCGATTTACCCATAGGGTACTTGGAAGATAGTCCATGCGCGGTTCTGTCTAATGCGCTACTAATCGAAGGGGTACCCACAGGGGTTACAAGGGAGTCCAACAAGCGTGACCACCTCTTGTATTTCTTGCGTGCATGCCTCCCCAAATCCGCAGGTTTATGCGCTCAACGACAGATCCTGTGGTTTAAAGACGTCAGAACACGTCTCTAGCCAAAAAAAAATTGCTAAGAAATGGAGATCCCACCGGCCCTGGAAAGAGCTTTGATACCACTTGTTATGCTATTAACCTGCAAGACAATACCAGAATACAGAATATGCGAAGAAATATACCCAAAACATAGAATAGTGAGAAACAACAGCAAGTATGTTATTATTCAGAAAGCAATGTTCACTTGCCTCTTCGAGGGGGCAACCTCCAATAGAGCAGAGCTTGATTACAAAATAAGACACGATGCCCTCGCAGGGAGTCTCTATCCTTTATATATGACTCATACACGCAATACCATGGATCAATACCATGGTTCTTATTAATACCATCTATCTAATACCATGGCCCATTTGCAATTAACTGTGGTACCGTCATTAAGTGCAGGTTAACCGCTTACAATTATTAATATGGACTTTATTGACTCTTTACTTAACTATAACTAGGACTCGATCCTACTACATTAATAAGGGGCTTAAGGTGGGACCCTAACAGGGGTAAGGAGGAAACTAGAAAGAAATGGGCCCTGGTTTCCTGGGATAAGGTATGCAAGCCCAAAAGTCAGGGGGGCCTTGGCCTGGATGATCAAGAGATTCTTAGTAAAGCTCTAGGAGCCAAAATCTGGTGGAGATGGGTGCAGGAGCCAAAAGCATAGTGGGCCAGGATATGGAAAGAGAAATATGCCAGCTTGTGGCACAATAATGACCTCATAAGAATGTCTGGAATTATAAAAGGTTCTTACATATGGAATAGAGCCTGGGAGAACAGAAGTCTTGTTCAAAATAATAGTTTCTGGGAAATTAGAGCAGGAGATCTTGCTCTTTTCTGGGAGGACAAATGGCAACAGGAACCAACATTGTTAACAGAGAATTTTGTATGCCTCAAGCAGGAAACAGATGCCCAAGGATTAATCAGAGTTAAGGATTTTTGGGATCTCACGCATACCTCTAAAAAATGGAGAAGCTGGAGAAACATTGATTGTGGAGAGGATAACCCCCTAAAAATAAAAGCAGCGGCTCTTGGGGACTTGCTCAAGCAAAGGATGATCTTAAAAATGGAAGGGCAGGATCAATTGAGATGGGGTAACAACAAGCGCGGAGCCTTTAATCTCAAGGAAGCTAAGGGTTATCTACTAGGGCTGGATTACAGTGTTCCAGACAAGGCCTGGAAGCATCTTTGGAAGCAGCAAGGATGGATGAAGATCAAGATTTTTATGTGGCTGGTTCATCACAAGAAAATATTGACTTGGGAAAATATTAGAAAAAGGGGAATTATGGGGCCCTCCAGATGTCAGCTCTGTGAGGAACAGGAGGAGACGATGGAACATATTCTCAACAGCTGCTCTTATACTTCTTGGCTGTGGGAGTCGTTCTCTTCAATTTTCTAGCAGTCTGATAGAGATAGAGGAAGTATCACAAATACCCTAAATCACTGGAGAAAAAATTTCAAGGAGAACGAAGCCCTCAATTTGGCCTGGGCCTTCACTCCCGGCTTTATTATCTAGAACGTTTGGAAAGAAAGAAATAAAAGAATTTTCAAGCATGGTAAGTCCCCAACACAACACCTTCTTGACCTTATCTTGAAACAAATCAGAGAAACAGTCAGATCTACTGTAAGCAATATCCCCTCGAACCCCCCCACGGACGAAGAGCAGAGAATTCTCAGGCAACTGGGAATGCTAGAGATAACTCCTCAAGGTAGAAACAAAAAGGATAAAACCATGGTTATGGAGAAGGACTACTGGCAACCCCCTCCGAAAGGCTTTCTAAAATACAACATTGATGGTGCCTCAAAAGGCAATCTGGGAAATGCGGGCTATGGAGGAGTTTTAAGGGATGACGAGGGCAATATTATATTTATCTTCCACTACCATTTAGGTAGAGCTACTAATAACATGGCGGAAGTGATGGTGCTGGAGCAGGGTCTAGAGTCTCTATCACAGAATCATCACTCAAATGTCATTGTGGAAGCAGACTCTGAGATCACCATCAACGCAGCAAAAAGAATCAGTGGTGGTTCCAAGCCGGACAGAGTTTCGAATCATTGGAAACTTATCCAGGTTTATCAAAGAATACAAATGCATCTAAGGGGCCTTCGAACCATCAGTTTCAACCACGTTCGACGTGATGCCAATAAAATGGCCGACTTACTGGCCAATCAAGGTGTGAACAATGCTGAAGGTGGAATGGCCAAGAAGTGGCAAGAAATTCCTCCAAGTCGTGCAAAGGCTATCTGGGAAGAACAAGCTAAGGAGGACAGGGAGGTCGCCCGATATCGTGCCGGGTGGAATCCCATGATGGGATGACGATGGGGGGTTCCTTCTCAGTCCAGCAAGTAGAACCTGAGAAGCAGACAGTCATGTTCGTATTCATCTCCTCCTGGATCTTCTCGACCAGGTCTCCCTGGTTTTTGGTGGCCCCCTGGCTGATTTATTTCCTAATCAAACTCGGGATCAGACTCAGGTTCGAAGGTACGCCTCTAAACTTTCCGAGGTTCCAGGTTCAGGAGACGGAGATTATCAGGTGCAAGAAGAACCCTGTTTCATCTGCCAGCCGGTTTGTTCTGAACTTGAGGGCCCAGTACAGGAAACCACCTCCCAGGCGGTTTTATGTTGATCGCACCGCTTTTATGTGGAGAGCGGTTTCGGAGATTTCGCAGCGATTCCAGTCAAGCTTCAACACGTGGCAGAGGGAGTGTACCGAAAACCGCCCCTTATCGCACATTAACGCCTGTTCTAGTTGGCCAGTGCGATATCACTCTCACCCGTAGATTTTGGTCAACAGCGATCAACGGTTGGATTTGATCGTGCTTCTTGGTGGGGCAATGTCGCTTATCTCCGGGGCTTTTTGAGTTATGCGATTTCCCCTCAACCGTTGATCTACTTGCTTCTTTTGGATGGCCCAGATAGGCTGGACCTTCCGTTTTTGGGGCAGCAGGAAGTTCGCGGGTTTTTCCTTGCATTTGAATTTATTTTTTTTGTTGTAATGCTTGAAGGTTTTGCCCTTGATGTCCGGGGCTTTATTTCTTTTCTTTGTCCTTGGCGTCGGGTAGACATGTGTAAAAATTGTACACTAGTTTTTGCTTATTGAAATAGAAGGATCCACACTTGCTTTAGCAAAAAAGAAAAAAAACTTATTTTTTACTTTTATATATATATATATATATATAACTGAAACTGAAGTGAATTGGTAACTTCCAGGAGTAATCTAAATTAGGTCCATAATAATATTTACTGGCTATCACCATAACATCAAGAGTATATCCAATAACCCACGAGCTAGATATACCAATAAATTGCAACTTAGCAAGAGCCTAGACATCCCAAACTCCACGAGAGAGCTCTCTCCCAAGGGTTTTGTATTCTTCAAGCCTTATCACAAGGATCCAACATGTCCCTGATGTAAATTGAAAATTTGTGGAAAAGATAACAAACCATTATCCCAACCACTCAATTTAAACCAACAAAACATACTTATACATTAATTTAATATTTGACTTAATCATTACTTTAAAATTAAATTATTAATATTAAATAATAATAATAAAGTTAATTAAATGTAACTAACCATTTTGAAAGAAGGATGTTATCCTCCCACATTGTGACCTCATGCCATTAATGAGGGAGGAGTGGCCACCACCCTTTCTCATTAATATTTTCTCAGGACACCTCATTTACTCTCCTAAGATTATCGCTCAATCTCAAGAAGAACTTTGTTTTCCATTCATTTCATTGAGAAGGTTCTAGATAATAAAAAAATGGGGGGTATTTCACCTTGTGTTAATTTGTTTGTCATGATATTTTGGGTTATTTCCACTTAGAGAAGATTTTCGCTGCAAGGTGTTGGGATTTTTGCTCAATTAAGTGGGTTTTTTATATGAATTTGGAGCATCAACTCTCTTTTATTTTTAAGAAGGACCAAGTCCCCTGGCCTACCTCCCATGCCACCTTTTAGTTTCAAGCATTCCATTCCAATTTTGTTGGTGCATAGGGTTATTACCAGTTTCACTCTATTCAGGGCATCCCATCAACTCATTTTAGGTTTCTTGGTAGATACCTACTCTAGTGTTTCCAATTTCATTTTTTATAATGGTTTATAATGCATGTCTAAATATATGATGTTTGTCTTATTCAATTATGTGTTCAAGAAGTTAAACGATTGGTCTTTTTTCTTGGTCTCTCTTCTAGGTATTGGTCTCCCCCTCTGCATTGCCATCCTCTTCCCATCTCTCACATTCCCATATAGGACTTGTTTCGTTTATCATTGGTTCTCTATAGCTTCACCCATGCCTAGTCTCTCAAGTTTTCACCCTTGCATTCTTGTCTTGAGACCCTTAACAAAGCTTCTCATGTCTTGGCAGAGTTATGTCCCCCCTTGTCATTTTTCCCCCATGCCGAGGTAGAGATATCCCCCCCCCCTCCCCCCGCCCCTTCATGGAGCTAGCTCCATAAGCACTCTTGGTGGATACCATGCTCACTCTCAAGCTTATGCTTTTTCTTAGCTCTACCATCAAAACACTCCTCCCACAATTAAAGAGGAAACTCAATCTATTGAAGAGGAGGTGATGACTAAGCAAGAAGAAACATCTAAAGTCGGGGTTTTAGCTTCATTGGCTAACTAGGTGCTAGATCCTGGGCACACTCGGTGTTGGAAAAATCTATGTCTACTTACTATAGGCCTTTATTGGCGCTTAGAGTCAATACTTGGAAAAGTGTTAGTGGAGAGAAATGAACCAAAGCAGGGGATCACGCTTCAACTTCATCAGATACAAATGGAACACAGGGACATGGAAAATAAGCTTGCACACATAGAAATCATGCTCACTCCTCTCAACATTTTTCTCCTTTGGTTGGTCTAGCCACTCATGAACTGATTGAGGTCTTCACCTCATCTTAATTCATTTACATTGTTTTCTTTTGTCATGATGTAATCTTCTACTATTATGTTGTCTATTGTTTTATCGTTACAAACTGTTGTGTTTAAAGTATGTAATGGGCTATATGTATCATAGTTAAGACCAATTTTGAGGTATCCCAGACATGTTTATACAAGCATATCTTGTCATAATCATAATGATGGTTCTCATTTAGTTTTGAACAACATATTTTGGACTAAATCTCTCCTCTACTTCAGTTGATTTGATTTTTAGTGTGGCAAGCCACGACAATAGGGAGTTGATTTTCATTGTAATATTTTTCTTATGATAATAGAAAGAAATTAATTTAAAAAAAAGGAAAAAATGTTTCATAAATAAAGAAAATGACAATTCAAATAAATATAAAAAAATCCAACCTTCCACATAAAAAATAATGAATATATTGTTTATATAGTAATATTTGTTTAAAAATACCCTAATGGGGGTGGAAAACAATGAAATAAATTGGGTTGGGGCTCATGCCCTCTCGCCAAAACTTCCTACGAATGTATCTCCCTTGAGGCATATTTAAGGAGCCTCGCCTCGAAAGGCAAGAAGGTGGGCCCCTTGGCAAATGTATGTCATATGTGTTGGTTGTGTTTGTTGACTCCATAGCATGCTACCTTTTTTTAGGGTGGTTGTTTTATCTTGGTGCTATCCTTCATCACTTTCTTCGGCTTTGGGCTTTTCCCACCATGCGCCTAGACTCTCACCTAGTTTCTTGGGTAGGTTGTCTCCTATACTTATCACTGAGTTTCACACTTTTATTTTCATATTTTTCAAAAGGGTTGAATATTTTCCCACATTCCATGTATGTGTAACCTTACTGGTAGTTTGTAATAGCTTCCTTCTTTTATGGCTTCCTCATGTATCTCCCCTTTCACCTTAGCCTGAGCCCATGTGATGTCCTATTGCTTCTAAAAGCCATAACCCATATGAGATCTCATTGTCAGTGTGGAAATGGAGGTCAGGGAGCTTCAAGCGGTTCCCTGGATCTAGGGAATGCCTTCAAGAAAAATATCCAAGCTATAGCTTTCATGGAAGCACACTATCAAACATACAAGAGGAAATTTGATTGGTGGAGGAAGAAATTTGTCATGAATGATAGGTAACTCTTGACTTTTATGTCATGGAAGTCATTGCTCCATGGATTCCAGATTCAAGTAATTCACAAGGATGTCAAAATCATTACTTGCATAATATTGATTTACATTGGCATGTCAAAATGTCGCTTGGAAAAGTCTTGGTGGATAGAATAAAATCCTAGTTCAATATTTTACACAAATTAGATGAACTATGAGACCTTTTTCTTGACGTGGAAGGTTTACTAACTCATTTAGAGATGGGTTTTCCACTCATCTCTCTGATTCCTCCACCGTGCAAGGTTGAGGGATAGCCAATCAACCTATATAATTCTTAACCATTACATGCTGAAACATTCATAAACCCAATCCATTAACCCTGGATTAGAACATAGTCATAGTTCCCTTGACCGGATCTACAAAATACCATGGGCAGAAAACCATCATTCCCAAAAACATGTGCAAAACCCATTCACAAAACCATACATACGTTTTCCCACCTAATATAGGGTTCAAAAAAAATTTCTTGGGGTGTTACCTTGGACCCCATGTAGGGAGGCTACCGCCCCCCTGAGACTGCCCCTATTGTGCCCGATGCAACGAACAGGGGGAGCTGCTGCCCCCTGCATGTGTGACTAGTCGTGGAAAGAATATAACACAAACCCAAAAAAGTTATGGGTATTTGTATTGACTGGCCCTCTTAAGCGATTCTACAAGTCATACAACCTTTCTAATGATACCATGCCTTTTGGCATGATGTTTTATTTGCTTGTGCTAGTTTCATCTTGCAATTCCTTCTCATGCTAATCTTCATCGATAGTTGCATCTTTCACAGCGTTCGCCATAAAGTGTAGTATTTGTTGATCATCATTCAAAACACGTAAATTATTAATATTATTAGGGGTTGATTTCTTAGAAATTATTTATACATAAAAATCGTCCATAAGTGGTGATAACCTAGCAACAACATTTTCTAATGCATCAACGGCTATGTTGTGCATTCTAGGAACAAAGATAATATTAAAAGCTTGGAAATGTGAAATTAAACACCATGCCTTTTGTTAATAACTTTTGAGATGAGGTGAAACACAATGTATGGTATCACGTACCTATCGTACAATAATTTTTGAGTCACCTATTTCTTTGAGAACCAAAACGTTGAGGTCAATGGTTCTTTGCAAACCCAAGATGAGTGCTTTATATTCTACAGTGTTGTTGAGCAAGATAACACCCTAGTTTAGTTTCCAAAAAAAAGTTGCCAAATATAAGATCTGCGAAAGCCATTGGCTCATTCTCGCCCTCTAAGGGAGTTACTGTGTGTTTCATGTACCACTCTGAGTTCACCCAGATCTGATTGTTTCTGCCCTTATACAAAAGCCACAAATGTGACTAGTCTGTCACAAAATACCCTTGTAACTTGTTGGACCAATCTCTACTCAATAATACACCATATGCTTTCAGAATGTCCACAATTACTATATTTATACATTGGTGAACTCGGTGATCAGATGATAAATGAATAAGCACATTTTTTAGTTCACCAATTGCATGGACAAGAGTCTTGTCCAGCTGAATGATTTGTGCATCCATTTTATCCCACTTTGCATTGATTTTATTCACGATAGATAGAGGCATTACGTTTACCGATGCACCAGAATCAACTAAGAAATTGTGTACATTATAATTTAAAATTTCAAATGTCAACAGAAACGGAGGGTAGAGTGTGTTTACATCGAATGTTAAAGCATTAAGTACAGACTCCATGGAACCATAGGACTTACTAGATTCGGATCCCTTCTGTGAAGAAGCATCGTTACCTGAGACAGATTGTCTGAGTTCGCGTAGGAGCATGTCCCACTAGCTCACAATCTTCGTTAATTTGAAAAGTGAGATATCCGTGCAAGCTTTCTTCATCTCTTCAACTATGTTGTAATCTAGTGCGGGAGAGATTGCTGAAGTGTCTAGGGGAGTTGGCTTGTCTTCTACTTCCGGAGTGATGGATTTACTTTTATTGCTTGCAGAAGTACTTTTCATTGTAACTTCATTTCCAAACTTGTTCTGAGTGTTCTGCGTTGAGTTGACGGGTAGACTGATCTTCCTTAAAAAATGTTCTTTCAATTTTTTCTTCATTAACTCTTGTGTGGGAGTTGAACCTTGGATTTTTAAGTTATATCGAGTGTTCTTCTTCAGTTAGGGCCATCACTCAGTGGTTTATTTTCGGCATTGCTTTTTCCACCTGAGAGTACGCAATTGAATGTGTTCATTGCATGCCCCATGCTTGGATTCTCTTTGGTCACAAAAATGTCTTCCTTTTCTTCTGCAGGCTCAGTATGCTCATCAGTAAGCATTGTATCAATAAAATGTGTAGCCAAAGTGTTCATGGTGTGGTTCCATTGTGGGCATGTTTTTTCTAAATGATATTCTTGATGAAATGAACAGTATTGATCCATGCCCATACTCTCGTTATTTAGCACAACATTCGAGCTTTGCACAAACTTGGTCGGATGGTTGTTGTTGCTGCCGGAGTTGGAAGTCCTTCTTAGGAAGTTGAACTTGGTAGGCTTGTTGCTCACGGTGGTCTCGCTTAACCTTTGTTTCAATTCTTACAACTCATTGGACATATACTTGATAGTGTGGGTCATGCTCTCAAGATAAATTTCTTATTTTTCCTTGGCCTTGCTTACAGAGGCTTGATACCTTTAGAGTCCTTTGTTGATTCGTCATCTACGATGACTCTAATCACACACAAGTCCTTTTCAACTGTGATCGCCTCTTCAACCAAAGTTGGTTTCACAAATTCTTTTCATGAACTGCGCATTACTTGTTGGTAAGGCAAAATTTGTGAAATAGTCAATAGTGATGGAGTCATGATGTTTTGTGTCTATTAGAAATCTATTCAAGATACGATTAAACCTATGATTGAAATCTTTCAACTTGTCTTTCTATTCCATCTTAAGATTACCTAACTCTTTCAAAAGCATGGCAGGGGTTTTATCATCAATGAATTTCTCAAGAACTAGTCTCTTAAAACCCCTCCAATTCTGGATCGAGTTCAGAGGAAGGTTGTGATACCATACAACTTCTCTGCCATCTAAGGTACATGGAAAAAGTCTACATGCAACATCATTGTAATGTACCTCAAGTGTTTGCAGGTGTAGGTAGAAGTTGTCTAGATGATCCTCCGCTTTCATTGCTTTTTCAGGGTCATACTTTGTTAGTAGCTTCTCCAGGTGCCTCGAAATTTTGTGTAACACACCCGGTAGTGCAAGTGGGCCTTGAGTCATCCAGTCCAGATCTTGGTATGCCATGTCTTCGTCATTGTTTTCCCCTTCTTCGTCAAAATATGATTGGTTTTCTTCTTTCTCTTCTTCATTGCCCAACCCATGAAAAGTGTCATCCGAGATTACCACGTTCACCATCACCACCATTGAAGGTTGGAGGCTACTCTAGATTTTCTACGTTTTTTCAGAATTTGCTAACTCGTCATGGGTGGTGAGAACCAAATCTTCAACTATTGAGACCACTATCCTGGTGGGGGTGGTTTGGTTCTTCTTTGAAACCTATGGAAGATTATATACTCCGAGTATCAATCCAATAGCTCTTGCAAACTTTCGGGTGATGGGGCGAACGACCTAGATATGGTCGTAAGATATTTCACAAGCTTGTACAGTCTCAGGCTGAGAAGAATTACCAACCTCATGAATGTGCGTAGGGGAGGTGTTGGGAATATTATTTCCTTTACCAGAGGAATGAAGATTGGGTTTGGTGAGGTTATCAGCCATAAAAATCTAGTTGCCCGCCTTCTGGCACCAGAAATTTTGACGGTGCTAGACCTGCCAACATTCAAGGGGTATCCTTGATATGTGGTCCCAATTAGACCTCACACCATTTGGGATAGGATCCCCATCCATAATATGGCTCGGTTGTCGGTTATCTTAAAGATATGCCTTGGCTCTAGCTGTCAGCAAGAGAGAGGAGTGCAAATTCACCTTCAAAAAGCAAGGGGGTGTGCCTAGTGAGTATTAAATCATATGTGTGTGAAAGTTCTTTCACTACGGAGGGGAAGAGAAGTGAGCCTCTAAGAGATAGGTAGTAGTACCGCCCTAGTAGAGACACACATGAATAAGAAGTATATGTGCAACATCAAGCGGAATAGTCAACAGAGATGCGATGGTCATTGTAACCAATGTAACAATGAAGGTCTATCTAATATCTAGCGGAATAGTCCACAAGGATGCCACAACGATAATAGAAATTACAACACATTGTCAATATGATAAGTACCAAAATAACCGAAATAGTTCAACTACTTTAGCACAAATGAAAGAAACCATGAATTACAAACATTAACAAAATAGTCTTACAAATATCCATAATCCATGCATGAAGAACGTGCTTGCCCATAGGGCTTATTATATTAAGTAAAATTTCCAAGACACATGTATACAATGAACACCACTAGCTCCAATTGTGGATCATTGGAGCCACTCCTTGCTCCTCAAAATAACTAGCTTATCTCTCAATGTCTTGGGAGAGGAGCCAAGGTGAAAAAGTCCTTTGCTCTTACAATGAGGGTGTATATACAACAATCAGGGGGTGATGCTCCACCTTCCTTGTGACCCTTCATCTACCCTCATGATTTTTTGACTTCTACGACTTTTCAACTTTACATGACTCTTCGTATTCCATATATGTCCTTTGGACTTCCACTTTACAATGCATTTTTGAAACATAATTTACATCATTAACCACAATGGTGTGGAATGTGACAACTCATGACATGACATGGCATGACACTTACGACATAGACTTCTTGATCATATGTGGAAATTTCAAGCCACAACTGCTATTGTGCGTTGAAGATCTACTTGAGAATGCTTTTCTTTTCACCTCTGCATGACTTGGTGATAATGAATCTTCCATGATCTCAAGTCTTGAATGGTGATCACAAATTGATATCCCTTTGCTTTCTTTGGATTGATCATCTTGCAAACTCAGCCACAAGAATGTGTTTCATCATTTTGCACTCCTTCATCTCCTTCTTCATCATATCATAATGGCATGATAAGGTACCTATTTCTACAATTCACTCATGACGAGACGACATCCATTTGAAAACCCCCTAGTCTAAGATTGTGCATATTGATCCATTGACTGAGCCAGAACTAAATGAGAAGCTGGGAAAGGGGCTCAGTGACTGCACAGTTCAAGTAGTCATTGAGATCCTTGAGCCTTGAGACTGTGGAATGCGTAGTTCATGCTAGGCTGAGGGATAGAACTAGGAAATTTTGGAGATCAGTGTGACAAGCTGATGGGAAGAGCACTGGGAGAGCACATTGTGCAGTTTCGAGAGACAAGGGAGACTGGTCCATTTCACAATTTTTCAGCTCAAGGGCTTAGGAAATGAGCTTGAGGCCAGTGACTGTGCAATGTGCAGTTAGGGCCAGGATGGGAGGAGGAATTTCACCAAGGTTGAGGTTTGAGCATTGAAACTGCGCAGTGCAACAATCCTGGGAGGCAGGAACTGCGCATTGTGTAGTGCCAAGTGGCAAGGTCAAATCTAGAGGACTAAGACTGCACAATGCATAGTTCAGGGAGGCCCAGTGAAGCTAGGTTGCTTGCTCAGGAAGCTTTTTAGAAAATGGCTAAGAGCGGGATCAATGAGACTGATGTGAACAGTGATAAGACTTCAACTATGATCACACACTTAGAATACTTGAATACCCAAAAAAATAGATCATCCTTGACACATGAACAATGCATTTCCCTCTGTGTGACAACTTTATGACAAGTGCAACACTTAAGATACACTTTGCGGCGACCGTGACGACACTTGTGCGACAATGCTTAAAATTTTGGAAATGAGTGTGACATATGTTTACATAGTTATAACAAATAATTTACACAAATATGACCTCTTGAAACTACCAGAACAGGCTTAAACACATGATGTGACAACTAACATGCGAAAATATGACATTTTTCCTATATTGTAAAAGGGACCAAAACACTTCAAGAAAACACATGGAATGAGTTTCAATGTTTGCGATGACAATGTATAAGACCAAGGAAGGCTCTGAAATTGAGCGTAGGCCAAAATTTTGGAGGGTGTTGTAGCAGTGACAACACCTCCTTTATTCCCTAATGGTCTAACCAATACTAGGCATCATTATGCCATCCTTGCTTGAGCAGAAGGTGGAGGTTTTGGCTAGACTTAGAAGCAATTTCAAGAAACCTCTCAGCATCCATGTTGTCTAAATTCTTCTTATACATAAGATACCTGGCCATATCCATGCTTTCATTAGGGAAAGGCTTGCTTCAATCAAGAGGATAAGGTAGAGAGTATTTCCTTTAACCTTGAGGTTGTAGGTTATAAACTACTTTGGGATTTGTTCAATATTCCCCCATGACTCTCTAGATATACTACAACCCCAAACCTCAAAACTATATAAAATAACATGAGTGACAAGAGTTTGAAAGAGGAGTTTCTTTTTGTCCCAAATCCAAAGATATGTTGACTTAAAATTGTTTTCAAACACATAGTAAGCTTTCCAACCTCCCTTTATCCTTTTCTCAACGCTATAATTCCAATTTATCTTATGATGGATGTTAATTCCCAAATATTTATATGAAGGAACTCCCTCCAAGGAGTTGTTGTCATGAATAAAAGTATCATAAGTGATCTTTTTGGATTTAATGATCATGACTTTAGTTTTGTTGGTATTATATAGTCATATCCATCTTGGAGCAGAAATCATGGAGGATTATGAGTTGCTTGCCAATATCGTAACGGTTCCTTTCCAAAAGAACAATATCATTAGCATAAAGGAGAAGAGATATGACCATACAAGTGAGTGCGGGGCCATCACAACTTGCATCTTCCAAAAAATCTTCTAGCTTATCAATGTATATGCCAAAAACGGTATGGGATAAAGGACACCCTTGCTTGACTCCAATATTGTATGTAATTTCCTCCAACCAACCCTCAGCGGTCCTAGGCTTAGCAATAACATTCTTGTACAACCTTGTCATAACAAACCTTAACTTGATAAGAACAATTATCTCTTACAACCTCTTCCATAGCTTTGTCCTAAGAACATGTCAAAAGATTTTCTAAAGTTAACAAAACAATGAAAAAAAATCATTTTATTATTGCGACATTCCTCTAGAATTATCCTAAGAGTAACAAGATGGTTCGTTGTTGAATGATATCTCCTACACTCGACTTACTCTTTTACCATATTTTTGAAAATAATGTTTCATAAAGAATATAATATTAAAAATAAATTTAATAAGATAAAATGTAAAATAAATTTTAATACCATTAATAATAAATAAAAATTGAAGATAGAGGTTCAGAAAGAGAACCTTCCTGTCTGGCGATTTTTTGTGAACCCTTGCTACTCGGCTTTTTTAAATCTCAACATTGAGGGGGTTCAACAGCTGGAACCCTAGTGGACTCAACCCCCTCTTCCTCACTACTTTTGCTGCTCTAGATCAACAGTGCCTACCTGGGTGTTGTCAATTTTGTTTTTTCCTGTTGCTGCCTTCGGTGAGGAGTCACTTTGTTTTCTCTGTGTTGTTGCCTCTTGGTGTGGTTCCATTATTGGGCTTTTGTGGCTTCATCGGTACACTACCTGTGTTCGGATGCGTGTGGGGAGTTGAGGGAGTGGGTTTGTGGTGGCTTCCTTGCCGCTATGGACCTAATTCGTGCCTCTTTCATGATGCAAACTACAATTATCAATGCTTATTCGTCGTAATTTCCTCTAGTGTTGTCACCCGCCTGGGGTTCATCGTGGGTTTTTGCGGGGTGTCTTCCCATTTTTTTTATGAAGGCCTGCTCTTGGCTTTTAGGTTAGGGTTAGCTAGACGACCTATGCCCAACTTCTTGACTAGTTATTTGGCCAACATTTTGTTTTGTTGGGGTTTCTGGCTTGTATATTTTGCACCTTTTGAAGTTTTATTTTTTGGTTTTCGATTGCTCCCTTTGGAGTTTCTTAGCAAGCCTACATGTCCTGCGTTCTTGCTTGGCCTTTCGACTTTGTTTATAATTTTTTGTAAAATATAATTACTTAAATACGATCAGCATATAAGTTTGTCCTCTTTCAAATGAATAAATTTATAAATTTTTTCCCTTAAGAAAAAAAAAAATTATTTTTTTATTTAAAAATTAATTAAAATAATTAAAAACCTAACCAACAAAAAAATATATATGTAAATAAAAATAGACACATGCTATCTCATTTCTATTCTTTCCATAATGTTATAGGCATCAACGTCAAAATTCTTTTAAAAGAGATACTTTTCAAAATAGTGATTATGGCTAATAAGTATAATTACTCAATATTTTATTACTTTGAAATAAAATTATAATCAAAAGTAAAAAATATTAAATTATGGAAACCTTAATTAATTATATCGTGTTCCACCTCCCGATCGGGATGAGGGACAGGGTAGTTGAGGATGGCAGGAGCGATCATTATAAGGGAAGGACAGCCGGAAGTGACCACAGGAAGGAGGCCGCCCTCCCATAAAAAACAATGAGTAATCGGCCAGCACACGTTTCAAGAAACTGGAGTGGGGAAGGTGGAATGAGAATGATTAGCAATAGTGGCGGCGGTGATGGCAGAGCGAGAAGGGTGGCGAAGAGGAATTATATGAAGGTGGCGGAGGATAAAGGAAAGGGTAGTGCAGTCGGGTCGAAGGAGGTGTTGAACGAGGAGCAGCTAGGAGGAGCCATCAAGGAGGTCTATGTTCTCAGGTATGTGCAACCTGCGACCTCTGTGTTCTTAATATCTATCACTATAGGTAGAATGGATAAGTTTTATTATTGTGAAAACCCTGCTAATGAAGAGGGCCTGAGTGAGCTAAGCCACCCCTCCAAAAGGCACTGTGAGGGTCCTCGAGGCTTGTCTCTGGGTGGGAATCTTGAGGAAATCTGCAGCTAGGAGCACGGCTTAAGGATTAATGTGGAGAACCAAGAAGAGAACTCCATGGTAAGAACAGAGGGGTGGTCTGGTAGGAGGGAATCGAAGATTTTTCCCTTAGCCCAACATCTGATACGCATGACAGAGGGCCTAATTCATCTTTTGTACCCGGGGAATGAGTATCAGTGCCAGTTTCAAACAAATGAAGGGGAATGCAGTAGAAGCAGAGGAAAAACCACAGGGAAATTGGTAGGCGAAGATGACGAGAAGAACCTCAAAAAACTCACACCTATGATTGATGATTGTTTATAGGAGAGGGTAGAAGAAAGGATGGCGCGGCCGGGTCGTGGAAGAGGCGCGGAGGCAGAGGCCGTCCAAGACAAGGGAACTCAGGAGGCAGAGCAACTGAAACCCTAAGCAATCAGCGCAGAGGGAGAAGGACCACCATGACAACGGTTCAGGAGGCGGCTCAAGCTTACCAGGAAGGAACAGATGAGGATATCCGTCATATTATTCAAAATATGGAATTCAGTGTGCTGGAAGAACAATCGGAACCAAAATCAGAAGAATGGGCATAAATGGTTAGCGACCCAGGAAATACGAGGGGAAGGAAGACTCTGTACAGACAGTCTCTGCACATTTACTGGGTCCTAAAACGCCTCCTGGCAAAGGCTTTAGAACAGGTAGCGAAGGAAATGGCGGAATTAGCCAACGGGACGCCAAATTTACAGAAGGAAATGAAGAACTTCCAGGTAATCATGATCAAACAAAACAACAAATTGGAGGAGATGTCTCAGCTTCTGTCCAGGATGGTTGGCATGCACCCAAGCCAGGAGGAACAAATGAATATCCCCATGGATATGGACCCCAATACTGGAACCAGACAGGAATGATCTTCGTGAGACTTTGCTATGATTTTTTGATACTCTCATTCTTACAGTTTTTATGCAAATCAGTAGCTTAATAGGTAGTTTCAGTTGTATAGTGCATATAGCCAGTATGAAAAGACTTGTCAAATTTTGTTTTTGGAACGCTTATAGTAAACTCAGGTGGCCAACAGACCTGGTTTCCCGTTGGGGCAGGGTGAGGGCACCAAAACGTTGTATTTGGTCTCCTTGTTTATCATAAATAGAAAAGAATGGTACTACCTCCACTTACAAAAAAATATTATATCGTGTTCTACTTAATTAATATTGTGTTATAAAGTACCATAAGGTTAGATCTATTTAATTCAAATCTGATATTTATAAGCCATATTTTATTTCTTTGAAATAAGATTATGATCGAAAGTAAAAAATATTAAATTTCTGGAAAACTAAATTTAATTATGATCGAAAGTCAAAATATTAAGTTTATGGAAAACTAAATTAATTATATCGTGTTTCGTACCATAAGGTTAGATCTATTTCATTCAAATCCCATATTTATAAGCTATATTTTATTTATTTGAAATAAAATTATGATCGAAAGTAAAAAATATTAAATTTTTGGAAAATTTAATTAATTATATCGTGTTCCACTTAATTATTAGTGTGCTATAAAGTACCATAATGGTAGATCTATAATTATAAGTTATATATATATATATATTTTTAATTATATTAAAAAATTATTATCGTAATTGTGTAGGGTAGATCTCACATAAAAATATAGACATAAACACATAAACACGGCAACATGTAAATGTAAATATAATATTTAATCACATGATGATGAACCATAGTAGAGGGTTCGAAATGTTGACTCCAAGAAATTATTCGATGCGATCTCTTCGAAAAAATCTCTTCTAAACATTATGGATCACAGAAGTCTAAACTCAGAAATAATATTTAACATTTAAAATTTAACATTTAATATTTTTAATCTAATGTCGGCCTTACTGAAAAATCAATCTAATTATTATTATGTATAAACACAATATAAATTTAAAATATAAAGAGATTTAATAATATTTAACATTTAACATTTAACATTTTTAATCTAATGTCGGCCTTATTTAAAAATCAATCTAATTATTATTATGTAGAAATACAATATAAATTTAAAATATAAAGAGATTTATGAACATTCAAAAAAGAGATGGTAAATAAATAAAATATAAATAAACCAGAGATATAGTAAATAAATAATTTTTTTTTTATAAATAAAACCTATTTTTATATTTATTCCATAAACCTCTTTATATTTACGAAAACTCAAAAAAGAAGTTTTATTTAGGTGAAGCCCATGGGCCAAATACTAGGGGACAAATAATTATTAATACCATGGGCCAAATACCATATTTATAAAAGAGGTATGGTAAATAAATAAATATAAAAGAAGTTTAAAGAGGTATGGTAAATAAATAAAAATATATCAAATAGGATTAGAAATCAACATCTAATTATATACCAAACTTATGGGCCAAATACCATGGTAAATAAAAGAGATATGATAAATAAATAAAAATATAAATAAACCAGAGGTATGGTAAATAAATAAAACCTCTTTTTATATTTACTCCATAAACCTCTTTATACTTACTAACACTCAAAAAAGAGGTTTTATTTAGGTGAAGCCTATGGGCCAAATTATTATTAATATCATGCAAAAAAACATTATTAACCCTATTATTATTATTATTAAATCTAATATTCATATTAATATATTATAATATTAATATTATTAAATTTAATAACTTTGGATTAATACAATATTAAATTTATTATATTATAATATATATTAATATATCATGATATATATTAACTCTAGAAATATATTGGAGAGAAGAACAAAGACATAGATTGATAGAGGTGAAGACATAGGGGGGTGACAAGGGAGAGATGGAGATAAACTGAATGAGAGCGGAGAGAAAGAATGAAGAGAGAGAGGGGGGGATGAGTGAGAGAGGTAGAGAAGGGTAAGATAAGGAGAGGGAGACACAAATATGGAGAGGGGGAGAGAGGGAGTGAGATAGTGAGAGGATTGGAGGGAAGAGAGAGAGATATGGGGAAGCGACAGGAAGGTAGGAGAGGGGGAGAGAGGGCTTGTGAGAGAGGAGGAGAGAGGGATGGATAGAGAGATGGAGTTGGAGGGGGAGAGAGGGAGGGAAGAAGAAAGACATAGAGAGTGAGAAGTGGAGAGAGAGGGGGAGTGACAAGGGAGAGTTGGAGAGAGAGAATGTATGTTTAGGGGTGAGATAAAGAGACAAAGAAGGAGAGAAAGAGAGAAGCAGGGAGAGAAGGAGAGAGAAGGAGAGGGGGAGGGATATAGTAACATAGTTGGAGAGAGAGAGAGAGAGAGAGTGAGTGATGGGGGAAGAGAGAGGATTGGAGGGAAAAGAGAGAGAGAGAGAGAGAGAGAGTAGTGGGGGAAGAGAGAGGGAGGTAGGAGAGAAAGGGAGAGAGAGGAAGAACGAGAGACAAGACTTGAGAGAGAGGATGAGAGTGATGGGGGAAGAGAGAGGGTTGGAGGGAAAAGAGAGAGATATAGAGAGAGCGATGGGGGGGAGAGAGGGAGGTAGGATAGAAAGGGAGAGAGAGTAAGTATGAGAGAGCGGACTTGAGAGAGATGAGGAGAAAGGGAGGGATAGGGAGATGGGGAGAGAGGGAGTGACAAGGGATAGATGGAGAGAGAGTGTGTATGTTTTGGGGTGAGATAAAGAGACAAAGGAGGAGAGATGGAGAGAATGGGGGAGAGAAAGAGAGAGGAGGGAGGGAGGGATATAGTAATAGAGTTGGAGAGAGAGAGAGAGAGAGAGAGGATGTGAGAGAGTGGAGAGAGTGAGGGAAAGATATATGGAGTTGGAGGGTGAGAGAGAGGGAGGTAAGAAGAAATAAATAGAGAGAGAAAGGTGGAGAGAGAGAGGGATAGAGGACAAGAGAGATAGAAACGAGGGAGAGGGAGAGAAGGGGAAGAGAGAGAGAGGGAGAGGAGGAGGGAGGGATAGATAGATATATTGGAGAAAGAGAGTGTATGTTTTGGGGGTGATATAGAGAGACAAAGGGAGATAGAGATATAGATGGAAAGTTAAGAGAGAGAAGAAGAGAGAGATGGAGAGAGGGAGGAAGGGATAGAGAGATTGATGTATATGGAGTGAGAGAGCATGTGTGTTTGGGGGGTTGATATAGAGAGACAAAGAAGGAGAGATGTAGATATATATTAAGGGGGGAGAGAGGGAAGAATATTTCTTACACTAGATGCATTGATTTCAGTGTAGATGGTGATTTCTAATCCTATTTTCTTAGATGCATTGATTTTAGTGTAGATGTTGATTTGTATTGATATTTGATTGTTACACTAGATGCATTGATTTCAATGTAAATGATTTCTAATCCTATTTAATTGCTTGCACTAAATGAAACATTGATTTCAGTGTAGATGGTGATTTATTATAATATTTGATTGCTTGCACTAGATGCATTTATTTCAATGTACATGTTGATTTCTAATAATATTTGATTGCTCGCACTCGATGCATTGATTTAAATGTAGATGATTTCTAATCCTATTTGATTGCTTGCACTAAATGCATTCATGTCAGTGTAGATGGTGATTTATAATCCTATTTGATTGCTTGCACTAGATGCATTGATTTTGGTGTACATGGTGATTTCTAATCCTATTTGATTGTTTGCACTAGATGCATTGATTTCAGTGTAGATGTTGGTTTATAATCTTATTTGCTTACTTGCACTAGATGCATTGATTTCAGTGTAAATGTTATTTTCTAATCTTAATTGATTGCTTGCATTAGATACATTGATTTCAGTGTAGATGTTATTAGTTTAAATTTTTCAATCTGTAGAATTTGAGTGTCCCAAGGGTTTTTCAAGGTGTTGAATCCATTTATGCACTCAAAAATGTATTTTTTACAACGAAAAATCACATTCTTGCTTGAAATTATATCACTGGATTCTAGTAAAAAATGTTATTTCCTCTATAAGTTAGATTAAGCCCTTAATAATTATTGATAGTTAAATTAAAATTCTTGAAGTCCTATTCCAAAATAGACATGTGTACCGGCGTCACTAAGCCATAAGAGGGTGGAGGCGGGGAGAAATAATCATAGTCTATCTGTTATAAATTTTGGAGGGATTTTTGGCATATTTTTCGGTCTAATTTACCTAGAATCCAGTAGGGATTTGTTGGAATCACAAATTTGAGTTGTGAGCTCTTCCGAATCTCAGTGCCTAGGGTTTTCTAGGGTGTCCAATCCATATATACAATAATAAAAAAAACCCAATTTAAACAACATAGATGAAGATTTATGTAACACCTCCATTTTAGACACACACAAAAAAATGAAAATGAAACAAAAAATACGAATATATGTTCTCATATTTATTAACGACCATATTTTATGTAACTAAAGCTAAATGTGTTTGCTTTGTTTTTAATATTTAACCTGTCATGAATGAATTGATTTATAAATACCAAACTAATGATGGGACAATATAATACAATTCTTCCTCTTGTTTTCCATCTCCTCTTTCTGTTTCCATGTTTTCAGTTCGGAATTCCTGTTCCCCGGTTGTGTGATAGTGCTCCAAACTAAGGGCTAGTGGACGGTGATTCTGTCTATCTGACAAGCTCTTTAATATTTTCTCTTGTTCCTGCGTGAGTCTTTCATTGCCTTCCCAGAGTCAGGCCATATCACCTTTCAGTTCTTGGACAATGGTTCAGAGGTCTGTGTTGGGATTTTGTGTATCATCGCCCAACTGCACCCAAACTTCCTGATTGCCTTCCCGAAATGTTGTTCACCCTGTTCCCATTACGGAACCATGTGGTAAATTTCCGGTTTGCCTCATACTGAACCTTGCTACTCCCTGCATCCACATTATCAAAAACTGTTATTTCTTACCCAGAGGTCTCAGTTTTGGAAACCTAAGTCCGCTCTAATACCATATGTAACACCTCCATATTAGACACACACAAAAATTTGAAAATGAAACAACAAATACGAGTATATGTTCTCATATTTATTAACGCCCATATTTTATGTGACTAAAGCTAAGTGCGTTTTATTTGTTTTTAATATTTAACCTGTCATGAATGAATTGATTTATAAATACCAAACTAATGATGGGACCATATAATACAATGTCGAATCCTTTGATATCATTTAGATTACAGACTTGGGTACGGTAATCATTAAACAAGGATTATTATACATATGATTTTTATCCCGACATTAATGTTGTTTCACCGATGAATTTAATTGTTTTGGGTTCGTGGCTGGCCCAGGTGCTAGTGGTACAAGCCCGTGCCTTGATCTCTGCATGCACAATAAACCTCTGCAATTTTGGGGCCTGCTGGCGGCCAGAGGGCTCTCCGTCTGTCCTTCCTCAACCATGCTTCTCAGAGTTTGGCCCTTCCATCGACGGTTCTCTGTAGCTGGCCAGATCGGACGGCTCATCGGTTGTCAGGCATTCATAACTCCGTTGAGGGGACTCATTTGGTTATGGTTTTGCTTTGAGGGTTTTTGGCTCCCGCCTAGTTCAGGTCCTCCATGACAATGGTTCTTCAATTTGGCATTGAGGTCCCTTACGGAGGGTTCTGAGACTTCACCATTACTTTGGAACACCGTCAACAGAGGCATGCATATCTTTTTCAGGTAATTAAAGGGTTAAGTTCTTCATTCAAGCTTTCATTCGGTTTTTTTTTCTTTACAACACTGGTTCGATCTCAGGAATGTATGACCCATGAGGATTCTAATATTGTTTTCTTGTCAAGGTGCAAGGTGAAGATCTCTAGTGGGGGTTTGGAGTGGGTCTGAGGCTAACCCTTCAACCTGCTATACTCTTCACATTCTTACCGGGTATTCTAATCCTCTTCCGGTTCTAGAGTTAGCTCAGGGTTGTTGTTTGTTCAACTAAAAGTCTGTAATGGTTGTTTCAAAAGGAATCATTGAGTCTGTAACAGTTTTGAATAGGTGTAATGACACCGCAGGGGGTCGGCACTCTGCAATTAGTTTTTTGTGCTGAATGTGTATTTAATTTTTAAAGAGCCTTACGGCCTCGGCCGAAGGTGAAAGATCTGGCTCTTAAGTGGACTGGTCATTCTGTTTTCTCATGATCTAGACTATTTGAAGGTTGCACCCTCTATGGTAATCTTGGGGCAGAGACATTATTAGCGATGTTTTTCTTTTTGTTTCACCTCTCTGTATCTATAATGCTGCTTTGGAAAGTCGAATGGTTATTCACAACGTTCTTCAGTGTGATCCCTTAAATGTTTACTCGTTTTCTCCAGAAGTGATTCTCGTCTATTTTGTTGTCGAATGGACTTCTGGTCGGGTCTTTGGACATACTTAGGGTTTCTAAGTTAACTTCGTAATTTCCTTAATGCTTATAAGATTAGTTTTATTCTCAGAGATTCCTATCGAACTCATGATAATCACAAGATTTTTCCTGTGATGAAGCCGTGAGGCCTTTATGTAAGTAGAGAATATATCTATTCTATTTCGACTTATGTTACATGGTTTGGTTTTATATTATCCCGATTGGGAGTCGAGTAATTCTGTAATAAATTCATTTCAGGTTTTGAAAAAAAGAAAATCCTCTCTTTAAAAAATGACTATTCTAGCTATTTTCCTGTTCTTGATAACATGTTAATTTTATACATAACTGTGCAAGTCACGAGCACCGAGGTTCTGTTCTTTACAAAATTTTTGTTATTTTCGACCAGTCATAGAGTTCCTTTCTTTCTTCCTGTTCTCTCTATACTCAATGTACAGGGTTTTCTTTCGCTTCCAGTTTTATCATGCCAATAGGAAATTTTTAAATTACTTTTCCATCTAAATACAACAGTAATAATCACAAAATCTTTAACTAGTATAAAGTATTTTCTTCCAGAATTTTTTCTATATTTACTTGCTTTTATTTATCAATGAAAATGACTCTGGAATGAAATTTATAAGATTCTCTTGCCATAACTAAAATATCAGGGACCCTGCCTTTTAGTTTACAGCTGACACCTACAGTCATGATTTAATGAAAAAGTTCTGAAATGAAATTAACTAGATTCTCTCACCATGCTTAAATGATAAAGATCTTGTCTTTAAATTTACAACAGTTACTTACAGTCATGATTTGATGACACAGTCTTAACAGACAAGCA
The DNA here is from genome assembly GCA_031772625.1 of Pinus tabuliformis. Classification (NCBI taxonomy): domain Eukaryota; kingdom Viridiplantae; phylum Streptophyta; class Pinopsida; order Pinales; family Pinaceae; genus Pinus; species Pinus tabuliformis. Next base: position 1,342,111,896 of record CM062819.1, on the reverse strand, counting down.
ATAAATAACTTATATCAGAGATTCATTTTACTTATATGTTTCTGCTACTCCAGATTGACTTAAAAATCAAGATTTGCACTTAATTCCTCCCTGCCTTGAGATACCAAATTTGGTCAATCTCCCCCCGTGCTACTCCTAGCTTCAGGAGTTCTCTACCTCAGAGATTTAATCATTTACTGGCTATCTGATCCTTACCAGAAATAGCTTTCTCAAATTGTCTGACCCTTCAACATAGTTTTCTAATTTCTTAGTTCCTGATCTCAAATCCCCATCCTCTTGATCATTTACTGTATTATACTCTAGGATTTAGTTTTGAAACAAGTAACTGTTTCCATAACTAATTACCTAGTAAGAAAAGAATAGTATTTACCCATAACTGTAAAATATTATCCTTTAATAACTGAAATTCCAAAAATAGTTCATAATTCAAACAAATAGTAATACTCTGTTTGGTTGCAATAAAATTAAAATATTTACATTAATGGGGGATATTACATCTTCCCCCCCCAAAATGGAACATCGTCCTGATGTTCTCCTCTTGCAAATAAACCCAGAAAGTTCTCTTTCATGACCTGTTCATCTTCCCAGGTAGCCTCTTCCGGCCCGAAGTGCTGCCACTGCACCTTAACCTGGGTGATAACTCGTTTCCGCAGCGTTACTTCTCTCTGATCTAGTATAACCAGAGGCTCGACCAAGAATTCGCCTTCTGGTTCGACCTGAACATTGCAAAAAATGTTAAGTCATTAACTAGTTATTTAACACATTTATAACATATACTTCACACATAAATATACCTCACCTGGATATCTTGCCATTGAATTATGTGTTTAGCATCATATACATATTTCTTAAGTAGAGAGACGTGAAAGACGTTGTGTACATGAATATGACTGGGTAAGGCAAGTTGATAAGCCACCGGTCCTATTCGAGCCAAGATTTGAAATGGCCCGCAATATCGGGGTGCTAGCTTGGCACACCCGGCCCATTGTAAGGTGCTTTTCTTGGCTTGCACTCGAATGTAGACATGATCTCCTACCTGGAATTCTTAGAAACTCCTCTTCCAATCGGTGAATTTCTTTTGCCGGTCATGTGCAGCCTTTAAATTAATCCGAACCTTTTTTACCATTTCTTCCATTTCCTCCAACATGTCTGGCCCTAGTAACATTTTATCCTCTGGTCCTCTCCAACTTAAGGGTGTTCTGCATTTACGACCATATAAAACTTCAAAGGGGCTCATGCGAAGAGATGCATGGTACTCGTTGTTATATGTGAACTCCACCAGGTGTAAATAATCTTCCCATTTTGTGGGTTGTTGCATTACATATGTTCGCAACATGTCCTCAACCACTTGGTTTACCCTTTCAGTCTGTCCGTCCATTTGCAGATGGTATGCTATACTGAAGTGCAGTTGTGTGCCCAATCCCTCAAAGAGGGCTTTCCAGAAGGCTGATGTAAATTTTAAATCTCGGTCAGAAATAATCATCTTAGGGATTCCATGCAATTTAAATATGTTTTGCATAAAAATATTAGCAATTTGGACTGTCCTATAAGTTGATCGAACATGTATGAAATGAGCATATTTGCTCAGTTTGTCCACCACCACCATGATGGAATCATTTTGCTTCCTTGATTTAGGTGGCCCGGTAATAAAATCTATAGATATGGTTTCCCATTTCCATTCTAGAATAGGTAGAGGGTGGAGTAACCCTGTTGGGTGTTGATGCTCAGCTTTCACTTGCTGGCATTCCAAGCATCTGGCTAAATATTCTGCCACTTCCTTCTTCATACCAGGCCAGAAGAATTCCTTCCGCAGGGCAGAGATCATCTTTTGGTATCCGGGATGACCTGCATAAGGAATCTTATGGTATTCATCCAAAATTAAATTTTTAAGATGTTGCTGGTTGGGTACATAAATTCTTTTCCTATAAACCAGTAAATTTTCTGCATTTATTTCATAACCCAGTTGTTGTTCATGGCTGTTAGAAATTTTTTCTTGCTGCCATAATTGTCTATATGTAGAGTCCTGTATGGCTGCTTCCTGAATCTGTCCAAAAAAAGTTGTTCGTGATTCACTAAAAGCAATTTCATATAAACAACTTACCTTTCGACTTAAAGCATCTGCCACTCGATTTTCCTTCCCTTTTATGTGTTTGATTTCGAAATCGAATTCACTTAGGAAGTCTGCCCAATGAGCTTGCCTGGCATTTAAAGTTGGCTGCTTGAAATAATTAATCAGACTATGGTGGTCAGTCATTAATAAAAATTTCTTACCTAAAAGATAATGGCGCCACATTTTTAAGGCATGGATGATCGCTATCAATTCTAAATCATATGCTGAATACTTTTGTTCATATTCCTTCAGTTTTCTAGATTCATAAGCTACCACCCTGCCTTCTTGCATAAGTACGCCACCCACTCCCTCCTTACTAGCATCCATACAAACCACATATTCCTTGTTGGGATCAACGATGCTTAGAATGGGTGCGGTGGTAAGCAGATGTTTGAGCTGATCAAAGCTTTTTTGACATTCAGGGCTCCACTTGAAAATTCTCTCTTTATTTTGTAAGGAGGTAATAGGATAGGCCACTCTCAATAATCCTTCCACAAACCTTCGGTAGTAACCAGCCAGGCCCATAAACAATCTTATATCGGCCACATCCTTTGGCACTGGCCACTCCATAAGGGTTCTTATATTTTCTGGATCAACTGCAATTCCATCCTTGGTGATAACGTGTCCCAAGTATTGGATTTGTTCTTTAAAGAAGTCACTGTTACACAGTAATTTGTCACTGCCTTCCTGTCAGTCACCCTGCTGTGCCAATCACTAAGATTCATGCCTTCTGAACTGGCCCAAAAAACCCATTTTCCTAAAGTTTTGTTCATCAGCGTGTCTGTTTGAAAAATACCCGCGATGACAGGCGCCCTGTAGTGTATTCTGTGCGCTGCCAGCGCGGAAGAACATCACTTTTCCGCGATGGCCCCCAGCGCGCCTTTCCCGTGTTCTTCCGCGCTGACATGACTGTCCTAGTTATGTGGACGCGGCGACATCGCGTCAGTTTCCTCATAATCCGCACTGATCCAGTTTGGGCGAATTTGTTCAAACAACCAGCCTTCCAGATAACTCCAGGCTTGGTTGTTAGCTTTGTGAATGTCGACTCCCTTCTCTGGCATGTCTATTCGACCCTTTGCAACCACTTCCCTTGAAGATAAGCTCATCCTTCCACCCTTTTAGGAGGCTCCTTCTCCTACATATACTTCCACCATTACCATGAGCAGCTAGTTAGACATAGCTTGGATTGTATAGAGCTTATAGTGCTCAGATTGCTGCTACTATAGGTATTTGGTGTGCTAGGTGTGGAAGTGATTGATTGCTTAGGGAAGGTTGTTTTGTGTTGCTTGTATGTGAGAGAGAGTTGTTTGTCTTGGGAGAATCATCCTCAAAGGTGAATGCTTGAGATACATGCTGACTGGCCCCTCCTGAGAAGGTTACCGACGTCAGAACATTTGGTTGTACTCTTCTCTATTCTGATTAATAATAGATGACTGCTATTATTGTTCCATTCTCATTTGTACTTGCAATGGTTAAATGTGAATTACATCTTTTTTGACTGATGTATGGTTGCTTTTACTAGATTTCACGCTTGCGTTTGTTTCCTCTTCGTGTGTGCAGGTATCTATTCGCGGAGATCGCGGAGGATTGTGACCAGCCAAAGCGAAGGAGCGAAGGCAACATCTCTTCGTCAAACGACAGCGCTGGAATCCAAGTAGGTGCTCTTTACCTCTTGTTTAATTGTAATTAGGAACATGCATAGCAGCATTGTTTGATTGTTGCTAGACCCTTGCTGGGCTAGTAGGGATCGCCTCTATCCGTAGAGGGGATTTACCTCTCCAACAATTTGGCGACTCCGCTGGGGATCAGCCTTTTTGTCTCTTGAGTCCACTTTTGTGTTTGACTTTGATTGATCTCTTTTCGAGTTTTTGGGATTGTCTCTTTGCTTATGAACTTTCTGGGAAGCATTTTTATTGTTAAAAGGCTCTTGCCTTTGGTTTGGGGAGTTTTTATTTTTGGCCTTGCTTGTTTTTGCTCTCAGCGCGTTTTAATTCCGAACAGCCGCGCTGACATCGCGACCCTGTTCGTTGGTTTTCTATCCATCGCGCCTGTACGTCTAATAGTCGCGCTGACTTCGTTTTCAGAGACAGCGCGCTTTATTCGTGTCCTTCCGCGCTGGAATCGCGGCCCCGCTTCTTTGTGGTTTTTGTCATCGCATCTGTGTGCTTTCTTTCCGCGCTGACCTCGTTTTTCTGAGACAACGTGCTTTATCCCTGTCATTCCGCGCTGACGTCGCAAAGTTGCTACAGGCCTCCCCCTGTCAGTGCCGAGTTGCTGAAGGCTACCCGCGCTGATCCTGTAAAATTCATTTTTGACCAAATTGGCCTCTTGAACCTCTTGCTGTGACTTTCCCTTCTTCTCTCCACCTGTCTGATGACTTGTTTTTCATTGTCTGAACTCTGAACTGCTTGATTGCGGAGCTTGGTTCCATAGGGTTCCGTTTTTGCTCAGTTCTTAAGTTTGCAAATACCTTCCCTTTTTGCTTTCGCTGCTTGGTTCGTGTTTCCATCGTTACTTTTGCAATTGTTGGATTGTGTTGGGTCTCTAGTTGACTGGTTGTGACTCTCGTCCTTCGGGTGTTCGCTTTTCTCCATTGATTTCACACTCTAGCCCTAGGACATCTAGAGGTCGTGTGTGTGTCAAGCCTACCGTAGGGATCTTGTTTGCTTGTTCGACCAGCCGATTTCAGATTTGTTTATGCACTTGTTCAGTGATTGTTGGAGTGTTTGGATTGTGTTTCCGAGTGGTTTTTCGCTTCCTCCTTGCTTGCAATCCTCGCTTGTCTTGCAAGAGCTTAGATCACATAGCTCGTGCGGATTTTGTTTTCCTTTGATTTGGAAGCTTTGGTTGAGTGTTTCGGGAACTTTGTGTGCTTTCATTAAGTGATTTTATCTTTATTTGCTTGGTGTTCCTGTTCCTCCAAATTCATTTAGATGCTTTGTGCCATTGAAAGAAAATCAAACTAGTGGCTTTGCTTTTAAAAATTGAAAAGGAAAAGAATGTTTCATTGATTTGCATTTTCAAAAGAAAAGTTTCCTTTCCTCGCTTTTAGTTGCATTAGGCTGTTTGATTGATTGTGTTTGTTTTGTTTGATTGAAATCTCTTCGCCCTTCCATAGCCAGAATTCATCGAACAAAATGGTATTCTTTGGCATGTAGTTTGCATCTAGGTAATTGTGAGAGAACATACGATAGGACCTGAAATCGAAACTTAATTTCAAGATCAACTATAAAATGAACTGAATTAACCTAAAAACGCATTGGAACTAAACGCAAATATCTAGAGGTCTAGGTTAGAGACGTGTTCCGGCGTCTTTAAACATAGTCACTGTTGTTTCACATTAGGTTGGGTGATTCCTCCTTCTGTGACTCGATAGTGGTCTAACACGGACTGTGCTCCCACGTACCGTCGCGTATATAGGGAGACCCCACTAGGCTTTTATCCTTTATCCATAGGAAGCCGAGTCTGCCGCCTTGTGAACCGTAACGCACCGAACACAGCATTCGGGAAGATTGACTGCAGTACGGAAAGTCCTTGGCTCTCATACAAGTGCTGAGGTGTATAAGCAGTTTTACGGGTTGCTTGGTAAACCCTATACCTAGAGTCTCAAGAGTAGTCACTTTTGATCCTTTTCGGACTCCCTAAATGAAAAGGTGCCTGTGAGCGTCTTGTCACTTCGTGCTCATTAAACATTCGAAGGAGACTGGAGTCATCTTTTCGTCCTTTTCTCGACTCTTGAAACATGAAAAGGTCAAGTTCAGTTCCTGTGTCTTAAAAATTTATTCGGCCACGATAACATCACCTGATTAGATCTCGTGTGCGTTAGCTTGAGTAGGTTTCGTTTTCATTTGCTATGGCAACTTTTCCGGGATTCACTAACCCAGGTTCCCCCTCTGATGGGAATCCAGGACAATTCCCTCCTCTTGGGAATGTTGGTGCTCCGTATATGGCGACGTTGTCACTACCAGGGTTAACTGTCGGGTTGCCTGTGTGGTTGTTTTCAACCTCTTTGGTCCCTACCGTATCGGCTGTTAGTCCATCAGTCCCTCCACCTGAACAACATCATGTTGATCCTAAGGTGGACCTCTCCCCTTCGACCCATACTTCTACGTCCTCATCTTCGACTTCGCCTGGTGAAAGTCTCGATTCGCATAACCAGGTGGCTAAGAAGAAGAAGAAGAAGACCAAGAAGAGGAAGTCTCATAAGGGAGAGTTTACACACACAGTCCCCCCCTCAAGTCCAGCTATCCACTCCAGTATCCCTGAAGTCGGGTCACCTTCTGCTCCTCAGCAGAAGGTCAAGTTTCCTTGTCGATTATGCAAGGAAGACCATCTTCTTCGCGATTGTCCTGGCATTCCCAGGGTATTAGAAGTTTGGTCTCACGATCCGGCCCGCCCTCCATCGTCCACTGATGATCATGGCGATGCTACCTCATCAGTTGGGAATGGTAAGGAGAAAGGGAAGTTCTGAATCCCCTGTCGACTTTGTGAAGGCAAACATCCCCTTCACCTTTGTCCACTCATGGATAAAGCCTCTGCTGTGTTGGAAAGTCTTGCTGCTCCTCCGAATCCATTTCCCGCTGGTTATCAACGTCTTTCCACAGCTGTAGATCGCGCCCCTGTTGACAAAGAGATCGCTTCAGATTCCCCTTTTGTCCAGGCCCCTCTTCCCGAACCTGGCTGTTCCCAGCCTGTTCCAGACCCGTCGTTGGTCGGAAAGGGTGTTGATTCGAGTTCACCTCCTCTCAAGCACTCTGTTTCGGAAGAGCAAAATTCTCATGTTCTTCTCGTCTCCTCAGATTCTCCTGAGCTTGATAAAGGTTCTCCTGAAACCTCTCCGGAGAATTTAGATTCGGTTCTTTCCGAGCAGGGGGGCAACCATATGGTTCCCCCACCAAGTAGTTCGGTCATTTCCTTTGATTGGAGTCGTTTGACTACCCCTCCCCTTCCATCCCACGTGCCTTTCTGGGTCACCGCCTATGCTTGCAATAAGGCGCTGCCTGGCACTGTGTTAGACGAAGGAGCATCGGTTAGTCTTATGCCCGTTACTACTTGGCGAGCTTTGGGTTCCCCATCGCTTGTACCTGTCGCACCGAATCTCACCGCCTTTGATGGAGGAACGAGTCAACAATTAGGGATCCTTCCACAGTTTCCTATTACTTTGGGAGGCAAGACTGTCTATATAGACATCTCAGTTACCCAAGGTTCTTTAGACTTCAGTCTTCTCCTTGGTCGTGATTATGTGTATGCCATGGGAGCCCTTGTTTCTTCACTTTTCCGTGTGGTTTGTTTTCCACACGATGGAAGAATCGTGACGTTCGATCAATTATCGTTCGTTCGTCCACAAGCCCCTCCGGCGCACTCATCCTTCCCTCCTGGCTTTCATCCACAAGTTGCATCTGTCTCACCCCAGATCAACTACGTGGCCACCTCCCCCGTGCCTATATCCAGCAATGTCGCCGTCGTGCATAGTGTCCTGGGGGCATTGGGTCCTGACTTCCGAGATATTGACCTCCCACCGGGAGCGCCACTCTTGGAAGCCTCGACTTCCTGTTCATTATGATGAAGTTCGGGCGGAGCATAGTTCACTTTCCTATGTCAAGCTCCCTAAAAAATGAAATTAGGTCTGGTTGGAGCATAGTTCCTTTCCGGTGTCAAGCTCCTTAAAACATGAAACTAGGCTTAGTCCGGAGCATAGTTCACTTTCCTATGTCAAGCTCCCTAAAAAATGAAATTAGGTCTAGATGGAGCATAGTTCCTGCTCTTGTGTCAAGCTCGTTAAAAAATGAAACAAGGGTTATGAGGATAGTTCTTTTACTGTGTCAACCTCATTAAAAAATGAAACACCTCCCTTTCAAAATCGAGTCTTTTGATTAAGATCTCGTAAAATACAAGTCGAGTCTTTCATCGATCTCGAGAGTGAACCTTCATTCCATCCACTTTGTTGAATGCAATGAAGCTTGGGGGGCATGTACCTCGATGTGCGTCATTATGCTGGGGGCATGTGCGTCATTATGCTGGGGGCATGCGAGCTTATAACAAGCATAGTTTTTCGTTTCAAGCTTGTGTAAACATGAAACCGAATCCAAGCAAAGTTCTCCATGGTTCAAGCTTGTGTAAAAATGAACCCATACCCATTTTACATCTCGTGATTGCTATCTTTATCTGCTAAATTCTGCTAGATGAGCCTTGGTTGTTTCATTCCATTGCTACCATCTCTTTGGCCGATCATATGCTCTCACTTGGTTGTTTATCCTTTCCTGAGGAACCGCAGCGATGAGTGGTTTTATTAGCCAGCCTCTTGACCATTACATGTTTTGAGCAGTTCCACCATTGCCGGAACCAGTTGCTATCCTTTATACCACTCGTTCCTCTAGGACGAGTCACCTTTAAGCTCTTTTCTGACTCGTAAAATGTGAAAAGATTGCCGAGTATTTTTCCCTTTTTGACTCGTTAAAGAGAATAAAAATGGAGGTCTGCTTTCAGCTCTTTTCTAACCGTTTAAAGATGAAAAGATTGCCAAGTCCCGCTCTCGACTCATTAAAAAATGAGAGGCGGTCGCTTTTAAAGCTCTTTTTTCGACCGTTTTAACTTAAAAAGATTGCCGGGTGTTTGTCGTTTCGCACTCGTTATTGGCCCTAAAACGACGTGTTTTCGACCGCTTTTTTACTTTTTCGGGTCAAAAGCACTATTTACGAAAAGTACTCCTCGATCGTAATGGTCGGGCGGTTCTTTCGAGCATTGTTTTATACTTTTTCGGGCTCGAGAGACACAACTGTACGAAAAAGGACCCCCCTGGAGTCTTCTTTTCTGCTGTCTTTTCAGGCTCTCTAAACAAGAAAAGACGCCGAGTTTTTCCTTTGTCAGGCTCGTTAAACACTTGATGACATCGGATATTGTCAAAATGACACTCTTCGAGCATATGCTATCCCCGTCAAGCTTGTCATCCAAAAATAACCGAGGTACCTGCCAGAAATGGTGGGGAAAATGGAACTGTAATCATAGTCGTGTCGGCAGTATGTCGCTCTTGAACATGGCACTCTTCTGCTTCGTGTCTGGGTGGGACCATCTCATCTTGTTTTTCACTGGCCTCCGTGGGTTTGGGTTATCTTATTCGACCTCTCATCTGCCCATTGCCATCATTACTATACCCTCTGCTCATTTGATGTCAAATACTGCCAAACCCGCTACAGTGCCGCCGATATGTTCAAGAGAAGTTGACCTCTGCAATAATACAACCTCATCTGCTATCTCACACAAATCATTTTTTTCCTCTGTCTCGCGTCGATGATGTGGGAATCATTATGGCCCACCTTCGATCAAGGTCACTTCCTGTCGACTTCAGCTCATTATCCGGGAAGGTGACTTAGAGACTCCCTTCAGGTGCCTTAGAGCCTGCATGCCCTAATGGCAGGTTCTTCGTGTTCGACGCGAGGTTTACATCATTGGCCTCCGATCGAATGATTCCGTGGGTGTTCGACACCAGCTCATTGATTCACATGCCGCGGATTGTACCTATAGTACCTTGAGGGCCATTGTCATTATTGGTGGTACCTCTCGCGTCTGTTAACAGTTTTCATCATTGACTGGTAATCAGACGATGTTCATGCATGTTCGACTTCAACCCATGTATTCACATGCTTGAACTTGTACTTTGTTCGGATCGGGACGAAGCGCAAGACCCTGGATCCCTGTCTGTCACGGTCCAGGCTGCGATTTTGTGGATGATCATTACATGACTCATTGATGGATGGCTGCGCCCATACCTGAGTCTTCATGGATGGCTGCGACCATACCTTATCATTATTATGGTCTCTTTAGCTGGGTGGCTGCGTCCATTCCACAGACCATTTTCGCATGTCCTTTGGATGGCTGCGCCCATGCCTAGACTGCATGTACTTGATTGTCAGAGTTGTTCGGTCCTTCCTGGTGGTGTTCCAGTTCGGCGTGTGTTGTAAAGCATTTCACCCCTCCCACTCTCTCGGTCTTCATGCTTTAGGGGGCATCTGTTACACAGTAATTTGTCACTGCCTTCCTGTCAGTCACCCTGCTGTGCCAATCACTAAGCTTCATGCCTTCTGAACTGGCCCAAAAAACCCATTTTCCTAAAGTTTTGTTCATCAGCGCGTCTGTTTGAAAAATACCCGCGATGACAGGCGCCCTGTAGTGTATTCTGTGCGCTGCCAGCGCGGAAGAACATCACTTTTCCGCGATGGCCCCCAGCGCGCCTTTCCCGTGTTCTTCCGCGCTGACATGACTGTCCTAGTTATGTGGACGCGGCGACATCGCGTCAGTTTCCTCATAATCCGCGCTGATCCAGTTTGGGCGAATTTGTTCAAACAACCAGCCTTCCAGATAACTCCAGGCTTGGTTGTTAGCTTTGTGAATGTCGACTCCCTTCTCTGGCATGTCTGTTCGACCCTTTGCAACCACTTCCCTTGAAGATAAGCTCATCCTTCCACCCTTTTAGGAGGCTCCTTCTCCTACATATACTTCCACCATTACCATGAGCAGCTAGTTAGACATAGCTTGGATTGTATAGAGCTTATAGTGCTCAGATTGCTGCTACTATAGGTATTTGGTGTGCTAGGTGTGGAAGTGATTGATTGCTTAGGGAAGGTTGTTTTGTGTTGCTTGTATGTGAGAGAGAGTTGTTTGTCTTGGGAGAATCATCCTCAAAGGTGAATGCTTGAGATACATGCTGACTGGCCCCTCCTGAGAAGGTTACCGACGTCAGAACATTTGGTTGTACTCTTCTCTATTCTGATTAATAATAGATGACTGCTATTATTGTTCCATTCTCATTTGTACTTGCAATGGTTAAATGTGAATTACATCTTTTCTGACTGATGTATGGTTGCTTTTACTAGATTTCACGCTTGCGTTTGTTTCCTCTTCGTGTGTGCAGGTATCTATTCGCGGAGATCGCGGAGGATTGTGACCAGCCAAAGCGAAGGAGCGAAGGCAACATCTCTTCGTCAAATGACAGCGCTGGAATCCAAGTAGGTGCTCTTTACCTCTTGTTTAATTGTAATTAGGAACATGCATAGCAACATTGTTTGATTGTTGCTAGACCCTTGCTGGGCTAGTAGGGATCGCCTCTATCCGTAGAGGGGATTTACCTCTCCAACAGTCACATTTACTATACTTAGTGTATAGTTGATGCTCTCTTAGGATTTGCAGTACAATGCGGAGATGTTCCTTATGCTCCTCCATATTCCGGGAGTAGATCAGAATGTCATTGATGAAGATTAACACAAATTTATCTAAACACTGATGCAAAATTCTATTCATAAGACACATGAAGGTAGCTGGGACATTAGTTTTCCCAAAAGGTAAAACCACAAACTCATAATGACCATAACATGTCTTGAAAGCAATTTTTGCAATATCTTCCTCCTTGATTCTAATTTGATGATACCCAGAACGGAGATCAATCTTTGAGAAGATGGTTGTGCCTTTCACTTGGTCAAAAAGCTCGTCTATACGGGGAAAGGGGTATTTGTTTTTAACGGTCAGCTTGTTTAGCTGGCGGTAATCCATGCACATTCGTAGGGTTCCGTCTTTCTTTTTAACAAATAACGTTGGTGCTCCCCAAGGAGACACACTAGGACGAATATATTTCTTATCAAGCAACTCCTGGAGTTGCATCTTTAATTCTGTTAGTTCGGGGATACTCATTCAGTATGGTGCCCGAGACACTGGGGCAGCTCCCGGAATCAGTTCAATAGTAAAATCTATGTCCCTTTTTGGGGGTAGGCCTGGTATTTCTTCGGGAAATATATCTGGAAAATTTTGTATTACAGGTATGTCTTCTAGTGATGCGGGTTTATCCTTAGAGTCAGCATACCCTACTTGTATAACATATATTTGGCAACCTTTCCTGATGCATTTGGCTAGTTGGGAAGTTGTTATTGGCCTTATTTGCAGAGATTTCTGAACACCCAGAATTTCTTGTCTTTCACCCTTTTCATCTCGGTAGCTAATAGCTTTTGTCTTACAATTTACCAAAGACCAGTGCTTTTCTAACCAGTCCATACCTATCAAAACGTCGTAAGACCCTAGGGGTAGCACATTTAAATCAGCTATAATAGATTTACCATCTAATTTCAAGGGGCAGTTATTTACCTTAGACAAAACTCTTCTTTTTGCTCTTGTGGCTAGTTGTACTAACCATGGGTTTTTAAATTTAACCACTTGTAATCTACATCGTTCTACTATCTTGGGACTGACGTAACTTAGCGTAGCTCCAGGATCTATTAAAATAGAGCAAGTCTGGTAAAAAATAGTACCTTCAAATTCAACCATAGTTGGTTGAAATTCCGCCTGATGATCTTCAAGAGCTGCGTTGATCTTAGGGATGCTTCTAGCCACTTCTCCCACAGTGGAGGCCTCATGAATTTGTGAAATCTGGTCTGCTCCCCTGCGTTGAGGGAAATTTTTAATATAATGCGGGCCTCTGCATCCCCAACACTGTACAGGGGGTCTATTAACTATTTCTGCTTCATTTTTTCCAGCTTGTTCATTGGTCCTAGTTTCTCCTCATGCCTTAAATCTGGGCTTATTCATATTCTGTTTACCTTGACCTTTAAATAATCCCTTGTTGTTGTTGTTCTTATTTCCCTTATGGCTGGAAATGAATTTATTTCCCTTCTTGTCTGCCCACCTTTTACTCATATCTCCTTTTGGTTTATTCCTCCTTTTGGTTTATTCTACTGATAACAAATTCGTGCTTTTCAAATGACCTCATCCATGGTTTTTGGGTTGTCAAACTCCAGCCGTTCTTTCATAAATAACGAAATACTATTGACAAACCGTTGTACTTTGGCCTTTTCTTCGTGAATATAAGGAATGTATCTCAACAATGAGGTGAATTTTGTTATAAATTCATTCATGGTCATTTGGCCCAAGCAGAGGTCATGGAAATCCTTAGCTTTCTCATCATAAAATCTCTCGGTCAAATACTTTTCTTTGAAGAATTTTTGGAATTTATCCCAGGTTATACTCTGTTCATTGACCCCATGGACTGTTTTTACTTCTTCCCACCATAATGTAGCTTACCCTTGAAGCTGGAAAATGGTCAAACGGGCCTTCAAATTGTAATCATATTCATACAATTGGAAATATTTATTCATATTAATTAACCATGCTTCCACAACCTCTTCTTGTTCCCCATCGAAGAGAGGAGGCTTGATTTTTTGAAATTCTCCTTGGAGTTCAATTTTCTGTTTCTTCTTTGTCTTGTGATCTGACACATTTCCTGATTCTTCCTCTTGTTTTTCATCTCCTCTTTCTGTTTCCATGTTTTTAGTTCGGAATTCCTGTTCCCCGGTTGTGTGATCGTGCTCCGGACTAAGGGATAGTGGATGGTGATTCTGTCTATCCGACAAGATCTTTAAGATTTTCTCTTGTTCCTACGTGAGTCTTTCATTGTCTTCCTAGAGTCGAGCCATATCACCTTTCAGTTCTTGGACAGTGGTTCAGAGGTCTGTGTTGGGATTTTGTGTATCATCACCCAACTGCACCCAAACTTCCGGATTGCCTTCCTGAAATGTTGTTCACCCTGTTCCCATTACGGAACCATGTGGTAAATTTCTGGTTTGCCTCATACTGAACCTTGCTACTCCCTGCATCCACATTATAAAAAACTGTTATTTCTTACCCATAGGTCTCAGTTTTACAAACTTGAGTCTGCTCTGATACCATATGTAACACCTCCATTTTAGACACACAAAAAAATTTGAAAATGAAACAACAAATACGAATATATGTTCTCATATTTATTAACGCCCATATTTTATGTGACTAAAGCTAAGTGTGTTTGCTTTGTTTTTAATATTTAACCTGTCATGAATGAATTGATTTATAAATACCAAACTAATTATGGGACCATATAATACAATGTCTAATCCTTTGATTTTGTTTAAATTACAGACTTGGGTACAATAATCATTAAACAAGGATTATTATACATATGATTTTTATCCCAACATTAATGTCGTTTCACTGATGAATTTAATTGTTCTGGGTTCGTGGCTGGCCGAAGCGCTAGTGATACAAGCCCGTGCCTTGATCTCTGCATGCGCAATAAACCTTTGCAATTTTGGGGCCTGCTGTCCTTCCTCAACCATGCTTCTCGGAGTCTGGCCCTTCCATCGACGGTTCTCTGTAGCTGGCCAGATCAGACGGCTCATCGGTTGTCAGGCATTCATAACTCCACTGAGGGGACTCATTTGGTTATGGTTTTGCTTTGAGGGTTTTTGGCTCCCGCCTGGTTCAGGTTCTTTGCAACAATGGTTCTTCGATTTGGCATCGAGGTCCCTTACAGAGGGTTCTCAGACTTCGCCATTACTCTGGAACACCGTCAACAGAGGCATGCATATCCTTTTCAGGTAAATAAAGGGTTAAGTTCTTTATTCAAGCTTTCATTTGTTTTTCTTTACCGCACTGGTTTGATCTCAGGAATGTATAACCCGCGAGGATTCTAATATTGTTTTCTTGCCAAGGTGCAAGGTGGAGATCTCTGGTCACGGGGTTTGGAGTGGTTTGCAGCTAACCCTTCAGTCGGCTATACTCTTCACATTCTTATTGGGTATTCTAATCCTCTTCTGGTTCTAGAATTAACTCATGGTTGTTGGTTGTTCAGTAAAAAGTTTGTAATGGTTGTTTCAAAAGGAATCATTGAGTCTGTAGTAGTTTTGAATAGGTGTAATGAGACCGCAGGGGGTTGACACTCCACAATTAGTTTTTTGTGTTGAATGTGTATTTAATTTTTAAAGAGCCTTATGACCTCAGCCGAAGGTGAAATATCTGGTTCTTGAGGGGACTGGTCGTTCTGTTTTCTCATGATCTAGACTATTTGAAGGTTGAACCCTCTATGGTAATCTTGGGGCAGAGACATTATTAGTAATGTTTTTCTTTTCGTTTCACCTCTTTGTATCTATAATGCTGCTTTTGGAAAGTCTAATGGTTATTCATTAGAGTGATACCTTAAATGTTTACTCGTTTTCTCCAGAAATGATTATCGTTTATTTTGATGTCGAATGGACTTCTAGTTGGGTCTTTGGACATTCTTAGAGTTTCTAAGTTAACTTTGTAATTTCCTTAATGCTTATAAGATTAGTTTTATTCTCAGAGAATCCTATTGAACTCGTGATAATCACAAAAATTTTATTTTTCCTGTGATGAAGCCGTGAGGCCTTTATGTAAGTAGAGAATATATCCATGGTTTGGTTTTATATTATCCTGATTGGGAGTCGAGTAATTCTATAGTAAATTCATTTCAGGTTTTGAAAAAAAAGAAAATCCTCTCTTTAGTAATTCTATAGTAAATTCATTTCAGGTTTTGAAAAAAAAGAAAATCCTCTCTTTTAAAAATTACTACAGGTTAATTTTATACATAACTGTGCAAGTCACGAACACACAGTGAAAGAACATGTTAATTTTATACATAACTGTGCAAGTCACGAACACACACCGAGGTTCTGTCCTTTACATAATTTATTTATTTATTTATTATTATTATTTTTTTTTTATTTTTTTTCTCGTCCAGATTCCTTTCTTTCTTCCTATTCTCTCTTCCTTTCTTTCTTCCTATTCTCTCTATACTCAACGTATAGGTGACAATAGGAAATTTTAAATTACTTTTCCATCTAAATACAACAGTGATACTCACAAAATTTTTAACTAACATAAAGTATTTTCTTCCAAATTTTTCTATATTTACTTGCTTTTATTTATCAATGAAAACTACTCCGAATGAAATTTATAAGATTCTCTTGCCATAACTTTTATCATGCCAATAAGAAAGTTTAAATTATTTTTCCATCTAAATACAACAGTAATAATCACAAAATCTTTAACTAGCATAAAGTAATGAAATTTATAAGATTCTCTTGCCATAACTAAAATATCAGAGACCCATGAAATTTATAAGATTCTCTTGCCATAACTAAAATATTAGGGACCCTTTTTAGTTTACAGCTGACACCTACAGTCATGATTTAATGCTGAAATGAAATTAACTAGTTTCTCCCACCATGCTTAAATGATAAAGATCCTATGCTGAAATGATAAAGATCTTGTCTTTAAATTTACACCAATTACTTATGGCGATTCCTATTTCCGCCACAATTCTGGGGGCATTAGGGAAATATAACGCGAGCTGAAAAAAACTGGAGGTGAAAAAAAAACAGCTCGCGTTATATTTCCTTAATGCCCCCGCATGTCAAGGGGCATTAATTAAAGAATTGTGGCGGAAATAGGAATCGCCAATTACTTATAGTCATGATTTGAGACAAGCAATAAATAAATTATATCAGAGATTCATTTTACTTATCTGTTTTCGCTTGTTTCTGCTACAAGATTTGCACAAATCAAGATTTGCACTTAATGTTTCTGCTACTTAGTATTGACTTAATGTTTTGTTTCTGCTACAAGATTTGCACTTAATGTACAAGATTTGCACTTAATGTTTCTGCTACTTCGTATTGACTTGATGTTTCCGCTACTCCGGATTGACTTAAAAATCAAGATTTGCACTTAATTCCTCCCTACCTTGAGATACCAAATTTGACTTGATGTTTCCGCTACTCCGGATTGACTTAAAAATCAAGATTTGCACTTAATTCCTCCCTACCTTGAGATACCAAATTTGGTCAATCTCCCCCGTGCTACTCTTGGCTTTAGGAGTCATTTAATGGCTATCTGATCTTTACCACAAATACCAAATTTGGTCAATCTCCCCCGTGCTACTCTTGGCTTTAGGAGTCATTTAATGGCTATCTGATCTTTACCACAAATAGCTATCTCAAACTGTCTGACCCTTCAACACAATTTTCTCATTTCTTAGTTCCTGATCTCAGATCCCCATCCTCTTGATCATTTACTGTATTATACTCTAGGATTTAGTTTCTCATTTCTTAGTTCCTGATCTCAGATCCCCATCCTCTTGATCATTTACTGTATTATACTCTAGGATTTAGTTTTGAAACAGGTAACTGTTTCCATAACCAATTACCTAGTAAGAAAATAATAGTATTTACCCATAACTGTAAAATATTATCCTTTAATAACTGTAATTCCAAAAATAGTTCATAATTCAAACAAATAGTAATAATCTGTTTGGTTGTAGTAAAATTAAAATATTTACATTAATGGGGGATATTACAATTTCACCCAAATATTGCCCAAAATTGGCCCCTCCCCCCTCATGGGGGGAGTGAGGGAAATATTAGGCAATTAATTTTTATTGTAAATATTTTTTTCCTAATATTTTCCCACCAATTTACTAGAACTATTAATTGCCTAATATTTATCAGCGCCCCACTACCACCCTCGTGATAGGTTGGGGGATGAATAATGGCTAAGTAATATTTATTGTAAATATTAATTGTCCAATATGCCCCCGTCATGAGGGTGAAGGTGGGAGGTAATATTGGGCAGTTAATATTTACTCTATATATTAATTACCCAAGAGTGAATTGCAGTGAAGACAAATATGGAACAATTAATATTTCCTATAAATATTGATTACTACCACGAGAATGGGGTGGAGGAAAAATATTGAGCAAATAATATTTACAGTAAATGTTATTGCCCCAAAAATAAGTGGGTGTTGAATCCATATATGCAGTCAAAAAACTAATTTAAACAACACAAATCAAGATCTAGCTACAATTTTTTTCACCAATTTCAATCATAAATCTACCATATATTTCAAAAAATCATACAATATTTACACTAAATATTAATTACCCATACATATAAAAAATATTTAAAATTAATATTTAAAAAAAATATTAACTACCCCTTCTTCTCCTTTCCAAAATAAACTTAACCAGTCTATCCTTTTAAAATAAACCATTCCATTGAAAATCAAAACTAACTTATTTCTATTTATTAATTTCTAATTCAATTTTCTGATTTTTAATAAATTCTGTTTGTGATTTTTATTTTAATAGTAAATCAAATAACAAAATTAATTTAAAACTCCAATAACAAAATTATCACAATTATAACTACCTATACACGGCCTGGAGTATGCCGTAAAACTGCTTCTGCTTGGCTAAGAGCTCGTCTTCCTCGGACGTAAGGAAACAGGTTAACGGCCCAAGACCCAGAGGCATCTGGCAGGAGTGAGAGCCTGCTCCCGATTACGGACCACCAGCAAGGTTATGCCAGGTGGCGTGGTTTTCCTATTTAACAGTGATGAGTCAAACCCAGCATTCGCGGATAGCAGCCAGAGATTGGCTGTCCTCACTGTTGGTTTGACACCTGAGATGATAGGTTTTACCACCTTCGGAAAAAAAAAAAAAAAACTACCTATACAACCACGCTCTAAATGAGATAGGCAAAACTAAGTGGTACACATTCAATGTTTTACTTAATTTACAAATTTCAGCTGTTAATATGTAACCACGTGTTACACAATAGTCGATTTTGAAAACCACTCGCCGTACCGCCAGCAGGCCATTTGATCAGTTAACATTTACTGTAAATATTAACTGCCGAAGAATATTGGATAAATAATATTTATTAATGGTGGGTTTAACTGTAAAATTAACTGCCCAAGAATATTGGATAAATAATATTTATTACAATAAATATGAATTATCTAATGGTGAAGAATATTGGATAAATAATATTTATTACAATAAATATGAATTATCTAATGGTGGATTTAACTGTAAATATTAACTGCCCAAGAATATTGGATAAAAAATATTTATTACAATAAATATGAATTATCTAATGGTGGGTTTAACTGTATATATTAACTGCCCAAGAATATTGGATAAATAATATTTATTACAATAAATATGAATTATCTGATGGTGGGTAGGTGAGTTGGGGGAAATAAGGTTTACAATAAATATTAACTTTTCAAGATGGATGGGTCGGTGGGAAAATAAAGTTTACAATAAATATTAATTTTTCAAGGTGAATGGGTCGGTGGGAAATTTTGGCAAATAATATTTACAATGAATATTAATTGTGCAATATTTTTTTCCCTTCGTATATTAATTTTATGAGGGAAGGTGGGTGGATGAAAATATTGAGCAAATAATATTTACAATGAATATTATTTGTTTAAAATTGTCTTACATTCTAGTATACTGATGTACCAATAATTTTTTTAATCTCACTTTTATAATATTCGTCTTGCTTTATTCTTAGTACTGAGGATGAATCATATTGAGTGGTTCAAAACACATCGACAATATATTTTTTAATGTGATTTAACCTAAATTTTTCCTTGAAACAATATGAATCATAAAAACCATAAATATTAATTGTTCAATATTTTTCTCCACTCTCCATCACCTTCACTCTCACAATATTTCCCCTCAGAGTTAAGAGTAAATGAACTATCCTATAATAAATTGAACAAGACTTTGGTTTCAAAACTTAACTATTACGATTATAAATTAAACAAAACTTTAAATTCATAGCTTGAAAACATGCACACAAAAAAAGAAGGAGAAAATAAAAAAAAAAATAAAAAAAAAAATAAAAAAATAAAAAAATAAAAATATTTTATAAAAAAAATGACATTAAATTTCAGTGGATACCATACCACTTTGTGTCACACCTATATCCACATACATATAGAAATTTTTTTTGATGTATGCCTAACCTATAAGTTAGCGACCCACTTTATAATACTATTGTCTTATGTGTGCACATTACTTTTAACAATCATACATAAACATTACACAATATATATATAAAATCAACGGGCAAAGATTATTCTGTTAACTTTGCTTTCCATACACTACGCGGCATTGTAATGTATTATCAATTGTGTATTTGGGTGTAAGTCCTACCCTCATGACAGACCTTCAGATAGGCTTACCAACAGTATCGTGAGTTAATATTGCGCGGGCTATGATGGTCCCGCCGCAGCATGTACAGGTGCCAACTCACCCTCGCTATTAAGACAACCGTCCTTACCGGGGCAGGTGTCATGGCCTGGTTCCTTTGGCCATGTGACACCTTGGAAATGCAGATCTCGATCCTATCATTTTTGGTTCCCGCCTTGCTTCGACGGCCTGGATCTCCTCCAGAGATCGGATGGTCGAGAATCATTCAAGGGTTCCATGTGATACTTAAACGCCTCCACATGGTCTCAGAGCTCATTTACGCTTGCGGTCTTTCCGGACCCGGTTCAGTGCTCCATCTCTGGCTCGAATTCATCAGCATTAACCCTTCGTTCTGCAACGCTTCAGAGGCTACGAACCGTCCGTTATCAAACCCTCGCAGGTACTAGCTATTTGATATCCGTTTTGCCATATGTTTTAACTGGTTTGTTTACCATGGAAGGTTTCTTACAATATCATTTCTTTTCCTTGCCAAGCTGTGCAGCTGGGACTTCCTATACCTCGGATGGAAACAGAGTGGCTCCCCACCGCGATACAACTCTCTGGTAGACACAGGTATGTCATCGGCTATTGATGCGCTGTTTGCATAATAGAGTGAAAAGATTACGGGTCATAAACTACAGTTTTGTGGTTTGGTGCAGACCACTACCCCCAACGCGGGTTTTCTTGCTTCAGTCGTTGGGTATTCTCTGTGGAGAACCCTTATGGTTTGCCTTCGTGGTGTAGACTGGTCATGACAGTGATTTTACTGGTTAAATTGTTGCTCACAGAGAAGTTCTGGGTTCTTTTATACATGTTTATGTTTTCCCATTTGCTTTACAATACTGCTGCCCTTGCCGCAAGCTTGGTACATTTGTTTTGATACATATGGGTTTCAGGTCTGGTCTTCGCGCTCAGATCTGAGCACGAATATTTTGGGTTTTCCCTTTATCAAATATGTACAATAATTTATTTTTCAATGCCTCACCGTTCGGTGCAAATTGTATTTGTAAACAGTGTATGGAACTTATCTAACCCTCAGGGTATTTACGCCTGTATCTTATATGGTTCGGATTTGATTTCTTCGACATTCTTGAAACAGAACATGGGGTTTATATGTTGTAGCTGTTTCTACCTATTCTCATAACGGCATTCGCCTATCTATTATCAAGTTGTGATGATAATTTTGGTTACGTGCTCTATGTTTTTAAATGCTCTTCGCATTGCTAATCTATGCAACATGATTTTCGGTGACTGTAAGCAATGTCAAGCTGACTCTTCTCTTTATGGAAAAGTTACACTATATACTTGCGGGTTTTTCCTCCTTACCATTATCGCACAGGTGCTCTTGTATTAATATGACTATCTTCTCTTTAAAGTTGCATACACAGAGTGTTTTATTTATGTATACCGCTGTTCCCATTTATCATTCTAAATGCACAGAGTTTTACATATACATATACTTCTTGTACTCTATTTATAGCTCTAGATGTACAGGGTCTTTATATTCACATGCTCACTGTGTTTCCATTTTTCGCTCTAAATACACCGGGTTCTATTTTACTATGTCCGCGTGTACTGCGTCTTGGTGACAAAGGTTAATGAAATGCGATTATAATTTCCATCCTCTGTTTGTACAGTTCACCAATAATGCTCTGTCTAGAGTAATGTAACGGTTTATGCACATGTTATTCATTATTCGTGCCTAACACTGTCTCACTACTCCTCCGTCACTATTCAGATTCGGAGGTTTAAACCCTCGTTCTCTTGTCATTTCACAGCATTGTTCGGTTAACTGCCATAGTTTTTCCTACTATTTGATTCGCTGGTAACTATTCGTTACAGACAGTGTATTGACCTCGTTAATGAGGTTGGGTCAAGTCCGTTACACAGTAACCAGACCTTGATAGATGTTTCCTTGTATCCATGTACAGTTTTGCTTACTATCTCTGTGTAGCTTTCTTTACCGGAGTACTATTCCAGACCCTGTCTAATATTCGACAGTCTGTCCCTTAATTTAAAGTTTGCATTTATACATTTACGCTAATCATCGTGACAGTGTCTAGGAAAATAAAAAGACATATTTCCTATTCGACTACTGTAATTTTAATGCACTTTTATTCTCAATCAGGGACTTCACAGTTTGGAACCGTACCTGGTTCGCCAGTCTCAGGAATGGTTTTTCAAACAAAACAAGTCACCTGAGCTTTAATTCTGCTCGTCCACCCAGCCATGAGATCCATCCCTCAGACGGAATTCTCCCCCCGAGCCATCCTGCAGGCCTCAAGCCCTCAACAGGATTTGTGCACTCTCTGTGCCTGGTTATCTGGTCCTAACCAGACTTAACCACTTTTCTCTTTCTTTTTCCTTTTTCCTCTTCTTGGAAAAGAATCTCTTCTGTCTGTCCTCACAGCACAGAACCTCCTCCCTCAGTCAGGACTTTTCCTGTTTTGGAGGGTAGTTTCCATCAGTTATCATAACTGATCTTTTTCTTTAAGATCCACCTCTTAGAGGCTGCCAGCATTTCAAGAAATATTTAAATTACTTTAAAAAAAATAGTTTGTCACAGTTTTGTTTAAAACATAACAACAACTGTATTACTGTCTTTTACCACAGTAAACTTTCACATTTACATAGCCTGGGGTCATTACATCTCCCCCTCCTGTGATTGGACATCGTCCCGATGTCTGTCACTCTTAAACAAATTCGGGTAAGCTTCTCTAAGGAGTTCCTCATCCTCCCAAGTGGCTTCTTCCGGCCCATAGTGCTGCCACTGCACTTTAGCTTGGAAAATAACCCGTTTCCGCAGTTGCACTTCTCTCCGGTCGAGAATGGTCAGTGGTTCGACCAGAACCTCGCCTTCCGGCTCGACCTGCAATCAGCAACAGATTTAGTTATTTTCTTGTTTCGGAACAAAGCTTATCTAGAATGACCAGATTAATTCTTACCCGAACATTCTGCCATTGAATCACATGCTTAGGATCGTAGACGTATTGTTTCAATACGGAAACGTGAAAAACATTGTGGATCCTAATATGGCTTGGTAGGGCGAGTTGATAAGCTACCGGCCCCACCCTTGCCAAGATTTGGAAAGGGCCAAAATAACGAGGTGCAAGTTTGGCACACCCGCTCCACTGCAAGGTACTCCTTCTGGGTTGGATTCTGACAAACACATGGTCCCCAACTTGAAATTCTTTGAACCTTCTCTTTCGATCAGCAAAACTTTTCTGTCTATCTTGAGCAGCTTTTAAGTTGGTACGCACCCTTTTTACCGTTTCTTCCATTTCCTTGAGCATTTCAGGACCAATTCGTAACCTGTCCTCAGGTCCACCCCAACTTGAGGGTGTGCGGCACTTCCGCCCATACATGACCTCAAAAGGACTCAACTGTGTTGAGGAGTGATACCCATTGTTATATGCAAATTCGACCAGGTGGAGATATTCTTCCCATTGGGTTGGCTTCATCATAACACATGCTCTCAGCATGTCCTCCACAACCTGATTCACTCGCTCCGTTTGGCCATCTGTTTGGGGATGATAGGCTGTGCTAAAGTTCAGCTGTGTTCCCAGTTCAGCAAACAATGTCCTCCAAAAGGCTGATGTAAACTTAACATCACGATCGGAGATGATTACCTTCGGAAGTCCATGCAATTTGAATACATTTTGCATGAAAATATGAGCAATTTGCACAGCCTTATATGTTGATTGCACAGGTATGAAGTGTGCTGCCTTACTCAACTTATCCACTACCACCATAATGGAATCATTATTTTTCTTCGTTCGAGGCAATCCAGTTATAAAATCCATGGAGATAGTCTCCCATTTCCATTCCGGAATGGGTAAGGGTTGTAGCAGCCCTGCTGGATGCAAATGCTCCGCCTTGATCTGCTGACATTCTAGACATCGTGCTAGATACTCAGCTACCTCCTTCTTCATTTTTGGCCAGTAATATTCTTTTCGAAGAGCGGTAATCATTTTCTGGTATCCTGGATGCCCGGTGTAATGGCTGATGTGGAATTCGTCCAGAATCAACTTCTTAAGACTACCTTCATTGGGTACATACAGCTTTTTATTAAAGTACAACATTCCGGCATCATCTAGTTCATACCCTTGTTGGATTTCCTTACCAGATAGTTGCTGTATTTGCTGATAAATAGCATCTTGTTCAGCCGCTGTTTTTATCTTTTCAATCAGAGTACTTTGCCATTTACTGACCGAAATCTTGCACACGCACTGTACCTTCCGACTTAATGCATCCGCTACTCGGTTCTCCTTCCCTTTTAGATGCTTAATTTCAAAGTCGAACCCGCTTAAGAAGTCAGCCCAACGAGCTTGTCTCGTATTTAAGGTGGGTTGGCTGAAATAGTTTGTTAAGCTGTGGTGGTCTGTTAGCAACAGAAATTTTCTGCCCAAGAGATAGTGTCGCCACATTTTCAGGGCATGAATGACAGCTGCCAGCTCCAAGTCGTAAGCAGAGTATTTCTGCTCATGTTCTTTCAGTTTCCTAGATTCATAAGCAATGACTCTTCCTTCTTGCATCAGCACTCCTCCCACACCTTCTTTACTTGCGTCCGTGCAGACCACGTAATCCTTATTAGGATCAGCTATACTCAGTACAGGTGCGGTGGTGAGTAAGTGCTTGAGCTGTTCAAAACTCTTCTGGCATTCTGAGGTCCACTTAAATACTTTTCCCTTCTTTTGTAAGGAGGTGATAGGGTATGCTACCCTTGAAAAGCCTTCAACAAATCTTCTATAATAACCCGCTAACCCCATAAAGGACCTAATATCTGCCACGTCCTTTGGTATGGGCCATTCCATTATAGTTCTGATTTTCTCAGGATCTACTGCGATTCCTTCCTTTGTGATTACGTGGCCTAAGTATTGTATCTCCTCCTTGAAGAAATCACACTTACTAAACTTTGCATATAATTGATGTTCTCGCAAAGTTTGCAACACCAATCTAAGGTGTTCCTCATGCTCCTTTCTTGATCGGGAGTAAATCAGAATGTCATCTATGAATATCAACACAAACTTGTCTAAGAACCTGTGAAACACACTGTTCATCAGACACATGAAGGTAGCAGGTGCATTGGTCAGACCAAAAGGTAGCACCACGAATTCATAATGCCCATACCGCGTTCTGAAAGCGGTCTTAGCGATATCCTCCTCTTTAATTCTGATCTGATGGTAACCAGATCGCAGATCGATTTTAGAAAATATCGTCGCTCCCTTCACCTGATCAAAAAGTTCGTCGATCCTAGGCAAAGGATATTTATTTTTGATCGTGAGCTTATTCAGCTGACGATAATCAATGCACATCTGAAAAGTTCCATCTTTCTTTTTGACAAACAGCACTGGGGCTCCCCAGGGCGATACACTGGGACGGATGTAATTTTTATCTAACAGCTCCTGCAGTTGCATTTTTAATTCTGTTAGTTCTGGTACACTCATGCGGTATGGTGCCCGTGATACGGGTGCTGCCCCTGGAATCAGCTCAATGGTGAAATCCACATCTCTCTTAGGTGGTAATCCCGGTACTTCCTCGGGAAAAACATCTGCAAATTCCTGTACCACTGGAATGCTACCCAGCATAGCAGTTTTATCCTTCTGATTTGCGTAACCCACCTGAATAGCGTAGATTTGACATTTCTTCTTGATGCACTTAGCTAGCTGAGATGCTGTAATGGGTCGAATCTGTACAGGATGTCTGATTCCTTGTAACTCCTGCTGCTCTCCACGGTCATCCTTATAGTAGATGGTTTTGGTCTTGCAATTCACTAAGGACCAGTGTTTTTCCAGCCAGTCCATCCCAATCAGGATATCGTATGAACCCAACGGTAGTACATTTAAATCTGCCACTATTGGCTGTCCTGCTATGGTTAAGGAGCAATTATTTACTTTGGCCAAGACTCGTCTCTTGGCTCCTGTAGCTAATTGGACCAGCCATGGATTTCTGAACTTTTCAGCTTGTAGTTTACACTGTTCTACTATTTTTGGGCTAACATAACTTAAAGTAGCTCCTGGATCAATAAGAACAGCTATAGAAAGATTTGAGATTTTACCTTCGAATTCAACCATAGATGGTTGGTACTCCGCTTGTCGGTCTTCCAAAGCCGCATTAATTCTGGGTACACTGCGTGCCACGTCCCCAACGGTCGATGCCTCATGAATTTGGGATATCTGGTCTGTCCCCTTTCGCTGTGGGCAGTTTTTCACATAGTGAGGTCCTCCACAACCCCAGCATTGAACTGGAGGTCTGGTCATCCCCTCACCTTCTGGTCTAACAGGCTGCTCATTTACTCTAGATTCGCTCATTGGCCTAGATCGGGGCGCATTCCTTGCAACAGATCTACTGTTTAATCCTTTACCAGCACCTTTACTCCCACTGCTGCGACCTCCTTTGCTGCTCCCAACCATCCGACTGCTCTTTTTTTCATTCCATCTTTTGTTTGAGGTGTCCCCCTTCTGTTTACTCTGCTGGTAGCAGATCCTTGCTTTACGGATAGCCTCATCCATGGTCCTAGGATTGTCAAACTCAATCCTTTCCCTTATATATGAAGGTAAGCTACTCACAAACCTTTGGACCTTGGCTTTCTCCTCCTTGATGTAAGGTACATAACGTAGCAGTGAGGTAAAGCGATTAATGAACTCGTCCATTGTCTGCTGTCCCAATCTTAAATCATGGAATTCCCTTGCCTTTTCATCATAAAAGCGTTCAGTCAGATACCTCTCTTTGAAGTATTTCTGAAACTTCTCCCAGGTAATGGTCCGTTCGCTTACCCCTTTGACAATTTTGATTTCCTCCCACCACAAGGTTGCCTTACCTTGTAACTGAAAAATAGCTAATCTTGCCTTCAGGTTATGATCATACTCGTACAACTGAAAATATTTATTCATATTTATTAACCAAGCTTCAGCTGCTTCCTCCTGTTCGCCATCAAAATGCGGGGGTTTAATTTTTCGAAACTCCCCCTGCAGCTCCATTTTCTGCCGTTTTGAAGTTTGCTGTTCTGGTACATTATCAGAATGATCCTCCTTGCCTTCTGAAAGTTCAGGTTCCATCTGATAATTCTGTTCTTCGGTCATCCTCTGCTGTTCCGCACTGGGGTTGGATAGAGGGGGATTTTGCCTATCCGACAAACTCTTCAAAATTCTTTCTTGTTCAACTGTCAACCGCGCGTTGTCCTCTCGCAACCGTGCCATCTCATTCTTCAATTCCTGGACAGTTTCCAGGATTGCAAGGTTGGTACTTCGTGTTTCTGCACCCAATTGTACCCACAGCTCTGGATTCTCTTGAGGGTTACTGCCGGTTCCTTGCATTTTGTCTCTTTTCTGGCTTAACTGCTAGCTGTTGTAATTCTGTATTTCACCCCAAATAGACAGAACACAGTTAAGTACATTATTATCTTGCATATGTATGCATGGTGTACCCTTCTGCACAATGAAACATGTTCTACTTGAGGCCACAGTGTTGAAACTGGGCTCTGATACCAATTTGTCACACCTATATCCACATACATATAGAAAAAAATTTTGATGTATGCCTAACCTATAAGTTAGCGACCCACTTTATAATACTACTGTCTTATGTGTGCACATTACTTTTAACAATCATACATAAACATTACACAATATATATATAAAATCAACGGGCAAAGATTATTCTGTTAACTTTGCTTTCCATACACTACGCGGCATTGTAATGTATTATCAATTGTGTATTTGGGTGTAAGTCCTACCCTCATGACAGACCTTCAGATAGGCTTACCAACAGTATCGTGAGTTAATATTGCGCGGGCTATGATGGTCTCGCCGCAGCATGTACAGGTGCCAACTCACCCTCGCTATTAAGACAACCATCCTTACCGGGGCAGGTGTCATGGCCTGGTTCCTTTGGCCATGTGACACCTTGGAAATGTAGATCTCGATCCTATCATTTTTGGTTCCCGCCTTGCTTCGACGGCCTGGATCTCCTCCAGAGATCGGATGGTCGAGAATCATTCAAGGGTTCCATGTGATACTTAAACGCCTCCACATGGTCTCAGAGCTCATTTACGCTTGCGGTCTTTCCGGACCCGGTTCAGTGCTCCATCTCTGGCTCGAATTCATCAGCATTAACCCTTCGTTCTGCAATGCTTCAGAGGCTACGAACCGTCCGTTATCAAACCCTCGCAGGTACTAGCTATTTGATATCCGTTTTGCCATATGTTTTAACTGGTTTGTTTACCATGGAAGGTTTCTTACAGTATTATTTCTTTTCCTTGCCAAGCTGTGCAGCTGGGACTTCCTATACCTCGGATGGAAACAGAGTGGCTCCCCACCGCGATACAGCTCTCCGGTAGACACAGGTATGTCATCGGCTATTGATGCGCTGTTTGCATAATAAAGTGAAAAGATTACGGGTCATAATCTACAGTTTTGTGGTTTGGTGCAGACCACTACCCCCAACGCGGGTTTTCTTGCTTCAGTCGCTGGGTATTCTCTGTGGAGAACCCTTATGGTTTGCCTTCGTGGTGTAGACTGGTCATGACAGTGATTTTACTGGTTAAATTGTTGCTCACAGAGAAGTTCTGGGTTCTTTTATACATGCTTATGTTTTCCCATTTGCTTTACAATACTGCTGCCCTTGCGGCAAGCTTGGTACATTTGTTTTGATACATATGGGTTTCAGGTCTGGTCTTCGCGCTCAGATCTGAGCACGAATATTTTGGGTTTTCCCTTTATCAAATATGTACAATAATTTATTTTTCAATGCCTCACCGTTCGGTGCAAATTGTATTTGTAAACAGTGTATGGAACTTATCTAACCCTCAGGGTATTTACGCCTGTATCTTATATGGTTCGGATTTGATTTCTTCGACATTCTTGAAACAGAACATGGGGTTTATATGTTGTCGCTGTTTCTACCTATTCTCATAACGGCATTCGCCTATCTATTATCAAGTTGTGATGATAATTTTGGTTACGTGCTCTGTGTTTTTAAATGCTCTTCGCATTGCTAATCTATGCAACATGATTTTCGGTGACTGTAAGCAATGTCAAGCTGACTCTTCTCTTTATGGAAAAGTTACACTATATACTTGCGGGTTTTTCCTCCTTACCGTTATCGCACAGGTGCTCTTGTATTAATATGACTATCTTCTCTTTAAAGTTGCATACACAGAGTGTTTTATTTATGTATACCGCTGTTCCCATTTATCGTTCTAAATGCACAGAGTTTTACATATACATATACTTCCTGTACTCTATTTATAGCTCTAGATGTACAGGGTCTTTATATTCACATGCTCACTGTGTTTCCATTTTTCGCTCTAAATACACCGGGTTCTATTTTACTATGTCCGCGTGTACTGCGTCTTGGTGACAAAGGTTAATGAAATGCGATTATAATTTCCATCCTCTGTTTGTACAGTTCACCAATAATGCTCTGTCTAGAGTAATGTAACGGTTTATGCACAGGTTATTCATTATTCGTGCCTAAC
This sequence comes from Pinus tabuliformis, assembly GCA_031772625.1. Taxonomy (NCBI): domain Eukaryota; kingdom Viridiplantae; phylum Streptophyta; class Pinopsida; order Pinales; family Pinaceae; genus Pinus; species Pinus tabuliformis. The sequence goes on along the minus strand of CM062819.1, from coordinate 1,342,082,444 downwards.
ACTGTCTCACTACTCCTCCGTCACTATTCAGATTCGGAGGTTTAAACCCTCGTTCTCTTGTCATTTCACAGTATTGTTCGGTTAACTGCCATAGTTTTTCCTACTATTTGATTCGCTGGTAACTATTCGTTACAGACAGTGTATTGACCTCGTTAATGAGGTTGGGTCAAGTCCGTTACACAGTAACCAGACCTTGATAGATGTTTCCTTGTATCCATGTACAGTTTTGCTTACTATCTCTGTGTAGCTTTCTTTACCGGAGTACTATTCCAGACCCTGTCTAATATTCGACAGTCTGTCCTTTAATTTAAAGTTTGCATTTATACATTTACGCTAATCATCGTGACAGTGTCTAGGAAAATAAAAAGACATATTTCCTATTCGACTACTGTAATTTTAATGCACTTTTATTCTCAGTCAGGGACTTCACAGTTTGGAACCGTACCTGGTTCGCCAGTCTCAGGAATGGTTTTTCAAACAAAACAAGTCACCTGAGCTTTAATTCTGCTCGTCCACCCAGCCATGAGATCCATCCCTCAGACGGAATTCTCCCCCCGAGCCATCCTGCAGGCCTCAAGCCCTCAATAGGATTTGTGCACTCTCTGTGCCTGGTTATCTGGTCCTAACCAGACTTAACCACTTTTCTCTTTCTTTTTCCTTTTTCCTCTTCTTGGAAAAGAATCTCTTCTGTCTGTCCTCACAGCACAGAACCTCCTCCCTCAGTCAGGACTTTTCCTGTTTTGGAGGGTAGTTTCCATCAGTTATCATAACTGATCTTTTTCTTTAAGATTCACCTCTTAGAGGCTACCAACATTTCAAGAAATATTTAAATTACTTAAATAAAAGAAATAGTTTGTCACAGTTTTGTTTAAAACATAACAACAACTGTATTACTGTCTTTTACCACAGTAAACTTTCACATTTACATATCCTGGGGTCATTACACTTTGCCAACCCTTATGCAAAAACATGACATAAACCACAAGAAATAAATAACACAATTAAATACAGAGTGAAAAGGAGTATGGGATTTTGTACTAGCCCTAAATGTACCTGTTAAATAATAGAAAACTAAAGAATGTACTGGATGATAAGGAAACATACGCGATGTGAAAGTTGAAATCGAATATGTAATATAGCATTAATTTTTTTGAAAAATACATTAATAATTCAAGTCAATACTGCGACGAGCCATACCTTTGGTTCAGCTACACATTTGCTATACGCATTCCTTTGTAGCCAATTCTTGCTTTGCTGGTGTTTTTGCTCAACAATATGTGCATGACCATCCACAAAAGGTCGAGGAGTGCTAGCTCGCTTGATAATCATGTATTTAATTAAGAAATTGATAGTTCTTTAAACCAATGTATTGTGACAAAAATATGATCGGAGAGTATTTATAGCTATCAATGTTTGAAGTTATCAATTCTAATGGTGTAAAGGTGACTTATACTAAGATTTGTCTATAAACACCCAAAAATTATTACATTTAAATTGTTAATTAGTGTATATTAATATAATGTGTCATCTAACAATTCGAAATTGTCCATAGCACCAAAAATTTATACATCGAAATTGTTGATAAACACCAAAATTCCCTAATTAAATGCATAACTGTCCTTAATTTGAAAAAATATCTAAATTAAAATTAATAAAAAAATCCAACTCTTGAAAATACATTAATGATTAAAACATAAAATTCACAAATTTCTTCATAATTTCAATGGATAAAAAAAACTGAAAAGCAGGGTGGTGGAAGTCATTATCTTCCATTTATTTAATAATAAAGCCATTAATGGTTGGCCCCATTAAGGGCTGGCGTTGGTAGTTTTCAAGGCGAATCCCAAATTTCTCAATGGCAACTAAGTAGATTATAGTTGTTTTGAAAAGATTTTTAGATTAAGGTTAAATTTATAGAAAAAGGTTATGGGGTGCTACAATCACTTAATTATTTGTGGAAGTCATTATCTTCCATTTATTTAATAATAAAGCCATTAATGGTTGGCCCTATTAAGGGCTGGCGTTGGTAGTTTTCAAGGCGAATCCCAAATTTCTCAATGGTAACTAAGTAGATTATAGTTGTTTTGAAAAGATTTTTAGATTAAGGTTAAATTTATAGAAAAAGGTTATGGGGTGCTACAATCACTTAATTATTTCAAATATATATACATAATAATTAAATTAAATTGAAATATAAAACAGATATATTATTGGATAAATGACCACAAAATATTACAAATACACCAAAATTTACCAAGACATGTATTTTAAAAATTGAACACATACATGGTAGCTTTTATACTCTTAAATTCCATGTTTAAAGTCCCCTCTTCCCTTCAATATTAAACAATTGTAAAAGTAGAAACAATCAAATAAGTTATTAAACACTATGGGATGTCACAACCACCCAATCATTATAGAAAAAAATATTATATAATATATATTATAATTAAATTAAGTCGTAGTTTAAAAATTATGTTTTTTTGCCCTAAAAGTTATGGAAATTCTGGTCATATTTTGAAAAAATCCGGTAGGGATTTTTGTAAATCCAAGTAAAAGCTGTCAAAATTCATAATTTTAAGTATTTTGGACGTTTTTGATGGTGCTGAATCCATTTCCACCATCAAAAACATGATTGGAACACTCGATCTACAAAAAAAAATTGAATTTTTTTTGCTCGGATTGGACCACTTTTGGTCGTCCAGGCAATTCAAGACTCCTTAAATTAAATTAAATTAGAATATAAAACAAATATATTATTGGATAAATAATCACAAAATATTACAAATCCACCAAAATTTACCAAGACATGTGCTTTAAAAATTGAACACATGCAGGGTAGCTTTCATACTCTTAAATGCCATGTTTAAAGTTCTCTCTTCCCCTCAATATTAAACAATTGTAAAAGTAGAGACAAACAAATCAATTATTAAAGATAGGAGTTTATAGTGTCGGAATCCGGTGAAAACTTTGAGGTGAAATCTTCATTTGTGTTATTTAAACTAGTTTTTTCAATGTATATATGGATTCGACACCATGAAAAACCCCTAAGGCACTTCTATTGTGCAGGGTTTACCCATCAATCTTGTGATTTCAATGAATTCCTACAAAATTTTAGAAAAATTAAACCAAAAAAACTTCCAAAACTAAAAACAACTCCTTAAAAATAAAATAATTTAATTTCTATGTATCTTTTCATTCCATTTTCCAAAACAAATACAACTACCTCTACATTCTCCTCGTAACAACCAAAATCATATAATGTTATCAATCTAGATTGCAAATAAATCAAATATTAATTAATCCGTAACAACCAAAATCATATAATGTTATCAATCTAGATTGCAAATAAATCAAATATTAATTAATCCGTAACAACCAAAATCATATAATGTTATCAATCTAGATTGCAAATAAATCAAATATTAATTAATCCGTACGGTAGTTAATGAAGGTTCCTCGCTGTTAAGATCGAAAATCCGTGATTTCCCGTCAGCAATATGAGTTCATGCAGACATAGTACAAGTCTACAATCATGACTCAATACAAGAGCTTAGGTAACCAATCACAACCTTAAAAAAATAATCCAAATAAAAATATTTTTTAGTGATAGCGTTAACAATACACACGCGTTTTTATTTTTTGGTTAATTAAAAAGAAATTAAAGATCAACGATATTTTTTTTTTTTTCGAAGGTGGTAAAACCTATCAACTCAGGTGTCAAACCAACAGTGAGGACAGCCATCTCTGGCTGCTATCCGCGAATGCTGGGTTTGACTCATCACTGTTAAATAGGAAAACCACGCCACCTGGCATAACCCTGCTGGTGGTCCGTAATCGGGAGCAGGCTCTCACTCCTGCCAGATGCCTCTGGGTCTTGGGCCGTTAACCTGTTTCCTTACGTCCGAGGAAGACGAGCTCTTAGCCAAGCAAAAGCAGTTTTACGGCATACTCCAGGCCGGAGATCAACGATATCTTGCTAGCACCAGTAATAATAATAATTAAAAAAAAATTATTTTATTTTATTTATTAATTTATTAATTAAAATTTTTCATAATTAATTTTTTCTATTTCTAACGCTTTAAAACCTTAATTGTCTAATATATTTTCCACCTAATCCTCACCCTCATAATATTTCTTCCCACCCCAACTTTAACGAAAATAAATATTAATTGTGAAATATTTTATCCCATGATATTTTCCACGAGGCCCACCCTCATCCTAACGAGTAAATAAATTATCCCTTAAAAAAATATCTTCGCATTTATTAATTTTTAATTATTTCTCTTTATAATTATTTTTATTTATAATCTCTATAAATTTATTTATTTACTCATAAATTTATTTAAATAATAATTAAAATATTCATTTAAAATATTATAATATTTAAAAATTAAAAAAAAAAAATTAGCGCAATTATAATTACATATAAAGTATGTTTTAAAATTGTTTTTAGTTATTGGTCAAGAATTTTAGTTGTTAGATGTTCTGCGCTGACTATTTAACATGCAAAGCTAGATCTGATTCTTCAACTTGTCCTGACAATAATTACTTATGACTGGGAGGCATCTCACTGGAGTGAAAATCCGACATCTCACATGTATTAAAGTATTCTACATTTACGAACCACTATCTAGTAATTCAAATAACTGATACTTTAGTTTTCCTTGAATAACAATGATACCATAGTATTACCTAAAATACACGAATACACCGTACACCTCTCCAATGCCATTTGGATCAATCCGATAAGGAGAGTGACGTGCAACGGCCTGTTCCTGCTGAGTCAGCGACGAAAAATATTTAGCTTTTCCATGCACGTAAATATCTGAGCTGGCACCACACTTCACTTATTTCCCTCCTAATCCCACGGGGTTCCACAATATTACCGTTGTAATTGATTCATTTTTAATGCCCTCTGCACTAACAAAAGAAATGCAATGATGGACGCGTTGCCTTCACTTTAAGTATTCTGTTCAATGTGAACTGCCTTTCAAATCCAATCAAATCTTAGGAAGCTGTGGGGAAATTCGGAGTATCTCAAACTTGGGAAAAGATTGTGGGATTTCTCTTACTATTATATTATCAAGTTGTTTAAATTTCATTCCATTTTTTGGTTACTCATTAAATGGAAAAACCATGAAGCATTATCTATCTCTTGGTATAATATGGCTATTTGGCTATTGCTGTTTTATAAGATGGGTATTATTATATTAGTATTGGAATTACGCATTTAATTTTGCTTTTGATTATTTAGTAATTTGTTTTTCTTAAAAATTTATGTTGTTTATCTAAAAAAAATTATTATTTCTATTTTCATGAATTATAATTTTTTTCCATAAATTCAATTTAAGATGACAAATTTAAAAGAGGAAAAAATAATTAAAAAAACTTTTCCAATATATTTTATTTTATTTTAATTTTCAGTTTTATTACTTTTTAGTTTGAGTGATAATTTCTGTCTTTTTTATTTTCAATTCCAATTCCAATTCCATTAGCCATATTTTTTTCTCTATTTTCAATTTCAATTCCATTATCTATATATTTTATTTTCTTTGTTAATTCTTAATTTCATTTTATTTTTTTCCTTCACATTTCTATAATTTTCTTAGAGTCATCTAGGGAGGCCACAAATTCGCTTGTTTTTTTTCTCTATTTTCAATTCCAATTCCAATAGTCATATTTTTTTTCCTTGTTAATTCTTAATTTCATTTTATTTTTTTCCTTCACATTTCTATAATTTTTTTAGAGTCGTCTAAGGAGGCCACAAATTCACCTGGAAAATAGTGGAAATTGTGGCAGAAATTTTGGGAAATTTGGATTACAGCGAAACGTAAGGATTTTGGGTGCTTAGGGGTTTTTTTGATGGTGCTAAATCCATTTCCACCATCAAAAAATTAATTTAAACACTCATTTGATCATATTTTTTGGAAAAGAAATCGTTGGATTCCCATTTTCGTTTAGTTTCTTTTTCCTCCTATGCTTTGTTGTTGTTTATTGATTTCTTGAAATATCCATGTTTACAAGACTCTTGGACACTATGAAATGAAACTAAATTTTCTTACATCTGTCTTTTAATGTTCAAAGTTGAGGCCATGTCATAAAACCCTATCATATAATCACAACATAACAATTTTATTAACTTGTTTCGAATTTTAATATTTGATTTTGGTTTAACATTTCTTATTCCATTTATTGTTAACCAATTTCTCCACAGAATATGTAGAGTAGTTTTATATCATTTCAGGAGAACGATCAACTTTTTGAATTTAAATATTGGATTTTGGTTTAACATTTTTTATTCCATTTATTGTTAAACAATTTCTCCACAAAATATGTAGAGTAGTTTTATATGATTTTAGGGAGTATGTGACGCCCCTCGTGAGATGTGATATTAGTAAATTAGTAAGTTTAGCTGTGAGATAAACTCTGTTTGGTGAAATATAAAAACTCTGTTGATTAGTATTGTTAACCAATATGTTAATTAATTGTGTTATCATTTATTTAATCTGGATACATGATTAATTATGGCCAATCACTGTGAAGGTGGTTAAAAAAAAAAAAAAAAAACCCTAACTACCTTCAAGAGGCAGTTGAGACCTCTGGAGGAAAAAGGGAAAATGCCAAGTCTGGTTGGGATCAGATGGCAAAAAGATAGTAAGAGAATGCTATGTTCGGTAGTGATCGGATGGCATGTTGGTGAGGAAGAAAATTCCTACACTCGCTATGTCTGGTTAGGACCAGATAGCGAAATCTGGCATGGCCAGTGAGATTGCAGACGAGAGGATCTGCTAATGTGCTTGGGGGTGGAAGATCGAGGAGGACCTTCCTACGGACGGGTGGACGACAAGCATTACACACAGGTTTGCCTGTTATACAGGTAAGGATTACTGTGCTTAATAACTATGAAATTTGCAATATGGTTATGTGTGTGCGCATAGATTAGTGAAGAGAATGCTATTCGTTTTCTTGACTAAGGAAAAAAAAAAAGAAACAAAAACAGAAAATTGTTCTTATGCATTCGGCAGAGACCGATTCTATATATATAAATGCAAGCATTGAGCGTGTAAGTAAATCGAAATTCTGTAACACCGGCAGCAGAATAAACATTTAACAGAAACGAAAGCCAGTAACCCTACTCTGTATTCTCATGCAGATGACATTTAGAGAGAGTCGAATCATAAGCAGATTAACAGTTTCTTTATTGCATTATAGCAGCATTTAACAATGGAAAGTTCAATAATATTCAGAATAACGAACAGGCCGAGCGCATGTCGGCGAACCATAATATAAGCTCAGGTAGAACAAATTACTCCTGTCATTATACAAGAAAAATAATTGAGTAAATACACTAGCGGTATATAAAGATGATCACAGACTGAGGAATGTCTATACCGTGAAAACGAAAACGGAAAGAGAACCATAACATTTTTGCATGCACACGGTAAGTGCCAGATCCGGCTCCTAAGAGTCACCGCCGCTGGCGGAAGCGAATGCTTAGCCGACAGGGCTCTATGGCCGAACTAAAACAATATAAGACCATCATGCAACAAACATTACATTTGTAAGAAATTGAAAGGAGATTCAAATACAATCTGAATGCATAATAAAGCCGAACTATAGGCGAGAATACCCATATACAATATGAAAGCATAATAAAGCCGAACTGTAGGTGAGAATACCCTATGAACGGTTCTATATAGAACTCGGGCTATACCCAGCTAAAATATCTGCACATAGTGGGTCTGGAACAAAACAGTAAGAGATTATATTATAAAGACGGTGGCAACAAAGCCTCGAAACATTGTTACGAACTGTGCATGACCCAGAAACCAAAAGAACTCATTTATACAGTTAAGCCAACAAACAGCGCTTGGCGGGGCTTCGACATAAGTCAGATAACAAAACAAAAACTGTTGCTATTAGCCGCATAAATTTAGAAACGAAAAATCATGTAACATCGCAGCAAGAAGCCCTGGTTATAAGTCACAGGGACCGAATGCTAGAGCATAAGCCTCGGCATCCCTGTTCCAGAGGAACTATAGCTCAGAAAATGCCCAGAAAGTAAAGAACCATCAAAACGCAGGTCATATGGTTCTGTCCGATTCTTACCTGTAGAGGGACGGTGGAGGAAGGAACCCGACTTCCACGGTGCCGGCTGGTCGCCGAAGCATCTCCCTAACACAATAATGTAAAGGGTCAGAACCTGCTCGATACTGTGAATACCATAAATCAACAATAAAAACCGAGAACTGTAAACAAATCCGGAGGCATGGGTCGCCTTGGTAATCGAGGGTAAAGAAGAGTAAGTAAATAACCATCAAATATACCTGAGACAGGTGGATCGAACGCAGCATACCCTGGGATTCTTCGCACTGAGGAGGGATTCCGGAATTGCCAGAGAGCCTCGGCACCCCGGGCGGCATACAGCAGCTCAGGATGAAAACAATAACGAGCATGTATGAAGAACACTTTTAAATACTTCAATGCAAACTCTGCCCCGTGGCATAGCCTCAACCCTCGATCGAGGAGAACCTCTAACCATCGTTCGATCAGTGAGAAAGAACCAGGAAAAGCCCTGAGCGCGAAAGGGCAGAGCCCGAGAAGTTTGTACTCACGGCACATGGAGCTTGGAGCACGCCACAGCACATGGCTCTTTGCTGAATGACCGTTGATCAAGCCAGATGTATGGCGTTCAGTGACAGAGCGCCGGAATCGGGCAGAGCAACACCACATCAGCGCCTCGGAGATGCAGCTCAGTACGCTGCTTGGTAAATGCCATAAATGAACCGTTTATGAGGGAGGACGTAACACTGTACCAGGATGTGTATTGGAATTGTTTCCATATCGCCGCATGTAAATATTTATGTGTGTAAACATTACTAAAAACCCGAATGCGACATAAGATAACCCATGCATGATTATGAATCAAATATAACCCATGCAATATATAATAAAGTGAAGTTTGATACGTAATGTGCATCAGGGTTGAAACATTGTATATGTATATTAGATTGCTCATGTTAGAACGAAACTATAATATATGTTCCAGAGGTACGTGGGGACTCCTTCCATTGCACATGTATATGCATATTGTAAGCTGGTAAGAAATGATAAAAAAAAAATTACTTTTGTAACGGAGTGTGACAAATTGGTATCAGAGCCCGGTTACAACACTGTGACCTCGGGTAAACTTTAAAGAAAAACAGTAATGCATAAATAGTGTCATGACAACCAAACTAAGAGTATACTGAAGTATATAATCACAGCTGTTGAATTAGTTAATCTTATACAGGTTGCAGGATGAGACGAACCAGTAGCGCTCCTCACCGGAACGTGGGACAACCAGAGAATGTAGCTCATCCTCAGGGAAATCCTGAGTTATGGGTACAACTGGGGGCAGAAGGCCGCAATACTGATTCGGCTATATTGAGGACAGTCCAGGAGCTGAAGGACGAAATGGCCCGTTTGCGGGAAGACAATGCAAGATTAAACATGGAACAGGAGAGGATTCTGAAAAGTTTATCAGATAAACAACATCATCAACAGTCCCATCCTAGACCTGAACAGACACGGGTAACAGATGAACAGAGCTATCATACAGAACCAGAGGATGCAGAGGAAAGAGCCGAGACGCGAGGAGAGAAGTCTGTTAACGCTTCCGAATATCAAACTCCAAAAAGACCGCGAATGGAATTACAGGGTGAGTTTCGGAAGATTAAGCCACCTCAGTTTGATGGGGAGTCAGAAGAAGCTGCGGAAGCATGGCTGATCAATATGAATAAGTATTTCCAAGTGTACGAGTATGATCACCATCTTAAGGCTCGGCTGGCTATATTCCAGCTGCAGGCCAAAGCCACATTATGGTGGGAAGAGGTCAAGATGGTGTGGGGGGTGAGTGAGCAGGACGTGACTTGGGAGGCCTTTCAAAAGTATTTTAAGGAAAAATACCTGACAGAACGCTTCTATGACGAAAAAGCACGAGAATTCCACGATCTACAGTTAGGACAGCAGACCATAGATGAGTTTGTAACCAAATTTACGTCTCTGCTCCGTTATGTTCCGTACATTCGAGAGGAGAAGGCTAAGGTGCAGCGGTTTGTAAGCAGCCTACCTCTGGCAATGCGAGAAAGAATCGAGTTTGATAATCCGAAGACGATGGACGAAGCCATTCGGAAGGCTAGACTCTGTTACCAGCAGGGCAAGCAAAAAGGAGAAGGTTTTGGGAAGCGATGGGCAGACAAGAAGAGCAGTAGAGTGGTTGCGGGAAATAAGGGAGCTCGCAACAGCTTCCACAAAGGATTTTCGAAAGGAACCGGCACTAAAAACCCATCCAGGGGTCAGATCAGATTTAAGCCACCTGCTGAGTCTAAATACAGTGAACAGTAGGTTAGAACGGATAATGAAGGTGCAGCAAGGCCACCAGTTCAGTGCTGGGGTTGTGGTGGACCCCATTATATTAAGAATTGTCCTCATCGGAAGGAAAGTGACCAGTTGTCCCAGATTTATGAAGCTTCTACCGTGGGAGACGTGGCCAGATCCATGCCCAGAATCAATGCAGCACTTGAGGATCGACAAGCTGACTACCAGCCAACCATGATTGAGTTTGAAGGTAAGCTCTATGATCGAACTGTTTCTATTTTAGTAGACCCAGGAGCTACTTTAAGCTATGTAAGCCCCAAAGTTGTAGAAAGCTGCAAGTTGCAAACTATTAAGTTTAAAAATCCTTGGTTAGTACAGCTGGCCACGGGGGCCAAAAGACGAGTGCTGACGAAGGTCAGCAACTGTCCATTACGATTAGCTAGTCAGACAATAACAACAGAACTGAACGTACTCCCTCTCGGATCTTATGATGTGCTGATAGGAATGGATTGGCTGGAAAAGCGATGGTCTGTAATTAATTGTAAAACAAAAACCATATCGTACCGAGATGAACTGGGATTGGAAAAAGAAATTCAAGGCATCCAAAAACCGGTGCAGATCCGGCCAATTACGGCCTCACAGCTAGTTAAAAGTGTGCGGAAGAAATGTCAAATATATGCAATTCAGGTGGGGTACGCTGGGTCTGAGAATAAAATTACGACAGTGGAAAATATTCCGGTGGTGCGAGACTTTGCTGACGTATTTCCAGAAGAAATTCCAGGGCTGCCGCCCAAGCGGGATTTGGATTTTACCATCGAATTGGTACCCGGTGCAGCCCCAGTATCCCGTGCACCCTACCGGATGAGTGTGCCAGAATTAACTGAGTTAAAGATGCAGCTGCAAGAGTTGCTGGATAAGAAGTATATCTGCCCCAGTGTATCTCCTTGGGGGGCTCCTGTGCTGTTTGTTAGGAAAAAGGATGGAACTCTTCGTATGTGCATAGATTACAGGCAGCTGAACAAACTGACAGTTAAAAATAAGTATCCACTACCCCGCATTGATGAGCTGTTCAATCAGGTGAAGGGGGTGACAATCTTTTCCAAGATTGACCTGAGATCGGGCTATCATCAAATCAGAATAAAGGATGAGGACATAGCTAAAACTGCTTTCCGTACTCGTTATGGACACTACGAGTTTGTGGTACTGCCTTTTGGGTTGACTAATGCACCTGCGACATTTATGTGTTTGATGAATAGTGTATTTCATCAATACTTAGACCAGTTTGTGTTAATCTTTATTGATAATATACTTATATATTCCCGAAATATTAAAGAGCATGAGGAGCACCTCAGAATAGTGTTACAGATGCTACGGGAGCATCAGCTATATGGAAAATTAAATAAATGTGATTTTTATAAAGAACAGATTCAATACTTGGGACACATCATTTCAAAAGAAGGTATAGCGGTGGACCCCGAAAAGATCAAAACCATAATGGAATGGCCAACACCCAAAGACGTAGCAGATATTCGATCCTTCATGGGGTTGGCTGGTTATTACCGACGGTTCGTAGAAGGTTTTTCCAAGGTTGCATACCCTATCACCTCTTTGCAAAAGAAGGGGAAAGTGTTCAAGTGGACAGCAGATTGTCAACGGAGCTTTGAGCAGCTCAAATACCTGCTCACCACCGCACCTGTGCTGAATGTTGCAGACCCAGAGAAGGAATATGTAGTTTGCACAGATGCAAGTAAAGAGGGCGTAGGTGGGGTGTTAATGCAAGAAGTTAAGGTGATCGCATATGAATCCCGAAAATTAAAAGAGCATGAACAAAAGTATTCCGCCTATGATCTGGAATTAACCGCGGTGGTTCACGCGCTGAAAATGTGGCGCCATTATCTGGTGGGAAGAAAATTTTTGCTGATGACTGATCACCATAGTTTGACTAGCTACTTTAGTCAACCAACCTTAAATGCGAGACAAGCAAGATGGGTGGACTTTTTGGGGGGTTTCGATTTTGAAATTAAGCATTTAAAAGGAAAAGAAAATAGGGTAGCTGATGCACTGAGTCGAAAAGTGCACTGTCTTTATGAAATCGGTATTAGTAAGGGACTGTCCACCCTTGATAAAGAACTTGAAAGGGCTGCTGCTCAAGACCAGATTTATCTACAAAAGAAACAGCTGGTGCAAGATAAAAATACCCACATAGTACAACAAGGGTACACCTTGAATGCAGCCGGAATTTTGTGCTACAAAAAGAGGGTTTATGTACCCAATCAAAGTGGTATTAAAGAAAAGATTCTGGATGAATATCATAAAAGTCCTTATGCGGGACATCCGGGTTACCAGAAATTGATTACCTCGCTTTGGAAAGAGTACCACTGGCCAGGCATGAAGAGGGATGTGGTGGAGTATCTGGCGCGATGCTTAGAGTGCCAGCAGGTTAAGATTGAGCATCAGCACCCTGCGGGTTTGCTACAGCCACTACCTATACCAGAATGGAAATGGGAGACCATTACCATGGATTTTATAACGGGATTGCCAAAATCCAAGAAGAACAATGACTCTATAATGGTTGTTGTAGACAAACTCAGTAAGTCAGCTCACTTTATACCGGTTCAATCCACCTATCGGGCGGCTCAAATCGCCAACGTTTTTACGTAGAATGTGTTTAAACTCCATGGACTGCCAAAAACAATAATATCTGATCGTGATGTGAAATTCACCTCAGTCTTTTGGCGAACCTTGTTTGAAGGTCTGGGGACCCAACTGAACTTCAGCACCGCTTATCATCCGCAGACTGACGGGCAGACTGAGCGGGTGAACCAGGTGGTGGAAGATATGTTGAGATCTTACGTGATGCAACAACCCACTCGATGGGAAGAGTATTTACATCTGGTGGAATTTGCCTATAACAATGGATACCATGCATCCTTAAGGATGAGTCCATTCGAAGTGCTTTATGGCCGGAAATGTCGTACACCATCCAGTTGGTGCGGACCAGAGGACAAACTCTTGTTGGGTCCTGAGATGTTGGAGGAGATGGAAGTTATGGTCAAAAGGGTTCGAGCTAATTTGAAAATAGCTCAGGACAGACAGAAAAATTTTGCAGATCGGAAGAGGACATTTAAAGAATATCAGGTTGGTGAGCACGTGTATGTCAGAATCCGGGCTAGGAAAAGTACCCTTCAATGGAATGCTTGCGCCAAGCTGGCACCACGCTTCTGTGGGCCTTTCCAGATTTTGGCGCGAGTAGGGCCAGTAGCTTATCAGCTAGCCCTACCTAGCCATATCCGGGTTCATAATGTCTTCCATGTATCAGTTTTAAAAAAATATGTCTATGACCCTAGGCACATAATAAGTTGGCAAGATATTCAGGTGAGAAAAGGCTGTTAATAGATGTAAAGTAAAATATGATGCTAGTAAGCAGCTAAACTGAATACTGTGTGTTTCAGGTGGAACCGGAAGGAGAGTTCATGGTCGAGCCAGTGAACATATTAGATCGGAGAAGAGTCGAGCTGCGGAAAAGGACTATCCACCAGGTTAAAGTGCAGTGGCAGCACTTTGGGCCTGACGAGGCCACCTGGGAGGATGAACAAAGCATGAGGAAGGCTTATCCCAAGCTGTTTTTGGCTGAACAGCAACATCGGGACGATGTAGAACTTCAGGAGGGGGAGATGTGACGCCCCTCGTGAGATGTGATATTGGTAAATTAGTAAGTTTAGCTGTGAGATAAACTCTGTTTGGTGAAATATAAAAACTCTGTTGATTAGTATTGTTAACCAATATGTTAATTAATTGTGTTATCATTTATTTAATCTGGATACATGATTAATTATGGCCAATCACTGTGAAGGTGGTTAAAAGATAAAAAAAATACCCTAACTACCTTCAAGAGGCAGTTGAGACCTCTAGAGGAAAAAGGGAAAATGCCAAGTCTGGTTGGGATCAGATGGCAGAAAGATAGTAAGAGAATGCTATGTCCGGTAGTGATCGGATGGCATGTTGGTGAGGAAGAAAATTCCTACACTCGCTATGTCTGGTTAGGACCAGATAGCGAAATCTGGCATGGCCAGTGAGATTGCAGATGAGAGGATCTGCTAATGTGCTTGGGGGTGGAAGATCGAGGAGGACCTTCCTACGGACGGGTGGACGACAAGCATTACACACAGGTTTTCCTGTTATACAGGTAAGGATTACTGTGCTTAATAACTATGAAATTTGCAATATGGTTATGTGTGTGCGCATAGATTAGTGAAGAGAATGCTATTTGTTTTCTTGACTAAGGAAAAAAAAAAAGAAACAAAAACAGAAAACTGTTCTTATGCATTCGGCAGAGATCGATTCTATATATATAAATGCAAGCATTGAGCGTGTAAGTAAATCGAAATTCTGTAACACCGGCAATAGAATAAACATTTAACAGAAACGAAAGCCAGTAACCCTACTCTGTATTCTCATGCAGATGACATTTAGAGAGAGTCGAATCATAAGCAGATTAACAGTTTCTTTATTGCATTATAGCAGCATTTAACAATGGAAAGTTCAATAATATTCAGAATAACGAACAGGCCGAGCGCATGTCGGCGAACCATAATATAAGCTCAGGTAGAACAAATTACTCCTGTCATTATACAAGAAAAATAATTGAGTAAATACACTAGCGGTATATAAAGATGATCACAGACTGAGGAATGTCTATACCGTGAAAACGAAAACGGAAAGAGAACCATAACATTTTTGCATGCACACGGTAAGTGCCAGATCCGGCTCCCAAGAGTCACCGCCGCTGGCGGAAGCGAATGCTTAGCCGGCAGGGCTCTATGGCCGAACTAAAACAATATAAGACCATCATGCAACAAACATTACATTTGTAAGAAATTGAAAGGAGATTCAAATACAATCTGAATGCATAATAAAGCCGAACTGTAGGCGAGAATACCCATATACAATCTGAAAGCATAATAAAGCCGAACTGTAGGTGAGAATACCCTACGAACGGTTCTATATAGAACTCGGGCTATACCCAGCTAAAATATCTGCACATAGTGGGTCTGGAACAAAACAGTAAGAGATTATATTATAAAGACGGTGGCAACAAAGCCTCGAAACATTGTTACGAACTGTGCATGACCCAGAAACCAAAAGAACTCATTTATACAGTTAAGCCAGCAAACAGCGCTTGGCGGGGCTTCGACATAAGTCAGATAACAAAACAAAAACTGTTGCTATTAGCCGCATAAATTTAGAAACGAAAAATCATGTAACATCACAGCAAGAAGCCCTGGTTATAAGTCGCAGGGACCGAATGCTAGAGCATAAGCCTCGACATCCCTGTTCCAGAGGAACTATAGCTCAGAAAATGCCCGGAAAGTAAAAAACCATCAAAACGCAGGTCATATGGTTCTGTCCGATTCTTACCTGTAGAGGGACGGTGGAGGAAGGAACCCGACTTCCACGATGCCGGCTGGTCGCCAAAGCATCTCCCTAACACAATAATGTAAAGGGTCAGAACCTGCTCGATACTGTGAATACCATAAATCAACAATAAAAACCGAGAACTGTAAACAAATCTGGAGGCATGGGTCGCCTTGGTAATCGAGGGTAAAGAAGAGTAAGTAAATAACAATCAAATATACCTGAGATGGGTGGATCGACCGCAGCATACCCTGGGATTCTTCGCACTGAGGAGGGATTCCGGAATTGCCAGAGAGCCTCGGCACCCCGGGCGGCATACAGTAGCTCAGGATGAAAACAATAACGAGCATGTATGAAGAACACTTTTAAATACTTCAATGCAAACTCTGCCCCATGGCATAGCCTCAACCCTCGATCGAGGAGAACCTCTAACCATCGTTCGATCAGCGAGAAAGAACCGGGAAAAGCCCTGAGCGCGAAAGGGCAGAGCCCGAGAAGTTTGTACTCACGACACATGGAGCTTGGAGCACGCCACAGCACATGGCTCTTTGCTGAATGACCGTTGATCAAGCCAGATGTATGGCGTTCAGTGACAGAGCGCCGGAATCGGGCAGAGCAACACCACATCAGCGCCTCGGAGATGCAGCTCAGTACGCTGCTTGGTAAATGCCATAAATGAACCGTTTATGAGGGAGGACGTAACACTGTACCAGGATGTGTATTGGAATTGTTTCCATATCGCCGCATGTAAATATTTATGTGTGTAAACATTACTAAAAACCCGAATGCGACATAAGATAACCCATGCATGACTATGAATCAAATATAACCCATGCAATATATAATAAAGTGAAGTTTGATACGTAATGTGCATCAGGGTTGAAACATTGTATATGTATATTAGATTGCTCATGTTAGGACGAAACTATAATATATGTTCCAGAGGTACGTGGGGACTCCTTCCATTGCACATGTATATGCATATTGTAAGCTGGTAAGAAATGATAAAAAAAAAAAAATTACTTTTGTAACGGAGTGTGACAGAGTAGGATCAACTCAGTTAACAATTTTTTTTCTTTGAAAAAAACTACCTCAATGTTATCAATGGAATCATCTATGAAATTTTTTATGATTTTATTAGAGAGTTTGCTTTTTCCGTCTACAAAACATGAAAATACAATATGAAACTCATTTTAATTTTCTTGCATTGTAAGGATAAATGTTTTCTCTCATTTGTGTTTGTTTTGTTTATAAAGTTATGTCTCTTTTTTTTTTTTTTGGTAAGATTTGCACGATTGTGATGGCACTTGAACTTGCTAAGTAAGCCTATGGTTTATTTTCACTTGTGTTCATTTAGTAAACATAGATATTCTTTTCCATTTATATTTTTTCAATTCTAGATTTTCACTATCGTTTGACGAACATACACTTTTGTTTATATTAATTTCTAGGTTTATTTTTAAATATTATTATTTATTTATGTAGTTGAGCATATTGGTATTTTATTTTCTAATTTGTTTCACTCAATAAAAGTTGTTCACAATTGATCATATTGATATCTCATTTTCTACTCTATTTCACCTATCAAAATCTATTTTTTGTATACAATGTTTCTCATTTAATATTATAGTATATGATAAGTACGTGTTGCAAAAATTATGATTTTTTTTATTGTCAAAGTTAGTATATTAGAATTGAATAATGGAAATTATATTTTGAGAGATAACAATAAATTTTTTGTTTCATATCCTTTGTCCTCAGTACTACAGACATAATTACAACCATCTCTATATAAATTCTCATTAACATGGTAGGATAAAATGTTGGTGCAAAGCAAGTTTCTTGGATTTTAGGTCTCATTTAATTGAAACTAAGTTTATGCATATCAATTTGAACCAAACACTCCCAAAGAAATAAAGTTATAAAACTTCATTATAGCCAATGAGGTAGGGTGCTCACAAAAAAACGTCATTTTAACAAAACATTTCACTTTCATATCTATTTTTCAATAAAGGCTTTAACTGATCAGCTATCCAAACT
The DNA here is from genome assembly GCA_031772625.1 of Pinus tabuliformis. NCBI lineage: Eukaryota > Viridiplantae > Streptophyta > Pinopsida > Pinales > Pinaceae > Pinus > Pinus tabuliformis. Next base: position 1,342,064,627 of record CM062819.1, on the reverse strand, counting down.
CTAATTTAACTATATTTAAACTAAGTGACAAGTACAAGCTACTACCCACCACTTGTTATTTTTCATAATTAATTGAGTTTGTGAATTGATATAATCACAGAGCTTCCAATGGTATGACCCATGCTTTTATTTTTAAGGGAAGCATGTTGTGAAGATGTGGATTTTTTTCTTTACTACTTTTACATCATTAACTTGAAGCAACTTAAAAAATTAAGACAAACAATGAGGTATATTTGTCAAAAGGAAAAGTTTATTAATTTTCCTTATTAGTTATTAACATAATATTTAGTATTTAGTTATTAATTGTGTCTAGAGGTACTCTCTATTTTAACATGGAGAGATGTAACGTTTAACATTTTGACTGAGTAAAAAAAATAAAAAATAAAAAAGACAAAATAAACATAAAATTCTCCAACTCACAATTCCCATAGCATTTTTCTTTAATGTGGCCTATTTAAAAGCTAATAATTAAACCAGACTAAATCCATTTTAACTCCCTATCTACTAGCACTAAATTTAAAAATATATGTTGAAATAAAATTACTTATAATATAAATTAAATATAAATAATAATTTAAATTAAAAATAGTGAACATAAAATTTCCATATCCACTATCATCAACATATACCACAAAACGTATCACGACTCCTCCCTTTAAATCAAAATTTATCCCAAAAAATAGTTTTACCACTCAATGCAACCACCATTAAAACTAGGTCCTTTTAATTGAATAATGTGCATTGGCTTGACATCACTTTGATTCACTCGACCGTGTGTTTCACCTGTAGTATAGTTTATGAGGGAATGTGGAGGTTGCAAGGTACTAACTTTTGATGTTCAAATTCCATTATTTTTAAAAGATCCTTTTCTAGAGAGGTTTAAGTTCACCATATGTGGTTGCTAAAATGTTTATGCAATTTATAGTTTCATAATTTCCAATCAACGTTGCCTTAATGACATGACCATGAGATACTCCACTTGTTGCCATTTTGACCGCTCTCTTTGGATTCAACGCTAAGATTCATATAGAAAATAAATATAAATATATTAGATATATTTTGGCTCTAAATTTATGATGAAATTTTTTTCCCACAATGATTCTCTTAAAATATTGAAATCCAAGGTAAAAGGAGCTAAACATGTTATCATACAAAGCATTTATGCAACGTTGTATATTTCCTAACATCATGATGTAGAAATTTCTCTATAGATCAGCTAGCTCTGATACCATGTAAAAATTCTCACTATAGATCCCCTGATTATGCAATGTACTAAAGCAAAATACTTGATCTACTTCTACTATCAAACTTTGCGGAAGCTTAATCAATTTGCGCAAGATCAATCGGAACACATATAACAAAGAAGAAGAAATCATACACATGAAACACAAAAGATATACTCTGGGAAAGCCTCAGCGAAAAAACCCCACTATCTATATTATCATACAAGTGAATTAATCTCAGGATTACATAAAGCTTTAGCTCACAAGCTATCTAGCTCTCAATACAATCCCTCATTGCTACTCATAGATAGAATAGACAACACCTGGGCCTTCCTTTAGGCCTCCAAGCCTCCTATTTCCTTGCGCAGTTTCTCCTGGGTTCTCCAGCTGCAACCTGTGTGATTCTCACCTCACACACAACATTGACCCCTGAAATAAATGCGAAATCCTGAAGGAGTTAATTCCTTTTGCATGGATGAGTTTCCTTTACAGGAAAATTCCTCTAACTAATAGTACGTTGTCCCTTCCTTTAATCTCAACTCAGTCTCTATCTAAACTGACATGCATGAGTTACTTATGAGAGAATATTTAGTTATCTAGAGAACACTAGTTGCATGCATGCATGAATTAACTGATTGAACTCACAATTAGTTCCTCCAACTATTTGGAACTAATTTAACTAGACTTAACTCAGTTAACTGAGCTAACTAATTACAACTCAAATACAACTCATCCTTATCTCCTTAATTAAGGGATAACTTCCTCAATCAAAGGGATAACTATTGCATGTCTTCACAAAGACTTCATGTTTGATTTTCACCAACTAATTAACTCAAGATGAATTAATTAATTATTTTTCAAACAACTAGTGAGACTAAATTCGAATTTTAATTCTCAATTTTAATTCAGGGACTAATTAAAATTGGAATATATCCTGAAATGCTATTTATAGCAATGCTATTTTTAGCATTTCTATTTTATCATTCCTTGTTGCTATTTCCAACACTGGTACCTGAAATGCTATTTATAGCATTTCTATTTTTAGCATTTCTTGTTGTTATTTTCAACACTCACTCTCAACAAGAAGGGCATTCAATTCGAACCCGATCATGAACCTTTGGAATGTTCAGCAAGCAACACTTCTCCCTAGTGTTGTTGCTCCAACAACTCTAGAAACAAAAAAATATCCATGAATCAGAATGATGCCTCTGTCATCAAAGTCTCTGACTGTTATTGCCTCTGTCGAATGAAAACTCGGCACCTCTGTGCTCTTCAGTATCTGACTGCTCTAGCCTTTGTCACTTTGATATTTGACTGCATCAATCACACTGATTCCTCCTACTGCATCCGTGTTGTTGCTGGTCCTATCTCCCAGCACTGCATCCGCACTACACCTCCCCTCATCGTGTTGCCCACTGCTGCATTGCAACTAAGATACTGAGAAATAAGTAACTGATCTCCTAACTGACCTCCCTGTTGGGCTAGAAACACCCTCTGATGCTGAAGCACCCTCTGCCACTGACAAGTGCTCCCTCTCTGACCTCTGCATTGCTGCAACAACTCCCTACATCTTGCACTGTTTTACACCTCTCTGTGCCATCCTACACTGGTGCAACACTCCTGTGCCTCTCGCATTGTTGCAACCTGCTAGCTCTGTGCTGTCTTGGGGCTCCTGCACTGTAGCTCTCTCTGCCGCTCCATCCGCATCCTTCTCTACCCACTCAACTAGTCCTGCTACTCCTCGTCGGGGCTCCAGTAGCAAGGTATAATCAAAGGGGCTGGGTACCTCAAGGATCCTACCCCTATTTCAGCCTTCTTGGGACTATCACTCCACATTACCCCACCTCCCACCTGGAGGTATGGATGCATGTGATCCCTTTGCCCACTTAGCTCGAAATTCACCCCTATTGGAGGTCTCTGCATGAGTGGATGCCTCCACTCGGTCTCCTCTCGGCTTCTCTAGTTGTCGCTACTCCACAACCTCCTGAAGCTACTTCACCAATTGTGGCTCCTCCACAATTGTCTAAGACTTCTTCTAGCGTTGCATGTTGAGAGGTAATGTACTCTCCCTCTCAACCACCAAGTGTCTAACCTTTGCCTTGCTCCTCAAGGCTTTGAATGCATCTTGTACCTTAAGTGCATATAGGTTCTTAGCTAGCACACCACTCTATTTCATCTTTCCCACCGTCACGAAATTTTCTGGAAAAAGAGCTGATTTTAAATCAGCGATATCTCCCTCATCCGAACTTTGATTCAGCTATTTTTTTTTTGAATTAGGGTATTTTTTTCGCAAGGAATCCAAATCTGCTATTTGTTTTTGAAAATTTTGCACAAACATTTTCAGATCAGCTCTGAAAACTTGTGGCCCATTTTTATTTTTTTACTCGCAGCCCATTTTTTTTTTACTTCAAATTCTCTTCTTCTTATACTATTCACAGCTCCGATAAACTTGGCTCCGATACCATGTAGAAATTTCTCTATAGATCAGTTAGCTCTGATACCATGTATAAATTCTTACTGTAGGTCACCTGATTATGCAATGTACTAAAGCAAAATACTTGATCTACTTCTACTATCAAACTTTGCGGAAGCTTAATCAATTTGAGCAAGATCAATCAGAACACATATAACAGAGAAGAAGAAGTCATACACATGAAACACAGAAGTTATACTCTGGGAAAGCCTCAGCTAAAAAACCCTGCTATCTGTATTATCATACAAGTGGAAATATCTCAAGATTACACAAAGCTTTAGCTCACAAGCTATCCAGCTCTCAGTACAATCCCTCACTGCTGCTCATAGACAGAATAGACAACACCTGTGCCTTCCTTCAGTCCTCCAAGCCTCCTATTTCCTTGCGCAGTTTCTCCTAGGTCCTCCAGCTGCAACCTGTGTGATTCTCACTTCACACACAACACTGACCTCTGAAATAACTGCGTAATCCTGAAGGATTTAATTCCTTCTGCATGGATGGGTTTCCTTTATAGGAAAATTCCTCCAACTGATAGTACATTGTCCCTTCCTTAAATCTCAACTTGGTCTCTGTCTGAACTGAAATGCTTGAGTTAATTATGAGAGAATATTCAGTTATTTGGAGAACACTAGTTTCATGCATGCATGCATTAACTGACTGAACTCACAATTAGTTCCTCCAACTGTTTGGAACTAATTTAACTAGACTTAACTCAGTTAACTGAGCTAACTAATTACAACTCATCCTTATCTCCTTAATTAAGGGATAACTTCCTCAATCGAAGGGATAACTGTTGCATGTCTTCACAAAGACTTCATGTTTGATTTTCACCAACTAATTAACTCAAGATGAATTAATTAATTATTTTTCAAATAGCTAGTGAGACTATATTCGAATTTTAATTCTCAATTTTAATTCAAGGACTAATTAAAATTGGAATATATCCTGAAATGCTATTTATAGCAATGTTATTTTTAGCATTTCTATTTTATCATCCCTTGTTGCTATTTCCAACACTGGTACCTGAAATTCTATTTATAGCATTTCTTGTTGCTATTTTCAACACATGATTAGACATAAGATCATATACTCCAACTAGTCAAATGAAAGTATTGAGATGGATGTGATATTGACTAACTTTCAACCAATTTGTAAAATACCTCTTGGTGTACTTGAATATAGTGCACAAGAGAGCTTGTCTTTCACTGCATCAAACATGCATACTAAAATGCTAAATGTACTATTAGAGTGATTAAAATAAAAAAAGGAAAACATTATCTCCAATAACTCCTCATCTTTTACAACGCCATGAATATGACAACAATTTCACATGCAAATGTCTTCTAGTGGTTGCTCTACAATATAATGCAACAATTCTTTCATTTGTGGTCTCCTTTGAAGAAAATTAATAAGACGAGTGTTCACATCTTTGAATTATTAATAATTTCCTCCTCATAAAAAATATCTTCCATTGTGTAATTTTCTCCCCCAACAACATCTCTGTCGGAGAACTTATGGACAAACCAATCATGTGCTATGGTGAGATATTATGCTGGTCAAATCTTGATTAGCTCAAATAAGCATCAATAGTAGCATTGGAATTACTCATGTTTGGACCATTTTTAATAACTTTAAAAATTGATTGAATGATCCCTTCTAATTTCCCTAAATCAAATTCAACCTTATCATCACAATGTTTAACATAACATCCCTGGATTCAATCCCATAGTTAACACTAATTTAATGATTGATGAATAAAATTCTACTTTTAGGATGGAAATTTATAATATCTTCCTCATCAATATTCTCACTCTCTGTAGAGATATTTTCCCTCAATTTCATCAACATGAACCGTATCAACATCCACAATTTTTTCCACTGAAGGTTCATGCTCTAAAAATTGAATAAATATTCTTGTTACACTATCTTCATTTAGAACTAACTATCATTCTTTTACTTGTTTGTTTGGACTTCTTTTGTTAGTATTGTATGCATATTGGTTAAGTAATACAAGTTCTTACATTGTGTTGATGGACGTTGTTTCCTTCAATGGATGCTTCAAATATGGTTTTCATGTTGTCCATCTCTTGAAACAATATTCTACTCTCATAATTTTTGTAATGTGTTGTCACTCACTTCTTTTTTAGTCACTAGTTGCTTCAAAAGATGATAACAGTTAATTTTGATGCCAATTTTTGAGCCACAGAAGCTATCAAAGCTTAATCGGTCCCTCTCCATTGCCTAGTGCTCGGCAAGAGCTTTCCAACAGTATATGGAAGTCCAAAAATGGACTCCTGGAGCAGAAGTTAAGGCATTTTGAAGTCTACCTTGGAAAAGCCCAACAAACCAAGAAAATGACTAAGTGTGGAGACAAATTGCAATCAGAAGTCCGAGGGGTCGATTGAAATCGCAAATCAGCTATTGGTGGAGGTCAGCAGGCAAGGAAAAACGGCGGAATGAAAAGTAGCGATCCCCGATTGCCGATATCGCATATTGGCAGTCGGCAGGTCCGGGAAAACCTTTTATCACATATCGACATATCATAATCCTGAACGCCGATATCGCATCCCGCATCTCGTAGATCTAGTAGTCCATCAATTACGACACACTCTAAAACATGCGGGGGGGTGAGGGGCAGCAGGGGGGGGGGGATTTGCGATATATTGTCGCACCGCCGGGGAAGGGCCAGAAATAGTTAACAAATAAAATCACGAAAAAACCAAGGGCAGGGCCTCCCCTTTCTCTCTCCTCCAGGGAGGATCAGTGGTCGACGATCGACGATTCGGCAGGGTTTCAACTTAAAAAGACCTACAAAACCGCTGATTTGCGATGCCTATGTTAAAGTCCCAGGGAGAGCCGATTTTCAAATACAAAGGAATTCCCTGCAAAACCAAGGCCCAACCAACCTTTTTCTCTCTCCTCCAAGGGGCCATGTGGCAGCCTCTAATTGGTCCACCGAGCTGACATGGCAGTTGACGTCAGCAATGACATGGCACATACAGATGATGACGTGGTGGGTGGACACGTGTCACTCGTTTTTGGCATTTTTAGGGGTCCTATGGGGTTGTTTCCGGGTGCCATGTGTCACCACTCACAGAGTGACAGTTGTCAGTGATGACGTTAGTGGTGATGTGGTAGTGATGATGTCAGCAGGTTTATCGATGATCGACGATCAACGGTACCTGATTTCGGGCTTATCGGCGATTGCTATTGCAATGAGGAAAGGCCCTAGATGCGATATATTATGAGCTACGTTCTATAAAGATTTCAGATCCGGGATAGCAGCCAGTGCGATGTAAGGGAAAATCAAAGGCATTTCAAGTAACAAAGGAAAAGGCCCCCGCATAGTCGTTGAGAGCTTTAGCGCCAAAACACATGGGCCCTTGGTTCTAGCTCCCAGTCACATGCGAAAAACTACAGAGGGGGTTGTAATAAAAGGGGCCTAAGAGAAAATCAAAAGTGCCTGCCTGTTCATTTGTTTTAAACATTAAAGGCCCGCAACCACACAACTGTTCGCTACAACATAAGGGAACCAGCGTTGAAAGGACTGTGCAAATCTTTAAAAGATGGATGGGTTGGAATCTGGGGTGGTTAATGAAGGTATGAGTGCATTCATGGAAGGACTCAGCTTGCAACACACCTCCATAAGCCAATGCATAAATTTTTTAAAAAGAATTGACAGAAGTCATCCAACACATCAGTGAACCGCCTCAAACAGCCGAAAAGAGCCTGATGACAGAGGGACGTGGCTCAATCCAAGACCAACACTTAAACAACAAGGGGACGCCTCCTCCTTCCTCTCTCAATCTTCTTCCTTTGTGCATTTATTTCTGTATTTTTCCAAGAAAGGGATTTGATCCCTGTTGTAATCTTTAGGTAGGTGGTAGTAGAGCCTTACAGAGGCTGACACATCTAGTCTAGTATGGCAGTTGGAACCCTGTACTCTGAGATATTTTGATTGTAACTCCTACTCTCCTCACTCTTCTTATAAATAGGGGGAAGTAATATATAACAAAGGTTCTGGATATTCTGACCCGTGAGGGCTGAACTCTGTGATGCCATTTTGGTTCTAATTTGCTTGTTCATGGGGGTTTCACTGATATCATTGCTAAGTGTATGGACTGGTTATTGGACCCTTTGAGTTAAATGATATTTTCTTGTTGATTCCTAACATGATTAATGTGCAGTAAGTTTTCCCTTCTGTAACCTCATTTCTTAAGTTGTTTTTCCTTCTTTGAAATAGTGTAATGAGATTGTTGCTTTCTCCTTGGTTCATGGATTTACCCTGGCTGCTAAATAGAGAATAGTGCCTGTGTGTATTACATATTTACTTGGTTTTTTAATAGCTTGCAGTACATGTATGAGAACAACCTTTCTCACACTATTTGGTGATAGAGGTACCCATGTCATAAGCTTGAAGCCTCAATAAGTTCTCCACTATTTCTATCACTCCATCTCATCCCTTTTTCATATTCCTATTGGAAAACTATGGTTTAATATTATGTGTTGTTTATAGCCCTATCCATCGGATTCCACTTCTACTAGAACACTGTTGTTTAGGATTCTGTTTGTTACATCCCTATGCATCTATTTCCCTCCTTCCTTTCCTCCTCTCCATCATTCCTACGACTTCAGTTTTAAGTTGTCTCATTTCCATGTGTCGACCACCAGAAGAAGAAACCATTTCTCTTTGAGATAGCCCCATATACCCCCAACATTTGGATCCATGAGTTAGCTTGAATCTACCTCTTTGAAAGAGAAATGAACCAAGCCCCCTCATTATCTTTCATTACGTGACAATTGGAGTGTTGCAAACCCCTCACATACAACCTTATAATGTAATAGATCTGACTAGATCTGATCTACAAACTCGCCACCCCAAAAAGTTCTTGCAAAAATAAAAATAAAATTTCCGCTTTGCCCAAGAAAGTGCTCTGATACCACTTGTAATAGATCTGACCCAGACATATATGATAATAGAAATAAACCCAAGAAATAACAAGATCTGAATATAGAAATGCTTCACTTTACTAATCAAACCCTTAAGGTAGGGCAACACCATACATTCACTCCTTAAGGAAGGAGAACACTCCACAAGCCATATGCTTGTCCATACAATAATCCTTGACCTCTCTCAATGGGGAGTCTCTAGCCTCTATATAGGCGTCATACATACAATACCATGGGTCACCATGGTTCCCTCAATACCATTTATCTAATACAATGGGCTTATTACATTATTGCTAACCACTTGTGGTCCCTTACATGATATGAGTTAACCACTTTATTTATTACTATGGCCCATCCCATTATTACATTATTCCCTTGGATACCTCCCAATGTACCCCATACTAGCCCCCCTAGGTATACTACATACAAACACTCCTCTATTTAAGATGTCCTAGGCACTGGTCTACAATCAACCCATAGGTTGTCTCTAGGGAGCTTCCTTGTCTCCTCCTGCACTTGTGCTGTAGGTGCAAGATTTAGCCACAACATAATGGAAGACACTAGATTTTACAGCAGGAGAATTACATCACAATTGGGCTTGAATGGTATTTGAAAGGAATCTATTACAAATACACATGATTCTGTAAAATTTGTATTGATTCCTTCATAAGTCATGCCACACAATAATGCACAACTCTCCTATTTATAAAAATATTACCATTAGATGTCACTCTTCATATAACTAACCATTTATAAATGTTTATTAATTATGTATAATCATTTATAAATATTTATTAATTATGTGTAAATATCTTAATATCATTAATCTAGATTATAATTAGAAATATGTTATATCACCAAATAACTATAACATCAACCAATCATAACATATAATAAATGAAAACGTTAACCCATTCATATTTTTTGAACAATATAATAGCCAAACAATAACAAAATAAATAAATCTAGGTTAACATTGGTTCATTATTGAAAATCATACACATTTTCATTCAAAATCAATAAACGTAGAAGATGTCAATCATATAGGTTTGTTAACTTGTATCCATAATTTAATGCTTCAACATTCTCGTGCTAAATTATAGGAAACCATTGTTTTTCATATAGTTTCCCATACATAATAACTCATGAATTATTTTAAACCAATGCTAAATAAAAGCCACTTAAAGCCATGCTAAACACAATGCTAAGATGAATATTCATTGTTGATAAAGGTCACAGAGTAATAGTTTCTTCAACTATAACACAACCAATCTAGGAACTAAATTGACACACAATGAACCATTAATCATTGTTTGTGCATTACACATGAAAATGATATCCATTCATTTGCATATTCAAAATTCCTATCCAACAAACACATGCTTCGACCATATCACCATGTAACCACAACATGTATACAAGAGAAAACCAAAGCTTTTGATAAAAGATGATATAAACCCAAATTATATATTATAAATAAATATACCATCAAAATCTAAGACACACTTGCCATAAAACCAAGTGTTAACCATAAAAATAACATGAAACATGCAAAAAATGAGTTAGAAATCCATGTACATTCCTCAATGGATTGAAACTCTTAGCTTTTCTTACTTGCAATGACCCACTAAAGTCTCTCATTGATATGCCATGCACTCTACAATATCTACCATGCCTCCCCTAAGTTGAATTGTGTTGACGTCTAAAAACATTAAACACAACCAAATAAGAATTTCCAAAAGCTCACCATCATTTAACTTCAAATCTAACATCTTAACATTTTTCAACTAAAACAATTGGGCATCTTTATCTCGATTATTGATTGGCAAAATATTCGGCAATCAGACGGACATAGGCGCAGTCAATTATTTGACCATGCCCATGTCCGCATGATTTTCGAATATTCAACGAATCAACAATCAAGATAAGCTTAGGGAAAACAACACTAGTTTCCAAATTCATTGACCATATGTCTAATAATTAATTTCCATTGTACTTTGTAAAACATATCCTTGAAAATATGCACTTCACCTTGCTATTGTATGCAATCTAAATGAAGTAAACAACATGGCATATTAATGTTATCACGATAATATTATCTAAAGGGAAAATTGAAGAGCTCATGATTGAAAATGAAGCTATAAAACGAAAATGAAATGGACAATGACAACAAAGAGGTTAATAAATTGAAATCTATATTTTAATATTTTCGATACAATTTGGTATAAACAAAATCTTAAAGGGAGATTAGTTAATGGAGCTCAACCAATACCATCAAGAATTTATCAAAGAAACATTAATGTAAATATGAGTTATGAATTTATTTTCTCATAACTTTAAATAATATGAATCATGCGTGAATCTTGCATGCATGTGGATGGATTAAATTACAAAATGAAAATGAAATGGACAACAAGAGAAAATAGGTTAATAAATTGAAATCTATATTATAATATTATCGATACAAGTCAGTGTAAACAAAACCTTAATGGGGATTAGCTAATGGAGTTCAACAAATACCATCAAGAAATTATTGAAGAACCATTAATGCAAAGGTCAATTATGGACTTACTTTCTCATAACTTTAAATAATAGGAATCTTGCATGCATGTAGATGGATTAAAGTATGAAATGAAAATGAAATGGACAATGTGCACAAAGAAGTTCATATATTGAAATCGATATCATAATATTATCAATACAACTTGGTGTAAACAAAATCTTAATGGGGATTAGCTAATAGAGCTCAACAAGTACCATCAAGAACATATCGAAGAAACATTAATGCAAAGGTCAGTTATGAACTTACTTTCTCTTAACTTTAAATAATAGGAATCTTGCATGCATGTAGATGGATTGAAGTATCAAATGAAAATAAAATGGACAACATGCACAAAGTGGTTCATAAATTGAAATCTATATCATAATATTATAGATACAACTTGGTGTAAACAAAATCTTAATGGGGATCAGCTAATAGAGTTCAACAAATACCATCAAGGACTTATCGAAGAAACATTAATGCAAAGGTCAACTATGAACTTACTGTCTCATAACTTTAAATAATAGGAATCTTGCATGCACGTGGATGACTTAAAGTGTGAAATGAACAATGAGAGAAAAGAGGTTCATAAATTGAAATCTATATTATAATATTATCAATACAACTTGGTGTAAACAAAATCTTAATAGGGATTAGCTAATGGACCTCAACAAATACTATCGAGAACTTATAGATAAACATTAACACAAAGGTTAACTATGAATTTACTTTCTCATAACTTTAAATAATATGAACCTTGCATGCATGTGGATGGATTAAAGTAATTATTTTGGAAAAAACACTTATCTTAAACCTTATTAGAATATAACATTTTACAATAAAAAGTTGTATCATATAAGTAGATATACAAAAGTTAATATTTTTTTTTAATTCTATTTCAGTGAAGTTTTAAAAATTAACTTTTTATAGTAAAACGTTGTTTCAAGCAAAGTCTTACAAAAATAACATTTTATAATAAAAAGTGGTGTCATATAAGTAGATATCCATAAGTTAATGTTTTTTACAATGTTATTCCAGCAAACTTTTACAATTTTTTTAGGAGAATAGAAAACCAAAAGTTTTGTCACTCTCAAACTCAATAATAAGCTTATACGCAAATAATGCATATGCTCAATATACTTATGCTAATACTAAGTATGAAAATCTCTATCATTCCTCCCAACAAGCCTCTAATGCTTTTAGAAGAGAGGAAACATGTTGTTGCATCTTGTGGAGAGAAATCCAATGAGTATAATGTAGAAATTGGCCTTGTTCAACAACAAGGTAACAGGTAGTGGATCCTTAAAAAATCTACTGAGTCTTATAGAAGAAAACCTATTCTATGTCAAGTGAAGGTTGAAATAAGGAATGATATATGTAGGATGGATAGTCAAGATCTTAGTTTCCAATTTTGTCTTATCATATGGCTTGAGAATATCATGAATTCCCATGCGAGCATCATTGTTTCCCTGCTATCTTACTGTTCTGAAGGAGTCATTCAATTCTAGGTAGTGATCTGGGCTCTAGGCCTCAAAAAGTGCTCAAATCTCAGGGACACTGGCATAAAAATGAGAAAAATAGTCCTTGGATACTAGCATGCCTTGTCATGAGAGCATCCAGATGCTCCTAGACGCTGGCAGGCCTATAGCATGGGAGCGTCCAAAGGTCAAGTGTTGAAAAACTTCAGTGGGATCCAATAGCTACCTGAGTGGTTGGGATGGTTCCTAGGAGTCCTGTAGCTGATGTGGAAGGTCTTTATGTTGTGTTTATGTCGATTCCACTTCCTTAAGTTCACATAGGAGGTTGAATCCAATCACAGCAACCTCTCATCACATGTTTACCTTGGTTGGTCGGTTGCTTGGGTAGATGTGGGAGGAGGGTGTTACAAAGTGGTATCAGAGCATGGTTCACCCCTCAGACTGGATGGGCAGTGTGTTGGTCATGCATTCATGTCGGTTGCATAAGTGTATGTATGCTTGTAGTCCACGTGCTTGTTTCATTTGCATGGTGTTGATCATGGTTGTAGTGATGGCGCCATGTGAAGGTTGATGGTGTTGTTGTGGGATGTGTCGTCATGAGTGTATGGGTGTATATGCATTGTTATGCATGTCAGTTTCTATATTCATGCATTGTCATGGTTATGGTTATGAATGTATGGTAGGTTAGATATGCATTGTGAGGTCATTATATGCAATTAGGTCATCATGATGATATTAGTATGTTATGATGCTAATGTGTTGGCTGAGATAGAGCAAGAGATGCATATCATTAAAGTGAAGTTGCAGCATTGGACCTCAAGGAAAGAGCATGTCATCATACAAGTTTGTATGTTGGGCATGCAGATATGTAGGTTAAGGATTGTTATATGCATTATGGTTATGTGTATGCCTTTCATTCTATTGAGGTTATGGTTACATACATGATAGATGCTTGTTGATTAGTGTAGTCAAAAGCACATGTGTCGGATAGTCATGAATGATAGTAACATATGGTTATATGAATTGCTATTGTTATTTTAGGTTAGATAACTTGATGATTATGTTATATGATGTTGATGAGTATGTTATAGGTTAAATTGTTGTTGTTATATGCTATTAACTTGATCATTAGGGTTATTACATCAAGATATTGATGTTATATGTATCATACTAAGTTGGATTGGTCTATGCAAATGATCAGGGTTATGACATTCAGGTATGAGTCGACTTATTTGTGACATTATGTTGTACTAATTGTACATATGTGATTGTTATGCATGAACGCAAAATGTTTATGATCTTATGATGTGAACATGTTAGTTAGTTAATGTTATCATGATCTTATTTGTGTTTGAGCTGATGTGTTGTGAAGTTATATCATTCTAACAAGATTGATTGTGCAAACAAGATAGCCTCCCCTGAAACATATTAAGGTATGAGTTTTATTATGTCGTATGCTTGGTGCTTCATTGTTTGATTATGTCGTCTATTTGGTGTTTGAGTGTTTGGTGTCTATTATTTCATCTAGTTGATTTATTTAACATTGTATGTTTGCAAGTTGGTTGAATGTTTGATTAATTGCATAATATGAGTATGTGTTCAAATGATCTTGCTTTAAGATGATTGTACTAACACATATGTGTTGAGACAACTAATATGTACTTGAGTGTAAGTAGGTGATAGTTGTAGCATTATGTATTATGACTAATGAATGTGAGTTGATTGTTGAGTATGACATGGTTGCTAGTCTTGGTGAAGGTTGATTTCAAATTGATAGATATGATTGTCTTGATATTTGGAACATGTGGTTGACATGTGTGAGAAGTTGCAGGAAACATGATTGGTATTAGCATGACAAGGTAATAGTTGATGTGTTTATATAACTAATAGTTGGATGATGTGATAGCGCATAATAAGACTCAATCACAACAAGGTAATTGGTAAAAGAAAGGAATTGGGTAGGAATTCCTTTGGCCATGTTTGGAAACCCTAATTCCAAACGAATGAGTGCTTTACATACATGAATTCTTCTTAACCTTGACTTTGTATGACATTATGGGGATATATGTTATATTCATGAACATGTATTTGACAGGTATATTAGCTAGCCTCTAGTTACAGGTGGATTTGTCAAGGGAATTGGAGTCCCTTGAGACATGGCACAAATGTGCTCAGCTACAAGGCAACATTCTTGGCATAACAAGGTAAGAAAATTGGTATATTTTTCTAATTATTTATACATTGACAATTATGTGTTTATGGTAGCGTGATGCAGGGAGTTGCATGGCAAGAGAGGTTTCCATGAAATATTGAAGAAGGCTTGGGTTGAGCTTTCCTTGGGAACCATGGGATTGAGTCATGGTGTCTATTGTTAGTCTTGTGCTTTCAGTCTTTTGCAATTTGTTTGCAACTTTTTTTACATCTAATGTATGGCCATACTGCTTTGTTTGTGGTATCGTATTGTTGTTGGTTTTCCATGGCTCTCTTCTTGTTTTCTTCTCGGTCTTACCCTTATTGTTTTGAGAGTATTGGGAATTGGTTGGGAAAGAGGAAAGCTAATGGAGCTAAGGGAGAGATGAATGAAACCTAGCAGGTAATGTAAGACCTGAATGAATCTCGGTACATGAGTAAGGGGCAGTTGAAGGTAAGAATGTGATAATCGATTGGAGTAGTTCAGTCCATTGGTGTAAATGGAAAATGATAGTACAGTCTTGGGAAAGGTAACATGAAAGTTAAAGTGAATGGATGTGAGGCATCCAATTCCTTGGCTATGTTGGGAACAATTGTTCTCAATGTTGTGCATGATGTGCATAAATAAAGGGAGTTCTCTTAACCTTGACCTTATGTTATCTGGTAATTATGTTGCGATCATAATTATCTTGATGTATATATATGTATACATGTATGTATGTATCTATTTCATGTCTGACAGGGTCATCATGGACCATGATTTTTTATGTTAATGTGTATATGTACATATGTATGTTTGTATGTCGTTGTTTGACTAGATCATTATTATTTTATGTTGATGTTTATATGTATATATGTGTATGTATGCATATCGTTGTTTGACAATATCATGATTGTTTTATGCTAATGTTTATATATATGTATCTATGTATCTATGTCATTGTCCGTCAGGGTTGTTAGGGATTATTCTTGTGGAGGAATGATTTTTATGTAGGTGAATGGCATGACGATGTTCCTGGTCTTATGGGAGTCAAGTGGGAAGAGTAGTCATGACGAATATATGAGGTCAGTATCATGTGGATATGAATTGATATTGTATGCTTGTATTATGCTTATGTTTATGTTATGACAGGTAACGTTGAAGGATACATCAATGGAATGAAAACAATGTGTTTTGAAACATGTTAGGATAAGCATGGATAACAGAGAGACACTAGAAGCAAGGTTTCTTGGTAGAGACAGTGTCATTTTGGATGTGCGGTACTAATGTTGTGCATATGTTCTATATGTTGTACATGTGGCATCTGTGATGTTGTGTGCATGCGGTGTTGTGCATATATAGTGTGTGCACATGTTGTTTATGCAATGTTATGTACAAGGTGGTACAAATAGTAATGTGCGAATGTTGCAAATGCAGTGTTGGGTATAGATTGTGCTATGTACATATGGTGTTGTGTGCATGTTGTGCATATGGTGCTATGTACATATGGTGTTGTGTGCATGATTGTACAAGTGGTGTTGTGAGCATGTGGTGTTGTGTACATGTTGTACATGTGATGATGTGTACATGTCATGCATGTGATGCTATGTACATGTGGTGTATTTTACATGTCGTGCATGTGGTACTGTGTACATGTGGTATTGTGTACACATTGTACAAGTGGTACGTTGTACATGTGGTATTGTGTACACGTTGTGCAGGTGGTGTTGTGTACATGTGATGTTGTGCACATGTTGTGCAGGTGGTGCTTTGTACAGGTGGTACTGTGTACGTGTTGTACATATGGTATTGGTGTACATGTGGTATTGTACATGTGTCATACATGGTGTGTTGCGGGCCTGCAATACTATGTATGTGCATTGTGTAGTCATGGTATCGTGACATGTGTATTCGTTATCTTGTACTTTGTGTACGTATATGTATTGTGTGGTGTTGTACATCGGGTATAGATGTATTGTGTTGTGTTGTACGCCAAGTGTAGGTACATGTATTGTGTGGCGTTGTACATCGGGTATAGATGGATGTATTGTGTTGTACATCGGGTGTAGGTGTACATATGTGTTGTGTTGTACATCAGGTGTAGGTGTATGTATGTGTTGTGTTGTACACTGGATGTAGGTGTATGTATTGTGTGGTGGTGTACATCGGGTGTAAGCACATGTATTGTGTTGTGTTGTACACTAGGTGTAGGTGTATGTGTTGTGTGTCAGGTGTAGATGCAGGTATTGCATGGTGTTGTATGTGTGTGATGCACACTATGTGTATGTGTACATGGTTGAGGATAAGGCACTGGGTGTTTGTCGGGTGTGGAACCGATCCAGTGTGTGTACTAAATAAGGACAAAGGTAGAAGCTAAGGATCAACTAAAGGATAAGTATCAATTTTTTATTTCAATTTAACTATGCATGTTATTTATGAGTCTGGTCTATGATTATTACATGCGACTTATGATTCTGGTTTATGATGGTTACATGTGAGTTATGATTTTGATCTATGATGGTTGTGTTTCGAGCTAACCTGATGTGATATGTTTATACATGATGATTTGGTCAAAGATGTTAATTTGACTTGTTGTGACAGGAAGCAAACATGATTGCAAGTGTACCGTATTGACGAGCTACCAATGAGTTAAGATGTGAATTTATTAAAATTTATTTTAAATCTAATGGAAGTTATGTGCTTGGTACAGGTAGCACGAAAATTCTCGATTGAGTGGTTGAAACCGACTGCGAGAATTAGTAGCAGTAGTGAAAGAAATGGACCAGGTAGCAGTATGTTGGTAAAGCACTTCAGGAGCAGGGCCATTGTGGGACATTGGTACCCAATAGTGTCCATTGATTTCCATAAGAATATTATGGCCAATATGATGGTTTGAGGTAGGTATATGCCTTGGTTGTTTGACTTTCCAATGGGAGGAAACCTTGCTAAGGGATGGATCACTCAGGATAGCGGATGTCAAGGAACTTGGAAGGTGAGTGACTGCACGGAAGGGGTGACCAGATTTCCCGAGGGACTCTGTAGCAGAGAAGGGAAGGTCAGGGATATTTCTTTTTTTGTCATTAGCATTGCCAGATGGAATCAAATGCACATTGGGAGTGCGCCCTGGAACAATGAGTCAGTGACTGTTTGCTGAAAGGACAAGTGGCGCAGGATTATAGCGCTGGACATAGGATGTAGTTTGACTGTGGAAGTGGATATGGACTTCCTGGGAAAGAGGTGAATCCTGGTATTACATTGAGGGTGGAGGTGTGAGCCTCTGGATTACCTTGTTGCAGATGCAAGCATTGTATCCTTTTATTTGCTGGTTGAGAAAATGTGTATATGTGTATATCATTGTAAATATTGTATCGATTTGGATTTATAAATCTCCATAGATAGTATTATTATTTTCTGGGTGAAGCAAATGTGTATGTGTGTATATGTGGTTATTATTGTAAATACCGTAATGAGCTATGTTATAAATCTCCATTAAACAATATGTTTGTCATGTTTTAGCAGAAGGTTGTTGTGAACACTGCAACAATCTATGTTATAAAGCTCCATGGGAGGTATGTTTTGTTGTCAGCAGCCTTATTGGTTATAGGTGTCATTAAACATCGAGTATGGTGTTCACCCAAGGGGGGGGGGGTTCTGTAACAACCCTGGTTAAAAATCCATGTAAAAACATATAAGACCATGGTTGATGGGACACTTATTCCAAGTTGAATAGTGGTAAAATCATCCTAGTGGGTGTTCATTTCGGTTATTATGGCTAAAGGAAATTGGAAAAGGCAATGACAAAAGCTTTGGAAAGGCCAGAGGCATTAATTGGCATTTATTTATGAAAATAATGGAAGTTAGGAGAAAAAGATGGTGAAAGGTCATATGGTGCATGTGAGGAGGAAATTGAAGGAAAAATAAAGGAAAATGAAGAAAATAGAGGCCTCATTTATAAAAGGCTTTTGAGGATCAATTGGCAAGCTTTTTGCTCAGTTTTGGAGCTCTCTCATTATTATTTTTTTTCTCTCTCTTATACTCTTGGAAACTTAGAGTTTACTTGGGGCACTCTTGGAGGAGCGTGGCATAATTGGAAGGAGCAAGCAAGGAAGAGCAGGATCAAGCATATACAACAATATTCTTTGTAGGTATTGATTTGCATGTGTGTTTTCCTTGCTATATTTGGCATGAATGGTATTGCATGTGGTTATTTTGTTGTTATGACATGGGTTTTTCCAGGTGTGACAATGTTTTCAACCTAGCCTTACCATTTTTGGATAGTCATGGTGTGATGGGGTTCTCATGTTTTGGTTGAATTGGATGCCAGATGGATTCAAAGCTGAGTGAGGTGGATCTCTGAATGATAGAACACGTGGCCTAGTAACCCCAGAAGCGACTGTGGGTTGCAGTAAAGATGGATTTGTGTTGCTTCAGTGGGCCTAAGAGTCCTTGTCGGTGAATGTCAGGATATACAATAAAGCCAAGATGTGGTTTGTTCTTCGTTAGGCCTAGTAATCCTAGGTTGGGATATGCGGTAAAGCCTGGAAAGTGGGTCTCCGTTTAGGGTCCAGTGATCCAATGTGGATTGTGGTAAAGACTGAGAGACTAGGAGACAGGAAAATTCCTCACGGTGTAGGTGGATAAATTTGGTGGCATCCATGCTTGTTTGGCCTAGTGATCAGGTGGAGATCATGGTAAAGCTTGTTATTACATGTTCATTGTGTTGGCCTATTGATCCGGGATGGATTACGACAAAGCATGGTTTTTTTTTATGAGGGTGAGGTAGTTTAGCCTTGGGATTCCTTGGTTGGTTATTTTGGTTTAAGTCCCACATTCATGCTTGGAATATGGCACGTGGGTGAATGGCTAAAGAGATATTTGGCTCAGTCATTCTATGGTCGGGTGGAACATGGTAGTCCCATCCCGGGTTTGGATTTTTCATCATCAATATGAGGTTATTTCTCCTTGTATTTCTATGAGTATTATACTGGTTTATATGTGGATCATATGGCTGCGATTTCATTGGTATTTATGTTGCTATTATGATGGTTATGTATATGCTTTATGATAGTGGCTATGTATGTCTCTCATCATGTTTTACTTGTAAATGAATGAATAATGCATCTATGACCAAATAGATGATAATGCAGAAAATGACATAAGGGAACAATGCTTCATAGTGATTCTCAGATAAATATGGGACTCACATGCTTAAATATGTTGTTTACACCTATACCTTACATATTTGTGATATGTTTGACGAAATACCTTTCATGGCTAGTAGAGGTATGGTTAAGGGCTTGTTCAAGTATTCACTTTTTCACATTGTTTTCTTGTTATCTTACTGTTTATAAGGTGTCATTCAATTCTAGGCAGTGACCTAGGATTTGGGCCTTAAAAAGTGGTTCAAATCTCGAGGACGTTGGAAAAACACTGAGAAAAATAATCCATGGACACTGGCATGCCTTGTCATGAGAGCGTCCAGAGCCTCCTGGGTGCTAGTAGGCCTATAGCATGGGAGCGCCCAAAGGCCAAGTGGTAAAAAAACTTTAGTGGGACCCAGAGGCTAGCTATCTGAGTGGTTGGGATGGTTCCTAGGAGTCTTGTAGCTAATGTGGAAAGTCTATATGTTGTGTTTATGTCGATTCCACTTCCTTAAGGTCACATAGGAGGTTGGATCCAATCATAGTAGCCTCTTGTCACATGTTTACCCCGATTGGTCGGTTACTTGGGTAGATGTGGGAGGAGGGTGTTACAGATCCTTTTGAGTTACTAGAGAAGGTAGGAGATACTTCCTACAAACTTTGTCTACCCCCCTACATGCACATTTACTTAGTAGTGAATGTGAAGAATCTAAAACTCTATGAGCCTTCCATGTTGGATTAGGAGGAGGACCAAGTCCTACATCCCATAGAGGACCATGTCCTACATCCAATAGAGGACTTAGCACCAAATGATCAGACATAGTTGGAAGACGACATAATTTTGTAGAAGAGGTATATAACTACAAGATAGGGGCAACATGACCTTTGATATATTAGGTTGAAAGGATAACTTCTGGACTAAGTAAAATGGTATACAAGGGAGAAGGTAGAGGAAACATTTCCTCACCTCATTTAGTAAATATTTTGGGGACAAAATCCTCCTTAACTGGGGAGATATGATCCATATTGGATCATTATATTATTTTTCATCTACCTTGATGATTTTAAAGTGGAAAAAATTGGAGGAATCAAATTGCAGGGCCATTTTAATGATGAGTCCTAGTTTGGAAAAATGGGGTCTAGAACCTTTTAGAGATATTTTGAGGCATTAAACAATATTTTATGGGGTAGAAAATATATTTCTTATGTGAGACCCTCTAGTGCTAATATACACTTAGAGACCTTTCCAATGGTGCAAGAATCACATCAATCAAAGTTCATACGCAAAAGTTATGCCTCTTGTAAGTTGATCTACCATGTTGACCACCATGGTACGAGTAGATTCCATGTCAATCTCTGTCTCTAAAACATGGGGCTAGCCACCTGTGGACTTTAAAGAAGACTCTAAGAACTCAAAAATCATAAGTCTAGTTGAGGGTTGGCGGAGTCAAATCTTACCCTAGTTGCTATCGAGCTATGTTAAATATTGGTCCACTAGGAGGAGTAGGGGTTCCACTCTATGTTATCGTATTTTGTTCCATAGTTGCGCAGAGAAACTAGGATTGGGAAGTTAGAGAGAAAATTAGAGGAGCTTTGAAGTTCTGTAGTAGCCTTACATACCACATATGTAACTCCATAGATATTACCTCTTCCTCTGTACTTGTATATTTCCATACTAAAGAAAAAGAAAGAAAAATAGCCTCACCTTCTAGTTGGGTTTTCTCTCGTAAGGGTTTCCTAAGGAAAATTTTGTGTCTATTGTGAATGATGTGTGTATTTCCTTTTGCTCTATATTTTTTGCATTCTAGCTAATTGATTCATTGAAGCATAAAAACAATAAATAGAGAATCTAAGATCTAAAGAGAATTAACATTCACATTATAGTAATTATATAGGATCTTTTGTGACGAATAGTTCCAATGGAATATCCATGACAATTTATAAATCAATGTAGTGTATTACACACATTGGATTAAAGAAAGAAAGCGAATAAATGACACAAAGAAATTAGGAGAAGTAACTTGTGCACCTAATTAATTCACACTAAATAGATTCTTGAAATGTTTATGAGTCTTCAATAAATTATAGAGTTTTAACTAAACACAATTCAACTACAATAATTCATGAAGCTTTAAAAGATAAGTTGAACTTCCAATAATTTTGGTTAACAAGTTTTAAATATTAGTAAGATCCAAAATCAAATCCACACTTTTAATATTATTAAAAAAATAACAATTCATTTTATCTTTACTCTTTCTCTCCTTAATATATAAATGTGTTAATTCCTAATTAAAAGATAAACTAGAAGATGCTCACTCACAAATTCAATGTGCTCAAAAACATATCTATCTACCCAATGGAAGAAAAATCTACTCAATGCCTTTCCAAATAAAACTTACACACATGATTAATCCACTTAAAAACATATTCCATAAAATAAATAATTAAACCATTCAATATAATTGTAAATAAATACTAAAACATACATAAAATAAATAATTAAACCATTCAATATAATTGTAAATAAATCTACTTACTAAAACATGCATAAAATAAATAATTAAACCATTCAATATAATTGTAAATAAATCTACTAACTAAAACATGCATTTACTTTAAAAAAAACACATGAATATATTTATTGAAAAATTAATTTATTATTTTAAATGTATTAATACATAAAACAAAAAAATTGATATATTATTTTCAAAATATTTAATTATAAAATAATAACAATTTTTTACTAACATTTCATAAAATAATATTACTTTTATTAATATTATAATTTTCCTTTATAATATATCACAAATATTTAAAATAATATTTTATAATATATATAAAAATAATAATAATATTTTTAAAAATCAATCTATTTTCTCATTACAAATTTAAATCATAAATATTATATTTTGATAATAAACTACCATTCAATTTTAACATTTTTATATAGCTTATTCTATATAATAATGAATCACAAAAACCTATATTCAAAATATTATTTTATAATATATATAAAATTAATAACAATATTCAAAGCATTATTTTATTTTATCTATACTTATATATAACCCTGCCCTCTAATTGCAAATTTATATTTTATTTCCGTTAGCATGAGTCAATTTCATAAGAAAAGTAAGTTACCCCACTAGAGCATGCCCATTGCTAACATGTCTTTTCAAGGTAGGTAAGTTGGTTTCGAAGTCATAGTGTTATCAATTAGATTTAACCATCAAAAGATAACCAACATCAAAGTATACCATTGTTATAGAATTAACCATCCAAATATAACCAATGTTAAAGTATTGTCCTTTTAACTTTTTCCTTTTTTACATAAAAGTTGAAGTGATACCCTCATCTTGGTTAGGTTGTAGTTATAAGATAATTTAAATGGGATAATTTATAGGTTTACGAAATTAAAATGTACGCATATAAATTTAAATTTTTGTTGAGCTTGCCCAAAACTGCTACCCTTTAAGCTGGGATTTGACCACTTCTGCATTATATAGTAAGATGGGGCCTCTCCTTGGGCCATCCACCTTGATGGTCTCACCTTGAGCCTTGAGCTTTCGGTCCACATTGATGGGAGACCCCTCCTTGATGGGCCCCATCACCCAACCTTCCAACCAAACATCCACCAAGCCCCACTAGTCTTTTTTTTTTTTAATTCCTGGTTTCGGCTTACCAGCTTCGGCCTACCATCACCCTCGGCCCCTTCAACCCCGTCCTTCGGCCCCTTCGACCTCGCCCTCAGCTTATCCTTTTCTTTTTTTACTTTTGGCTTCAGCCTACCACCTCCATAGGCCAGCCCCTTGACCCGGGTTCTCTTGTCTTTTTTAACTTTTGGTTTCAGCCTACTAACGTCAGCCTACCACCTACGGCCCACATCCTTCGCCCTTCCACCTCAACCCTGCCACCTTGGCCTGTAGCCCTTGGGCTCTCTTTTTCTAAGGTTGTCACCTCAACCTCTTTCTGTTGGTTGGTTGAATGTGTTGAAGGGCGAAAGGATGTGGGTCGAAGGTGGCAGGGCTGAGGTGGAAGGGCGAAGGATGTGGGCCGAAGGTGGTAGGCTGAAGTTGGTAGGTCGAAACCAACAGTTAAAAAAGACAAGAGAACCTGGGTCGAGGGGTTGGCCTATGGAGGTGGTGGGCTGAAGCCAAAAGTAAAAAAAGAAACGGATAAGCTGAGGGCGGGGTCGAAGGCGCCGAGGGTAGGCCGAAACCAGAAGTTAAAAAAAAGAAAATGAATGGTGGGGCTTGGTGGATGTTTGGTTGGAAGGTGGGGTGATGGGGCCCCATCAAGGAGGGGTCTTGAGGGGGAGTTCTTTGAGCAAACCTGTGGGGTTGCCATGGGCTCACCCCTATCCCTTGTCGTTGCTAACCTTTTTATGGAAGATTTTGAATCCAAGGCTTTAAACTCAGCCCACCTCCTGCCCAAGCTGTGGAAAAGGTATGTAGATGACACCAATGTCATTTGGTCTCACGGCCAAGAGGAGTTAGATCTCTTCTTCGATCATCTCAACCATCAATCCGCGGCCATGAAGTTCACTAAGGAACAAGAAGTCGATGGTTGCCTCCCTTTCCTTGATATTCTTATTTCTAAGAATAGTGATGGTTCCCTCTCCCACCAGGTGTTTCGTAAGAAAACTCATACGGAGTAGTATCTTCATGCTAGTTCCCACCATTTCCCGGCTCAGAAGATGGGTGTTCTCAATACCCTTGCTACTCGTGCCCTAAGGATCTCGGATAACAAGAGCTTTGAGAAAGAAAAATCCCATCTCCTTGATGTCTTTGTTGAGAATGGTTATAGTAGGAACATGGGTCAGAAGGCTTTCCTCAAAGCTGCCAAGAAGTCTCTAGCTAAAAGAGAACCGAAGGAGCGGATTCTAGGTGTCCATCTTCCATTTGTTCAGGGGACCACTGATAAGATTGCGAGGATTCTCAAGAGTCATAGTGTCCCCGTGACCTTTAGGCCCCTTTACACCATTCGTAAGTCCCTTAGATCTGTGAAGGATCCTATCGACCCTAAAGATATGAAAGGGGTATATATTATTCCTTGTTCCTGTGGAACCCCCTATATTGGTGAGACTGGTTGCTCCATTAATCAAAGGATTAGTGAGCACGCAGCTGACCTTAAACATAGGAGAACCAAGTCTTCCACTTTAGCTGAGCATGCGGAAAAAACCAAGCATCATGTTTGTATTGAGGAGGCTAGTGTCATTGCTAGGGTTTCGCAGTTCCATCATCGGAAATTTAGGGAAGCCCTTGAGATTGAAAAGAGGCCGAGCAATCTCAATAGAGAGGATGGCTGGAAGATCAGTAGTTGTTGGGTCCCAGCACTCTCTTCCTAGTCGCTTTCTTCCTTCCCTTCCCCTCGTTTTTTTGGCTCCTCTTTTATTTAATTAATTAATTAATTAATTAATTTTTATTTTATTTTATTTATTTATTTATTATTATTTTTTTAAAATAGAAAATTTAATTTAATTTCATGTATTTTAATAAGTTATTTTAACAATTAGATATGCAATTAATTTTATCGGGTTATCTAAAATATTTTATTCCTTTGACTTATTTTAATAATATTATTTTTAATCTATTAATATCGGTTATAACTAACTATTATCTTAATAAAATTAATTTATTTTATTATTTATATAAATATATAGTAGTTTAAACCGTTAGGTGTATTCATATAAATAGTGAATTAATATTTGGTTAATTTGTTAAATAATCCTCTAGGTTAATTTAACAAAATAGATAAAATTAACTTAATATCATTTTCTTATTCTAAAATTTATATTTTTTTTTATGTATTTATTAAATAGTTACTACCTTTTATAACTAACTATTAACAAACATTTATAATTACTTTATTTTAATATATATATATATATATATATATATATATATATATATTTAAAAAAAATTAAAGCGGTTGGTCCATATAACCGTTGCCCAATCAGGAATTGTAGCGGTTGGAGGTTCTGCTCTGACTATTTAACATGTATAATGGATAAGCTTGATTCATCATTTTATTATTAAATTATATTAAAACTAAATTTGAAAACAAATTATCTAAACATCTAAAAAATCCTTGAAAATCACCAAGAATAACTACTGCTAATCAATTAACCACTTCTAAATTTTGATCATGAATAGTTTTCTTATTAAATACAAATTTTAAAATATCAATGTTTTGAAGTTATATATACATTGTTATGTATGGGTGGTGAATCTATTTAAAATATTAAATATCTCACATTCTATATATATAATTAGAATCCAAAAATTGATATTCAACCTATATTTCATATTTTCTAAAAAATTAATAATATTACTTATTAGATATCATTTTTGGGATTTCACTGCTTTAAGTAATTCATCTATGACCATTTCTATGAAAGGTAGTCGTAACTGACTAATTACTCATATTTACATGATCACAAAATCCTATCGCAAAGAAACTAAAGTGAAAGAGAAAAAATCTTTTAAGACGGGAAGGGAAATAAACTCAAAAGGAAAAATAAATTTTCATTTACAATGAAATAACCATTGGTATTTATAGATGGTAAATTATTAAGTTAAATTTTAATATTAATTATTAATTTAAAGTAAATTTTATGTATTTATATTTATACTTATTATTTTACATTATAATAAAATTAGTTTTGAAAATTTATAATTTTAAAACCATTATATTAAATATATTATTTTTTAATGGTGTATCAGAACACTTAAGTAAGATATTTTGCTATTTTATATTTATTTTATTAAAAATTATTTTAAATGTAATTTATAAAAAATGTTTTTTAATTAGAATTGATATTTTTAATAATATTTTAAGTTCGTATTATAATTTTTCCTTAAACGTAATATTGTTTTTAAAGTGATCTTAATGATGGTGAAAGCGATTTTAAAAAATCTCTTATATTATTTATTTATTTGATTTTTATATATTATATTTTAAATTATAGATATATTGTAAATTTTTATTATTTTTAAATAAAATAAATATTAATTTAGAGATAGATAGAATGTGTATATTTGTATAGATTTTAATAGTCAAAATGTCTTTTCTGCTATAAACAAAAGAATTTTTATATATAACTTAATGTTCAATTTAAAATTTATTATTTTTTAAAGGGTAAATAGTGAATTCAAATAGTGAATTCATAATTTTTAAAGAGTGCTCTACTGAGATATTCAAATTTTCTTCTTGTTATTCAATTTTCAACATTTTCAAATTTGTGCCACAATCTAACTTTTTATAGAAAATAGAAGTCATGTTAGTTAATTTTCAACGTTTTCAAATTTGCTCTACACAATTTAACATTTCTATAGAGAATAGAAACCAGGGAAAAGGAGAATTAAACTCACTTACTATTATAGCTATTATTCCTTCACCTAACTTATAATTTTTTTTAATCAAGAAGTTGTGTGTGTTTTTCTAGGTTCTAGACTTGACCTGTGGCTTGAGAAACCACGACCTAGGTGTATCTAATCCGTCAAAGTCAGGAATCGCACTCGGCCTAAGCTACATTTAGGGTTCACACTCGGCCTAAACTACATTTAATGTGTTCCCATGAACGTAACAACCTCTGTGAGATTTGATTATGGATTGCTTTACTAACAAAACCCATCCTTAACTGATTGTGTTAATAAAAATTGACAACTTACCATTTATTATTATTATTAAAATAAATACATATTTAAATTTTAAAATTAAATAATAAATTATTTAATTTAATTTAAAAATAAAATAATTATTTATAATTATTTTATTTTTACAAATAATTCAATATAAATAATTATTTTATTTTTACAAATAATTCAATAATATTTCGAATATCTATATGTTTAAAAATAATTAAAATTCTTGACCTTATTTTCCACATACAACCAATTTCACCATCGAATTCCAACACAAGTATTAAATTAAATCGTGTAACTCATGACAAAACCAAACTTCAACCGCTTCATTTTTCACGTGGGTTGGAGTTGGAAAAGCTCCGCGTTATGGAAATTTGGGTGCCCTGTCATCCAATGCAATCTTGATATGACAATACATGAGAATGAGTCATAGACGATGAGCATGACACATGGATACATACCTACGCACGAAGTTGAGGGCTCGCTATCCGTCCGGAATCGTCCTTATCCTTAAAACACGGCAGCCCGTTGCATGTTTTTTCTCATGCTTCCTGGCCAAGTGTTTCGTTAGATTCTTGTCGTGTCTCTGCAATTTCTATTTCTGCACTTCCTTCATTTGCCCATCCCGTTCTTTTCTTTGTTTCATCGCATTCCCTTTGACTAGGAGGTCTTCCATGAGAGAAACAGCAGCATAATCAGCCCCAGCCTTGCTGGTACGACGTGTTCACCTTATCTGAAAATTGCGGTTAAGGAAAGACAGACTGGAATTCTGAGTTTTAGGAATTCTCCAAATCTGTTAAATTTGCCCCTGATATTTAGTAGAGGATAATCCCCTGCTAACAATCACAAGACGGAATTTGTATCTCCATCCTTGATAGTGTTTGCTAGTTTGGCTGAATTGGGTACATCTTCTCATATCTCAGCAGAATACCCATTTTCTGCATCTTTTGGAAGAGGTAACAAGAATATTGCATTTGTTTTTGATGCTTTTGTTTCCTGGTTCTTGTTTGGGTTTTCTTGATTTTGTGAGTTTCTGTTTCCATTTTGTTACTATATGACGGTCACCAAAATATGATTTATACTGTCTTTGAATCTGCCCTTTGTAGCCTATGCTCTGCATCTTATTTGAAAGCTTTTTTGAATTCTTTAAGTGGAATCTAATGGATCTTCAAACTAAGTTGATTGTGGTTCTAGCCAAATTCAATGTTGAGACAAGCCATTATTTCTGCATATGGATGGTACTACCGTTGAATCAATTCATTGTTAGTGCATATGGATATGGTTCCTCGGCCTGTGCGTAAAGATCTCATTTTAAATCGACTTTGAACATCCTTTAAACCCACTGGATACTGATCATTCCTCCCCTCCATGAGAATGGCTTATTATGTTGGGTGTTGGATTTCATTGTCATGTTTCAAATGTAAGATTGGTGGTTTGGTTTCATTGGTCACCTGAGTTTATTTTTGTGTTCATAAGGGACAAAAAATTTATTGGACGCTAACAGAATGAGTTCTGCAATATGCTGCATTTCTTGAATGATACTGTTGTTGGTATCTTTGTTCTTCTAGGCTTCTCTCAAATTGTTTCAGCAAAGTATCGTTGGCAGCAATTGGACATTTTACAGCGGGCGTCTGAATAAATTTTGTGCTCTTAAAAAATAATTTATTTGGTGCTAGCGTATTGAGTTCTGCAATATGCTGCACATGGGTTTCAATGATATTGTTGTTGGTGTCCTTTCTCTTCTAGGCTTCTGTCATATCATTACAGAAAATATCCGTTTGCATCCACGGGACAAAATTAGAAATGCAATTTTTCTATGTATTGATGAACTAATGTGAATGATTATTTGTTGCTTGGTTGTTAAGATATTGTTCAAAACGATACTCATTTATATCACAGCAGAGTATTGTTGAATTATCATTGTATGTTTGCCCAGCTATGAGATTTCTTTACTAGCATTGATGCCTATCATCATGTGCTACTGTTAAAGGTTTTCACGGGCTGAATTGTGCAGGAGGAGTTTAGTAAAGTAGCATTAAATTTGCAAGAAATTTGGTCTCTGGGACTTTTACCCTCGAGGACTAGATGGCATACAAAGATGATTTGGAGACGGGAAACGGGGCTGACAGTAGAGATGTAAAGAAGCCTCTTTTAGAAAAAAGAAGTAGCCGGCGTAGCAGATCAAAATCTAGTCGTCCTAGTGGTAAAGGGGCTAAAAGTGCAGATTTTCAAGCCCTCCCAGGGAGTTCTCTTGTTGCAATACTTTGTACATCTATTGTTGCCTTGGGGCCTATAGAGTTTGGATTCTGTGTAAGTCCTTTTTCTTATTTCTTAGTTTGCTTCTCAACGTTTGTCTTGAATACCTTTCAGTCTTCAAAACAGGGAAAGGTTGATTAAATTTCTTACGATTCTGACAAAGAAATGTTGTAACAGGTTGGATATTCATCGCCTACTCAAAATGGGATCGTTGATGATCTTGGTTTAACCTTGTCTCAGGTACGCTTTCACTGTTAGAAGATTTTTAAGGGCATGCCTTTCAGTTAGACTTTTATGATAAATACACAGACAATCATACATCTCTTCAGAAATTCATGGACCTACTTAATATCTATTTAGGTGTATTTACTATTGTCCAACACAATCAGTCCATAAGTTCTGAATGCTCCCATAAAAAAGTTCAATTGTTGCCTACTCAGTTATAGTGGTTGATCTTTCCCAACGGGACTACAGAAAAGCCCATTGTGACCTAAAACATGTTGAATTCTGTGTCAGTTCTCTTTATTTGGATCCTTATCAAACGTAGGAGCCATGGTGGGTGCAATAGTCAGTGGACAGGTTGCTGATTATATTGGACGGAAAGGCGTAAGTACCCTTAATATTCTATATATCAAGTTCCAACCCTATCATTGCTCAAGAAGACTTGGATTTAGCTTAAGTACTATTTTGTGTTTTTGATATTATAAATCTTTATTTCAAATAGATATCAGGTTGTTATAGGGACAATCCATGTAGTCCCCTCATTTATGTGGTCTTAATAAGATTTAAATATTATTTTCCTACAGATTTCATCCTTTTGATTCAATTTGGTAGGATTAATCTCTTCTATGTTTGTATGCAGGCATTATTAGTGGCTGCCATTCCAAATATTATTGGGTGGCTTGTCATTTTCTTTGCAAAGGCAAGTTAAACTATCTTAGAGAAGGGTCTTCACTAGAAATTGGAAAGTTTCTGGTTCATTTGGATTCTAAATTGGAAGCCAATTCTTTATTTGATCCTGCTATGGCTGCAGGATTCTTTATTTTTATACTGGGGAAGATTGTTCACAGGGTTTGGAGTTGGGGTCATCTCATTTGCTGTAAGTAAGACCTTTCTCACAAGGTTGGGAAAGGGCTAGTAGTATTTTAAATGTTTTCTATATTTAGGTGTAGAATATGTGAATGAAGATTATGTATACAAGATTACAAATGGACAAGTATGATTCTAACATACAGTATTTGATATGGTTCTTTTAGGTACCTGTATACATATCTGAGATAGCACCAAGGCACCTTCGAGGAGGTCTTGGGGCAGTAAATCAGGTGAGATTTTGCTGTATTAGTAATTTTAGTAACATTTAGTCTTGTTACTGTCTTCTGAAGTGCCAGAGGAAATATGATTGTGCATAAATTTCAATGTTCAGAATCACTAATGGTGATTTACTGAAAATCCATACGAATAATATGTTTGATAATAACTGTTAATTCTTTTAACAGCTCTCAGTGACAGTTGGTATTATGCTGGCATACTTGTTTGGGCTATTCGTTTCCTGGAGGCCTCTTGCAATTATAGGTACCTTGAATTCATTTTTGTTGGGGATAGTTTATGGAGATCCTTTATCATTTTCCAAATAATAGCCATATAATGACATCTTTAGCTGGGCAGGCATAATTCCTTGTGCCCTTTTGGTGCTTGGACTCTTTTTTATCCCGGAATCACCAAGATGGCTGGTGAGTTAGTAGCACATTCAAGCATATACACTGAAATGATATGACACTTTCTGTTGGTGCCCTTGTCACTGATTTACTATGATCCATTATCAGTAAGGTCTCATTCTTTATGCTCATACACATGCAGGCAAAGATTGGTAATAAAAGTTTTGAAGATTCATTACAGGCTCTCCGAGGCTCTGATGCCGATGTTTCTCTAGAAGCAGTTGAAATCAGGGTAATATTTTGCAGAAAATGTGCTCATTCAATTGTTTATACTTTTCCATCTGTCTGTATGCTTTCCCAATCTTGAATTCATTTCTCATCATTCATTTTCCTTTCCATTTCCATTTTCAGAAGTCTGTATGGTTTCTTGTTTCTTTCAGTTTTTTGGCCTTTGCAAATGGTCTGGGGTATTGCACAATACATATCACAGGAATTAATCCTTTTTTTTAATACTGGGACAATTATCTTCTAACTAATCAAAATTTTGTTTTCGTTGTGGTTCAGAGTGTCATGGAGACGGGCAATCAACAAAGTAGCATCAAGATATCAGAGCTTTTTGAGCGCAGATATGCACTGCCTTTGACCGTGAGTCACATCTTGAATGTCATTTGATTTGGTGTATTTGCAAATGTGCTTTGATAAGTGGAGGCATGTTTGTCACTTTGAAATGAGAATGATCTGTAGTTTTCTATACTGATATTAGTTCATGAAAATGGGATATCACAGATTGGCATTGGACTGCTGCTTTTGCAGCAATTAAGTGGCATTAATGGTATCATGTTTTACAGCAGTAACATTTTCAAATCTGCAGGTGAGTTCTCATCTGAGATAGGTTTCTCCACATTGTTGTTGTTTATCAAGCTGTGGGGTTCTTTCTATTTTATACCAGCAGTTTGAAAAAATGTGTTGCATCTATGGATCTTTTAGGAACTTCTCACAACAAAGGTTAATGCATGGAAAATTACAAACCCTTAATTCGGGAAATATGTATATCAAACTCAAACAGTCAATATCAACATCTTTGGGTTCAGTAATGTTTGAACTTTGAATTAACTCTTTATCTGAAACATTTACAGGAATTTCATCTTCCAATGCTGCATCACTTGGGCTTGGTGCCATCCAGGTTTTGCCCGAGTCCCTGAAAGCTCCACTAATTTTTGAAGGCTATGATGAAAAATCCAAGTTGTTGGTTTTCTATCCCAAATTTTTGTGTTCGAGGGATGTTAAGTAATCTATTTTACAGGTCATCATGACTGCAGTTGCTGTATGGCTCATGGATAAAGCCGGACGACGTCTCCTCCTCATGGTGAGCAAATGTTTTACAGCTGACTGTTGTATGTTCATGAATCTGATCTCAATCAAAAGCATTTACATGAAATTGTGTTGATGTGAACAGGTCTCATCTGGGGGCATGGCCGTATGTCTCTTCCTCGTTAGTTTGTCATTTTACTTGAAGGCAAGTCTCTCCAATCATTTTATAACGCTCTGCTTTGCTTAAATGTTCACGAACCTTTCCTACAAAATATTTCATATATTCAGTCTGCTTATGACATAGAATAGAACTGAAACGAAATGTCTCAACGGTATGGTTTGAATATCATCTGAAATTCCTTATTTGGCTGTGTGAGGGCTAAATTTATTTTCTTCTTGTTTCAGGCTCATTCTGGAGCAGATTCTCAATATGAAACATTCTTCACTATTTTGGCTTTAGTGAGTCTGCTGGTACGTTTTAGAGTTCCAGTTGTCAGTGTATTGTATAAGATGGGCCTATAGTTGCTGCCATCATCTTGTATGTGATAAATAGTTAATATTATTGGTTGATGGTTTCATTACAGATTTATATTGCTTCATTCTCGCTTGGTGTTGGGCCATCCCATGGATTATTATGTCTGAGGTAATGTACCTTCTTAGATATTCACTATGAGATGACTGCTTCTCAGCACAAATTAATTACTACATCTTTTCTTCATATTGATCTAATTCCATTGTTCAACCAGTATCTTTATGCAGCAGTTTAAACAATAGATGCAATGATTTATTTTGCATAGTCCTTTCCTACTGCAGATACTCCCTGCTAATGTCAAGGGTGTGGGTGGTAGTGTAGCTACTTTGTCAAATTGGTTGACATCATGGGCAGTAACAATGACTATCAATTTACTTTTGCAGTGGAGCTCTGCAGGTAAGGCTTGCCAAATTTAAGTATAGTTCCTTTGAATGCTTGCCCAAGCCATGGGCATCAAAGCTTTCTGTCCGGGCTTCCCCTGATTACAATGGCCCTTAGGTCCTTCACATTATGAGAGTAGCCCCTGAGAGTCAGTCTGCAACTATCATTGACTAATCTTGAACGATTGGGCTAGTCCTAAGGCCAACTTTTTTGTCTTCGGATTGCAGCTCATGTGTTTCCTTAGTTATTTGCCTATTTGGTTATTGAGCTAGTCTTTTTTCTTGCAGGGACATTCATGATTTATGCTATTGTATCTGCTTTGATCCTGGTATTTGTGGCACTGTGTGTGCCTGAAACAAAGGGACGGACTCTCGAAGAGATCCAGTCGTCCTTCAGATGAATTGAATCCAGTCGTCCTTCAGATGAATTGAATACCCTGAAAGTCAATTACAGGGCAATGAAATGGTTTATATATCCAGCCCCATTTCATCCTTCGAGTGCTTCCGAGTGTAAATTACATGTTAATAAATTGCGAATGTAAAAATATGATTCTTTTGAGGCAATTTATCAGTAGCAAGTTATTGTGAAGCGTTCCAAGAGAGGTTTTTTTTTTAATATATTTTCTATGATTGCATTGTTCCCTTTCCCGTGAAGCTCACATTTGCAGTAGAGCTCCACTTAAAGGCAGAATTTGAAGGTGGTCAGTGAAGTCCATCTCGTTGAAAAGTGTGTAAGAATTGAATTAATAAATTTTCAATGGATAACCTCATTGTTGCAACTCCAAGGATGGGAGGGTATCTACAGTTTTGATAGTATAATTTGATGCTAATGACCTTGTAGCCTAGTTCCTAACCTCATTTTCATGTGAGACACACTAGAGCGGATAACATAGAAAAAGATAATACAGAAAAAGAGAAAGTGGGCAGCTTAATATGCAAAGAGCTTTTTTCCAATTTGATGATGTGTGATACAAGGGGAAAAGCTTAACATGCAAAGAGATTTCTGCCAATTCCATGTTCTTATCAGAGGGGGAAAAGCTTAACATGCAATGAGATTTCTACAACAAATGTTCAAAATACGAAACAATTTTATGATTACCAAATTATTCATTAAGCCGAAAGGATTTTACACAATTTTCAGAGGAAGAAGTTCCACAATTTCTCTCTATATTGAGAGGAGTAAGAACTTAACCTGCAAAGAGATTTTGAGAGGAGGAAGAATTTACACAATTCCACTCAATATCGTGAGGAGCAAGAAATTAACCTGTAAAGAGAATTTTACATTGTTTGTTCAAAATGCATATAAATGCAATTTATAGGACCAACCAAATGAACAAAAATTTAAATGTTCCATCTTCAAAATGAAGACCAAATTATTCATGATTTTAGATTTTGAAGACCAAACTATTCATTAAGCAAGAAGAATTCCGAACTCCATTACATACAAGATCTCAATTGTCATCTTGGTAATCTTGATAGGATATTGTTACATAGGTAACCTATGAAAATGCCAAAAGATTATGAATATATAAGGCATTAAGAGGTAGACAATGGCAAAAGATTATGAATATATAAGGCATCAATTGTCATCTTGGTAATCTTGATAGGATATTGTTACATAGGTAACCTATGAAAATGCCAAAAGATTATGAATATACAAGGCATCAATTGTCATCTTGGTAATCTTAATAGGATATTGTTGGTATATAAGGCATTAAGAGGTAGACAATGGCAAAAGATTATGAATATATAAGGCATCAATTGTCATCTTGGTAATCTTGATAGGATATTGTTACATAGGTAACCTATGAAAATGCCAAAAGATTATGAATATATAAGGCATCAATTGTCATCTTGGAAAGATTATGAATATATAAGGCATCAATTGTCATCTTGGTAATCTTGATAGGATATTGTTACATAGGTAACCTATGAAAATGCCAAAAGATTATGAATATATAAAGCATTAAAAGGTAGACAATGGCAAAATATTATGAATATATAAGGCATTAAAAGGTGTCTACTATTAAATTGAATAATACTCATCTTTGTTTAATGTATAGATTAAACAATTAACATCTATAACTCATCTTTATGTAACGTATAGAGTAAACAAATTAACATGTATGGAATATATATATTACCCAATAATAATTGACATTAATATAAAAACAAATGTAATATTAACTAACATGTATATTTTAATAATATATATGGGATAGTTATAATATTAATATACATGTCATTTAAGTGCATTTTTCCTAATATATAAAAACAAATAATATATATTTGATAGTTACACTATCAAGATCAATATCAATATACATCTCATTTAAGTATATATCAATATACATCTCATTTAAGTATATGGTTAATTTCATTAAATAAAATAATATATATGGGATATTAAATAAAATAATATACATGGGATATACCGGTTATAGATGTAATGTTGATTTTAGGATGGTCAACATAATTTCTTCGTCCTTGGTTATATTAAGAAATCAATGTTATGGTTATGTTAAGAAATCAATGCTAGTAGTTAAGTACATTTTTTATTAATGTCAATTATTGTTTAGTAGTAGTAGATGTAATGTATAAAAAATGTCAATTATTGTTTAGTAGTAGTAGATGTAATGTTGATTTTAGGATGGTCACATAATTTTTTTGTTCTTGGTTATGTTAAGAAATCAATGTTAGTAGTAATTACGGTTTGATTTCTTTTATTTGATAATTACTTGTGAATTATGTTGGCTTTTTTTACTTCTTTATTATATAAATTTCTTCGTCGTTGGTTATGTTAAGAAATCAAAACTAGTAGTAATTACGGTTTGATTCCTTTTATTTGATAATTAGTTGTGAATTACGTTGGCTTCTTTTACTTCTTTATTATATTATGTTTTATCAAGCAATTGCCAATTTATTTGTATATGAAGATCACAAGAACAAGAGACACAAGATGTAGGTGGACATAAGCAGAACTTACCCTAACAATAGCAGTAGAATTCAGAATTTTGGCCCCAACAATAGCCAAATAACTTCGCAAGTGTGAGAGAAAGATAGCCCAAAAAATTTGACTTTTTCTTCTTCTACAATCTTCTTCCTTCTCTTGGAATTTCACACTTTAGAATTTTGGCCCCAACAATAGCCCAATAACTTCGCACGTGTGCGAGAAAG
Source organism: Pinus tabuliformis (assembly GCA_031772625.1). Lineage (NCBI taxonomy): Eukaryota > Viridiplantae > Streptophyta > Pinopsida > Pinales > Pinaceae > Pinus > Pinus tabuliformis. Next base: position 1,342,027,693 of record CM062819.1, on the reverse strand, counting down.
ATAGCCCAAAAACTTTGACTTTTTCTTCTTCTACAATCTTCTTCCTTCTCTTGGAATATCACACTTTTCATTGCTTCTTTTTCTTGTGTATCGAACTTGTTGAGTGAGTGAGCAAATGGATCAAATTGCCTATCTTGAGTGAGTGAGCAAATGGATCGAATTGCCTATCTACATATAACCTCTTCTATGGGTCGAATTTCCCTAATGTAGGTTGACTTCATCATCATAGGGCCGACTTGGTGTGGAGGGGTAAAATGACCTATTTGACTAAAACATAATTATTTTTACATTATACAAAAGCCCAAGAAGGGTCTAATAAAATTGACAATGACTCTATTGACTCAATATAAAACCTAGAAGCCTATAATGGAGGCTTTGACCTATAAACATGATGACCAAAGCATGAAACCCATGCTTTAATAAGTCATAATAAAATTTCTTTTGAAAAATAAATTACATTATACAATTATGAAGACCGAACCTAGTTACATTCTTCAACACTTCGTCTTAACTAGGGAGGTATATATATACAAGTACATGGAAGATCTCAAAAACACATGAACTATGAAGAGTTAGGCACACTCAGTGCCATGGACTAGATATCTGTCCAAGGTTATCTATTCGGGTGGGACTAAGATGGACTAAAGTTTTCATCCAATCTAGGTACCATCAAACTTACTAACTAATCATCAACTTAGGGATCTAGGTGTGTATCGAAGGTCAGAGCTCCAAGACCAACGTCACCCTCTGTCTTCAGAATCAAGACATAAAACACACATAAGCCGACTAGATGTCCTCCCAAGCATCTTCCATTAGATGCTTCATCTCTCTTTATCAACTAAACTTGCAATGTCAACCGAACCAAGAACGCTTCTAAAATACTACCTTTTATTTGGGAGGGACTTTGTCAACACATCATCTACCTATTCATTTGTTGGAAATTATTGTAGCTTTACAACCCCATCTTGTACCAAATTGTAATGGTACTTGTTGTTGATATGCTTCGTCCTTGCATGGAATTTAGGTCTTCGAACATCTTGATGTTGCTTCAATTATCGCGATTTATTATGGTAGGATCCAGAGGCTTTCCAAGCAAATCCGACAAGAGTTTTTTCAACCAAACAACTTCCTTTCCTACTTCACATGCAACAACGTCTTCAACTTCCCATTACTTAATGAAATATGATCTTGTTTTCTACTTATCCATGAGATCATTGCAGCTCCCAAACTAAAACATCCACTGGTAGTGCTTCTGCCATCAGTGTCATTGCCACCCCAACCATAATCTGTGAAACTTGTCAACTTGACTTCCTTTCCATCATATTTTAGGCAATGATGTATAATGCTACGAAGATATCAAATAATATGCTTAGCAACCATCCAATGGTCATGACAAGGCTCCAACTAAAATTGACTAAGAATATTTACAACAAAACATATATCAGGTCTTGTATTTACCAGATACATTAGAGAGCCCACCAACTTACAATAGTTAGTAGGATCGACAAGACTGGAGTCTGAGATTCTCAACTTCTTGAGATTAGTAATCATGGGAGTAGTCATAGGCTTGGAATCCCTCATATCGAATTTATGTAAGATCTTGATTATGTATTTACCTTGACCCAGATATACTTCTCCAGGGTTCTGCCAAAATTCCAAACCCCAGTAATAGTGCACAAGTCCCAGATGTTTCATTTTGAATTTAGCTGCCAACATCTTCTTGCATTCTTGTATTTGTACCTCACACTTGTAATAAACAAATCATCTACATAAAGTAGTATAATGACTGGTTCATTGTTCACTACCTTAATGTAGAGGTTTGGACTTGTAGAACTTTTGACGGACCAAATTCTTAAGAGATAGGCATCCATCCTTGCATACCTTTCCCTAGGAGCTTGTTTTAAGCCATATAGGGATTTCTTTAGTCTAAAAACACGTGTGTCCTTGCTATTTATTTCAAAGCCTTCCGGTTGTTCAATGTATACTTCTTCATCGATGGTCCCATTAAGAAATGTTGTTTTTACGTCCATTTGATGAATATTCCATCCCATTGTAGTAGCTAGCGAAACCAAAGATCTTATAATAGTATACCTAGCAGTAGGTGAAAATGTTTCTTCATAGCCTATGCCTTCCTTTTGAGAGAAACCCCTTGCAACAAATCTAGCTTTGTATTTATCTATACTTCCATGGATAACATGTTTGATTTTGTAAATCCATTTTGAAGTGACCATTGATTTGTCCCTTGGCCTAGGAATGACTTCCCAGACTCCATTCTTCATGATGGATTGATATTTTTCTTGCGTTGCCTTCTTCCACTATTCTTGATGAGCAACGTATTCCAATGTAGTTGGTTCAATTTCTATCAATGTTTTCATGTATGCTGCATATCATGAATATCTTTTAGGTCTTTTGCTTTCTCTAAAAGTTCCTTTAGCAGCTCCATGTCCTTTGGCATATTCAAGAGTACCTTTCAACCAATTTGGTCTTTTCCTTGTTTCAGGTATGATCATAGGTTGAATCGGTTCACTTGGTCCTTCATCTTCTTCTTCTTGGTTTGGATTTGTCTCATCATGATTTTTCTCTTCTTCAAATAGTGGTGTATCTTCATCATCAAAATCAATTGGAATAGCCTTGGATCTCTTGTAGGCATGATTCTCATTAAATATAACATCCCTGCTTACTTCAATTCGTCTTCCTTCCTTAATGTAGATTCTATATGCCTTTGAAGAAATACTATAGACAACGAAGATCCCTTTGATGCTTGTAGAATCTAGTTTATTTCGCTTGTCCTTTGGAACATGGATGTATGTGGGACACCCAAAGATTCGAAGATGGTCCACACATGGCTTCTTCCCTGTGAATGCTTCTTCAGGTGTCATATTCTCAAGAATTCTACGAGGACTTTTATTTTGTATATATACTTCTATCATAACCGCTTCAACCCATAGAAACTTTGGAATGTCTTGATCAAATATCATAGTTCGTATGCATTCTTCAATTGTTATATTTTTCCTTTCTAGGACTCCATTTTGTTCGGGATTGTAGGGAACAATGAGCTCCCTCTTAATACTTGCTTCTTTGCAATATGCAACCAATTATTTTTAAGTGTATTCCCCACCATTGTCGGATCTCAAGGTTTTTATCTTTCTTTCAGTTAAGGTCTCTATATTAGATCTAACTCCTTGAATTTTTCAAATACTTCATCTTTGTCTTGAGAAAGTAGAGCCATGTTTTTCTAGAGTGATCATCAATGAAGGTCACATAATAAATATGGCCTCCAAGTGATTTGTTAGACATAGGCCCACACACATCGGAATGAATGAGGTCTAATATTTCTCTAGATCTTGTATCACTGCTTGTGAAAGGCTTCCGTATATTCTTTCCCAAAGCACATCCCTTACATACCCCTTCATGATTTTCTTTGATGTTAGGGATGCCATTTACCATTTGATTGAGAGAGGAAATGATCTTGTAGTGTATATGCCCATATCTACTATGCCATAATTTGATGGGATTGATTTCCTTGTGAACTAGAGCTTGAGGATATGGTGTTATAACTCTATATAGCCTTCCTTCGGGAACTCCAATAACTTTTGCCTTTTCAAAGTTTGAATCCTTTCCCCAGACCAAGACTTTACCATTTACAAAAGCAACCCTATCTCCTTTATCTTCTAAACAAGAGATTGAAAGTAAATTCTTTTTCAAACCTGGAACATAGAGTATATTGTTGAGGTGTAGCTTTGCTCCATTTTCTAGCTTCAAAGATGTAGATCCAAGGCCCTCGACTGCATCACTATTATTGTCTCTTAGTTCCACTGCATGAGATGATTGTTCCTTTGATAGAGTATGAAGTTGTCTGCTTTCCCCTGCCATACATCTTGATGCTCCTGTATCAATGATCCATGCATTGTCATCATCAAGAATACCTGTAAGTGCAACCAAGAATCCTTCGCTTTTGACCTTCTTAGATAGGTTGTAGATGATCCTTCCAATCCAACTTCATGCAATTCTTATGATATTGAACCCCATCTTCAAGTAACTTGTTATAGAGGTAGTAGCCTTCCTTTTCAATCCAAAAAAGTGAGCTCCAACCTTTTTCTACCTTAGCTCTGATACCATGTTGAGAAATCAATGCTAGTAGTAATTAGGGTTTGATTCCTCTTCTTTGATAATTACTTGTGAATTATGTTGGCTTCTTTTAATTCTTTATTATATTATGTTTCATCAAGCAATTACCAATTTATGTGTATATGAAGATCACAAGAACAAGAGACACAATATGTAGGTGGACAACCAGGGAAAAACCCTTATAAGGGGAAACCTAGTCAGAACTCTTCCTTCAGTAGATTCAAAGACAAGTTGAGATAGTCCAAGACTCTTTTGACCTAGACACAAAATTTCCCAATTGCCCAGTCATCCCTTTCTTCTTCTCCAAGTGATGTTTTTCCAACAACAACTTCGACCTGGCTACAACAGAATTTCAGCCCCAGCAATAGTCCAATAACTTCACACGTGTGAGGGAAAGATATCCCAAAAACTTTGATTTTGTCTTCTTATGAAATCTTTTTCCTTCTCTTGGAATTTCACACTTTTTACTGCTTCTCTTTCTTGTGTATCGAACTTGTTGAGTGAGTGAGAAAATTGATCAAAGTGCCTACCTACATATAGCCTCTTTTGTGGGTCGAATTGCCCTAATGTAGGATGACTTCATCATAAAAGGTTCGACTTGGTGTGAAGGTGTCAAATGATGTATTTGACTAAAAAATAATTCTTTTTACATCATACAAAAGCCCAAGAAGGGTATAATAAAATTGAAAATGACTCTATTGACTCAATATAAAACCCAGAAGCCTACAATGGAGGCTTTGACCTATAAAATGATGACCCAATCATGAAACCCATGCTTTAATAAGTCATAATAAAATTTCTTTTGACAAATAAATTACATTATACAATAATGAAGACCGAACCTAGTTACATTCTTCAACATGTTACCTCATGTTCTTCACTTGTGGGATTTGAGTGTCTTCACTTGTAGGTGATTGGATCTAGCATAGGCGGTTTTGTCACTTGCAATATACATCTTCAAATACTCCATTCCTTCACGATCAATTCTATATCATTTATTTTTTACTTCTAAAATTATCCCATGTTGTACCTAATATGAAACAAAATCCTTACTCCAATCACCAAAAATATCTTCTTTGATCACATACTAAATATATATATGGTGATGATCTAATGGAATACATAAGTTGTATGTCTTGACCCCTTTACTATAACAAATATGAATGCACTTTGCCAACATGTTATCAAGCTTCTTCTTATTTTCATTGGGCATATGCATGTAAGCCTCACATCAAAAAACTCTAATATGTAAATCAAAAGGCTATTTTCCACTCCATGAATCATCTATTGTATTGCCCCATAAAATGGAGATAGGTGTTCATTTTTTCACATGATTTTTTGTGTGAATAATGTTACCCAAATCCTTTTCTCAATTAAACATATACTCTCTTTCTTCTAATATTTTCCAACAAGGATCTTTTCAACCTATTAATAACTATTTTATTGAGGAGGATATGAAGTTGTCTTCTTCTTTACAATCCCATATGAACTCCAAAATGCATCAAAATGTTTAGAACAATAACCACCATATTTTTTAATTTGCAAGTCCTTCACTTTCTTATTAGCGTATCTTTCAACTTCAACCACAAACATCTTTAAGAACATAAGAACATTGCACTTTGGCTTCATAACACAGATCCATATTAACATGGGAAATTTTTTCCCATATACCAAGTAGTCCAACTCTAAGAACACAAATTTATATGGTCCGATTTTTATGAAAAACCTTGATTTGTCTAAGAACTTTAGGAATATAAGTAAAATCTTTGGTTTAAATGTTTAGTGTAGTGATTCCATTAAAAGTAAATGGAACAAAAAAATTGTCCAATACTTGTGTGCATGCATTAGACAAGGTCAAACTTGATCAACGTGTCCCCCTGAGTTTATTTTTTTTAAAATTTGATCATAGTTGGTGTGCCAAAGCACATATATATTAGGTTTATTCATGAGAATGAACCTATTCTTCATGTAAAAAATATTGAAATATTAAAAGGAATATAAACTATTTTCTTCACCTTGGATTTATACCTTTTAGTCATGTATGAATCAAAATTATGATGGTGTGACCTTTGGATATATGAGCTTGATCATGGATAGTGACCATTGTGATTTTATTTTTGACATCCAAAAGGTTTCCCAATTTGCATCCTTACTACTACTCAGCCAATTTTTTTTATAGAGGTTTGACAAGAGGATTGGTGAAGGGATTGAAATCCACTAGACAGAAGGAATGACACTTGAAGAAGCTTGAACTAAAGAGAAGAGATTTGGAATCATCACATGCTTCATAGGTATGGGTTGTGTCAATGTACTTCTTTTATTTTATTAATAAAATCACTTTTCTATGCCCATACCCCTTCGCTTCCTCCATTTACTAGTGTTGATTTATTGCTATTTTTTGAATCCACGTGATTTAATCTCATTGAATCTCACGAGTATATTAGAGGTTTTTTACTTTTTGTCGTGAGTTAGATATATGTTTTTTCCACTTATGAAGTAGGAAAGGTGCTTTTTTTTCCTTATGCATAGGATTTGTGATTTTTTTGATCTCCTCTTCTTACTAATTCATTAAACCTTGGAAGATACAATAAGGAGCAAGTGTTTCACAATTTTTTGAATAATCTCTACCTTTGTCTCTCTAAACCATTGTTAGTGTTCTTACTTGATATGATAGGGTAAAATTTTTCTCTATCTCAAGCCATCTAATCATTGATTAGGGATCAACTACTACAATTGCACAAAAAATCCTAACATTGGAATGCCAAATCCATATGGGAGGAGCATATTTTGAACTTAAACTATTTTTAGATTGGATTTAGGGTTGTTTTGTGAGTTTTTATTTTTTTACTTTCTATTCATAAGCTTTGTCTATTGAAAATCCATGGGAACACCATGTTGTAACATTTTCATTTTCAATTTTTTCTTTGTTTGTTTGTTTTTGCCTATGTGGATATATCTATTTTAGCCTTTCCAATGTTTTTACTTGTTGTGGGAGGTGTATCATGCACCTTGTGATGCCATAATGGAGTAGGGAATACATTCATAGTTATAATATGGAGTAATTATTGAGTAGTGGTGGGAAACAAATATAGAGTTATAGTAAGAAATAAATGCAGAACAATAGAATGGAATAATTGAGGAGTGATGGTAGGGAAGAAATGCATTTCACTAGTAGGTAATGAATGTTGAGAAACAATAGTGGGAAAATTAATTGTTGGTGGTCTCTAGGCACATGTAGAATTGGAAAACTGTAAATGCTTTAGTGTTCTCTTATGCCTCTAGGGTTGGAAGAAAAATAGAGTGTGATTTTTATCTAGAGTTTTTATGCTACTATTCAACACTCTTATTGAGAGCATAAAGAATTTAGATTGTTGTAGTTGTTTAGTTACTAAGAAATACATTAAGCATCCTTTAAAGTGTGGGTTTTTATTTTTATTTTTTATTTCTCCTGAAAGGGTTTCTTCAAGGAAATTATTAACTAATGATTGTATGTTTTAGTCTTGTTTATTACTGCAATTGTGTTTATCTAATTTATGCATATTATTATCTCAATGATCAGTGTAGGAAACATATTTTGAAGGATTGACTCCTACTTGTTGTTGAGTATGGATTTTTTTACATTTTTCAATGCTAAAAGAACCCCTTTCACCTAACATACTCCTTTATTTAGACCATTTTGCAGCTATCACCACTATGTTTGTTCCCTCTTTGAGTTGCATCTTCTAATAAGTTCTATTAATAAGTAATTGATTGATGATTTTAAGCTATTTCCAAATGTTTTGATGTTTTTTTAGATTAGAACTTATTTTTATCTCACAATTAATGGATTGGAAAAACTTTTGTGATAATTCTAAATTCCAGTAGTGGTCTAATTGTTATCAGAAAACCTTTTCCTACCAAAATTCCTGTAGCTATGGATGTTTTAGAGTTCTAGTAATTCCTCAACGTTTTACATATTTTCCTATACTAGGAAAAAATAGATCATATGTGCTATATTTGGAATATCATCAATATGGTTTTCTATTTTTTTTCCCTAGAGAAAAAAAAATGTAATTTCATTCATAAGATGATTGAAAATTATATTCTTCATATACACAACTTGTGTGTATTCTTAATAAAAAAATATAGAAAATCAATTGTGACAACTCATAGGAGGAGATAAAATCCTATTTATTGATTTCCCATTCATTTTTACAACACCTTGAAAAAACCAAAACTGATAACATAAGCAATAACTTACAACCACAATGGGGCTGAACTATTCAACCCATCATACGAGGAAAAATATGTTAATACCCCTGGAAACAATAAGAAAACTAAAAAAAAATATCATTGATTTTATGCCTATATTTTATGTTTATGTTGTTTAGAGTTAATTTTCCCTATATGGTCTATGAAAAACTCCCCAACTTTCCCATTTTTCTTCTCTTTTATACCCCAACAACCTTGATCCAAATCTAGGCATTCTTTTGAAAGGTAGTCAGTTGTCCTATTCCTCTCCTTGTAAATATGAGACCAATAAAAAGAGGATAAAGAGTCAATAAGTCTCAATATTTCCTTTAGAATAGGTATGAGGATAATTTTCTTGCATACTTGAGTTTTGTTGAGCCAATTAATTGTGAGCATGGAATCCCAAAAAACATGAATCTATATGCATCCCTTCCCTAAGGAAAACAATAATAAATGTTTATAAGCTATGAGATTTGAATGATTGTTGGTCCCTTGGCCAAATCCATCTTTACTTGGAAAAATGAGCTCCAAAGAGAAATAGGATGAAGCCCCTTCCACTTTGCTGACCATTTTTGGAAGAGGCTCCATCAAAGTAAGCCCATGGCCTAGATTGATCCAGACGTTGTAGCCTAATCACTCTAGGGGATCCATACCTTTTTCATGTGTGAAATGGATTACGATAACAATAACTTCCACTACAATATGTTCAAGCACCGAGGATTTGTCTTGATAAATGGACATGTTTTTGGTGAGCCACACCACCCAAAACATGATTAGGGAAAGTGATTTAACATATAGACAACTAGGATTCAATGCCAAGACTTCCATCACTCCTCCAAATCATCACCTTCCCACGAACTTGAGTGACCCAGTATAAATAAGAATTCTTTCCAAACCAGTTGGTAGAAAAGGAATGACATGCATAGATGTTGAAGTTTTTCATCATTGTTTTTACATAAGGAACACCAACCTATCCCAATCATGAATATTCTTTGCAGAACGACCGAGGTGGGAGCCTTCTTCACCATTAAAATCTACAATAGCACTTCTAACTTTGTAGGAAATTTGGCTTTCCAGACTACTTTCCACCACCATTTATGGTCAACTACAACTCTTTCTGCCATAAGTAAGATATAGCCAAGCTTTGGGGTGTAAATGCCATAAGGGGAGATGGTCCATATTAGCTCATATTTTTTGTCTATTAGTATCATATGGTCGTCATATAGTGTTTGCAGGAAGCCATGCCAAGTGACTCGATACTCCTCATCTAATTCTAAATCTTCAGCCGATAGCCATCCTTGTCTCCATATAGATGAATTTTCTGAGTTGGCTATATGAGATAGTTAAGAGTAACCTTGTCCCTTAGCATTTCGGTTAACTGAGTGGGAAGAAAGTGGCTCTGGCCACTTCTAGTTCATGGGTCAAGACCAAGTCTCACTCTGTCACCTCTTCCAACCTACTAAGCTAGCCCTTTACTTATGATGTCAAAAGAATTAAGAACATCCCTCCAAATTACCGAGATATTGGCTCTTGGTTTGTTAATCCTTCTTATCCAATCTTCTATTGAACTTGGGTAAATGTACTTTTGAGTAACTATCAATGTCCATAATTTATTTGTAAATTGATCTCAATGACCCAAAAGTTTATGAATGACAATCCTATCCCATTTGACCCAGGGAAACACCCCTAGATCTTGCTTCCCTCCCCACAAAAAGTTTGAGAAGATTCTTATGATTTTTTCCAATACACATTTAGGGATCCATGCTAGAAGTCCAATATACATGAATTACTTCTAACGTGGGTTAAATTAGAACCATACATCCCACCCTAGAGAGCCATCTAAGGCACCAATTATTCAAGTGTTTTTCCACTTTGGTAATAAGCCATAACATGTCTTGTTTGCTATAATAGTTGGGTTTAAGATGAAAACCCAAGTACTTTAGGACAAAATCCAAAGGATTAGTTTCATATGGAAGAATCTAAGTAATGTGACATATCTCCTCATCATTCAGATTACGATAGAATATGGTAGATTTATGGGTTTTGGTTGACATACCCATGACCTTCCCGAAAAGAGAAAGAAGCTATGAGAGCTAATTTATCTCCCTTAAAGACCCATTACAAAAGGTGAGAATATTGTCGACAAAGAGGAGGTGTGTGATAGACAATTTATGACCAATGAGTAAGTCGTGAAAGTCCCCATGCCTTTTCGCATCGGATGGAAGCTGACTTAAACCCTCAACTACTGACAAGAACAATAAATTAGAGAGGAGGAAACCTTGACGAAACCCTCTTTGTTCATGAAAAAAGGGAGAGGTTGAGCCATTTATAAGGATAACAAAGGATATAGATTAGAGGTATCTCATAACCTAGTTGATGAAGTTAAGGCTAAAACCAACATGAGTAAGGAGGAGCCTGATATAAATAAAATTAACTCTATCGTATTCTTTACAACGGTCAATCTTGATGACTACCCACTTTAGGTCTTAAGTTTTGATGATGTGTGAACCCTCCTAGGCAACTCCTATAGCTTTATGAATTTTATTCTCCTCCAGAAAAGAAAATTGTTCTAAGGTTATGGATTTGGAGAGGATGGGCTTGAGTCTAGAAGCAATAATTTTGTCTTTGATTTTGTAAATGAAATTGCATAGAGATATAGGGAAGAAATTAGAAAAGGATATAGGATGTTCCACTTTGGGAATAAGGGAAATGAAGGTTGAGGCTAAAGTAGGGTGCGATCTTCCTTCCTTTTTGGATTCTTTGGCCACTTACAAAATATTGGATCCTATAACCTCATATATGCCTAGGAAAAATTCAATTTCCCACCCATCCAGCCTAGGGATATTTTCGTTCTGAAAAATTTGTTGCACCGTTTGTAGCTTCTCCTATGATACCTCCTCCATTATTTCCCCACCTTCCTCTTCATCAACCATTCTATGAAAGAGTTGAGCAATACAAATAACTTTTGCAATTGATGCTCCCACTCGAGCTTGAAAAAGGTCTTTAAAATAACTCTTTCCCATGGTTTCCAGACCTTCAAAGGATGAGACCTCACCATCTTGAAGACCAAATGGTATTAGTAATCTTCCTACCCTTTTCAAAGGCTTGAAAAAATTTAGTATTTTCATCTTCGCTCTTTATCCATATGGACCTATGTTTTAGGTGCCACTCCTCCTCCCTGGAAAAAAAGATATCATTTTTCCTTTTCTCAAGGTTAATGAGGACCTATTTGGGCCCAAGAGATATGAAACCTTCCTCATAAAAATTGGCAGTGTCTTGGAGTTTCCTTTCGATTACCTCCAGATCCTAGACATTAGCCATTTTATTCCTTTTTTCCTACTCCTTCATCTTCTATTTGATTAGCTTTAGATTCCCTTCAAAATGGACAGAAACACAGGCTCCAGATTGAGGGTCAAAAGGTTTCCAATGTGTTTTGATGAGGGATAAAAAATACTCGTATTTTAACCATGAGAATTTCATCTTAAATGAAATATTCAACTTCCTTGAGGCTCCTTTAATTTCAATATGAATAGGGGAATGGTATGAGACTCTGTCATTTCTAGTCCATTTTTTGATTAGAGGAATATTATCCACCAAGGCTTCTAAGAGGAGGAACCAATAAAATCTATTGGAAACCTTGTCTTCCTCTGTTCTACTATTTCACTAGGTGGGAATAAGCTTGGGAAGTACCACATCCACCAGTTTTCTCCTGACCAACATATTCTTGAAATATTCAGTGAGGGGTCTGCCTAGGCCCTAGGACTCCATGATTTTGAAGGACCAAGGGAGAAATTCAGATCACCAATAAAAATTACGGAATTGGTCCTAAAAATTGATTTGTTGAAAATATTGTCCCATAATTATATATGGTTTTGATATGGATCGTAAATTTTTATCAGAATGAGAGGGATACCCATATCCTTGGAGATAGCCTTTATAACCAAACCATAATCCAAACCATATCGATTTAGGGCTTAGATTTTCCTGGTTCTCTAGCTCACAACTATACCCCTAGAATGACCATTAACATTCAAGGCCATGAAACTCCACCTAACCAAGAGGCTTTCGAGGCACTTTATTATAGGGTCACTACTTCCAAGGTTTTCCTAAAGAAATATAAGGTATGGATCACTAGATTCGACGAGTTTCTTGAAAGCACATTTTTTAAGGGGACATGCTAAACCCCTACAATTAAAAGAGAGTATTTTCATTTTGATTGGGTTTTCTCTAAGGGCCCCTTTTAGGGAAATTGTTTACCAACTACAAGGTATGTGAGAGATTTTTCCTTAGCTTTTGTAACTTGCTTCCCCTACTTCTTTCCTCAGCAGAAGAGAGGGAGAGCTATCAAGACACTAGAAAATACCCTCCTTTTTGGGAACCACTAGCTAGGATCAAAAGTTGTAAAGGACAACACTCGATTCAGAGGTGTTGAGGGTAGATGAAGCATTAGAGGGTGAAAATGAGGAGATATTTCCCAGTGCATTTGGGTAGGGACATAAATCTGAGACAAGAGGGGAGTAAAAAATAGGAGAATGACTAGAATGAAGAGATGCAAAAAATGTTGAAGAGGTAATAAAGACATATAACTGATTAAGGGAGGGATTATGACTACCATTATTTAAAAAAAGAGAGAGAAGAAACAAAGGGGTAAGAGTCCTTTGAGGTACATTCATGAGTCTTGGCCACATTGTTTGGTGCTAAGTCATTAGGCCTTGTGTTTGGTTCCTCCTTAGGGCGAAATTTCCCAACAATTGTCTTGCATATATGTTTAGGGAAGAAATCAATAGCCCCCTGCACTTGAGAGTGTGCCCTTTGCACGAGAACATTGCACTGAATCGGTCCCTGGGATTTGTTCACCCTCTTTTTAAATGGTAGCGCACAATCTCTGACCATGTGCCCATGTTTGTGGCACCACCTATAATGAAATGGAACTCCCCAGTATCTAAGGTATATCTTCCCCTAGACCAATGTCGAGTTCCTCAGGTATACCACAATGAATATTAATATTAATTAGGATTTGTGCCATTTACTTATCTCTAGTGACCAGGTAAGAGAATCATGCTCCAAGTATGTTATGAGAGAATTCCCATTATCCTAGAAGATTAATTCGCAGGAAGGCCCGAAAGTCTGACCCATAAAGGCACCATATCCAAGTGCTCCCACTTGGCATCAAACAAAGGGGAAAATGGTTTGAAGACCACAGGAGTAGAATCTATCTTCCATGCTATGCCAGAAACTACATGTGCATCCGTCTTGTCCTTGAAAACTTAGTGAATCCATCCTTTTTCCAACACGAATACTTCAAGAGGGTTCTTTATGTTAAGATTTACCTCCATATTAGCCCATGCTTTGAGGAGAAAGGTGTACTAAATTTTCTACCCCTCACCCATCCTACCAATGATTTTCGGGCCAATTCTTCCACCTATTGAATTGTTACGTCCTCCCCTAATGCTAGATACATCCTTGCATTGCTTGAAGTCTTAATAAAATGTCTCTTATTCCTCTTTCCCAACGCCTCTCGATTTGTGTTAAGGCTTGAGTTCCCTCTTGATGCATAAAGGGGTTCCTTTTCTGAGGACTTCTCTACATTTCCCTCTCCTTTTTTCAGAATCTCTTCCTCCACTGTTACCAACAAATTTCTTAGAAAATTGCTTGAGGAGGGTTGAGGCAAGGGAAATTGGGGAAAAACGGAGAATGAGGGTAACTCTAAGAGAAGGAAGCTTTGCTTTTTCCAAAACCCTCCAATCGGTTAGGGTTCGTGGATGAAATCAGTGGATCAAACCCAATTTCCCAATTTTCATATGCTGAGAAAGGAAATGAAAGTAGGGTTGTGTCCTCAATACTCCATGAGTTAATAATGAAACCATAACCACATTCTTTTATAGTAGGGCTCTGCCTCTGAGTATTTTCCAGGCACAACAAGGAAACAACTATGGGATGGGTTCCCGAGGCACCAGGTGATTATTCCTTCATGGCTTGAATTTCTTCAGCAGTGGAGGGAAGATGATTGGGCTCCCAAGTTGGCCTAAACATCGCCCCATCCTCAGGCTGCTTCAAGCAGAGGTTTGGAGACTGAGCCCAAATATCTTGGTGGTTGTTTCCATCATGATTGTACTCTACTAGCTCCTCATCCTCTATTAGATAAATGAAGATATAACTTCCAAGTCACCCACTCACCCTTTGAATAGGTTCCACCCGATACGTGTATGAGACCTAATTGTAAGGGTTGCCAAAGATATTACCTAGGGATCATCACAAAGAATCAATATCCTGACCATCAACTAAACTTCAAAGAATGTGTGCCTGAATCCATGATGGATAATCACTTCAAAAGTCAAAATGATCATGTAGCTTATTTCCAAAGAAAACCCTAGTTGCAGACTTGAACCCTAACCATAGACCTCTTATCCATCGAATCTCATGCAATGGGAGTTAACAAAATTAGGAGTCATTGCTATGAAAAAGTAGTCACAAATCATGACTTTTTTCTTTCCACCATTCCAAAAATATATGGTTCAACTAATATGGTTTCTTGTTATCTAGTCGACCTTACATCTCATCATTAAGAGTGTCCACTCATGGCCAAATATTAAATCAATTATTAGCAACGCATAGGATTCTGAGCACGACAACAATATTTCACGCTTCTTCTCATCAAAGATATTACTAGAAATTGTCCAAAAGGTACAAAGAGAGGCCGATAGAATTATTAAATTGGAATTGTTGAATTTCTCTAGAAGAGATGAGGATTATTAAATTGGAATTGTTGAACTTCTCTAGAAGAGATGTTGGTTCAAGCCTAACTAATGAGCAATTTGAGCTGGCTAAAGTCCTTCTAATTATTTTTTATTATGGTAAAATTATATTGATAATTCATTAGTTTTACTTTCAAAATCTTGAAGGAATTTGAAGAGCAAGTATAGAATTACTTTGTGGGATTTGATCCCAAAATCACTTATTTGTAAATACATACTCAAAATGGTTAAATGATATTCTTATATATAATTTAACTCAGACATATAATATAAGTGTTGATTTGTGAGGCGTAGTACAGGTGTCATATCACCGAAATGTGGTTTTGGATTATGTTTAATATTCTTATATATAATTTAATTCAGACATATAATATAAGTGTGTTGATTTGTGAGGCATAGTCTAGGTGTCATATCACTGAACTGGTCAAGTTGTCAATGAGGAGCATGTTGGTGCCGTATGACTACAGATCTACCTAAAACTATACAATGTTTCTAGGGGAATCATAAGTGGTATCAAAGATCTCACTACTGAGGTGGTAACAACACACTTATGAGAGTAAGTCACATCAAACATGATAGTGGAGCACAATTGGGATTGGAATACTTGACATGTGGATATATCATTACAATGTTTTGAGCAGGGCAATAGAGACTTGGTGTAGGTGTGCTAGTAGGGAGATATATGGTGTTACTATAAAGGGTCCTTTAGTACGTTGAGATGGAAAATTCATGGTAGGTTGTAGTAGGTTAGAAAGTTACGATTGCCACAAACTGAAAGAGAGTGTTTCTACTATTGAAAAAAGAGAGTGTTTCTACTATTGAAAAATGCAGGATCAAAATGATGAATGATATCTAGGTACACATAAATGCATTAGAAGAGATAAGGAGGGACATCAGGACTATGAGGGAACATTCATGGCATAAGTGAACTTGAGGGGATTTCTCAAATAATGAAGCAAGTCTACGATGATGCATGGGAAAATTGGTTGAAGCACCTACAAAATGAGGTGGCTTCTATTGTAGCCTTGACCCTAGAGCAGGAAAACATTATTGAAAGTGGGGTTACACATAACTTCATGCGAGAGGATGTGGCTAGAGAGTTTGGATTGAAATTCAAGATAGCCCATGCATCCTTTAACCATTTTGATTTTTATCTTTCATATTTTTATTTTTATTTTTTATTTCTAATTTATGTGAGTTTTAAAATGGTTAGCACAACTAACTTATGGCAACCTATGGCTTAAGTAATTGTCACCAAATACTCCTGAGTTACTCACACCCTTTACCTTTACACTACCTTTGTTCACTAAATACACTTTTACATTGATTTTAATTACTAATATATCTATAAATGTTGAGGAATTTGTTACATTCTTTTGATGGAAAAATCCATGCATGAAATTGTCTAAACTTGTGACTTGAGTTTTTCCTATGGAATTTCAAATTAATAACTTTTACAACATAAAATACCTAAATAAAATAATTTGTCACAATTTACTCTAAACCCCTTAAAGTTTATATACATATTTTTAAAAACACAATTAAATACAAAATTATTATAGTAAATATTATTAAATATATTTAATAAAATAATAATAATAGCATAAAAACTATATATTAAAAACAAAATATTATAATCTTTAAACAATATAATCATCTCAATTTACTTATCCCACAATCTTTGGACAACATAATCATCAATTTACTTATCCCACAATCTTTAAACAACATAATCATCCTTTGACGTTTCCTTTTGTAAGCTATCTTGGTAAATCATAACCATCAACCACTTTAAAATTTTATATTAATTTATAAATATTAAATCATAGGATATAAAGTGATAAATATTAAATATTTAGTTAAGTTTATGTTTTTCTTTAACGAAATAAGTTAATAGTTTAAAATTTAGAGTAAAATACTGTTTTATAAACTACAATTTAAATGACTTAGAAGTGTTCAGCAAGACTAAAACACTGTTTTTATAAACTACTAACAAGTTGATGGTTTGAGTATTTTCAACTAAGCTTAGGTTTGAACAGGAGCTCCCGCGCTTCTACATCTCTGCCTTCTGCGGCTCTCGGCAGGCCTCCCGCCTGGCAGCCCCTGCTGCTGGGCCCTCCCCTTCTCGATCCCCAGGCAGTTGGCCCCCACTTTGGTTTTCAGTGCTCTCGCCCTCTGCTTTTCGCCTCCTGCGGGCCTTCGCAGGCTTCCTGCCTGGCAGCCCCAGCTGCGGGGCCACCCTCCTTCTCCATATCCTTTCCTGCTTTCGGTCCTCGCCCTCCTCTGATCAGCGTCGAAACTGGCCTCCCTCTGCTTCTCTCATGGCTGGGATTGATCCCTCCCAGCAACAAGACAATGAAGACCAGGCGGAAATTTTTGCTTCTCTCATTTCCAAAAATACTTCCTCTAGAATCAGACCTACAGCCTCAAAGTTTGTTAAGAAGCTGGCTGACATTCCAGAAATCTCTCTTCCTCCCAGTCTCCCAAGGAAGGCAGCGATCTCTTTGGTTGAGAGAGGTTTGGTAGGACAGTTTACTGGTCTCTGGCCATCTCCCAGAGCGGTTCAGAAATGGGTGGAGCGTAACTGGAATGTGAACATTCAAGGGAAAATCGCCATAAGATTCTGTGGAAGGGGCTACTACACTTTCCTCTTTGAAACCAAAGAAGACTGGAACCTCATCTTCAGAAATGGTCCCTACTTCATGGATTCGAGAGGTCTCTACCTGAACAGATGGTCCCCTGACTTCGATCCGGAAATGGATATCCCAAATGCAGTTCCGGTCTGGGTTCGCCTGCCTCACCTCCCTCTTCATTGCTGGGGGGATGAATCGGTTAAAGCTATTGGGAACGCTGTGGGAAAATACATTGACAGATGTGAACCAAAGGATAATATGCATGCTTGTGCAAGGATCTGTGTTGAAGTCGACTTAGGAAAAGGCCTACCGGAAGCTATCAAGATCAAAGTGGACCAATGGACCCATATTCAGCAACTGGACTACGAACAAATCCCGTTCAAATGTAAGGTATGCCACGAATATGGTCACTTTGCTAATAGGTGTAGTAAGCTAAAAGTAAATGAAATGAATGAAAATGCTGAAGCTAGCGAAGGCACATGGGAGCAAGTAAAAAAAAAGAAATCAAACCCCATTCAGTCTGGCCCTAAACCTAAGGCCCCCCCTGAACCCCAAGCCGCTCCCCTCCCCCCCTCCCATCTTGACTCAGCCTTTCCCCTCCTCTTCCAACCCCTTTGAATCCCTGGTGGATGAAGACCCTTCCTCCCCCCTTCTTCTCCCTCAGCCACTGCTCTAGCAGTCATTCCCTCCCCTTCTCAGATCCTCCCCTCCCCACCCCCAACCATAGAACGTATTCTAACAAGAAACAAACTCAAAGAAGCAAGCTACACCTCAGACCCACCGAAAAAAGCAGGCAGGAAATCAAATAAAGAAATAAGAGATGAAACAACAGCTAAAGAAATGGCCATGGGCACACAACAACCGATGGACTCTTTCTTGGACAAGCAAAAAGGAAGTGGGGAAAAGACAAAGGAGAAGAGTGGGGCTCACCCAAAAACTAGTAAGTAATGATATTGGTCTCTTGGAATTGTAGGGGCCTGGGCTCCTCTCTAAAATCCAACGCAGCCCGGGATTTAATCAGTCATGAGCAACCAGATTTTTTCCTAATCCAAGAGACCAAAATGTCCAACCAAGACTTTCAAACATTTACAAAAAGATACAAAAGCTTTGCAGGAACAACAACAGATTCATTGGGCGCCTCAGGAGGAATAGGTACATTGTGGAACAAGAGAAAATGGGACCTCATCAGACAAAACTCAACCTACTGGTGGGTCAGAACTGACCTCAAAAATAAAATCACAAAAGAAGAAGTCACTGTGCTCAACATTTATGCTCCAAATCACTAGAAGGACAAAGCATACTGTTGGGAATCTATCAATTTAGAGCTGCAGGTACGTCAAAACAGGAATATAGTTCTGGGTGGTGACTTGAACTTAATAAGGAACATTGAGGAAAAAATAGGAGGGAAATTCCTTGCTGACCCTTCAAGAGATGCTCTGGAAAAAATAATAGAAACTTACAAACTCATCGACATCCCACCTTGCAATGGGAAATTTACATGGAGCAATAAGAGAGCAGGAACTCACAACATCAAAGAGAGACTTGACAGGATCTTGATCCATGAAAGAATAGCTGCAGGTTTCTCTTCAATAAAAAGTAAGATCGTCCATGCCACAACATTAGATCACAAGCCTGTGGTCTTGATTCTTGACAGAATAGGAAATCTCGGCCCAATCCTGTTCAAATACAATAAAATTTGGGATAGCAAGGAGGACTTCCGCAAGATCATCAAAGAAAGTTGGGAGATGGAAGTCATTGGATCCCCTCACTATGTCTGGGAATCCAAATTAAAATCCCTAAGAGCAGCAATCAAAAAGTGGGCAAAAGAGAATGCAATATTAGAGAAAAACAAAAGAATCGAGCTACACAGAAAATTGGAAAAATGGAACCAGGAAAAGGAGGATCAACAAATCTCAAAGGAAGAGCAATCACAGGAAAATGAAATGTTTAGGGAACTATATAGGCAGAACAGAGAAGAGGAAGAGGAGCTGAGACAGAAATCGAGGTGTCTCTGGCTCAGTGCGGGAGATAAAAACACCTCTTTCTTCCATAATAACCTTAAGCTCAGAAGAGCAGGAAATCAAATAGATAAAATCACTGCTGAGGGAAAAGAATTAAGAGAGCAAGAGGAAATCAAAGAAGCTGCCCACAATCACTTCAAAACTCTCTTATCTGCAGACTCCCAGTATATGGACAGCGTGGACTTTCTGCAACCAGTCGATTGTAAAATCAATGAGCAACAAAACAGCGAGCTGGATCAGGATGTCTCGGAGGAAGAAATAAGAGAAGTCGTGTGTAGCATGCAGCCGGACAAGGCCCCCGGACCCGACGGCTTCACAACTGCTTTCTACAGGACTCACTGGGATATTATAAAGAAAGACTTCGTAAGGATGGTCAAAAACATTTTCAAAAAAACCAAGATGGGAGAAAATACAAAAACCTCCCATTTGGCGCTTATCCCCAAGGATCCAAACCCCCTCTCCTTTGATCGCTTCAGACCCATTTCCCTCTGCAATGTCTCCTACAAAATAGTTACCAAAATCCTGGCAAATAGACTGAAAAAGCTACTACCCTCCCTTATCTCAGAGAACCAAGGAGGATTCGTTCCTAAAAGACAAATAACAGACAATGTCATTCTGATCCAAGAAGCAATCCACAGCAGTTTCCATAGAAAGGAAAGAGGTATGATCATAAAACTTGACATGGCAAATGCCTTTGACAGGGTCAATCATCAATTCTTAGCTGCTGTCCTCCGGAAGTTTGGAATATCCAACAAATTCATAAACATCATTATGGAATGTATTTCAAATCCTTGGACAGCCCCCCTAATCAATGGCAGGCCCAGTCGCTACTTCTGAAGCTCCAGAGGTTTGAGACAAGGCTGCCCCCTCTCACCCTTCCTCTACATCATCATGGCAGAAACCTTAAGCATACACCTGGAAAATCTAAGGAAGCAAAAGGAGATAACAGGGATCAACATAGCGAGAGGAATAAAAGAAATAAATCACTCGCTCTTTGCCGATGACACTCTCTTAATAGGTGGAGCCTCAAGCTTAATCGCAAGGAGATTCAAGAGAACCCTGGACACTTTCCTGGCTGTCTCAGGGGGATTGCTTAACAACAATAAGTGTAGAATTTACACTTGGAATGTCTCTCTCCAAGTCATGCAAAGAATCTCTCTAATCATGGACATCCCAGTTCAAAGAAACTGGAGCCACTTTTCATATCTTGGCCTTCCCTTGGCAAAAGAAGTTGTCAAGTCTGAGATTTGGAACAAGCAGATTGAAAAAATGAGAGGGCTTCTCCACAGTTGGGGGCTGTCGTGGCTAAATCTTGCGGGCAGGACCACCCTCATAAAGGCTCTTCTCTTAGCCCTTCCCATTTATCAGTATGCTGTCACTTTGGCCCCAGCTAGTATACACAAACATTTGGAGTTAATCATGAGAGGCTTTCTATGGTAGGGAGGGAAACAAGATACAAAAAAATTCAGTTTGGTCCGTTGGGAACAGGTAATCCTCCCCTTCGAAAAAGGGGGCATAGCAATCAAAATTCCAAGCCTTACCAATAAAGCGATGGGCTCCAAACTAGTATGGAGAATGCTAATGGAAAAAGGCAGCTGGTGGGTAGAGGCTCTCAAAAGAAAATACCTCAATGGGCAGCACTCCAACGTTCTCACTGACTTGATAGTGGAAAGACCATGCACTCCGGCCTGGAGACTCATCAAAAAAGTAATCCCCCAAATCAAAAATCATATATCAAAGTCACCTGGAAACGGAAAAGAAATAAATCTCTGGACTGACAGAATTATGGGATCGGAGCCAAGAAACCTCCTCCAGCAGTTCAGACCCCTGAAATTATGGATGGAGGCTAAAAACTTGCATTCCTTATTTGATATCTCGGTTTGGGATCACAATAGTTGGTCTGCTTGGAGGGATCTCCCCCTCCCAAACCACCTCAATAACCAATGGGCAGATCTCAAGAAAACGCTGATGGGAGCAGCTCCATTAAACAAATTTGCTCATGATAGCTTCGTCTGGGACCCTAGTGGAGGTCAGTTCACTGTAAAAGATGGGTATAAACTCCTCCAATCTAGCAACAATCTAGATAACTGGAATCTTCGGTCAGCAGTGTGGAAAACTGAATGCCTCCCAAAGATTAAATTTTTTGCGTGGACCCTCCTCAAAGGGAAGATCCTCACTGCCGAAAATCTAAAAAAAAAGGGATTCATGGTCCCTCAATTTGCTGCCTCTGCTGCTCGGAGGAGGAGAGCAGTCATCATCTTTTCCTCGATTGCCCTTTTTCTCAACACTGTTGGAATCAAATTATCAGCCCTCTGAGGCCTCCCAGAGAAAACTTCGATCAGCTCACAACCCTCAACAGAAACTGGGAGAAAAGCTACCCCCATGCAAGAAAAGGCAAATCCACCATCACCCGCCTATGGAAATGTATCCCTTCTGCTCTTTGTTGGAAAATATGGCTCTCTAGGAACAACTGCATCTTTAAAAACCAAAAACCAAACCCAGCTCGCACTCTGGCCAAAACTCTGGGCCTAGTTGCAGAAATGATAAGTGCCAACACTGTTACAAAAACTGATCACTCCAGTTGGCAGAAGGAAGAGGAAGAATGGTACAATAAATTCCAGTTGGTTTATTCCAAGAAAAAGCAGTCTCCAGCAAAGGCAGGTAAAGGAAAAAAAATTGGAAACTCAGGGGAACTCAAAAAGACATAGAACAGTGGACACAAGAGCAAAAGAATTTCACTCTCCAGTTTGATGGCGCATCCAAAAACAACCCTGGTCAAGCAGGGGCAGGGGGAATAATCACAGACCAAAATGGGCAAGTTATCACCACTTATGAATGGGGATTGGGAAACATGACGAACAATATGGCAGAGGCCTATAGCCTTCTTCTAGGTACCTGCATCCTGAAAAAACTGCAAGCCAAAAATCCAGTCATAATTGGCGATTCGGCAATTGTGATTGCAGCTATGGCTTCAGGGGGAGACTTCAAGAACTAGGCCCTCAACAGAATCAAGCACAGGATCAAGGATAATTCAAATCAGCTGGGGAACATCCAATACAAACATGTCATGAGAAACCACAACATCAAGGCGGATTCTCTTGCCAACAGTGCAGTCAACAGACCCACAGGACAGGTCCGTGAGAATGAACACACTTATGACAAACCAATTCCATAAGATGGCCCTCTCCTCAGTCGGGCTCGTGATTCAAGGCTACAACAGTCACCTCAATAAAAATTCCGCCTCTCCCCTTAATTCTTGCAATTGGACATCTGATTCCCTCCCCTCTGACAATGTCCATCATCACATCAAAAGCACTGTCAATGAAATCCTCAGGCTTATGGAAAATTTGTACTAGATAATGGACTGGGAAGAGTCTTGTGACAAAAGCAACCAGAAGTTACACATCAGTCATCTCGCAATCCTCAGAGGCTTCTCAAGAAATACTCGAAATGACATCCGGGACAGAAAAATCTCTGAGCAGCCTGATCCGCATTCAGAGGCCCCGATCCCTGAGTGGGCTTATATACAGCACGAGGTGCCTCAGTTTAGCCAGTTCAGTGCTTCAGTCTCGCTCTGCCATCTTGGAAAAGGCTCGTGCTCCAGTCATGCCTCCTACAGATCATCTCAGGTGGTCAAAGGTTTGAGTATCAGTTGTTCTAGATCGCTCTTGGTGCTCCTCAGTCGAAGAAGTTCTTCAAATTCTGCCTGGCGAGGTATTGATTGTGTCTTTCGGGATTGTATTTTCTTTCTCTCTAACACTCTTATTGCCTATGTGAATCAGCTTCTCTCAACCTCGTCGGCCACCGCTTCTCAGCTCTCAGTTTCCCTGTATCTTTGTCTCCATCCTCTCGTCATCTTCTCTGTTCTCTTCAGCAGAAGCTGTTCCCCTCCTGACCCTGCTTCTCCTTGCTTCTCGTCCTCTCTCTGTGGAGCCTCGAGCCTCCCTTCGATTTGATCCTCTCCCATTCATCTGATCCGCCATTCTTCTCCCTCCAAAACCTCTGTCAACCTTTCCTCTCTTCTCTGTAGCAACTCTTTAAAGCTCTGCTTCAAGATTTCCAAGACTATTCAAGACTCGTCAACAATGTCTGAAAATCCTCTGGACCGTGTCATTACCAACAACAGTTGCACCCTTTGTAAAGCGCACTGCTTCATGATTGCCCGCTTTGTCAAGCACTTCAATGATCTCAAAGAAGAAGTTCAGGCAGATAGCAAATCCAAGAGGAAAAAGCTTGAAAAACAGAGGGCGGAAATAGAAAGCCTCAAAGAGAAGTGCAATCACCTGGAAGAAGCCATCAACCACATAAAAACTATGACCCAAAGCATGCAAGGGGAGGCCTCTACAAAGAACAGTGACAAAAAAGAGCCACCGCCTGATGATTCAGTAAATCAATTTATGTAAAACATCCTATGCACTGTAAATACTGCTTGCTCCTAGGACAGTTCATACGGCAATATAGCCGTTATACCTTCCAAGTCTTAAATCTCAAGTCTAGTGAATTGGATCAAGGGACTGCATGCCCATTTTGGATCCATTCAGCTTCGCTTCCTCCAAAATATGTAACAGGACTTGTTCCTTTGCTGAAGTTTTTTATAATATAACAGTAATCGATCGTGTTAAAAAAAAATGAGTTGATGGTTTAAAATTTAAATGACTTAGAATTCCTTTAAATAAAAATAGTGAGTATTCTTTAAATAAGAATAATGAGTGACATATATTTAAAGATAAAAGCCCATGATAACCTTCCTCAATATTAATTAATAATAATTTACTATATTAGTGTTAATTAGTAATAATTATTCTCAAGGCTGATTTAAAAACTGAATTATTAAACATTTTAAAACTTTGCAAAAAATATACAAAGTGATATCACTTTGGTGAAATCTAATTCCAGCAATCATCAAACCAAAACCATATTTGTACTTAAATGAAACCCATACGTAAAATATAAAAAGAACAATGAAGTAGGTACTTAAATGAAACCCATATTCATATGAATACCCAAAAGCCGCCACGCAATAGAAAAAGGTTGTATATAATAATACCTGGTATTCTCAATCTAGGCTAGACTGCCCCTTATACGCATATAATTTAAGCGCAACACAAAGGACAATGGATGGAAAAACATACAGAAATCCTAGAAAATCATTACAAGTGGCAACCCTGATGAGGTTGTTGTGCAGCTTTCAACATTATAAACACACTTACACCGACGAAAAGATAATGGCACGTACCCTTGTATAGCTTGCTTAACCACTTCTTGCAATCATATAAAGAGCAGAAAGCCTGAAAGCAAGTGAAGATCAAAAGTATCGCTGCAACTACCACAGACAGGAATTGCCACGATCCAAATATATGTTCATTCACGAAATCTATTACGACGACATTCCATTTTCTATAATAATATCTATTGAGACCCTCTATAATGTTGTCCAGATATCGAACCTTTGTAAGCCGAACTCGCTTACCCATGCTGTTCCATAGGCTTGCAACCTCTCCGTCGCTTTGGAGGTGTTTGTAAATAATTCCACTTTGTCTCAACAATCTCACATCCTCTTCGCTGTCGATCATCCCATTCATGAAATCGGTATATCGTGTGAACACACATAAATATTACATTCGCCTCCCTTAACAGAACGAGAGATAATAGTCACCGCGTGGAGATTACATTCGCCTACCTTAACTGAATGAGGGATAATAGTCATCATGCGTGCAGGAAAATTTGTTGGTCGTGCACCACAAAAATAAATCAACATTATGAACACCCTCCTGCAGCAAGTGAAACAACAGGTGTATTGGTGGTTGCGGAAAATGGGGAGGCAAGTACGGACAATCCACTTTTGAAGAAATACGGAGGTGCGGGAGCTGAGAGGATGCATCCACAACATAGTGAAAGAGTTTACCTTCATGGCTAGATCTCCGCCCTCCACCGTCGATGAGACCACTGCCACCAAGAGAGACAGGTTCCAAATTACAGGGAAATCCACAAGAGAGACAGGTGTCAAATTACAATGCGATGGGCACATGTCAATTAGATCAGAGTATGCCACATGTCAATCAGAAAATAGAAGTGTTGACAATTGAACTGATTCAAAAGGAAGGCTTATCGGCCTAAATATATTAATGATAAAATACATATATTGTTTTTATATTGGTCCTCTCTTTAAGGGATCAAATTATCCATTCTAAGAGGCACATATCCTCTATTTTGGGATGCAAACAATTTGAGATCCAAAAGTTTAGGATCGAGTAGTTATGGGATTTACCTCCCTTTTATATTGTAAACTCTATAAAGGACGATGTAATGATATTTGAGAGGGAGTTTGATGTGGTTATTAAATATTGTCTAAGATAAAACTCTATTCTCTGTTTTTTAGAAGTTTAATATAAGATTGTTATTGGTTCCATGAAGCATTGATAATGACTTAACAATGAAGTTTTCCTAAGCAGTGTATGCCAAGTGAGGTGGGGCCCCCTCTCTAGTATACATTGCCTTGTTGCAGATTAATTATTTATTCTTAATGCATTTTATTATTGTGTTTATAAATTGTTTCCTAGGTAGATTTAATCATTAGATTTAGTTTTTGTTCACTCTATTTCCATGTTATGTTGTGTGCCTATTAGTTGGCTTGTGGTGCAATAAGAATATGTAGTTAGAATAGATAGGCATATTTGATTTTCTATTATCTCAGTAATTCACTTATATCTCTAAACTAGTTTATAATCAATCTTTGTAATTAGATTAATATATTTCATTTCCCGTTGGTGTTATTGGCTAAGTACTTAGTTTATGTCCTAATCAAGATCATTTTTTGAAATTTATTGAGTGATATAAATGTTTACATTTAATAAGGTGTAACTTATGGTTCATTTAATTTTAATTCGTAGTTGCATCCATCCCTATTTTCATCCATTGAATTGAACAAACTTCAAAATATTGCAATCAAACATAAAGATGTAGTTCTAGTAAATGTTAATTGCGAGTGGTGGGTGTCCTTTCCATTTGATTAATTCCTTAGGTATAAACTTTGATTCTACACATACAATTCCTACATCTCACAAGCTTATGAGCATTCAAATTAATAATCTAATTTTCACATATTAAGATATTAAATTACATGACACTTATGATGTTTAATAAATTAATATGATGGATTTCTACTGATGTAGACTCATTATATATATATATATATATATATATATAAATAAATAATGTTAATCTTTTGTTTTTGGCTCTCTGAATGAAATTGATGCCTCTTGGGAAAATTGTGGCAACGAAAAATTTCAGTCATTTTATTAATACATTCACATTAACCTATGGAATGTCAAATAGTGTTGGTTAAAATTTATGGGCATGTCATCAATATTTGTTGAGTAAAAGTCCACTTTGGAAAGTTAAGGTCAAATTCAAAGTTATGATTTAATGAGTTAAAAGCAAGTTAGCCTCATGCAAAATTAATATAAGGGAGATTTAAAAAAAGTAAAAGCCAAGAAAAAATCATGAAGAAAGGTGCATGTTCGGTGGTACTTGACACCCCAGTATTAAAATTATAAGTCATTACATAATAATTTGTTGATGTAAAGAGTTGAAGCCAAGTTGAGAGTTTAGAGTCAAGGTTTAAGCAAAACTAAAGTTTGTTATGAAACCAACTCACAGAAATATAGAAAAGATAGATCAAAGCCTTAGAAATAAGCCTCTTCGAGGGGGCAACCTCCATTACATTACACGAATGAATAATTCTTAGATGATACAAATGACAAGACCTAATTTATATATATAGGAGTCTAAGGGGTCATAATATAATAAGAGCCGACATAACAATAATAATTTAAGGGCACAATAATAACAATAGTGGGCTTCTATGGGGCAAAATAATAACAATATGGGGACTACATGGGTACAACAAGATAATAAGGGGGCTGTACTAATAACAATAAGGGGTTACACTAGTAGTATAGGGGCCTAACAAAGTCATTAAAATTTTTAAGTCAAAATTAATTCATGTTAAATCATGGAATTGGTGCGTCAATTAAGTTTCCCAAACCAAGATCATAGGTTTCGCTGTTGGAAATTGTACAAGCCAACAAGCAACATATTTTATAGGCATGTAATTATATCAAGTGAAATAGATTGTAGATGTCTTGTTGGATGGAGATATCCCTCCTAGAAGAAACAATTGTGTGGAATATTATGAAGAATTACTTAAGAATATAACTAATGAAGAGAGAATAAGAAGAGAAGAACACTCCATGAATGAAGTAGACAAATGGAAAATGATGAAGAAGTAGATTCCATGATAAGGGAAGATGATAAAAGTGCAAGAAAGATGAAGAAAGAAGATGATGCAGCCAAAGCAGGATGAAATAAGATGACAACAGAGAGAATGATGCAACAACAAAAATAATGAAAATGGAAAATGAATGATGAAGACATAAAATATGTAATGTCCCTATTTCCGATCATTGGGAACAGAGAAAATATCAATAGCCTAGGTTACAAATTAAAATTAATTGCGAGATATGGGAGAATTAATTAAATAAGTGACTAAGAAAAGAGAATATTATAAAGTCACTTAACTAAGAGAAAAGGTGACCCATGGTATTCCAATAAGCCATTATTCGAGGGACAAATGTGGATGATTTGGTTAATTTATTTTGTGAGATGATTGAGCTTTGTATGGGGGTTGGTAACCCTAGTGTAGATATTCTTTGGGGGTGAAACTAACCTCCCTAGTTTATTATAGTAAAACTAGTTTCGGTGGTGAAACACCCACCATAGCTAGTCAACAGGGAGAACTGCTTCAAGTTCCTCAATGGTGCTTAGTGAGGAAGGGGAATATTTTGGAGCATTTGTTAGAAGATTGAAGAAACAAACATTTGCAGACAAGGGAGTCCAGCCAAAGAAGGTTTTTGAAGAGGATTGAGTTATTCAAGCTTATCTATTTGTCAGGTTCCCAAAGAAATTCAATGCAATTTCCTTCTCAATATTAAATCAATAGAGTACTTGGGTTTTTGTAGTTAAGTTGTCTACAAGATCTATGGATTTGTTTGTTAAATTTTCTTGGCAAAAATTATGGAGCGTATCTTCTAAAAAATATCATCATTTTTTTTTGGAAAATTAATTAAATAAAGAAAGGGATATTACAATGGTATTAGAGCTATTTCCTTGCCATCCTAAGGGGTTTTAGTAGTGGAAGTATTATCATCTTTTCCAGGTGAGTGTGAAAATTTGCTGCAAGTGAAAATCCTAGTGCGGGCAGTCCAAATAATCTAGGATGTGACTCTACACGAGCACCACGAGACAAATTAAAAAACCCTAACATGATTTTGTGGGATGTGAAGGGTGGTGAGTTAATAAAAGCATATTTGCAATTTGGTCGAACCACTACTGTCATCATGAGTTTATCTAACCTTGGCATAATAATATTGCTCCTCTTAATTGCAAATCAGACGAGGGAAGTGGATTAACAGATGGTCACATTTTAAACCAATTTGAGAGAAACATTTCGAGTTGCAGAGGGCCAATATTATACAAGGATGACTTGTTGTTGAAATCATAGATGAATTACATCAAGGTGCAACTGCAAGGGTTTAAGGAATCACTATTTAGTGTGCCAAGTCTGTAGTGAGCTTTGAGCGTTTAATTATTAACATTATCAAAATTGCATTCCCCTTGGTGGAAGAAAAATATTTGTGTGGAGGTCGAGGTCGGTTCTATCAAGTTTAATTATAGAGGTCGGGTTCACTACATGGCCAAGACACATTAAGAGGTTTAGTCATATATTGTATAGGATGGATTTGCAAAAGGAAGAGGGGAAAATAAAATTCTAGGGCTCTATTGTTACTAGGGAGTACAAGCTTCATTAAGGGATAGATTTTTTGTGAGGGCTCATCCAATTGTAGATCAAAGTTAACATTGCTAGCCTGAATTAAGGTGAGAATGAGTCAATTGATTAAATTGTATTGTAGTCATGTTGATTTTATTTCCAAACCCTTAGGTTGATCTTTGAATTGCAAATTATATTCTACCTAGGCCATAACCTGGGTCGAATATTGAATATTGAGTCACCAAGAGAGCACCGTATCCCTGTAGTAGTCGATTGAGTGCCTAGAAACTATCCTATAGAAAAAAATTATGAAGTTAAAGCCCGATAATCAGGTACCATAAATGAACTCCCTAGACATTACATAAACAAATAAATCCATTGAGAATTTTATTAAATATTTTTCTATTGATGTTGTCAATTGAATTTTTCTATGCTAGTTTCATGTTAACTATTGGTAATAATTCCTAAACTAACACCTTGTAGAAGAATTTGTGAAGATAGCATCTCTTATCTAATAAGTAGCTTCTAAGGGTTCTTATTATTGCCAAGTGGCTCTTGTAATAGTTTACATTTGAAAGGGATTGATTTTCAGATTTTGGAAAGGGTCCTTCAAAGTTCATTATTGATGATTGTCAATTTGTTTGCAAAAAGAAGTTGACCTCCAAAAGGAGTAGGGAAAAATAATTGAATTATGAAACTACAATCCTTGCAAGTCCATTCATCTGTAATTATGAGTTTATAGCAGATCCTCAAGACACGTCACACTATGAGGTACAAAATGAAAATTGAAGGACAAGGTTAAGAATATTAGGAATTTAAAACATAAAGTTAAGGAGTATAAGGTTCTTGACCAATATATTAAGTTTGAAAATGACACCCTAAGAGAAAGGAATGAACAACTTTGTGAGTAATTAGGAAATATTTCAAGAGAAAACAAAAGAAATGTTGGGAGGGCTAAGTGGTTGCACATGTAGACCTACTTTCTGCAAGTTCACAACAAGAACCTGAAGAATAAATTGAAGGAAATGAAAAGGTTTGGTGTGTCTAGAATAAATATCAATATTGGGAAATGAACTTGTAGGGCTTACAAATTTTGACAATTTTTATGAAGATGTTTTGTGAACCTGGCAGGTTGATATCAGTTTCCCCTTTTGTGTGAGGACACACAAAATCTTGGGGTTGGTGGAGATGTTCAGTTCAACAATTAGAGACATTCTTGCTGCTATTTTACCCCCTTTTTTCCATTTACCCGTCCTTTTACACTATTACAATCTTATCTTGGAAACAACATTGGGTTGATATACTTACCTATATGATATTTTTAAGTTTAAGAGGTAAATATTTTAAATGACACCAAAATATTATGTTTGCATACATTTATGAAGCCTAATGGTTATATTAAAGGTTATAATCAAGGGTTAAAGTTTTTGCAATTAGAGCCAATAGACTTGTATATCTGTTTCTAATTGGAAAATGACATATGGACACGTGGTTTGTGTTGGTGGACACTCTCACAGTTCATTAGTATATCTCAGGTCAAAGGTTAGCACACTTATGGATTCTTCATTAGGTTATTCAATGATCATGATCAAGATCTAAGGACCTATTCGTTAAGTTCCTCTCTAGATAGCTTCAAGTTTATTCTAGTTTGGGAAAAACGATGATAACAAATCAACCTGTAATGGAAGACTGTTATTATTTCTATGTGTCTTATTTTGAAACTGTTATGGCTTATCATAACCTCTTGATGTACTATGAAAAATATATAAACCTAGTTATCGTCTCAGGCCAATATAGTGGTCTTGTTGTATTTTTATGCTATTATTTTGAACTTGTGGACCGCTCCAAGCCATTGGGTTGCATTCTTACTCTATGCTAATATAATAGATTGAAAATCTATAATATACAAGTTGATGCTATGTTTCTCTATTTGCTTCCATTTATCTTACTAAGTTTTTTGATTTAGTTTCTTTAGAGGTAATGAGCTAGTTGGTTTGGTCCCACCAACTCAACCTATTTCCCTCTCTTCATTTGTCTATTTTATTCTCTAGTGTATAGATTTGAATGTTTGTTTTATTTAGAAGCGTGGCTTATGGATAGATAACGTATTTCTCATATCCAAGTTCAAATGGCACATGAATTCTTTATTTTGTTTTGTTGGAGTAATATCCCTTGAATGCATGAACAAATGTGCACACATTTGGAAATGTATGGAAACTAAGATTGTGATACACTTCATTTTATAATTTTTGGGCTTTGATCTAATTAGAATGAATTGAACTCCATTGATGTTATTTTTTAATGATTCCTTGTATGCAAATGTGACTATTTCCTATAAGCAAGGTCTTATTGATCTTTTACAAGTTAAGCATTTCATAAGGGACACAACAGTAACATATCTAAATCTTGTTATTTTGGTCTGAAGGCATGGTTTGTATGCTTAATAACATGTTGTTTATCATTCATATCCAAGTTCAATTTCTTTGATAACACAAGGGTTGATCATTTGTTTGGAATAACTCGAGAAGCATGAATGGGTGTGTGAAGATCTAGATATGAATGAGGATTCATAATGTGATATGTGTTATCTTATGACTATGATTTGTTGAAGGGTTAAATGCTAACTAATATTTCTTTTAAAGGTTCCCTTCTTCTGCTAGAAATGATTTGTTATTTTCACACAAAACTTCAGAGGAATATTTGATAATCCGTTAATTAAAGAAACTTAAAATATCTTGTAACCCTAGATTGAGGTTGAAAGAGTGTATATACTTGAAGCTGACTTAAAGGGTGTTTCCATTGCCAACTACAAGAGCATTGATCTCTCAAAGCAAGTTTAGGTATTCCACTATCAAATATGATCCTTGCAATTGTATTTGTTTCTTACTTAAACCCTTACACATACCTGGTATATTGATCACTATTATCATATGATAAATTTTCGTGTTACGACATGCATTCATATAGATTTTATTGATAATAAGTCAACCCCTAGATATGGGTAGTTGTACCTTTTGTTTCTACATTTATTTCATATACTCTATTTTTATTGCCATAGATGATAGTATCATTGCCATTAAACTAATAAATGCATGGTTTGTTGAAACAAAATTTGGTATTAAACAACCATAGGTTACACTTTTTCTTTTAGAGGATATTTATTCCATCAATTGGGCTGGTTTGCAGTGAAGGATCCTGGAAGAACTTAGGACAAGGTTTTGCTGCATGTTTTTTCCATTTCTTAGACTATGCAGTGCTAATTAGAGATTGAATTGGATTGAGCGTCAATCCTTTTTTTTTTCTTGATGCTGGTAAAGAGATCCTAAGTCCTCTTTTCCTCTAGATACCTAAGAAAGACACTAGTTTTTCCAGCCTAGAAGGAGCGAGGACCAAGAACTGTATTTCTTCTTGCCTTAGAAGTGTGTAGACCACATAGGTTCTTGACTCATTTTTTGCTCTGGAAAACTGAGTTAGACCTTGAGTCTTTCAGCCTAGAAGGAGCCAAAATCAAGGAACTTTATCTTCTTGCCTTAAAAGTGTGCAAACCATAAAGGTTCTTGATTTATTTCTTCCTTTAGACAATTGAGTTAGACCTTGATTCTCTTGGCCCAAAAGGAGCCAGAATCAAGGAAGTTTGTTCCTCCTTACTTCAAAAGTGTTAAAACCATAGAATTTCTTGATTTCTTTTGTCCTCTAGACGAATAAGTTATACCTTGAGTATCTTAGCCTAGAAGGAGCCAAAATCAAAGGGATTAGTGGCCATTAGCTAGGGTTATTCATTTCAGTGTAATGCTAAATAATGCCCCTAGGAATTGCATTGATAAAATGAACTTAAGAGATTGAGTTTTAGTAGAAACTGGAAGTAATGATGAGTGGATTTTCTAGATAGATAGGTATTTATTTACATGTTCCAGAAGGTCTTGTTATGACATAGATTATGTTTTTCCTTGAACATTATGATGCCCGATTTGAGATATAAGTGTTGAGATATTAACCTATCTTATATTGCACTCAACAATGGTCTAGTGCTTGACTCTTACATTAGAGGAGCTTCCCCAACAATATATATGATATTGGACTTCGCCACTCGTTAATCAAGTTCTATGTTTTAGTTTGAGTGACCTAGGAGAGTTTACAATCCACACCTATTCTAACACCCTAAAAATCCTATACTAATTGATGTGCTATGACAAAATAAAAAAGTCTAGCTCATTTTATTAAGCATTTATTTTACTTATATGTTATTTGAGTCAAGGTTATTGAAGTGCAACTAGTGATATTTTGACACAAAGGAAATCAAAATAAGAACACCTAATTACATTAAATGCAACTCTCTTTCTTCGATGAAAATATTTTTTTTCACAAAGGTTCTATGAATTACAATGCAATATTTTCTTTTCCTTTTTTAAGTAAGAAGAAAATTTTTTACACTATATTTCAAAATTGACAAAGACACCGATTGATTCAAACCATGCGATATACACACTACTATAATGCAACTAATTGTGACCTAGGATGCTAAAATTCACTTATAAACGTCGAAGAAATAGAACAAAGAAGAATGCTTCAACTATCCAAAAAGATGCCCAAGCTAAAATTTCCAACAAGAAATCACAAACTATCCACAAGAACACATAATGGTAGAAGTACACTATATATGACTTATAGAAGTAGGAAAACTAAATAAACTCATGTTCTCATTCAAAAGTAAAATAAATGAACAAAAAGAAATGAAAAAAGAAAACAAAGCAACATTTTTTATTTTTTTCTTAAAAGGTGAAATTGACACTCAACATAATAAATGAAATACCTCAAAGGTTTGAATTCAAGTATACAATGAGTAGGAAGTAATGAAAAGGAACCAATATTGCTCAACTAACAACAACAAAAGGCTGCAACTAGAGTCCTAAGAAATCAAAAACTTGGAACAAAGGTTCAAGGAACCAAACAAAACCCAAAGCACTTGCCAACTAATAAAATTTGAGCTGTTAAAAAAATTCCTTCACATGAACCAAAACAAATAATGATGAAGTGATCAAGAAAGAACTCAAATTCCAAGAGCTCTCAAAGCCAATCCATTAAATAGGACCATACAATTCTTTACCAGGCACCTTGGGCAAAGGGGAAGATATAAACTCTCCCCCCTACAGGGGCATACACTATTGTTTCTTTAACAACCTCCAAGCATACATGACTGTAACAATAGACAAATGCATATATACGTGACTATCATCAGAAAAACCTATATATTTGTGTGAAATTAAGAAAAATATAAAGAAAATCCTAAATTTCAAAGATTAGGTTGAAAAAATAGATCCAAATAGGGACCAAGATGTGTAG
This sequence comes from Pinus tabuliformis, assembly GCA_031772625.1. Classification (NCBI taxonomy): domain Eukaryota; kingdom Viridiplantae; phylum Streptophyta; class Pinopsida; order Pinales; family Pinaceae; genus Pinus; species Pinus tabuliformis. The sequence continues at coordinate 1,341,992,757 of CM062819.1, read as the reverse complement.
GAATAAGGGAAAAACTCATCAAACACCTAGATCAATGATACAACCCTTAGGAAAGATACTAAAAAAGCATCTTCCCCAACGAAGTCACCAATTCTATTATGAGATAAAACCCCAGAGGCTAAGATTTGTAGCCCCAATACAACAAAAATAAATGAACAAATAAAGCCCATTCAATCATATAATTTTCTTAGCATTCACAAAGTAGGAGATGAGAACTTATAGGTGGATCCTACATTTGATGTAGATCCCGAAGGATCCAAACCCTCATGCTTCCTCCAAAGGTGTAGACCTGCAACACAAGCAACTAACCAACGAAAATAAAAATGAATTCAAGGCATACGAGGAGATATATGATCCACAATTCCATCAATTATCGAATAAAATAATCATAAGCATAACATATGAAAAAACAAATTGGAACGAAACATGGGTTTCTTTTTTGAAAGTTGCAACAAAAAGGTAGTTACACTATCACCTAATCCTTATTGTAGGCATTGAAAGAAACCTTCATATGGATCCTCCCTTCCCAGGCCACTGAAGTTTATCTCCTCCAGCAAAAGCTATATGAGTGTGAGATAAAGGAACTCAAAACCACAACATGGAAACTAGGGTTTCTCGGGGTAAGAGATGTGCTTAAAAGAACGAGAAATAATAGACATGATCGAGGATAATTTTTTTGAGTTTATGTAACATCCTTGGTTAAAAATCCATGTAATAAAGTTAATAAAGGCAAAATAATAACCAAGGTCATGTGACACGTATTTTGAATGTTGGGAAAAAACATAATGATGGGGATCACTTGTGATTAATAAATGGATATGGAAATTGACAAAGGCAATGGAAAAGGAAAAGTGGCATTTATTGGCATCTTATTTATGAAAATAATGGAAAATAGGAGAAAAGGAAGGTGAAAGGCCACAAGTTTCATGTGAGGAGGAAATTGAAGAGAAATAATGGAAAATGAAGAAAATAAAGACCTAATTGATAAAAAGGCTTCTAAGGAAAAGTTTGTAGTTTTTTATCAGTGCAGTTTGGAGTTCTCATTCTATTCTCTCTCTCTCATACTCTTGGACACTTAGAGTTTCTTGGAGCACTCTTGAAGGAGTGTGGCATACTTGGTATTTGGAGGAAGAAGGCAACGAAAAAGTAGGAAAGTGCAAGAGGATAACAGGATCAACAACTAAAACGGGATCTCCTTGCAGGTACCTAGTTGCATGTGTAATTTTATTGCTATATTTGGCATGCATGGCATATGCATGTGGTTTCTTGGTTATGATATGTCATTGGCATGCAGGATTTCCTAGATTGACAGTGGTTTTTCTTAGCTTTTCCATTTCCTTGACAACCATGTGTTGGCTTGAGGGGGCTTGGACCCAGTTCAGAGTTAGATGCACTAACCAATAAAACCCTACACTACCGGCCCTTTCGGTAACACCCCGCGTAGCACAGGATGCAGTCTCACCCGAGGCAGTATTCAGGGATGCTAGAACCAGGGTTCTGCATCCATAGGACTATGTGATGTATTTCTTCCAAAATTAGGGCTTTATGTTGACCTTCGTGAACCTTAACCCTTAAAACCCAGAAATTACAACAATTAACAGTTAGCAGATTTATGCCCTTCACTGATTGCGCTATACATGCATAACATCATATAAATAAATAGACCTATGTCTTCGCGAATCTAATAATTATTTTTCCTCATTAATTGTATTCAATAGATCATAAATACAATAAATTCAGAGATAAATAGTAATATGCAGATGCACAAATAGTTCTTCAAAATAAGTCTTTTATTATGCTTCAAATCTTCAATCACAGTTCTTCCAACCCTGTGCACCCAGCTGTAGGGGACTATGCACTCAGCTGCGGACTTACCAAGGTCTCTGTGCATACAGCTACAGGAGCCTTCCCCTTCCCCCAAGTTCAGAATAGATAATATCAAACCCAAATCATGCACTATTCCTCTACTTCCATGCATATGACTCTTCTATGACTTCCTTTTATATTCTTCTTCATTACAATACCATGGTCCGCGAACCATGGGTGGGTCTCAAAACAGCTTGACTCTTAACAAACTAAGGGGATTTGACCTTCTAAAATCCCCTTTTACACCTATCGACCTGCACAATTCATGCTTCGCTCCCCAAAATGTGGAGACTTTACAATAATTAAGAAAACTTTACAAAATTTGACCCAGGGGATCCCGTCCCAATAGGCCCCCAAAACAAAGTCGTGACTTGTCCCAAGTCACTCTGTTGGTGTTGCCTCAATCTTTACTTGCAGCTCGCTGAACTTGATCTTCAATGCTTGAAGATCTGTTATTCCTTGAACGACGACCCGACAAACTTCTTCGACCAGTTTCTATAAAAAATCCTGTAGATTCACAAGCTAATGAAATTTGCTAAAGCAAGAGACAATAATATACTTCTACTCTCTACAACGGAAGCCCATAAACATCGAGCAAAAAATAATCAATAGAGGAAGAGAATCAAAGGCACATAACACAATAAATATCTGGGGAAAGCCACAACTCAAAACCCCACTATATGTTTTGTATTAATCCAGAAAATAAATATGAAATTACAATGTGTGTTCTTTGTAGAACAATCCCAACACTCAACAAATTCAATCTCCAACTCATAAGAAAGCTCAAGGCCAAAGAGTAGCCAATTCACAAGCTCTCCAAGTCTCTATTCCAATGTGTAATTTCTATGAAGGATAGCTTATATTTAAAGGGAAATAAAGCCTCTGAAAATAGCACAATCCCTCAACGATCAGTTCTTGATTGCATGCATTATTAGTGCAACTCAAAAAAATATAAAACAAATAGTAAACTGTCCCTGCACTCTAGTCTCAACTGGGTCTTTCTCAGAACCAACATGCATGAGTTTCTGATGAGTAAATATTCAGTTAACTAGAGTAGCACAGGTGGAGTTCATTAGTGTCACCACTGACTGTTAACTCACTATTAGTTCTCTTAGTCAGTTTGAGAACTAATTTAACTGAACTAACTCATGAAATTGAGTCTTCTATTTTACAACTCACAATTAACTCACACTAGACTCCTACAAAGTAGGGAGAACATATACATGACTTCCAAAAGACTTCCAACTTGAATTTCCTAAGTTAAGTAAGTTTAATAAACTTAATTTAACTATTTTAAGTTGCTATGAGAATAGAATTAAAATTTAATTTCCAATTTAATTCAAGGACAAATTAAACTGGAATTTCTTGTTGCCATTTCTCAACACTCCCTCTCAACAAGAAAGGGATTATCAACTACCTCGATCCTGTCTCTGTGAAACTTGAATTTACATCTTGACACTGCCTTTGCCAAGATGCCAACATCTTGCTCCTCTATGGGAATGTAATCTAACAACATGATCTGCCTCAATACGCAATCTTTGAGATGATGATACCGGATATCAATATGCTTGGACCGATCATGAAATACTGTATTTTTAAAGAGTTTGAGACAACTCTGATTATCACAATAAATCACTGTCGCATCCATATACTGACCAAACAAACCAACCAGGATCTTCCTCATCCAGATAACCTCACATACTTCCTAACTTACAACCATGTACTCTTCCTCGTCCGAACTGAGTGCAACCGATCTCTGTTTCCTATTGTACCAAGAAACTGTCACTGACCCAATACTAAAGATCCCTCCTGATGTGCTCTTCCTGTCGGATGGACTCCCTTCCCAATCTGCATCGGTGAAGCCTTGAATCTTCACTCCCTCTATTCGTCTGTACCATAACCCAAATTGAGTAGTGCCTCTGAGGTATCTCAATACATGCTTTGCTGCCTACCAATACAACTTGGTAGGCCTAACCATCGCTTGACTAAGCTGGTTAACTACATAGCACATATTCGGTCGTGCGTTCACCAAGTACATGAGTGAACCCACAAGCTACCTATAAGCAATAGCTTCCACTACTTCCCCTGATGTAGCATCCTCCTTCCACTAGTTGCCATCTAGAGGAGTCTCCATGGGTTTATTGCTCTCCATGCAGATTATCCTGAGTATCTTGTTGGCATAGTTTCCTTGAGGTACAAACAACTCCCCATCTCCCTGCCATACCTCCATGCCAAGAAAGTAATGCTTGAGCCCCATGTCCTTCATCTCAAACTCTCTTGCAAGGTCCTCCTTGCAAGATTTGATGAGATTCTCATCACCTATCAGTATGAGATCATCTACATAATGTACAATGATAAACATCTTACCTTCCACCACTATGTGATACCGGTTCGCATCTGCTTCACTCTTCATGAAGCCCAACCTAGTGAAGTAGATATCTATCTTGGTGTACCAAGCACGGGGTGCTTGCTTCAGCGCATACAACGCTCTCTTAAGTCGGCACACATGCGACTCATGGTCCAAGGTTTCAAAACCTTCAGGCTGCTCTATGTACACCTCTTCCTCAATCATGCCATTGAGGAAGGAAATCATCACATCCATCTGATGGATCTTCCAACCCATCTGTGTTGATAGTGCCAAAATAGATCTGATTGACGAGTACTTTGCAACAGGAGCAAAGGTCTTATCATAGTCAATCCCCTCTACCTATGAAAATACACGGGCCAGAAATATGGCCTTATGCTTTCCACACTACCATTTGCAGCTTTCTTTACCTTGTAAATCCAATGGGAGCTCACAACTGACTTGCCCTCAGGTCTCGGGACCACATCCCAAACACTGTTTCGAACTATGGAGTCATACTCCTCCACCATCACATCAACAAAAACTGACTGCTGCACTGCTTCCTAAAAGGAAGATGGCTTTGTCACAACACATGCACCCATAAGTGCTATGTATCCAGTGTACCTCTCTGGTGACCTCCTCTTTCTGTGCTGAGAAGAGGGTGCTCCCACATTTTCCCGTGCGTCATCCAACAATATGTTAGCCTCTCTAGTGCACTTTCTTCCCTCTCTAGAAGACTCTGCCTGAGTGGATGTCTCCACTCTCTGAACCTCTGCATGTGGCTGCTCCACATCAATCTGAGGCCCCTCAACCTTAGGAGCTAAATGCTCCTCATCTGCATGTAGCTCAAGCACCCTCTCAAGGGATATTTGCATGGCCTTCTACTCATCGAACCTGATATCCCTGCGAACCACTGTCATCCGACTGGTCGACATGTACACCCGATAGTTGTGGGGTGTATTTGTGTACCCCACAAAGATCCCCATATTTGCTATTGGCTCAAGCTTATTCCGTGCATCTTTGGTCACATGGAAATAAACCAGTGACCCAAAAATCTTGAAGCGACCAACATCTGGCCTCTTACCGGAATAAGCCTCCTTTGGTGTCTTCATCTCAAGTATCCGATGTGGGCTACGGTTTTGAACATAAACTGCTATGTTGCATGCCTCAACCCACAAGTGTAGTGGTAGGCCCTGATCATGCAACATCGCCCGTGCTGCCCCTACTATGCTCCTATTCTTCCTCTCAGAAAACCCATTCTATTGAGGGTTATGGGGTGCCGTCAACTCTCGCTTAATGCCTTCCGCTTCACAGAAGTTCTTAAACTCATTGGAGACATACTCACCACCGTTATGACTTCGTAGAGCTTTAACCTTCTTTTCATACTCTTTCTCTACCAATGCTTTGAACTCACAAAAATTTGTGAAAGTTTGATCCTCTTTTTGCATAAAAAATACCCAACATTTATGAAAAAGGTCATCAAAAAATATAACATAATACCTTTGTTTGTCTGTGGATGTTGTCGAGAATGGTCCATGCACATCTGAATGGATTCTCTCTCTAGAATAGACTCTGCTCGACTGTCTTTGTCTCCAAAGGAAGACTTGGTGTATTTTCCAAAGTACAACCCTTGCATGTATCAACTTGTGATGAGCCTCATTATTTGGTAACTATATGGACCTTAATTCACCTCCTCGCTTAGTCAAATCAACTCTTCTTACATATTTTGATTATATTTTGTTTAATGAGATGAGTCAAAGTGAGGTATTATGCCTAGTGGACTAATGTGCATTAAATGCAGGTTTGTGAAGAGAAAATCAGGGAATTTTGACTAGATTAAGGGCTGAAACTTGAATGAGACAAGGAAGAGATATTGTAGGGGGTAAATCCTCCTCATTTAACTCCTCCCTCATTCGAATATTCCTCCATTAATCACACTATCTCGAAGTAAAAGTAGCCAAGTCATGGAGATCAAAAGGTAGCCGAGCAAGTGACAGTTAAAGAGTTAGTTTATCTTGAGTTTGGGAGCCAAGCCCCCTAGATTTAAGGAAGTCATTGGAGACTTCAGTTGTATAAATAGAGAGGCCTAGATCCGATTCGATTTTTTTCTGTAAAACACTAGTCATTTTTTAGTTCAAGACTTGTGGAAGACATTGTTATGTAATTTCCTATTTTGATAATGAGAATGAGCATTTTCCTGATCCAGAACTGAGTTAACTCAGAGGGCCGAAGCTCTTGGGTTAGGGCCCAACCCTAGCAGCAAAGGCTCCTCTTGTATTTGTATGCTTAGATTGATTTCATAGCTCAATGGTTGAATTGTCTTTAGGATTATTTCATTGCAAGTAGTGTAGATTTGATTAGTTGCTTATTAGTTTGCTTCCATTTGTGCTTTACTTTAGCAGTAGTTTAGAAGAGATAAAGGAACATAAAAAAGCTATCAATAGGTGTTTTGGCCTCACTTCTTCCTTCAGGGATCATGATTTGAGGAAAGAACTCCTATGCAACCCCAAAAAGACAAAATTCTACTTTCTCATAGAATTTAGGGTTTTCTGTACTTAGGCCAACATTTGATCAGTTTGCAAAAGTAGTATTTAGTTATCATTTCTTCCATCTTTAGTCTTACATTAGATCTCATGAATGATTCCGTCTTATTCTTCAAGTTTTCTTCATGCATGAAGTAGACAGTTAGCTCATTAAACTCCGTTTTCCTAGATCATTGAAATTCTTCTTGTGTACATGATTTTTGGGTAAATGTCAATGCTTGATGCAATGCAAGTGTTTCAAAAGAACAAATAGATCTCATAGTTATCAACATCCTTCCAACTTCATCCATCCATGATCATTCATTTCTTTCACTAAGACCCTCACCAATTTCGTCATTTTGCAAGGAAAGTTCTCCAAGATTGTTGAGCAAATCCAACCATCTCCCAACATTGGTTTTGAGTTCTGGAGTGAGCCTAGGTATTTCCTTGCCTGATTCCATCCACCAACCACCTTCCCTAAGCCTTCCATCACCTTCAACACCCATCCTTTTGCTCTCAGCTGTATCGTGTAGAAATACTAGGAATCCTGTAGGTTTTTAGGACATCCTGTAGGTTTTCCTGTAGTGGCCTGTTTTGAGGCCGAATTCAGGGAGAAGCCTCTAGGAAGCTAGAAAAGGTCACCCACTAGCCTTCCTAACCTTCTAACCATTCACCAACATCCCTAAGCCACCTGCCACATCACCAAAAGAGTTTAGCTTCACACTTTTCCATAAAAAAAGACAAAAAGCAAAACATATTTATTCTAGTAATTTCCATGCATAGTAGTAGAATGTTTAATGTTTTGAATTTACATACTTAGGACAGTAGGATTGCATGCATGTTAAATTAGAATTATTTTGAAGCATAGCCTCTCAACAGTTAGTTAGAAAATGGTGTTTTTTTAGCATTTGATTTTGGTCTTTTTTCCTTATTGCAGTAGACAAGCTTTCTTTTAGAATATTTTTCTCTTTCCCTCGTTAGAAATCAAGCTTCTTACGAATCCATAGAAGTCTGGCTTGAAAAACCCTAGTGGTCTATCACCAACTGAGCAATGACAAAGAGCAGACCCATCAATTTTACTTGTGTATACAACACTGTCACCTCCAAGTTTGTACGAACCCTGGGTTGATAAAGTAAAATTGGTAGCCTCATGAGTTGCAACATTCTTGCTGCAATACTAGTGCTCATCACTTTTTGGTGTGTTGCTTGGGAGGTGTCTGAGTAATATGTGGTTACTGCTTTATTTCTTCCATTTCTTGTTTATGATATTCTGCTATTAGGTTCATTTCCGCAAGAGTAAATTAGTTTGTTTTCTTTTCCATTTTGCATTCTTTGCTTTCCTTTCCATTCTCAAGTAAGATTACATTCAAGCAGTTAGTTTCATTCAACCAGTTAGTTTTCATTCAGTCTAAAATTTCAATTCTGCAATTATTTTTAAAGTTTGAAAAAAAAAACACAAAAAAAAACACTTCTTTCATGCCTCGTAGGAATAGGGACAACTTAGGGAATTTTTTGTCAAATATCCCCACCGCCTCAAACAACCAACCTTCCCTCTTCTTCAACAGCTATTAATTGGAGGAACCCTTAGGTGAGAAACCATAGATATTTGAAGAGCCTAGAGGGGAAGAAGAAGAAGAAGAACCCATTCATACTGACCCAATGGCTGAAAATAGAAATGACATAGGAAATAGAGAAAGAGTTGAGGGTGCCTTCCCCATCAGGGAAACCAATGGGGATACTAAGATGAAGAATTTAAGCCCCTTTTCCCTTCCTCATTTCCATGGCCTGACCTCAGAAGATCCAAACACTTTCTTGTTTGAGTTTTCTATCATATGCAGAACCTATGACTACACCAATGATGAGCATAAGTTGAAACTATTCCCATCCACTCTTACGTGGGGATAGCATCACAACTTGGGTTCATATGCAAGAAGCCTTCAACAACAATTATCGAGACTACTGCAGGTCTAAAGACACTAAAGTGGAAATTTTTAGGAAGACCTTAGGGCATGATGAATCCCTAGAGGATTATGAAGAAAGATTCCAGGTTAGCTACAAAAGGGCCAGGTGCACACTTGACCCTAAGTCACTGAAGCTAGTCCTGCTTTGAGGGGTAAGGGAAGATCTTTTGAATACCCTAAACTTGTTAGCAGGAGGGGACATCTACCAGTTACCCTATGAGGATATCAAGACTGTCTTTAGAAACCATTCTAGGGAAACTAGGAAAAAGGGTAAGGGTAGTCAACCTATGGTTAGTCCATCCTCTTCCCATCAAGGGTGAAATTGGAAACATGCTAGAGGATTTCAAGAGTGAGATGCTGCAAACCCTTTCCCTATAGATGGACACTATGCACATTAAGAGAAAACAGGAGGAAGTAGAGAGAGCCTTAGCCATTTTCTGCCCTAGATGCACAAGGAGGCACCCTAGGAATGAATGTCCATTGAATTCGATTGAAATCTGCTCAGTCTGTGAAGAAAACCACTCCACAGACAAGTGCCCTTCTCTACCTGGACTCAAAGATGTATATCAAGGAGCTAAAGGGGCAACTGAACAACTCTGCTACATAAATCAAAGGAGACCTCATGGGCCTCGGCCATACCAGTAGGGCATGCAAGGGTCATCCCATGCATATTACAACCCCAACCAGACCACATCCATTCCCTCTTGGGCCCCCCCTACTCATCCTTCCTAGTCTACACCTCCTCCTTGGTCCTTTGCACCTCAGTATCATTCCCAACCGACCAGCCAGTCATTTCAACCATATTCTCTGCCACAACCTCAGTGGAATGCACCACCCCAGGGGTGGATGCCCCCATACAACAATGCTCCAACTTTATTGCCTTCACCACATCCTATCCTGCTTATGCTATGGAGATTCAGGAAATCAACCTGAGATCTGGGAGAGTACTCCGGGACAACCAACCTCTACCTCCACCTAGGGGGGTTGAGGAAGAAAGAGAGGAAAGCATGCCTAAATTACATCCACCACCCTTTCCTGAGAGATTAACCCAACCACTCCAACCTACCCTAGAAGAGACTGAACTTCTGAGAGAATTGAAAAATCTGTGTCAAAATTCCACTTCTCCAATATATAAAAGATGTACCTATTTACAACAAGTTTATTAAGGATAAGTGCTTCAAACATCCAGGGAGGCGAAAAATAGATGCCCCCACCATTAATGTCATTGGATAGTTGTTCGACTTAATGCTGGGGTTGGTAATCTATCCAAAGTATTTGGACCCTGGAAGCCCTGTAGTAGATGCGCACATTAATGGCACCATTGTCCCCCACACTTTGATTGATCTTGGGGCTGACATTAATGTGATGACCAAGGACACCGTGCTTAAGCTCAACCTCCAGGGTTCATTGAGAAAGACCACAATAGTCCTACAACTTGCAGACCACTCCATAGTGACCCCTGAGGGGATTGTGGAGGATGTGATGGTCTCCATTAACTCTTGGGAGTACCTTGCAAATTTCTTAGTTCTCCAGCCTAAGACCAAGCTTACTGGTTACCCTCTCATCCTTGGGAGGCCCTGGTTAGCCACCGTCGATGCCTACATTAGCTGCAGGGCTGGAAATACGACTATAAAAAATGGGCATATGTCCAAGCAGTTATTCCTATACCCTCCTGCCCAACCATCTAGAACATGACTTACCTTTATGGCTGGAAGAGGAGGAATAAGATGAATTTTATTTCGCCCAACTCTACACCTTAGAAACAACCATGGGAGGAGGACAATCGGATGAAGATGATTTGATTGAACACATACTCCAAAGTCCAACTCCCAATACATTGTCCTTAGAAGAAGTAGTAAAGAAACCCAAAAAAACCATTAGATTGATCTATGCTTAGCTGATTCCAACCCTACCTGTGTCAAAACCATAGAATTCATCCCTGAGAGAACTTTGAAAATCAACCCATCTCTTTCTGTTCACCAAGAAGAAAAGTTGTGCAACATGCTAAAGGAACATCTGAATGCCTTTGCTTGGGGTTACAAAGTAATAAAGTGAGTGCACCCCTCAGTGTGTACTCATCACATTTATATCAAAGAAGGTTGCAAACCAGTCCGACAACCCCAAAGGAGGATGAATCCAGCTCTCAAGGATATAGTCAAAGAAGAACTGCAAAAGCTGCTAGATGCAGGATTCATTTACCCTATCTCAAACAGTGAGTGGGTCTCTCCTTTGGTGTTGGTTCCAAAGAAAAATGGTAAGTGGAGGATTTGTGTCGATTACAGAGAGTTAAAAAAATCCACAAAGAAGGACCATTTCCCTCTACCTTTCATCGACCAAGTGCTAGATGGCCTGGCAGGGAAAAAGTTTTTCTCTTTCCTAGATGGATTCAACGGGTACAATCAAATCCAGATCAACTTGGAAGACCAAGATAAAACCACCTTCACTTGTCCTTGGGGTACTTTCGCCTATAGGGTCCTTCCTTTTGGCCTATGCAATGCTCCTACCACTTTCCAGAGAGCAGTCTTGAGTATCTTTGCCGAGCTAGTCCATGATGTAGTAGAGATTTATATGGATGATTTTACACCTTATGGGTGTGATTTCCAGGAGGCTCTGTCCAACTTAGGTAAAGTGCTAAACAAATGCATTGAAATGAACCTGTCTCTTAGTCCTGAAAAATGTGAGTTCTTGATGACTGCAGGGACTATGCTAGGTCATTCAATATCCCAGCAAGGATTGCAGGTGGACCCAAACAAAATAGCTATCATCCAAAGGGTCCCACCTTCGCAAAAGTAGAGAGATGTCAGAAGTTTCCTAGGTTTAGCCAGATACTATTGGAGGTTTATAAAAGACTTCAACAAGTTAGCTTCTCCTTTATTTGGGTTGTTGGCCAAAGACTCTGAGTTTGTATGGTCAAAAAGCTGTCAAGAGGTCCTGGACACCCTGAAGGACAAGTTGACCACTTTACCAATTCTTCGAGGCCCAAATTGGGCCCTTCCTTTTCATATACATGCTGATGCCTCACACAAAGCCATAGGGGCAGCTCTAGGCCAAATAGATGAAAATTTTCCTTATGCCATTTACTTTATCAGTAAGAATTTGTCAAAGGCCGAACTAAACTACACAGTGACCGAAAAGGAGCTCCTGGTTGTTGTGCATTCATTGAACAAATTTAGGCATTACATTACAGGTTATCAAACATTTGTACATATTTATCATGTTGCAATTAAATATTTAATGAATAAACCTGATGTGAATGCCTAGATTATTAGATTCTTACTTTTATTACAACAATTTGATCTAACTTTTGTTGATAAGCCTGGCAAGGAAAATGTTGTTGCATATTTTTTGTCCAGATTAACTTTGCCTGAAGGTGAGGAAGGAATGGTTGATGATCAGTTACTGTATGAACACTTATTCACCATTTCAGTTCTCTCTCCATAGTTTGCTAACACAGAAAACTATTTGGTATCTACACAGTTCCCACCGAATTTGTCCTCCAAAGAAAAAAGCAAGATTGTGAGGAAGAGCGCCCCATTCACTTGGATTGGGCGCAACCTCTTCAAACTAGGCATGGATCAAATTCTGAGAAGATGTGTCAGGGAGGAGGAAGTCTTTGACATCCTTCTGACCTGTCATGATGGACCTTCTGGAGGTCACTTTGAAGCAAAGAGGACAACATTCAAGGTGTTACAAGTTCTGTATTATTGGTCCACTGTTCATCAGGATGTGAGAATATATACTAGTCAGTGTGATCGGTGCCAAAGGATGGGAAAGCCTACTCCAAGGGATGAAATGCCTCTGCAACCTCAAGTGACTTTCGAGCCATTTGACAAGTGGGGCATGGATTTCATTGGACCTATTGACCCTCCTTCTAAGAAAAAGCAGTACACCATTGTGTGCACTGACTATCTGACTAAGCGGGCTGAAACCAAGGCAATCAAGGCAGCAACAAAGGAAAAGGTGGTTGAGTTCTTAAGGGAAAATGTCATTTACAAGTTTGGGTACCCTAGAGAACTAGTCACTGATCAAGGCAACCAACTTACATCCAACATGATTGAAGACTTGTTAAGCCAACATAAGATCAAGCATAGAACCTCCACCCCCTATCACCCACAAGCTAATGGGAAAGTAGAGGTGACCAACAAAGTGTTGGAGGGCATTCTGACCAAAGTGGTTAGCAGTAGTAGAAAAGACTGGGCAGATAGATTAGTTAAGGCCACCTGGGCCTCTAATACCACCTGGAAGACCACCACTGGATTCACACCCTATGAGTTGGTCTATGGGAAGAAGGCCTTATTGTCCATTGAATTCGAGTACAATACATTGAAGATGGCAACCCAACTAGATCTAGATCTCCGCAGTGCACAAAAAGATAGATTGCTCCAGTTGAATGGGTTAGATGAGTTCAGAATGCAGGCCCTCCTACACACAGAGGTAACTCAAATTCAGAGGAAGATCTGGCATGACAAGAACATCAAGGACAAGCAATTTCAAGAAGGTGATTGGGATTTGTTATATGATTCCAGATATAAAGACTTTAAGGGCAAGTTAAGGACTAGATGGTTAGGGCCTTATGTCATAGATAAATGTTATGATAATGGTTCAGTGCAAATTAGAACCATAGATGTAGAGGCCATTCCTTTACTTGTTAATGGGCACAGATTGAAAGTTTACAAGAGGCCATTGTCAAAGAAATATTTCATTGATGGTATCAGCAAAACAATGATGGTGGTGGAGCAAGTCTCAGCTCCTACCTCATCAAGCCACTGAAAAAAAAGAAAAAAGAGAAAAATAAGGAGACTCAGGTGAAAACCTCCATGAGGTGTCTGAGTCTCACTATTGAGTTGAAAACCTCTTGAGGTGGTCCAATGGTGTCAAAACAAAAAAATAAATAAAAAGATCTCTGGGTGAAAACATCTCTTGAGGCGCCCAGGGCAAGCAGCTAGGATGAAAACCTCTTGGAGGCAAACTAGTTTTTTTTTTTAAAAGGGAGAAGAGAAAAATTAAGAAAATATTGTTTGCAGGTCAGCAGGAGGACGATTAGAGAAAAAATGGAGAATCAAAAGAGACCTGTCTAGCTCATGTTTTATTTCTCCATTCATTATCCTTCATCATTCCATCATTCCTTCCATTTTTCCACTCATTTGCCTCAGTTTGCAAGGGTTCTGTGTTTTCTACAGGATTCCCTGAAAACCTAAAGGATGATCCTGTAGGATTTCTAGTGGATTGGGAATCCTAAAAGAAGTACCATAGAGCAAGGGAATGACCTGCCCATGTCAAAAAAAAAAATCCATACTTCACCATCTCCTCACCATACCTCTCTCCACCATGATCACCCCTGCATTCATCACAAAAGTCAGTTTTACAGTTTTCAAGAAAACACAGAGGAAAGAGGATGAAGACAAAGAGAAAGGGGACAACACTTGAAGGTTATTTTTCCTCATGCACAAATCCCTAGACCCCTTCTCTTCCCATGCCAATCATCCTTCAGTCCCAACAGTAGAAAATGATCAAAATTTTTGAGGGAGAAGAAACTACAGGACATCCTGTAAGAAATCTTGTAGCATCCTATCCCACAAAACAAAATCCATAGATTGCAGTCAGCTTCAAGCATGGATATCCAAAGGTAGAAGAAGCTCCTCCAGAGCCTAGTAGCCGCATCATCATCATCATCATCATCAACACCAGGTACCTGCACATCAAAGAAAATCATCAAAGGACAATAAAAAAGGAGAAAAGCACATGCAGCCAACACACAACAAAGACTTCATTTCTTCAACAAACTACATCAAGGTATCATTACCACAGGTAAGTATCTCACTTCCACTCTCTCATTCACATAATGTGATCAAATGATGTAAAAGTTGTGAAAGAGTTGGTTTATAAGCGAAAGGTGGCCAGTTAACTTGGCCACCTTCGTTCAGTCAACGAGGACAAAGCAGTTAGTCCTTCCACACGTGGCCATAGTCAAGTCAAGGAAAAGAAGGATGAGGTCGAAAATAGTTAAGCTCCGGATGCCCGAAGTGGGAGTTGATTACGAGGTGAGGAGAATTATGATGTGGTAGTGGGACCAACAGTCTAAAAATAGATATTCGTACCTTGGCTACCAGCACACCACCTCACTCAAATCACCCATAAGATGAAATAAATGTTGATCCCCATGCATAGAATCATTCACATTCTTAAGGCTCACACTAGAAAAATCGATCTCGACCCTCAGGCAATCTACAGGAAAGGAAAATTTTGTTTTCCCTGCACAGGACCACCTACAGGATCCTACAGGATACAGTCAGGAAATCTACAGGATTAGCAGTGAGTAGCTTCAGAAGAGAAAAACAGAGGGTGGCTTCATCAAGCAGTGTTAAGGAGGTAGGCTCTACATTTCCCCACATTTTTCCAAGTGAAAGGAACATAAAAAATCTTCTAGTTTGTTGAAATTGATTGCAGTATAGGGGAATTGTATACACAGAAAATTCAGTTAAATTTCCTCCTTCATTAAATTTTATATCAGACATCTACACTCCTCCATCCATCAGAGAAAATGACAAGGGGGTTTAATAGAAGGGATCCCATCAACACCGTGAGGATTCATCAGCACCCTCCTGTGCTAGAGATATTCACAAGGCATAATTGGATGGGTTTCTTTGAGAAATTGAGGGGGTATGATGATGAAGTAGCTAGAGATTTTGCTCTCTCCCTCATTCCACTGACTAGGACCCATGCCATTGTTGTGGTGAGAGGCCTCTCCATAGAACTCACCCCTGAACTCATAGGCATAATTACCACACTTCCCTTAGGAGTGCCTTGGAGAAAGGAGGATAAGGGAAATAGCCAAACTGCAAAGAAGAAATTCTTTTTAGAAGGAGAGGAGGCCATGGAAGACAAAAATGGAGTGAGGAGAGAAAGCCTACCCTATCCTTGGAATGAAATTAGCTACCACCTTATAAAGTATATCTCATGTGAAGGTAGGTACAGTGTGGTATATGGATACCACTTTAGGCTTCTTGAAGAATTGAGGTTTGGGGCAGACACACCTCCTCAACACAAACTCAACATACCCTACTTCCTTCTCCAATCAATGATAGATATGAGCATGAAGGTGTAGGAAGGAAACCATCAACAGCTAGCCCATCATGGGTTAATTAGACTCATCATAGAAGATTCCCTCCAACACCTCAAAATTCCTATCACATGGGAAACTTTCAAAGACATGCAAATAGAGGGAGATATAAAAGCCCTTGAATATGACAAGAGCCCCATTGCCAGTGAAAAGGATGAAGAAGAAATTGAAAAGGAGTAAGAATAAACAGAGATGGGTGAAGAGGAAATAGATGAGGAAGAATAAGAAGATAAAGATAAGGAAAGTGGTGAAGAAACAGAAGGAGATGCCAAGGAGGAAACTTATGAACAAAGTGAGGAACTAGAGGGAGAAGAAGAGGAGATAGACAAAGATGAAAAGGGGAATGGAAAAGAGGAGGTAGAAGATAAGGAGGAGCCACCCAGGGTGTCTCCATAACTCACTGAGAGAGAGGCAGCAACTGCCCTCACTACCCTTAGCACCCCTATCAAACAAAAATGCAAAAGACAGAGGCAAACTCCATTGTACAAAAAGTACAAGAATAAGGTAGGGAAAACCTCAAACTCCCACCAAGGTTCCTATTGTTATTGAAGACTCACCTAAGAAGTAGGAGAAGATGGCTCCTCTTATGCAAACTCAAGGAGAAGGATCCTCAAGACAAGCCTCCCCTAAGCCTCCTATCACTTATGAGAATGCCTGCGACTAGATCTGCATCATCCAAAGGAAAGGACATCTAACAGGATACATAGCAGGACCTACAGGAAGCAGAGGAAATCCTACATGAAAATCTGCTAAACGTACAGGAAACTCAAAAATTGGATAAAGAAGGGAGTATGCAGCAAGAAACAAAGAAGGATGATCCAGAGCTAAAGGAACCTAGTCCTCAACCTAACCTTGACTCCTACTACAGGTTTATTGAAGGGGGTCGAGGCATTCCACAAAAAATTTCCATCCCATTATTCTTTGAGCTTGAGAAAGAAAGAGCAAGAACACATAGATTGATGTAGATTGCCAAGTCCAAGGGAGTGGAGGACATAGGTCACATGGAGGAAAAGCTTAAGTAGATGGGCAGAGAACTGAGCAGCCTGAGGGATAGAGAGGCCATAATGAAAGATCAGTTGGAGGCAGAAAATGGATGGTTGAAAGGACAACTACAAGAAAGAGAGAATCAATTGGCATCCATGGCCAGTCTATCCTTAGAGGTAATCCAGTGCAGGATGCCAACTAAGTCCTATGCATTATACCATAAGGATAAATGGTTGCAGTTCCAAATCAAGACCCTAGCACAAAGAGGCACTATGCCATTTAGGATTATAGACAATTCATTGATCTTTGTGATCAAAGCACACTGGAGGATAGGGCTAATATGTATGAGTTCTACCTACATAACTTAGCCTTGACAAATCTGAATGTATGGGACCCTAATGCAAAACTAGGGGATTTACAGTTGATGGCTTTGGCATCATGGATGAACCATGAGGAAGCAAGGGTTGCAGAAATGAAGAAGATAATGGCAAGGGAAAAAACAGAGCCTCTCATGATAAGAGCTGAGCAGTCAAATCCAATGGCTGTCATCAACACACATAACTTAATTGCAAATTACCCTTAACTTTCACCCAGGTATCTTGCTGCCCAAGAGCAAGCCATTACTCATTTTGAGGATATGTTCAGGTTGTTAGGGGATGACAGCATGCAAGCTTGCCAAAGGAGATGGAATACTTTTCCATACAGTTTGAAAATCAGAGAGTACCATTCTCCTCAAAGAATGAGAGAAGCACTGAACATGACACCCATGTATAAGCAAACTCTCCAAAGACTCAAAGTCAATTGGATTGGCTTGAAACTCAGTCCACCACTGCTCTTAGGATGTTAGGTCCCTATACTACTAGTGTAACCCCTTACTGTTATTAGTAAAACCCCCTTATTATATTGGTGTGCCCATGTAGTTCCCATATTGTTATTATTGTGCCCCATAGAAGTCCACTATTGTTATTATTGTGCCCTTACATTATTATTATTATGCTGACTCTGATTATATTATGACCCCTTAGACTTCTATATATAGAAAGGAGGTCTTGTCATTTGTATCATCCAAGAATTGTTCATTTGTGTAATGTAAAGGAGGTTTCCCCCTCGAAGAGGCTTATTTCTAAGGTGTTCATCTTTCTTTTCTATCTTTTTGTGAGCTAGTTTCATAACATTTGGTATCAGAGCTTTGGATTCTAGGGTTTCGCGGCTCTAAATAGGTCATCGTGGAATTTTCGCTATAACTTTTTTTTTGCGATGTTTTTGAAGTGAAAAAAAAACCTATTTGAGACGAAATCGTGCTAAACCTTGGGTCCAAATTTCAGAGCTTGTCTCGCTATATTTTCGGAGATATGATCCGAGGAAGTTAATTTTTACAAGCTCCATAATTTAAGCTAAAACAGGTCATCATGGGATTTTTGTTATAAATCTTTCACTACAAAGTTTCAGAATTTAAAACAAAAAACCATTTGAGAAGAATTCGGTCTGAACCTCGGCTCCAAATTTCATATCCTGTCTCGCTATATTTTCGGCGATATAGTCTGAGGAAGTTACGATTTTTGCAGACCCCCGAATTACATTCCAAACAGGTCACCGTGGGAAAATCGTCATAACTGTCTCTCTAAGCATCATATTAAAACTTCGTAAGATGTTACAGAAAGAGGACGGACTGTAGTTTCTTGTATATATTTTTCAGATCCAAAGGTCAAAACAGGGACACGTGGCACTTCATACAAGTTCGCTCTTCTGAAAAGGTATATAATTAGGTTATCCTGGGATATTGTGCATAAATATTTCTTAGAGAATCCAATTTTGATCAGACTGGTGGCATTGGAAAGAGGACATAGAGGGCTATGACAGGTCACGATTTCAGAACTGGAAGAGCTGAAATCACATAAATACATCAGATTCAATATCAGGCTCCTATAAAGTGAAAAAAAAAAGGGTGTGTAGTTTTTTTTCTTCAATTTTTTGCATAAGCTTGGTTTGAAAAATTAGTTTGAAGGAATTCAAAGGGCATAGTGAAGCGTTATTATTGGTAATTGATGCCCTAGAGAAAGAAAATGGAAACACCTAGTAAGCAACCTGAAAGCTCTAGCATGACTCATGAAGAAGAGGAAGAAATGCAACATGATATCTCAAAATTACAAGACCAAGTACAACAAATGTCACTCGCACAAAAAGTAACAAAAGCTAAGATGGATGATTTAAAGAAAGATGTAGAAGCTAAGATTGATGGTTTAAAGAAAGGCGTGGAAGCTAAGATGGATGGTTTAAAGAAAGGCGTAGAAGCTAAGATGAATGGCGTGGAAGCTAAGATGAATGGCGTGGAAGCTAAGATGGACGACGTGGAAGCTAAGATGGATGGCGTGGAAACTAAGATGGACGATTTGAAGACATATTTGAAGATAGGCATGGAAGATTTGAAGACAGATTTGACAAAGTTTCTACAAGAAATTCTTACTAATGGAAAAAGGGTAGTAAAGGAAACTCATGATGAGAACAAAATAAATGTTAATCACGATTTCATAGACTCTAACGTTGGATCGAAGAACCACCATGTTCCAAATATCGATATGAGGAAGTTTGATGGCAAGGATCCTGGAACATGGATACTACAGATGGAGCAATTTTTCGATCTCCATTATGTGCAAAACACAAAAGGTATGCATTGCAACTTTATATTTGGAACCAAATCAGTTTGTATGGTATCGATGGCTTTGCTCTCATAAACAAATTGTCACTTTGGCTATTTTTATGGATGAAATGATAGCACATTATGAGGATACAGAAAACAACACTTTTTTTAGCCAATTGATGAATCTCAAACAAAAGGGTTCAATGATGGAGCACATTGAGGACTTCCAAAAATATAATATAAGGGTAAAAGATATCCAGAGGAGCATAGGATTGATATGTTCATAGGGACTTTAAAATATAACATCCAACATGAGGTTCGCCTTTGGGAACCAGATTCATTGGAGAAGACATTCAGGTTGGCAAGAAAAATGGAAAGCAAAATTATGGCAACAAGGAAGCCTACCACTCACAATCATAAAGATGGAAGTGTTGCTGCCCCTAGCCATCCACAACCTACAATGTTGACACCACAACAAGTGGAAGAATAAAGATCAAAAGGGTTTTGTTACAGTTGTGATAGCAAATACACTAAAGGTCATAAGTATGCTGAGAATAAATTATTTTACATAGATTGTGAAGAGGAGGAAGAAAAGGAACAAGAAACGTCAAAAGAAGAGGATATACACCAGGAAAAATCCCTAGAAAAAGAAATGAATCCGACCATATCTTGTAATGCATTGGCTGGAATTACACTCCTCAAACTATCAAGATAGAAGGGCATATTAAGAAGAAAAAGGTAATATTGTTGATTGATTCTGGAAGTACCCATAATTTTATTCATTATAAGATAGCCAAGGAATTGAATTGCTTCCTATATCCAGCACCAGAGTGTCAAGTGATGGTTGCAAGTGCAGGAACCATAAATTGCTCTGGAAAATGCCATAATATCAAGCTATCCATGGGATAATATGTATTGAATAGCCCAATGCTTTCCATTCCAATGGGTGGTGTTGATGCTCTACTAGGAGTCCAATGGCTACATTCTTTGGGTACGATAGCTTTTAATTTTCAAGAACTTTTCTTGAAATTTTTTTGGGAAGGAAAGGAAGTTGAATTGAGGGGTATCGAAGGAAAAACTGGAAAGATAATAAACTCTAACAGCATGACAAAGCTTCTGAATAAAGAACAATGGGGTGTAATTGCACAATTATGTTCACTAGAGGATCCCACATCGAAATCATTTATTTCTCGATATCTCCAAAACGTTTTGGACAATCATTCCAAGGTATTTGAGACTCCCAAAGGCCGCCCACCTATTCGTGATCATGAACATGCTATTTATTTGATTCCACGAAGTGTCCCTCCAAACATCATGCCTTACATATATCCATATGCCCAAAGGAGTGGGAACTCATTCAAAAGTTGCAGAAGATCCCAGTTCAAACAGTATTGCGAGAACTTGACAAGGAAGGAAAAATCATATTGGAACCTGAAGCAGTCACAGAACTGAGAAATCGAAAGCTATGGAATAGATCAATTTCAGAATATCTCATCAAGTGGAAGAACTTACGTGCTGAAGATTCCACCTGAGAGGACAAGAATTTATACAAAAGCATCAAGAACTACTCAAGCGTTGAGGACAACATTTTTTGAAGGAGAGGGGCATGTTAGGTCCCTATACTACTAGTGTAACCCCTTATTGTTTTTTTTTAGACAAAGGTCGGGTGCTGTTCATTAACTGAAAAAAGATGAGGCTAAAGCCTTACATAGGATGCTTCAGGAGCATTTTGGGGCCAAGGAATTACAAAAAGGGATTTTTCCTTGGTCCTTACTTTAACTGGACTGCTACTATTGCTACTTATGCTGCTATAGATATTGACATACTGCTGTCCCCAAAATTTACATTTACAAAGCATGATTAGTCAATCTCGATGTGGCTCATCTTTCTTGCGGTTGATCCCTCTGGGTCCTGGTCGGCTTCGATTGGCTTGGCGCTTGAGGAGGAAGTGGCATCTTTCTTTTCCAGCATACTCTTGAGAATTTCAATCCTCTCTTCAGCATGGGCGCATCTGTTGTGTAGATCGCTGAACTGTTCATGGAGGGTATGGACCCTGTGCAGAAAAAGATTCATTTCTGCTCTATACTTATCATGGAGGATTTTGACTTGCTCTTCCAGCCGATTCTCCAGAATGCGGACTTTGTCTTCCATCCGGTTCTCCATGCTGCGAACTAGGTCCTCCAATGCTCTTTGTTGGGCTCGGACTTCATTGAATTCCATGTTCAGGTCACGGCAGTGAAAGCAATCCTCTGGGCGCTCCATTTTATCCTTTGTCTGAGTAGTAACACTGTTCTTTTGCTTTTGTCCTTGGTGTTGTCGGTTCACTTGGCTGTTGATGAGGATTCTACTAAGACTCTCTGAGGTGATAAGAGCACTTAGAAGACAGCGCGTTAAGTGCCTGAAACTGCCGCTAATACCTATTGGGAATCGGTGAAGCTCAACAGCGCTCCCACTGTATAACAGAGTGAGAGCGAAACTTCTAAAACGCTCAACAATCTTGCTTTTATCCTGCTTACTAAGATGGTCTGCAAAATCGGCTCCTCTCTCGAAATTACCGTGGTAATTTTCAAATGTGAGTTGAAGCTTTTGCGCTGAAGGGATACTTAAAGAGTTTCTGCGGATACGATGGCGGGAGAGGGATCTACGCTTCCCGATGCTCCCCTGGATATTTCTGCGCATATCTTGACTGAGATCAACTTTCCTGAGACAAGGACGATTTTCTGATCTATGAATCTTGGTTCCCCTGCTTTGGAATGAGCTTCTGTGCCGTCTGTTGATACAATTGCTATCATTCTGATCTGTTCTGACCTCGGATCTGTTGATTTGGTTGCTGTGGCAGATTCTGTTGGATGGGATACCGCGCGAGCTGATTAGATGTGTGTCTTTCATGGCAGCAATTGGATAGATACGCGATCATTGCAGCTGAGCTGGCCTTTGGGTCGGTTACAAGCTTTGTTGGCGTGGTGGTCAGCCTTTTTGTTGAGTCCCCTTAAGATATGAAAATAGTGGGCTTCTTCCAGCATGCTGTGCAGAACCTGATTTCTGTTATTGATTTGTTGCAGTAGAATGTTTGGTGAAGTCCGCTTTTGCTCCATGAGCCGGATGATAATTGCTGAGTCACCAAAGACGTTCACTTTCTTTATGCCCAGGTTGATCACTTGATTTAATCCTTGGAATAATGCCAGGCCTTCGGCCCGATTGTTGGATAGGTCACCCAATCCCCATTCAAAATGCAAGATAGTCTTACCATTTGCATTGCATATGATGCCTCCGGCGCCTGCGAGACCGGGATTAGATTTTGAGGCCCCATCGAAGAAGAGGCAATATTTGTTGCAGTTGCTTAACCAAAGGGCGAATTCTTCCTCCTTAGGTCTCAGCTTCCAGGCTGTAGCTGTCTCTTTTGAGTTTGAGTTATCCTTTTCTTGTTCATGGGCACTGATTATGCTGCCATAATTAATCAAATTTCTCTCTTCAGCACTGAAGCTGCTGAGATTGATTTTGCTGTGGGAACGAATGGTCACAGCTTCTACAGCTAAGCTGATAGCTTTGTGACACATGTATCTGGAGTTGTGTCCTTTGTCTTGGAACACCTTCTTGTTTCTGGCTATCCAAATGCTCCAAAGAAGTGTTAATGGTAAAGTGTTCCATATCCTCTGAGATAATTTGATCTTCTTGCTCTTCCATGGGCAAAGTTTCTTCCAATTTTGGACTGTCTCTGCTATGTTTGGCTTAGGATTCCATTCTACTCCCCCTACAGTTGCTATTTCTTTCCAACATTTTGCAGCCACTTGGCAATCCATAAACAGATGCTGTATAGTCTCTTCTGCTTGAAGACAGATTGGACACCTAGAAGGGCCTGGGATGCCCCTTTTTTTGAGGTTTTCAGCTGTTAAGATCTTACCTTTCAGAAGGAGCCAGCAGAAGAATTTAACTTTAGGAGGGGCTTCCGCTTTCCAAACCAGTCTCCAATGACTCCATGTATCCTGCGGAAAGGTATTAGCACATAAATGGTGGTATCCTACTTTGGCTGTGTATTCAGTGCCTGAGGGGTCCCATCGAAAACTATCTCTGCCTCCCTTATGAATAGGTGCCTTACTGTGTAATTGATCTTTTAAAGCGATGAAGCTTGTTTCCAGGTCCCTTGGGTAGTTCGGCAAAGCCCAGCCAATCCAAGCTTGGGAAGAGCTTCCCCACTTAGTGATTTGGGCTAAATTCCAGATTCCTCTGTTGTTTAACCAATTTATAGCTGGAATTGCTTCTGCTTTGGATTCTATGGGGCTCTGGCCTAGGATTCTGTCTTTAGAAATGCTGATGCTACTTCCCTCTCCAGGTACTTTGGAGATGTGCTGGGTCATGAGAGGGATGATTTTTTTGCACAATTTCCAGATGTTGGAGCTGTCTCTATTGGGTATGTTCGCTTCCAGGAGCTTGTGCCTAGAACTGCTGAGGTACTTGGCTTCTAAGACTGATTTCCACCAGGCAGAATCCCCAGTGATTAATCTCCAAACAATTTTAGCCCCGAGAGCTAGATTCAAGAGGTATGGGGACCTTATTCCGAGACCTCCTTTTTCTTGGGGCTGAATGACACTTTTCCATCCAACCAAGTTGAACTTTTTTTTCTCTGATTTCCCTCCTTGCCAGAGGAAAAAACGTAGGGCCTTTTCCAATTTGTGATGGAAGTTCATTGGAGCTTGTAACAATGAAAAACGATAGATAGGGAGAGAGGTCAAACCTGATTTGAGAAGAGCAAGACGGCCTGCTGGGTTCAGCCACATGGTTCCCCATTGTTGAATTTTCCTTTTGATTTTGTCGATAATTGTATTCCAAGTTTCAGTCTTCAGGGGACCTTTGCTCACCGGCATCCCTAGATAGGTGAAATGGTTCCAATCGATCTTGTAAGAGACCTCTAAAATATTTGCAATGTTTTGAATGGTGTGAGCTGTTGCATTCCATCCGTATATGCAGCTTTTGACTTGGCTGATTCTTCCTCCGGAGCAGTCCATGAATTGGTCCAAGATCCTTTTGAAGCGCCTGGCAATGATGGTCGATGCACCACCCATCAGGAGGGTATCATCAGCGAATTGGGAGTGGTTGATGTTCTTTGTGCCCTGCTCGAATTGGATACCTGTAATTAATCCTGTTCTTCTACTGTAATCCAATGCTTTGCTGAGGGATTCAGCCATGAGAATGAAAAGGTAGGGAGAAAGGGGGCAGCCTTGCCTGAGGCCTCGGGAGGATTGAAAGGCTGCACAAGGTCTTCCATTCACCAGAGGCGAGATCCAAGGATTAGAGATACAGGCTTTGACCATATTAATGAAGGATGCATTGAATCCTAGTTTGCTCAAAACAGCAAAAAGGAAGGAGTGTCTGACTCTATCAAAAGCATTTGCTAGATCAAGTTTAAGGATAAAACCTTTTTCCTTTCGACTAAGACTAGAATGAATGGCTTCTTGTACCAGAAGGATAGAGTCGGAGATGTGCCTGTTGGCTAAAAAACCGCCCTGATTTTCCGAAATTAAGGAAGGGAGGAGAGGCTTGAGTCTTGTGGATAGGATTTTTGTGATTATTTTGTAAGCAGAGTTGCACAGGGATATTGGCCGGAATCTAGAGAAGGAGATTGGTCTGTTCTCTTTAGGGATGAGAGCTAAATATGTTGAGTTGGTATAGCCCCCTAGTTTGCCTTTCCTGAGGACCCAGCGAATCATCTTGAGAATGTCCTTTTTAATCATTGACCAATATTCTCTAAAGAAGCAGATAGGGAACCCATCGGGACCTGGGGCTTTGTCCGGATGGAGGCTCCAGATCGCCTTTTTTACTTCATCCTCCTCGACTTCTTGGGTGAGGCTGTTGTTCATTTCTTGAGTGACTTCTCTGCTCATATGTTGGAGGAAGTTTGAGAAGTCCTCCTCATTGTTGTCCTCTGTCAGGAGAGATTTGAAGTGGTTGGTTGCAGCAGCCTTGATAGAGTCTTGAGTTTCATGATTGTTCCCTTCTCCGTCTCTGATTGTATTAACTGTGTTTCTTACCTTCCTGATTGTGGCTTGTTTATGGAAGTAAGAGGTGTTTTTATCACCTTCACGCAACCAGGTCTGCCGAGATTTTAATCTCCATTTGGTTTCTTCATCTCTAACTATTTGGGTTAGCTCTGCATACAATCTGATCTCTTTTTGTCTTGCTTGCTGAGTGAGCCCTTCCGCTTCAATACTTTGCTGTAATTTTTCAAGGTTCTGCTTGATGTCTTTTTTAGCTGCCTCGGGTTCCTTGTAGTTGGTTTTTGCCCAAGTTTTTAGCGCCTGCCTTGTTTGCTTCAGTTTTGATTCCCAAATGAATATAGGGGAGCCCTCCACGTGCTGTGACCATGCATGCTTGACTATATCACGGGCTGCTGGAATTTGGTTCCAAAGGGAGGAGTATTTGAAGGGGAGGGGGCCGAGATGGCTTTGGCTTTGCAAGGTAAGAGTGATGGGGAAGTGGTCCGAGGCGGAAGTATTGAGGATGTCCGACTGTCCGTTGGAGAATGAGGACAAAAAAGCGATATTAACAAGGAAACGGTCAAGACGTTCCATAATGTTACCTGCTCCCAACCGCCTATTGCTCCAAGTATATTTACGGTTCTTGGGCTTTAAATCAACCAGGTCTTTTTCTTGCATGATGTGTTCCAGCCGGTTTCGAAAATGATCTGCAGTGAAGTTTCCTCCCCTTTTTTCATTTGAGTGCATGACCAGATTTAGGTCCCCTGCTAGGATGAGGTTGTTATCACGATCTTCTTCTAATTCTTCCTCTAAGGTGGTCCAGCAAACTTCTTTTTCCCTGAAGTGGTTGGGAGAGTAGATGTTGTAGATTTTAACTTCTGTGCCATTGTCCTTATTTTCCAATTTAACACTTATCCAATGCTGCTGTGTTTTGACCAAGCTGCAGCTCCATTTGCTGATGTTCCACATTGTTAAAATACCCCCTGAAGCTCCTCTCGCTTCACTGGTGCAGCCACCGTACTGTTTTTGTTGGCCAATGAGTCTGCTGATTTCGGACTGATTTAATTTTGTTTCTTGAATAAGTAAGATATCAGGCTTTTCGCTGTGGATTAACTCCATGAGGGCAGCTTTTTTGGAGGGGTGCCCTAGTCCCCTGCTGTTCCAAGACAGCACTTTCATCATGATTTACCTGTGGTGTGCAGAGGTGCTCGCCTCTCTTTGCCTTTGATATTGTTTTCCTTGTCCGAAATTCCTAGAATGAAGGTTTCAATCGGTGTCTGTGATCCCATTGCTATATCCTTTTGCGCACTTTCTTCTCTATGCTGTTTTGCCGACTTCCTTCCTGGTCCATGTTTTTTTTGAATCTCACTAGATGCTCCTAGGTCCTTTGATAGGCTTCTTGTGATTCTTGTTGAGGTAGTGTCCGGGGAGGGTTGAGTGGTATGGGGGGATGAAGGGATATGCTGATCAGATAAAGGGTCTTGAATGGGATCTTCTTCAGAAAGGGATGCGAAAGGGTTTGAGGACGGAGGGATGGAGGGGTCAGAGGAACGAGGAGGAGAGGAGGGGAAAGGAGGAGGTACTTGCTGAGAGGAGGAGGGTGGAGGCCCAGAACTGGATGGGTGCATGGAGGGGAAAGGTGTTTTCGATGAGGGTTCAACTGAATCCAGGGGAGGGTTTGTCTTTTTTTTTTTCCGGACTATTTCCCATGCTTCCTCAGGGGCTTCTTTATTGCTATTATCTTCTGTTCTAGATTTGCTGCATCTGTTAGCAAAGTGACCGTATTCATGACATACCTTGCATTTGAAGGGGAGCTGCTCGTAGTCCACTTGCTGAATGTGCGTCCACTGGTCTACTTTGAGTTTGATTGCCTCTGGTAAGCCTTTGCCTAGGTCCACTTCTACGCATATCCTCGCACAAGCATACATATTCTCCTTTGGCTCCGATCTGTCTACATATTTCCCTACTGCGTTTCCAATAGCGCGAACAGATTCATCTCCCCAGCAGTGGAGTGGGAGGTGTGGCAGACGAACCCATACAGGGACCGCGTTGGGAACGTCCATTTCTGGATCGAAGTCAGGAGTCCAACGATTGAGATAAAGTCCTCTGGTGTCCATGAAATAGGGTCCGTTTCTGAAGATGAGGTTGCGATCTTCCACTGATTCAAAGAGGAAGGTAAAGAATCCCCTTCCACAAAATCTTATAGCGATTTTCCCTTGGACCATCGCATTCCAGTTTCTTTCCACCCAGCGTTGAACCGTGCGGGGGGAAGGCCATAACCCCGTGAACTGTCCAACTAATCCACGATCTGCAAGAGCCACGGCAGCTCTTCTTGGAAGTGCTGAGGGAAGAGGGACCTCCGGGATTTCGTCCAACTTTTTGACAAACTTTGATGCTGTAGGGCGGATCCTTTCCTTGTTGTTCTCAGGAATGAGAGAAGCGAAGGCTTTCTCCATTTCTACTTGCTCTTGAGAAGGCTGTGCCATAGTTCCACACAGGGGCGCAGGAAGACGGCTAGGAGGACAAGGGGTTCGAAGGTGAAAAGGGCAGAAGGCCTTGGGGAGGAGAAAAAACAGCAGGGGCCGCAGCCAGCCTCAGGGCTGTCGCGGAGAGGGCAGGAGGCCCGAAAAAGCGTGAAAAGGCCAGAGGCTCGGGAGAGAGAGGGCAGGAGGCTCAGATCGAAGGGATCCGGAGCAGAGAGCTGCGGCCCAGCAGCAGGGCTGCCAGGCACTGCGTGCTCAGGAGATCAGGGGCGCGCCAGGGGGCGGGAGTTCGCTATCCATCTCCGCAGCTAGAATACTTTCTCGCTAACAATTTTGGGGGATCACGTGTCATGTAACCCCTTATTGTTATTAGTACAACCCCTTATTATATTATTGTGCCCATGTAGTTCCCATATTGTTATTATTGTGCCCCATAGAAGCCCACTATTGTTATTATTGTGCCCTTACATTATTATTGTTATGTCGGCTTTGATTATATTATGACCCCTTAGAATCCTATATATAGAAAGGAGGTCTTGTCATTTGTATCATCCAAGAATTGTTCATTTGTGTAATGTAAAGGAGGTTGACCCCTCGAAGAGGCTTATTTCTAAGGAATTCATCTTTCTTTTCTATCTTTCTGTGATCTGGTTTCATAACATAGGGATGTTAGAAGGAAGGAAGGAAGAGGAAGAAAGAAACCAGTGGGAGGAGATAGAAAGGAAGGTAGGATTCTATGCATAAGAATAGGAAACTACAACAGAAGCATGGGATGTCAGGGAGGCCACTAGAGCTATGAAAGACATGGATATTGATTGAGTTGCTCAGAGGATGGGAAACACTTTCAGTAGGGGGGTGAGTATGAGCCTCATCATTGGGTAACTATATGGACCTTAATTCACCTCCTCGCATAGTCAAATTAACTCTTCTCATAATTTATTACATATTTTGATTATATTTTGTTTAATGAGATGAGTCAAAGTGAGATATTATGTCTAGTGGACTAATGTGAATTAAATGCAGGTTTGTGAAGAGAAAATCAAGGAATTTTGGGTAGATTAAGGGCTAAAACTCGAATGAGACATGTTGGGCATGGAATCCCCCCCACAACATGTTTTGGGGCTCAAAGCCCAAGTTTTGGACAGATGTATTATAAGACTCCGCAAATTGTGGGCGCAGAGCGCCAACCATAGGTTGAGTCATAGGGTTGTCCGCCCTAATTATCGTAAAGTAATGTAATGTCATGTCAGCCTGCCCATGGTCCGCAGACCATGGGATTGTATAAATAGAGCGAGGCTCTAAGTTGTAAAGAGAGCGAATTGGAGAGATAGATGTGTTGGCATTATGATTCAAGTGTTTTCCTTGATGGCAACTCACTCAGAGGTATGATACAAGTGTTGTCCTTGATGGAAACTCAGATCATAGTGCAGCAGGTCAAGAGAGAGGTATACGCAGGTTGACCGTGATGAAAGTGCGTATACACGCGGGTTAGCGGAGCAAAAGGCGCGTACACGTACACACACAGGTTCACAGAAGGAAAGGCGCGTACATGTCAGAAACCATGGTTTTGGTCTGTGGTATTTGGTCCATGGTATTTGGTCTGAAGTGTCGACCCCTGGTATTGGGTCCAAGGTATTGGTTCTACATGGTTTTGGACCATGGTATTGAGATAAGCCTAAACCTATATAAGGAGAAGATCATTAGGCCAAGAGGGGTAAGTTTGCAAGTGATGAAGATCTGATGAAGTGTGAGATCCAGATGCTGGTTATGGGTTTGTGATGCATAGCTTGATCTGAATCAAGGATGCACCTATGCGGATGATGATGGACAATGGATCAGGATATTAAGGCTTAGAATGTTTATGATTATATGGTTTGATTATGGATAGACTAGATCTGAATTATTGGCGCATGTTTATTCTGTGAATGTTAGGTTCTGATGTCTGAAATAGTTGCAAAGTTATAAGGTAGAATTTGCAGATCTGTACGCAGGTTGTCCTTGGTAAAAGCACGTATACACGTAGGTTGGGTTCGTCTGAGTAGCGTATACAGTATGAAGTATGATATTTGAAGTTGCAGTTGGATCTGGTTGTTATTGCAGAGTTATGTTGTCTATTCTGTGTTCTGGTGACTATGTTGGGTTTTAGTATTGGGTGATTCAGAGATTGATGATGCAGGTGTAGTTGATGATTGTATTGCAATGGTGATTGTTTTATGGATCCAGTATGAAAATGTATGAAACGTGGTCCCTGGATGATCGTAGGCCGGCGCCTACGTACTGGTAAACATATTGGCCAGTACAAGAGTCAGGGGGTTGTAGCTCCCTACCAGGAGCAGCTGGAAAACAAGTGAAGGTTGGAGCCTTCAGTAAGCCGGCGCCTACGTACTAGTAAATGGATCGGCTAGTACAAGAGCTAAGAGGGTTGTAGCCCTCTGCAGGTTGCAGCCTGCGTACTGGTAAAGGACTGCACTCGTACATTGTAAAAGAAGTTTCTTATTAAAGGAAGATAGAAACAAATTGCAGCAGGTGGTTTTCACCCACATTGGGTTTCCACCTTATATCATGGTGTTCATGTGTGCTCTTTATGTGTGATGATCTGTTCTGTTTACTGTTCATATGGTTAATAATGTTCTGATGCATTCATTGGAGATGAACTAACTAAATCATAAAGTTTACTGGATGTATGCTAGTTTCTTTTAACACAGTCGCGTATATACGCGGATATCCTTAACTGAAGTAGCGTATATGAATCAAAATATGGAAATGAAAAAGTTTTATTGATTTGATAATACTGATTCACCCCCCCCCTCTCAGTATTATTTCCAACAATTGGTATGAGAGCAGGTCCTTCGGTAAAAGCTTGATCGCTTGAAGGAGATACATAGAACAATGGGAAAGAAAGCGCGTCAAAAGAAGAAGATAGCTCAAAGGGACAATGACAGCCTGCTATTGAGTGGAAGAAAGTATTCAAATCTTGAATCACCTTAGATTGAAGATGGACAAGCAAATGATGCATCAGATAAAATCATAGATCAACAAGATCTACCTAGCAAAAGGGAGAGTTCCCTCAAAGAAGAAATTATCAGCTTAAAAGCTCAGTTGGAATGTGCCTACAGAGTACAACAAATGTTGCAGGTGCTTAATGAAGAGCAAGAAAATGAGATTCTCAAACTAAGGCAACAAGTGGAAGAAGGAAGAAAGTCTGAAGAAACTTTGACGAAGCAATGTTTGGAAAAGGAAGAACAACATCAAGTTGAGGTAAATATCTTGAAAGGTAAATTAGAAGAAAAAGATAAACTATTACGATTTCAAGATAGTACTAAGATCTTGGATGATATTCTTAGTAGTCAAAGGTCCCCTGCTATCAAAGCTGGTCTTGATTTTTATGAATCTGCTAAAGGTGAATCTAGCTCACAAGGTGAGGCAAGGAACTCTAATGAGAAATATGAAATGCTCAACAAAGAACAGCCAAGGAAAGAAATTCCTCAAAGAAAATCCTTTGCTCCTACCTATGGAAGTGATAGATGATTATTTCCTCCATTGAATAATATTGAATGTTATGTATGTCATAATCTTGGACATGTTGTAGCCAGATGTAGAAGTAGAATGGTTCAAGATCATCACACAAGATCATCACATTCCAGGTATTTCAGAGGATATTGTTTTGCCTGCAATGTGTTTGGACACAAAGCAATTGATTGCAATAGAAGGAACATGAAACATGTAAGATGTTATGCATGCAACAAGCCTGGACATATAGCGAAAGGATGCAGGAGAATATTGTGGACACCAAACCAAAAGAAGAAAACATCATCACAGTTGAAGATATGGAAGAAAAAGGAAGTACAGCCAGAAAGATGTGGCATAGCAGAGTACACAGACATGACAGATTCAGAGGAAGCTGGAAGTGTGGAACATCAGTGTTCTAAATCTCATACGCAGGTTTCATGAAGTCAAATCACGTATATACGTGAGTTATATGCTGCACAGTCGCGTATATGATGTTCTGAAGAAAAGCAACAGTACAAAAGTCTGATATGGTTCAGTCAGTGTTTGATGATGGCATGGCACAGGCTCAGGGGAAGCATATACTTAAATAAATGAATTGTTGGCATTTTGATGAGAAGTCTTTGGTGATAATACATCTTGCTACTTATTGTTGGTTGGTTAGAAGAATGGTATTGTAGGTTACAGGTCTGGATGCTAATGACGGATGCTCATAGTACAGATCATATGGTGTATGATAGTTGCTGATAACTATCACGGACCTTGCATGTGCTCAGGGGGAGCATGGACGGATTGGAACATCTTGGCATGTACAAAGGGGGAGCTCAATCAGAGATTTCAGTAGGTACTCAAGGGGAGTATGGACAACAGATGGAGATCAAAGAAGAGAATATCTTGGTCCGCCCTTTGCCCTTGATGTCAAAGGGGGAGAGTGACTTGGTATGGTTGTTGCCATCAAGTCCAAAGGGGGAGATTGTTGGCATTATGATTCAAGTGTTGTCCTTGATGGCAACTCACTCAGAGGTATGATACAAGTGTTGTCCTTGATGGCAACTCAGATCATAGTGCAGCAGGTCAAGAGAGAGGTATACGCAGGTTGACCATGATGAAAGTGCGTATACACGCGGGTTAGCGGAGCAAAAGGCGCGTACACGTACACACGCAGGTTCACAGAAGGAAAGGCGCGTACATGTTGGAAACCATGGTTTTGGTCCGTGGTATTTGGTCCATGGTATTTTGGTATTGGTCCATGGTATTTGGTCCGAAGTGTCGACCCCTGGTATTGGGTCCAAGGTATTGGTTCTACATGGTTTTGGACCATGGTATTGAGATAAGCCTAAACCTATATAAGGAGAAGATCATTAGGCCAAGAGGGGTAAGTCTGCAAGTGATGAAGATCTGATGAAGTGTGAGATCCAGATGCTGGTTATGGGTTTGTGATGCATAGCTTGATCTGAATCAAGGATGCACCTATGCGGATGATGATGGATGATGGATCAGGATATTAAGGCTTGGAATGTTTATGATTATATGGTTTGATTATGGATAGACTAGATCTGAATTATTGGCGCATGTTTATTCTGTGAATGTTAGGTTCTGATGTCTGAAATAGTTGCAAAGTTATAAGGTAGAATTTGCAGATCTGTACGCAGGTTGTCCTTGGTAAAAGTGCGTATACACGTAGGTTGGGTTCGTCTGAGTAGCGTATATAGTATGAAGTATGATATTTGAAGTTGCAGTTGGATCTGGTTGTTATTGCAGAGTTATGTTGTCTATTCTGTGTTCTGGTGACTATGTTGGGTTTTAGTATTGGGTGATTCAGAGATTGATGATGCAGGTGTAGTTGATGATTGTATTGCAATGGTGATTGTTTTATGGATCCAGTATGAAAATGTATGAAACGTGATCCCTGGATGATCGTAGGCCGGCGCCTACGTATTGGTAAACATATTGGCCAGTACAAGAGCCAGGGGGTTGTAGCTCCCTACCAGGAGCAGCTGGAAAACGAGTGAAGGTTGGAGCCTTCAGTAGGCCGGCGCCTACGTACTAGTAAATGGATCAGCTAGTACAAGAGCTAAGAGGGTTGTAGCCCTCTGCAGGTTGCAGCCTGCGTACTGGTAAAGGACTGCACCAGTACATTGTAAAAGAAGTTTCTTATTAAAGGAAGATAGAAACAAATTGCAGCAGGTGGTTTTCACCCACATTGGGTTTCCACCTTATATCATGGTGTTCATGTGTGCTCTTTATGTGTGATGATCTGTTCTGTTTACTTTTCATATGGTTAATAACGTTATGATGCATTCACTGAAGATGAACTAACTAAATCATAAAGTTCACTGGATGTACGCTAGTTGCTTTTAACACAGTCGCGTATATGTGCGGATATCCCTAACTGAAGTAGCGTATATGAATCAGAATATGGAAATGAAAAAGTTTTATTGATTTGATAATACTGATTCACCCCCCCCCCCCCTCTCAGTATTATTTCCAACAAGATGAATATGAATTGTTCGAACATAGAGTAAGAGTTTAAGTGTATTGGGTCATAGTAGTAGGAAGAGGCTCTGCAGCTGAGTGCACAGAGGCTTAGTAGAGTCCACAGCTGAGTGCACAGACCCCTGCAGTTGAGTGCGTAGGGCGATGTCGAGTCTGTAATCTTGAACGAAGAATAATAAAAATAAGTTGATTCCACTTTCTATGCATCTGCTTGTGTATTACCTTCTTTACATTTATACTATTTTGTTTATCACGCGCACTTATATGACTGCTAGATATACTGTTAATTATTACTAGTCTTACACAGAGAAATAAGTTAAGTAATCGGGTAATAACAGATTAAATAGCAAGGAACTTGGGTATAATACGGATTGTGCCCTGGGTAGGGTTGTGCGAAGGTCGCATCACAGGTTGCGAGGGACTAGCAGGTGCACGTAGCAACGTGCGCACAGGGTCAAACCGCGGACCGCCAGAAGCTCATCAGACATCCCCAGGGTGCGGAAACCTAGTTCTAGCACCCTCCAATACTACTTCGGGTGAGACCTTAGTCTGCGCTTTGCGGACTGTTGCCGAAAGGGCCAGTAGTACCGGGATTTTCTTGGCTAAATCACCTCTGAACCTGGGTCAGGCCCATACAAGACAACAAATGGTTCTATTGCCGGGACCAGGATCTACATAAGGGATGTCTGATGTCGTGCCACTGGAATCCAACAAAGAAAGAAATTGAAGGGTGGTTGGACAAAAAGATTCACGAGTTCGCAGTGCAGGAAAACAAAAATCCGCGAGTATCTAAGGAACAGTGGTTATAGCGCTACTTGTATACGGAAATCATGAAAATTTCTTTGCATCTTTTCCTTCTGAGCTGTATGAGTGGATCGCGAAGCTAGCAAACAGTCAGGGAAGGTGTAGGCTCGAAAAACCAATCATGTGGACTCCGAAATTAGTGCGCATACTAGAAGCGTCAGGAGATAAGATCGCGCGAGCTATGGACCATTGGCTTGACTGAATTATAGGAGGATTTATCATTGAGTTCGTGGTAGACACAACCGTTAGCTACAGTGAGGTCCTCAAGGGACCGCGAGGTAAGTATATTAAATCTTTGAACACTTGGATTAAGATGCTATTGTGTGAAAAAAGGGTTATGCGATTAAATTAATGTTTGGGACTACACGAAGTGGGAAGATCTACAGAAGCGGAAGTAGCGAAGAATTGGAAACCAGTCCCTTAAATTCCCCATTGCGGGAAAGCGAGGAAGAGCTCGTGAAAGTCTCTCCGAGAAGCACGTTCAGTCTGATAAGGCAAAAAATTCCGCGCCTACCACCTCCACATAGACGGCCACCTGTCTCACCCTCCTCACCTCCATCTCCACCCACCCACCTTTGCCACCACCACAGTTCAACATGGCGAGTGCGATCAAATTACCGGTATTCAGAGGAGTGGGGAATGAAGATCCGGACCAATTCTGGTTTGTGGTAAGAGCAGTATGGGAAGCACAGGGCGTTGTGGATGACAATATCAAGAAGGCTACGTTGGTGAGCACTTTGCAAGATCGAGCATTAAAATGGTACATCAAGCATTTTAATGACCATCCAAACGCAGGAATCGCAGAAATCCAGGCCGTGCTAAATAGGGAATTTAACAGGCCAAAGTCGGAAACACAATCAATCATCGGGTTTAAAGAGATCACAATGCTCATAGGTGAGACCCCCTCGGATCTGGACAAAAGAATGAAGGGTATGATTCGCGAAGCCAACATGACGTTGACAGATGGACAACACCACACATGGTTTGTAGCATCCCTAACACCGTACTTAAGGATGGCGCTGTCACAGTAAAAAAATTCCACCCAGGCTGAAGCTTTTGAGATGGTGATGAGATTGCATGAGACCTCTATACAAGACCCTGGTGTGGGAGTCCAACAAATCCATGCACAACTGCAAAACCTGTGTCTGGAAATGTAAATTTTGAAACAGGATAGGACACCTCGGCCAGAGGCGCACAAGGAGGTATGGTGCATAAAATGAAAAGGACAGGGGCATGACAAGGACCACTATCCAGTGTTCGCGAATTACTTGGCAGGATGAGGGCCGATGCCATTAAGACTTGAGGCACAAGCAGGACCGAGTGCGGCGCCTGCATTATGGTGTGCGATCCGTCAGATAGGAGGAAAACACACTATGGATAATTGTCATCTATTGTAGAAGTATACACAAATGTCCCAACAATTATTTTGTAACTTCTATAGGTCGGTAGGCAATGATGAGCGCACCTGCAGAAGCTACGAACTAATGATGGATTAGACTCCTGCCTACAGGGTGTAGACCGAAACGTGAGCCCTCGACCCAAATGCAGGAATGGTGTGCGTTGGATTTCAGGGGCGCGGGCGAGGTTGAGGTGGAATGGGACGAGGAAGGGGTCGCAGACTTGTTATAATTACAGACGGCCAAGGCACTATGCCCCCAATTGTACAAACCTGATCAGGACATCATGTTTGTAATGTACTCAGTTTGACCATGAGGCAGAAGAATACCCTACACTGATAGCGAGACTGCGTGAAAAAGGGGTACTTCAGCCCCCTCTGACTCAAAATTTGCAGATGATGAGGTCTGAACCGTGCAAAGAAGACCCAAATGTAAACATGATGCTTAGAAGCGGTATGACCACTGGCGATGATAAAGGTAAGCAGTCAGAAGAAAGTGTGTGGGTTCGCAAGGCTCCTACAAAGGAATCCAAATTTGATTTGGAATGCGCGATGGAGACATTCATGGAAGCTAAGAAGAGCTTCACAAAGGCCTCCACTTCAGGTAGTAAGGATCAATTAGAACCAGGGATGGATCCTTCAAAACTCACTACCTTTCTGGAGACATGCATGAAACGACTATGTGACAACAAGGCGGTAAAAGGGCTACATGAGCTTATCATTAGGTGCGTGGGGTTAGGAGAACCGCGCGTGGCCCGGAAACATGGAAAGCATGCATTGCACATAGGAAGGGAAATGAGGTTGACTACGCAAATCGGTGAATATGAAATGGATCTGGTAATCCTGGATCTCGGATCAGACGCAAATGTACTGCTAAAACAAACATGGGAATGCATGGGTAGACCCGCGCTACAGTGGTCTCCTATTCACTTACGAATGACAAACCAATATAATATCTTGCCCATGGGGAGATTGCAAGGGGTAACAGTAGATATTGACGGTGCGAGCGCGCAGGTGGATTTTGAAGTGATAGAGATTGTCGATGATAGTAATCCCTATCCCACACTACTAGGAATAGACTGGGCTATCGATATGAACAGAGTCATAAATCTGAAGAAGTGCAAAATGACCTTCGAGAAAAATTCATTACGCATAGTAGTACCGCTAGATCCAGCCGAAGGAGCGCGATACACTGAACTGGTGCGCGATGACGATAGTGATGACGATCTCGATTGTATTTACAAGATAACTACGTGAGAAGAGGATTGGGTGAATTCGATTGCAGATGGAAGGATTTCGTGGGAGCGCGAAAGCTCCTGCACTTCGGATTTAGATGAAGAGATAGAGCAATGGAAAAATCAGTTGCATGAAGTAACAATGCTTAATTGCAACATGATGGTTAGATCACTGCGTTGTGTGACAAAAAAAGCAAGGGATTTGCCGACATATGATGGGTTGACAGCGGTGGATGAATTCCTGAGCAAATTTGAAAGTGCAGTACCAGAACAGTAGCGGTTCGATGCTCTGAAGTGGGCACTACGTGCAATGCCTGCATGATGGTGGGGTACGCATCAAGGAAATTTTGAGGACTGGCGCGGATGCAGAAAGATGATGTGCCTACATTTTGGAAAAACCCAGCCCAGAACAAGAGCCAGTTAGTAGGGGCGGAACAACTTGCGTACCCACCTTTCTTGATGGGTATGGACATATGTTGTACAACTTGCACAAGCGCACACCACTCCCAGAATAGAGAATCGGAACAAACCACAGCAATAGGAAAGGCGACACGCGCTACCAATTATCCATGGAGAAGCATTCGATAGGGTGTGCGAAGTACTGAACAGGGTTCACCAAGCGAGATGCACTGATTGGGACCTACGCGTACTAGCGGTTCGATGGGCCTATAGGACCATGTGCAAAACCCTGACACGAAAAAGATTCCAGAGGTGCAGAACAGAGTAGAGACCATAATTTCTGAAGAGAATGCAAAGAGGAGTCCACTCGTAAGAGCTCCCGCCGTTGTGACATTGCGCGAAGACCAGGATGAAGAAATCACACAGCTATGCGAGGTCGAACACATAAAGATTCAGGAAGCCATTCGGTGAGGGAACCTTCGACTTTGCGAACTCAAAAAAGATTGGGTACGACTGAGGAAGAAAAGCATTTTGATGGATGCCGAGATCAAGAGGCTGGAAAACGAGATCAAGCAAGCATGTCTCATCAATAAACCAAGGATGACAAAACAAGGTGCGGATGATCATACCACTGGATTAGAAGATTGTTGTCGAGAATTTATGACTCTGCTACCATGGCTACGACTGCACCTCACCAAACGCAGTAACCAAGGGAGCGCACTACATACGGTAGAGCGCGTGGCGCCGGCTGTCGCGAAATAAATTAAGGAGCTTCCGCGGACTATACTGGAAGGTGAGTTGAAGTCTCGGACAGGTGGTACGACCACCTGACTAGCCGTCGGAAGCACAGTCTCAGCACTCTAGGCAGTTGAAAGAGAGCTCGAGACTATAAAAGTGTCTGTTTGGGAGGTGCGTGTAGAATTAGCATGTCACAAGGTTCACGCCCGTGCACGGGGGGCGACGCTGTCGTATCGGTAGGCTGGGAAGTGACCATTGGTGTCACTGTTCATGACAGGATGTCCAATTTAAGGCAAAAGGGAGCGGGCGGTGGGAATTTAAGACACAAATTAAGGGCAAGATTTGGGACAATCTGCTGCCAAGAAAGCATTGATGGCCCAGAATTGGGGGGAATGGTCGAATTTGAATTCAAAAGGCGCTATAAAACTCCAGGGGCTAGCCATGAGACAACACTTGTTCACTTGAGATTTGAGTAGTTGATTAGAGCACAGAGTGTTGTGTGCCGAGTGATATTCAAGCCCTGAAGTTCACGAATGACCACAGACAGTTCAAACAAGATGGTGGCTACCAGGAGAGGTTTGGGCTTTACAGAAGGAACCACCGACGAGGCCGCGCAGAACCCCATGGTACATGATGTCCCTGAAGATACTAGGGTCACACTGGAAACCTCAAAATTGCCTCGGACACTGAAACCCAAGAAATATAAGTAGGCAACGGGACCAATCCGCATGTCCCCGAGGAATCCGCGGTTCGGAAAGCTCTCAATGGAAGAAAAGGGCAAGGCTATCACCATTGAGACAAATGATGAGGAGGAGGACCTACAGGCTCTCGTCGATGAGATAGAGGAACCAGAGGACATGGAAGAGGATATCCAACCAGTGCACTTTGCAGCGAAATTTCCCTAGTAAATCCCTCTGCGGAAAGGGAAAACTAAGATACCAAAGGATCTGGATGCCACCAAGAGCACACTCCAGACCCTGCTCCTCCCTGATGGAATTGTGTTTGAGGGCTCGCACCTGCGCTGTTTTCCCACAATGAAGTTTGAAGATTGGGACCTTGCAGACAACGATAAGTTCCCACACTTAGAGACAGAGAGCCTCATGAAGCAGAACACAGAGGGGCTAGTCACAACATTAGAGCTGCGAAAATGGCTACGCGGTGTGGAGAAGGCTAGATTGCTTCATTTGCTGTGGATTCCACACTTTCACTGCACGCCCATCACTATTTTTGTCATCAGGCAGCTGCTTTTCCTGGTGCATGATGGGTACTTATGGCTGGAGGAGCCTATTCCCATCACGGCGGATCTCATCCATAGAATTTCTCGGCTTCCCTGTAAGGGAAAGGACCCCGTGGCGATAGCAGGAAAAAGCGGAGATTTGGCCCTCACGGAGGCCATGAAGAAAAAATATAAGCTCAAGAAGAAAAAGAGGGGTTATGTAATCAGCAACATCAAAGATAAAGGGGTGCACGTAGCCACCCAACTCCTGGTCGGGAAGGTAATGAGAAAATGCAACGGCGATGAAGTACCAGTGCCGGTAGTTGCATTGGCCGAACAATGCGCAAAGGGGGTCCAATTCAACTGGGCCGAGTTCCTCTGCGAGGAATTCTTGACCAACTGCAAGGAAGCCCAGGAGCAGGGTAAGACCTTCCACTACGCGTGGTTGCTCTTGTCCATTCTACTGGTAGCGGGAGAACTACCAGAGGACAGTCAGTTCCCAAGCATTGAACAAGACTTACTAGAGGCTGCAAAGTACGCGTCGCTCTGGGCTACCAAGGATGCGAAGTGGATTCGCGAGACAAAGATCTTCTGGGTGCTCATGGAGGCGAGTGTTCGGATGTGGATTAATAGACGGCCGTGCCTGTCCCCCACAGTGCACAACAGTCTGTGGAGCTTTGCAGACTTCAAGGTGGACATGCACAACATTTACATCAAGGCGCGAAAGGATCTGGTGCAACAGTGGACCAAGCTCCCCTTCATCACCACTGATGATGCAATTTTTACAGTGTTAGAATCATGGCCTCCCGAGTGGCGCGCCTCGGATTTAGCGAAGCTGGATAGGATAGCATCACAGAAAAGAAATGATGAGGCCAAGTTGCGCGTCATGAAGTTGGTCGAGAAGAGGCGCAATGAAAAAGTGGCAGAAGAGGTAAGGGCAGTCCGCAAGGCAGCAAAAGCAGCCGCGAAGCAGGCAAAGGCCACCGAAGTAGCAACAACAGTGCAAACAACAAGGCCCACAACAACGCAGGGTGAGGAGGGCCAGGAATTGTCTACAGGACAGGAAACAGAGGACATAGACCTCGCAGGAGAAGGTGTGGACCCGGGCACAACTTCCACCCAACTAAAAAGGCCGCTCGTCACAGAGAGATTGGGTCCACGGAAAAAGGTCAAGGCCTCCAAATTGGCCATCGACCCAATCACGTTAACAAAAGGCGACCTCTACGACATCGGCGACACCGTTCGTGAGGTCACCAAGGAGGCGCTCCAAGAAGCCATGTTGGAGTAGCATATTGTGTTGGGGGCCTTAAGGGTGCAACTGCAAGTGCTACAGGTGTGGCCCCCACAGGAAGGAACCATAGCCACCTACGGCGCAGTAGGCACATCAACAGCGGAGCAGCGACTACGCGCAAAGTTGGCCAACACCATAGTGCTACTGGAAGGGGCACTAACAGTAGAGAATGAGGTCGACAGAGCCACGGTGGGTAGGATCAAGGTACTTGGCCTTAATTTGGCTGCCCTTCTACGAGACACACTATACCAACTGCAGGATGGCATAACAGCAGAGTTCCGCGCTAGGGAGGGCCGCGTGATTCAGGTGATGAGTGAGCAA
Source organism: Pinus tabuliformis (assembly GCA_031772625.1). Classification (NCBI taxonomy): domain Eukaryota; kingdom Viridiplantae; phylum Streptophyta; class Pinopsida; order Pinales; family Pinaceae; genus Pinus; species Pinus tabuliformis. The sequence goes on along the minus strand of CM062819.1, from coordinate 1,341,951,464 downwards.
AAGATCAACATTGAACAACTCAGCCTGCAACATGACGAACTGGTGTCACAAAACCAGCAAATAGTGCAGACAGTTGATGAAGCGTGTCGGCAAGTCCCAGAGTTGTCCATCACAGCAGACCTACCAACAGAAATCTGGATCCACTATCTGGCAAGCAGAGTACGAAACGCGCGTGAGGAAACAACGCGTGTGAAACTGGAGTTGAATCTCCAGATTGTCAAGCTGCAGCTGAAGGCGCAACCTTCCACTCCTCTGGAAGTTAGAGAGTAGTGCATTAGCTATTCAAATAGGATTGGAAGAAATTGGATGGGAAGTGCAGGACTATACTGGTATGTTGGACCAAGCCTTTGGCATCCTCACATCCTTGTAGGAGGACCCCAACATACAGTGCATGGAAACAGAGTCGCGCAAGCTTCAGGAGCAATACGATAGTGTTAGGGAAACTGTGTAGACAGTCGTCCTCACTCAACGACTAGCAAAGATGCAGCAAGCAAGTGCACTAAAAGAGTAGGTGGATGCCACAAGACAGAAAGAGGCACTTCTCAAAGCGAGCGTCCAGCCATGGATTGATGAGGCCTTCACCATTACGATAGATATCGAGGGCAAGCTCACACAGATGTAGGGGCTCTACGCGCTAAGGCAGGGATTTGATCCTCATAAAGAAGCATCGGAAGAGCACATGCAGCAGGTCCAGCAAACCGCAGAACAGTGTGCCACGGACCTCCAAGAAGTATGGGACCAGTTGGAGGGACTCTGTGCCAAGATCACAACGCCAACAGAGTGACTCGGGGACGAGTCACGATGATTGTGTTGGGGCCTTGTTGGGCATGGAATCCCCCCCACAACATGTTTTGGGGCTCCCAAGTTTTGGACAGATGTATTATAAGACTCCGCGAATTGCGAGTGCGAATCATAGGTTGAGTCATAGGGCTGTCTGCCATAAGTATTGTAAAGTAATGTAACATCATGTCGGCCTACCCATGGTCCACGGACCATGGGATTGTATAAATAGAGCGAGGCTTTAAGTTTTAAAGAGAGCTAATTGGAGAGATAGATGAATACAAATGGTTCGAACATAGAGTAAGAGTCTAAGTGTATTGGGTCATAGTAGTAGGAAGAGGCTCTACATCTGAGTGCGCAGAGGCCTAATAGAGTCCGCAACTGAGTGCGCGGACCCCTGTAGCTGAGTGTGCAGGGTGGTGTCGAGTCTGCAATCTTGAATGAAGAATATTAAAGAGAAGTTGATTCCACTTTCTGTGCATCTACTTGTGTATTGCCTTCTTTACATTTATACTGTTTTGTTTATCGCACACACTTATATGACTGCTAGATTTACTGTTAATTATTACTAGTCTTACACAGAGAAATAAGTTAAGTAATTGGGTAATAACAGATTAAATAGCAAGGAACTTGGGTATAATACGGATCGCACCCCGAGTAGGGCTGCGTGAAGGCCGCATCACAGGTTGCGAGGGACTAGTAGGTGCGTGTAGCGACGTGCACGCAAGGTCAAACCACGGACCACCAGAAGCTCATCAGACATCCCTAGGGTGCAGAAACCTGGTTCTAACACCCTCCCATACTACTTCGGGTGAGACCTCAGTCCGCGCTCCGCAGACTGTTGCCGAAAGGGACAGTAGTACTTGGATTTGCTTGGCTAAATCACCTCTGAACTTGGGTCAGGCCCCTACAAGCCAACAAGACAAGGAAGAGAGATTGTAGGAGGTAAATCCTCCTCATTTAACTCCTCCCTCATTCGAATATTCCTCCATCAATCACACTAGCTCGAAGTACAAGTAGCCAAGTCATGGAGATCAAAAGGTAGCTGAGCAAGTGATAGTTAAAGAGTTAGTTTATCTCGCATTTGGGAGTTGAGCCTCCCTAGATTTAAGGAAGTCATTGGAGACTTTATTTGTATACATAAATAGGTCTAGAGCCTCATTAGGATTCAAATTTTTGCTGTAAAAACACTAATCATTTTCGAGTTCAAGACTTGTGGAAGACATTGCTATGTAATTTCCTGTTTTGATAATGAGAATGAGAATTTTCTTGATCCAGCACTGAGTTAACTCAGAGGGCTAAAGCTCTTGGGTTAGGGCCCAACCCTAGCAGCAAAGGCTCCTCTTATTGTATTTGTATGCTTAGATTGATTTCATAGCTCAATGGTTGAATTGTCTTTAGGATTATTTCATTGCAAGTAGTGTAGATTTGATTAGTTGCTTATTAGTTTGATTCCATTTGTGCTTTACTTTAGCAGTAGCTTAGAAGAGATAAAGGAACATCAAAAAGCTATCAAAAGGTGTTTTGGACTCACTTCTTCCTTCAGGGATCATGATTTGAGGAAACAACTCCTATGCAGCCCCAAAAAGAGAAAATTCCACTTTCTCATAAAATTAGGGTTTTCTATACTTAGGCCAACATTTGATCAATTTGAAAAAGTAGGATTTAGTTATCATTTTTTCCATCTTTAGCCTTACATTATATCTCATCAATGATTCCATATTATTCTGAAAGTTTTCTTCATGCATGAAGTAGACAGTTAGCTCATTAAAATTTGTTTTCCTAGATCATTCCAATTCTTCTTGTGTACATGATTTTTGGGTAAATGTCAATGTTTGATGCGGTGCAGGTGTTTCATAAGAACAGAGAGATCTCATAGTCAGCAACCTCCTTCCAACTTCATCCATCCATGATCATTCCTTTGTTGTTGGAAATAACACTAAGGGAGGGGGGCGGGGTGAATCAGTATTAGCAAATCAATAACTTTTTCATTTCCATAATCAGATTCATATACGCTACTTCAGTTAAGGGAACTCGCATATACACGCAACTGTGTTTAATGCAACTAGCGTACATCCAGCAAACTTATGATTCAGTTAATTCATCACATGTTGATCTTTAATCAGTGCATCAGAACATCATTAACCATATAAACAGTAACCAGGTGCAGTAAAAATAGAACAGATCATCACACATAAGAGACACACATGAACACCATGATATAAGGTGGAAACCCAATGTGGGACAAAAACCACCTGCTTTTGTTTTCTTTAAGATAAGAAAAACCTGTTTAGAATCTTGTATTGGCGCAAACTCATACCAGTACATAGGCACCCACCTGCAGAAGGCTACAACCTTCTCTCGTTCTCCAGCTTCTACTGGAAGGGAGCTACAACCCCCTAGCTCTTGTACTAGCCGATATATTTACTAGTACGTAGGCGCCGGCCTACAGAAGGCTACGACCTTCTCTTTTCTTCCAGGGACCACGTTTCATAAATTTTCAGACTGGATCCATCAATACAAAATCAATCACCACTACAATACAACCATCAACTATATCTGCATCATCAATCTCTGAATCACCCAACAACTGAATCACTGAAACCCTGTCATCAAAACACAGTCACCAGAACATAGAGCAGAACCCAGAACTCTGCAACAACCACTAGAACCAACAGCAACCTCAAATATCAAATCTCATAATGTATACGCTACTTGACTGTGTCGAACCAGTGTGTATATGCCCTTTCACCAAAGGGAACCAACATACAGATTTGAAAATAATTACTTATACCTTCGCTGCAATTTTCTACTTTAGATATACCCAAATCATCAGATATAAAGGATAAGACATGCATCAGTATTCAGATCTGAACTATTCATGATCATACCATATAATGATAATGCATTTTAGTCTTCATGATCCCGGTCCATCAACCTTCATTTGCCACATAGGTGCATCCTTAGCAAAGCATCACATACCCATAACCTGCTTACTAGATCTCACACTTCATTAGATATTCATCACTTGCACACTTGCACTTTGGCCTAATGATCTTCTTCTCCTTATATAGGTTTAGGCCTCTCTCAAGACCATGGTCCAAAACCACGTAGGACCGATACCTTGGACCCATTACCTGGGGTCAATACCTCGGACCAAATACCATGGACCAATACCAAAATACCATGGACCAAATACCAATACCAATACATGTACGTGCCTTTCCTTCTATGAAAGTGCGTGTGTACATTATACGTGCCTTTGTATATAGTGAACCTGCATGTATACGCGACTTGGTCAATGGTGAACTTGCATATACCTTTTCATATACGTGACTTTGTATACAGTGAACCTGCGTGTATACATGGCTTGGTCAATGGTGAACCTGCTTATACCTTTCTTTCTTCATTCTTTGCTGTTTATCTGCTATACTGTGATCTTTCATCTGAGAGAGTTGCCATTAAGGACAACACCTGTGTCATACCTGTATCATAATGCCAACAATATCCCCCTTTGGACTTGATGGCAACAACCACACCAAGTCACTCTCCCCCTTTGACATCAAGGTAAAAGGGCGGACCAAGATATTCTCTCCCTTGATATACATTCTGCTGTCCATACTCCCCTTGAGTACATGCTGAAATATCTGATTGAGCTCCCCCTTTATACGTGCTAATATGTATCAATCCGTCCATGCTCCCCCTGAGCACATGCCGAGTTTGCAACAATATTTTTCAAAAGAATAACATGACTCTACAACTCAACTAAGTGAGTATGACCTTCTTATCACCAATGACTCATACATACATCAAAATCCCAACTAAGTGGGGATACACCATTTTGACTCATCCACCCAACTAAGTGGGCGTATGCCAAATGTTTATACATCACTGAAAATAGAAATTATTGCATCATCCTTCCCATGCATAGTGGGGGTACAAATTAGGTCTTTGCAAGACCTTTACACCAAATGATATTCATGACTTTTATAACAAAGACCAGCAATCTGAACAAGACCATGATAGTCATCAGCAACTATCGTACACCATATATGATCTGCACCATAAACATCTGTCACCAGCATCCAAACCTGTAACCTGCAATACTATTCTCTTGGCCAATCAACAATAAGTAGCAAGATGTATCATTTAGCCACATAAGCATCATTACCAAGGACTTCTAACCAAAATGCCAACAATGCATTATTTGAAGCATATGCTCCCCTTGTACCTGTGCCAACCAACACATACCATGACCGAACCATATCAGACTTCTTTTCTTGAGTCTGTCCTGCTGCTTTTTCTTCAGAGCATCATATACGTAACTGTGCAGCCTCTAACTTGCGTATATATGTGACTTCGCTTCATAATAGCTGCATATGAAAATTGGAATACTGAAGGTTTACACTTTCAGCTTCCCTTGGGTCTGTTATGTCTGCTAACTAAGTTATGCCACATCTTTTTGACAATAATTCTGTCTTCTTCAATACCTGGGATTGGGATGATGTATGCTCCTTTTGCTTTGGTGTCTGAATTTTGCTCCTGCATTCCTTTACTTTATGTCCAAACTTGTTACATGCATAACATCTTACATGTTTCATATTCCTTTTATTGCAATCAATAGCTTTGTGACCAAACATATTGCAAGCAAAACAATATCCCTTAAAGTACCTGGAACGTGATGATCTTTTTGTGTGACGGTCTTGAACCATTCTACTTCTGCATCTAGCTGCAACATGTCCAAGATTATGACATACATAACATTCAACATTATTCATCGGAGGAAATAATTGTCTATCACTTCCACAGTTAGGAGTAGAAGATTTTCTTTGAAGAATTTCTTTCCTTGGTAGTTGATGGGGTTGTCCTCTCATCTCCTTGTTGAGCATTTCAGATTTCTCATTAGAGTTCCTTGCCTCACCTTGTGATCTAGATTCCCCTTCAACAAATTCATGAAAACCAAGACCAGTTTTGATGGTAGGAGACCTTTGACTACTAAGAATATTATCCAAAATATTAGTACTGTCTTGTAATCATAACAGTTTATCCTTTTCTTCTAATTTATCTTTTAAGATATTTACCTCAACCTGATGTTGTTCTTCCTTTTCCAGATATTGCTTCTTTATGTTTTCTTAAGCTTTTCTTCCTTTTTCCACTTGTTGCCTTATTTCGAGAACTTCATGTTCTTGTTCTTCAAGAGATTCTTCATTCTTCTTCTTTGATTCTTCAAGATATTCTTTTAGAGAGAGGATCTTAGATTCAAGTCTCTGGATTGTTATGCTTTGATCATTTACTACATCCTGTAGCTGCTCCCTTACTCTGGTTACTGTCTCCAGCTGATCTTTTAATCTGGTAACCTCTTCTTTTTCTACGTCATTATTTTCATATGCCATGAGAAGTTTAATTTCTTGATTATCTTCATCACTATTAGACAAGCCATCACTATTGTCATGAGTATAATAACTTCTATTACCTTCTTCAGACATCTTTCCTTTTCTATGAGGGCATCTAGCAGCGTAATGACCAACTCTACCACAAGAAAAAAATTTGAAAGGTAGCTTACCTTTGAACCTTCCAAATCCCCGTTGAAGCTTCTTGACAAAATTTACCTCATATTCTTCTTTTGAAATGTATCCTAATTCATTGAGTTTTTCTTTTTCCTTTGTTGATACTTTAAATGCGGTTTCTCTCATATCTGATGGTCCTCCTTTTCTCATTTCAAAAGCAGTTAAGATTCCGTGAAGTTGCGTCATAGTGATATTCTGCAGATCCTTCTTTTCTTCTATGGCAGACACTTTGGGTTCAAATTTAGTAGACAAGGATCTCAAAACTTTCTCAACTAAGGCAACTTCCTTAATTTCTTCACCCAGATTCTTCATACAATTTACAATCTCATCTATACGTAGGAAGTAATTAGCTATGCTTTCATCACTATGCATCTTAAGAGTTTCATATTGAATTCTGAGAGTTTGAAGCTTAGCACGTTTTACCTGAGCGTCTCCTTCGTAGCTTAGAATGATTTTGTCCCATATTTCTTTGGCTGATTTGAGCTGCATGACCTTGACAAACTCTGATTTTGACAAACTTCCCAATAAAATAGTAACAACTTTGGCATTGGTTTCATATTGCTTTCTACCTGCTGTATTTGTAGGAATTGCTAATGGAAATGTATATCCTCCTTCCACGATTTCCAAAATATCTGTTCCAAGTGATTGTAAATAGGTTGTGGTTCTTATCTTCCAGTAAAAAAAATTGCTCCCATTGAAGATTGGTGGTCTGATGGATCCCTCTCTTTCTTGATTACTCATCCTGATGGATCTTCCTTCAAGCGATCAAGCTTCTTTTGAAGGACCTGCTCCGATACCAATTGTTGGAAATAATACTGAGAGGGTGTGGGGGGGTGAATTGGTATTAGAAAATCAATAACTTTTTCATTTCCATAATTAGATTCATATATGCTACTTCAGTTAAGGGAACTCGTGTGTACATGCAACTGTGTTTAATGTAACTAGCATATATCCAGCAAACTTATGATTCAGTTAATTCAACATATGTTGATCTTTAATCAGTGCATCAAAACGTCATTAACCATATAAACAGTAACCAAGTGCAATAAAAACAGAACAGATCATCACACATAAGAGACACACATGAACACCATGATATAAGGTGGAAACCCAATGCGGGACAAAAACCACCTGCTGATGTTTTCTTTAAGATAAGAAAAACTTGTTTACAATCTTGTACTGGCGCAGACTCATACTAGTGCGCAAGAACCCACTTGCAGAAGGCAACAACCTTCTCCCATTCTCCAGCTTCTACTGGAAGGGAGCTACAACCCCCTAGCTCTTGTACTAGCCGATATATTTACTAGTACGTAGGTGCTGGCCTACAGAAGGCTACAACCTTCTCTTTTCTTCCAGGGACCATAAATTTTCAGACTGGATCCATCAATACAAAATCAATCACCACTACAATACAACCATCAACTATATCTGCATCATCAATCTCTAAATCACCCAACAATTGAATCACTGAAACCCTGTCATCAAAACACAGTCACCAGAACACAGAGCAGAACCCAGAACTCTGCAACAACCACTAGAACCAACAACAACCTCAAATATAAAATCTCATAATGTATATGCTACTTGGCTATGTCGAACCAGCGTGTATGCACCCTTTCACCAAAGGGAACCAACGTACAGATTTGAAAATAATTACTTATACCTTTGCTGCAACTTTCTACTTCAGATATACCCAGATCATCAGATATAAAGGATAAGACATGTGTTAGTATTCATATCTAAACTATTCATGATCATACCATATAATGATAATGCATTTTAGTCTTCATGATCCCGGTCCTTCAACCTTCATTTGCCACACAGGTGCATCCATAACAAAACATCACATACCCATAACCTGCTTACCAGATCTCACACTTCATCAGATATTCATCACTTTCACACTTGCACTTTGGCCTAATGATCTTCTTCTCCTTATATAGGTTTAGGCCTCTCTCAATACCATGGTACAAAACCACGTAGGACCGATACCTTGGACCCAATACCTGGGGTCAATACCTCAGACCAAATACCATGGACCAAATACCAATACCCAATACATGTACGCACCTTTCCTTCTGTGAAAGTGTGTGTGTACATTATACGTGCCTTTGTATATAGTGAACTTGCGTGTATACGCGACTTGGTCAATGGTGAACCTGCGTATACTTTTTCGTATACGCGACTTTGTATATAGTGAACCTACGTGTATACGCGACTTGGTCAATGGTGAACCTGCGTATACCTTTCTTTCTTCATTCTTTGCTGTTTACCTACTATACTGTGATCTTTCATCTAAGAGAGTTTCCATCAAGGACAACACCTGTGTCATACCTGTATCATAATGCCAACATTTGTTTCACTAAGACCCTCACCAATTTCATCATTTTGCAAGGAAACTTCTCCAAGCTTGTTGAGCGAATCCAACCATCTCTCAACTTTGGTTTTGAGTTCCGGAGTGAGCCTAGGTATTTCCTTGCCTCATTCCATCCACTAACCGCCTTCCCTAAGCCTTCCATCACCTTCAACACCCATCATTTTTCTCTCGACTGTGTCTAGTAGAAATAAAGGGAATCCTGTAGGTTTTCCTGTAGTGGCCTGTTTTGAGGCCGAATTGAGGGAGAAGCCTCTAGGAAGCTAGAAAGGGTCACCTACTAGTATTCTCAACCTTATAACCATTCACCAACATCCCTAAGAGACCTTCCACATCACCAAAAGAGATTAGCTTCACAATTTTCCATAAAAAAAAGAAATCCAAAAAGCAAAACATATTTATTCTAGTCATTTCCATGCACAGTAATAGAATGTTTGATGTTTTGAATTTACATGCTTTGGACAATAGGATTGCATGCATGTTAACTTAGCATTCTTTTTAAGCATATCCTCTTAGTAGTTAGTTAGAAAATGGTGTGTTTTTAGCATTTGATTTCAGTCTTTTTTCCTTACTGCATTAGACAAGCTTTCTCTTAGAATAGATTTCTCTTTTCCTCATTAGCAATCAAGCTTCTTCTAAGTCCATTGAAGTTTGGCTTGAAAAACCCTAGTGGTCTATTTTCAGCTGAGCAGTGACAAAGAGTAGACCCATCACTTTTACTTGTGTATACAACACTGTCACCTCCAAGTTTGTACGAACCTCGGGTTGATAAAGTAAAGTTGGTAGCCTCAGGAGTTGCAACATTCTTGTTGCAATACTGGTGCTCATAAACTTGCTCAAGCGTACCTTTGGGCAGACCAGTAGATATTTGCTGCAATATCTTCAAAGCTCCACAATGCAAGTGGCCCAATTGCCTGTGCCACAACTCGCCGATGTCTCGGCTCAACATATTTTCCCTTTTTGAACTCAAAGCAACACAATCCTCTACCTCTATCTTATAGAGATTCTGAACTCGAATCCCTATCTTCTTTACTTGACCCGTGGCTGTGTCGAAGGAATGCATTTCCTTTCAAAAAGATCACATCATATCCTCTATCCTCAAGCATGGTAATAGATACCAAGTACTTCGTCAGTCTGGGTACATGCATAATATTCTTCAAGGTGAGTGGAGTTGCATACTCACTCTGAAAAGTAATAGTGCCCACAACAGTAAAACTATACTTACTGTCATCACCCATCTCGATATACATCTTGAGATCTTTCTCCTCCAATTCACTGAATAACTCTTTGTCGCTAGTAATGTGGAAATAAGCCCCACTATCTAAGTACCAAAGACTTCCCATCATTGAAGACACCATGCATGCAATGAGGGAAAAGTCCAATTCGAATTGGGAGGCCAAAGCCTCACTCGCTGCTCCTCGTGAGGACTTCTCCTTGGATTTATTCAATGGACAATTTGTAGCAAAGTGACCCATCTTGTGACATTGAAAGACTTTAACTTTCGTCATGTCCTTCTTCTTACCTCCGTGATAAGAATTTGATTTGGAACAAGAAATTTTACCTTTCCCTTTCCTCGCCTTAATCGCTAAGGCGTAGTTCTTTTCATCATCAATCTTTGATGAAGAGCCATCCTTGATGTTCCTCCTGATCTCACCCTGCATCAAATCCAACCATAGTCGTTCCCAATCTGGAAGCTTCTCCCGACCATTGAAAAATTCCTGATAACTATGCCAACTCTTTGGGAGTCCAAGAAGAGCAAGGCTCACCATATCCTCCTCTGAAACCGTGGCTCCAACACTTCCAAGTTCATCCTGAAATTGAGTGAACTTGGTCAAGTACTTTGGAATCATCTCTCATTTCTCCATCTTGATTTTACGAAGTTTATCCTTCAGTGCCAACTTCCTTTGATCATTGCTATTATGATACAAGTCCATCAATGTTTTCCACATAGCATGCGGGGTTTGCTTTCCATGGAGACTCGAGACAATATGATCTCGAAATCCCTCAAGGATTATCTGCCTTGCCTTCACCACACACTTCTTCCACTCGGCCATGTTCTGTGCATTAGTAGCTACTAGCTTAGGAATTGCTTGTTCAACAAATTCCTTCAAGCCATTGTCCTGTAGCACAACCTCCATCATGTCCCTCTAGGCCATGAAAATAGAGCTTCCTTCCAAGGCATACTCAATCCTCAACCTATGGAACACCATCTGCCAATCTTGAAGTATGTACGCAAATTTGACTTTCACCTGTAACCGAGAAACTCAAAACTTCGAAATATCCTCTAGAGAGATGATTTTAAATCAATGATATCTCCCTCATCTGAACTCTGATTCGACTGATTTTTTTGTTTGAATTTAGGTATCTTTTCCCAAGGAAGCAAGATATGTAATTTTTTTCTTAAAATTCTGCACATAAATTTTCAGATCTTCTCTGCAAACTCTCGGTCCAAAAAACAATCTTTCTCCTATACCATGTAGAAAATGTTGTAGATTCACAAGCTAATGGAATTTGCTAAAGCAAGAGACAAGAATCTACTTCTACTCTCTATAACGGAATCCCATAAACATCGAGAAAACAATAATCAATAGAGGAAGATAATCAAAGGCACATAACGCAGTAAATATCTGAGGAAAGCTACAACTCAAAACTCCACCATATGTTTTTTATTAATCCAAAAAATAAAGATGAAATTACAATGCGTGTTCTTTGTAGAACAATCCCAACACTCAACAAATTCAATCTCCAACTCATAAGAAAGCTCAAGGCCAAAGAGTAGCCAATTCACAAGCTCTCCAAGTCTCTATTCCAATGTGTAATTCCTATGAAGGATAGCTTATATTTAAAGGGAAATAAAGCCTCTAAAAATATCATAATCCCTCAAGGATCAGTTCTTGATTGCATGCATTATTAGTGCAACTCAAAAAAATATAAAACAAATAGTAAACTGTCCCTGCACTCTAGTCTCAACTGGGTCTTTCTCAGAACCGACATGCATGAGTTTCTGATGAGTAAATATTCAGTGAACTAGAGTAGCATTGTTGGAGTTCATTAGTGTCACCACTGACTATTAACTCACTATTAGTTCTCTCAATCAGTTTGAGATCTAATTTAACTAAACTGACTCATGAAATTGAGTCTTCTATTTTACAACTCACAATTAACTCACATTGGACTCCTACAAAGTAGGGAGAACACATACATGACTTCCAAAAGAGTTCCAACTTAAATTTCCTAAGTTATGTAAGTTTAATAAACTTAATTTAACTATTTCAAGTTGCTATGAGAATAGAATTCAAATTTAATTTCCAATTTAATTCAAGGACAAATTAAACTAGAATTTCTTGTTGCCATTTCTCAATAGTTTCTCCATGGTTGGACCTACGAATACAAGGCCCATGGTTCTCTGTGTCTGTTGCAGAGCCTTTAACTTGCTCTGGACAATCTGTGATAGTTGGCTGGCATCGTCAGCCCATGGTTACATCCTTGAGGAGATAATGGAGGCCTCTCGATGCAACTCATCAATCTGGGCCTGGATGAACTTTCCATCCTGAAGTCTGGTGAACCTTTTCACAGGTGCTAATTAGGTCTGTGATGTTGCCCTGATCTCGTCAAACTACAACTTCTTTTCTCGGATGTATGTTTCGATCATTTGCAAGTGTGGATCCTCCTACAGCGAGGTCCACATATCCATTGTCTTCTCAAACCATTGGCTGCAGTCCTTGACTGCAACTTCTAGAGTGGCCATGTCTGCTTTAATAGCAGCCTCGCGTCACTCTCTGACTTCCAGAGGAGTTGTTGGCTACAACTTCAGTTGAAGCTTAGAAATATGAAAATGCAACTCAAACCAGACCTTTCCAATTTCCTCCTTTTCTTCCTTCACCGCAACAACTAACTTCTTAATTTTCTCTACTGAGGTTTCTTCTGCTGGAATTTGGAGCTTAGGGAGATCGCTGCATACTTGAGTAAGGACGACCTCTAGCTACTGATTGCGCTGCATCACCTCGTCGCAGGCCTGTAAATCCTACACTTTCTCTTCAAAAATATGTTGATTATTAGTTTTTACCTCATCGATAATCAACGATGCTTGTTTCTCCCGGATGAGGAGCTCATCTGAAACTCCTTGGTGTAGCTCATGGAAGGTCTGGATCAACAATGCTGGAAGGTTGGTACTGATATTTTTCCAGTATTGCGCACATTCCTGGTCTTCGGTTGTCTTAAACTGGAGAGAGACCCCTGGTAGTGGTACTTGTCAGAGCTCGAATGTAACTTCAGTGGAACTAAACTTTGGCACGCTGTTGTGGGGAAAAGTATCCAACACGGAATGACCCTATCCCACTCTAAGGGTGATAGTTCCTTAGCAACAGCTGAAGCAAAGCTATCTAAAGTTACTTCTTTATGACATGCAAGAGATGAAAGGAAGAGATCCACTTACCGATGTCTTGCGCAAATGGTCGATCCAATCTCCTCTATTTGCCGCTCGCTCCCAGCTCCAAGTCTTCTCACGGGCCCAGCTACACGAGATCCTGCGAACAAGACAAGAAAAGGAAACTACAAGAAGCATGCATTCATAATTGATTCAAGGATTAGCATAAATCAAATATGCAAGTAAGACAATACACCATTGAAACACATGCGAATAGAAGAACCTCAAATGCTTTATTAATATAAGGAAGTAAGGTTCAGGTGGTGATACAACCGTGAGAGGTCCAATCCAGCATCACCTTCCCGACAGAAAGAAATCTCCTCTTCACCTCCCTCAAGCAATCACCCAATACTCTCAACTGTAAACCAACAACAATTCTTTGCACAAAATTCCGGCCTCCAGATCCCATGGGATGAGATCCTTATATAGAGTTTTGGAGTGAAGATAAGTCAGCTTGATGTGTGACTTGTTGTCCTCTTCTCCAGTTGTTCTTCAGTCCTTGAGTCCACTCGGAGTTTTAGAACCTCTTTACTCATCATTAGGCGAATCTTCTGATCCAAGTGTCATTTTGGAAGCTTCCTGGGCACTGGCACATTGAGAAAAGATTCCTCCACATGTCAAAGTACGCCCAGCGCAGGTAGCCTTTGTTGCACTTGCTATGCAGCGCAGGTACACCATAGAGCTTTTGACATTCAGCGCAGATGCTTAGTGGAGCAGCTGCTTTGATCCAAAATTGACCTGTTTTTGAGTGTTTTTCAGTGGAGAACTGATCTGTAGTGCTGTGGTTTGCTGACCTTGTTCCTCTAGGGGTAGGAACAACATGTTTAGGGACTTTGGATCCCTCAGATTATTGACATTTCATGCTCCATGCTGTAAGGCACAAAAATGTCTATAACAGTTGCCCCCTAAAGTATGAGGTCGTTTATCGGGTGAAATGCTTTATTAGGAGGATCCGAAGTTCATTCAATCGTCGGGAGGTGACCTGTAACAAAATACAATACAATACATTATCTTTTCATACTTTCTTTTCATGATCTAGCTGATGCGGGCATTTCCCATGCTCAGCTTTATAAATACATTTGCTGTACATAAACAGACGATCGTCTGATAATAGACTGATAATTCTCTACTTTTAATTATCATCCTTTTAATAGGATGATCATCTGCTGCACATGTCTATGTTTTTATCTCCTGAATATATATCGCAGCCCGGATGGATGAAACTAGATCCGGGGTCTTCAAACTTGTCCGATCTTCACTCTAGTACAAGTCGATCCATGTGAGAATTTCTTGAAGTCGAACCTGGAAAGACATCGCTTGATTACCAGTCAATAATGTAAACTGTTAACAAGCGCGAGAGGAATCACCGATAATGATGATGACCCTCAAGGTACTGCAGCACAATTCATGTGGCGTGAATATAGGATCTGACGTCGAACACCACGCAAAGTCTCCCGGTCAAAGGTCATTAATGTATACCTATTGCCGGAAGTGAGAAACTTGCCATTGAGGCATGCAAGCTTCAAAGTACTGAGGGGGTGTTCCTAGATCAACTTCTTGGATAGTGAGCTGATGTCGACAAGAAGTGATCCGTCAAAGGAGGGCCTTAATGAATCCCACATCAGTGACATGGAACGGAGCTAGTGATGATGGTGAAAACGATCTGTGAAATATGATTCAGGGTGGCGGTCATGGAAGGATGAAAGATGATGTATGGTAGTGGATGGGACCGGGTTGACACTTTCTGAATGACATCTCTTGAACATATAACGACACTGATGTGATGGATCGGTAGCATTACCCCATGTATGGATGGTATGGCGAGACCATGGTGAAGGGACCGGTGAATGATAATAACCCAACCCGATATTTACGGAGGCAAAAGTGTCATGTTCAAGAGCGACTTGCTACCATTAAGCTTTGAGGTTCTTTCCAATTTTTCCCCAGTCATTTCTGACCAGTACCTCTTTATTTTTGTCAAGCTTGAGGAGGATAACATATGCTTGTTCTATAACCTGCCCTTCGGGCAAGCCCATCGCTATGTTTTAACGAGCTTAACGATAGGGAAACTCGTTCTCGTCTAAAGACAAGTTTGTCGCTATCTAATATTTTTAACGAGCCCAGCGACAAAGACAACTCGGTCCTTTTCATCTTTAGAGAGTCTGAAAAGGGTACATAAAGTGGACTCCAGGGGTCCTTTTTCGTCATCTAATCCCTGAAGTCCGAAAAAGTATAAAACAATACAGAAGGGATGAATGTTCGATATCTTTATCGAGCCGAACTAGACAAGCGCTCGATCTTTTTGTGCAATAATCCCTCAGGTCCAAAAAGATTAAAATCTAGAGGAGGGATAGCTCTTCCGGTCCTTTTAACGAGCTGGAAGGCCAAAACTCGGCAAACTTTTCATATTTTACGAGTCAGTGAAAAGAGCTCAAAGAAGACTCGTACTTTGAGGAACGAGTGATAAACAGGGATAGCAGCAGATTCCAGGTACAGGTTGGAATTTTCCAATCACGGCAGTATTACAAGGATGGCCAAGTGAAATCACTCTTCGCAGTTGTTCCTCAAAATGGGTAAACAATCAAGTGGATGTGAATGATCAGCCAAATGAAAAGTGGAGGTGACGGTGCACAAACACGACCAAGGCTTTTATGGCTGATGAATTTACGGTCTCAAATGGTTATTTACCGGTTCATTTTTTCTTGATGAGCTTGAACTCTAGGGGAAGCTTGCTCACATGTGCATTTATTTTTTAATGAGCATGAACTCTTGCTAAAACTGCTCGGTTTTGCGTTTATTTTTTAACGAGCATGAACTTTGCCAAAACTGCTCATATCTTGCGTTTATTTTTTAACGAGCATGAACTTTGCCAAAACTGCTCGTTTATTTTGCATGCCCCCAGCATCATAATAACGCATGTCAAAGGAGGGTGCCCCCCAAGCTTCATTGCATTCAACTTGGTGGTTGGAATGAAGGTTTACCTTTGAATTTTGAAAAGGGGGTTTGTTTCATTTTTTAATGAGGTTGACATAGTAAAAGAACCATTCTCAAGCCTCCTTGTTTAATTTTTTAACGAGGTTGACACGAGATAAGAACCGTCCTCGAAGCCCACTGTATTTACAGTATTTCCATTAGGGCGATGATCCATGTTGACAAAATATTTAGGAATCTTCCGAATCCGTTGGATATAGAAGATTTCATATTGTAGGTTTCCACTGTGGCTACTTCCGCCATATTACCTGCTGGCGGTAGGGCAAAAGTACCCATTAAGGCAGGGTCTTTTAGGAGACCTGCTCCAATATTTTGGAGCGATTGATTACTTTCATGGATCATTGTGCTGCTTCCCGTAACTTGAGAACTGTTGGGGAGAAATGTTTGTTGGTCGACGATTGTAATTTTTCCTTGAAAAGGAAATACAATCCTCCTGAAGTAGGTCGACACAACTGCAGCCATGGCATATATCCATCGCCTTCCCAGTAGGATGTTGTAATCGAGGTTTCCGTCGATTACTTCCACATCAACTTCTACTGTTTTTCCCCCCAGTTCAACTTGCAAGTTACTTAAAATCCCATATGGAGTGTATGATCGTCCATCAAATGCTTTTAATGTCGTTGACGATTTCGACAAGGGTGGTGAGCCTAAATTTTTCCAGCAACTCATCGACATAAGACATGTAGATGCCCCCTCATCAATAATTGTTCGATGAACAGTTTTGTTGAGGGCTTTCACTTGAATAAGGAAAGCTAGTTGAGCTGGTAACTGAGGGTCATATCCTTTATGATCAAAGGCCACAAGATTGGAATCCATTGGGCCAATCCCACTTATCGCTGATAGTAAAGCTTGCTCTTGGGAGGGGCAATTTTGCGGTACCTCAAGTGTTGACATAGCGGACGGCGATTGGGCCAGGTCCCCTACTATATTATAATTCTGTGCTATTTTTGCACGAGGATTAAATGTCAATTTGTGTACTACTCCCTTTGGCGACTTTATCATTGGTTTAGGAACGATGGGTGGCTCAACTTTGGTCAAAGTTGTTGTTGAACTACTAGGTTGTTTATTTGCCTTGTTGTTCAACTGCTTTGGATTCCTGTAATCTTTATTCCTTGTCAAAGCATTATTCTGCTGCTTTGAGGTAGACAACATAAGCACTTCGGATCGGGAAGCATTTTGATTAGCAACCAGATTTTGTCTTGGATTAGGAAACGGATCAGTCAATACTGCTGGGGTTTTTGAACTCTTGAAGAGTTTCTTAACTTCAGCTATATGTGGACAATCTTTCGTCCAATGATCCTCATCGCATATATGACACCCTGTCGGGGGTTTCCCTTTCCTTTTCTTTTTCTTCTTGCCCCATGGTTGCTTCAGTTGTTTGCTCTTGTCGGTCGACATGGCATTTACTTCTGAGGCAAGAAGTTCCTCATTTGCATTTTGACTAGAGATTTTGCGTTTGCCAGTCACGCCATTACTGGCGTGAGAGTTGGTATTCGATTTAGGAGGGGGAGGAATTGAAAATTCAGGTCTAGGGGCATCAGGTATTTTGTCGTAGAGCGTGCCCGACTGAGTATATACTAAGTCTAAGTATTGAGCACGAGCAATGACTTGCTCCTCTGTTACGACTCCTCCCTTGGCCACATCTTCCGTTATAGCCGGAAGTAATGACTTTATAAACCATTCGGCTAATAGCTGATCAGGAACGTATGTTTTCACCATCCTACGACGGCGACGCCACTCATGTATGTGATCAGATATGTGAGTAGCTGTCGTCTGTTTGAAGTTGGTTAGTATCTCGGTTCCTGTTTCATACCTGATAGGTAATTGAAAATGGGTTAGGAAAGTCGTGGCTAAGGAGCTGAAATTGTCGAAAGAGGTTCTTGGCAATTCTATATACCATTTAGCCGCCGGACCTATCAATGTCCTCTGGAAGAGGCGAAGTCTTATCGAATCATCGTTCAGAGTGTTCGATGAACACCATAGATGAAAGGTCATGACGTGATTCGACGAGTCTTCACCTGGATTTCCATTGAATTTAGGAATGTCGGAGGGAAGTTTGTGAGGAATCGCTGGCCACCAAGGGGCATAAGCAATCGGATCGTTCGTCAACTGATGTAAATCGGGTAACTCTAGAGTTGCCACGAATGGCAACTGTTGACTCAGATTAGGCGAAGCGTACCCAGGATACGAAGGGATCGCCTGAGCAGTTGGTCTTTTCATACCGGCATAATGTATTTGATGCTGGTATGATTGATACGGTTGGTGGACTACCCCACTGTAAAGTGGTTGGTTTTGACCGTATTGTAGGTACGGTTGTCCATTGTTCGCAAAAATCTGCTGCTCGGTACCTTGGTACACTTGCTGGAACTGCGGTTGTTGATACTGCACCAACCATGGTTGTGATACCATTGGTTGTTGTGCGATGCTTACCACTGGGCCAAGATGAGGGGTAAGGGTACCCGTTTGTGCTTGTGTCGCCCCGCCAGTCGGCGATTGTGGTTGGGTTGCAGGGTCAAAGGGTTGTTGCATTACAACCTGGGAAAACTGAGGTTGACATGCAACAGGTATCGTTTGAACTTGCGACACAGTCCCAATTGCTGGTGTCGTCGGGATGTTCGTCACAGGCATCTGTTGTTGCATAGAATACACAACTCTTGGTTGCTGGGGTAGCATAGGTATCTAACCAC
This sequence comes from Pinus tabuliformis, assembly GCA_031772625.1. Classification (NCBI taxonomy): domain Eukaryota; kingdom Viridiplantae; phylum Streptophyta; class Pinopsida; order Pinales; family Pinaceae; genus Pinus; species Pinus tabuliformis. The sequence continues at coordinate 1,341,932,639 of CM062819.1, read as the reverse complement.
TTGTAGTTATTCCAGTATAACCTGAGTATGGTTGTGAGCTCGCGTATGGGTAACCTCCCGGAGGGGGTAATGAAAAAGCATATTGCCCCCCATACGGTGGTGGTCCGGAACCGAGAGGATTTATTACACCTCGAGGACCGGATTGCCCAAACTGATTTCCGAAAGGATCAATCTGTTGAGTTCCAACATAGGAGTTACCGGGTATTATCCCGGGAGAACAAACAGGAACAGACCATACTGTCGTCACGGCCCCCGAAGGGACCCCCTCCAGCTGTTGAGAGTTAGGGACAGATGGTATGCCGGCGAACATTGTCGAAATGAATGTAGGGAGTTCTGCTGTCGCTGTGTCATTTGGCACAGTCCTAGATGTTGACGGTTGTTCAGACATTTTGAGTCTATCCAGTAGATTGCCTAGTGATTCTTCAGGAACTTCTCTGGGTGATAGGCTAGCTTCTGATGCAGTAGGAAGTAGAGTGATCCCTGCTCCAAAATGCGTTGGAGTAGTTGCTTGCGGATCTTCTACAATTTCTTCTATTGCGATCAGACCGAGTGGAAGAGGAAGACCGTCAGGTCCGTAGAATATTTCTGGTGCCGAAGAAGGGGTTGTTTCGACAGCGACAGTTGTTTGAGGAGCAAGACTCTCTGAACCGATCACTGATGGAACTGATTCAGTAACACAAGTATTTTCTCTTAGACTAGGATCAATGTTACTATCCTTCTGGGGCTGTTGAACTTCTTCAATAGGGGCAGGGTTTCCAGAAATGTTTGGAGTAACTGGAACCTCAGATGTCGTCGGAACACTTGTTCTAACTTTGACAGGAGATTTGGAACCAGTTGAACGAGATCGCTTTGCCCGGGTTGTTTTCGATTCCGGAGACAAAGACGGTTGACTCGTGCACCTCCGCGAACGACGGTTCATCGATTGACTTTCTTCCACGGTTGCGGATTACTTGATCAACCAACAATGCACAGGGTAAAAATGTGTTTTCGAATTGAATTAATTTTAGACGCTTTTTAAGACACAACTTGCTTTTTCATGTTTTAAGAGTCGAGAAAAAGCTAAAGATGACTCTAGTCTCCTTCGATGTATTAACGAGCCCGAAGTGACAAATGCTCGGATGGACTTTTTCAGTTATAGAGTTTGAAAAAGGCCAAAAAAAAACTACTCTGGAGTTCTAGGCAAAGGGTGTGCCAAACCTTTCGCGAAACCACAGAATACGTTTTACGGTACGAGTGGTCGATCTTCGTGAATGCTGTGTTCACTGCATCGCGATCAGTAGGGCGGCCGACACGGCTTCCTATGGATAAAGGCTTTGTTCCTATAGGGGTCCCCCAATATACGTGACGGTACGCGGGGGCACAAGTCCGTATTAGTGCTATCGTCCCTCAGGAGGAATCACCCACCTTCGTAGAGATCGACAGTCACTATGTTTAACGACGCCGGTTCACGTCTCTACCTAGACCTCTACTGTGTTTCATTATGTTTCAAAGCGTTGTTAGGTAAATTCAGTTCGTTTTAGGTTGATCTTGCTTAGCAGTTTGCCTTTATGGATCACCACGTGATGTATGATACAACTCCTAAATGCAGTCTAAGAATGATAAGCAAGCCTTTTCAATTCTTTCAACTTATGAAAATCTTAACCACTGAAGGAAAAGAAAGACATCATCTTTTCAAACAGATCATAGAGCACACACTGATGCACTTTCCTAAATCGACATGCAAACTGTCAAAATGCACATGCACAATGCAAGTATTTCTTTTCTTCTTTCTTAATGTTGATGTATTACAAAAAGAAAGCTGTTGTACAATTTCGAATTCAATTTCAAGTGAAAGAAAACAAGTTTTTGTCCAATAATCAAAAGAACACCTTAAGATTCACTCGTTTCAACACGAGAAATACTGAAATTCGAACCATATAACGAAAGAAAATGTTCAAGCAGCTATGATGAGTAATAAACTAGCTCTTAGAATCACAACGACACTTTCTTACAGGCCTAGATCCAAGAGGTCACAACAAGACTAGTTCACTTTCGCTACGGGAAACTGTGAATGAAAACAAGAAATACAATAAGAACAATCACGGTTTCTTCATACAACTGAGGCGGAATGAAGGCAAAGAAAGGTAGTTTCAGCTGGGTATACAGGTTGACAACAGGCTGCAAAAAACAATATTGAAAACTGGGCAATAGACAGTGGGGAACCCCAGTTGCACAAGGCAAAACTGGATCAGCGCAGGTGCTGCACTGTCAATCTGACATGCAGCGTAGGTAGCCCATTCGGGACCTGCATTGCAGTGCAGGTAGCCTTTGCTGCAGCTGCACTGAAGAGACAACTCTCGTCTCTCTCAGATTCCGGGTCACAGTTTGCTCAAAAATCAATGGTTTTTGGCCAAATCATAGGCTATCAGCCAAGTATGCACTAGAGGATGATTAAGGAAGATGAACACTATCACAAAGAGCTAAAAAGAGTCCTTGTGGATCAGCTCTTCAAATCATAAACATGCCCAGCACTGGGCTAGAGTAGCTGCCCTCTACTTTGCATTCGAAGGATTCGAATGCAGTTCGATTCGATACTCCTTTCGTTTAGGAAATGAATAGCAAGAAACACAAGCTACCAACAAGGCACGATCCCCAGCGGAGTCGCCAGTCTGTTGTGGGGAAAAGTATCCAACACGGAATGACCCTATCCCACTCTAAGGGTGATAGTTCCTTAGCAACAGTTGAAGCAAAGCTATCTAAAGTTACTTCTTTATGACATGCAAGAGATGAAAGGAAGAGATCCACTTACCGATGTCTTGCGCAAATGGTCGATCCAATCTCCTCTATTTGCCGCTCGCTCCCAGCTCCAAGTCTTCTCACGGGCCCAGCTACACGAGATCCTGCGAACAAGACAAGAAAAGGAAACTACAAGAAGCATGCATTCATAATTGATTCAAGGATTAGCATAAATCAAATACGCAAGTAAGACAATACACCATTGAAACACATGCGAATAGAAGAACCTCAAATGCTTTATTAATATAAGGAAATAAGGTTCAGGCGGTGATACAACTGTGAGAGGTCCAATCCAGCATCACCTTCCCGACGGAAAGAAATCTCCTCTTCACCTCCCTCAAGCAATCACCCAATACTCTCAACTGTAAACCAACAGCAATTCTTTGCACAAAATTCCGGCCTCCAGATCCCATGGGATGAGATCCTTATATAGAGTTTTGGAGTGAAGATAAGTCAGCTTGATGTGTGACTTGTTGTCCTCTTCAACTCTAGTTGTTCTTCAGTCCTTGAGTCCACTCGGAGTTTCTACCTTCCACTTGGAGTTTTAGAACCTCTTTACTCATCATTAGGCGAATCTTCTGATCCAAGTGTCATTTTGGAAGCTTCCTGGGCACTGGCACATTGAGAAAAGATTCCTCCACATGTCAAAGTACGCCCAGCGCAGGTAGCCTTTGTTGCACTTGCTATGCAGCGCAGGTACACCATAGAGCTTTTGACATTCAGCGCAGATGCTTAGTGGAGCAGCTGCTTTGATCCAAAATTGACCTGTTTTTGAGTGTTTTTCAGTGGAGAACTGATCTGTAGTGCTGTGGTTTGCTGACCTTGTTCCTCTAGGGGTAGGAACAACATGTTTAGGGACTTTGGATCCCTCAGATTATTGACATTTCATGCTCCATGCTGTAAGGGACAAAAATGTCTATAACACACGCTCTCTTGATCCGTGCTTGCTTGTCTCACGCTCACCTGGATACTCCTATCTGGGCCTAAAATTCCTTCAGGCCCTGTTGTACTTTGTCCAATACCTAGTGGTACTGGTCCTCAATGTGTCCCCATATAGTTTCAGTGGTGGAATGGACAACATCACCTATCTCATCAAGGTCCCCCTCTGTGAAGACCAATGGTGTCGCACTTGTAGAATTATCAGACCTCTGCTTCTTGCGAGGTCCCGTGGAACTTCGATTCTACCTCTTCTTGACCCTAAACAAAGACTCTAAGTCCTCCAATCCAAGATAGGGGTCTGCGCCCCCTTCCTCTTCACCTTCTATTTCAACCTCAACGTCGGTGCGCTTCGTCTCAGGTTCTTCAAGGTCAATAATGACTTGCGATGTTGCTGCTTGCGCAACTTTTTCCTTTGGTGCTTCCTTCTCTTTTGCAGAAGCCTTTTCTTTCTTCACTGCCTTTTATTTTGTAGAAGCCTTCTATGCTTCTTTGTCTTTTGTAGAAGCCTTTTGTGCTTCTTTCTCTTTGACTTTTTGGGTCTCTATTGCAGTTGTTATTTTCCCTGTTTCTCCCACTGTGGCCTTACTTGTTCCTGCAACTTTGCCAGATGGGGTGAGCCACTTGCTTGGCCATTTGCTGATGACCCCCATAATGTCATCCTCCATGACTAAATATGGCAACTTATGCCATGTTCCTATGGCATCCTTCTTCACGCATATGGATAGATTGTGAAAATCTGCCTTGAAATCTGCAATATTTGTGTATTGCGCATGTAAAATAGGTGACAACCGCGACCATTGGTTGATCACCATCCGTAATTCTGACTCGAATAATACCCATAACATCTTTCTTTCAATGATGCGGTCAAGATCCTTCGTCACCCACAATGAGGCGAATTTCACAGCCTCGCACAAATCTAGATCCTGTGTTGGGAACTTGCTATCCTCAAGCGTCCTCCATGCTACCAGCGCAATCAACAAAAGTAACCACGCGTAGTGGAATTCCTTTCCATCCTCCTAGGCTTCATGGAAATTCTCCAAGAACTCGTGACATAGGTAATTTTCCCAATTGTATTGGACCCTTTTGCTGCACTACACAACTAAAGATACTACCGATGCCGACACTTCATTAGCGTGACACTTCCGTATTATTTTTCCTGCCAAAATCTGTGCAGCAAACTACACAGCTCCATTCGATATGGAGCTAATGGCATAGTTGCAAGACTTCTTCACCAACCTGAAGTTTCTCTTCATATGATCCGCGAGCTTCTTCTCTTGTGACTTCCCCACGAAAGCATCTGTGGGGTTCACACCTTGATAAGGTAACAAGGTGATTCTATGGATCAACATATCGTGAATTGGAATGGGCCCTCTCAGCCAAAGGCACCCATCATGAACCAACGCCAAAAATTGATGCACACAGATAGTATTAATTATGCTGCGGCTAAAGTGTGGGACCCACAACACGTTGAGCAATCCAGCGCGCTCAATTTCGGCTGCCCACTTCATTCGCTCAAACCTTGTGACACCCGACTCTTTGTAGTAGAGTGATTTCCAATATTTGCTGGGTTCCAACTGCAAGAACTTCACATGATCGCCCAGATCCCAATCCTCCATCTTCAGAAATGGTACAAGGGCCAACAAGTCGCCCTCCATAGGTACTTCCTTCTGCAGCAATGGCATGAAGACCTTGTATTTCACCGAGTCAGGGTTTGTAGTCACTTTGGCAGTGGATTTCTGAGGGGGTACATATGGTGGTAGCCGAGTAATTGGCATTGCTTCCTCTGCGTTGATGTCTACAACCCCCATAGTCAATGTTTCCTCATCCAAGTCCAGAGGTTCCATCGGTTGCTTGCTTTTATCCATTCGACCCTTCTATCTAACATCAGTTGGGTTTTTGCATGGAAATTGCCAAATTGGTGCTTGCTAGGGCTTCTTTTGCTTCTTCTCTCCTTCCATAGAGGCAGTAGGTTTTGGCCTCAGTGACCTAGGCGTTGTGGTAGGGACTGGTGGTGTTGTAGTCATTTTGTCAATGCTTTCCCAGAATAGTTTTTTTACCACTGAGACAAATCCGCCTCAAACCCAAGCCCTTGCTACGAAAAATCCTTCTCTATCTCTTGCCTATCTCATCCAGACATGCAACAATTGTCTCAGCTCAATCTTAGGCGCAAAAGCTCAAAGAAATCTATTTGGAATAAAAGTGTTCGAATGTGGAGCGAGACATTGTATTTATAGCCCTTTTTGAATTCAAATCGATTAGTTCCCTCCAGATCTCCTTTATTAATGTGCTTTTGGCAGAATATTTCCAAAGATATGCTCCTTAAATTCTTGCCCCGTACTTCCTTTAACGGAAAAATAACCATCCCTTCATCGACAATGTTTTCAATGATTACTTTCTGGCCAAGTTGTGTAGGACCCACCTTGCTAGCACAGCTCCTTCGTCGTAGCTCTCATTTGTGCCTTTCTCCTAACTGTCATGCAGCCCATTCGCTTTGCCAAACTGTCCTTTTGGTAGTGTAGTTTATAGTCCCACACTTCCTTGCAACTGCTTGAAGTACTAAGACTCTCCTGCATCCATATAGTCATTGCGCAGGGGTGGGATCACCCCTGTACAACTTCAACTAGCTCCCATTGATTCTTCTTGGAAATAGCTCCCCATTCAGCTTCGCAAGATGAACGACACCCCCATCTGTAATCTCCTTGATGATGTATGGTCCCAGCTAATGCATCTGAAACTTTCCTAGAAACTTCGTAAACTTACTATCATACATCAGTACTAAATATCCATTTTTAAAGGTGCACTAATGTGGTGATCATGCCACACCTTTTCTCTAGCCTTCTACACATGTTGATGAAAACTAGCCAAGAAGTGATCTTCTTCCAACTCAAGTATCTACGCGAGGCATTCTTCCATTATATCCCGATCTTCCATCTCTGTAACTGCAACAATCCTTGAACTAGGCACGATATACTCTATTGGCATTACCACTTCTTGTCCATAAAGCAATTGGAATGGTGTCTGTCTAGTCAACTTCTTACATGTAGTTCTATATTCCCAAAGAACAGATGGTATGCACACATCCTAATCATTCCTATTCACATTATAGATCTTTGTCAAATCATTCTCTAGGATCTTATTGAAAGCTTCAACTATTCCATTTTCTTGAGGATGGTATGTCGTGCTATTCTGGTGATACATCTGGAATTCCTCTATCAAAGCAACAATTGTTTCATTCAAGAAATGCGAACCCCTTTTGCTCATCAAAATCTTAGGACAACCAAACCTAGACAATATGTATTCAAATATAAACTTCGCATCTATAGCTACGCTGCAATCCTTTACGGGCTATGCCTCAACTTCATTTGAGACCACAGTTACAGAAAAATCCGCGGCCTCGACCATCAATTCTTTCCTCTGCTGCATCGTATATCCTTCAGGGGCTACACCTATAGACATGAATTGTATTATATCTATAAAATGTTCATCTGCAACACACATAGAAAAGAGTTGCGCAATAGGAAATCCTTCATCAAGACTTGTAGGTTATTCTCCATTCTCAATCCACGAAAGGTGATGTGGTCCAGCATTTAATCTCCTGAGCTTCACAACTACTTCCAAGTCGTACTCTTGAAATAGTAGTAACCACCTATAGATTCCCCCCCCCAACACAGGCTTGTTGACTAGGTACTTCAAAGCTGAATGGTTTGTGTACATTTTGAAGTGCACACCCAACAAATAATGCCTGAACTTTTGGAGCACATAAACCATTGCCAACCCTTCACGCTCCGTGTTTGAGTAATTCTTCTATGCCTTTAGACAAATTGTTTTCTTGCAATTGCAATCAGGTGGTCGACATCTCCTGTGCCTGGTTGGGTTAAAACTTCTCCTAATGCTATGCAGGATGCATCCACGTGTACATGGAATTCCTTCTTCCAATCAGGGAACACTATAATAGGTGATGTAACCATATTTTCCTTCAAAACATCTAAGCTTTTATGGCAATCATCTTCCCAACAAAATGTCGCATCTTTCTTCAATAATTTCTCCACGGGTGCAGTGATCTGCACATATGCCTTAATGAACTTTCTATAGTATCCTTTATGCACCAATGTTGCATGCAACTGTTTTATATTCCTCAGGGACTCCAAATTGATAATCACTGCAATTTTGGTAGGGTCCACCATCAATCCTTGCTTACAAACAACGTGGCCCAAAAGTATCCCATATGGTACGCAAAATATGCACTTCTTCAGATTGAGGGAGATCTGAAACTTCCTACAAGTATCCAGCATTAGGCAAAGGCTTGAAACATGCTTTCCAACTAAACCAAACACCGTCCAATCATCAAAGTAAACCTCCAAAAACTTATGAATAAATTCTTTAAAGGTTGCAACTACCACCCTAGAAAAGATCCTAGGGGAATTATTAAGTCCAAAGGGCATAACTGTATACTAAAAAGAGCCCCATTCTGTGGCGAAGGTGGTCTTACTTTGATCTTTTGGCGTGATCCTGAACTGGTGATATCCTGAGAATCCATCTGTAAAAGAGTACGCTTCTTGACCACCAATGTTCTCAAACTCTTCATCTGGGAACGTCATAGGAAATGGATCATGTACACAAGCATCATTCAACTTCCTGAGATCTACATAGATATGGATTTCACCCTTTGTCTTCTTTTCCTGACCCACCATAGGACTAACCCAGTCTGATTCTTCGACAGGGTCAACAATTCCTACTGCGAGCATCTTATCCAGTTTTGCACGCACCTTTTCTTTTTACTTAGGATTCAACTAGTATGGTCCCTATTTTACGCTTCACATCTGGCTGTAGGTTGATCTTCATAACACCTAAATCACCTACTATCCCTTTCATATCAAAGAACATTTTTGGAAACAAGTCTTGATATTCCCGCAATAACTCCACGACCTTGTAAACTATGTCCTCATCCCAGTAATCTCCTATATTTTCGAACTTCGGTTGTGCTTCCTGCCCAATGTTCATTTGCTTGGTTTTCAATGGTTTTGAAATGTCAGGAATTTCTACCTTAGGCCCAGCGACTTTGCGCTGTCCCTTTGACTTAGGGATACCTATAGTCTTGGGGTCTTCCTCACCTTCTTCTGTAGCAATGTTGTAGCACTCGAGAGCATGGCGCATCTGCATACTCCATTTTTGTTGTATGCACGTGATAGGCTCTACAAGCATTCTGAATATCGCAACCTTGATTTCCTATAATGCCCCATCAATACATTCGAATTGATCCTCAAAATTGAATTCCTTGAGAACGTTCCACTCCATGGTTCTGTGTCGTAGCTCTGTTTCTAAATACTAGTTCATCAGAATAGTATCCAAAGTGTGGAAGAATATATGTACCCATTCAGGTTGTGGTTCCTCTCCCCATGCTTTCGTCCAACGAGCCAGATGCTTGTGTGGATCATCCTTCCTTGTACATTTTACAGTAATGCGGGTATTGTCATATCCAAATTGCAGCTTCATCATCCTTTGGTACTCCTTCCAGTTTGCAAAATTGTTCTTATGTGTACCCCACCATCTGGCAGGTGTAACTCTCAGTGTGATGTTCAATGCCTGGAATCAATGCTCCTCTAGCACATCTCTTTCAAATTGATCAAGAAACAAATTTACATCTTCTAAGCCATCATAATATGGTAAATTGCGTACCTCAATAGATATACACCAGAGTGATTTAGTAAGTTTGTTACATCGTAATATTGACACTTCATGCAATATATTTTTCCAATGCTCGAGCTCCTCATCTGAATCCGAGTTGCATGAGTTGTCCTTTTTCCAAGTAATCCTGCCATTTGCCGTAGGGTTGATCCAATCCTCATTCTGTGCAATAAGCTTATAGATCTGCTCAATATAATCCTCCTCATAGTAATCTCGGACTGGTTCAATATACCGTGCACCCTCAGCTGGATCTAATGGAACAATTACTCTCAGTTCCTTCTTCTCAAATGTCATGCAGCGCATCTTAAGGTTGATGAATGAATTCATATCAAATGCCCAATCGATTCCAAGTAGCACTGGGTAGGGATTACTATCATCCACTATTTCGATTACCTCAAAATCATCTACAGTGCGCGTGCCTTCAATGTCTACAATTACTCCACGTAAGCGCCCCATAGGAATAATCTTCTGTTGGTTCGCCATTTGCAACTAAACTGGGGACAAATGTAGTGTCGAACTTCCCATTCTTTCCCAGGTCTGTTTAGGAAAAACATTCGATCCCAAATCTAGGATCACTTGGTCCGATTCAAATTCTACAATTTGTGCAGTCAATCTCATCTCCTGACCAGTCCTTTTCTTACTTTTGTCTACTTTATGCATTTCCGCACTGTTCAAATAATGACTTACCCTTACCAACACAGTTGTCTATTAACTCTTGTAGTCCCTCCACTGCTGTATGGTCCCTCAGGAGCTTCATGCAAGTCTGTAAGAAGGATGTCAACGCTGAGGGATCTATTTCCTACGCAGTAATGACCTCTTTAGGCTTCTCCATTCGTGCACTATGAGTCTTTGATGTAGAAGCTCCCGAGTCTGCAAAGCTCTTTTTCACTTCCATAAAAGTTTCCTTTTCCTTATGCAAATAAAATTCATTATCCTTGTCAGCAACCTTGTGCACCCATATATTTTCTTCTGGTTGTTTCCCTGGTGCTTTATCTTCCCTAGTAGCTATACCACTTTGTATAAGTATATTAATGTTGGGCCCATCCTCACGTGGTTCCGACCTCATCATCTGGATGTGCTGAGTGGGCTGCTGGTTCTTCTTTTCTTGCATCTTTGCGATGAGTATAGGACAATCCTCTATGACGTGGTCAAACTGTCAGCAATATTGACAAGAAGGGTGTGTCGAGTTTTGACAAAACTCGCGCAAAGTGGCCTGTTCCCCACAATTGTAACAAATAATCTGTCTACGACCTCTTCCAGCTCCTCCCCCTCGTCCTCTTCCTTGTCCCTGGAATCCTCCATGCGCTGCATGTGCGCCTTGATCTAGCTAAGGACGTGTCTCAACCTGTATTCTATATGTCAGAGTTTGTTCCATCATTAACTCATAGCTTCAACAATTGCACTCATCATGGCCTATATACTTACAAAAATTGCAGAATATTTGTTAAGGAGTCTGTACAAACTTATGTAACAAATGGAAATTGTCTATTGAGTTTTTTCCTATTATTTGGTAGATAACACACCATGGCACTACACCATTACTTGATCTAGCGGAATTTTCTAGCTTCAGGGGGATAGGACCTCCCCCAATTAGATAGTTTTGATATACCAGGAAATGATCCTTGTCGTGACCATTCCCTTTGCACTTTAAGCACCATACTTCAGCATGGGTCTCATTTTGGACCTCTTTCCCCTTTTTGAGATCCTGCAACTCCATATGCAGGCTAGCCAACTACGACTGAATCTGCTGCACTCCTAGATTTGTATCCTGAATAGGTGAAGCCTCCAACTTCATAGCAATTTCCAGTGCTTCAGCCTACGATCCAACTTTCTGCTATGACAATGGTAATCTCAAATGAGGTAACACCAAAGAAATATACCAATCCTTATGTTGCTCATCTGAGATCTATATATTAGCCTGTTGTAGAAGACATTTCAACCTTTTATCAAAATCCCATGCAGATTCATTCGCTTTCTGCTTAATTTCTTTGACCTTAGTCATAGACTGGGCTAGAGACTTAGGCTTTCTGAATTCATTATTCAATCCATATTTTGTGTCTTTCAATGACACAGATGGATGAGTCGTACTGCACTTAATATACCAACTCAACGCCCTGTCTTGCAATGCTGTGACCAGCTTTGCTTTCTTCAGATCTTCATCCATTATCTACTGTGACTTCCACTTAGCATCTGCTACAAACCATAATTGATTAGGGTCTTCTATCCCCAGACCCTTGAATATAGGCATATTGATAGTGTTCGCCATACTGAATAGCAGAGGTGGAGGCAAGGTGTGTGAGGTGGAGGTGATGGTGGAGGTGGAGTGGATGGATGTGGTATTCCCAAATTACCCTGATCTACCAACTGTAGCGCACCTCTAGGTGTTTTGGGACTATTACTTTCTTCTTCACTATCAGATTCTCCCAACAAAAGACTGTACTCAACACTTGTATCTAGATCTCTTTTGAATGGTTTCCCATTTCGCGTAGCTCTCGTCAAGTCTTGTCCAAACATCAATTTAGTGGCATAACCCGTTTCTCGCAAAATATCATTTTAATCCAATTTTTCAGAGACATCATATACTTACCTCTTGGTCCTTTGAAAAAATGACATTCAGCTTCGCTATAATTGGCAGACGTGTCAATCGCGAACTAAGTAATAAATCCGCCCAAAATACTATCAAACCAATAATCGACAACCTTCACGACCTTTTTTTCTGATCCTTCCAGGCGCTTTGTTAACTCTGGAGTCCAAAAATAGGGTTATCCAACTTCCAGGTAGGTTGACCATCCACCAATTTAGCTAACCATTCATATAATTCACATGGAAAAGAGCATAAGAAAACTTTGTGTTCCTCTGTATACAGATATCTCTGCAAACACTCTTCTTTCGACGGGCGCAAATTCATGTTTTCTTGGGTGGAAAACTCGTGTAGCTTCCTAAATATCCACTTTTCAATCTCCTTCTTAGTAGGTATCCACTTATTCCACATCACACATCCCTCAGATAGATCTCGGTATTGGTAACAGAAACATTTTTTGGCTTGAGGGGGCTTGGACCTAGTTTCGGAGTTAACTGCGCTAACCAACAAAACTCTACACCACTGGCCCTTTCAGCAACATCCCGCATAACATAGGCTGCAGTCTCACCCAAGGCAGTATTGGGCGATGCTAGAACCAAGTTTTTGCATCGAGAGGACTATGTGATGTATTTTTTCCAAACTTAGGGCTTTATATTGACCTTCACGAACCCTAACCCTTAAAACCTCGAAGTTATAACAATTAACAACTAGCATATTTATGCCCATTGCGCTAAACATGCATAACACCATATAAATAAATAGATCCACGTCTTCACGAATCTAATAGGTATTTTTCCTGATTAATTGCATTCAACATATCATAAATACAGTAAATTTAGTGATAAACAATAATACACAGATGCACAGATAGTTCTTCAAAATAAGTCTTTTATTATGCTTCATATCTTTAATTACAGTTCTTTCCAACCCTGCGCACCTAGCTGTAGGGGTCCGCACACTCAACTGCAGACTTACCAAGTGTAATGCCCCACTTAAATCTTATCCTACAAATTTTGTTAATGTTTACATTATCTGAAAATATTGAGAAATATTGGTCTAATATAATATTCATGATTTCTATTATTCAAATTCCCAACTTGCCTTCTCAAATTGAATCTTAGGTAGGATATGGTCTCCTTCCATTATTCAAATAATATATATATTCATCTCACATTACCCAATGTACCCTCACATTTACTTGGGAGAAGACATGCTCCTCTCCAACTAATTATCAATATATATATTCATCTCACATTCCCCAATGTACCCTCACATTTATTAGAGAGAAGACATGGTCCTCTCCATTTAATTACATCTCACATTCCCAAATGTACTCTCAAATTTACTTGGGAGAAGACATGGTCCTCTCCATTTAATTACATCTCACATTCCCAAATGTACTCTCACATTTACTTGGGAGAAGACATGGTCCTCTCCATTTAATTACATCTCACATTCCCAAATGTACTCTCACATTTACTTGGGAGAGACATGGTACTCTCCATTTAATTACATCTCATTCCCAAATGTACTCTCACATTTACTTGGGAGAAGACATAGTCCTATCCATTTAATTATCAATATATATATATATATATATATATATATATATATATATATATATCTCACATTCCCAAATGTACTTTTAGATTTACTTGGGAGAAGACATGGTCCTCTCCCATTAATTTCCCAATTTTATATTCATATCACATTTCCAAATGTACTCCCAACTTTACTTGGGAGAAGAGAAGTCAACAGTAAGGATGGATGAGAAGTTAATGACATTAGTGAGAGGTGGTTGAGTGGAGAGGAGAGGGAGGGTATAAAAAGGGAAGGGGGAAGGGAGAAAATGGCATGTGGGGTCTTGCTTGATTTTGGGGATTGGCTGTGTTTTTAGGATTTGCTGTGACTTTTTGGAGACCTTAGGAATCTGTGGAGGTTTCTTGGGTTGTTGAGAGGAGGGAATTATTGTTCATCTTGGTCTAGATTAGTCATCTTGGACACACACACTACATCTGGTTGGACTTGGGCTCAGAGGGCTAAGGAACCTGTGGAGGTTTCATGGGCTAGGAATTATTTCCTAGTTGGCTGGGAGGTAAATCCAATTGGGTCAGTCAAGAGGAGTGTTCAGCAGGAGCAGCAGCTCAAAGGCATCTCCACCAGCCATTGGTACAGGTATTCCTCTATAGATTACTCATGTAAATTTATTAAAATGGAATGTTCACCATAAGTTATAAGGATTAGAATGTAGATGGTAAATTTTTATTTGTTTAAAAGTCTTGTAAGAAAGTAAACTATTGCCTCTTATTGCATTTAAATTCATCAGAAATAGATTTGTTAGAAGACCCTAGGATAGGGCTCTTAGACATGGTATCAGAGAAACAGGTTCAAAATCTGGACCTTGAAGCCTACCTACTAGACATTTTTCAAATCTAGTTGAATCTTTGAAGACCAAGACATTACTAACCTATAAATTTCACTTTAAAATTTTCCTAGCAATCCTGTAGAAGTTTCCATCTAAGCTAAAATAACATTTTAGTTTCTGTTGTAACTTATATTGTATGAGGTTCCATCTTATGATTTTCATCACATTAATGGATATTTGGTGGTGGTACTGTTGGAGCATTGGACTGAGTTACAAACCTGGGGATACACCTTCATGGAACCTCTTCTCTTCAATGCATTTAATCACTTGATGGAGAAGATGAAAAATTTATCTTGCACCCTAATATTTACACTTATACTGTCCTAATGGATGGTCTATGTAAGGTGGGTAGAACAGATGAAGTAAAAGAGTTTCTAGGTCAAGCTCTTGGAAGAGGGTTGAGACCCTCTATTGTCCCCTACAATGCTCTAATTTATGGATAGTGTAAGGAAGGGAGGCCAGATGAAGCTTTGGCTTGGTTGGATGAACTGTCTGAGAATGACTGTGTGCCTGACATTGTCCCTTATACCACTTTGGTTCATGGGCTCGTGAAAAGTGGACAAATTTCAGAAGCTTTGAGGTTGCAATATGAGATAGTAGAAAAGGGTTACACCATCGACTTCCCAATTCTAAGCTCCCTACTTCAAGGACTTTGTAGAGAAGGCAACTCCAAGGATGTAATGAGGTTATTTAGAAAAATACAGCATATTGATCACATTCATGGTCCTCATACATACCATATGGTTATTCATGCACATTCGTTGTCAGGAGAGATGGAAGAGGCATTGACCCTGTTTCATGAGTTGATGAGAAACAACTACTCACCAAGTCAGAGAACTTGCAATACAATCATCAAGGGGTTTTGCTTAAATGGGAGATTGAATGATGCCATTAATATGTTGGATTTCATGATAGAAAATGATATGGATCCAAATGTGATCTTATACAATATCTTGCTTAAAGAACTTTTCAAAGAAGATAGAATGGAGGATTCAAGAAAACTCCATGCAGCAGCCCCAAAGAGAGGCGTATTTCCTAATAACAAGAACTCCTTTACAGAATGTAGATGAAATATCACAGGAACAAGCTGAGCATGGGATCGGAATGACGATCAGCAATTTTGACTGATATTAAGTGTCGGTTTCTCATTTTTGTCTGTTATTATCTTATTAATCTAAATCCATGGCCATTTCCTGGAGGAATTCTAAATTTGAACTGATTTCTGGCAAGTGGGAACCTTTACATTGTCACATCCTAGCAAGTTCACTGCAGAACTGCATTTGTTAAAATTCACACCAGTGATAAATTAAGTAAAAGGAAACTCCAGTTTATGCTTAGTAGCTTTTCTTTATGTAACCAAAATGTGGTTGCATACAGTATGCTGCATAGACTCAGCAACCTATAAAACAAAAATGAAATTGCTTATAAAAATGGAAGCTTGTATGTTGCACTATTGGGAGGATGAACTCTTGAAAACTGATTATATTCCTCCTTTAATCATGTCTCACAATTTGATATTCCAACATCCCTGTTCAAGCCAAAACCTCCATATTAAAAGTTGTACAGGCTAGGAATCATACCCAAGACATACCCTTTATGGTTGGCTTGCTCTATCACAGAGCTAGTTCCCTTTTCATGATGTGCTTAATGTTCCAGTGTGTGGAATGTTATTACCAAAAGGGAGCACTGAATTCTCGATAACAAGATCTAGCTTGTGGGTGAAAATCTGAAGATAAACTTTATATAGGTCTTTCGATTCTAAATGATCGAACTCATATTTATAACGTTAGCTTTTCGCTCCTAAATTTCATCAAAATATTTATTGACACTGGGGAATATGCTTTCTATTAACAATATTCTTCAGAATTGCATAAAAAGGATAATGAGTGAGCTATGTTAACACCAATGTTATAACTTATGTGTTAAATATTCAATTTAAACAATTCTTTTAGGACATTATGCATTAGTTGTAGGATATGTGAAAAGTTTTGCTAATTTGCTTGTCTATTAGTTTCATTAATTACACTAATTAGAAAGTGATGTATCATATTTGTACCATAATTGTTCTCCTTGTGTTCACTGAAACAAAGAACTAAAATACGTACTTGAAGATGACCATGTGAGTTTTATAAAAATAATTTTTTTTGCAAATCCTTTGAGTTGCTTAATTTAGAGACATTATATAAAAAAACAAAAAAAATTCAATGTGAAAAACTTGCATAGAACTAACCTTTTAGAAGTTGAAATTGCATAGAAAAATTACAGTGCCAATAATTTGCATCGACTAAGTGTTCTGGATTGAGAAAGTTTTGGCTAAAAGATTCTGAATTCTTTAATCGATAATTATAATTTTAATGGGAGGTTGATAAAACTCTTTTCGGAGTCACGGGCTTAACCAAAAGCTTCACCAAGATTTTACTTTAACTCTGTCAAAAGTGTGGGAGGACATCGACATCAACTCTGCACAAATTTATAATTAATATTTTAGCCAACATATTTATTTATACTTCTAGATAATTCATTAAAACATGCATTGGTTCACATAAAGCAAAGAAAATTAGGAAACACAAGAAATGTGTCATGTGAATTTCAAAGAAAAAAAAAAAGGAGAAAAAGGAGTTGAGTTGAAAGAAAAAAGGGAAAAACCCACATGTGATCTAATAATGATAGAATTTATATTAAAATTTGTCTTGGGTTCAAAGCCCCTTGACTAGGTGTAAATGGGGCTAAGTGGAAGTCTTGGGTGATTTGGAAGATATAGAAACACTTAGGATTCCGTGATTACTTACCCAAAGGGTCATTGTAATCAACATCTCCAGTCCCAAAAAAAAAGGTATGGAGGCTGTGCAGAGCAAAAAGAGTTACACATTAGAGAATAAAATTGGATTTAGTGGCTTGTGCATTAAGGAAAGTTTGGAATTCTACATGACGTAATGCCTTTAAGCTTCTTAATTAAACACAGGGAGTAATGCCTGCTATAAAAGGAAATATGATTGCATTTGACAAGATGACAGTCAAATGAACAAAAATTGAAATTACATGTGAGGTAAATGAGTGGAGTAGTGGTTTTCTCAGAGATCGATCTACGATTTGAATACCACCAATTGAGGATTAAGGAAGAGGACACTAGGAGGGGACTTTACACATTCTCTATTTGCCACATTCTTTTGCAAAAACACTGAATCTTTCAAGAAATCTAATACATCAGCAGTTATATATATTCCAAGCATATTGATGACCTCATGCAACTACCTATGATAACATGTTCTAAGTTTAAGTTTGTGGCTAAGAAGTAACTTGGCATAACTTGAATAGATCTATTGCTTGGGTTCTCTTTGGATTATCTGGAGTGTGGTAGAAAATGTTAGAAATAGTGCTAATAAGGGCTAGAACTTTGAACCAGTGTTGCATAAGACACCTTAGCATAATCAGACTCGAAGCAAACAATTCAAAAGGAATAGAGTAGATCATTCCAAGGCAAAATTTCAGATCAAAGTCTCTTAGTATCTTCAAACAGTAAGATATCAGTAATATCAAGGTCCTATTGATGTAGGTATGATACTGCTATTGATGTTTGTTAGTTGAATATATTATTGTTTAGAAGTTGTTGTTAAATAGGAAGAGCATGTGAGAGAGATTTCCCGTGCATGTGTATTGTTGGGATTTGGTAATTGGAAGTTTGTTGATACAATTGTAGCGCGATATTGTCTCATCTTAAAATGAGCAGATTGATGAAGGTTAAATGACCAACTGAAGTAAGACTTCAGAGGGAGCTATAGAACCTGGCATAACACTTGATGACTCGTCTTGCCTAATGATTACTACATGAAGGAAGCCCATGATGAAGGATGTTGATCCAATGACTTTGATGATTCGTTATATCTCTGTTATCTGAGAAGATGCATGGAAACTATATGATTATGATTGGATGACTTTGGCACATGAACCAAAGAATTAATGATAGGAAAGTTAGCAGGTTGCAGATAGATCGATGGTTATGGGCAAGGTCACTTTCCCGACATTCAGAGGGATCTATGGTCAAGCTATGATGATTGGTTTGTGAAGATGTAGCTATTCTATTTCAACATGTAGCCCAAGTTCATTAATTGTATAGTTAAGTCTGCCACATCACAATGATTAAATTTGGCTGAAGGATGTGTCACTTGAACGTTTTGAACAAACTCTGTAATGGTCTCAGAATTCTGATTGAAGAATGAGGTGAACTATATTTTACATTGAAAATTGCAGTTTTTGTTCCCACTAATCTGTACCTGAGGTCCTTGTTTTGATGCCAACCTTAGTGTTTATTAAATATATGGATGGTGTGAACAATATTTGCACTGAAATTTGCAGTTTTTGAGCCAGTAATTTATACCCAAATTGTGTCCCAATCTAAGGAATGTAGTCAGTTATATTTTACATATGAGGGTGACTTTTAATTCTGTGGATAACAGATTATCATTATTCTTATTTAAGATATAGTAGGTTTTCCATTTGGAGAGTAGGATTATCTTTCAGATAGTATATTTGTCATGGAGGAAGTCATAATAACAAATCTCGAGTTTGAGAAGTAAACGACTATGAAACAGGGGAATTTAGATTAGGATGTGATGAAATATCTTATATGTCACGTTAATGATTACCCTATGGGTGGTGGAATTATCTAGTGAAAACATAGATTGAATACCATGGACTTGTGTAAGGCTTACTGTGAAAGTTGTTTTTAATGATCTTAAATTAAATGAGAAGATCAATTTGTAGAGAAATTGGGATTTTAGAATGGAAGCTTATTTAGTCAATAAAAGACCAGTGAAAATATTAGAATACACTTTTACCATTATTCTAGTGTTGAATAAAAATGCCGTGAAAAATAATGTGTCTCTAGTTTTGGATAAAAGGACCCTCAACTTTCTTCGCAACTTTTGTGGTCATTGGCCACTTGTGAAAGGAGTAGGCATCTTTAGAGATGCGGTGCCATTTAGAGGGGAAATACTAATAGCAGCAAGGCAAAGGCAATTATTCCATTCGTTTATTTATTTCTCATTTGTCTGGTCATATTATGAGTTGCAATATATATCATGAAATTGTTTTAGTACTAGTAAACAATGATTAAATATATAATAAATTTGAACCTTTGACATTTAGAGGACATTTCTCTCAATTTACAAAAATAAATAATATATATATATATATATATATATATATATATATATATATATATATATATATATATATATATATATATATATGTATATATATGTAAAGTATGAAAATCATGCTGGAAACAGTTTCTGAAGTTTTGAGTCTTTTATTTTCAAGTTAACTAATTGGTTTGGAAGTTGAAAAACCAATGAATTGGAAGAGTGGGACTTTTATATTCACTGAGGTATTAAAGAAATTATATGCATGAAACTTATTCTAGCACCTTCTAGTGGAATCGATAGTACACTAATCCGTTGCTTACCACCTTATAACATATCCGGGTTCAAATGCTATTTTTCATGGCAGACAGTTGAATCTGTTTCAACTCTAATTGCTATCGAGGGGTTTCACAAGGTTGACACATGAGCATCTGTGATGCCCATTTTGACTTAGATAGCTACCTATGTTAAGGTTCTATTTTGTAGTTCCATGTTATATATTTATGAACATTATATGCATTTGGTTGGACATGTGAAACTACTTATATAAATCAATTGATGGATTTGGTATTGATGACGGAAATGGTTGATGTATGGCCTAAATGTATGACTCACTTATTGGTGAATTATCTAGTGCGTGACTTATCAAAATTATTTTGGTTCATATATAGCTCAAGTGGATATGATTTATTTAAATGAATGACGTAGTGAATTTATGAATCAGTACAGATTGACATGTGGATACTAGACTTAATAATGTGATGATTATATGTCTTGTTGTTATATAAATGCATGAATAAGAGCTAACCCACAAGGGGAAAGAACTATATGATAGCTGAGATATACTCTTCCATTGAGGGAAGGTCGAGACATCTCATGAGGAAGGTAAAGTGTACATTGTTCTATTACATTTGGTATCTACTTGATATGCAATCGTATGACATGAGTAAAATGCAAATGACAGGTGGCAAGACTACCTGACTGGATTATTTGATGACAAGTCCAACTAGCTCTGTAGTGTGGTTCGTATTAGGGTGTTGACCCTAGTTCTGAAGGAGGGGTGGAGGCATTTCCCACCATGTATCCTTTGAAACCTAGAATCGTTGGAGGGCAGTGGTGGACATGCTCCCCTAGACGTGTGATGATGATTGCCAGTTGCCTATTGGGGAAGTTAGGTCGATATAGTCGACGCTTCCACCATGTCGGTTTTATCAGTGGTTAGTATGTCCGTTGCCACTGATAAAGCAACAGAGGACATATAGGGTGGGAACAGAAGTAGGTCAGGATGGATAGGAGGATATAGATGAGTTGGAGACTCTTGATGGGAAGTAATGTAATTGTTTGACTTATCAAATTTTACTTCTATAACTCTCTCTAGTTTTCTATGCTTTCGAACTCCTTGTATCTTTTCATTCTAACTTCGGGACGAAGTTTTCTGAAGGAGGGGTGTATGTAATGCCCCACTTAAATCTTATCCTGCAAATTTTATTAATGTTTACATTATCTGAAAATATTGAGAAATATTGGTCTAATATAAAATTCATGATTTCTATTATTCAAATTCCCAACTTGCCTTCTCAAATTGAATCTTAGGTAGGATATGGTCTCCTTCCATTATTTCAAATAATATATATATTCATCTCACATTCCCCAATGTACCCTCACATTTACTTGGGAGAAGACATGGTCCTCTCCAACTAATTATCAATATATATATTCATCTCACATTCCCCAATGTACCCTCACATTTACTAGGGAGAAGACATGGTCCTCTCCATTTAATTACATCTCACATTCCCAAATGTACTCTCACATTTACTTGGGAGAAGACATGGTCCTCTCCATTTAATTACATCTCACATTCCCAAATGTACTCTCACATTTACTTGGGAGAAGACATGGTCCATTTAATTACATCTCATTCCCAAATGTACTCTCACATTTACTTGGGAGAAGACATAGTCCTCTCCATATATATATATATATATATATATATATATATATATATATATATTCATCTCATATTTCCAAATGTACTTTTAGATTTACTTGGGAGAAGACATGGTCCTCCCCCACTAATTTCCCAATTTTATATTCATATCACATTTCCAAATGTACTCCTAGCTTTACTTGGAAGAAGAGAAGTTAACTGTAAGGATGGATGAGAAGTTAATGACATTAATGAGAGGTGGTTGAGATGGAGAAGAGAGGGAGGGTATAAAAAGGGAAGGGGGAAGGGAGAAAAGGGCATGTGGGGTCTTGCTTGATTTTGGGGATTGGCTGTGATTTTAGGATTTGTTGTGATTTTTGGAGACCTTAGGAACCTGTGGAGGTTTCTTGGGTTGTTGAGAGGAGGGAATTATTGTTCATCTTGGTCTGGATCAATCATCTTGGACACACACACTACATCTGGTTGGACTTGGGCTCAGAGGGCTAGGGAACCTGTGGAGGTTTCCTGGGCTAGGAATTATTTCCTAGTTGGCTGGGAGGTAAATCCAGTTGGGTCAGTCAAGAGGAGCATTCAGCAGGAGCAGCAGCTCAAAGGCATCTCCACCAGCCACCGGTACAGGTATTCCTCTATAGATTACTCATGTAAATTTATTAAAATGAAATGTTCACCATAAGTTATAAGGATTAGAATGTAAATGGTAAAATTTTATTTGTTTAAAAGTCTTGTAAGAAAGTAAACTATTACCTCTTATTGCATTTAAATTCATCAGAAATAGATATGTTAGGAGACCCTAGGATAGGGCTCTTACACCAAGGTCTCCACGCACACATATGCAGGACCCTTCCCCTTCACCCAAGTTCAGAATAGATAATATTAGACCCAAATTATGCAATATTCCTTTGCTTCTATGCCTATGAATCTTCTATGAATTCCTTGTATATTCTTCTTCATTATAATACCATGGTTTGCAAACCATGGGCGGGTCTCAAAATAGCTTGAATCTTAGCAAACTTAGGGGCTTTGACCTTCTGAAATCCCCTTTGACACCTATAGACTTGCGCTATTCGTGCTCCACTCCCCAAAATGTAGAGAATTTACAATAATGATCAAAACTTTACAAAATTTGACCCAGGGGACCCCGTCCCAACACCGTGTTTTTGTGGGTTTTATCATTTGTTTTCTGGTTGGTGCTCATGTTCCTTTTCCTATGGGTTGAATTATTAGTTCCTGGAGCCCTAGTTGGACAAAGTCTCTAGAATCCTTGTAACAACTTGGGTTGAGTTACTAGTCCTGGAAGGCTTGGTTGGAAAAATGCTCTGGAGCCCTTGGTGGGCTGAGTTACTAGTCCCGGAAGCCATGGTTGGACAAATTCTCTGGAGCCCGACAACAACTGTGGTTTGAGTTACTAGTCCTGGAAGCCTTGGTTGGAAAAAATTGATGCAAGAGCATTAGAGCTTCCATATCATCAAGATTTTTTTAGACAAAGCAGGTTTCAACATGGAAAAGGAATTTTATCTTCTTATTGTAAATAATTTTAATTTCTTTATTTCTAAGAGATCAATGGATATAGATAATATTGAGTAGATAAGATTTTTAAGAAGAAAATCTACCTTTAATGCATGAGAGATTTAGAAAATATATTATGAGAGACTATAGGAAAAAGTTTAGAAATCTTAGAAACTATTAGAGTGCTTTTAGGATATATAAAAAAAAAAGGTAGCCTTAGTTTTGATTTTTCCAAATTAGTTACTAAAATAATGGGTCTTATCCACTTATTATGGATCTTAATCCTATTTTAGATTTAGAATGATTTTTATAAATTAGTAAATATGTGGAGAAATAAAGAAGGAAAAAAACTATCTTGTTGTAATATATTTTTAAAAGATATGATATTATTTCGGTTTTTTGTGGAGTAAAAAAGAAAACTGTGTGAGTGTGGGAGATGTGCGCAGTATGACTAAATGGCCAATGATAGTGAGGCCAATATTGTATTGTAAATATTTTGAAATTAAATAAAATATATCTGAGTTTTGAGTGTAATTGTTGTGTGGGTTTTTAAATTTTCAGATTAGAATTTGTAGGCAGTTGTCGCTTGCATCATTTTTGGTATTAGAGCTAGTAAGCTCTTTGGAATTGAGTATTGCAACCAGAAGAATGAATGTTGAATCACAACATCATGCAGGTAATTTGGCCTTTTTTCTTTTCAATTGATTTGTGAAATAAGTGGTTGATGACATGTAGCAGCAAATGATATGAGAATTGTGGCAAGAAATATTACAACTTGTATAAATGTGATGGAAAGAGGAAATTGTAACAACCCTGGTGGAAATTCCATTTAAAAAATATATAAGGCCATGATCGATGGGACACATATTCCAAGCTAAATGGTGGGAGAAACATCCTAGTGGGTGTTGATTCGTTTTATTATGGCTAAGGGAATTGGCAAAGGAAATCACAAAAGAAATGGCTAAGGCTTTGGAAAGGCATGAGGCATTAATTGGCATTTTATTTATGAAAATAATGGAAATTAGGAGAAAAAGGAGGTGAAAGGTCATAGGTTGCATGTGAGGAGGAAAATGAAGAAAATATTGGAGAATGAAGAAAATAGAGGTCTCATTCATAAAAAGGCTTTTGAGGATCAGTTGGTAGGATTTTGACAGGTTTTGGTGGAGCTCTCTTCTATTCTCTCTCTCTCTCATACTCTTGGATACTTAGATTTTTCTTGGACCACTCTTGGAGAGTGTGACATACTTGGATTTTTAGATCAAGAAGGAAAATAAAGAGAAAGAAAGCGCAAGAGAGCATCGAGATCAGCAACTACAACAAGTTTTCTTGCAGGTACCGAGTTGCATGTATGTTTTCCTCACTAGTTTTGGCATGCATGGCACATGCATGTGGTTTCTTGGTTATGATCTTTAATTGGCATGGAGGATTGTTTGGATTGATAATGGATTTGTCTAGCCTTGCCATTTCCTGGATATCCATGGAGATTATGGGTTTATATCCTTGTTTTGTTTTGGTTGGTTCTCATGTTTCCTTAGCTTGGGTTGAGTTATTAGTTCCTGGAAGCCTTGGTTGGACAAACACTATGGAAGCCCTATAATTGCTTGGGTTGAGTTACTAGTCCCATAGCCTTGGTTGGGAAAATTCTCTGGAAGCCTTGTAACAACTTGGGTTGAGTTATTAGTACTGGAAGCCTTGGTTAGACAAACCCTTTGGAAGCCCTTGGTGGGTTGAGTTACTAGTCCTGGAAGCCTTGGTTGGACAAACGCTCTAGAAGCCCGACATCAGTTGTGAGTTGAGTTACTAGTCCTGGAGCCTTGGTTGGACAAACGCTATGGATCCTGGATTGAGTTACTAGTCCTGAGATTCGGGATGTAACAAATGCTCTAGAGCCCTGGAAGGCTGGGATAGAGACCGATCAGAGGATGGTTTTGGTGATGTCCAACCGTGAGGTGGAATCAATATTTGATGGGTTGAGGTGGATGGCCTATGAAAGTTTTGGATGGTTTTTGATTGATGAGTTCTATGAGATCCCACATTCATGCTTGGAATATGGCATGGGGGTGAATGGATGAAGAGACATTTGGCTTAGCCATTCTACGTTTGGGTGGAATGTGGAAGTCCCATCTTGGGTTTGGATTTTGTATCATTAATGAAAGGTTATTTCTCTTGGTATTTATATGAGTATTTTAATGGATTATATGTGTTGTATATGGCTATGATTTCATTGATATTTTTGTCCCTATTATGTTGGTTATGTATATGTTTTATGAAAGCAACTATGTATGGATCTCATCATGTTTTAACTTGTAAATGAATGAACGCTGTATCTATGACCTAATGGATGGAATGGAAGTTAAAGTGACAAGGAAACAATGCTTCATGTCGAATCTTAGATAAGTATGAGGCCCATATGCTCAAATTTGTTATTTACACCTGTAGGTTGCATATTTAGTAAGTGTTTGACAAAATATTTGTCATGGTTAGGCTTGATTAGGTCAAGACCTTGATCAATTTTTTTGTTAGAGGCCTATCCTTGGTGTCATTTATTGTCTTGGAAAGTCTCATAAAGTTCTAGGCATTGGTTTGGAGATACTATCCCTGAAAAAGTGGCTTAAATTTCGCAGTCTCTGGCACAGAACTGGCTGAAAAACACTATAGTCTCTCCCTTGTAGGCATTGTGGGAGCGACTATAGGGTTCGAGTCACATGCATGCCTTGTCATGGGAGTGACTTTGCCTTTAGTTAATCGAAATGCTAGGTTAACTCAGGGATTGGGCACCTGGAGTGGTGGATTAGCTCCCGGGGGTCCTGAAGCACCTGAGGGAGGTTTGTAAGGTCTTGTTTTGTCGACTTCATTTCCTTAGGTTACCTAGGAGGTTGAGTCTTATCATAGTGGCCTCTCGTCACATGTTTACACTTGCTGGCTAGTTTCTTGGGTAGATGTGGGAGGAGGGTGTTACAAAGTTGTATCAGATCATGGTTGCACTCTCCTTGGGGTGTTGATCATGGTTGTAGTGATGTCGCCATGTGAAGGTTGAAGGTGTTGTCATGGAGTATGTCTTCAAGTGTGTATTGTTGATTATGCATTGTTATGCATGTCAGTGTTCGCATGTTATCAAATGCACAAGAGGTGGTTGTTGTTGTCATGCATGAGGTCATGGTTTGTGTAGTTGATATGGTCATGTATTGATGATTGGACTCTAGCTAGAATGGTGTGTATATCGTTTTGCACTCATTTGTTATATGTCTATATGTAGTTGTTGCAGCGTGTATAGTCTTGGTTATAGTTATGCATGAATAGTAGGTAAAAAATGCCTTGTGAAGTCATTGTATGAAAATTTAGGTCATCATGGTGCTATTGGTTGTTATTATGCTAATGTGTTGGCTGGGATAAAACAAGAGATGCAGATCATTAAAGTGAAGTTTCAACATTGGACCTCGAGGCAAGAGAAGATCATCATACAGGTATTGCATGTTTGACATGAAGGTATGTAAGTTAAGTATTGTCATATGCATTGGGTTTATATACATTAGGTTTATGTACATGTTTTTGATGTTATGGTTACATACATGATAGATGATAGTTGATTAGTATAGTCACATGCACATGTGTCAGATAGTCATGAATGATAGTAACTTGTGGTTGTATGCATTGCTATTTTTGTTTTATGTTAGATAACTTGATGATCATGTTATATGTTGTTGATGAGTATGCTATAGGTTAACTTGTTGTTGTTATATGATAGTTAGCTTGATGATTAGGTCATATGTTGTTGATGAGCATGTTATATGTTAACTGATTGTTGTTATATGTTAGTTAACTTGACGATTAGGGTTATAACATTAATATCTTGATGTTACATGTATCATACTTAGTTGGATTGGTCTATGAAAATCGTTAGGGTTATGAAATTCATGTATGAGTTAGTATGTTGTGATATTATGTCATACTAATCTAGACTGACTATGCACATGTGATTATTATGTATGAATGATAATTGTTTATGAGTTTTAGTGACTATTATGGATATCATGATCTTATTTATGCTTGAGTTGATATGTTGTAAATTTATATCATGCCAAATAGATTGATCGTGAAGACAAGATAGCCTCCCTTGAGATACATTAAGGTATGAGTTTTCTTATGTCATATACTTGGTGCTTGACTATTTGATTATGTCGTCTATTTGGTGTTTGAGTGTTTGGTGTCTAGTTGATTTATTTGACATGGTCTGTTTGCAAGTTGGTTGAATGTTTGATGAATTTCATAATATGAGTATGTGTTCAAATGATCTTGTTTTAAGATGATTGTACTAACACATATGTGTTGAGATAGTTGATATGTACTTGAATGTAGTTTACAATTGTAGCATTATGTCTACTGACTATGAGTTGACTATGGGTTATGAATGATTGTTTGTAAAAGTTGATTCCAAATTGATAGATATGATTGTCTTGATATTTGGAACATGTGGTTGACATGTGTGAGAAGTTGTAGGAAACATTCTTGGTATTAGCATGAAAAGGAAATAGTTGATGTGTTTATATAACTAACAGTTGGGTGATGTGATAGTGCATAATAAGACTCGATTGCAATGAGGTAAAAAAGGGTGAAAGAAAGGAATTGGACAAGAATTCCCTTGGCTATGTTTGGAAACCCTAATTCCAAAAGAACGAGTGTCTTACATAACAAGAATTCTTCTTCACTTTGATTTGTATGAAATTATGTGGATATGTGATATATTCATGGAAATGTATTTGACATGTCTATTAGCTAGTCTCTAGTTACAGGTGGATTTTTCAAGGGAATTGGAGTCCCTTGAGAAATGGCATGGACGTGTTCAACTACAAGGCAACATTCTTGACAAAACAAGGTAAGGTAACCGGTGTATTGTTATGTTTATTTATGCATTTAAAATTATGTGTTTATGATAGTATGATGCAGGGAATTTCATGGCAAAGAGGCTGCCATGAAATTATGAAGAAGTCTCAGGTTGAGATTTCCTTCAGAAGCATTGAGAACCATGGGGATCGAGTCATGGTGTTTGTTGTCAGTCTTGTGATTTTATTCTTTCATGATTTGTTGTGCTTGATTGGCGGATTTGTTTATGTCTAGTGTATGGCCATACCACTTTGTTTTCACAGTCATGTTGTTATTGGTTTTCATGGTTTTCTTCTTGTGCTTGCATTTTAAGTTTTGGGTCTTGGGAATTGGTTTGGAAAGAGGACAATTAATGGAGCTCAGGGAAAGTTGTGTGGTACTTGAAAGGTAATGTAAGATTAAGATGAAGCTTGGTGCATGAGTAAGCACAACGGAAAGTAAGACTATGACAGTCGGTAGGATTGGCTGGGTCCATTGTGGTAAATAAACGGTGGAAGTATAAACATGAGAAGGATAACCAGAAAAGGTAAAGTAAATGGACCTGAGGTTTCAGATGTTTTGACCAAGTTGGGAACGATGGTTCTTAATGTTGTGCATGCTATGCACAAATAAGGAAGTTCTCTTAACCTTGATCTTATGATATTTGGTAATTATGTTGTAATCATGATTTTGTTGATGTTTATATATGTATAGATGTATGTATGTATGTATGTTGTGTCTGACAACATCATCATGGATCGTGATTGTTCAATGATAATATTTATATGTATATATATATGTATGTCACTGTCTGACAGGGTCGTTAGGAATTATTCTTGTGGAGGAATGATTGCTTACGTAGGTGCATGACGTGAAGAGGTTTCGAGTCTTACGAGGAATCAATTAGAAGGAGTAGTCTGACAGATTTATGAGGTCAGTATCATGTGGATATGAATTGAGTTGTATGCTTGTATTATGCCTATGTCTATGTTATGGACAAGTAACTTGAGGGATACATCAGCGAAATGAAAGAAGTATGGTCTGCAACATGCTGGCACAAGCATGGATAAGACATTGGAAGCAGGGTTGCTTGGCAGAGGCAATGTGTTTTTGGATGTGTGGTACTATTGTTGTGCATATGGGTTATATGATATACATGTTGCATCTGTGATGTTGTGCATGTAGTTTGTGTATATATAGTGTGTGTACATGTTTTTTATGCAATGTTATGTACAAGGTAGTACAAATAGTGTTGTGTGAATGTTGCATATGCAGTGCTACGTATAGATGGTGCTATGTACATGATGGATATGTGGTGTTGTGTGCATATGGTGTTGTGCACATGTTGGATATGCAGTGTTGTGTATGGTGCTATGCACATGTTTTATATGCAGTTCTATGTATATATGGCATTGTGTGCATGTTTTACATATGGTGCTATGTACATATGGTGTTGTGTGCAGGATTGTACAAGTGGTTTTGTAAGCATGTGGTGCCGTCTACATGTGGTACAAGTGACGCTGTGTGCAGGTGGTGATATGTACATGTTGTGCTTGTGGTGCTGTGTACATGTGGTGTCATGTACATGTCATGCATGTGGTACTGTATTCATGTGGTATTGTGTACACATTGTACAAGTGGTACAATGTACATGTGGCGTTATGTACATGTTGTGTAGGTGGTACTGTGTATATGTGATGTTGAGAACACATTGTGCAGGTGGCACTTTGTATAGGTAGTGCCGTGTACATGTGATGTTGAGCACACGTTGTACATATGGTACTGGTGTACATGTGGTATTGTGTGCGTGTTGTACATGTTGTGTTGTGTACATGTGGTACTATGTATGCGTATTGTGTAGTACATGTATTTTATTGTGTTTTACACAAGGTGTAGGTACATGTGTTGTGTGGCATTGTACATCAAGTATAGATGTATGAGTTGTGTTGTATATCGAGTGTATGCGTATACATTTGTGGTGTCGCACATTGTGTGTGAATGCATGTCTTATGATGTACATTGTGTCTGTATACGTGTTGTGTTGTGTTGTGTTGTACACCGGGTGCAGGCGTAATTATGTTGTGTTGTACATTGGGTGTAGGTGTATGTGTTGTATGTCAAGTGTAGATGCATATATTGCATGGTGTGGTATACCATGTGTGGTTGCATGTGTGGGATGTACACTATGTGTGTGTGCACACAGTTGAGGAGAAGGCACTGTGTGTTTTTCGCGTGTGACAACCAATCCAGAGTGCGTATGAAATAAGGACAAAGGTGGAAGCCAAGGATTGATTAAAGGATAAGTATCAGTATTTTAATTAGTTTTACTATGCATGTGATCTACGATTTTGGTTTATGATTGTTACATGTGATTTATGATGTTGATCTATGATGGTTGTGTTTTGAGCTAACTTGATGTGATATGTTATACATGATGAAGTGGTCAAAGATGTTAGTTTGACTTGTTGTGACAGGAAGTAAACAGGATTGCAAGGGTACCTTATTAATGAGCCACCAATGAGGTATGAGTTGAATTTATTTCAATTTATTTTGAATCTAATGGAAATTATGTGCTTGGTATAGGAATGCATGAACATGCCTGGTTGAGTGGTTGAAATCGACTGCAAGAATTAGCAGCAACAATGAAAGGAATTGGAAAATGTAGTAGTATGCTGGTAAAGAACTTCAGGAGTAGGGCCATTGTGGTACACTGGTACCCAACAATGTCCATTGATTTCCATGAGCATGATATGAATGGTATGATGGTTTTAAGTAGGTATATGCCTTGGTTTTTGTATCTTTCGATGTGAGGAAGCCTTGCCAAGGGATAGACTGCTTGGAATGGGGGTGCCAACGAAACTTGAGAGGTGAGTGATTGCATGGAAGAGGTTGACTGATTTCCCAAGGGACTGTGTAGTAGAGACAAAAGACTGAGGATGGATTTGTTTTGGTCATTAGCATTTCCAGATGGAACCAGATGCACATTGGGAGTGCGCCGTGGAACAATGAGCCAGTAATTATTCACTGAGAGGACATGTGGCACAGGATGATAACGCTAGACATTAGATGCAAATTTAATTTTGTAGTGGATTTTGGACTTCCTAGAAAGGAGGTGAATCCTAGTATTACTTTGAGGATGGAGGTGTGTGCCTCTGGATTCCCTTGTTGCAAATGCGGGCATCATATCCTTTTTATTTGTTGGTTGAGAAAATGTGCATATGTGTGTATTATTGTAAATATTGTATTGACCTGGATTTATAAAGCTCCATAGACATTATGGTTATTTGCTGGTTGAAGCAAATGTGTATGTGTATATGTGGTTATTGTAAATACCGTAATGATCTGTGTTATAAAACTCCAGTAAATGGTATGTTTTTCATGTTTCAACAGTGGTCATTATAAATACTACAATGAGCTATGTTATAAACCTCTATGGGCAGTATGTTTTGTTTTCAACATTATTATTGGTTATAGGTGTCATTGAACATCGAGGATGGTGTTCCCCCAAAGGGGAGGGTTCTGTAACAACCCTGGTGAAAATTGATGTAAAAAATATGTAAGGCCATGGTTGATGAGACACATATTCTAAGATGAATGTTGGGAGAAACATCCTAGTGGCTGTTGATTCAGTTTATTATGGCTAAGGGAACTAGAAAAGGCAATGGCTAAGGCTTTGGAAAGGAATGAGGCATTAATTGACATTTTATTTATGAGAATAATTGAAATTAGGAGAAAAAGGAGGTGAAAGGTCACAGGTTACATGTGAGGAGGAAAATGAAGGAAAATAATGGAAAATGAAGAAAAATAATGGAAAATGAAGAAAATAGAGGCCTCATTCATGAAAAGGGTTTTGAGGATCAGTTGGTAAGCTTTTGACATGTTTTGGTGGAGCTCTCATCTATTCTCTCTCTCTCTCTCAATCTCTTGGATACTTAGAGTTGTCTTGGATCACTCTTGGAGGGTGCAGCATACTTGGATTTTTGGAGCAAGAAGGTAAATGAAGAGTAGGAAAGCGCAAGAGGGCATCAGGATCAACAACTACAACAATTTTTCTTGTAGGTACCGAGTTGCATGTATGTTTTCCTCACTAGTTTTGGCATGCATGGCACATGCATGTGGTTTCTTGGTTATGATCTGTCACTGGCATGGAGGATTTCTTGGATTGATAGTGGATTTGCCTAACCTTGCCATTTCCTGGATAGACATGGAGATTCTGGGTTTATTTCCTTGTTTTATTTTGGTTGGTTCTCAAGTTTCCTTAGCTTGGGTTGAGTTATTAGTTCATGGAAGCCTTGGTTGGAAAAACGCTTTGGAATCCCTGTAACGCCTTGGGTTGAGTTACTAGTCCCATAGCCTTGGTTGGAAAAATGCTATGGAATCCTTGTAACAACTTGGGTTGAGTTATTAGTCCTGGAAGCCTTGGTTGGACAAACACTCTGGAAGCCCTTGGTGGGTTGAGTTACTAGTCCTGGAAGCCTTGGTTGGAAAAATACTCTGGAAGCCAGAAATTAGTTGTGGATTGAGTTACTAGTCCTGGAGCCTTGGTTGGCCAAACACTCTGGAGCCCAACAACAGCCATGGGTTGAGTTACTAGTCATGGGAGTCTGGTTGGAAAAAACGCTATGGAGCCCTGGAAGGTTGAGGTAGAGACCAATTAGATGATGGTTTTGGTGATGTCTGACCGTGGGGTGGAATCACTATTTGATGGGTTGAGTTGGATGGCCTCTGGAAGCTTTGAATGGTTTTTGATTGATGTGTTCTATGAGATCCCACATTCATGCTTGGAATATGGCAAGGGGGTGAATAACTAAAGAGAGATTTGGCTCAACCATTCTATAGTCGGGTGGAATGTGGAAGTCCCATCCCAGGTTTGGATTTTGCATCATTAATGAAAGGTTATTTCTCCTGGTATTTCTATGAGTATTATGATGGATTATATGTGGTGTATATGGTTGTGATTTCATTGATATTTTTGTCCCTATTATTCTAGTTATGTATATGTTTTATGACAACAACTATTTATGGATCTCATAATGTTTTTACTTGTAAATGAATGCATAATGTATAAAAGACCTAATGGATGGAATGGAAGTTAAAGTGATAAGGAAACAATGCTTCATGGCAAATCTCAGATAAGTATGAGACCCCTATGCTCAAATCTGTTATTTACACCTGCAGGTTACATATTTAGTAAGTGTTTGAAAAAATGTTTGTCATGGTTAGGCTTGGTTAGGTCAAGCCTTTGATCAATTTTTTTGTTAGAGGCTTTGCCTTGGTGTCATTTATTGTCTTGGAAAGTGTCATCAAGTTCTAAGCATTGGTTTGGAGACCAACCCTAAAAAAATGGCTTAAATCTCGCAGTCTCTAGCACAAAACTGGTTGAAAAAGATTGTAGTCTCTCCCTTGTAGGCATTATGGGAGTGACTATAGGGTTCAAGTAGCATGCATGCCTTTTCATGGGAGTGACTTTGGGTTTAGTTCATTGAAATGCTAGGTTAACTCAGTGGTTGGGCACTTGGAGTGGTGGATTAGCTCCTGGGGGTCCTGAAGCACCTGAGGGAGGTATGTAAGGTCTTGTTTTACTGACTCCATTTCCTTAAGGTTACCTAGGAGGTTGAGTATTTTCATAGTGCCCTCTCTTCGCATGTTTACCTCGACTGGAGAATTTCTTGGGTAGATGTGGGAGGAGGGTGTTACAAAAATGTGAGTGTAGAAACCTAGATGTGCAAGGAGTGCTCGCGGGGTTCCAGAGGAAGGAACCAGGAATGCAAAAAAAACCAAGCACAAGTGGGAAGCTTGGTAATGCGTGTGTAGCAGGAAGGAGACCTATTAATATAAATTTTGTTACTGTAGGTTATTTGCAATTCATAGTGGGTGGCGAAAATCTCACAGAGGAAGAGGAGAAGATGAAGATGAATATGGATAGTCATTTGAAGAATTCAGAGGGAAGTCACAAATATGCACAACAGTTGGCATCAGGAAGACAAGTGATGATTATTTTGAGAAGGAACTCGTTGAAATGAAGGCACAGTTGAATGTTCTTATGGAGTTTCTACAACAAGATGAGGAGAATCAAAGAAGTCGATGGAATATGAGGAAAAGGGTCCAATGGCCTATTAAGAGATTATTTACAAGGAAGCAATAGAAAAAGCTAAAATGCAGGTTAAAGGAAGAACTTAGGGTAGTTGAGTCTAAGGAAACAATTCATATGGGTGAACCCGAGCAAAGAGAAAACCTTGTAGAGGATGGTGATGATGTTGATAGAGATTTGATGTTTAAGACATCAAATGAGGCTACAAAGCCTTACATTTTTTTTTTATGATGATTCTTTTATGGTTGCAGTTGTTATTGAAGATCATGGAAAATATTTTAAAACTGTCATGAAGAGAAAGGAAGATGGAGGGGGACAAAATCTGAATTTTGTTCTAAGACAAGACAATACTTGAATGGGATGCTTATAACAGGCGATGAACCAGAGATAGAATTAGTTTTCATTTCTCAAATTAATTTTATGTATTTAGGAGAAGAAGAATGTGATGATGTACAACTTTCAGAAGTTATTATGAAGGAAAATGCAACAACGCAAAATTATGTGGAATTTACTGGCACCATGGGAACAAAGCTAAATTAATAGAATGAAGCAAGGAAAAGAATTAAGGTAGTAACTCTACAAGCACAAGATGAGGTTGAAAGTATATTTGTTTGGTTGTATACTTTTGTTTTGATCACTTTCTTGGCTAGAAAATATTTACTTAAAATGATGAGCAGAAGCATGATGAGAAGTGGAAAGGTAGAGATGGTTATCTTGCAGGATTGTAAGCAACAAGAAGAGCAAGTATGGAGTCATAGTGAGGTTCCAAAAGCAGATGTAGAAGGACAACATCAAAAATGAATGACTCATGATCAAGAGGTTATGAATTTTTTCTACCTTGGGAATTTGATGTAGATGCATTAGAGCTTCCAAGTCATCAAGCTTTTTTGAGACAAAGTATGTTTCAACATGGAAAATTAATTTTATTTCCTTATTGTAAATAATTTTAATTTCTTTATTTCTAAGAGAACAATGGATAGAGATAATATTTAGTAGATAAGATTTTTAAGAAGATATGCCTTTAAAATAAATTATGAGAGATTATAGGAAAAAGTTTAGAAATCTTAGAAACTATTGGAGTGCTTTTAGGATATATATATAAAAAATATATTCTTAGTTTTTATTTTTCCAAATTAGTTACTAAAATAATGGGTCTTATCCACTTATTATGGATCTTGATCCTATTTTAGATTTAGAATGATTTTTATAAATTAGTAAGTATGTGGAGAACTAGAGAAGGAAAAAACTATCTTGTTGTAATATATTTTTAAAAGATATGATATTATTTTTGTTTTTTGTGGAGTAAAACAAAAATTGTGTGAGTGTGGGAGAGGTGTGGAGTATGAGAAAATGACTAATGATAGTGATGCCAATATTATATTGTAAATATTTTGATCTTAAATAAAATATCTCTGAGTTTTGAGTGTAATTGTTGTGTGGGTTTTTAAATTTGTGGATTAGAATTTGTAGGAAGTTGCCGCTTACATCACAAATGCTCTGGATCCCTGGACAAATTGGGTAGAGACTGTTGGGGGTGGAGCATGATTATCATCCTAATTTAGAGGTCTTTGTTTCAGCTGGATGTATACCCCAGGAAGATTATACACCCCTCCATGTGGGGGGGTGCGGGGGGAACTTTTCCCCCCCGCGGGGGTTCTGGGCGCCATCCCCCCCGACTGGGGGGTCCGGGGGCCAGCGGTCTGCTAGCGGGGGTTTCGGGGGTAGCACCCCCCGAAGCTAAAAACAGATGTAAAATTGCCTTGTAAAAGTATATTAATTTCTAGTCAATCTGGGAGGTTCATTAAACGGATGATCTGATGGTAGAATTTATGTTTAGTTTAGGGTTTTTTGACCTAGAATGAAACCCCTCTCTTTGTATGAGGGTATTGTATTGAGTCTATGGAATATATGTGTATTCTTAGAGCGAGAAACAAATAGGTGAGACTGTGAAAGAAAATAGAGGATATTACAGTGGATCTGCTATAGGTTGTGTCTCTTCATTTTGCTGGATAATAGAAAGGAAGGACTGGCTGTTCGGGGTGGACGTAGCCTAAACTGGGTGAACCACGTATATCTATGTCTCTCTGGTTTTATGTGTTTGTGTTTTTCTGCATATTATATGTCTTGCATTTCTCTGTCATATATAATATTTTTCTAACAGAGACCGATCTGGGGATGGTTTGTGATGTCTGATCATGAGCTGGAATCAATCACTAGTTGAGGGTTGAGGTGGTTTAGCCTCTGGAAGCCTTGGTTTGGTTTTCTTGTTTTATTCCATGAGACCCCACTTTCATGCTTGGAATATGGCACAAGGGTGGTTAATTGAAAGAGAAATATTTTGTTCAGCTCAATCTATGGGCCGGTGGTACTTGGAAGTCCCTAACTTGTTTGGATTTTCATATGTTAATAAGAGCTTCTTTCTTTTGGTATTTCATGAGTAAATGTGCTTGTCATTATGTAGCTTTAATGCTTGTTTCTTGTGATTGATATATATTTAGTTATTTGCTGGTTAAGCATGATTTATGAAAATATTGATGGATGGATATCATCATGTTTTGGTAAGTAGATGAAATTTTAATGAATGAATAACCTAATATATAACAATGCAATTATTGGGAGGAGACACTAGTCCTCATTGACGATTCTTAGATAAGTATGAGATCCCTATGTTCATATATGTTGTTATGACATGTAGATTACATGTTCATGATCTATTTGACGAAATGTATGTCATGATTAGTGGGGGTTTGGTCAAGTCCTTGTTCAATTTTTTGCATTAGTATCTTTGTTTCAATGTCATTTATCATTTCTGGAAGTCTCATGGAGTTATGGGAAGAGGCTTGAGTCCTGAACCTGAAAAAGTGGCTCATATTTTAGGGTCATTGGCACAAAACTACCTAAAAAATACCACTATTGCATGGATTCCTTGTTGTGGAAGTGACTATAGAGTCTCAGTCGCATTGATGCCTTTTCATGGGAGCAACTGGGGTTCCAGATCAACAAAACATCGAGTTGTTTTAGGGGTTGGGCACTTGGAAGGGTTGGTTGTCCCCTAAAGGTTCTGTAGCTCCCGAGGAAGGTCAGATTGGTCTTGTCCTATCAATTCCACTTCCTTAATTGTACATGGGGAGTTGAATCATATCATAGAAACTCTTTGTCACATGTTTACCCTGGTGGACTGATTGGCTTGGGTAAATGTGGGAGGAGAGCGTTATAGGGTGGTATCAAAGCATGGTTCCATTCTCCTTGGGTGATTACTGGTTTCTATTCTCTTTGGGTTTTATCTGATACTACAAAGTGGTTTTAGAGAATGGTTCCATTCTCCTTGGGAGATGTCTGATTTTTGTTCTCTTTAGAGAAATGTGTTGTTATGTGTACAAGTTAGTTGCATATATGTTCATTATGCTTGAGGTCTATGTGCTTATTGTGTATGCATGGTGATGGTCATCGTTGTTGTTGTTGGGATGTTTTCGTCATGAATGCATGTTAGTGTTTATGTGTAATGCTTATGCATGTGTGTTGTACATATGTTGTTATGCATGCATGGTACATAGTCAATGTTGTAGTTGTGGCATCATGCATGGTAACTGGGATAATGATTGAGATGATGTTTATATAATATGATGATTATGATTATACATATATTTTGCTAATTTGGTTGGCCTTGTAGACGATATATCCTCCCCTGAACTAAAATTAGGTACATTGGTTTGTTTATGATTTGGTTTAGCTGACATGATATACCTTGAAGGAGAGAAGAACAAAGATGACTAGTAGAATTGTAGACTACAGTTCACGAGATTTTTCCTATAGATCAGATGAGAAACATGGTGATGATTAATCTCCTAACATAGAAGACACATTGAGAAGTTTGAAGGCATAAATAAGGAGTTTCAAAGAATATAATGACCGATTCATTCAATCACAAGATAAACTTGCTAGGGAATAGGAGAAACAAGCAAAAGTTAATGCAATTATCCTTTAGAGCTTTTCAGGCTTGCAGAGAAAGGGACCACTTAGAATAATTCATGGATAGGAGGATAGGACTAATGGAGCATATGGTAGCAAGTCACACGGTGGGCACAGATTGGATAGAGATGACATGGTCAGTGATGGCAGATTCTTGAATACACTAGATAGATGAGGAAATGGACATGTGCTTCACTCTAGTTCTGGTTCAGACACGTGTCATGGTCATCATTGTTATCATACTTATATGAGGAGTGACAAGGAATATTTTCTAGATGAGTTCAAGAAAGAAAAGCCACCTACATTTGATGAAGAAATGAATAAGTCAAAAGATGCAAAAGAATGGTTGCTGGGGATGAATAAGTTCTTCAGATTGCATGAGTACTCAATGAACATGAAGGCTAGAATAGCTATGTTCAGTCTTAAAGGTAAAATAAACATTTGGTGGGAATACATGAAGAATGTTAGAGGTATTCACGAAGAGGAATTGACTATGAGTGAGTTTGAGAGACTTTTCAGGAAGAAGTATCTATCAGAGAGATACTATGATGATAGGGCAAAAGAATTCTATGAGATGAAGATGGGATCTATGACTGATGAGAAGTACACTAGAAGATTCTTGAAGTTATTGAGGTATGTGCCTTACCTTAAAGAGGAGAAAGAAAAGATTCAGAGATTCATTAGTGGGTTTCCAATAGAATTCAAAGACAAGATTGAGTTTGATGAGAATAGATCATTGGAGGAAACCATCAGGAAGCTAAAGCATTGTTATGAGCAATCAAAGCGCAGGTCTGAGACTAAGTAGGATTGGAAAGGTAATGATAA
This sequence comes from Pinus tabuliformis, assembly GCA_031772625.1. Taxonomy (NCBI): domain Eukaryota; kingdom Viridiplantae; phylum Streptophyta; class Pinopsida; order Pinales; family Pinaceae; genus Pinus; species Pinus tabuliformis. Next base: position 1,341,893,891 of record CM062819.1, on the reverse strand, counting down.
GAGTAAAGGAAATTTGGATAAGAAGTGAACAATTCCTCAAGACACATGTAACAAAGAGAATGCAACACCACTTAAGAAGTTCAATGCATCTGATAGAGGACATGGATTTCGGCCTGAAGAGCAGAACAAGGGTGATGGTAGGAAGCCCTTGTAGTGTTGGACTTGTGGAGGAGAAAACTACCATTAGACTATCCAACTCCTATTGGATGGAGAAAACTCTTCCTACTATTGATTCGCCAAATCACTGTCTATATGGAATCCTCCACGCCTTCACTTCCTCCATGTGAACCATGCTTCAAAATATTTTAGACTGGGTTGGAGATGTTTGACTACATGGATATACCGATGTTGATTGGGTAGAAAATGTTGTTGATAGGAAGAGAACTTCTAGATGTTGTTTTAGCCTTGGATCTACTATGATATCTTGGATGAGAAAGAAACAAAAGTCTGTAGCATTGAGCACTGCAGAGGTAGAGTATATTTCCGCTAGCATGGCTAGTTGCGAAGCACTTTGGTCAAGAAGGCTATTTGGAGAGTTGTTTGAGTAGTTCCTAGACACTACATTGATATATTGTGATAACAAGAGTGGGATCCATTTAGCAAATAATCTGGTGTTTCATGACAAGTCCAATCACATAGAGAGTTGATACCATTACATTGAAGACATGGTGCAGAGAGGAGCCATTAGACTCCATCACATATCGAAAGATGAGCATATTGTAGATATTTTCACCAAGGCTTTGAAAAAGGGAAGTTATTGATCTTCAGAGAAAAGCTTGGATAGATGGATGTGACCCCTCTTGATAAGGGGCATCGTCGATCAAGGAAATTGAACTAGATATTCCTCCCTGTCTAAGCTCTTAGGGTGTGGAATTGAGACGTAGAGCTACTCGAGCTGAGGGATCTCTGGAAAATAGGGTATCACCCGTATCTGTCACCCATATGGTGGAAGATGTGCCCCCCTATCCTTTTCTAGCAAAGTATACCCCAGTTTGCATCATACCCACAAGTTGGGATTGTTGGGATTGTAGTTCCCCATGGGTTGAGAGGGCTTGGGGGTGTGTGATCCTTACTTTTGGTAAGTAGAGTATCTCACCCAAGCTTGATTATGATTCAAGGTGTTCTACCACGTGACTCTTGAGGGTCATTGTTGGGAAGATTAGGAAGCAATAAGATGGATGAGATATTGTATCTCACCTATTGCTTGACACAAGGTGGAAGACGTATGCTCCCCTATGAGATGGCATGAGGTGAGAGTGTCCCATAGGACCTTCCTCATTATCCTGAGAGGGTGGTAACTGAAGCTCCCTGATGATTTTTCTTCTTTAGATTCGAGAATGATTCAACAAATAGAGTTGAGCAGAGTTGGGACATGATATGATGACATGATACATATGATGATTACATGATGCAGTTATAATTTCTCCCTAGCTGAGAAGGAGTGTTACTTTGGTAGCTCAGTGACAACTTCTAATCATGGGACTAGATTCCTCTTTTCAAGAGGACCAATTTTGACTTTCGAAGAACTTAATTTGGACAAGGGAAAGTGTATTTTTGAATTGAAGCCCACATGTTCACAAAAAGATAGGTCGACCCTAATAGGGAATTGGACACCCTTGGAAGCCTATAAATATAAGCCAAGTCACCCTCATTTGGAAATTATCATCAATCATTTTCTTCTTCTCTCTCTTCATTGGATTGGTTTGTACAGGTCTGAAGTTTGGTTCATATAGGTCCGAAATTACAGGGTCTGAAGCTCACTCATGTGATTAGGGTTTTTGGGTTCCAACCAGAGGGTTGACATGAGAATTTTTTGGTTATAATTGTAGGCATGCAATGTCATTCGTGCTTTTAAAGCATCTCAACCGCGCACATAAATCTTCCTGTAGGCGATTGGGATCTAGGGCTTCAGTTTGGTAGTTAATCGCAGATTGGGAAAGCTAACTCTAATCAGTTTGTTGCTAGGATCATATTTATGATATTGTTTGGTCGATATTATTGGATATTTTTGTATGGGCTCATTGTACTCTCTGTCAATTTTTTTATGACAATCTAATAGAAAAAGAATTACAAAGGGTTTTCCCCTTGTGGGATTTTCCCTTGGTCAATGACCAAATATGGTGTCTCTTGTTGATATGTTTATTGTCTCATATTGTCATTGCATTACTGTTCTATCTTTAGTTACTATTGATTAATCAAAAAGTATTATTTTTTATTGAATGATTGCTAATTGAACAATTGAATTGGGCTAAATTAATTGAAATATCATTGGGCAATGGAAAAACTAACACTGTTACAAATTTATAATCAAAGAAATGGCCTTTTTTTTTCTCTTATATGCTCCCAAAAAACCTACGGCCTAGCTAAGCTAGGGCTTGGCCTCCAAAACTTGTCACTGGCACAACCTCCTAAATTTTTTTCATAAAAATGTCCTCAACTTATCCTTTAAAATTGTCACAAGTATGCAATGTTTAGCCTGTTCAATTTTTCTGAGGCTTGTTCAAAGAAAGTGTTACCAGATATCCCTTTATAGGGTTTCGCCTACTCCAAAAAAGGGGCTTAAAATAGGAATATGTGAGGCACACAAATTTTTCCTAGTCTCAGTATGATGCCATAGAAGAATGTCCAAAAATTCACCACAACGGCAAAAAAAAGGAAATAAAAAACTCTTGGAATTCAAGTTTTTGTTCCCTTAGAATTTTGAACTCCTTGCCTTTGTTTGACCGTAGGGTATCCTCTAACATAACCCTTCTACCACAGGCCACATAATCATTTCTTAAGAAACATACAAAAACCATAGAGCTCATTTCCCATAAAAAAGACATCACATGTGGGGATTTATAGTGTTTTGATGTCATCATTTTTGGGGTCCAATTTTCCTTGGGGTCAACTTGACACTAGTTGGATTGACCTGAGTTCTGGAAAGGAAATTAATATAGACATTTCAAAAATTCAGATATCCTCAACCATGAGTACTTTGGAGGCATTCCATATACCATCGAAAAGGTCTCGTCGAGGGTTATGTGATGATGTAGCTTTCCTTTGCATTTGCCTTGAATTTTGACCAATTCATTTATGAATTTTCTAAAAGGGTTTCTTCTAGCTTTCATATTTGATTTTAAGGGTTTAAACACTTCTGTTGTATACATCCTTCATCTACTAGTTTTGACATCATTCCTAGGACTTTGGTAGGGTCAAGCACCTTTTCTTCCTTGGAGGCTCACCTTTGCTTGGTTTTGACATCAATGTCAACTTATTTCAACAATCTCCCCCTTTTCCATTGATGGCAACCATCATACTCCCCCTATGATCATGCTCCTCTTGTCTTCATGCTTCTTGATTTTTCTCTCCCTCTTTGACATTAGTGGAAAATGACAACTCCCCTTGACTACATCTTCTCCATATGGCTTGTCAGCTACTCCTCCTGTTTTTCTATCACTAAGAACTACTCCCCCTAATATTGTGCTTCCGATATTTATCCATAACAACATTAGCATCAATAATGGAATATTTGTATAAGAAAGGATTGCTCCACTTGGGTTGAAGATTGTTGGCTCCAACTTGTCAAGAAGATGAGGACACCAATTCTCAGTAATTAATTTGCAGGCACCAATCCTCACAATAAATTTGCAAGCACCAACCTGCTAGAGGCACCAACCCCAAAATATTAGTGGACCTCCCTCATTTGCACCTATGCCTTAAGGTTCTCCCTACTTCATAAGATATTCATCTAACAATGAAACCCTCCATTTTTCACCTTCAAACTTGATCACAACCACCTAACCTTTTCTTTTGTCTTGTTTTAGTCCTTAGCTCAACCGTTAGTCATTCTATAGCATTCATTTGTTGTCTTTGATTTTCTCTTCTTAGGTTGTTTTATTCTATCATGGAAGTCTATAGAATTATTGCTTGAATTCACTTCCTAGGTTTGATCTTCATGTACCTTGCTACAATTTTGAGGGCTCTTTCAATTACTGAAATATATTTCCCAGTCTGCGACCTTCACTTCTGAACAATATAAATAAATGTAGGCCTCATTTCTATCCAAAATAGTTCTTGGCCCCTCTCCAATGATGCGGGAATTCACCTCCTATCACAGATCTAGAATAAAATAAATGGTGTTATTTTTCTCTTATATGCACCCCACAAACCTATGGCCTAGCTAGGTTAGGGCTTGGTCTCCAATACTTGTGACTATCACAACCTCTTAAAATTTGTTCATAAACATGCCCTCAATTCAACCTTTGAAACTATCACAAGTATGGAATGCTTGGCCTATTGAATTGTTCTGAGGTTTGTTCAAAGCAGGGATTACCAACCAGCCCTTTATAGGGTTTGTCCTACTCTAAGAAAAAGGCTTAAAATAGAATCTATTAGGCATGTAAATTCAGCTCAGTCTCAATATGATGCCACAAAAGAATGCCTAAAAAATCACCACATAGACAAATAAATAAATAAATAAAAATACTCTTGAAATTCAGTATTTTTCTCAATCAGAATTTCAACCTCCTTTCCTCTATCTCACTACTGGGTATCCTTTGACATAACCCTTCTACAATAGATTGCAAACCCCTTGTATAGCCGCAAAATACACATCCAAAAATCTCAAAGCTCATTGTCCTTAAAAGTGACCTTGTAGATGGGTATTTATGGTGTTTTGACGTCATCAATTTAGGGATCCAATATTCCTTGGCGCTGAATTAACACTAGCTGGGCCAGCTTGAGTTATGGCAGGGAAATTAATATATACATTTCAAAAATTCATATCTCCTCATTGCGAGGAATTGAGAGGCATGCCATATACAATTAGAAAGATCTTGTTGAGGGATATGTGACTATGCAACTTTCCTTTTCATTTGCCTTGACTTTTGACCACTATTTTTTTATGAATTTCCTAAAAGGGCTTCATCTGGTTTTCATCTTTGATTTAAACACTTTCGTTGGATGCTTCCTTCATCTACTAGTTTTGACATCATTCCTAGGACTTTGGCGGGGTCAAACACTTTTTATTCCTTGGAGTGATATCTTATGCTTCCTTGGAGGCTCAATTTTTCTTGGTTTTGACATCAATGACAACTTATTTCAACACTTGCAGGGCATTGGTTTTCATGACTTTTATTGATTAGACAAGGGATTACTTGGTCCCTACACCTTAGTCTCTTATTCTAAACCATAAGCATAAAACAACCAAATCTTAGAGGGGCATCCTACTTAACCCCATAAGCCCTAAGTGGCAACAAGACACTAGGCTTACTCCCAACAACCAATAAAAAAAATGTAAAAACATAAACCATTTTATTTCTTGTCTTATGAAAAAAATATGCAACAGAGATATAAAAGAATAATCCCACAAAAATATTTATTCATTTTATAGTGTAAAGTTAACTATTTGTTTTGTCTTTCTAAACATAATTGTCTAACGGTTTATGCTAAATTACTGATATTTAATCCTGATAGGGAAAAATCTTGCCCCACCCCCCCCACCCACCACAAACCCCCCCCCCCCCCCCCCCCTGCTCCCCATATTTATGTTCAATGCATTATTTAACATTTCGATAGATTTATTTAAAGTGTTTACGGATTCTATAAAATAAATTAGAACAAGAAAAATCAAAATTGGTAAAACCCTAAAGTTAGGGCTTAACCCTAAAAAGCGCATTCCAACCCTCCTCTAACATATATTTCATTCTAAGATTGTTTCTAAATATTATCTAACACAATATAATAGTGAAATCTATCTCTTAAGTGCTTCATTATGTTTATATGTCATTTTGGAGATTTTTTTATGAAACACTAGAGGGATTCAACACCTCTTTTTTACAAGTCGTGTTAATTTCATTTTTATTTATCACATTGAGCTTGTAAATTAATCATTTCTAGGCTAGTTTAACGTGTTATATTTATTTCCCTACCCAAGGCCTCTATAATATAACATTAGCACTGCTTTATGGTACTCTTGGGTGGGTTTCCCTCACTCCAAATCTGGATTTTCAACATTTTGATCATAAATTAGATTTTGGAATCTTCGGACAACAACAATCTTTTCTACTGTGGATATTCCACTAGAAAGTTCAACACAAAATATTTGATAATTTATAATTCAAAATCCAAAATCTACATCGAGGGTTTATTTCTCTTTAGATTTTTGGATTTGTAAATTATTGTTTATTGCATATGCATGTGAATTATTATTATGCATAAAATGGAGAACATCAAAATTAAAACTCACAAACCACGCTTTAACACAAGATATAACCTGGGAAACCTTTTTGAGAGAAAACCCAACTAGAAGGTGAGGTCACCCTACTGTATTTCATTGAATAGAAAATGGTTGCAAGTACAAAGAAGTATGGCCTATGGCCTGTGGGTTACTATAGTGCAAAAATCTTCTTTGTGTGCTCTCCCCATATCCCTCTTAGCTAATTTTTTCATTTCTAGAGCAAATGCACTTGAAAAGAATGGAAACCATTTTCCTCCTAGTGGCCCACTTATAACACAACCTGATAGCCTACTAGTGGTTAGGTTTAACTCCCTCAACTCTTAACCAAAGTTACAATATGGACTCTTCCAGCATCTTCATCATAATCACATGGTTAGCCCCTTCTCCATGAGACATGTGGGCTAACATGACATCCTCTTGAATTATGGTGGTGAATACAGGAAGGTCAACTTTTGAGTGCCATAAATTTGGCATATAGACTCTGATTGAGGCAATTTTTTCATTGTTGGAAAGATATATAACTAGAATAGGAAAAAAAGGTGTTTCAATAAAGCAACAAAGTTTTACCCCTAAAAAAAATCCTTTGATGCCTCAAAATGCTCTCGAAAGGTTTCAGTGTTCTTCCCCATGTGGCATCATGGTTGGGACTTTAATAAGAGTGATAATTTGGGTGGTAACATTGTTGATAGCATGTGAATGGATCAACGAGTGGAATCATTCCCGTGACACACAACTACATGTTATATTGATGATATGGGTTACACAAACTATTGCCTCTCTCCAAAATGAAATATTTATTTTCTTGAAGTGAAGCATGAAATGAGCCATGTCCATAATATCCCCATTATTTCATATCATCCTAATATATTACTTTCTACCAAAAACAATCAATAGAACCCTAATGTAATATAACCAATAGAAATACTCAAAGCATAAATGCAAATACAATTTAGATATTTCACAGAAAGTAATCATAATAGCGAGCACAAAGTTAATAGAAGCCAAAACAAAATACATTTATTATTAAGAGGAGATTGTTCACTTAAATATTTGAAGGTGCAACCTCCAATAGAATAAAGCTCAATTACGATAATTCATCAAGACATCATTAGAATGCTTCTGTTGGCATTATGTTTCTGGTGTGGCTATATGTTACAGATGTTGTACTTGATGGCAACTCCCGTGGCAAGGCTCTCAATTTGTTGAAAATTAAGAAGTACGCAGGAAATCAGTTCAGAAGGTGCATACCCGCAGGTACACCATGCAGGGACCGCGTCCAGATACGCAGGCCAGCCGTTCAGGAGGTGCGTCCCCCAGTGCACACATTTCAAGGCAGAGAAATTCACATGTGGGCTTTCTTATGTTTTACTCTTGGTATTTAGCCGACGGTATTGGGTTATTATGGTGTTGGCTCGTGGTATTGATCCATGTTTTAAGGAAGAGCTTTCCTATATAAAGTAAAGGAGATCACTTGGCTAAGCATCTTTTGCAATCAAATATCTTTAGATCTGAAATATTGGGTTATGGTATTAAAAGCTTGATCTATATGAAAAGGAAGTTGAAGGCGAATCTGTGAAGGGTGATCTCTCGAGCGCATGATCAGATCTGAGTAGCTGTGCCACTCTGGTGGACTAGCTATTCGACCCTAATCAGAAGGCCGCAGGTGTTTAACAGAGGAGCTGCGTGGGTACATAGTGCAGAAACAGGAGATCTGCATAGGTATGCAGAGCAGAAGCAGGAGACCTGCGCCGGTACGCAGAGCAGAAACAGGAGACCTGCGTGGGTACGCAGAGCAGAAGAAGGAGAGCTGCGTGGGTACGCAGAGCGACTAAGGTTCAGGTGCGTCCGCATAGTAAAAGTACGCGGCGCGATAGTATTTTTGGGTGCGTACCTGCAGTAACAGTACGCGGCGCGATAATGTATCTGGGTGCGTCCCTGCAGTAATAATACGCAGTGCGGTTGAAGGAACAGTGCGTGGGCACGCAGTGCGGCAGAAGGATCTCTGCGGGTATACGCAGGGAAGCAGAAGGTGAACTGCGTAGCGACGCAGGCCACAGAAGGGAAAACTGCGTATCTGTTCTGTTGATTGAATTTTGCTATTGATAAGGTGTTCTGGGTTAGTTCTGTTATTGCTGATCTGATAACTGTAGTGGACTGTAACTTTTATGTACTTGATGATCATTTGATGCTTTATGAAAAGAAGTAGGGGGTTGTAGCTCCCTTCCAGGAGAGACTGGAAAACGAGAGAGAGAGAGAGTTGTAGCTCTTTGCAGGTTGCAGCCTGCGTACTGGTAAAGGACTGCACCAGTACAAAACCATTGTAAAAGAAGTTTCTAATTTGAAAGAAGATAGAGACATATTGCAGCAGGTGGTTTTCACCCACATTGGGTTTCCACCTTACATCTTGTGTTCTTTGGTGTGACTATCTGTTTTTCTTTGTTCATGCTCATTATTTTATGGTACTGACATGCAAAAGTAATTCAAAGAACAAATAAGGAAGATTTATTAAAAGAATTAGATAATACTGATTCACCCCCCCTCTCAGTATTATTTTCATCAATTGGTATCAGAGCAGGTCCTTCAAAGAAGCTTGATCGCTTGAAGGTAGATCGTTCATCATGAGCAACTACAAGAGAGAAGCATCAATCAGGCCACCAGTTTTTGATGGGACAAACTTCAATTATTGGAAGGTAAGAGTTACTGCCTATCTTCAATCTCTTGGTACAAAAGTTTGGGACATCGTAGAGACAGGCTATACTTTTCCTTCAGCTACTCCTACAGATGCAGCCGAGAAAAGAAGTATGAAACAAATGTGAAAGCAGTCAGTACTCTATTAGGATGTATATCTCAATCAGAATTCATGAAGGTAATGCACTATAAATCCGCAAAAGAGATATGGGACAAAATTGTCACGAGCTATGAAGGAGACGAACAGGTAAAACGTGCTAAACTTCAAACTCTCAGAATTCAGTATGAGACTCTCAAAATGTATAATGATGAAAGTGTGGCTAACTATTTTCTTCGGGTAGATGAGGTTGTTAATTGTATGAAAAATTTGGGTGAAGAAATAAAAGAGGCTATTGTGGTTGAAAAGGTCCTAAGATCATTGTCCCCCAAGTTTGAATCTAAAGTATCTGCAATAGAAGAAAAGGAAAATCTACGAATTCTTACTATGTCTCAGCTACATGGAATTCTAACTGCTTATGAAATGAGAAAGGGAGGTCCATCAGACAGAAGAGAAGCTGCTTTCAAGGCATTAGGCAAAGGAGATTATTATGAAGCAAACCACGTCCCAGAAGAAGAGGAAGAAGAATCAAATTTTGTCAGAAATCTTCAAAGGGGTTCTGGAAGGTTCAGAGGTAAGTTACCTTTTAAATGCTTTGCTTGTGGAAGAGTAGGTCATTATGCTGCAAAATGTCCTTATAAGGATAAAGGAAAGGAACCTGCTAGATGGAACAAGAAACAAAACGCAAATAAGAAAAGCTACTACACTCATGAAGATAGTGATGGTCTATCAAACAGTGATGAAGATGAACAAGGTAATGAATATAAGTTGTTAATGGCATTTGAAGATGATGATTATATGGATGCTATAGATGTGGATAACCTTTATGATGAAATTACTAGACTCAAGAGATGTATAGAAGAAAAGAACATGATCATTGATACTCTACAATTTCAAATTGATGAAAAGGAAAAACATCTTGAAAAATTAGAAGGTGAAATTGTTGGTCTTAGAAAAGAGATTGAGAAAACAAAAGCTATTAATCTCAAGTTTGTCAAAGGATCTGAAACTTTGGATGAGATTATCAATGTGCATCGGTCTCCACTAAACAAGACAGGTCTGGGCTATAATGGAGAAACTTCTCAAGCATCCACCTCAAAAAGTTATCTTGATGCAGCAAGAAGAAATGAGCAAAAGCACAATGAAGATCATCAGGTAAAGCAGGGACGAATTACAAACAGAAACTATCAGGGGCAATCCATCTTAAGGGTGAACAAAAGCTACAACCAGCCACAGGTAAAATCTTCTCAATTTGGTTTAAGAATAGATGAAAATAGAAATTACAATCAGTTGGCTGGTAGATTCGATAACCGCAGAAGTTTCTTCAATGGACAATGCTTTTCTTGCCATAACTTTGGTCACAAAGCAGCTCAATGTTTTGCATATAAAACGATCATGACTAGGGAAGCTCAAAAACAAAGAAGTATGACAGGAATTACAAAAAGGACCTATAACAACTTTTCGGTTCTTGAAAATGAAGTTGAATGCTCTATTTGCAATAACTTTGGTCATGAAGACTCTGAATGCAGGAGCAGGTTACAGCAGAAAAAGGAACAAGCCTCAAGCACCAAAACATGGAGAATAAAGGAACCACAAACAGAAAGATGTGGGATAGCATTTTATGCAGAGGGACAGGAAAATCTATGGTACATTGACAGTGGATGTTTGAAGCATATGACAGGTGATAAAGAAAAACTTGAGTCTTATTCTGCTCTAGAAAAGGGAAAGAAAGTCTCTTTTGGAAATGATACTCCTGCAACTATAAAAGGAAAAGGCATTGCTCAGTTAAAAGAAAAGGTCAAGGCTGGAAATGTTTTTTATGTTGATGGGTTGAAGCATAATCTTCTAAGTGTCAGCCAGATGTGCGATCAAAGAACCGAGGTTATATTCAGATCAAATGGATGTCTTGTTCGTGATCTTGATACAGGTAAAACAGTGATCAAAGGCAAAAGAACTCCAAATAATCTGTACATATTTGAAGAAGGACAACAACAATGCTATCTGAGCAAGGATGATGAGCACTGGTTATGGCATCAGAGGTTGGGGCATCTAAGCTTTTCACAAATAAGGAAAGCATGCAAATATTAGGCAGTTCGCGATCTTCCAGATATCAAAATTCCTGACAACACCATATGCAAATCATGTCAGTTTGGAAAACAAACCAGAACTAACTTTCCAGAGAAGGAAGGATCAGCTAGCATGCCTCTTGAGCTAGTACATACAGATACATGCGGTCCATTCAGGAAAAGAACACCTAGAGGAGAAGAATACTTGATATTATTCATTGACGATTTCTCCAGGTTTGTCTGGTTAGGACTTATGAAGCACAAAGATGAAGCATTCGAAAAATTCAAATCCTTCAAAGCCTTGGTGGAAAATGAATCAGGTCACAAAATTAAGTGCCTCAGATCCGACAGAGGTGGGGAGTTTACCTCAAATGAATTTTTCGATTTCTGTGAAGAACATGGGATAAGAAGAGAATTCTCTACAGCTAGAACTCCTCAGCAAAATGGAGTTGTGGAAAGAATGAACAGAACAGTCCAACAAATGGCTCATGCTATGCTTGATGAATCAGGAACTCCTGCAACTTTCTGGGGTGAAGCTGCACATGCTGTGGTTGTTATCCTCAACAAAACAAATGTCCGGGTGAACAGCACTCAAACTCCTCATGAGCTCTGGAGTGGTAAGACTCCTTCGGTAAAGCACTTCAAAATCTTTGGGAGCAAATGTTATATCAAGAATACTGATGAGCAGCTTGGCAAACTTGAACCTAGAGCAGATGAAGGCATTCTTCTTGGTTACTCTCCACATAGCAAAGCATACAAATGCTACAATAAAAGACTTGGCAGAATTGTTGACATCATTGATGTAGTGGTTGATGAGAAGGGATACATTCCTAGGCAAGTACATCATGAAGACATCGAAGAAGATGAAGGCTACCCTCAAAGACAGAATAATGAAGAAGAAGAACCTCAAGAAGAACCAGAGGAGCAGACAAGAATAGAAGAGAAAACCCCATCCAGATATGTTCAGAAGAATCATCCAGAATCTCAGATTGTGGGGCAGAAAGAAGCAGGTGTACAAACAAGAAGAACAGTTGCAGAAGCCTCAAGCTATTTGGCATTACTCTCCTCCACTGAACCACAAAATGTGAAAGAGGCATGCAAAGATGAATGTTGGGTGAAAGCAATGGATGAAGAACTTGAGAAAATCGAAAAGAACAACACTTGGGAGCTGGTTCCTAGACCAAAGGATAAGAATGTTATCGGAACAAAATGGGTCTTCAAAAACAAATTGAATGAAAATGGAGGAGTAATTAGAAACAAGGCCAGACTTGTTTGTAAAGGGTATGCGCAGCAAGAAGGAATAGACTTTGAAGAAACCTTTGCTCCTGTTGCAAGACTTGAGGCCATCCGAATGTTCCTTGCTCTCTCAAGTTTTCAAAACTTCAAAGTATTTCAAATGGACGTGAAATCAGCCTTTCTGAATGGAGACTTGGAAGAAGAAGTGTACATTGAACAGCCAGATGGGTTCATTCTTGGAAATGATCCAAATCTTGTATGCAAATTGAAAAAGGCTCTCTATGGTCTCAAACAAGCTCCAAGGGCTTGGTAGTACCGTTTGGACAAATATCTTCATCAACAAGGTTTTTCAAAAGGATCGGAAGATAGCAATCTTTATATAAAAGTTGAAAATGACAAATTGCTAATACTTGTTGTGTATGTAGATGACATCATTTTTGGGAGCAATGAAGAAGCTATGAGTCAAAACTTTGCCTTGGTCATGCAGAAAGAATTTGAAATGTCCTTGCTAGGAGAACTGACATATTTCCTTGGTTTGCAAATCCAACAAAAAGAAGGAGGAATCTTTTTATCTCAAACCAAGTATCTCAAACAGATTTTGAAGAAATATGGTATGGAAGATGCAAAACCAGTATGTACACCCATGGTCACAGGATGTAGCCTCAGTGCAAATGATGAATCTGCAGCAGTACATCAACCAACCTACAGATCTATGATTGGAAGTTTACTTTATTTGACAGGTACCCGACCGGACATCATGCATGCAGTTGGAATAGTTGGAAGATTTCAGGCAAATCCGAAGGAGACTCATCTTCAGGCAGTGAAGAGAATTTTCAAATATCTTCAAGGGACTCAAAATTATGGCTTATGGTATCCTAGAGATACAGATCTTACACTTCATGCTTATACAGATGCAGATTGGGCCAGAAGCGTGGATGACAGGAAAAGCACAAGTGGTGGTGCGTTCTTTATGGGTTCCAGACTGGTATCTTGGTTCAGCAAGAAACAGAGTTCAATTGCCTTGTCTACAGCTGAAGCGGAATATGTTGCTGCTGCATCTTGTTGCACCCAACTCCTTTGGATGATGCAGACTTTGCAGGATTTTCAAATCACTTATACACCACCAATCCCCATCTTATGTGATAACACAAGTGCAATCAACATCTCAAAGAATCCTGTTATGCATTCAAAAACCAAGCACATACCAATCAAGTACCATTTTCTCCGGGAACAAGTACTTGAACAGAAGGTCAAGCTGGAGTATGTTCCTTCTAAGGAACAAGTTGCTGATATTCTCACTAAACCATTGCCCAGGGACACTTTTGAATACCTTAGGCAAAAGCTGGGGGTTGTTGATGCATCATCTTATTGTTGAACCTTTTCTGATTGATGGTACAGGTTCAGGGGGAGCATATAATGCATTGTTGGCATTATGGAGGATGGTCAGAAGGAGATCTTGGAAATAGCTGCAATATGTCTCTATCTCTTTCATGGTGGATTATGGTTCTTTGTTGCAGATCTGGTTCATTTTCAGGGGGAGCATGATCTTAGGGGGAGCATACCCCTTTGCCCTTGATGTCAAAGGGGGAGAATGAAGCTGAAGTTTGTGAGGTTGCCATCAAGTCCAAAGGGGGAGATTGTTGGTGTTAGCGCTTGGAATTCACCTAGGCTGAGATAGACAAACTCTCAAGGCTACATCAAACCATTTCACCTCGTAGCTAGCCCTACGAGGTATGAGAAGGCTCTCTCGGGTCAGATTTGATAGATCTTATAATATAATTAGGCTGACCAATTAGGATCAAAGATATTAGGCTAGTAAATTGATAAAGGGGGGTTGATTTAAAGATTTTTGGTTTTTTGGTGGCAATTGGAGGGAGTGCAATTCAGGGTGCGGGGATTGAGCACAGTTTTTGCAGGGGGATCTTTGGGGCAAGGTAGGAACTTGTGCTGATGCCTTTGGCTTGGATGAGTGATCAGGGAAGAAAGAGAGGAGGTTAAAGAGGGCAAACAAGGACTTTGAATCCTCTTTAAACAGTGGAAAACATAGATATTGAACAGAATTAAAAGCTGAGCATGGCATGCATGAATTCAAACTTTATCACTTCATCTTGTTCAATTAGCAGCAAAGAAAGAGAGATGTGAAACATAAACAAACTTACAGTAACAATTAGAAGACACACCATCAACACAATGATCCACAAGAATCCACAATGAAGTCTGCAAAACCCTGGCCTTCCTTTCCTTAAATTGCAGAAATAGATGTACAATACACAATAATGCTTTCTCCCACAAGAGTCCAACCATGAAAATGAGAAGGAGAGAGCATAATATAGACCATCTAACTCCTTTCCCCACCTCTAGGGGTCGAGCTCAGCTTCCTAGGAGCAGTTTGAACTAATTCTAAACTAAGAACTAGAAAATAGGCAGCCCAACAACTTGCCTCTATTACTTAGCTAACTCATCCATGCATTAATTTTTCACTTTTTACATCATGGAAGCTTCTAGAAGGGTAAAGAAAGATAAAATCTACCAAAGTGCCATGAAAATATTACATTTATCCATCATCTACAAGTAAAAATAGTCAACCATAGTCAAAACAGTGTTTTTTTGACCAAAAATGTGAATTCTGGCAAATCTGGAAGTTCTGGTCGCGCCCCTAGAAGTTTTGGTCGCGCCCCTTCACAGCTGTTTTTGAGTGGGTTCCACTGGTCCAAATCAGGTGCAAGATGGCTCATTGGAAAGCTTGGCCTGTCTACTTTCCATCCAAAGTGGAATTTCTGAATTTGGTGTTGATTTGACCCCTCAAAAACCATTTCTCCCAATGTCACTTTCTGCAACTCAAAAAGTGGGCAGAAAGTCATTTTTTAGGTGTATTTTGAGCTTTTGGAGGCTCAAAACTCAAAATCAGGCTTCTCCCAAGTATTGGTAATTTTTCTTTTTGAATTCCCTTTCCAAAAATGCCAAGTTTTCAAAATTCCGAGCAGCCCTTCAAACTGGTCTCACCCGGGGTGAGACCAGTTCTTGGGAAAAACCTGTAATTGGCACAAAAAATTCACAAATGACAAAATTTTCTCCAAATTTCTTGAAATTTGGGCTGGGAGTCCCCAATAAAGTACCATGCTCAGTCAAAGAGGCTTTGACCAAAATTTGGAGTGGATCGGGCGTTTTCCTTCGTTTTTGTGCTTTGGCCAACCGTCCTTGGAGCACCTTTGTTCTCGCCGGTATTTTTGACATTTCTCTCAAACCATGACACCTGTGTAAAAAGTGAAAGAGGCTTTTCTTCCTTGGCATGTTTTGGACAAAAACCTCTCTCAGTTTTGCAAAATTCATCTTTGATTGCTCTGGAACATCATTTGAGTGCGACTTGTCCCGATGTGTGAAGCAAGGAATTTTGTCGAAATGGAGCGAGATGAAGGGGATAGGGGGCTTCTAAATTCTTGGGGAAATTTTTGGGAGTGGGGAAGGATGTTAGGAAACAGGGGAAAGTGGAATCTCAGTGATTGAGTGAGGGGAAGGGGTCGAAAAGGGCAAAACACAGGCCAAACCTAGAAAATTGCCAGATTGTAGCTAGAAACTAGGGTTTGTGCAAAAATGAGGAATTTGGCGGATCTAAGGGATGGGAAGTGTTTGATAAGGTACTTTAAGGATAGGGGAAGGTGTATGAACATCAGGAAACAAGTTTTGCCGGTGATTTGACCATCCAAGAGAAATTGGCTTCAAAACCCTAGGAGAGGGAAATGACCTTGCCTGGGTGGCAACTGAAGCATGGACCAGATGTAAAATGACTCATTGGACACTGATATGATAATGACAACCATATGAATGATGATAGACTCAGCTGAATAGTGACATGGACTGACATTTAGGCAAACTTTGAACAGAGTGAAAGCAAACCCTAGACCTAATGCTTAGTGACCAAATTTTGCTTGAAAACTCTTTGAAATGACAAAATTTGACCTTGACACTTCAAAATCACTTTGTAAGAGCATATTTGATCACTGTAGGAAGCCTGGAAAGACTGACACTAACATTGGCTCCAATGGGGATGGTAGCTCCTTGGAGGTGCCAAGAACCTTAGACCTCTGGGAGAGCAGACCAGTGCCTTATTCATTGGGAAATGGAGTCAATTTATTCACATGTGACCAACTCAAAAACAACTTTATTTGACTTAGACAATTGACTGAAACTTAACTGATGCTTGACTCAAACCGACTCGATGGCAAACTGAAATAACTTGAAAAACTTACTCAGCAGACCAAACACAAATGACTCATGACTTGACTTAAAACAAAATTTACAAAGCTTATGAAGGGCAGCAGTCCATCAAGATTTGGAATCATGATGACAACCACCTGCATACTAATGAAATATGTACAATCAAGTATAATGAGCTTTCCAATGTAACCAATCCAGCAGATGGCTACATACCAAATTTCTGCTCTCACGTATCTCGAGCAGGCGGAACGATGAACCTGTAGGCAACTCAAAATAACCACTGAAACCAAAGCTTATGATAATGAACCAGGTAAAATTTATCTTCTCTAGTGCTTGCAGAAGAATGCCAAAGGGATCTTGATAATCCTGAAGCACTATCTTGTTTGGAGATCCAGCTGCAAAAATATAAGTACTTGCTTCATTCTGATCTGAAAACACAGTGGGTTGCTGATTGATAGGAAGGCACAGAGAGGTATAAGCTTCTGCCATATGAGTGTTGGCTGTACATTCCTTGACCGTGAGAATTTCGGGCATATATTCCTCTACTTCATGATCTAGGTCATTCTTAAATAACAAACAATCTTCAAGGTCCTCAAACATGACAGCCTTATCATCTTTGTGAAGGAAAACATTATTTGTTTGCTGATCTATAAAACTAATTACAAGACTGTCATCATTTTCAAAAGAGGAAGAAGTTTCACCAACACTTTCCTGACTATGTGTGCACTGCAAATCTGTTGTAGCTTGGGCTGTAACATGACCTTTCAAGAGTTGATCTATCTCCTCTTCAGACAAAGGAGATAAGGCTTTCTGTTTCCCTTTGCTCAAACAAGTCTTGTCTTCTTGAAATAACATTTCAAAACATGGAAAATCTGAATGACAGTCCTGATCTTCTAAAACTTGGAAACATTGTTGATCATCTTCATATGACATGGCAATCAAACTATCCAAATCATGATTGAAAGAAGATTTTTCACTTACTTGAACAAAGATCTCATGTTGTTGTTCATGAGCTGGCTGAATTACCTCCTCACAAAGGCTTTGGTCAATAGCTTTGTCTTCTTCATTCCGGATGACCTCGACAACAAAACTTTCCGGATTCAACACAAGGTATGCTTGGTTATCACAATCTGAATCCAAAACTGAAGTAGCTGTCCCACATTCTCCAAGATGCATGTTGTCCTCTTCCGTGAGCAGATCTGAAACAAGCTCTTCTCCTTCATCATTTTCAGCCATATGGCCATCTTCAACCTGCTGATCTTGACAAGTATCTAAGATTTCTGTGTGCTGCTGAAACGGATTTTCATACAAGGCTTCCATGATCTCTTCATCCATGAAATTGTCATCTTCATAAAACTTTTCAAGGTTTTCAATAAAATTATGTGCATGCTTGCAACAGTCTTGAACTAAATTTAATAATGGATAAGAGTCCTTATATCGCTCAATGAACATAACATGAAAATCCTTTAAAGAGTAAATACAAGCAGGCGGCAAACTTTCATACCAAGATTGAGCTTTACCTTCCAAAGTGGCCAAGAATATCTTCATCAAGCAATCTTCAGGAAAATCGATCTTGAATTTGCGAATATGCATATGAAATCTGACTAGATGTAAAGCAGCATCCTTCTTACCATCATCTTTAAATATAGGCAGATTCCTTGACCAATCTACCTTCGGAATTTTATTCGGAAAACTTGGAATGTGATCTCGGCTCAAGGGAGCATATCTTCTTGCAATCTGATCCATCTCGAGAGTCTCACAGCTACTGATCTATCTGCAGTGAAGTCACCATGAAACATCGATCTTTGGAGTTTTCAGTGAAGGAGTCGCCAGTGAATGATTTCAGCCTTTCAAGTGTCTGATCGTTGTCCACCATCAACAATCAGATCTGAACTTGATACATGTACTGGGGTGAAATGTCAATGAAGCGCTATGTTCACAAATCCCACGGAGATAGACTGAAGCAGCGTTTATCTACTAACGCTGATGTAAAACAAGAGCGTTTTCGAAGGCTTCTGGCGTAACTTCAGGCTCCGTCTAAGACTTATGAAACAAACACATCAATCAACAGACAAGTTTGTTCTTCCCCAGTATGGTCGCCACTATGTTAGCGCTTGGAATTCACCTAGGCTGAGATAGACAAACTCTCAAGGCTACATCAAACCATTTCACCTCGTAGCTAGCCCTACGAGGTATGAGAAGGCTCTCTCGGGTCAGATTTGATAGATCTTATAATATAATTAGGCTGACCAATTAGGATCAAAGATATTAGGCTAGTAAATTGATAAAGGGGGGTTGATTTAAAGATTTTTGGTTTTTTGGTGGCAATTGGAGGGAGTGCAATTCAGGGTGCGGGGATTGAGCACAGTTTTTGCAGGGGGATCTTTGGGGCAAGGTAGGAACTTGTGCTGATGCCTTTGGCTTGGATGAGTGATCAGGGAAGAAAGAGAGGAGGTTAAAGAGGGCAAACAAGGACTTTGAATCCTCTTTAAACAGTGGAAAACATAGATATTGAACAGAATTAAAAGCTGAGCATGGCATGCATGAATTCAAACTTTATCACTTCATCTTGTTCAATTAGCAGCAAAGAAAGAGAGATGTGAAACATAAACAAACTTACAGTAACAATTAGAAGACACACCATCAACACAATGATCCACAAGAATCCACAATGAAGTCTGCAAAACCCTGGCCTTCCTTTCCTTAAATTGCAGAAATAGATGTACAATACACAATAATGCTTTCTCCCACAAGAGTCCAACCATGAAAATGAGAAGGAGAGAGCATAATATAGACCATCTAACTCCTTTCCCCACCTCTAGGGGTCGAGCTCAGCTTCCTAGGAGCAGTTTGAACTAATTCTAAACTAAGAACTAGAAAATAGGCAGCCCAACAACTTGCCTCTATTACTTAGCTAACTCATCCATGCATTAATTTTTCACTTTTTACATCATGGAAGCTTCTAGAAGGGTAAAGAAAGATAAAATCTACCAAAGTGCCATGAAAATATTACATTTATCCATCATCTACAAGTAAAAATAGTCAACCATAGTCAAAACAGTGTTTTTTGACCAAAAATGTGAATTCTGGCAAATCTGGAAGTTCTGGTCGCGCCCCTGGAAGTTCTGGTCGCGCCCCTTCACAGCTGTTTTTGAGTGGGTTCCACTAGTCCAAATCAGGTGCAAGATGGCTCATTGGAAAGATTGGCCTGTCTACTTTCCATCCAAAGTGGAATTTCTGAATTTGGTGTTGATTTGACCCCTCAAAAACCATTTCTCCCAAGGTCACTTTCTGCAACTCAAAAAGTGGGCAGAAAGTCATTTTTTAGGTGTATTTTGAGCTTTTGGAGGCTCAAAACTCAAAATCAGGCTTCTCCCAAGTATTGGTAATTTTTCTTTTTGAATTCCCTTTCCAAAAATGCCAAGTTTTCAAAATTCCGAGCAGCCCTTCAAACTGGTCTCACCCGGGGTGAGACCAGTTCTTGGGAAAAACCTGTAATTGGCACAAAAAATTCACAAATGACAAAATTTTCTCCAAATTTCTTGAAATTTGGGCTGGGAGTCCCCAATAAAGTACCATGCTCAGTCAAAGAGGCTTTGACCAAAATTTGGAGTGGATCGGGCGTTTTCCTTCGTTTTTGTGCTTTGGCCAACCGTCCTTGGAGCACCTTTGTTCTCGCCGGTATTTTTGACATTTCTCTCAAACCATGACACCTGTGTAAAAAGTGAAAGAGGCTTTTCTTCCTTGGCATGTTTTGGACAAAAACCTCTCTCAGTTTTGCAAAATTCATCTTTGATTGCTCTAGAACATCATTTGAGTGCGACTTGTCCCGATGTGTGAAGCAAGGAATTTTGTCGAAATGGAGCGAGATGAAGGGGATAGGGGGCTTCTAAATTCTTGGGGAAATTTTTGGGAGTGGGGAAGGATGTTAGGAAACAGGGGAAAGTGGAATCTCAGTGATTGAGTGAGGGGAAGGGGTCGAAAAGGGCAAAACACAGGCCAAACCTAGAAAATTGCCAGATTGTAGCTAGAAACTAGGGTTTGTGCAAAAATGAGGAATTTGGCGGATCTAAGGGATGGGAAGTGTTTGATAAGGTACTTTAAGGATAGGGGAAGGTGTATGAACATCAGGAAACAAGTTTTGCCGGTGATTTGACCATCCAAGAGAAATTGGCTTCAAAACCCTAGGAGAGGGAAATGACCTTGCCTGGGTGGCAACTGAAGCATGGACCAGATGTAAAATGACTCATTGGACACTGATATGATAATGACAACCATATGAATGATGATAGACTCAGCTGAATAGTGACATGGACTGACATTTAGGCAAACTTTGAACAGAGTGAAAGCAAACCCTAGACCTAATGCTTAGTGACCAAATTTTGCTTGAAAACTCTTTGAAATGACAAAATTTGACCTTGACACTTCAAAATCACTTTGTAAGAGCATATTTGATCACTGTAGGAAGCCTGGAAAGACTGAAACTAACATTTGGCATTATGTTTCTGGTGTGGCTATATGTTACAGATGTTGTACTTGATGGCAACTCCCGTGGCAAGGCTCTCAATTTGTTGAAAATTAAGAAGTACGCAGGAAATCAGTTCAGAAGGTGCGTACCCGCAGGTACACCATGCAGGGACCGCGTCCAGATACGCAGGCCAGCCGTTCAGGAGGTGCGTCCCCCCAGTGCACACATTTCAAGGCAGAGAAATTCACATGTGGGCTTTCTTATGTTTTACGCTTGGTATTTAGCCGACGGTATTGGGTTATTATGGTGTCGGCTCGTGGTATTGATCCATGTTTTAAGGAAGAGCTTTCCTATATAAAGCAAAGGAGATCACTTGGCTAAGCATCTTTTGCAATCAAATATCTTTAGATCTGAAATATTGGGTTATGGTCTTAAAAGTTTGATCTATATGAAAAGGAAGTTGAAGGCGAATCTGTGAAGGGTGATCTCTCGAGCGCATGATCAGATCTGAGCAACTGTGCCACTCTGGTGGACTGGCTATTCGACCCTAATCAGAAGGCCGCAAGTGTTTAACAGAAGAGCTGCGTGGGTACGCAGTGCAGAAACAGGAGATTTGCGTCAGTACGCAGAGCAGAAGCAGGAGACCTGCACCGGTAAGCAGAGCAGAAACAGGAGACCTGCGTGGGTACGCAGAGCAGAAGAAGGAGAGCTGCGTGAGTACGCAGAGCGACTAAGGTTCAGGTGCGTCCGCATAGTAAAAGTACGCGGCGCAATAGTGTTTTTGGGTGCATACCTGCAGTAACAGTACGCGGCGCGATAATGTATCTGGGTGCGTCCCTGCAGTAATAATACGCAGTGCGGTTGAAGGAACAGTGCGTGGGCACGCAGTGCGGCAGAAGGATCTCTGCGGGTATAAGCAGGGAAGCAGAAGGTGAACTGCGTAGCGACGCAGGCCACAGAAGGGAAAACTGCGTATCTGTTCTGTTGATTGAATTTTTCTGTTGATAAGGTGTTCTGGGTTAGTTCTGTTATTGCTGATCTGATAACTGTAGTGGACTGTAACTTTTATGTACTTGATGATCATTTGATGCTTTATGAAAAGAAGTAGGGGGTTGTAGCTCCCTTCTAGGAGAGACTGGAAAACAAGAGAGAGAGAGAGAGTTGTAGCTCTCTGCAGGTTGCAGCCTGCGTACTGGTAAAGGACTGCACCAGTACAAAACCATTGTAAAAGAAGTTTCTAATTTGAAAGAAGATAGAGACATATTGCAGCAGGTGGTTTTCACCCACATTGGGTTTCCACCTTACATCTTGTGTTCTTTGGTGTGACTATCTGTTTTTCTTTGTTCATGCTCATTGTTTTATGGTACTGACATGCAAAAGTAATTCAAAGAACAAATAAGGAAGATTTATTAAAAGAATTAGATAATACTGATTCACCCCCCCTCTCAGTATTATTTTCATCAGCTTCTATCTCCTTATATATCAATTTATATCCACTAAGAACATTATAGAAAAGGAACTTTCTAGTAGACAAAACCTTGTAGTAAGTCCTTTTACAATAGTTATGTTCACATTACTATGTGCCTTAATTATTAATGATGGCCTCTACCTAACAATATATTATTCTACTTACTCAGGGTTTAGGGAGGTTAGGACCCTAACATGCCCTCTCCCTTAAAAGAAAATCCTTGTCCTCAAGGCTTGAGATGTGGAAATTGTTGTAAGATGTCGACAGACTCCCATGTGGCATCCTTGTTGAAGAATGTAAGTAATGTTGGTATTCATAATTGTATTTGAGTCATGTTGTAATGTATTTGTGAAAATAAAGAAAAAGAAAAAGATATTATAAAAGAAATCGACTTACTAAAGCATGGATTTCATGCTTGGGTAAATGGTTTATAGGTCAAAGCCTTCATTATAAGCTTCTGGGGTTTATGCCAATTATCCTTGTACATGTCATGATGTAAAATACCCTTCTTAGGCTTCATATGTCAAGAAAGGAATTTATTTTTATGTAAAATAGGTCATTTAGGCCTCCTCCACCAAGTCAGCCTCAACTCGGACAAGTCATCCTAATTGAAGGGCATAATCTACTATATAAAGGCATCAATTAAACCTCATTTGAAGGACAATACACTCAAGTACGAGTAAATGAATTCAAGTGTGATTACAAGATTTCACGACTACATGAATTCGAGTGTGATTACAGGAATTTGTGACTACAGGAAATCAAGTGCGATTATAGGAATTCACGACTACATGATTTTGTGTGTGATTGTAGGAATTCACAATTACATGAATTCTTGATTACAGGAATTCACGTATAATTGTAGGAAATTGAAGTTGAAAGACATGTTGAAGTATTGAAGCTGGAGGACTGAAGTTTTGAAGTGGCTAGGGTCGAAGTTATAAATTGTTGCTGGGGGCCGAAATTCTGAAATTGTTGGGGGTCAAAGTTCTAGATTGTTGTTGGGTTTTAGTTGCTAAACAAGAAGGGACTACCAAATTTTGTTGAATCATCTTGAAAGGCTCACTTGGTGGAGGAGGAAGGTATTTTGGGTCTAAGGTATTGATATATCTCAATTTTATTTACTAGTGGAAGAGTTTGATTGGGTTTTCCCCTATAGAGGGGTTTTAGCCTCGGCTAAGAGCCTACATATGGTGCCATTGATATTCATGTTTTGTTTTGATTATCTTGATGAAACAAAGATAAAATAAGAACACAAGAAAGTTAATAAGAGAAAAAAGATATCACAAGTAATTATAAACATAAGAAAATATTTCTGTCTTTCTAATTTTCTAACATGGTATCAAAGCTAAGGTGAAGAAGGAAGAAAAAGGTAGCTTAAAGATCTATTGAAGAAAAGGGGATCAAACAAAGGTCATTTAGGAAAAAGGAATATACAAGGAGACTACTATATATAGGAACTATGTCAACTACAATGAAGGGATAAAATAAGCTAGAAGGAGCCTCCAACTACAGGGCATGGAAAAAGAGGATAGATCTTATCCTTGCTAAACACAAATTTTTGGATCTTGTTTAAGGAAATGTCAAGAAATCTATAAATGATGAAGAAAAGGAGAAGTTCAGATAAACCAAAATCTTGGCCATGAATATGTTAGCATATGGAGTAAAGGAGAACCTAATTCCATACATATCCAACATAGATTCCTGTCAAGAAACGTATGAAGCTCTTTCCAAGTTATTCACCATCAAGAACATTGGTCAGATAACTAGCCTAAAGAATGAATTAAGGACTATAAAGTTGACAAGAGACGATATTGTGTCATCATATTTTGTAAGGATATCTAGAATAAGAGTTGAAATCCAAATAATAGATGAAGTAGGACCAGAAAAAGAACTCGTAATTGTCGCTCTTCTAGGTCTACCAAAATATTGGAGTGTGTTTGCATAAGGAATTAACAGTTGGAAGGATACTCCAATATTCAATAAAATGTGGAATGCATGCAGTCAAGAAGAAGCCCGAATATAATTAGTAAACAATAAGGAGGATTAATAATAAAAAAAATATAATGCCTATTATGCACATCACAAGAAGAAGGGAACCTTCAAGAAGCTCAAATGACCAAAGAAGAAAGTTGACCTATCCAAAATTGAATGTTACGATTTTCATAAGATGGGTCATTACAAAAATCAATGTCTTGGGAATCTAAGGAATAAGAAGAGAGATAGGGAACAAGAAAATATTATTGATGAAGCTCCACCTAAGAAGAACAACACTGAAGAATCAGAAGTCAAAGACTTATACTACTAAGTCCTCTCTTACGTATCCTTCTTAGTTTTCTATTCTAAGTTTAGTATTTTTTTCCTTTATGTTTTGATTTCTAGAGTTTGTAGGTATAACACATTGTGTTAGAACATTTTTGAATTACTTTGATAAGTTTTAAGTGTCCCTCAGAAAGATTGAATTAAGAGGGAGAGGGATCCTTCACCATTCTACCAAAATATAAGTATCTGGTTCCTTTTTTTCTCTTTTATGTTTGGTTTCCTCCTCACATCAAGATTTGTTTGTATTGCATGGTAATAAAACTTTTCTTTATATTTTCCTTGGTAGGAAGGATTAAATAATACACAAAGGTTATGGAGGAGACTTGAAGCATGGAAGAATTTATGTTGCAAAGAAATCCCTTCAAGAATTGATGTCCTATAAGATTTGTTTAAAGAACAACTCAAGCTATGTCTTAAACTACAAGTTTTGGTACAAGGTTCTCCTCATAGAAAAGCTATGTTCATTCTCTTTTGAAATTTTCTTTACATTACTGACATCGTTATGTATAGGGTTTTAAATCTTATAGATTCTTGTTAGGGTGATTAATCATCAGATTGAATCTACCCTCATTATACTATCATTTGATCATTCTTGTGAAACCCTAACTTTTAGGGTTCACTGTAAAACCCCAACCTCTTGATGCTAAGGGTATCTCAATGATGTTTATGAAACCCTAGTTCTTTAGGGATTGTTGTTAATGTCTAGGTTATATAGTAAAACCCTATATATTTAGAGTTTGGTGAATTAGGGTTTATAAACAAAACCCTTGTAATAACTAAAGTAAGATCCTAGGAATGAAATCCTAGGTGTATATTCGTCTATATCATTGAAACCCTAGCCTAGCCAAAATTCTTGTATATCTATCTTTGATGTATTGATGTTTGTGTCTTGACTTTACCTAGTAGATATTAATGTAAAGTGCATCCTAGATATGTATGTGCTAGTATGCTAACTTGATTGTTGATATTTTAGTTCTATCTAGGGTATATAACAAAAGCCTAGTAGTATTTTTCATGAAATTATAAATGCATATTGTTGAAACCATAGATGTATAGTACAATGCTTGGATTTTTATTTGATTTGTTGGTATATAGGGCCCCATGTCTCAAAATATGGAATCTATGGTTTATGACAAAACCCTAACAAGATGTTGAAGTCTAGAATATAAAATATGTGACCATTGTTAACCTAACTAGGTTTAGATATTTGCTGTCTAAAATGTTTTGATTATAATAACATAATTTTGATATGGTTGACTTCATGCTTCTATATATTTGGTTCTACTTTCTATTAAAGTTTTGTAGGAACATAATATTTAATATGTTGAAGATGTTCGTAATTAAAGATGATAATAATGATGAAGGAATCTATAATGATGATCAAGATGACCTTGATGACATGAATGAAGTATATCCGATGTTGTTGTTCTCCCTAAGTTGAGAGGGAGCATGGTTAAAAGAAAGGGTACATATCCCCAGTTGAGAGGGAGGGAATATTATGACAATCATAATTAATACCTTGAAGAAATAATGAAATCATACAATAATGAAAGTAATACAGATGGATTTGTAAACAAAATATTTGAGAAGTACTGAAGCTGTATTTGGTGCTACAGAAGAAATGAAAGAAGAAAGCTTATGACAAGTTGTATTTGGATAACTTGATATAAGTATCATCAAAATGATTGAGGACCTCAAAGGTTTGCACTTACTTGTATTTGAAGGTTTATTACTGATTAGGGTTGTGATTATTCATGATCTCTCCGTAAAAAGGTTGAATGATTGAAGCATTCTTTGAGTGGCGGATATATATCTAATTTAGATTATAAGGAGATATGGAAGAATTTTATGGCAAGATGCTTGGGAAGACAATTGACTGGCCTATGTGTTGATGTATAGATCCCAAAGTAGGGAGGGTGTCATTGGTCATGGAGCTTTTACCTTTGATACGCACCTAGATCCCTGGGTTGGTGACATAGCTTAAAATTCTAATGGTACCTAGAGTGGCTAAAGCTTGAGTCCAACTTAGCCCCACCTTATTAGAATACCTTGGTTAGGTATCTAATCTATAACATTGTGTGTGTTGTAACTCTTCATAGAGTATATCACTTTGATATCTTCCATGTACCTTTGTATATATGTAATTATGAATACCTACCTAGTTAAGAGGGACTGCTGAAGAATGTAACTAGTGTCGATCTTCATAATTATATTTGAGTCATGATGTAATGTATTTTTCAAAAGAAAGAAAAAAGAAAAAACTATTATAAAACAAATTGACTTATTAAAGCAAGGGTTTCATGCTTGGGTCAATGGTTTATAGGTCAAAGCCTCCATTGTAGGCTTGTAGGGTTTATGTCAAGTATCCTTGTCCATGTCATAATGTAAAATACACTTCTTAGGCTTCATCGGTCAAGAAAGAAATTTATTTTTATGTAAAATAGGTCATTTAGGCCTCCTCCACCAAGTCGGCCTAAACCTAGACAAGTCAACCTAATTGAGGGGCATAATATACTATATAAAGGCAACAACTCAACCTAATTTAGAGGAAAAGGCACTCAAGTATTACTACAAGAATTCAGGTGTGATTATAGGAATTCACAACTATGAGAATTTAGGTGGATTACAAGAATTTGCGACTACAGGATTTCTGTTGTGATTACAAGAACTTGTGGCTATAGGAATTCGAGTGTGATTGCAAGAATTAACAATTACATGAATTTGTGTATGATTGCAGGAATTTGTGATTATAGGAATTCACTTATAATTGCCAGAAATTGAAGTTGCGGGACATGTTGAAGTATTAAAGTTGGAGTATTGAAGTTCTGAAGTAGCTGGGGTCAAAGTTCTGGATTGTTGTTGGGGGCTGAAATTCTGAAGTTCTTGGGGGTCGAAGTTATAGACTATTGTTGGATTGTAGTTGTTAAACAAGAAGGGACTATCGAAGTTTGTTGAATCATCTTGAAATATTTACTTGGTGGAGGAGGAAAGTATTTTGGGTCTAAGGTCTTGGTCTAACTCAATTTTATTTACTAGTGGAAGAGTTTGATTGGGTTTTCTGCTATAGAGGGGTTTTAGTTGGCTAAGAGCGTACATCTGGTGTTTTTGATATTCATGTTTTGTTTTGATGATTGCTTGATGAAACAAAGATAAAATAATAACATAAGAAAGTTAATAAGAGCACAGATATATCACAAGTAATTATCAACATAAGAAAATATTTCTTCCTTTATGATTTTCTAACAATCCTTGGGCTCAATATCCTTCCATTGGATTCAAAGTTTTTGAATTGTGTGTTGATGTAGACAACACTCATGATGGACAAGGATAACATGGGGCTATAACCAAATGGAACCTTCTTCATTCAATTCTCCCAGGCTAGATTTAACATGGAAATTGAACCCAACCACATTTTTTAGGTCGTGGACATGAAAAATGAGATGGATCTTAGAGTGGTTTGAAAGTGCTAATTTGTAAGCCAATGAGTGAATGCACTTGAGGATTCTATGGGGACCATAAAACTTTGAAGCCAACTTCTATTGGTGGTATACCTTGAGGGACTTTTTCTTATATGGTTGGAAACAAAGAAAAACCTAATTCCCTTTAGCGAAAAGACATTTAAAGAGATTCTAATAAGCCTATTGCTTCATTCTATTATGAGCCATGACCAAATTATCTTTGAGGGTGCAGAGAATGTTGACCTGATCTATAATTTTTGGGAGAGGGATTCCCTTCTAGGATTAAAGTAGACTAAGAGACAACAATGGGGTAATAGTCCATTATCACCAAAAATAAAACCCCTTTCTTTTCATGTGTTTTCATCGATGGGAGGAGTCTCAATATGTGGAAGGACACCTGATAAGTATTCTATGTTTGAGGTGTGAGGTACCAAAAAGAGATCTAAAATGGAAAGACACATTTTTAGGCTCAAGGCTCCAAGAGAAGCCAATGCGCTTTCCTTATAGAGACCAAATATAAGCAAACCAAGACCTAGGGCTTGAAGGATAAGTTTATAGTTGGGGTGGCCAAACGTCTAGGTGAGGAGAAAGGGTTTCAAATAATTATTTTCAACAAGGGAAAGGCACATGAAACCATTAAGAAGCTCTGAAGTTTAAGCTAAATCCAAAACTAGGGTTAACTTAGGGCTAGTAAATAGGGCAAAGAAATTTATGGACGAAATTGAAGTGAATGAATATCAAAAGGAGGGATTTTGTGGCAACCACTATGCTCTTGGAATTTAGACTCTCCAACTCTGGAAATTCCTCTTCCCTAGGAATTTGCATGAAGCCCTATCTTGGGTGCTTGGCCTCAAAGGGGTTGAATTAGGGAAAGGAGAAAATATAAAATTTAAAGTGATCACCAACAAGAGAGGTCCAATGCCTTATTGTTGGGTGAGTCGAGTCTATAATGTGATAGGTCAACCAATAACTTTCGAAGGAAGTCGATATTTTGATGTCCTAGCAACCAAAATTTCAACAATTACCTATGTAATGGACAATGGATTTTTCATGTGAGAGCTACCAAGAGTTCACCAATAGGACAATTCATTTACATGTTATAAGAATAATGCATGCAATAGATCATCTAGATAGAATTAGGTATATCTCTAACAAATTAGGGCACAATTAACATAACCTATAATCAACATTATTCGATATATTAGACATGAAAAAAACAGGCATTCAACAATTAGATGCACTTTCAAAATAAAATGAAAATATTCCATCCATTTGTCCAATCAATAGCTCCAATGATAACCAAGATCAGTTCCAAATATCAAAGTTCATTTATAGATCCAATCTCTACCACAAGAAAAGAGGCTTGAAATATATCTAGACAAAGAGGTTGAAAGCTCCAAGTGTGTGATGATCCTTAACAAGAATGAAAGGTTCCTACTTATATGAGGAATCTAAATCTTATTTTAGCATATTAGCCCCTACAAATAATAAAATAACGGGAAAGTAACAATCTAGGTCATAAGTCGACCTAGTGGCCAATGCAAAAACATAATATTTCTCCCACATTTGGGAGTCGAAATAAGAGAGAGTGTTGATGTCATGTAACAGTAGGCCCTTCTAGGTATAACGTTTAGTGCAATGGGTGCCATAATGTGTGTAGAAGCACTCTAAAATCAACCTCTAGGGGTTGGCACCTAGATCTCTGACGTAATCCCCCATGGACCCCAATTTTGGCTTTGGGTCACAAAAGTGGTCTCATGGGTCTCCAAGTGGTCAAAATTTCTATCTCTGCTCCAAGGTTGAAGGATCTCAAGGTGTTTCTATCCCTCCCATGTCTCAAGGTGTGAAACCATCCTCATCTCGGCACTGAATTGGTTGCTATCCCATCTATTCAGTGATAATCTGACCTGGGGCATGTTGTTCAAGGTGCATCATCCCAGAAAGTAAAAAATGTGGGTCAATGTGTTGGAATGTTGTGGGTGATGGAGGTACCCAAGGATACAAGTGATGTTATGCAACTATCTAGAGTCATATGTCTCTCAACACTTGAACTATGGGTGTAAATATGTCCCTTTGGAGGACCTAGACCCAAGTTAAGTTTCCCAAACCTATAGATGGAACCACCTTTCAATTGCACACAAGATCCAATATTGCAACTTTCAACATTAGTTGCATTTACTCATTATTGAATTTAAGTGAAACAAGCTTGAAAGAAATTGGAAAATTAACACTTCATACAAGACTTCCCTTCCAAAATTGTGGCTTTTGTCATGCCATGGTGTTACCTCCCTAGGTATTTATGGTTAATAGATGACCTTATTAGGTGTTCTCAAGAAGTTATATGTCCTTGGTTCACCCTTCAATTAATAGATTCCATGTGAATATTAACGGAACAAAGGGAAGAAGACTTCATGAACAAGTGCCATGGTCAAGGGGACCATATCAATGGGGACCCTCACCCTAGGCGTATTGATGTGAGGAGGGAGAAACTGTGGATGCATAAGTAACCAACTTGACCTTTGTTTTCCACCTCTCTTATTCCTTTTACTTTTTCTCGATTCTTTTTTGTATTGTTGTTCATAGCTCAAGGAATCTGAGCTTGTTTTGTATGATGTATAATAATTATCACCCCATTAAGGATGGGTTAGTTCATAAAACATCAAGGGTTGGGATATGCAAAGGTTCCTTGTATTTTATGAGATAGGGAAACACTAGCCCAAGAATCTGGTGATGATCATATGAGTGAGGTAGAGCTCATCCTTAGATTTTTCCCATGTGCTAATTTTTATGTCTCGACCATATTTTGCATTTTAATATTCATTTTTTTCTTTTGTGGCCATCATATGCTATTTTTATTTCTTTTAGCTGCATCAACCTCCAAGGAAAATTTGCAGCCCTACCTAGGTATGAGGATGAGTGTGCGCCAAATCCCAATGAAATAGTGGTCAGTTGAACTCAAAGAAAGGAGGTGGAATAAGGGCTTATAATGTAAAATGGAAAGTGGTCAGTATGGAATAGCGAGAGATGGGGCTACACTATCTCAAACATGGCTTCCCAAGTAGTGCCCCTCCTATACCCATTGGGTCATTAGAGGACATCCCACTAGAATTGGATTAAAAAATAACCCCCCATTTATGGTGAGGGAACAAGATCATGACCAAGACCCTTCTTTCTTTAAAATTACCCCATAATCCATGTCAAATTGCCAAATAAAAACAAGCATAATCACTAGATTGAAGAATAAATTACCTTTTGATTAAAAGCCCACCTTCCAACATGTGCTCTTTCCATATGGATGAGGAAACATATGACTAATGCAGGTGGCGGAGATATCAATGACACATCTTCATTGGCTATGAGTGGTTGTCAAGGGCTACTGGTTGTCGACTAGAAGAGATGATAGGAGAAAAAATTATCCCATGGGGTCACCCACTTTGGGTGGGTAAGATCTGGCTCCAACTGGGACATGAGCTCACTGTAGAGTGCATGATCCATGTACTCGAACGGGAAGTTCATGAGAATTCCAACAATCTCGTGGGACCGCAGACCTATAATCTACACATGGAAACAAACTATTTGGGAGCATGTGCACTGTGTGTAGGGTATTTCCCAGGTTTTATATGAAAGATATAAATCCATATAGAAAAATAAAATCTATTTTAAATGTAATATAATCTATATGAGAACAAGAGATGAGTGATATTAGCATGTGAAAACAATATGAAATACACCAACACTACCATGAAATTCTAGCATACAATGCATGAGCTAAGTATAGGCATACAAACAATGTAACCAACATATCGTTCGATCGATATAACAACATTTTTCCTTAAGAGTCATTATGAGATAGGACAACCAAATATCACTTCCTCCTTTGTAAGATTTGGATGATGAACCACGAGGGTGGGAGGTGGAAAAATAAGAAGACCACGTATCATGAAAAGGAGGCATGGATGAGGAAGGAGAAGAGGAGTCCAACTTGTGCCATTGGATCCTTTCTCCCAGCCTAAGCATAGGCTACTCAATGATCAAACTCAAGAATTTTCACTCAATAACTATCTTAGGCATGTCATCCTCATCAATATTCTTAGAGTCATCGTGCAAATGTTAGGGGGATACGAATGACATATATGTCCCTGATCATTATGGGAAGAGCAAGGAAATATAAGTTCATTGTACCTAGGGAAGAAACACAACCCCTTTTCAAGGCGCTGAGGAGATTCCTAAATTCCATGGCTCCCAAGGGACTCTTCTAGATTGGAATCAAGATCCTCTTAGTTATATGTGACATCATGACTACTTGAATGAGGATCATCATTATGAAACATGAAGAAGAGGCCCCTCTAGTGAGCCATGTGATTTTTTCATAATCTTCAAATATCAATTCACCAAGGTGAATCGAAAATTCCTTAAGATATGCTTGCTTACCCTTGAAAGCGTTGAATTTGAAGTTCATTGAAGAACAAGGGTTTCATTCTTCTAATGGAGTCGCCAAGGTGAATTCAAAATTCCTTGAGAGATGATTTCTTCGGCTTGCAAGCATTGAATTTGAGGTTCAATGAAGAATAAGGGCTTCATTCTTCTAATGGAGTCACCAGAAAAGGATTTATCTTATCGTTGGGGATGGAGATAAATATTAAAACTTAATGGAGGTAGACTCGCTTGGTCCCCAACAATGGCTCCAAAAATGTTGTTGCGAATTCTAGTAGGCCTAGGAGAGGGATTCTCTATTAGACTTCAAATAGACTAAGAGACAACGATAGGGTAATACCCCATTGTCACCAAAGCCAAAACCCCCTACTCTTCATGGATTTTCATTGATGGGAGGAGTCTCGGTATGTAGAATGTCAATTAATAGGTATTCTATGTTTGTGATGTGAGCTGACACAAATAGATCTATAATGGAAAGACACAATTTTAGGTTCAAGGCTCCAGGAGGAGGCAATATGATTTCCTTAGAGAGACAAAATATAAGCAAACCAAGACCTAGGGCTTGATCAATCAGTTGATAGTAGAGGTAGCCAAAGGCCCAGTTGAGGAGAAAGGGTTTCAAATAATGAGTTTCAACAATAACAAGGCTAATCAAACCCGAAAGAAGGCCCCAAGTTTAAGCTAAATAAAAAATTAGGGTTAATTTAGGGCTAGTAACTAGGGAAAATAAATCTATGGACGAAATTGAAGTGAATTCCTACCAAAAGGAGGGATTTTGTGGCAACCATTATCCTCTTGGCATTTAGACTCTCCAAATCCAGAATTTTCTCTTCCCTAGGAATTTGCACCAAGCCTTAGCGTGGTCACTTGGCCTTAAAGGGGCTGAATTAGGGAAAAAATAAAAGAGAAAAATTGTGGATAGAAGTTAAAGTGATCACCAACAAAGGAGGGCTAGTTCTTTACTCCTGGGTGATTAGAGTCTATGATGTCATCGGTCAACCTATAAGTTTCCAAGGAGGTCGATATTTTGATGCCCTAGCAACCAAGCTTTCAACAAATAACTATGCAATGAATAATGTATTTTTCATGGGAGAGCTACTAGGAGTTCACCAATTGGACAATTCATTTACATGTTATATGAATAATGCATGCAATAGATCATCTAGATAACATTAGGTATATCTTCAACAAATTAGGGCACAATGAGCATAATCTAGAATCAACATTATTCCATACATTAGACATGAAGAAAATATATATTGAACAATTAGGTGCACTTCCAAAATAACATGCAAATATTCCATACATTTTTCCAAAGAATAGCTCCAAAGATAACCAAAATCAGCTCCAAATATCAAAGTGCATTTATAAATCTAATCTCTACCACAAGAAAAGAGAGTTGAAAATTCCTTAAAGAGAGAGAGGATGAAATATCCAAGCGTGTGATGATCTCTAGCAAGAATCAAAGGTTCTACTACTTATATGAGGAATTTGAAACCTATTTTAGCCTATTATCCCCTCAAAATAATAAAATAATGGGAAAGTAACAATCTAGGTCATAAGCTGACCTAGTAGCCAATGCAAAAACATAATATGTCTCACACACGTGTGAGATGAAATAAGAGAGGGTATTGATATTATACAAGTGTAGTCCCTTCTATGGATGATGTTGAGGGAAATGGGTTCCAAAATGTGTGTAGAAGCCCTCTAAAATCAATATCTAGTGGTTGGCCCCTATATCTCTTACATAATCCCTCTATGGACCCCAATTTTGGATTTAGGGCACAAAAGTGGTCTCATGGGTCTCCAAGTGGCCAAAATCCCTATCTTTGCTCCAACATTGAGGGCTTTGAAGGTGTTTCTATCCCCCCCATGTCTCAAGGTGTGGCACCATCTTCATTTGGGCCATGGATTGACTCCCATCCCATCTGATCAATGCTAAGATGGCTAGGGGCATGTTGGTCCAAGTGCATCATCCCAAAAAGTCAACAATGTGGGGAAAAG
Organism: Pinus tabuliformis; assembly: GCA_031772625.1. Lineage (NCBI taxonomy): Eukaryota > Viridiplantae > Streptophyta > Pinopsida > Pinales > Pinaceae > Pinus > Pinus tabuliformis. The sequence continues at coordinate 1,341,859,215 of CM062819.1, read as the reverse complement.
TGTTGGAACACTGCAAGTGTTGGAGGTACCCAAGGATACAAGCGATGCTTTGCAACTGTCTACAACTGCATACCTCTCAACACTTCACTTGTGGGTTTCAATATATCACTATAGAGGACCTAGACCCTAGTTAAGTTTCCCAAACCTATAGATGGATCCACTTGTCTATCACACACAATATCTAGTGCTTCCTTTCACCATTAGGTGCATTTAATCGTTATCCCATCTAAGTGAACCAATCTTGAAATCAATGGGAAAATTAACATTTCATACAAGGCTTCCCTTCCAAAATTGTGGCTTTTTTCATGTAATGGTGTTATCACTATAAGTAGGAGTGGTTAATAGAAAACCATATTAGGTGTTCTCAACCCCCAAGGGAAAGTAACATGTACTTGGTCCACCCTTCAATCGATAGGTACCATATGAATATTGATGGAACAAAGGGGAGAAGACTTCATGGCCAAGTACCATGGTCAAATGGACCATCCAGATGGGGATCCTAATCCTGGATGTATAAATGTGAGAAATGAAAAGTCATGGATGCATGAGTTACTAACTCAGCCTTTGTTTTTCCACCTCTATTATGCCTTTTACCTTTTCTTGGTTCTTCTTTGTATTATTGCTCATAGCTCAAGGAATGATAGCTTTCTTTGTATGATGTATAGCTGTTATCACCCCCCTTAAGGATGTTTCAATTCATCACCCATCAAGGGTTGGGACATGCAAGTGTTCCTTGTCTTTTATGAGATAGGTAAGCATTGGCCCAGAAACCGGGTGTTGGTCATAGGAGTGAGGTAGAGCTCATGATTGTCTTTTGCGAACGTGCTAATTTTTATGTCTTGCCCATATTTTGTATTTTAATAGTCTTTGTTTTTCTTTTGTGGCCATCATATGCTCTTTCTATTTATTTTAGCTACATTAACCTCCAAGACAAACTTCCAAGCCCTACCCAAGTATGAGGATGAGTGTGCAACAAATCCCAATGAACTTGTGGTTAATTAAACCCATAGAATGGAGGTGGAACAAGGGCTTGTAATGTAATATGGAAAGTGGTAAGTATGGAATAGGGAGAGATGGTGCTAATCTATCTCAATCATGGCTTCCCAAGTAGTTCCCCTCATATACTCATTGGGTCATTAGAGGAGGCCCCACTGGACTAGGATTGATAGCTAACCCCCAATTTAAGGAAAGGGAACAAGATCATGACTATGAAACTTCTTTATTCAAAGTTAACCCATAATCCATGTCAAATGCCCAAGTACTAACAAACATAAGCACCAAATTGTAAAATGAATAAAGTACCTTTTGATCAGAATCTCACCTTCCAACATGTTCTCTTGCAAGATGGGTGATGAAACATATGACTGATGCAGGTGGTGGAGATATGAATGGCACATCGTCATTGGATACTAGTGGCAGTTAAGGGATACTAGTGGCAGTCAAGGGATACTAGCTACCGATTGGAACAAATGATAAGAGAAAAATTTATCTTCTGGGATCACCCACTTTGGGTGGGTAACATCTGGCTCCAACTAGGACATAAGCTTACTAAAAAGTGCATGATCCATGTAATTGAATGGGGATTTCATGAGAGCTCTAAAAATCTCCTAGGACTGGAGACCTGTAACATGTACATGGAAACAAAATATTTGGTAGCATGTGAATTACGTTTAGGGTATCACCCATATTTTATATGAAAGATAATAATCCATGCAGAAAAATAAATTCTATTCGAAATGCAATCTAGTCTATATGAGAACAAAAGATGAATGGTATTGGCATGCAAAAATAATATGAAATCACTTACACTACCATGCAATGCTAGCATACGTTGCATGAGCTAAGTATGGTCATATAACTAATGTAACCAACATACCATTAGATCAATATAAAAACATATGTCCTTCTAAGTCATTATGAGATAGGACAACCAAATCACTTCCTCCTTTGAAAGATTTGGATGATGAACCACAAGGGTGGGGGGTGGAAAAATAAGAAGACCATGTATCATGAAATGAGGCATGGATCAGGAAGGTGAAGAGGAATCCAACTTGTGCCATTGAATCCCTTCTCTAAGCCTTAGCAAAGACAACTCAATGATCAAGCTCAGGAACTTTCGCTCAAGAGCTATTCAAGCATATCATCTTTATCAATATTCTTTGAGTCATGCTACCAATGGTAGGAGGATACTTATGACATACTTATATCTCCCTGATTGTTATGGGAAGAGAAAAGAAATACACAACCATTGTACCATGGGAATAACCACAACCGCTTTTTGAGGTGCTGAGGAGATTCCTGAATTCCATGGCTCCCACGGGACTGTTCTATATGGGCATGAAGCTCCTCTTGGTTATTGGTGATGTCATGATTACTTGGCTGAGGATCATCATAATGAAACATGTAGAAGAGGCCAACCCAGTGAGCCATGTGATGTTTTCATAATCTTCAAATATGGAGTTGCCAAGGTGAATTCAAAATGCCTTGAGAGATGCTTTATTCGCCTTAAAAGCAAAGGTTCAGTGAAGAACAAGGGCTTCATTCTTCCAATAGAGTTGTCGCAAGAGGATTTATCATGTCATTGGGGATGAAGCTAAATATTCAAATTACATGGAGATAGACTTGCTTCATCAATGACAATGACTCAAAAAATGTTGCCACAAAATCTCGTAGACGTATTTGAGGGGTGCCCTACTAGGCCTAAACTAGACTAAGATACAAAAATAGGGTAATGGCCCACTATCACCACAACCAAAACCCCCTGCTCTTCGTGGGTTTTCACCGATGGGAGGAGTCCCATTATATGGAAGGTCACCTAATAGGTATTTTATGTTTGTAGTGTGAGGTGACACAAAGAGATCTACAATGGAAAGACACAATTTTAGGCTAAAGGATCTAAGAGGAGGCAATACAATTTCATTAGAAAAAATATAAGAAAACCAAGACCTAGGGCTTGATTAATGAGTTGATATTTGGGGTAGCCAAAGGTCTAGGTGAGGAGAAAGGGTTTCAAATAATGATTTTCAACAAGGAAAAGGCATATGAAACCCTCAATAAGCCCCCAAGTTTAAGATAAATCCAGAACTAGGGTTAAATTAGGGCTAATAACTAAGGAAATTTTATTTATAGATGAAATTGAAGTGAATGCCTAAAAAAAGGAGGTATTTTAAGGCAACCACTATCCTCTTGGCATTTAGACTTTCCAACTCCATTAATTCCTCTTCCCTAGGAATTCACGCTAAGACCTAGCTTGGTCACTTGGCCTTAAAGGGGTTGAATTAGGGGAAAGATAAAAGAGAAAAATTATGGATAGAAGTTAAAGTGATCACCAACAAAGGAGCACTAGTTCCTTACTCTTGGGTGAGTGGAGCATATAATGAGATAGGTCAGCTAATAAGTTTCCAAGGAGGCCAAGATTTTGATGCCCTAGAACCCAAAATTTCAACAATTACATATGAAATGGATAATGGATTTTTCATGGGAGAGCTACCAGGAGTTCACAAATACAACAATTAATTTGCATGTTACATGAATAATGCATGAAGTAGATCATCTATATAACATTAGGTATATCTTCAACAAATTAGGGCACAATTAGCATAACCTAGAATCAACATTATTCCATACAGACATGATGAAAATAGATATTCAAAAAATAGGCGCACTTACAAGATAACATGTCATCCATGTCCAAAGAATAGCTCCAAAGATAACCAAAATCAACTCCAATTATCAAAGTGCATTTTATAGATTCAATCTCTATGATAAGAGCACTGAAATTTCTGTAGACAGAGAGGTTGAAATCCCCAAGTGTGTGAACATATCTAACAAGAATGAAAGGTTCCTCTTATTATATGAGGAATCTGAATCCTATTTTAGCCTATTAGCCCCTCAAAATAATAAAATAATGGGCAAGTAACAATCTAGGTCACAAGCTGACCTAGCAGCCAATGTAAAAACATAATATTTCTCCCACACCGTGAGCTAAAATAAGAGAGGGTGATGATGTCATGCAATTGTAGGCCCTTCTAGGATTGACATTGAGGGCAATGGGTGCCATAACACCTGTATAAGCCCTCTAAAATAAATATCTAGGGGTTGGCCCCGAGATCTAAACATAATCCCTCTATGGACCTATTGTAGCAAACAACAACCCCCCCATTAATTTTTATTCATAATAATAATGGGGACCCTTTGTTTTGATATAATTGTATAATTTTATCTTTAATAAACACTTAGGGCCTTGATTTTTCATTTTAATAATAAAACATACATTTACCAGAACCACAATGCATTTACAACAAACAATATGTGTATGACTTCATAGAGAAGCACAGGGAACCAATTGACTCTATAAGAGAGTAGAGGAAGGACTCAAATAAACACAAAGCAGAGGAGGATGGTAAGTATTCAAGAGACTCACTTGCCTCTCCTTTCAGTTAGATTGCTTCCATGCTTTACAAATTGCATGTCTATTCCAATGTGTTTGAATCTCCTGATAGTTGGGGTTCCTTAATTGATGGGGATTCTGAGGGTTATATTTTAGATTGGGCCACTATATCATATAGTAACCTAGCCAAGCACATTATGGCTTTCCATACCTCCTGCTGTGTGTCTAAGAATAAAATACCCCCATTTTATATGCCTACCTACATTATGGATTGTTTGTGCTTTTCTCTTGATTTCCCAGTTATGGGATGGAAAATTATCCCCTCCGATCCTCAACCAATTCATATTTATAATAATATACATTGGGAATCCAATTATTTCAAACATTTTTATCATATTTGTCACTGGGTCATTATCCCTATCTATGAAATCATATTTGAAACTAAGTCTCCTAGAATGTCCCTGGAAGTTATGGAAAACCTCAAGGAGATTGGGAATTGGTTCGGTGAAGAGGTATTTACATATATCAAAGTTTTGGGTAGCTACACAAAATCCCATGTCTTTCTCCTGTACATTGTCAACAATATTTTGTGCAGGGAAGTAGATTACCAGACAGTTGGCCATGGAATTACCAAGGAATTGAAAGATAGTGACACAAGGGTTTGGCCTCAATTTCCTCTACATTTTGGTATTTTCTCTCTGGCCAATTATGGTCATGCTAAGAAAAAATTGAGACCCATTGAAGCATTGAAATTAGCCACCATCCCGAAAAGGTCATATGAGCCTAATGGAGTAGCAAAATAGGTTGCCATAGCTTCTGGTATTAGAAAATATCTGCATGAGGAACATAAATTTGATGACTTATTTGTTGAATCCTCCTCTTATAATACAATCTTGAGTAGTGTGGATGAGAAATTTTCAGTGAAGGAGCGATATTTATTTTTTTTAATTTTAATTTTATTTTATTTTTATTTTTATTTTTATTTTTATTTTATTTTATTTTATTTATTTTATTTTTTATTATTTATTTATTATTTATTATTTTATTTATTATTTTATTTTATTTTAATTTTTTTTTTAATTTAATTTAATTTTAATTTTAATTTTTATTTATTTTTATTTTTATTTTTATTTATTTATTTATTTTCGCTTTTAGAAATTCAAGATTGGCTCCCTTGCCTATAGACTTATTTCGAATTCCCTTATAGAAACAAGCCTCTCTAAATGACACTAGGTATTCTACTCAGCAAGAAGCTTCCTCTCAACCAGTGGTCTCTCCTAATCCGCAACAAACAACAAAAAATAGTTCTTCAAACCCTGGTAGAGAAATTCACATAGTAGATCCGAGGATGGAAAAGGTTTGGGAACATTTTAATTAGATCCTGAAACAACCAAAGCAAGGGGAATAAGAAAATGTGATCCTATGAGGAGAGATTTCTTGTCAAAAGCAGAATCTACAAAGTGATCCCATCATTGTGAAAAAGACCATGCCAGAGAAGACAATATATGAAAAGACACTAGTGGCCACCTAGCCTAAGGTGGAGATTATTCTTGCTAATCCTGCTTCTTAAATCTTCCTCAATATTGAGGATATTCCTCCAATTGACAACTTTTACAGCACAATGCATAAAGTTGTGGTTAAGGAGGTAGAAAGAAAAGGAAAATTGATGAATCCCAGGGTCTCTCAAGCCACTTCTCTTGAAGTTCTCTGGAAAGGATCCTTTGTTTCCCTATTGAAGATCTTAGGAAATTAACTTAGTTTATAGGTGCATATGTCTTTGCAACCATGGATAAATCAATAGAGGTGAAAGAGTTGTTATGAGCAAAAATATGAAAAGATTTCCACTATGGAGTAGGAATTCATGAATGAAAAAGAACAATTGAGGGCATAGTGGAAAACTTAGTTAAACTAGAAGGATATCACATTGACATGACTACAAAAGCAGTTCAATGCACTTGAAATTCAACATGTAGAGGAAATTAAGTCAAAATATGGACAACTCAAGGAATCACAGTAGAAAATGGAGCTATTACAGGTTGGGACCGCCCATTTAGTGAAATTAAAATATGAGGCCTATGACCTTAATGCTCAACTCCAAAATCAGCAAAAACTCTCTGTGAGAAGTTGGAATTGATTCAGGTACAATGAAAATTGGGTAATACATTGACTAATGAGTTGGTGGATATGATAACATATTATGATGAAACCAAAAGAGACCTCAATGAGTTACTGAAATGGAAAAACAATGTTGAAGGAAAGAAATTTGACTTTCCTAAAATTGATGAAATGCAAAAGTCAATTATTTTCAAAGGATGGAAAGCCAGGATTCGTTTGGTGAAGAAGCTTATCAATGATGCACGAGAGTTATCAAATTCCATAGTTGAATCCATCAATGATTCATTGCTTGAATCAAATCTGATTCCCAGTTGTCCAAAAGATTCCTTGCCAGATGTACAGAGGTTGCTCAAAGATTGGCTTGAAGAGAGGGAATAGTTTGTTAAGAGAATTGACCAATTGACTAAAGTTAATCTTGAACTTAATTGGAAATTCTTGGTCAAGCCTCATAGTCATTGGTTGGTTCTAAAGGCACTCACCAATACTATCATTCAGATGTTTCCACCTTTGAAAGCATCTATCTTCAGAGGCCAAGTGCACATCAAACCTTGTCCCCCTCCAGAGCTGGCAACATTTCTAGATATTCAAAGGCTATGGAAACAAACTATTGGCTCGTCCTCAACCAGCTGAGAGATGTTATAACCATTTATTTTTTATGTTATTTTTGTTATGCTTTAGGTGAGAATTTTTAGGGAGAGAAATTTCACTCTTTGTTGTAAAGAACATTATAAATCTCCCTCTTGAACTCATTTCAAGGGGTTCTAAATTTTGGAGAAAAAGAAAAGCTTTTGTAAGATAATCTTCGGCAAAATCACATAACCAATCTCTTGTCGACGCGTTTCGAACCAACCAGTGTGGTTCATCGTCAGGACAAGTTGAAGAACCAATCCAGCTTAGCGTGATTAAATAGAGCGTGCAGAGACTCCAACAGTTAAAATGCTAACGGCTAATTTGACCTAGTGACCTTGGTCAAACTACTAAAAAGGCAATTGCCTTTTTAGTAGTTTGACCAAGGTCACTAGGTCAAATTAGCCGTTAGCATTTTAACTGTTGGAGTCTCTGCACGCTCTATTTAATCACGCTAAGCTGGATTGGTTCTTCAACTTGTCCTGACGATGAACCACACTGGTTGGTTCGAAACGCGTCGACAAGAGATTGGTTATGTGATTTTGCCGAAGATTATCTTACAATATTATGGATCACAGAAGTCTAAATTCATCAAGAAAAGCTTTTGTTGCACATTTGTACTCAAGTTTTACTTTAATATAATCTGAACCAATTTCAATTCCAATATGCACAGATTGCCAACATTACAGGTACTTTTATCAGCTCTATATGCATTCTATTTTTAAAGGAATTGTTTCAAATGTTTAAATATTGTTCATGTATGCGCTTTTATTAATTCTAGCATTATCACTTTTGATGTGTGTGAGTTAGATTATATCACATTGAGTGAATAACGAAATCGTTTTTCTTTCGTATGTGATTAAATTATAATTAATTTTATTAACTAATTAATCAAATTAATTCTTTAGTCAATTTTAACAACGTTAATTCATGAGAATCTTTATTGTCATGAAACAATGTGATCTTTCAAGCACATATGATTTGATATACCCAGGTAAAGTATATACATTAGATTATTTTTAGTTGTTATAGTTTATTTTTCATTTTATCAGTTAACGTCACCATCCACTCCATCCCCATACACAATTGGTTATCATGGGTAACTGGACTCAAAGTACCAGTTGGAACCACCAACTTAAACGGAAAATAGTCTAATTTGGGACTCTGATCGAGTGGATTCCCAAATGTTGATTCTATCATTTTTGGCCATCGAAAAGACCCCAGTTTTTTCTTTGGGGAACAAAAGTGGTCTCATGGGTCTCCTAGTGGTGAAAATGCATGTCTCTGCTCCAAAGTTGAGGGCTCTCAAGTTGCTACTAGCCCTCCCATGTATCAAGGTGTGAGACCCTCCTCATTTATGCCATAGATTGGGTGTCATCTCATATGATCGGTGCTAAGCCAACTTGGGGCATGCTAGTCTAGGTGCATCATCCCAAAATGTCAACAATGTAGGGAAAAGTGCTAGAACGTTGTGGGTGTTGGAGGTGCCCAAGTATACAAGTAATTCTCTGCAACTGTTTAGAGTCCTATGCCTCTCAATGCTTCACCTGTGGGTGTCAGTATGCCCCTTTGGAGGATCTAGACCCCAGTTAAGTTTCCCAGACCTATAGATGGAACCACTTGTCAATTACACACAATATCCACTATTGTAACTTTCATGATTAGGTTCATTTAATCATTATTTCATCTAAGTGAACCAAACTTGAAAGTAATGGGAAAATTAACACTCCAAACAAGGATTTCCTTCAAAAATTGTGGCTTTGGTCATGTAATGGTGTTACCTCCCAAGGTATGAGTGGTTTAGATTACTCTATTATGTGTTCTCAACCCCCAAGGGGAAGTGACATGTCCTTGGTCCACCCTTCATTCGAGAGGTTCCACGTGAATATTGATGGAATAGAGGGGAGAAGAATTCATGGCCAAGTGGGATGGTCAAGGAGACTAACCTGATGTGGATCCTCATCCTGGGTGTATAGATGTGAGAAAGGAGAAATCGTGGATGCATGAGTTAACAATTCAACATTTGTTTTTCCACCTCTCTTATTCCTTTTACTTGTTCTTGATTTTTCTTTGTATTACTGCTCATAGCTCAAGGAATGAGAGATTCCTTTGTATGATGTATAGTAGTTATAACCCCCTTAAGGATGTGGCAGTTCATCAGCCATCAGGGGTTGGGACATGCAAATGTTCCTTGTATTTTATGAGATAGGGAAACACTTTCCCACGAATCGAATCATGGATAGAGGAGTGAAGTAAAAATCATGATTAATTTTTCATGTGTGCCAACTTTTATGTCCCAGCTATCATTTGCATTTTAATATATTTTTTTTTTTTACCTTTGTGGCCATCATATGCTCTTTCTGTTTCTTTTAGCTACATCAATATCCAAGGAAAATTTCCAAGCCCTACCCAGGTATGAGGCAAAATCCCAATGAACCATTGGTCAGTTAAACCCAAAGAATAGAGGTGGAACAAGGGCTTATAATGTAAGATGGAAAGTGGTAAGTATGGAATAGGGAGAGATGGAGTTATGCTATCTCAACCACGGCTTCCCAAGTAGTGCCCCTCCTATACTCGCTGGGACATTAGGGGAGGTCCCACTGGACTAGAATTGATAGCTAACCCACCATTTAAGGTGAGAGAACAAGATTAAAACTAAGACCCTTATTTCTTCAAAGTTACCCCATAATCCATGTCAAATGCCCAAATACAAACAAGCATAAGCACCGAACTGCAAAATGAATAAAGTACCTTTTGACTAGAACCCCACCTTCCAACATGTGCTCTTGCTAGATGAATAAGGAAACATATGACTGATGCAGGTAGTATTGATATGAATGGCACACTGTCATCAGTGACTAGTGGTTGTTAGGGGCTACATGTTGTCGACTAGAAGAGATGATAGGATAAAAGTTTCTCCCATGGGGTCACCCACTTTGGGCGAGTAACATTGGGCTCTAACTGGGACATGAGTTCACCGTAGAGTGCATGATCCATGTACTCGAAAATGGAGTTGATAAGAACTCCAACAATATCTTGGGACTGCAGACTCATAACTTGCAAATAGCAATAAATTGTTTGGGAACATGTGCACTACGTGTAGGTGTTACAGATCCATTTGGGCACATCAAATCCCAACATCTAGATCAGTGTTTTAGGTCTCATCAAACCTTAATTTCAATTGCTTCATGCCCTAACTTGTTGAATGCCTCCTTCCCAGACAGTTTCATGACTTGAAGACATCTAGAAATAGCCTCTAGAAGGACCAGCGCAGGTAAGCCCTTATGAAGATGCACTGCAGAGCAGTTAAGTCCACTGCCAGGGTGCTTTGCAAAGCACTTAGGCTTCCTTTCACCTACGCTGGATGAGAATGAGCGAAATTCACATAGGGTTGGGGAATATTCTTATCTTTTGGAGTCATCTAGAAGTTTCCCTCACTTATCAACTCCTATGAGCTTGAAAATGGATGAGGACTGAGTTAAGGTGCATCATATCCTCTCATCCCTTCCTCCATGGAACTAATTCTAAGTATGGAAGGCCATTCAATGCCACCATCAATGAAAAAACCTCCTTCATCTTCCTATATATTGACCACTCATCTAAGTGATCAGGGGCTGGATTATGTTGAATTGTAAGGAGATGATGCTGCTATGAGATTTGGCTTTGAAGCAAGTATTGTGATGCTACAAGTTTGTCATGATTTTGATGTGATGTGGATGGGATCCAAGCTGGAGGAATGGCTTTGAATCAGACACCAATGGTTGTAATTCCTTCTTCTATCAAATAAAGTGTTTGAACCTTTTTCCCATATGTTTCTATTCTTTTATAATTCTTACGTGTGTGAATTTTATCTGGTTCCTTTCACTTATATTCAATAGATCGTATGCTTTGATCAGTTTTTGTCTTTTGTTGTGTTTACAGGGTACTTCTCAAGCGGATTAAGTACAGGAAGGAACGATGTAATCAATACAAGGGAGACGAGAGGAAAGCGAAACTACAAGTAGGCCCTCTATCTTCTTATCTTATCTATTGCTTATAGGAAAAGTCTAAAACACTTTAAACAGTTGTTCTAGATACAACTACTTATTTAAGGAATTAGTGTTTATCCATAGATACTAAATTCTCTAAAACAAATTGGCGACTCCACTGGGGAATAATCCTCTTTCCTAGTAGCTTATCCACCTCCTAAGACATCCTTGTAGACCTTATATGTGTTCATAGATTGTAATTCAGTGGTTTCCATTGAAAAATTGATCAAAAATGTGTCAAATTGCCTCTCGAAATGGCTTACTGTCACTAGTGCAGGCTTGTGAGGGACATAGTGCACTGCAGAGCACTCCTGGCTTCGGGGCAATGATATGAAGCGCACTGTCTCCCACTTTGGGCTGCGCTGATCCTCCTAGGATCAGTTTCTCACCTTTGGAAAGAGTTTTTGCTAAATTTTCTCTGTTTGATTGTTTGTTGATTGATCAATGAATGCTATGTCTCAGAAAATGAGTTGTTATCTCCTGGTCTAGCCCAACTTTGATTGGATTGATTAATGTTTCTTCATGTTTTCTTTGTCATTATTGATCAATAGACAAATTTAGGATATAATTGATTAATCTTCATTCGAAAGAAAGTTTCGTAAAGTCTTCTCTTCCTTCGAATTAGAACTGTCGTAAAAGTATTCGTTCTTATGCAAGATTGATTGATCATATGTGCATATTTCCTTTTTTTCATATTCACATTAAGGAAATCGAAAAGAAATACATGCATGTTGCATTGAAAAAGTTTGTGTGTGCTCATAGGAATAGTGTAGGGAAATTTCATTTAGATTGTGCTCTTTTCTCTTTGATCAAAAGAAATCTGATTGCTCTATCCCTAAGTAGCTAGGATTTTCATCGTTAAATTGAATGGAAAGAATGCTTATCATGATAGTTGCATTCCTAGGAATTTCAGAATACATCACATGGTGAACTTGAAAGGAAAATTCCTAAGAAAGATCAACTTAAAATTAACATCAATTTACCTAATGGAGCATTGTCATTAACGAGAAAATTTAGTGGTTCTAGGCTAGAGACGTGTTCTGGCATCGTAAAACAAAGCAATTGTCGCTAACTTGTCTGCAATACATCCCAAGTGTGATACCTCATTCCACGTACGTGAGTATATTGTAGCTCATCCACGTACCTTCGGGTATATAAGGCGGTGTTACAATACGTAAAGTATATGGGAATGCTCTCACTGTGCGGTTTTGCATTAGACAGCGCTTATACGAACTGGGCCTCCATGTACCTTCAAGTATATATGGGAGGAAAAATCTAGGTTGCTATCCATCCTTAAGTAATTGAGTCAGTTGCCTTGTAAACTGTGATACACTGAACACAACATTCAAGGAGATTGCCTGCCCGTACGTCTTGGTTTGCCAGGAGGTATTCTGCAGTTCACAATTGCTTGGTAAACCTTTTGCCTAGTATACCCATTTTTGTTTATTTATTTTTTGGTAATAAAATAAATCAACAATCGTGGAGGAACATCAACCCTTACCTTGTCGTTCGTGGAGAAAAACAAGAAAACCGCCTTTGCCACCCGAAGTGACACCTATTTGGACAAAGAGGTCTTGCTTAACTGAGTCTATTACATCAAGAACTCCTATTTCTTCATCTGAATTACCTGAATCATCTATTTCGGTAAGTACTGAGACTTCAGTTACTCCAACCATTTCTGGTACATCCATTTCTGAAGAAGAAGTTTCACAATTACCTGAGGACATTAGCACTGATCCTAGTGAAAAAGTAACCGATATTGTTCAACAACAAGTTGATCCTCAACTTGAAGTTGCTCAACAAGAAAGTACTTCTGAACTTGAATCAATTCAACCAGAAGTTAATCTAGAACCTATCCCCGTTCAAACAGAAGTTACATCTGAGCCTGAAGTTGTTCAGGAACCTCTTACTGAAACTGTTGTTCATTTACCTGAACATCTGGACTTCGAAATTGAACATTCAAAAGTTGTTACCTTACCGGAGGATGATCAACCGGTTACCCCTCCGACATCAGTAACTACTGAAACTTCAACTTTATCAACACCAGAAATCTTTTACGAACTTGACGGTGAAGTTCTTCCACTAGGACTAATTGTTATAGAGGAAGAATTGGAAGAATATTCTACACCTGGAACTCCTTTCCACTTTGGAGCTGGGATTCATCTTTACCCTCATACTCCTCATTTTACTGCTTCGTTTGATCCTGCTTATTTTCAAGTACCCGTCGATTCTTTAGGACAACTTTTCGGTCTGTTAACTATGGATAAACAACCGTCAACATCTCAGACTATATCATCTGATGCAACTGCAATAGAATCTTTTGTTGCAACCTCCTCGATGTTTTCTACCACACCTGAGTCACATCTTTATGGTGAACCGTCCGTCCCGGTTGGTTACCAATCCTTTTCTGGAACCCACTCAGGGGTTGCTTCTACACCATGGTCATCACCCATGTCCTCAACCGGAATTTTACCTGGTTCTTCTCTAATGGGAACTCAATAGTTTGACCCTGCATATCAATATCAAGCTGGGAAATCTGGTCAACAAAGACCTATGTATCCATTAAATACTAGATTACCACCATATGGAGAGAAATATGCTTATTCACTGTATCCTCCTTATTCCGAAGGACCGTCATATGGTAATATCTTGTAGTATTCAGGTCAATCTGGAATTAGAATTTGTCAATGGCAACCAACAATGTCAGTTCAACCTAGGCTTGTGTATCCAACACAACCAATGCAAACTGTGTCAACTATTCCCACTACACCTGTTGTTACCACTGTACCACAGTCACAAGTTCAAATTGTTGTATCTCAACCGGTACAAACTGATCCTTCTACCTTGCAACCACAAGTTTCAGGTCAAGAAGTTCAAATTCCTCAAGTTGTTTTACAACAACCACCTGTTTTCGAGGTTCAGTAGCAACCTCAGGTTAGTATACCCTTATCTGGACTGACCTAAGCTTACATTGGTATAGTTTATTCACAACCTGGCCAACCTTTCATTGCTCGACAACAACAACCATTAAATCAACAACAGTTGTACCAAAAACAACAACAGTTTATTCAACAACTGTGGCAGCCTCAATTTCAACAACCCCAATTCCAACAATTCCAACCCCACTTTGGACTTTCTCAACAGGCTCAACCTGGGTTTGGTCAATATCAAGCTTACCAAGGTCCTGGTCAACAAGGCTTTGTAGGTTATGGGCAACCACACATTCAACCTTGTTATCAACAACCACCTTATGCTGGTTTTGTTCAACAACAACCATACCAAGGTTATGAAATGCAGATGCCCTATGTTGGTATGCAAAGACCTATTGCTCAGGCAATCCCATCATATCCTGGGTATGCTCAACCTGACTTGAATCGATAGTTTCCATTTGTAGCAACTTTAGAATTACCAGATTTAAATCGGCTCACTAATGCTCCAATATTATATGCACCTTGGTTGTTGTAGATCTAACCCAAAAATATTATAGATCTGATATAAAAGTATAAGATAATGCAAATAAACCCAAAAATATATGAAATGATTCTTTATTGATCAAACCCTTAAGGTAGGGCAACACCATACATTCACTCCTTAAGGAAGGAGAATACTCCACAAGCCATATGCCTGTTCATACAATAATACTTCTCTTCCTATCCTCCATGTGGAGTCTCTAGCCTTTATATAGGCCTCATACATACAATACCATGTATCATTACCATGGTTTACTCATACCATCAACTAATACCATGGGCCCCTTACATTATTATTAACTACTTGTGGTCCCTTACATGACATGGGTTAACCACCTTATTTATTACTATGGCCCATCCCATTATTACATTATTACCTTGGGTACCTCCCTTGGTACCCCATATTATCCCCCCTAGGTACATAACATTCCACCCCCCTAAACATGTTTCGTCCCCGAAACATGGGAAGAACATAAATAATAAGATCTACTCAAGAGAGTAGTCCACTGATACCATGCACGTGCATCTAGCCATCCAAGAGAAAGGTGAACCCTCGATCTTGCTGGTGCCTCGCTCGCTTGAGATGGAAGTTGACTGTGGTAGCTCTTCTGTGTGGAAGTGTAGTAGGTGGATCTTTGTTCCTCTCGATTTGTCCTGCGGGGTTTGTTGTCCATGTGGCTAATTGGTTGCCATCTTGATTGTTGTCTTGCTGGGTGATGTGGGTGATGATATGTTGAAGTTTTAACCCACGATGGCTTTTTCTTTACTTCACCTTGCTGTGGTGCCTCTTGTGGTGTCTTCTTTTTCAATATGACTTCAACCACTGAATCGTCCTCAGATGTATCAGCACCTGTAACCTTTTCTGCTTCAGCCTCTGTTTGTGTTTGATT
Organism: Pinus tabuliformis; assembly: GCA_031772625.1. Classification (NCBI taxonomy): domain Eukaryota; kingdom Viridiplantae; phylum Streptophyta; class Pinopsida; order Pinales; family Pinaceae; genus Pinus; species Pinus tabuliformis. The sequence continues at coordinate 1,341,843,695 of CM062819.1, read as the reverse complement.
GTCGACCATCAACTGCTCATCATCTGATATGTCAGTCCCTGTAACATCTTGTGTGTCAACCTCCGTGGACTTTACCTGTTTATGGATGGAAATATCCTGTAATGTAATTTTCTTCTTTTTATACCATAGCTTCAAGAATTTCTTCTGCACATTAATATTGATAGTACCCACAGATTCCATCCAAGGATATCCCAAAACAACATCGATATTATCCATCTCTGAAGCATAAAAATCACCATGAAACACATACTTATCCATAGAAAGCTTCAAATCCTTATAGATTTGAACATCCTTATCATCATCCTGTGTATGTGCAATTTGTTTTGCTGGGACTTGCAATTTTTTTGCCAAATTGACATTTATGAGATTTTGCTTGCAACTCGGATTTATAGACACAATGATTTTCTCCTTCTGAATCAATCCATGAACCTGCAATAAGGAGATACCAGCAGAAAATAACCCTTTAGGTTCCTTGGTTTCCTTCTTTCCTGTAAAAATAAAATCTTTGCTAGGCTGTGTGTCTGTCTGTGTGAGCTTATCCACAAGATTAGCTTTTCGGTCAAAGCGGTCCATAAGAGCTTTAGTGAATTTGTCCCAAGTCAAGGGCCAACGATAGCGACGTTGATGCCCTTGCCACCATTGCAATCTTTCATTGTCCAAGTACATTGTTCCCAAATTCAGCTGAGTCTCATCATTCATGATGTAATTCAATCTAAAACATTTCTCCATTTGTGCTAGCCATTTGGCTGGATGAGAGCCATCAAATGGATATAAGTCATTCAAATTCAGATCTCGGCCCGCCATCACAAAAATTGGTGAAAATTTGAAATGGTCACAGTTTCGTCAATATTGCTCAGAATCCTTATTATGACCTGTTTTCAGAAATGGAACAATCATTCTGCATCTGCCCATGTGATAGAAATCCTGATCCAGGTACTAGAATTCCAGATCTGTGTTGCAACTCTCCCGCCGTAACCCAAAATTTCTGCAAAAAGAGCTGATTTTAAATCAGCGATATCTCCCTCATCCGGATTCCGATTCGACTGATTTTTTTTCTGAAATTAGGTGTTTTTTCACAAAGATTCTAGATTTACAATTAGATCTTGTAGATCTAGCACCAAGACTTCTAGATCTGCGCCGCAAACTCGCTGTCCTGAAAATTGTCTGCAACCCCACTGATTTTTTAAATCAGCGATATCTCCTTCATCCGGACTCCGATTCGACTGATTTTTTTTTTGAAATCGGGTGTTTTTTCCCAAAGAATACAGATCTGCAATTAGATTCTGCAGATCTAGCACCAAAACGTACAGATCTGATCTGCGAATTCGCCCCCCAGAAACCCTGCAAAAATGAAAAAAAAAAATCTCCACGGTTTGCCCAAGAAAGTGCTCTGATACCAATTGTTGTAGATCTAACCCAAAAATATTATAGATCTGATATAAAAGTATAAGATAATGCAAATAAACCCAAAAATATATGAAATGATTCTTTATTGATCAAACCCTTAAGGTAGGGCAACACCATACATTCACTCCTTAAGGAAGGAGAATACTCCACAAGCCATATGCCTGTTCATACAATAATACTTCTCTTCCTATCCTCCATGTGGAGTCTCTAGCCTTTATATAGGCCTCATACATACAATACCATGTATCATTACCATGGTTTCCTCATACCATCAACTAATACCATGGGCCCCTTACATTATTATTAACTACTTGTGGTCCCTTACATGACATGGGTTAACCACCTTATTTATTACTATGGCCCATCCCATTATTACATTATTACCTTGGGTACCTCCCTTGGTACCCCATATTATCCCCCCTAGGTACATAACATTGGTGGCTGATAATTCCGCATAAGTTATCATCTGACATTCTAAACTTTAACGGAAATCCTTGAGAAGACCCATCAAATCATGTCTCTGATACCAATTGTTGTAGAGCTAACCCGGAAATACTATAGATCTGATATAAAAACATAAGACAAGCAAATAAACCCAGAAATAATATGAAATGATACTTTATTGATCAAACCCTTAAGGTAGGGCAACACCATACATTCACTCCTTAAGGAAGGAGAACACTCCACAAGCCATATGCCTGTTCATACAATAACTCTTCTCTTCATATCCTCCATGTGGAGTCTCTAGCCTTTATATAGGCCTCATACATACAATACCATGTATCATTACCATGGTTTCCTCATACCATCAACTAATACCATGGGCCCCTTACATTATTATTAACTACTTGTGGTCCCTTACATGACATGGGTTAACCACCTTATTTATTACTATGGCCCATCCCATTATTACATTATTACCTTGGGTACCTCCCTTGGTACCCCATATTATCCCCCCTAGGTACATAACATTGGTGGCTGATAATTCCGCATAAGTTATCATCTGACATTCTAAACTTTAACGGAAATCCTTGAGAAGACCCATCAAATCATGTCATGACCTTTCATTTGTGATGTTCATCAAACTCCTTAAATGATGATTCGGTTAGACTTCGTCTTTTCCAAAGAACACTTACTGGTCTGGCTGCTAAATGGTACATTGAGTTATCAAGAGCTTCTTTCAAGAATTTCACTACTTTAGCCACTACATTTTTGACCCACTTCCAGTTACCCATTAGATACGAGACTGGAACAGAACTCCTAGCCAACTTTAAATAGATGACTTCTACCCATATATTAGATCATATTCATGAGTGGCGACGTCGTCGTCGAATGGTTAAGGAATATGTTCCTGATTAGCTTTTAGCTGAGTGGTTCATAAAATCCTTGTTGCCATCAATCACCGAGGATGTGGCAAAAGGTAGAGCTGTCACAGAAGAGCAAGTAATTGCTCGTGCCCAATACTTGGATTTGATTTACACACAATCCGAGACGCTCTATGATAAAATTCCCAATGCATACTGACCAGCTTTCATTGTTATTCCTCCTCCACAATCGAGTAAGGACTTTCATGCCGGTGATGGTGTGATCGATTCTTTGAGCACGGAAATGGCGGGAAGACCATCGGGCCAAACCCTTGCCATTACCAATCAAACTACCAATGCATTAGAAAATACTCTTGCTTTCAAAGTTAATCTTGTGTCATCTGACAAAGGCAAAAATCCAAAGCAACCAGGAAGCAAGAAAAAGGGGGAAAATAAAAAGGAACAGGATAATTCCCCTCCAGAGAAATCATCTGATTCCTCTGCTTCGGTAAGGAAACCTCGTTATCCGTGTCTAATCTGTAATGATGAGCATTTTACGAGAGATTGTCCACACCACTTTGAGATCTATAAACTTTTAAAGACTTCGAACATATCGACAGTGTTGACTGATACATTTCCAAACCCGAAGATACATTTGGTTGCAACAGACCATGCTTCCACATCCCAAGTATTCATGTTATCCATCACAAAGCCACAAAACAAAGCTTTGGTGTCAACGAGAAACAAAGATTATGGAAATCCATCGTCAGCGTCGAATAATCAGGCCACTGATCAACCTAATCCTTCGACTTCGACTTCATCTGAAAATATTCCACCTTTTGTACCAAAATTAACAATAAAACCACCAAAGGGGGTTGTGCACAAATCGACATTTAACCCTCGGGCTCGAGCAACTTAGAATTATAACATAGTGGAACATCTTGCTCAATCACCTTCTGCTATGTCGACACTCAAGGTGTTACAAAATTGTCCCTCCCAGAAGCAGGCTTTACTGTCAGAAATATGCAGAGTAGATCCTACAGATTCTAATCTTGTGGTTTTTAACCATGCGGGATATACACCACAGTTACCGGCGCAGTTAGCCTTCCTAATTCAAGTAAAAGCTCTCAATAAGAATGTTCACCGAACTATTATTGATGAGGGGGCATCTACTTGCATTATGTCAATGAGCTGCTAGAAAACACTTGGTTCACTGCCGTTGTCACGATCACCAACCATGTTGAAAGCTTTTGATGGAAGAACATATACTTCTTGTAGGATTTTGAGTAACCTGCAAATCAAACTAGGGGGCAAAACAGTTACTGTTGAAGTTGAGGTAGTTGACGGACCCCTCGATTACAACATTTTACTGGGAAGGCCATGGGTATATGCTATGGCTACTGTGGTTTTGACGTACTTTCATACTATTGCATTCCCTTTTAAGGGTGGAATCACAGCCATTGATCAGCTAGCCTTATTTGTCAATAGTTCACAGGCTACGGGAAGCATTCCGTTGGTACACGAACCCCTGCTGTCACTTCAAAATGTTGGAGTAGGTCTCTTTAAAGATCCTTCCCTAATGGGTACTTTTACCCTACCGTCACCATCTGATTTGGCATAAGTGGCAAGAGTAGAGACTTGTAATATCAATTCCTCCATCTCATCTGATTTAAGGAGGATTACCAACAAGGTTGAAGTTGATAGTAATATTGAGGTGTTGCAGTTAAGCCCCATTGAATCATCATAGCAATCAATTTTTCGGGCTTGTGCGACAAATCCAAATCCACACTCAACAATTGTATCGATAGATCGCTCGTTAGAATATGGTACTTCCTCGGATCCTTTTTCACGTATACATTCTACGGATGAAGGAATCATCTAATCAATGATGATAGGAGAAGAACCATGGGAATATTATCATCATCGTTCCCATCTTCTAGATGACATCGAAGATTGTTCAAATGAACTAAACCACCCATCAATCGTTGATTTCCTATCAAATTCAATTTTCGTAGACACAATAGAATTTGAGCGAAACTTGTCAAATATTGAAGAAACGATTTCTATTAATATTTCGACCAAGCCTAATATTGTAGAGAATATTCATGTCGGCAAATCTTGTTCTCCATCAGAACTTGATAATTATTGTACTCTCTTTCGTGAATTTAGAGATATCTTTGCATGGTCTTACGAGGAGATGTCAGGCATTGACTCTAGTATTGTTGAACATGAAATCAAAATGTACCCTGATGTCAAGCCAGTTCGACAGTGGCTTCGACCTGTTCATCCAAAGAAAGCTGCTGCAATTAAAGCAGAAGTTGAAAAACTTTTGCAGGCTGGTTTTATTTACCCTGTTCCTCTTATTGATTGGGTTTCCAACATTGTTCTTATCATGAATAAAAAAGGAACAATACGAGTGTGCGTCGATTATAGGGATGTAAATCAGGCATGTCCAAAAGATAATTATCCTACTCCTTTTATCGACCAAATTATTGACGAATGTGCTAGATGCAAAATATTTTCATTTATGGATGGTTTTTCCGACTACAATCAAATCAATATATGCCCACAGGATCAATCGAAAACAACTTTTATTTGTCCATGGGGCACATTCGCCTATAGTAAAATCCCATTCGGTTTGAAGAATGTTGGGGCCACTTTTCAGAGGGAAATGAATTATGCCTTCCATGACATCAAGCACATTGTTCAACATTACCTTGACGATTTACCTGCTCATTCACAAAAGTGGACTGATCACCCGCAACATTTGAGAGCAATATTTTTATGGTGCCGACACTACAAGATACGACTCAATCCGCACAAATGTGTGTTTTGCGTTGGTTCTGGTCGATTGCTTGGATTTTTAGTGTCTAGAGAGGGGATTCGACTCGATCCATTAAAGGGTCAGGCAATTCTAGATTTGCCTCCACCTTCAAATCTTTTATAGTTACAGAGAATCCAAGGGAAAGAAAACTTTTTGAGGAGGTTCATTCCTAATTACGTTGAGATGGATAAAGGTTTTACACGTCTTTTGAAAAAGGAGATACCCTTTCATTGGGATCAGGTCACGCAGGCTTCCTTTGATGCTCTTAAAGATACCTTGATTAGAGCTTCATTAATGTATTCTCCAAATTACCAAAATTCCTATTACCTCTATCTTGCCACTACAAATACAACCACTGGCATGGTTTTAGTCTAGGAATAAAATGGGATTGAACATCTAATTTATTACTTGAGCCATAATCTCAACGAGACAGAAAGTAAGTACTCTTATGTTGAAAAACTAGCTTTGGCAACTGTGCAAGCTATTCAAAGATTTCGCCATTATATCCTGTTGCGGAAATCAACTATCAATTCAGATTGCAACCCTATGACATACATTTTGTCACGTCAATTGCTGGGGGGCAAATACTCAAAATGGGTAGTTATTTTACAGGAGTTTGATTTGGAATTCATCAAGTCCAAATCAAAGAAATCTCTAGTTTTCGCTGAGTTACTATGTGACCTTCCCTCGACCTCCATTGATTCAACATCTGAACGATCAATATTGGATGAGTCTCTATTTCTAATTTCATCATTTGATGCATGGTATGGAGATATATTGATCTATCTCCAGACCCAAACTTTTTGGCAAGATACCTCTCGCTCGCAACAACGACATATTCGTTACCAAGCCAGAGATTATCTAATCATTGGTGACACACTTTATCGTCATGGTATCGATATGGTTTTATGGAGGTGCCTCATGCACGAGGAAGCTGAGAAAGTATTGAATGATTGCCATTCTGGTGCCTATGGTGGACACTTATCAGGATATGCGACTGCACAGAAAATTATCCGTGCTGATTACTTCTGGCCAACTATATTTAAATATTGTATTATTATTGTCAGAAGCTGTCATGCATGCCAAATATATGACCGAAAAACTAGATTACCACCTGCACCACTGCATCCAGTCGTTGCTATTGGCCCATTCGCCCAATGGGGCATTGAATTTATGACATGTAACCTCACCTCAGCTAGGGGGCATGGGTATATTATAGTCGTTGTTGACTAATTTACCAAATGGGCCGAGGCAATGCTAACATTGAACAACAGTGGCAAAACGACTGCTCTTTTCTTTCTTAACCATGTGGTTGCCCGGTTTGGTGTACCACAAGCCACAGTAATAGATCATGGGTCACATTTTCGCAATCACATGATGGTTGAATTGACTGCTAAGTTAGGACTGTCACATGATAGTTCTACCCCGTATTACCCGTAAGCGAATGGAAAAGTTGAGGTCATCAACAAAGTCCTGAAGCGGGTGTTTCAAAGAATGATAGGGGTTCATAAGAGAAACTGGAACTTAATTCTTTACTCTACCTTGTGGGCATATCGAACCTAGGTGAGAAATGCAACTAGATTCACACCCTTTTAGTCGGTGTATGGTTTGGAAGGAACCTTACCGATACAATGCGAAATTTCATCACTCAAACTCGCGATTGACCTGTTACCCGACACTTATGAAGAAGCACATTTCTTGGAATTAATGCATCTGGATGAAACCCATCATGATGCTGCATTGGCTAATGAAGCACATAAGAAATGTATTAAGGCGCAATATGATAGAAATGTCAAGCCTTATATCTTCTTAGAAGGAGACCTGGTCTTGCTTTACGATTAGGAAGCTGATAAACTTGAAGCAGGAAAATTCGAACCAATGTGGATGGGCCCTTATGTTTTCAAGCGTGTTCTGGCAAAAGGTGCCTACAAGTTAGTAGATTATGATGGGATTCAATTGTCGCAGCCCCGAAACGGGTTGTACCTCAAACGTTACTATGCTTGATTAATTGTAGTAAAACTCACTGTATATATGCTTTTATTGCATGTGTGTGTGTGTTTCTTTTAGAGCTTTTTATCTGGTTAGTAATCCGCTTTGCATTTGTTGCAGATGTCGGAGTCTTCGAAACCTTTTGTTGGTTATGCCAATGGTGCTAGTCGTAGTATGCAGAATTTGTCTTCTGCAGCATGGGCTATTTTCACTCCAAGTGGCGAGTTAGTGAGTTTCCAAGGGATTTGTATTGGTCGATCGACAAACAATATCGCTAAGTATAGCGCATTGATTGAACTACTCTCTGATGCCATTTCACTTGGCATTCACCGAATCATCGTTAGGCTGGACTTGCAACTCGTTGTACTACAACTAAAAAACATTTATACTGTCCGAAATCCAACAATTTTTCATATGTTCCTTAGAGTTCGTATTTTGGAAAGACGTTTTGAACACATTCAATATCAACATATTTCCAGAAATCTTAACACATTAACTGATTCTCTAGCAAATTATGTGTTAAATAGACATTTACGACACATGTAAAAGTAGTATTTTCAATTCACATCATCAATTGAATAGGATTGCATATAACCATAGAAAACTCTGAAAGTAAAATAGATAGGTGTTTTAAAAGTTTTTACAAAATTTGTGCCCAAGACACATTTGGTCATCTGACCCAAAAACTCAAAAATGCATACAAAACATCCTAAGTAGATCTAGTGGTGCTCATGGTAACAGGTCACAGCCTATGCTATCATGCACAAAAGCCTAGCCCAATGGTTAGGAACACCAATAGTGTGGCGCTGCAGCCTCATAGGTAACTCCTCGATCCGGATATCCAAAATACCAAGGGTTAATCCCTCTATGTGATCCTGCAACTTTGCTAAGGTTTCGGCCAAATCCAAGTCCTGGAGAATTGCTCTCCCGATGTTTCTTTGCACTAGCCCACCTGCAACCTATTGGTGTTCCACAGGTCAAACAGTGCCTACATCTGCATGCATAAGAGTGATTTTAGTTTAGTCTTGGAAACATTAAAAACACAAAAAACATGTAGAAACTTGAAAAAATAAAAAACAATTTGGTCAAACAACTTACCCATAGCACCCCATTGTGCTCCAACTGGTAGAATCAAATCTGGATCTCCATGGAAATCCATCCCTGAGTATGGATGCTTCTCGATAACAAGATGTTGTCGCTCAAGCCAGCTGAAAAATGCAGGGGAGAAAATGATTGTTGACTGACCCGCATGTCGAGCCATCAATTCAACCCACCTCTACATACGTGGATCTCTAGGACCAACCACACCTAGTGATACATGTTGTGGTTGCATCAATGGGATTATTTCTAAGGAAAAAGCAATTAAGATCGAACCATCACATAAACTCTTCGTCTTACCGCTTTTTATGTTGTTCTTTCAGCAAAGAAAGCACAACCTCGCACCAGTTGAAAACTTTTGGTTCTAGACACTCCAGTGCATACTGCATATAAGATCTGTTCGCCAGATGGAGTGTCACACTACCAACCAATTTTGCGATTGTGAAGAGGATCGTTCTTAAAGGAAAATCACCTACATCCCTGATATTTACTTTCCCATCCTTGCTATGATGTGTACCTGGCCGACAAAAATTTCTAGTATAATCTCTCACTGATTCACCTCCATGGGAAAATCCAAAAAGTGAGATGGGGGCACCTTGCCTCGATAGTCTGGTAAGAAAGTAAATATCCTCAATGGTAATAGGGACCATCTTGTCCCTAATGTGAAAAGTCTGATCGGTCGGATCCCATGCACAAACGAGGAACTGCAGTAGTTCTATTTATTGCCTCATTCCGGACAACTTAAAGTATTTGAGTAACCCACAATTTCTGAGGGCCTCAACTGTACTCGGGTTGTTTAGGGAAACCATGTCTTGTTCTTCATTCTCTCTTTCTCTCCATGTGATCGACATTCTGATCCAATGAAAGCCTGAAACACAATCATAAGCTAAATTAGGATCCTTTCCATGAAAAAAACAGGACAAATTTTGGAGCAAACAGCTAAAAAAAACTTGGGAAATGTGCCCAGTGCAGCCTAGACACAGAGACACTGTGCTATAGAGCATTTAGCCTTCTATCTGGGTGCTCTTCAACATAGTTTTCAATGTGAAAGCCTGCGCTGATCCCAGGGCAAAAAAATGAAACCCCAGGGGCCCCAAAAAACCCTAAAACTTGCATGAAATGACAAAAGAATGACTTGAAAAGAAAGAAGAGAGGTTTAGTTCCTACCTGGTCCAAACAACTCAAGAAATGGTCCATAGAATCTCTCACAATCAACTGGCTAAAGTTGAGGTAAAAACTAAGCTCAAAGCACAAAACTGAATGGTAAGTTCCAAATGGTAAAAATGTCATGGTAAAAACTTGTTTTATGTTTATTTCATGTTCATTAATCGATTAAACATTAGTACTTACCTATTTTTGCCTATGAAACAAATATTTTTAATGCATTTGGTGATGCCTTGAGCAGGTTTTGCAACTAATTTATAGAATTCAACGTGCTCGATTTTAAGTTGTACCTTTGACCACAGAGCACACTTTTATCTCTTTTTAAAACTTTGTTAAAAATGAAAAAGGAACCCCCCTAGAGTCCTCTTTAAGCTCTTTTCAGACTCTCTAAATATGAAAATATTGTCGAGCGCTTGTCTTTTCTAGCTCGTTAACAGATTGGAAATGATATCTCTCTTGTATTATTTTACGCTTTTTCGGGCTTGAGAGATTAATTTACGAAAAAGAGCTTGTGGAGTTTTCCTTTTGTCCCTTTTCAAACTCTATAAACATGAAAAGGACCGAGTTATCTTTGTCGTTAAACTCGTTAAAACATCAAATAGCAACAAACTTGTCCATCTAGACAAGACTGAGTTTCACCTTCGCTAGACTCGTTAAAACATCAAATAGCGATGGATTCGCCCGAAGGGTGAAATTATACAACAAGCACATGTTATCCTCATCAAGCTTGATAAAAATAACGAGGTACTGGTCAACAATGACTAGGGAAAATGGGAAAAAGGGGAAAACCACTTTATGGTAGGTCGCTCTTGAACATGACACTTTCACTCCATCACCGTGACTACCTAGGTTGGGTTATTAGCTTGATGGTTATCACATTGTTGGTCTATCATACCATCCATCACTTTGTTTTGGGTCAATGCTACTGATTCATTTCAGTGTCACCAACATGTTCAAGAGAAGTCATCCAGTCAAAATTCATCCTTTGCAATACCATAAACCTTCATTTTCATGACCGCCATTCTTGAACCTTGTGTCATCAGTCAAATTCCATCTCTAAAATCACTACACTCATTTTGTGTCATTGATGTGGGATACATCAAGGCCCTCCTGTGACGAGTTGCTTCTTGTCGACATCAGCTCATTATCCAAGAAGTTGACTTAGAAACACCTTTCCAGTACCTTGAGGCTTGCATACATCAATGGCAGGTTTCTCGCTTCCGGCGATAGGCATACATCAATGGCCTTCGACCGAAATACTTTGTATGGTGTTCGACATCAAATCATCCATTCACACCATGCAGAATGTATTGCAGTACCTTGAGGATCATTATCATTATCGATGATTTCTCTCGCATCTGTTAACAGCTTACATCATTGGCTGGTAATCAGATGGTGTCTTCCCATGTTCAACTTCAGATCACATATTCACATGGATAGACTCATACTTGAGTGAATGGTTGAATGAGATTGAAGACCCCGGATCTAGTTTCATCCATCCAAGCTGCGATTTCAGGAGTACTAAATCATATGTACAATGGCTTTACATTGATGGTCATTCCGATCATGGGTCTATATCTATAGACAATTCTTCATGTACATGTAATGAAAGTTTATAAGTTGAGCATGGGTATGCCTTCCCTCAACAATTCATGAAAAATAAAATATCATGATATCTTTATTGTAATTGATGTAGGTCACCTTCCACTTTGATACCTCCTCATCACATCGTAAAGAATTTCATTCGACAATGGCATTTTTCTGACTTCATGCTTTAGGGGGCAGCTGTTACAGATCTGTTTGGGCACATCAAATCCCAACATCCAGATCAGTGTTTTAGGGCTCATCAAACCCTAATTTCAGTTGCTTCATGCCTAAACAAGTCACTCCTTTGAATGCCTCCTTCCTAGACAGTTTCATGACTTGAAGACATCCAGAAATAGCCTCTAGAGGGACCAACGCAGGTAAGCCCTTATGAAGGTGTGCTGCAGAGCAATTAAGTCCACTGCCAGGGTGCTCTACAGAGCACTTAGGCTTCCTTTCACCTGCGCTGGGCGAGAATGAGTGAAATTCACATAGGGTTTGGGGAATATTCTTATCTTTTGGAGTCATCTAGAAGTTTCCCTCACTTATCAACTCCTATGAGCTCGAAAATGGATGAGGAATGAGTTAAAGTGCATCCTATCCTCTCATCCATTCCTCCATGGAACTAATTCTAAGTATGGAAGGCCATTCAATGCCACCATTAATGACAAAACCTCCTTCATCTTCCTATAAATTGACCACTCATCTAAGTGATCAGGGGCTGGATTATGTTGAATTGTAAGGAGATAATGCTGCTATGAGATTTGGCTTTGAAGCAAGTATTGTGATGCTACAAGTTTTTCATGCTTTTGATGTGATGTGGATGGGATCCAAGCCGGAGGAATGGCTTTGAATCAGACACCAATGGTTGTAATTTCTTCTTCTGTCTAATAAAGTTTTTGAACATTTTTCCCATATGTTTGTATTGTTTTATAATGCTTATTTGTGTGAATTGTATCTGATTCCTTTCACTTATATTCAATAGATCATATGCTTTGATCGGTTTTTGTCTTCTGTTGTGTTTACAGGGTACTTCTCAAGCGGATTAAGTACGGGAAGGAGCAACAAAATCGATACAAGGGAGACGAGAGGAAAGCGGAACTACAGGTAGGCCCTCTATCTTCTCATCTTATCTATTGCTTATAGGAAAAGTCTAAAACACTTTAAACTGTTGTTCTAGATACAGCTACTTATCTATGGAATCAGTATTTATCCATAGATACTAAATTCTCCAAAACAGTAGGGTATCACTCATGTTTTGTATGAAAGATAATAATCAACACATAAAAATAAAACATATTCTAAATGCAATATAATCTATATGAGAATAATAGATTAGTGATATTTTCATGCAAAAAAAATATGTAATGCACCTACACTACCATGCACTGCATGAATTACGTATCACCATACAACCATTATAACCAACATATCATTAGATCGACATAACAACTTTTGTCCTTATGAGTCATTATGAGATATGATAACCAAATATGACTTCCTCCTTTGCAAGATTTGGATGATGAACCACAAGGGTGGGAGGTGGAAAAATAAGAAGACCACATGTATTGAAATGGAGGCATGGATGAGGAAGAAGAGGAGGAGTCAAACTTGTGCCATTGGATCCTTTCTCTTAGAAAAATCTTAGAGTACTCAATGATCAAACTCAGGAACTTCCGCTCAAGAGTTATCTCAAACATATCATCCTTATCAATATTATTAGAGTCATGCTGCAATGGTAGGAGGATACAAATGACATACTTATATATCCCTGATCGTTATGGGAATATAAAGGAAACACAACATCATAGTACCTTGGGAAGAATCACAACCCCTTTTCAAGGTGCTGAGGAGATTCCTGAATTCCATGGTTCCCAAGAGACTGTTCTAGATGGGCCTCAAAATCCTCTTAGTTATTTGTGACATCATGACTGCTTGGTTGAAGATCATCATTATGAAACATGTAGAAGAGACCCCTCTAGTGAGCCACGCGAAGTTTTCGTAGAATTCAAATATGGAGTCACCAAGGTGAATTCAAAATTCCTTGATAGATGCTTCCTTCAATTTGCAAGCATTGAATTTGAGGTTCAGTGAAGAACTAGGGATTCATTCTTCCAATGGAGTAGCCAAAAAAGGATTTATCTTGTCATTGGGGATGGAGACTATTCAAATTTCATGGAGGTAGACTCACTTCATACTCGACAATGACACCAAAAATGTTGCCGCAAAATATAACATGCCTAGGAGAGGGATTCCCTTTTAGGATTAAACTAGACTAAGAGACAACAATGGGGTAATGAACCACTATCACCACAACCAAACCCCCTACTCTTCACGGGTTTTCACTGATGGTAGTAGTCCAAAAATGTGGAAGGTCACCTAATAGGTATTCAGGGTTTGAGGTGTGAGGTGACACAAAGATATATACAATGCAAAGATACAATTTTAGGCTCAAGGCTCCAAGAGGAGGAAAATAAACTTTCTTTAGAGAGACCAAATATAAGCAAACCAAGACCTAAGGTTTGATAAATGAGTTGATAGTTGGGGTGGCCAAAGGTCCAGATGAGGAGAAATGGTTTCAAATAATTATTTTCCATAAGGATAAGGCACATGAAACCCTCAATAAGCCCCCAAGTTTAAGCTAAATCCAAAACTAGGGTTAACTTAGGGTTCATAACTGAGGAAAAAAATTATGGACAAAATTGAAGTGAATGCCTACCAAAAGGAAGCATTTTGTGGCAAGCACTATCCTATTGGAATTTAGACTCTGCAACTCCGGAAATTTCTCTTCACTAGGAATTCGCTCCAAGCCCTAGCTTGGTCACTTTGACTTAAAGGGGTCGAACTAGGGCATAGAGAAAAGAGAAAATTTATGGATAAAAGTTAAAGTGATCACCATTAAAGGAGGGACAATGCCTTATTCTTGGGTGAGTGGAGTCTATAATGTGATATGTTAGCCAATATGTTTCCAAGGAGGTCGATATTTTGATGCCCTAGCAACCAAAATTTCAACAATTACCTATGCAGTATATAATGGATTTTTCATGGGAGAGCTACTAGGACTCCAACAATAAGACAATTAATTTACATGTTATATGAATAACACATGTTATAGATCATCTCAATAGCATTAGGTATGTCTTCAACAAAATACGACACAATTAGCATAACCTAGAATCAACATTATTCCATACATTAGACATAAAAGAAAAAATAGATATTCAACAATTAGGTGCACTTACAAGATAACATGTAAATATTCCATCCATTTTTCCAACTAATAGCTCCAAGGATAACCAAACTCAACGTCAAATATCAAAGTGCATTTATAGATCTAATCTCTACCACAGGAAAAGAGGGCCAAAATTTCTCTAGAGAGAGAGGTTGAAATATCCAAGTGTGCGATGATCTCTAACAAGAATGAAAGGTTCTTATACTTATATGAGGAATTTGAATCATAATTTAGCATATTAGCCCCTCAAAATAATAAAAATAATGGGCAAGTAACAATCTTGATGACAAGCCTACCTAGTATCCAATGCAAAATCATTATATTTCTCCCACACGTGAGACGAAAAAAGAGACAATGTTGATGTCATGTAAACATAGAACCTTCTAGGGTTGATGTTGAGGGAAATGGGTGCCATAATATGTGTATAAACCCTCTAAAATCAATCTCTAGGGGTTGGCCCTTATATATTTGACATTATCCCTCTATGGACTTCAATTTTGGCTTTGGGCTACTGTTACCACATAATTTAGCAGGCCCTAAGAAGGGAAAACCTATGGATCAAAGAGCTAGAACAAGTGATAACAATGGGACAATGGCCCACTATCACCTCAGCTAGTGTCCCGTGCTCTTTAAGGACTTTCACTAATGGGAGGAGTCCTGGTACATAGATAATCACCTTTGATTGATATTTTAAGGTTAATGGTGCTAGGTGATGAGGTAGGATCTCTAAAAAGTAGATCTATGTGATAGTATGGCACTTCAAAAACGTTTTTTTCCCTCTTTAAGAAACCTAGAAGAAACTTGCACGAGATCATGGTTTTGTGAATTATCTTGGTTAAAAGTACTCCCGAGATCAAGGCAAGGATAAGACAGGGCTTCTTATGATTTATTCCAATGAATACTAAGCTCATAAAACCCTCAAAGAAGTCACTTGGTCAAAGGAATGCAAGTTAGGGCTTCCCTCTTTGGGAACACATAAGGCCCAAGATTTCATTGATGAAAACCAATGGGATACTTGTCAAACTTTGAGGTCTTGTAGACAAGATCCTAAGATTGATGATTATGCTCTTGGACTTGACCAATTCTCTCTCTAATGAATTTCTCTCTATGCCTTAGCCTAGTCCTCTAAGAGAAGGGGACTAGAATTTAAGGAGAATATATGGAGAAAGAAAGGCTTGACTACCAAATGGATTGGACCAATGGCTTATTCATTGGGATATGGAGTCCCAAATGCTCTAGATTTACCAAAATCGTCCTTAAGGAGGTCAAGAGTTTATGACCTAGCTTCCAACCCTCAACAATTATCCACTCAAGAGTTATGGAGCCTTATGGAAGAAAAACAATATTTCATCCACTAGGAACATTCATCACATGTCCTGCTATGAGTAACATATGCAATTTCCAACCAAATAAATTTCAAAATAAATCCTCAACAATTAGGGCACATAATAACATTAACCTAGTTGCAAAAATTCCATACATTAGACATTTTTCAAGAACAAAACTACAATAAAAGGCACTTAGAAGATGACAATATGATATATCCATCCAAAAATCAAGAGATATCTCGAAATAAGATCAAACTTCAGCTCTAAATTTTGAAATGAATCCAAGATCATCCCATAGCCAACTAAAGAAAAAGTGTGAATTTGCCAAGAAGGTGGAAATTCCCAAGTGTGATGATGATCCAATACAAATGAAGTTAAGTTTTATTTATATGAGTCCTACGAGGTAGAATTTAGCCTATAATCCCCCTAACATTATAAAATTAAGCAAGATACATTCCTTGGTCACAAGCCGACCAAGTAACTTTTAGAAATTATGAGATAACCATCCAAATTCTAGCCAAATTGATGATATCATGTTGATGTAGGGCCATTGGAGGGCCACGTTGAGTCCTATTGGTACCACAATGTGTGAGAGGGATCCATAAATCATGAACTAGGGGATTGCCCCTACCTCTCCAAGCAAGTCATCATGTGGGGCCCCAAAGTGAGTTTGAGGCACAAAAGTTGGTCTCATGGGTCTCATGATGATGGAATAGCTAATAAAGCTCCAATAAGATGATGCTTGCCCTCCCATGTCTCAAGGGGTGAGGCAAACCTCCGTTGGGCCTTGGACAACAACTAAACCATGTGATCACTGCTAAGATGGTAAGGGCACACTGTTCCAAGTGCATCATATCATGAATAAAGTAGGGAAATGACAAAACTGTTGAAGGTTCCTATGGCATGGAATGATGCTCTGCACATTATGGGAGTCCCATGGCTCTCAACGCTTCCCTTGGGGGTGTTAATATGATCTGTTGGTGGACGTGGCCCAAAATTAAGTTTCCCAACCATGATGAAACCACTTTTAGTAACACATAATGTCCAATGTGAATCCTCACCATTAGTTACAATAATTCATTAGTGCATCCAAGTGAATCAATCTTGTTTATCAAGGGCACATTGAGACTTCATAGTGGGTTTCCCTTCCAAATTTAGGGCTTTAAGCTAATAATAGTGTTACCTCCCTAGGTAGGAGTGGATAATAAAAAACACTATTAGGTGTTCCTAACTCCTAATGGGAAAGACAATTCCATGTTACATCCTTCATTTGATAGGTGCCATGTGAATGATGATGAATGGATTGGACTCTCAAGGCAAAATTCCATGGGTTCAAAGGTGGAAATGATGAGGGATGTCCACATATGGATGTATAGATGTAGGAGGGAGAAATCATGGATACATGAGTTAACTTGACCTTTTTTTTCCACCATTCTTTATTTTCCTTTTGCCTTTTCTTGATTTTTCTTTGTATTACTGCTCAAGGCTCTAGGAAATGAGAGCATGTTGTGTATGATGTAAATAGTTATTACCCCCTTCAGGTGGGGAAACTCATTTCCCACCAGGGGTTGGTACGTGCGTGGGTTCATTAATGATGTAGGGGCACTCATGGAGCCCTAGGGACCTGGGTGATGGCCATAACAAGGGGTAGAGATCATGCTTGGCTTTTTCCCACATGATATATTAATGTCCCAACCATGTTTTGCATTTTATAATATTCTTTTCTTCTACTTCTTTCTTGTGGCCATGATATGATTTTAACTTTCATTTAGTTGCATGAACCTTTGGGGCAACATTTCCAGGCCTGACCCAAACACGTGGAAAAGGGGAGGGAGTGTGTTAGTTCCTTATAGATTCGATGGTCATTTTGACCAAGAGAAGGAAAATGATGAAATAGGGATTGTAATGTGTGGAAAGAATTGAAAAGTGTGGAACGAGAAAATGAGACCACACAACCAAAGTTAGGGTTTCCCAAGTGGTGCCTTTCCTGAAACCATAGGTCAATAGGGGAAATCCCATGGGACTAGGATTGAGGATTAACCCCCCATTTAAGTTGAAGGAACAAAACCACAGCCAAATCTCTTCCTTCTTACAAGTTACCCAATAATCCATACACAAAATGCCCAATGAAAAAAAAGCATAAGCACTTGATTGCATAATGAAGGACATACCTTTTGGGTTGGATTGATCACATTCAAACATATGCTCTTGACAGATGGGCGCGGGCACATATGACTAGTGTAGGGAGCAGAGATCAAGTGGAACAATGTGTCAGCTACACTGGTGGCTATCAGGGGTTGTTGGTTGTCGACTGAAGAGAGATCTTGGAGAAAAAAATATCCTATGGGATCACCCACCTTTGGTGGGTAACATCTTGCTCCAACTAGGAAATAAGCTCTCTTTGGAGTGCACAATCAACATACTCGAATAGGGAGGTCATGAGAACACTAACAAACCTCTGTGACCACAGACTTGTATCCTTCACATCACAAACAATGTTGGAAGCATGTGTCATGGAAGTACTTTTATCGCCCATGTTTTCATCAAATAATAAAATCATAAAGAAAATAAAATTTATTCTAAGATGCAAGTTTAATCTAAATGAACCTATTTTAGTATGAGAACATGATATGATGATAGTAGCTATGTAAAATCAATATGAAATGCATCCTACTCTAACATGCATGTGATACAATGTCAAGTATCCAGGAAATGGGTGATGTGACTAGCTTTGATGAGATTAGGCAAAATATCACCATCAAGTCTAGCTATGTAATATTACCCTTCACCAACATTAGCATTGATTTTGACAGGAACGAGGTTATTGTCCACCAACACTACTTCCCAAATCTTAAATTACTTCTTTGGTTTTTGCACCCACTTCCTTTTCGGCTTATTCTCTTTATGGTTGGGCCTTTTAAGGAAACATACTTCTTGGGGAGGATTAAGGGAAAAGGCATTTGAATCCTTGAATTTAGGGGTATTATTGGGATATGGGAGAAGGTTAATATCATCAACATGATTTGGAAATGGGAGCTCCCTATAGATAACAAACAGAGTCCTGTCATTTTGAGGGATGGTAGGGTAAGATAAATCCATTTGAAGTTGTCCACCAACAGAAGCACTCCACTTTCTAGATAACAATATTCCCCATGTTGGAAAATTTAACAATGTTCGGTATTCAATAATGTAATTGAGTCATTATGTAATGTACTTTTCAAAATAATAAAGAAAATAATTATTATTATTATTTTTGTGACTTATTAAAGCATGGGTTTCATGCTTGGGTCACCATGTTTTAGGTCAAAGTCTCCATTGAGGACTTCTAGGATTTATTTTTGGTCTATAGAATTATTATACATTTACAGAGATCAAGTCGACCTAAGGACCCATTATACCCCACAAGAGTGGTATAAAAGGAAGGAATACGAATTCATTTGGAGAATCACTTCTCATATTCTCATCTACTGGGTGGAAGTGCGAAAATCTTGTTGCTGGGAAAAGGTGTGAAGTGGATAGCTGGGAAAGTCTGTTTCCAGGAATTTGAAGTGAATGCGAGTTTGGGGGAGTCTAAGGAGAAGAGAAAAATAGAAATTTTGGTGGTGGTCTCACTATGTTTTGTGCTATGGATTGGGAGAATGAAGTCTTCCGAGTTGGACTGCTGCCGGAAGCTGTTGGCTGCAACAAGTTGCTGCATAGTTGAAGTTACTGGGAAGAGGTCAATCTTATGTAGGCTGACTTGGTGTGGAGGGAAGGTCTGGTCAAGGTCTAGGGTGAAGAGTCTCAAGGAATACAATTGAAAGGAAGGATTACTTTGACTAGGTTTTCCCCTCGAGGGGGGTTTTACCCTGGCATGTGCCTGCATCTTGTGTTCATTGTTTTATGTGCTGCTTCTTTTTGGTAATTTATTGATGAATTAAAGAAAGAAGATATAAATAATTGTAATAATAAGAAACATCACAAGTAATTATCAAAATCAAGAAAAACTTTACCGCCTTTCTAATTTTCTAACATGGTATCAGAGATTTGGTGAAGAAAGAAGAAAAAGGGAGATCCATTCATAGGCACTACCTCAGGGAAGGAACCTATCATATTCAAGGAAGATGTCTAACTATATGAAGGGTGAGAACAAGATTTAAGGAGCATCTAACTTTACATCCTGGAAGAATAGGATTGACCTAATCCTTGAGAAGAACAAGGTGCTAGATTTGGTAAAATCAAATGTAAAGAAGCCTACCAAAGAAGCCAGTGATGCCGACAAAGTGAAATTCAAGGATTTAGAATTGGTGGCTATGAATCTAATGGTAGAATGGATAAAATACAATCTTGTCCCATACATAGCTAACATCGATCATGCTAAGGAGATGTATGAATCCTTGTCGAAGTTGTTCACTATTAAGAACATCGGTCAAGTAGAAAGTTTAAAGAATGAGTTGAGGAATACCAAGATGCCTAAAGAAGATATTATTGCAACCTTCTTTGTAAAGATAACTAGACTCAGGGATGATCTCTTGGCCATTAATGAGATTGTTCTGGAAAAATATAAGTATCTCATGTATTTTCAGTTTTGGGCTCGTGCATTCATTTAGTTTTGATTATGTTAAATACTAATCACCATTCTCCCTCTATTGTTTTGATTAGGGAAAACATCCGCAAGAAGGAGGATCTCTCAAGACAAGGATAGTCAAGAAACAAAGTTATGATTTGAATTTATTGATTGAAAATATTATTCATTTGATGATTTATTACTAACCTTGTTATGACTAGCAGTATTGAATCCTAGTGATTCATCTCTTGATAAATCTACCCACCCCACTCTTATCTGATTTGGTAGAAACCTATACAGGTTATGGAAATCCGTAACAAAAGGGTATGCTAATGTGAATGTTTGAAATCCTAAAAGTTTCTTAGGATGATTGAGAAATACTAGTTGAAGTTTTATTGATGATGTCTTATTTGGGATTTTGGTGTGATATGAGGTATAAATCAGGAACCTTTGAAGTTTTGGTAATTTAGGGTTTTCTAGGTGTTCTACATTGGAACGCTAGCTCATTGGGGTTTGGTGGAATATGTGCTCTACATTGGAACCCTAGCTTATTAGGGTTTGGTGGAATGTGTGAGCAAGACCCTTATAGTGTCTTAGAATTGATTTACTTGGTATGTGTGTGTGTTTTTAATCAAACCCTAGTGTAATCAAATGATTGTGTTTAAATCTTATTTGATATTGTTGTGAAGTTGGGTTTGACTAACACATGATATGATATACATGAATGATGATAAAATATAGGCATATATAGATATGTCCATTTGCTTGAAGTCCAAGGTTGGTCTAGAGCAAATGAATTTATGAACATATGATATGCTTATGTATGGTTATGAAAATATAGACATGTGTGTTGACCTACTCACTGATGGTCATGAGTCTTAAGATTTAATGAAATCCTTGTTTGAGATTCTAGGATGTTGATGTTTGAAAATATAGGGTGTTAAAGCTAAACCCTAGTGAAGTTAACAATATGAGATTTATTCAATGAAAGGATTGTTGAGATTGGAAATCTAAGGTTTTAGAATTAAATTAGTCAAAGTAAAATCTCTGGAATATGATGATTTGAGATTTGTATAAAATTGTTGAATTTGTGAAAATGAAAATCTAGGGTTTGCAAGTAACCTTAGTAGTAGTTGTTCATGTTAATGATTGATTGATGGTTGATTAAAAATCTAGGGGTTTGGAACTAACCCTAGTGGACGCTAGTCAGGTTGATGACTAAGATGTGATTGACTTTGATTGATTTATTTGTGTGAAATCTAGGATTTGTATAAATCCTTAGTGAGAATTCTAACACATGAAAGATTGTTAGATACTTTGTAGATTTATTTATGACATTGTTTCTAAGTTTTTCTGTATGTTGTAGTAAGTTATGTCATGCCTTTGGAAGACATATTGAAACCCTAGATGGAATAAGTGTTGTTATAAAGGAGTCTAGGGTGTATGAAGAAGTCCCTAGCAAGATGTTGAAGATTATACATCTCTTTCTAATAATTGAGTTTGGGTATCTCATATATGTATGAAATGATTCTGTGATGGCTAATGTCATGCTTATATAGTTTTGGTTGTACTTGTTATCTAAGCTGTGAAGGTACACAATCTTCAATTTGGTGAAGACGTTCGATGTATCAAGCAAGTTGTGCTGGTACACAATCTTCAACTTGGTGAAGATACGATGAGCATGATGGGGATGATGATAACTCCGATGAAATGATTGGAAGCCACGAAAATATGAACCTATGTCGGGAAAGACGAAGCTGATCTCCCAGAGGAAGCATGAATAGAAGAGATATCCTTAAGATCAAGAGGGAGTCTGATAAAGAAGTGCTTCCTAGTTGAGAGGGAGTGTCAAATATGGTTCTCCGCTTCATGTGTCATGCACTAGACTAGGACAAACAACAATAAGTCTGAGTGAAGGCCATGAGCAGGAAAATAAAATTTGAGAATTCATTTTGAAGTGCCACTGAAAGAAGGAAAGTAGGATCTGATTGAAGAATATGTTGCTACATATGAAGTAGAAAGAAAAATCTATGATTGAGGAATCTTCTATCAAATATTCGGTTGATGGTCCTACTATGGAAAGTTGAGAAGCAACATATGTTTCCTGGAAGACCCCAGAGGTTTTTATTTGGTTATGTACATGCAAAAGTATATTATTGAATGGGGTTGTGTTTGTACAGGTGAATCTCTCGAAGAAAAGCATGTTGGTTACCAATCAGTTTGATTGGGAGAGATTAGTCATTCTTGATCTACTAGATCAAGGGGTGTTGAGGCTTTGTGAGTGAAGCATTTCCTCAGAGGAAATTTGGACGACACATTGTGTTGATGTCTAGAAGTTGGAAAGGTGGTGCTGATCATTGAGCTCTGTTTTGGATACACACCTGGATTTTTGGGTTGATGGTTAGCAATTAAGCTTGATGGTACCTAGAGGGGTTGAAAGCTTGAGTCCATATTAGTCCTACATGGATAGATTTCCCTGGCCAGGAACGTAATCCATGGCATTACGGTTCCTAAACTATTGAGTGACTAGTTGGATAGATTTCCTTGGCCAAGAATCTAGTTCATGGCATTGCGGTGCCTAAATTGTTTGACTGGTTGGATAGATTTCCCTGGTCAGGAATCTAGTCCATGGAATTGTGGTGCCTAAAGTTCTTCATGGTTCATATAGTTTGAGATATTCCATTGTTTATGTACATTATGAATACCTCCCTAGTTAAGAGGGAGTGTTGGAAAAAGTAACTATGTTCGGTATTCAATAATGTAGTTGAGTCATTATGTAATGTACTTTTCAAAAGAATAAATTTTTTTTTGTGACTTATTAAAGCATGGGTTTCATGCTTGGGTCACCATTTTTTAGGTAAAATTCCCCATTGAGCACTTCTAGAATTTATTTTGGGTCTATAGAATTATTGTACATTTAAAGAGACCCTTCTTGGGCTTTTGAATCATGTAAATCAGTTAAGTATTGAGTCAAATATGAATTATGTAACCTCCACACCATGTCGGCCTGAGAGAATATCAAGTCGGCATAAGGACCCTTTCTAACCCACAAGAAACCTATAAAAGGAAGGACTAAGAAGTCATTTTGAGAATCACTTCTCATCTTCTCATCTACTAGGAAAAAGTGCGAAAATCCTATTGTTGGGCAAAAGTGCAAAGTGGATAGATGGGAAAGTTTGTTGTTAGGAAGTTGAAGTGAATGCGATTTTGGGGGAGTCTAAGGAGAAGAGAAAAATCAAAATTTGGGTGGTGGTCTCACTCTGTTTCGTGCTCTGAATTGGGAGAATGAAGTCTTCCAAGTTGGACTGCTTCTAGAAGTTGTTGGCTGCTGCAAGTTGCTACATAGTTGAAGTTGATGGGAAGAGGTCAATCTTGTGGAGGATGACTTGGTGTGGAGGGAAGGTCTGGTCAAGTTCTAGGGTGAAGAGTCTCAAGGAATACTATTGAAATGAAGAATTACTTTGACTGGGTTTTTCCCTGACATGTGCCTACATCTTGTGTTCATTGTTTTATGTGCTGCTGCTTTTTGGTAATTGCTTGATGAACTAAATAAAGAAGATATAACTAATTGTAATAATAAGAAACATCACAAGTAATTATCAAGATCGAGAAAATATTTATTTCCTTTCTGATTTTCCAACACCCCACATGTAAGGTATGTCAACAACAACAATGTCCACGAGCACAAAAATATCCTCATTAACAACCAAAGCTACTTTGAGATCTTTAATAAGGGCCATGGATGGGAATGGACTTAGAATCGAAACCACATACATTATTATAGGGTTGAGTGATGTTCAATTTAAGTTGTTTCATGACCTTTAGTGGCATAATATTCGTAGAAGCCCCAAAATGTAGCATACAATTAAGAAGAAGATTATTTATGGCTAGGGTCAATAGGAATGGGTCATGGCCAAGATTGGTACTAGTGAAATGAATATTTTGCAAAATAATAGGTGGGTCATCCTCATCAAGCCCCAAGGCTTTCTTCACTTGCCTTCTTTGGGATGGGATCTTTATGTCTCCTTTATGGTAACATGCATACTCATTTTACTTATAGTAACATCTACATCAATGTCGAACTCAACTTCTTTGTTTTTGGTCTTGTGCTTGGGCTCCCCTTTAGAAAGATCCACTTTTTATGTTACCTTTCTTAGGAGGATCCTTCTTTGGGGTTTCCTTTGGAGGAGGATCCATTTCCTTTGATGGCTTAGAGCTTGAAGAGGCGTCCTTGTCATTCTTCCTAGAGTATTATAATCCTTTGAATCTCCCTCTATTCTTCGTATTCAACACAATCTCACTTAGCTCTTCTTTAAGTTTTACCTCGCTAATTTGCAATGGGTGTATGTTCCACCTAGTATGATGTTGAAACATGGGATTCAGTAACCACATTCATTTGTTCACTACCTTCCTCATCTTCAGTTTCTTCACTAGAGCTACCACTTTGATATTTCTCAGATGATGAGTCTTTCTGTTCCACCGCATTGGTTGGAGCCAAGGTATTAGGGACACTTCATTGAGTTGATTTACCCTCCTCGCGGTTCTTTTTAAAAAAGATCATGTTTTTGTTCTTAGAAGGGAAAGTGGTTCTTTGTCCTCTTTCTACAACAATGAAGTTATTCATATACATCCTATCCCTAGCATTCATGTCATTAGACAAATTTTCAACCTTTTTGCACAAGGTGACCACTGCTTCTTCTACACGATCTTTAAATTTGACTTTCTTAGCTTCAACTTTAGCCTTAGGGAAATTTAATATCTCAATATGGGCAACATTTAGATTTTGTCCAATTTTGATGGCCATCTCCTTTGAACCAAGAATTGTTTTAGGATTCTTATCCCTAAGTTGGTACATTATATGGCCTTGGATTCCCTTGATGAACTTGTATAGGATTTGGGCATCAATAGGATTAAGACAATCAATAATATCCCTAATAACCCTATCGAATATTTGGATGAAAGTTATAACATATTCATTTGGTCCCTTTTGCATACAATAGAAATTATCAATGGAAATTTCCCCATCAGCATCAATGGCCCATCTTTTCCTAAAGAGGTTTTCGAGTTGGTCCAAAGTCGTGATGATACCTTGAGGCAGACTAGTGTACCAATCTCTAACATCTCCCTCAAATGTTAAGGTGAATAACATCATCACAACATATTCATGCTCAATAATTTTAGGATAGATGGACCAAAGGAAGTTATTTACACGTGTATCCACAGTTATATCACCTTTCCCTTGATATTTGGTAGCCACTCATGGTGCCTTTTAGGAAATGGATGGGGAGCACCAGGGAAAGAAACAAAGTTCAACAATTTGAAAGATGTTATATTCCATCTCCTAAGTTGGGGAGTTTGGTTTTGATTTTGGGGATTTTGATTTTGATTTTGGTTATAGTTGGTATTCATGATGTTAGGGAATAGAAGCCTAGCTAGGGGTGTTGGATTTCTTAAAGGAGACTTGTCTAGCTCAACAACCTTCCTAGCAGCAACTCTAGTTACAAGAGCTATGTTTTCTTCATGATTTTTGTAACCAAACAATTTAGGAGTCGCCATAAGAGGATCTATATTGTTGTCGAAACAATCACATCTTAAAATATTTAACTAAGGAGGGAGACCTGCTTCCTCCCCGATAACAACACTAAAATGTTACCACACAATCTACAAGGCCCTAAAGGGGAAACCTACAGGTCAAAGAGCGAGACCAAATGATAACAATGGGACAATGGCCCATTGTCACCTCAACCAATGTCCCCTGCTCTTTACGGATTTTCGCCAATGGGAGGAGTCCAAGTAGATAGATAATCACCTTTGATTGATATTTGACAATTAATGGTGCTAAGTGATGAGGTAGGATCTCTCAAGAGTAGCTATATGTGGCAATATATGGCACTTCAAAAACATTTTCGCTCC
Organism: Pinus tabuliformis; assembly: GCA_031772625.1. Lineage (NCBI taxonomy): Eukaryota > Viridiplantae > Streptophyta > Pinopsida > Pinales > Pinaceae > Pinus > Pinus tabuliformis. The sequence goes on along the minus strand of CM062819.1, from coordinate 1,341,817,306 downwards.
CTTTAAGAGACCTAGAAGAAACTTGCACGATATCTAGGGTTTTGTGAATTATCGTGGTTAAAGGTAATCTCGAGATTAAGGAAAGGAAAATAATGGGCTTATTATGAATTATTACAATGAATACTAAGCTTATACAACCATCAAAAAAGTCCCCTAGTCAAAGGAATGCAAGTTAGGGTTTCCCTCTTAGGACACACCTAGGGCACAAGATTTTATGGATGAAAACCAATGGCATGTTTGTCAAACTTTTCGGTCTTATAGTCAATACCCTAAGCTTGATGACTATGCTCCCAAAATCCACCAATTCCCTCTCTAATGAATTTCTCTTTATGCCCTTGCCTGGCCGTCCATGAGAAGGGGACCAAAATTTAAGAAGGGGACAATATGGAGAAAGAAAATTTTGCGCACCAAATGGCTTGGATCAATGCCTTATTCCTTGGGCTATGGAGTCCTAGATGCTCTAGATTTTTCAAAATCATCTTTAAGGAGGTCAAGGGTTGATGCCCTAGCTTCCAATCCTCAATAATCACCCACACAAGATTTATGGAGTTTCTGGAGAAAAAACAATATTTCATCCACTAGGAACATTCATCACATTTCATTTTATGAGTAACATATGCAATTTCCAACCAAATAGGTTCCAAAATAAATCCTCAACAATTAGAGCACATCATAACATTAACCTAGTTGCAGCAATTCCATACATTATACATTTTTCAAGAACACAACTTCAATAAAAGGAACTTAGAAGATTACAATATGATATATCCATCCACAAATCAAGATATAGCTCCAAATAAGATCAATTTTGAACTCCAAATATCGAAATGCATCCAAGATCATCCAATAGCCAACCAAATAAAAAGTGTGAATTTGCCAAGAAGGCTGAAATTCCCACGTGTCATGATGATCCAATACAAATGAAATTGTGTTTTATTTATATGAGTCATACTAGGTAGAATTTAGCCTATAAGCCCTCTAACATTATAAAATTAAGCAAGATACATGCCTTGGTCACAAGGCGACCAAGTAACTTTTACAAATTATGAAATAACCATCCAAATGCTAGTCAAATTGATGATTCCATGCTGATGTAGGGTCGTTGCAGGGCCACGTTGAGTCCTCTTGGTGCCATAATGTGTGGGAGGGATCCATAAATCATGAACTAGGGGATGGCCTCTAACTCTCCATGCAAGTCATCATGTGGGGCCCCAAAGTGAGTTTGGGGCACACAAGTTGGTCTTGTGGGTCTCTTGATGATGGAATAGCTTGTAATTCTCCAATACTGAGAGCTATGACAATGGTGCTTTCCCTCCCATGTCTCAAGGGGTGAGACAAACCTCCGCTAGGCCTTGGATTAACTAGCCAAACCATGTGATCACTACTAAGATGAATGGGACACACTGGTACAAGTGCATCATCTAGTGAATAAAGTGGGTCAATGCCCAAATTGCTGAGGGTGCCCATGGCATGGAGTGATTCTTTGCATAGAGTCCCATGGCTCTCAATGCTTCCCTTGGGGGTATCAATATGATCCTCTAGTGGACATGGGCCCCAACTAAGTTTTCCAGCCCATGATGAAATCACCTACCAATTACATGTAATGTCCAATGTGCATCCTGGCCATTAGGTACAATAATTCATTAGTGAATCTAAGTGAACCAAGCATGTTTATCAAAGGGCACATCGAGACTTCATAGTGAGCTTCCCTACCAAATTTGGGGCTTCAAACTTGTAATAGTGATATCATTGTTGGTTCAATTTACTAGGTAAATTAAAACATGTATTTTCTTATCAATCCGGGTTGGTAGACTTAGAAGCAAACCAAATTTTATGGAAGCTTAGATTAAATAGTGTAGGAAGTAGTCGTTCAAATAAAAATAGTGGAAATGCATATTACAAATATAAATTACTTGAAAAGAAACTATGAAAAAATAATCTAGAATCAAGAGTGCAATGAGTCTTTGTGGAGCATAGGAAATGAGGAAGAGGCTCTAACTTAGAGGTCATGTTTGTCCTCCCTCATCATTCTTATCCCAACAAGATCAATTCACCATAAAACATATCAAAAAACAAAGCAATAAAAGATCAAATGCATAAACACAAATTACAATTTAGCTCTTAATCTAGAAGGAACATGATCTAACTTAGATACCTTGGTTGTCCTTACTTACTTAAACTAATAACTGAAATGAAGTCATCCAAAAACATAAATGAACATGGCATATAATGAATCTATTCAAAAAATATTTACAAGAACTACAAAGAAAACAACTATCTAAAATATTCATAATTATGCATAAAACTACACTGCAATGTACTTAGCTCAGAATGGGGGCCCTCCACCCTTGATTGGTACACTTGAAACTTTCAGCTATTTTAGATCAACAATCACATTCCATAGCAAGAACAACAAGAAAATGGAAAACAAGTTCTTTAAATTATATTCAGAAGTAAAGTAGTCTCAATAGTCATAATATATGTTCATAAGCACTGAATGTTGTGCTTAAATAAGCCAAAAATATAACAAACTTAGCTAAAATATCTATAACAACCTATAAGAGTCCTAATCCATCTACTCAGGTCGAACTCATCCTTTTGGTTGCACAAAATATGGTAAAATCCCACTAAATCACAAAACTGCCCCTTTTAGTTAGGGATTTTTGGGTGATTGGTCAAGTCTGACTAGTGTTGACCAAGCCTGTTTCGACTCATTTGAACTGTGCCAATAGGAGTCCTTCAGTCCTTGATTCCCAAGCTTCTCGAATATAGCTTCAGTTTCCACCCAGGTGTCCTGCACATACGACTTCAAGGGAGCGATTACAGGAAATTATGTTCTAGTCAAAATATTTCTTAATACCAAATTTTTACTAAAAATTCTAAAATTTAAAAGACAACTATTTTTATCTTAAAGTGAAATAAGAGGAAGAAATGTGGGAAAATGACCATGACATGATTGAGAAATAATGATGGATAGATGGAAAATGTATGTGGAAAAAGACCAAAAATGGAGAGCCAACAACCACCCTGGGTAGGAGTGGCTAATAAACAACCCTATTAGGTGTTTCTAGCCCCTAAGGGGAAAGATAGTTCCCTGGTACATCCTTCATTTGATAGGTGTCATGTGAGTGATGATGAATGGATCGGACATGGTGGAATGAAAGCGAAATGACATGGGTTCAAGAGTGGAAATGATAAGGGATGTCCACATATGGGTGTATAGATGTGGGAGGGAGAAATCATGGATACATGAGTTACCCCAACCTTTGTTTTTCCAACCTTCTTTATTTTCCTTTTGCCTTTTTCTTGATTTTTTTTGTATTACTACTCAAGGCTCTAGGAAATGAGAGCATGTTGTGTATGACGTAAGCAATTATTACCCTCATAATGTGGTGTAGTTAATTTCCCACCAGGGGTTGGGTCTTGCATGGGTTCCTTAATGATGTAGGGGCACTCATGGAGCCCTAGGAACCAGGGTGATGGCCATATAAGGGGTAGATATCATGATTGGATTTTTCCCACATGTTATATTAATGTTCGAACTCTCTTTTTCATTTTGTAATATTTTTTTCTTCTGCTTCTTGCTTGTGGCCATGATATGCATTTAAATTTATTTTAGCTACATCAACTTTTGGGGCAACATTTGAAGGCCTGACCCAGCTATATGGACAAGGGGATGGGGTGTGTGGGTGCCTTGTGGACATAGAAAAGGAAAATTATGAAATATGACTTGTAATGTGTGGATGGGAGTGAGAAATGTGGAATAGGAAAATGAGACCATGCAACCAAAATCAGGGTTTCCCAAGTAGTGTCATTCCTACAACCATAGGTCAATAAGGGAGATCCCACAGGACTAGGATTAAGGATTAACCCTCCCATTTAAGGTGAGCGAACAAAACCATGGTCAAAGCTCATTCTTCTTCGAATTCACCCAATAATCCATGCCCAAAATTCCCAAGGAAAAACAAGCATAAGCACCCTATTACATAATGAAAAACATATCTTTTTTGTTGGATTTCCCACATTCTAACATATGCTCTTGACAAATGGGTGAGGGAACATATTTCTAGTGTAGGGAGAAGATATCAAGTGGCGTAATGTATTAGCTACACTGGTGGTTACCATGGACCGTTGGCTGAAAATTGAAGAGAGATCTAGGAGAAAAAAAATTCCTATGGGGTTGCCCACTTCTGGTGGGTAACAGGCACAAAAACGGTCTTATGGGTCTCCAAGAGGCCAAAATTCTTGTCTCTGCCCCAATGTTGAGGGATCTAAAGGTGGTGCCAGCCCTCCCATGTCTCATGGTGTGAGACCATTTTCATTTGTGCCTTGTATTGGTTGTCATCCCATCTAATTAGTGCTACAATGATTGGGGGCATGTTGGTCTAGGTTCATCATCCCAAAAATTCAACAATGCGGGAAAGTGTTGGAATGTTGTGGGTGTTAGAGGTGCCCAAGGACACAGGTGATGCTCTACAAATGTTTCAAGTCCCATGTATATCAACGGTTCACTTGTGTGTGTCAATATTTCCCTCTGGAGGACCTAGGCCCTAGTTAAGTTTCTTGGACCTATAGATGGAACCACCTATCAATTACACACAATATCCAGTGCTGCAACATTCACCATTAGGTTCATTTAATCATTATTTCATCTAAGTGAGGCATGCTTGAAAGTAATGGGAATATTAACACTTCATACAAGGTTTTCCTTCCAAAATTTTGGCTTTGGTCACGTAATGGTGTTACCTCCATAGGTAGGAGTGGTTAATAGATTATCCTATTAGGTGTTATCAAATCCCAAGGGAAGTGACATGTCCTTGGTCCACCCTTCAATTGATAAGTGCCATGGTCAGGTCCCTATACTACTAGTGTAACCCCTTATTGTTATTAGTACAACCCCCTTATTATATTGTTGTGCCCATGTAGTCCCCATATTGTTATTATTGTGCCCCATAAAAGCCCACTATTGTTATTATTGTGCCCTTACATTATTATTGTTATGTTGGCTCTGATTATATTATGACCCCTTAGACTCCTATATATAGAAAGGAGGTCTTGTCATTTGTATCATATAAGGATTGTTCATTTGTGTAATGTAAAGGAGGTTTTCCCCTCGAAGATGCTTATTTCTAAGGTGTTGATCTATCTTTTCTATCTTTTTGTGAGCTGGTTTCCTAACATTTGGTATGAGAGCTTTGGATTCTAGGGTTTCGCTGCTCCAAACAAGTCATCGAGGCATTTTCGCTATAACTTTTTCTCTACGAAGTTTCAGAAGCTAAAAAAAAAACCATTTGAGAAGAAATTGTTCTGCACCTCGGGTCCAAATTTAAAATCTTGCCTCGCTATATTTTCGGAGATATCATCTCAGGAAGTTAGGGTTTTTGCAAGCTCCAGAATTCCATCTCAAATAGGTCATCGTGGAATTTTCGCTATAACATTTTTGTTACGAAGTTTCAGAATCTAAAAACAAAACCCATTTGAGAAGAAATCGTTCTGAACCTCAGATCCGAATTTTAGAACTTGTCTTGCTATATTTTCGGAGATATGATCCGAGGAAATTAGGGTTTTTGCAGACTCCCGAATTACATTCCAAACAGGTGACCTTGGGAAAATCGTCATAACTTTCTCTGCAAGCATCAGATTGAAATTTCATAAGAAGTTACAGAAAGAGGACAGATTGTAGTTTTCTATGTATCGGGTTCAACTCCTAGGGTTGAAACAGTGACACATGTCAATTCGTACAATTTATCTCTACTGAACCAGTCTATAATCAGGTCATCGTGGGAGATTTGACATAACTCTTCCTTGCAGAATCCAATCTTGATCAGACTTGCGGGGTTAGAAAGAGAACTCAGAGGGCTATTGCAGGATGCAATTTCAGAACTTGGAGATATGAAAGTACAGAGTTACAGTCGTTTCAAGATCGAGCTCCTAAAATCAGGAAAATGCAATATGAGGAAGTTTGATGGCAAGGATTCGTTAAATTGGATACTACAGATGGAGAAATATTTTGATCTACATGAGGTGAAATTGTTACAAAAGGTACATATTGCATCTTCATGTTTAGAACCAGATCAATTTTTATGGTATAAAGGGATTTGTTCTCGTAAAGCACTTGTCACTTGGTCAATTTTCATGGAAGAAATGATAGCACATTATGAGGATACAAAGAGTAACACCTTCTTTAGCTAATTGATAAATCTCGAACAAAAGGATTTAATGGCAGAGCACATTGAGGACTTCCAAAAATTGAATATAAGGGTAAATGATATTCCAGAAAAGAAAATGGTTGATGTCTTCATAGGGACTTTAAAGGATAACATTCAAAACGAGGTTCGTCTTTGGGAACCTGATTCATTGGAGAAGGCATTTAGGTTGGGAAGAAAAATTGAAAGCGAAATTATGAAACAAGGAATTCCACCACTCATGACTATAATTATGGATGTGTTTTTTCCACAACCTACAAGGTTTACACCACAACGATTGGAAGAAAAAAGAGCAAAAGGGCTTTGTTACAATTGTGATAGCAAATACACTAAAGGTCATAAGTGTGCTGAGAAGAAATTATTTTACATAGATTATGAAGAGGAGGAAGAAAAAGATCAAGAAACGTCAAAAGAAGAGGATATACACCAGGAACCCACCCTAGAGAAAGAAGAAATGAATCCGACCATATGTTGTAAAACATTGGAAAGAATTACCACTCAAACTCTCAAGATAGAAGGACATATCAAGAAGAAAAAGGTTCAAGAAGTGAAAGATCACATCGAGAAAGAAGAAATGAATCCGACCATATCTTGTAATGCATTGGCCGAAATTACCACTCCTCAAACTATCAATATAGAAGGACATATCAAGAAGAAAAATGTTCAAGAAGTGAAAGATCACATCGAGCATCAAGAAATGAATCCGACCATATCTTGTAATGCATTGGAAGAAATTACCACTCCTCAAACTATCAAGATAGAAGGACATATCAAGAAGAAAAAGGTAATAGTGTTGATTGATTTGGGCAGTACCCATAATTTTATTCATTGTAAGATAGCCAAGGAATTGAATTGCTTCCTATATCCAGCACCAAAGTGTCAAGTGATGGTTGCAAGTGGAGGAACCATAAATTTCTCTGGAAAGTGCCATAATATCAAGCTATCCATGGGAGAATATGTATTGAATAGCCCAATTATTTCCATTCCAATGGGTGGTGCTGATGTTTTACTAGGAGTCCAATGGCTACAATCTTTGGGTACGATAGCTTTTAATTTTCAAGAACTTTTCTTGAAATTTTTTTGGGAAGGAAATGAAGTTGAATTGAGGGGTATCGAAGGGAAACCGGGAAAGATAATCAACTCTAACAACATGACAAAGCTTCTAAATAAAGAACAACGGGGTGTAATTGCACAATTATGTTCACTAGAGGATCCCACATCGAAATCATGTATTTCTCCAGATCTCCAAAACGTTTTGGATAATCATTCCAAGGTATTTGAGACTCCCAAATGCCTCCCACCTATTCGTGATCATGATCATGCTATTCATTTGATTCCAGGAAGTGTTCCTCCAAACATTAGGCCTTATAGATATCCATATGCCCAAAGGAGTGGGAACTCATTCAAAAGTTGCAGAAGATCCCAGTTCAAACAGTATTGCGAGAACTTGACAAGGAAGGAAAAATCATATTGGAACTTGAAGCAGTCACAGAACCGAGAAATCGACAACTACGAAATAGATCAATTTCAGAGTATCTCATCAAGTGGAAGAACTTACCCGCTAAAGATTCCACATGGGAGGACAAGAATTTATACAGAAGCATCAAGAACTACTCAAGTGTTGAGGACAACACTTTTTGAAGGAGAGGGACATGTTAGGTCCCTATACTACTAGTGTAAACCCTTATTGTTATTAGTACAACCCCCTTATTATATTGTTGTGCCCATGTAGTCCCCATATTGTTATTATTGTGCCTCATAGAAGCCCACTATTGTTGTTATTGTGCCCTTACATTATTATTGTTATGTCGGCTCTGCTTATATTATGACCCCTTAGACTCCTATATATAGAAGGGAGGTATTTTCATTTGTATCATCCAAGAATTGTTCATTTGTGTAATGTAAAGGAGGTTGCCCCCTCGAAGAGGCTTATTTCTAAGGCGTTGATTTATCTTTTCTGTCTTTTTGTGAGCTGGTTTCCTAACAATGTGAATATTGATGGAATGGAGGAGAGAAGACTTCATGGACAAGTGCCATTGTCAAAGGAACCAACCTTATGGGGATCCTCATCTTGGGTGTATAGATGCGAGGAGGGAGAAATCATGGATGCATGAGTTACCAACTTGGACTTTCTTTTTCCACCTCTCATGCCTTTTAATTTTTCTTGATTCTTCTTTATATTATTGCTCATAGCTCAAGGAATGAGAGCTTTCTTTGTTTGATGTATAACAGTTACCACCCCCCTAAGGACGGGGAAGTTCATCACCCATCAGGGGTTGAGATATGTGAGGGTTCCTTATCTTTTATGATATAGAGAAACACTAGCCCAGGAACTAGGTGATGGCCATATAAGTGAGATAAAACTCATGCTTGGATTTTGCCCACGTGCTAATTTTTGTGTCTTGGCTATCTTTTGCATTTTAATATTCTTTTTATTTTTATTTTTTGGAAATCATATGGTTTTTTTTTTGTTTCTTTTAGTTGCATCAACCTCCAAAGAAAATATCCAGGCCATGCTATTTTTTGGTAGACATAAGATAGGTGTTAGATCCTCTATGGTGTCTAAGAGGCTAAGGAACACAAGATCTCCAGTATTGAGAAAAGGTTTCGCAAGAAACGCCTTAGAAACACCTCAATTGGATTAATTAGTTGATAATTAAATACTTCCTAAGTCTAACTTAGCAAAAATGGTTAAATAAATCATATTAGTTGAGGGAAGTCTATTTTTCTTTAGAGACTTCTAGAAAAGTCACTTGATGGGGTCAAGATTATCTTAGCCATCGATTGTGATTAGATCATGGTTGTTGATTGATCAACATGATATTATAAGAGCAGGGTCAATGGGGTTGGAGAATACACAAGAGTTGAGTAGTTCGACTACCTAGTTGCAGTGATTCAATAAGGGCACAGTTGGAGCAGAGAAACACACAAGACGGAAGACACAGAGAGAGGCAATATGAATTAGCCAGTTGCATAGAGAAAGGCATAGTTCTAACCAGAGAGAATTAGTTGTGGGGTTTAAGAGTGAGAAATTCTGGAGAAATTCTCAGGAGGTTTTCTAGCATTCTAGTGTTTGGAAGGGAGGTCACATTTTCCAACAGGGAGGTCAAATTCAGCAAGTGCAAGTAGCCAGTTCCACAGTGTGTGTAGCAAGAGCAATATTTCACCTTCAGTTGCCAAAAGAATTGTCGGGAGGAGGTGGGAGTAGCTTTAGGAGCCAGATAAACTTGTAGGGAGTGAGTTCCAGAGGCTGTGCAAATTATCTAATAGCTACAATGTACATTTCTGGGCAGAGTGTGAATGCCATAAAGGAGTGCAAGTAGTTTAGAGGAGGGCAGTTTGATTCGCTGGAGGGAAAAGTAATTTCCCAGATTATTTTTCCAGTGAGAAAATTTATATGCTTGAGGTTTTCCATTCTACGACAACTAGTTGTAATTCTCTATTTTGTTGGATAATTATATAAACCCTCATTTGTTGCACTAGTTTTCCCTTCGGTGTTTTTCTAGGGACAATTATCCAAAAATATTGGTGTCATATTTATTTTGTGTGTGCACTATTTTCTTAGTTCCAAAATTTTATTTTCTGCAACGCATTTATTTGTGAATAATTTTAGTGTGGGTTATTTGATATTTGTCGTTAATAAATTAGCATAAGGCAAATAAAAAACATTGGTTAGGAGAATAATTTCCAATTGTTGTAGTTCATGGAAATTTCACATGGTATCAGAGCTTATTATATCAAAGAAGATCTAGAGTGAAGTTGGTGCAGTTTAGAGGGAGATTCGTGCACTAAAGAGAAAATATGGGTAGGCCATTCATCCAGTGTGTATTTCAGAGGTGGCAATTCAATTTCCAATCCAGGGAGATAATTTTGAGGAAGCGTGAGTTGTCTCAGTGAGCAGTAGTAGGCAGTGAAGTTTCCAGAAAGAATTTCCGAAGGAAAATCGAATTTCATAGAGCAAATTTACCTCAAAGGGTTTGCACAACATGGTTTTGTAGGGTAAATCAGTGCAAGACCTGGAAGAGAAAGCACGCGGGTTTCATAACCCAATTTATTATATTTCTCTAGTGTATTTGAGTTCGCATATTTTCCAGAGATGGTCGCAATAGGATTGAGAGATCAAGACAGGTTGGATGGAGCGTCCAACTTTGGTATCTCGAAGGCCAAGATGTTATTTCTATTAGACGAGCATGGTCAAAAGGATTTTTCTACAATAGGTATTATTGTACCAACATCTCCCATATAGTTTCATGAATATAGGAGGGGTAATGCCAAGGCTAGGAGGATGGTCCTTGATGGAGGTAGGGATCACATCATTCCACATATCGTAGAAAAGGGAACAATGAAGGAGATGTGTAATGGCACCGTGAAGTTGTACCAGGATATATTATAGAACTAAAAAAAGATCCTCAAAGAGAAGTTGAGGACTATCAAGATGAACAAGGGTGAATATGTAACCACCTATCTCACTAGGATTCAGTCTGTCAAACATGAACTTGTAGCAGTTGGAGAGAAGTCAGTAGATGACGAGCTAATGTGTATAACACTCAATGGGTTTACCAAGGAATGGCATACATTCGTCCAGGTGATTTATAGGCAATACATAATTCCAAGATGGGAGCGCCTATGGAGTGATTTCACTCAGGAGGAGCTGAGGCTCAACTTAGTTGAGGGCACTAGCAACTGTGGCAAGGGATAAAAGGTGAAGGAGGAATAAGAGAATGTTGCTCTTGCAGGAAAAGGAAAAGCGAAGAAGGGTCCCATCAAGGGACAACACTCAAAAGGAGAAAAGAAGAAAGACCTGTTGAAGGTCAAGTATTTTGGATGTGGTGAACTTGGTCACTACATCAACCAATGTCCTAAGAAGAAGAAGGACAAGAAGGGGAAGCAAAAAATTGCTTCAACAAATATCGAGGATTTATCTTCTAGATTGGAGGTTGAATTGACACTTATAGTGACACTAGACTTATGTGGAGGAGTATGAGACTCGAGTGTGCTAGGGCATTCAGGGTCCCAAAAAGGAGCAACAAGGAGATCTAGACCATATCCAAGGAGGGCTTGATCAGTAGATCAGATCCCATTGTTATATGTGATTCCTTAGTTGGAACATTACCTTTTCTATGGGAGACCAAGTACTAAAGTAGCAGCGAGATCGAGACTCACTATTGCGGTGATAGAAACAACACAGGGGAATAAACAGTGTGAAATTAGAGTAGTGCAGTGAAAGCAACAATTGGTTCAACTACAACATGTAGCAAGTGAATCGAAGTAGCGTGGTAATAGCATGGTGGACAGTGATTACCAGAGGATTTTTTTCACATATATTTCTAGTTTCTTAGTGGTAATGGGAGATCTATTTTATTTGTAGGGGGAGTATGTAGTATCTCTAGTAGTGTGTGTTGACAGAGGCAGAGGGAGTTTCCGGGGAAACAAGGTACTTTTCTAGTCATATTGATTTGCAGAGGAGACACAATTCCTAGTTTAATCGTTTGATTTCTAGTGGAGGTTGAGTTATTTTGCAACAGTGTGAATTTTCCAGAGAGGATGTAGTAAATTGTCGGTACACAACTACAGAGGTGAATTCAGGGTCTTGGAGGGAGGCTAAATTGATTTGTAGGGGCAAAGTAGCTTCTAGGAGGTCAGATAAACTAGCTGAAGTGAAGAAATGAAATTTATCGAAGGTTTTCTAATTTATGGCAACCATTTGTATCACAGATGTTAGACACTAGCAACGTAGATCAATTCAACTACAGGATGTTCCCACAAATAAACAGGTTGGAGATCTTCTCATGAAGGCCTTTGGTAAGGCAACATTTGTCTACTTCAAGGACAAGATGGGAGTAGTGGAGAACACCTTCCTCATTTAGAGGAATGTTAGTTTTTGGTAGTAGCGGACAAGTGTTCTAGTCTCTATGGTGTCTAAGAGGCTAAGGAACACAAGATTTCCAGAACCCAGAAAAGGTTTCACAAGAGATGCCTTAGAAATATCCTAATTAGATTAATTAGCCAATAATTAAATACTTCCTAAGTCTAACTTAGGAAAACTGGTTAATTAAATCAGATTATTTGAGGGAAATCAGTCTTCCTTTAAATACTTCCGGAAAAGTCACTTGATGGGGTCAAGATGATGTTAGTCATCGATTGTGATTAGATCATGGTCATTGATTGATCAACATGACATTATAAGAGCGGGGTCAATGGGTTTGGAGAATACACAAGAGTTGAGAAATTTGAATATCCAATTGCAATGATTCAACAAGGGCGCAGTTGAAGCAGAGGAAGACACAAGACAAAATATACAGAGGGTGGCAGTGCGAATTAGCCAGTTTCAGAGAGAAAGTCACAGTTCTAGCCAGAGAGAGTTAGTAGTAGGGTTTTCAGCAGTGAGAATTTACGGAGAAATTCTTAGGAGGTTTTCCAACATTCCAATGTGTGGAAGGGAGGTCGCTTTTTCCAGCAGGGGGGTCGTATTAAAATAGTGTGAGTAGCTAGTTACCCAACGTGTGTAACAGAAGTAGATTTTCACTTCCAATTGCCAGGAGGAGGTATGAGAAGCTTCAGGAGGAAGATAAGCTTACAGGGAGTGGGCCTCGAAGGTTATGCAAATTATCTAGCAGTTGCAGTGCACATTTCTAGGTAGCAATGCGAGTGGCTAGTTCAATTTGCTAGAGTGAAAAGTAATTTCCTAGATTATTTTTCCAGTCTGAAAATTTGTATGATGAAGGTTTACCATTTTACCAAAACCATTGTAATCCTCTATTTTGTTGAATAGTAATATAAACCCTCATTTGTTGCATTGGTTTTCCCTTCAGAGTTTTTTAAGGTACAATTTTCCAAAAATATTGGTGTCAAATTTATTATGTGTGTGCATTATTTTATCAATTCGAGTATAATGTTTTTTGCAACATATTTATTTGTGAAGAAATGCAATGTGAGTTATTCAATATTTGTTGTTAATAAATTAACAAAAGAAAAATAAACTACATGAGTTAGGAGAATAATTTCCATTTGTTGTAGTTCGTGGAAATTTCACATGGTATCAGAGCTTAAAAGATCGAAGAAGATCTAGAGCGAAGTTGGTGAAAATTAGAGGGAGATCAGTGCACGGAAGAGCATATCTGTACATGCTAGTCAATCAGTGCATGTTTCAGAGGAAACAGTTTGATTTCCAATCCAAGGAGGTAATATGGAGGAAGTGTGAGTTGTCTCAGTCAGTAGCAATAGGCAATGAAGTTTCGAGAAAGGATTTTCGGAGGTAGATTGAATTTCTCAGAGAAGATTTAATGCAAAGGGTTTGCAACAAAATGGTTTTATAAGGTAAATCAAAACAGGATCTGGAAGAGAAAGCACAAGGTTTTCATAAATAAGTTTATTATATTTCTCTGGTGTATTTAGGTTCGCAGATTTTCTATAGATGGTCCTAGTAGGACTGAGAGATTGGGACAGATTGGATGGAGCCTCCAACTTTGGTATTTGGAAGGCCAAGATGATGTTTCTATTGGACTAGCATGGTCTGAAGGAGTTTTCTATAGTAGTTATTGTTGTAGCAACATATCCCATATAGTTTCATGGATATAGGAGGGACGACGCCAAGGCTAAGAGGATGATCCTTGATGGAGTTAGGGATCACATTGTTCCACATATCATAGAAAAGGGAACAACAAAGGAAATGTGAGATGCCATTGTGCATTTATACCAGGATCCATTAGAGAACCAAAAAATGAACCTTAAAGAGAAGTTGAGGACCGTCAAGATGAACAAGGGAAAATATGTAACCACCTATCTCACTAGGATTCAATTTTTCAGAGACAAACTTGTTGCAGTTGAAGAGAAGCCAACAGATGATGAGCTAGTGTGTATAGCACTCAATGGGTTTACCAAGGAATGGCGTACATTCGTCGAAGTGATTTATGGGTGAGACACTTCAAGGATGGGAGCGCTTATGGAGTGATTTCACTCAGGAGGAGCTGAGGCTCAACTTAGTCGAGGGTGCTACCAACAACAGTCGCAAGGGACATAAGGTGAAGGAGGAACAAGAGTATGTTTCTCTTGTAGGAAAAGTCAAAGCAAAGAAGGGTCCCACTAAGGGACAAGAATCGAAAGGAGAAATGAAGTAATAATTATCAAAGATCAAGTGTTTTGGTTGTGGTGAACTTGGTCACTATGTCAACCAATGTCCTAAGAGGAAGAAGGACAAGAAGGGGAAGTAGACAACTGCTTCGGCAGAGATCAAAGATTTATTTTCCTGACTAGAGGATGAATTCGCACTTATAGTGGCATTATACTAAGGGGAGGAGGAGTATGAGACTTCGATGTGACAGGGCAAGAAAGGTCTGAGGAAGGAGCATCAAGGAGATCTAGACCATAGCCAAGGAGGGCTTGATTAGTGGATCAGATCCATTGTTGTGTGCAATTCCTAAGTTGGACCATTACCTTTGCTACAGGAGCCCAAGTATCAAAATAGCAACGAGATCGAGACTCATTATTACAATGATAGAAACAATGTAGGGGAATCAACAATGTCAGAGCATATTAGTGTAGCGGAAGCACAAATTGGTTTAGCTACAACATGTAGCAAGTGAATCAGAATAACGCAGTAATAACATGGTGGACAATAATTGTTGGAGGATTTTCTTCACAGAGACTTCCAGCTTCTTAATGGCAGAGGGAGATCTATTTTATTTTCATGGGGAGTATGAAATCTCTCCAATAGTACGAGTTGACTGAGGCAGAGGGAGTTTCCAGAGAAAACAAGGTACTTTTATAGTGAGATCGATTTGCAGAGGAGAAGCAGTTCCCAGTTTGATGGTTTGATTTCTAGTGGAGGTCGAGTTATTTTCCCGACAATGTGAGTTTATAAGAGAGTATGAAGTAAATTATTGGTATGCTACTGCAGAGGTCGATTCAGGGTCTCATAGGGAGGCTTAATTGATTTGGAGGGGCCTGTTAGTGTCGGTATCTTCATCCCTCCATCAGTGATCAAAATTTATCTTTTTGCATGCATAATAGGTGTCCCATCTGATCAGCTGCATTCCATTAGGATCATGGATCATCTGATGGTAGTGGTTCATTATTAAAATTTTCCTCATGGTCTTTACCTGCTGGCCCATTTTAACAAGTTTAGGTCATTTACAGTCATTTTTTGTCATTACATTTGCAAAAATAATTTTTAGGGTTTTAGGTCTCATTAGGTCTAGGGTTTTTCACCAATGGTCATGGAAAATGAATAAAAGGGTCAGCAAACAAATAAGGAGGTTAACACAATTCATAAAATCATAATTTACCTTTTTGTAAGCTTAATAAAGCTCTTTAACCTCAAAACTTGTTTTGAGGTAAAACAGAGCATTTGTATTTTTATCATTTCATTTCATGTAATTGGATGTAATTTTATGGTTTCTATATGTAATAAATGTTCACATGCTGCTCCTAGTCACCTGGTGACATTGCCAAGCACCTGCCACTGCAAAAATCAAGTCATCTTGAGCACCAATCTGCTTGCAAAAGCAAAAGAGTGCAAACCCTAATTTCCTCTCCCACTGAGCTAGGGTTGGTTATGGGATCAGAGATATATGAGAAGAGGAGGCATGAGAGATATCATAAGGTATGAGGCTATTTCATATCATCGAACATCAGATCTCCACCATTTGTCGAGAAGTCATTCCAAGGAACAAGCCATTCATCACACCTAAGGGACAATTTTGCTTCAAACTGTGTTTCTGAGAAAGAGAAGATGAATTTGACAAAAGTGAGAGAGGTTTTTGTCCATCATTGACCCAAGAAGAAAAAAATCTTTCAGTTTTTACACAGGTTTCATGGTTTGGGAGAAATGTCGATAACATCATTGGCCTCAGGAGGATTGATTCACTTCTAGAGTGACCTTGGGAAAATCAAGAATTCACCTAGTTGGGATGTTCAAATGACTTTCTTAATGATTTAAATGATATCTAGACAGAGATAGATTTCCAATGAGCTATCATGAGCTCAATTTGGAGTTGAGGAAGACTTTCAAAAGTTGACTACAATAGCACTCTACATTTAGGCAGCCTCATTTTGCACATTTTGACCAGTCTTGGGAGATTTGACTTTTGACAGGGCAAATGAACTCCAAATTGAAAAATTCAAGTTGTGTTGGAAATTAGACTCAATAATATTTCCAACGAGCTATCACACACCCAATTTGGACACTAGGAAGGCCTTCAAAGGTCATCTTCAAAAAGGTGTTGCGCATCAGGGAGGCACTGTGCATCAGAGGGTTGGCACTGCGCATCAGACAGTTTTTGCCAGTGTTAAATTACACTGGTGTTGCACATCAGGGAGGCACTGTGCATTGGGTAGGTGGCACTATGCATTGGCCAATGATGCTTCAAAACCAAACAAATTCACCTCAAATTCTCTCAAATGCTTCATTTGCCTTCTTAACAAGTAAGTACACTCACTTTGGAGCCTAGATAGGGTTTTTTATGTTTGGTTCATGATTTTTGCTTCCTAAAGGTCAAACCCTAGCTTGCCTCTATACTCTATTTCACATCATTGCAAAACCACAATCTCTTGTCCCTTTTCCCAACTCCCCTAGCACTAAAACTACCCCTTGATTCTATTGTCCCTTTCCCCTATTTCCCTAAGAAACTAATCCCCTTTATCAAACCCTAAGTCCCTCATCCATCAAAACCCTAGCTCCCCAATCCTTCCCTTCATTCCCCTACCTCATCTCATTACTATTGTTCCATTTACAAAATCTCTTCATACTCATCTTTTGTTCCCACCTATTATCCATTCACCATATCATCACCACATTATCCCATAGAGACAAACATGGAGAGGGACAGTGACTATGATTTTGAGGAGGACACCCTAAGTGACAGCTCTAGGGAAAGGATCTTGCAGCAGCTTGACAAAGGAAAAGGAAAGGTTACAGAGGAGGAGCTTGGTGATGATGTTGAGAGGGATTTTCAGCTTGAGGAGCATGATGATGATGTGCCACCTCATCACACTCAGGTAATTGATCTTGACAGCCCATCCTTAGCTCAAAACATGCTTTTGAAAGAGCAAGAGGATCATATTCATATGTTGAATGATAAAGTGGCTAGAGCTAGATATATTATCGACTATCTAGAGCAAGAAAACAAGTAGCTTACTGACAAACAAGAACTCATGGAGCTGCAAATCATCAAAGAAAACCGGCAAAGGTCCAAGAGGGCAAAGGGCAAGTTGACATCCATTGAACAAGAAAATGACCGGGAATATTTGTTGGAGAAGGTGAATATGCACTTGGAGATGTTATTGGAGAAGGAAAACAAAAAGAAAAAGATGCTCTGCCACATGGCCTACTACTACCTAACCCGGAACAAAATTTGCAAGACAAGGATAAGAAGCCTAAAAGCCAAGTTAAGGAGAGCCTTAAAAGCCAAAAAGGAGCAAGATAAACTTAAAATCTTGGCTGAAGCTTCCTTGGCTCAGCAAAGAAATTGATAAGCTTGCCTCTTGCCAATTTTGAAGCAATTTTGAGAAGTTTTTGTCAATTCACAATTTTGTAATTAAAAACACAAGAATTTTTAGCTGATGTGCAACACCACTGGTGTTGCGCATTGAGTTGGCTCAGTATTTGCAAAATGGCTTGCATTTTTGGATTCCTCATGGAAAAACAATGAAACCCAGAAAATTTCATGAAATTTGGAGGAGATCTGGGTCACCTAAAGGGCAAAAAACACCTAAAAAGTGCCCTCTCTGCCACTTTTTGGACACATAGGAACCAGTCTTGGGAGAATCCACTTTTGAGGGGGCAAATGACTTCCAAATCAGAAAATTCAAAGTGTTCTAGAAACGAGACAGGAAAGGCTTTCCAACAAGATATCTTGGGCCTAATTTGGTGAAGGGGAAGGCCTTCAAAACCAGCTTGGAAAAGGCGCTAGTCATCAGGCAGATGGCACTGCGCATCAGGCACAATTTGCTCAATTTTGCTCAAAACTCAAAATTTTCGCCTAGTTTTTTCTCAGTTTGACTTTTTCTCTCTCATGGTCAAACTCATGATGTAAATTGATGTACTTTGATGTAAAAATGATGAAAATTGACTCAAGGAGGTAGATACATCATGTATAGGTGGTTTTGAACTGAATGAATCAGTTTCCATAGTTTTAGAGGCAAGCTGTTCCACTACCTATTTTTCAGTTCCTAGTTTAGATCTTGTTGAAACAGCTCCTAGACTCATGGATTCAACCCCTAAAGGATATCATGGGTGGTTTTTTGCCTATATCTTTTACTTTCTTAGTCATTTGTCAATGTTGGACTCTTATGGATGCATTGAGCACTATTGTACATCACTTCTGCAGTTTGGCAAGGAAATAGACCAGGGTTTTGCAGCATTTTGTGGGATTCTTATGGCAAGGTGAATTAGTATTGTTTTCTCCTCTGTGATTCAGTTTATCATATGTTTATGTGTGCCATTATCTCTCTTTTCCTCTGTGTTAGCACTTGAAATTTCACCTCAGGCTGAGAAAGGCAAACCTCAAAGCTACATCAAACCATTCAACCTCGTAGCTAGCCCTACGAGGCAGGAGAAGGCTCTCTCCGGTCAATCTCGGTAAATATTCAATGGGATGAGATGACCAACAAGGTAACACTGATATTAGGCTAGTAAACTGATCAAAAATGGGTTTTTAATTAAATCGCGGGGTTTTTCTGGGCTGCATGGGCAAAATCACAGCTTGAACAGAGAAATATAATGAACAACACAGATTATCGACTGAGGCAAGGTAGGCAAGAAATTTAACACCAAATCTAGATTTAAATGGGATGGCAAGACTGGTGAGGAGCTAAGGAGGGCAAACAATAACTTTGAATCCTCCTTAAACAGTAGAAAACATTAAACATGAACAAACTTATAGGCAGAGCATGGCAGGCATGAATTCTTACCTAAACACTTCATTTGTTCAGTTAGAAATGATCATGTAGTGAAATGAAACATAATAGATTACATATGAAACAAGAGAAAAACTTATGCTAAATTATCATGCCACAGGAATCTCAGAAGTCGGAGCTGTGAAATTTCATTAAAAATCCCTGCCAAAAACTGTACATGGTAAGCTCTCTCTCTTCCAGCTCTCGACACTCAGAACTCTTCCCCTCTAACTCTCTTACAAATGAATTTTTTAATACAATAAATACAATACTGCTAAGGAGAAAACAAATCGACCCCAAAAACCTCTGCGTTGTTTCAACTACAATTACAAAAATTAGAAAGGAGCGTTACATCTATTCTATAATAATACAACGTTCCTCTAAATCTGCTGATGATTTGGCTAATTACAAGGCAAAACTGGTGCTCAGATCCCATAGAATCAGGGCTGAGGATCAAAATAGGCGAATTGACCCTGTTTTTCTGCTGTGACAGATGTCTTAAAACGCTATGATACAGTTGAGCTCGGGGGCAAAAACAATTCATGTATTAAAAATACGATCTAAAATAAATGGGAAAAGACTGCTCTTTCTGTTTTGAGCTAAGTATTTATTTAGCCAAGTCATGATGTTGAATGCCTCTTCGGCGTCTTCGTCTTCCTCAAGAGAATCGGGATGGTGAGCAAAACCATGGCCTTTACGATGTCACTGCAATGCCATAAATGGTCCCTGTCCAGATTTTATTTTTATGCCGCATATGTTCCTTAGATGAAACGAACGCCTTAAATATTGCAACAACTGCCACGTTACTAATATCTTTAATTCATATGCAGATGGTTCATCTTCCCTGATGCAAATATCAGTGCTATAGTTTTGGGTTCCCTTATTCTCATTATGACTGCTGCAAAACGCTTGGGATTGTACTCTGTATTTCGAGCTTGAAGAGCAATGGCTTTCAAGTCCAATTTGCAATCCAAGTTTACAGTGGACACTATATTCTGGAGGGTGGGAACGATGCCTGAAGGATGTTTATCGAGATCCACTGGCTGACTCTCTTCCAAGACCTGTTCGGCCATGCTCTTCACTACACAATCAATATCGAATGAAACAGAAAAGCTTTTATAATGCCCTCGGAAATCGGATTAGCTTTTGTATTTACAGGTGGTGTTTGAATTGATTTGATTTGATTTGTCCCGGTTTTTATAGAGCATGTGGATTGTAAATCCTCAAAAGGGCGAGGAGAGAGCTGCTGCGGCAAGAATTACACTTTTGATGAAGCATGTGATCATCACAATTACAACTGAAAATCTGGCAATTTACAGGCGCCGAGCTCCTAGCTTATTACCAACTCTTATACCTGCAGCTGTGCTGAGACCCATATATAATGAGACCATTCAGGGTTGAATCATACGAATTATACATGCCTCAAACCATATGAACTTCAAAACAAATCAAACCACTATAATCATAGACGCAAGAGAGATCAGATCCACCTGAAACCCGATCAAGATCTGGACCTGCAACATCTGAGATTTAAAATTCTTGCAAACCAACAATGCAAACCTGTTGTCGGCCATCTAATCGTGACACCTTTCATATTTTTGTAGTGTTCACATGCTTCCTTTTTTCGCAGACCATATATGCAGACACCCGTCGCACAACCCATTTGAAAGCAATTGAATATATAGGTTCACTGTGAGTAGTCAATTTGAACAATTGTCTTCCTCGCTCGACATCCCATAATTTGATTGCTGAGTCAAATTAGGATTATTTGTACACGGACCAGTGGGGCTCCACTTGACGGCATAGATTTCCTTCGTGTGCTCCTTGAGATCATGTAGACACGTATGTTGTTTTCATACTCCATATCCTTGTTGTCAAGTCAATGCTCAAACCCGAGAAAAGATATGCCATATGTCTTGTGCGCAGACTCTAACAACACTCCTTGCATGATAAAGCTTCATCTCTACCTAATACATCTCAATAACAATATACATACATCCACTGCGTTATACTTGCTCATTAGCATACAAGCCTTATTACAAAAATACTCTTTCGATACACCAATCAGTTCACATTGGGTGGCTTCCCTTTGGCAGCAAACATTTTCAATTATCTCCAACGAATTATCTTCAGTAAACCATGATAAAGTACAGCACGAGGTTGCAGATGAAGACCACTTATCCGCAACCTTATAAATTTCTGTTTCCTTGAGCAAATGAGTAGCATTTCCCTTACTTAAAGGCGATGAAAGCACACCCTTGACGGTGTTTGTCAGGTTTGAAGCAAGTGGTCCGCCAGTGTTTATATCTGACAGCCGCCTTCACCCAATATTTGAGAGAAATGATCCACTACTAATAGGCACATCAACACCACCAGAGCTTCCTGCCGCCATCTCGCCAACTACTTGTATTATAATATCTCCTCTAACAACTGGATCTTCTACTTGTGCTGGAAAGATATTTGTACTTGGAAACTGATAATCGTCCTGACCAAACGTTTTACGAAGATAGCATATGTGAAGCAACTGCCAAGCACATTTTACAATTCTTGCACCCATGGTTTTCAAGCGTGGTTGCACAAGAAACTCCATATTATTAGAAGCAGACTTGAGGGCATTATCCGTTATCAAAGTAAAACCATTCTTTAATAATGGCAGCAGAAAATCATATATATTTGCCAAGGCAGAAAGCAATTCTCGATTATCTTCATTGGAAACCCCTCGTGAGATGAAACATGAGGCAGCAGCAGGATATGCTTCCACAAAAGCATCCAGAGTAGCAACAGCATCATTTATGAAGTCCATAACCTCCAGTAAATCTTCATGAAGTTGTCCCGCCATTGAAGTCAAGTTTCTTCCTGAGGAAGGCAGGGCCTCGAATGCAGAACAACATCGATGGTGCATTGTCTCAACTATGTGTAGAAACTGAGGAACTACCTCCTTTAACTCATCAATTAAATCTGGCTGTGATTTTAGGGCATTAATAACCAATGATCGGGCTAGCTTTTGCATTATCATGCCCATATATAGCACAAACATCCATCAACTTTGGCATGTCCAACAACCTTTTCCCCAGCAAGAGATCAGTGTGCTCCTTTGAGCTAAAGCTTTCACTTGCACAAGCTAATCACCTCGGATCACATTCCTCTGATAAATGAACAGCAGGGCATTCCCAGCGCTAACACAATCATTTAATTCAATAGCTGTGACAATGAAATTTGTTCGGGATTTCCAGGGAGACTTTCTCCAAATATCTTTTTGCCTCTGATTGCTTATGATGTTTTGAATTGTGTTTGTGCAGGGATAGGAGCTTGAAGTCGCTGCTGCCTTTTGAAGAGCTGAAGAACAAATTACATCATCTAAAGCAACACATTTAATGATTTCTTCTTCAAAACAGGGTTTTGAAGAAGAATCAATCTCTGATATGAGACGGAGTCTAACACTCTGCATAACTAAATGGATCAAGTGTAAAGGTAGAATTCATTGATGTTTCAGTGCTCTGCCTTCGGGTTTATTTAGTTTTTACATGTTTTCTACTATTTGAAGAGGACTCATAACATTTGCATGCCCTCTCCAACTCCTCACCAGTATTTAGACTCACCATTGCACCTAATTTGAAGTACTAAAACACTTTCCTACCTCGCCCCACAGAAACCTCTGCAAATCTGAGTTCATTCCCCGGACCCAAAACTGCCTTCCTCATCTGATCCAACAAACCAACTTTAAACTCAATCAAACTTCTCTGAGCATATACCTAGCCTAAAATTATTCTTTATATCAGTCATATCTTGCATTATTTGCCATATTTTCCTGAGATTGACAAGGAGAAAGTTCTCTCCCAACCTGGTAGGGTTAGCTACCAGATTAAGTGTGGTTTGATGTTACCCTAGACCTACCTTTCTCAACCTGAGGTAGATTTAGGCCATAACAGGGCCAAGTTGCTTTTAGGAGGTCAGATCAGCTAGCAGAAGTGAAGGAATGAAATTGACCAAAAGTTTGCTAATTTATGGCAACCAGTTGTATCACAAATGTTAGACACCAATAGTGTGGATCAATTTGACTACAACATGTTCCCACAGATCATCAAGTTGCAAATATTCTCATGAAGACCTTGGGTAAGGCAAAGTTTGTTTACTTCAAGGATAAGATGGGAGTAGTGGAGAACACCTTCTTTGCTAAGAGGGAGTGTTAGTTTTTGGTAGCAGGGAACATGTGCTTCTAGTCTTTATGGTGTCTAAGAGGCTAAGGAAAACAAGATCTCTAGAACCTAGAAACACCTAAATTAAATTAATTAGCCAATTATTAAATACTTCCTAAGTATAACTTAAGAAAATTTGTTAATTAAATTAGATTAATTGGGGGAAGTTGGTTATTCTCTAGAGACTTCCGGAAAAATCACTTGATGGGATCAAGATGATCTTATCCATCGATTGTGATTAGATCATCTCCATTGATTGATCAACATGAGATTATAAGAGCAGGGTTGATGGGGTTGGAGAATACACAAGAGTTGAGCAGTTTGACTACCCAGTTGCATTGATTCAACAAAGGCGTATTTGAAGCAAAGGAAACACAGGACAAAAGAAACAAAGGGAAGCAATGCAAATTAGGCAGTTATAGAGAGAAAGACACAGTTCCAACCAGATAGATTTAGTAGCATGGTTTTCAACAGTGAGAATTTCTGGCAAAATTCTCAGGAGGTTTTCCAGCATTCCAGTGTGTGGAAGGGAGGCTAGGTTTTCCAGTAAGGAGGTCGTATTCAACTAGTGCGAGTCGCCAATTCCCTAATTCATGTAGTAGGAGAAATATTTCACTTCCATTTGTTGGAAGAATTGCTAAGAGGAGGTGCGAGTAGCTTCAGTAGGCAAAGGGAGGTGGATAGACTTGCAGGGAGTGAGTCCCAGAGGTTTTGCGAATGATCCAACAGCTACAGTGCACATTTCTGGGAAGTAGTGTGAGTGCCAGAGAGGAGTGCGAGTGGCTGAGAGGAGGCCAATTCGATTTGCTGGAGGGAAAATTAATTTCCTAGATTATTTTTCCAGTGAGCAAGTTTGTATGTTGTAGGTTTTCCATTCTATGACAACCCATTGTAATTCTCTATTTTGCTAAATAATAATATAAACCCTCATCTCCTGCACTGGTTTTCGCTTCAAGGTTTTTCCAGGGACGATTTTCTGAAAAGTGTGTCATATTTATTGTGTGTGTGTGTGCATTCTTTTGTCATTTCCGGTATTTTAATTTCCACAGTGTATTTATTTGTGAAGAATTGTAGTGTGAGTTATTCGATATTTTGTCGCTAATAAATTAACATAAGACAAATAAGTTGCACGACTTAGGAGAATAATTTCTAGTTACTACGTTCGTAGAAATTTCACAGGCCCTACCCAAGTATGAGGATGTGTGCGCGCTAAATGCTAATGAACCATTGGTTAGTTGAACCCAAAGAATGGAGGCGGAACTAGGGCTTGTAATGTAAGATGGAAAGTGATAAGTATGGAATAGAGAGAGATGGGACTACATTATCTCAATCATGGCTTCCCAAGTAGTGCCCCTCCTATACCCATTGGGCCATTAGGGAAGGTCCCACTAGACTAGGATTGAAAACTAACCCCCATTTAAGGTGAGGGAATAAGATCATGGCCAAAACCCTTCTTTCTTCAAAGTTATCCCATAATCCATGTCAAATGCCCAAATACAAATAAGCATAAGCACTTGATTACAAAATTAATAAAATACCTTTTGATCATAATCCCACCTTCCAACATGTCCTCTTGCTAGATGGGCAAGGAAACATATGATTGGTGCAGGTGGTAGAGATATGAATGGGACATTGTCATCGACTATTAGTGGTTGTTGGTTGACAACTAAAAGAGATGATAGGAGAAAAGTTTCTCCCATGGGGTCACCCAATATGGGTGGGTATCATGTCCCAAATAAGGGTTTCATTGGATCCACATTATAATGTCTTTTTTTATCATGCAGAGTAATATTTCAAGATGAATAATACTCCACTGAGAGAATGCCCAATTTTTGAATATTAACAAAATTGTAGGAATTTTGCAATCAATATGCAGTAATTAAATTTCCAAAAATTTAAGAAACAATGGTTAGGGCCTGAAGGGTCTTATGTACAATGGTTTTCCTTGTGCTATAGCCCTTTAATATACTACTAAGTTCCAATAGTAGCACTAAGCCCAATATCTCAAGGCTTAATCATACCCTTAGTTGTACTACCCAATTACCATTGTACAAAACAATATCTTCTTGAGTGTTGTTATCAAGGCCACTATATTAGTTGAGTGGTTGATTGACTAATCTAGGGCTAGTCTCAAGATACCTACAAGACTTTCAATATACTCAAGGGTATGTGGAAGTGAAATTCCATGTACAAGTGTTGACTGATGCAGTACTACTCGAAATGGTACAAGCAGGGATTATAGGGGTTTTCACCAAGGGAAAACCATGCGTAGTTCTTGTGTGTATTCTTCCTTGATAGAAATTTTACTCGCTTAATGATAGATCAACGTAGTTCTTTCTAGATGTTGAAACACATCTCTAGTCTGAATTCTCTTCTAAGAATGGTCGAGGAAAGCGCTCTAATACCGATGACTTGTAATATACCCAATAGAAATACTCACAACATAAATGAAAATAACATTCAAATATTTCATAGAAAGTAATCAAAATAGTGAGCATAAAGTTAACATAAACCAAAATAGAATACATTTATTATTAAGAGCACATTGTTCACTTGTCTCTTCAAGGGGGGGTCTCCATTAGAGCGAAGCTCAATCACATAATTCTTCAAGGCATCTTTTACAAATCTTCTATATCATTATATACTAATTTCTAGCCAATGAGTACATTCTGGATAAAAAAACTTTCTTGTAGGTAGAACCTTATAGTTAGTCCTTTTACAATAGTTTTTTTCACATTCCTACATGCCTTATTTAGTATTTATGGCATTTTTTACACCTAAAGGGGTTGGATCCAATGGTGACAAGTGAGGAGCTTTTCCCCATTAGGCAAGGTTCAATTCTTATGAGGGCTACTTACACTAAAAGACACAAGGAAACCTTGAGATATATTAATGGGAATGTGTGGTTGCACCCAAAGATTTATATTAATGGTCTCATATCCTGTGCACACATAAGTGGATCAAAGCTCACCCCTAAGTCATTTTTTAAAATCTTGTGAGGCATATAGCAAATAGTGACAAGGTGTTCCATTAAGACACCCCATGGTGAAATAGCCACTAGATTAAAACCCTATGGGCACAAATCCATCCATGAATACAGGTTAGTGTGGCCCAAGACGAGTGTGATTCATGGGTGATTTTGATAGCTTAAATGCCTGTGATGTTAAAATTGGAAACTAAGGGTTTATTTACTTCATTTGTCTACACTCTTCTTGATGGCATTATTCATCTATGAAACACTCTTGATGACACTTTTCTTCACCTCAAAGATTGGAATTTTTCATTAACTACAAATCTCTCAACTTTAAGTTGACTCAATTATGCCCATCTTCAAGTCGACTCCAAGATAATTCATGTTGGCCCTGGTGAATAGTCACGTCTCTTCAAACCCACGCCATCCACGATAAATAAAGGTTTATGTTCATCTTCATTCAACACCCCTCACATAAAATCATATCATATACAAAGGAGTTCGGACCTGTGGCAAATATGAGTATTTTTTGTGGCTCGTGCGGACTTGTTTGGGAGTCTTCTTCCTCTGCGTTGACCAAACATCTCTCATTATGTTGACTTACGTTGATCATCTCTATCTCCTAGCTATCTAGATGAATTATGGAAGGATATTTTGAGAGGCATCTTGAGTGAGTTCTTGAAGGTTGAAAGAACCAAGTTTTGGTATCATCAATTGTAGGTTTGGATCCTCTATTGACCTGCATTGACCACAAGTCAACTGTGCATTCCTTGACCAAAATTGCAGAGACTTAAATTCGGGTTTCATTAGATATTTTAGAGGTGACACTTGACTGTTTTGATTGGTTTTCAGAGCATCTTTTGGTCAACTGTTGTTTGGATTTTGGAGGATAATTTGATAGTCAAAGGCTTGACTTTGACTTCATCACCATTGTACATTATTGGATTCTCTCTTTGTTGAACATTTTATATTTGATAATAAGAAGGATTGATTAAGGGTTTTCCCCATCTTGGGGTTTTTCCTTGACTTGAGCCAAATTCTTGTGTTCTGTTGTCTTGGCTTGTCTTTTGCATTTTATTATTCATGTTCTATCTACAATTATCGTCAATGCGAATTACTGGTTAATATAATTGTTATTGGAAATTAAAGTGGAAATTATCATTGGGATAATAAAAGAGCACTAAAGTAATTGTTATTAGCATAGAACATACCATTTTTATAAAAAATTAACATGGTATTAGAGCGCAGGTGATGACAAACCTAAGCAAGAGAGAAAAGCATCACTAAGATATATGTTGGACAAGTATCCATGGCTTATACATATTACTTCAAACTGAGGACAAGCTTAATGAAAAGTCTAATTATCATGCATGGAAGATGACTTTGGACCTAAATTTGGAAGAGCATGAAGTATTGGAATATGTACAGGGAAAAGTGGTGGATCCTCCTTCAAATGCACATGTTGCTGCTAAAACAAAGTATAGAAAAGGTGAGGTCAAAGCTAAGAAAATTATAATTGACTCCATTCAAAAGCATTTGGTTGCCTATATTTTTTATTTGGGGACTTCTAAGGAAATGTATGATAAGCTGGTTGGGATGTTCAAACTGAACAATGAAAATCAAATCCTCTTTCTCAAAAAAAAGCTAAAGGATATCAAGATGGATAAAGGGGAGTCTATCCAATCCTACTTCATGAGAATAACTCAAATCGAGAATGACCTGTTATCTATTGGAGAACTTATCATTTCTAGGGAACTTGCTCTCATTTCTCTTGGAGGTATTTCATGACCATGGGATATTTGTCACCACCATTCTCAACAATGATAGGATACCTGTTTTTGATGAGTTATTGGCTAGATGCACTCAAGAGGAAACAAGGATGATGGAGAGAGATAAATCCTATAATGGAAATGAACCTACTGCTTTCTTTGCACATGTTAAGAGGAAGAATTATGTCGGTTCAAGGAGACAAGGTCAAGGATCTAAGAGGAGATTCAAAGAAAGAGGAAAAGGATGAAGCTAGAATTGCAATAGGTTCAGCCACTATGCTAGATAGTGTCCTCACAAGAAAAATCCTCCAAGCGATGACAACAACAGCAACAACAATTAAAAAGGAAATAATAATCAAAGGAGCAATGGGTATAACAACAAAGAAAAGAGGAATGCTCCTGCTGCCCAATAAGGAAATAGTTGACCTCCCAAGAGGACAAGAAATGTCAAATAATGATGAAAATAATGTTGTAGAAAAACAAGACGGGTTTTATCTTAATCTTCTCTATCTACTACCTCTCCTTTGGATACTTTGCATCATTGGTTAATTGATAGTGGAGTCTCAAGGCATTTCACTAGATACAAGGAGGCCCTCTCAAATTTAGTTAAGAAGAAAACTAATAAAAAAATCATTCTTGGAGATAATACCACCTACCCCATAAAAGGGATAGGAACTGTTACTCTTCACTTGAATTATGGTCAAACTACACACCTTCAAGAAGTCTTGTATGTGCCTGATTTGAAGAAGAACTTGGTATTTATTTCTACGATGGAAGAAAAATGCTTCAAGGTAGCATTCATTGATGGAAATGTATGGCAAAGAAATTTCAAAGATGCTTTTACTCTTGGATTCAGGGTTGATGGTCTTTATCAAGTTGGTGGATGTCCTTCGGGAGCATTGAAAAATGATACTTCTATTCAATGTGAGCTAATGGCATTGAAAATTTTCCCACTTACATTACAAAGTCTTACTTGGGGTAAGGAAGATGGTCATAAGGATGCTCAAGTTTCATATGAACCGTGAAGGATTCTGCCAAGGTTGTGCAACTGGGAAACATACAAAGGGACCATTCCCTTCTAGTGAAAGCAAGACAACTAATATTCTTCAATTGATCCATTTTGACCTGTTTGGTGCCTCGCTTGTAACTTCATTAGGAGGATACACATAATATGCAATATTTATGGATGACTTCTCATACAAAACATGGATCTATTTTTTGAAGAAGGATGATTTGTTCAAGTGGTTCTGTTATTTCAAAGCATTGGTGGAGAGTCAAACATGGAAGAAGATCAAGACATTGAGGACTGGCAATGGAACTA
This sequence comes from Pinus tabuliformis, assembly GCA_031772625.1. Lineage (NCBI taxonomy): Eukaryota > Viridiplantae > Streptophyta > Pinopsida > Pinales > Pinaceae > Pinus > Pinus tabuliformis. The sequence continues at coordinate 1,341,787,949 of CM062819.1, read as the reverse complement.
AATATGAATCCAATGAATTTTGTAGAGAGGCTAGCATTAAGAGGGAGAAAATTGTTCCATACACTCCATAGCAAAATGATGTTGCTAAAATAAAGAATCGAACTATCATGGAAGCCACTCGTGCCACAATCTATGATCAAGGTCTAGAAAAATTCTTGTGGGAAGAAGTTGCCAACACTATTGTATATTTTAAAAATAGGAGCCCTCATCAAGCTTTAGATTTCAAGACACCCGAAGAAGTTTTAATTGGTAAGAAACCTGATGTTTCTCATTTTAGAATCTTTGGTTGTCCTGCGTATTTTCATGTGCCTAAAGAGAAAATAGACAAGTTGGAAGCTTCTAGAAAGAAAAGTGTATTCGTTAGAAACAATGAAATTTCAAAGGCATATAGAATTTATGTACCTGGTCAAAGAGACGTAGAAGTAAGTAGATATGTTACCTTTGATGAAGACATTTCCCTCGGAAAATCCATAGATCTCCCCATTTCAAGGAAGGATAATGATGTTACTGAAATACAAGTGGAACCTTCGATGGATGAGCTTATGGCCGATGTTGATGGCCCAATGGATCCTCTTGATCCACCTCCTGGTGATCCCTCTACCTCAAGGAAAATACCACTATGTCTCAAGGACACACTTGAAGATGATGAAAAACATTCTGCTCTAAGGGGAATGTTTCAAGAAAGTAAGAAGCCCAACAGGTATAAAGGGTACTTGGTGCCATGAGTACTATCATCCAAAATGAACCTTGCACTTTCGAAGAAGCCCTGAAGCACCAGGTATGGATAGATGTTATGTCTGATGAATATGAATCAATCACAAAGAATGATGCCTAGGAAGTAGTTCCTAGACCGAAGGACAAGTCTGTGGTCACTTCAAAATGGATTTAAAAAATTAAACATGGAGCTAATGGAAGTGCTAAAAAATATAAGGCAAGGTTCATAGCTCTTGGTTTCTCTCAAAAGGAAGGAGTGGACTATGATGAAATATTTTCACCAATTGCTCGATATACCACTATCTGATCCATAATTTCTCTTGCTTCCAATCAAGGATGGAGCCTACATCAAATGGACGTCAAGACTGCTTTCTTGCATGGCTCACTTAAGGAGGAAGTATACTTGGAACAACCTCTGGGGTTTGAAGTACAATATCGAGGACATATGTATGCAAGTTGAAGAAAGGCCTCTATGGGTTAAAGGAAGCCCCTAGGGCTTGGTATGAGAGGATTGATAGTTATTTATGAAGCTGGGATTTATAAGGAGCTATGTTGATCCAAACCTATACTTCAAGGTTGAAAAGGACACGCCTTTTATTTTTGTCTTGTATGTCGATGATTTATTTCTGACTGGTGCAGACCCTCTCATTTATCAATGTAAGAGGGAGTTGACTTTTGAATTCGAGATGAAGGACCTAGGATTGATGCATTACTTCCTAGGCCTGGAGGTCTGGAAAAAGGCGGGAAAGATTTTCTTTTCTCAAGTGAAATACATTGTGAAGTTGTTTGAAACATGTGGGATGGTGGAATTCAAGTATGTGTCTACTTTGATGGAACTAAACTTCAAGAAGGTATGTGGAAATTTTGTTAGTCCCGGATTAGCGAATCCTTCTGAATATAGACAACTTGTGGGGGCCTGATGTTCTTGGTAAACTCCAAACCTGACATATGCTTCATAGTAATTAATTTGAGTCAATTTATGGTTGAGCCTCATCACATACATTGGGTTGTTGCAAAGAATCTCTTAAGAAATCTCTGTGGCATTATTAACTTTGTTCTGAGGTACACTTCCAGGAATCTAAGACTACATGGATATTATGATGTTGACTGGGCTAGTAGTGTGGTGAATAGAAAAAGTACGTTTGGATGTTGCTTCTCTTTGGGATCTGCTTCAATTTATTAGATGAGCAAGAAACAAAAATTGGTTGCTCTAAGCATCACTGAGGCTGAATATATTGCAGCTAGTATGGTATGTTGTGAAGCTATTCAGTCGAGGAAGCTCTTCAGTGAGCTATTAGAGCATGTGTTGGATACCATCATTATTTATTGCGACAACCAAAGTGGTATTCATCTTTTAGAAAATCTCGTGTTCCACGACTGCTCCAAGCATATTGATATCAGGTACCACTTTATCTGAGATATTGTGCAATAGGAAGTAATAAGGCTCCAACACATCAAGACTAATGAACAAGTTGCTGATATCCTCACGAGGTCCTTGGGGAAGGCCAAGTTCTTAGCCTTCTGAGAGAGACTTAGAGTCATGGAAGGAAACTCGCATGAGGATCCCTCTTGAGTTTGTGATTGAGCTCTAGGAGCTCCTGGGAGCCTGGGGTACTTCTTGGAGCTATGTGTGACCATAGGGTGAGTGGTTCACCTTCCCCTACAAGAACGTTGTGTACAGGGTGAGTGGTTCACCTTTCCCTATGAATGATGACATATGCATAGGATGAGTGGTTCACCTTCTCCTATGGCATATAAGCAGGATGAGTGGTTCACCTTCTCCTGCAGATGCCCTAACATACATCCTACCCTTGTAGTCTGGGACTCTTGGAAAGTACCTCTCATTTGGCCAATGAGTTGGGAAAAGTGGTTAGGGATCATAGAACTACAAATAGACACATCATGTATTGTCGTACTCCCTACGTCTAGGATGCATGATGTTCAATAACTTGATCGTTTGGATCAAGTACGATTAGGGTCCTATTACCCACCACCTATGGGTATTGTGGATGGGAGAAAAAAATTCTCATAGATGGTCCTCAGCTGGTAGCCAACAACCCCTTGTAGCCATCAGATATTTCGATGTGCCATTTTCTCCACCACCTGAGCCGGTCATGTGGTCCCTCAACCACTTGTCATGAATGTATGTTTGAAGGTGCGCTTTTCGACCCCAAAGATATGGCTTTTCATTGGTATAGTTGAGTAATTTCCTTACTTGTCATGGGCACTTTGGGACATAGATTGGTGGGGGGATTTGGCGAAAAGAGTGGGTTAGGCTTATATTCTTGTCTCCATTTCTCGATTTTGTGGTTACCCTTGTATCATAGTCCTGTGGCGTCTCCTTTACTTACCATTTGGCTATTGGGTTGGCACTACACGGGAAATCTTGATTTTAGTTGCATGGTCCCACTTACATCACTCTCTTTCCATTAATTTTACCCCCATTCATCTATTTTCCCATCTGGGTCCACATGTGTCCACTAGATCCACATAGGGTTAACCTACCCCTCCTCTTGTCCACAACTTGGATTGGGCCTGGAACGATGCCCTGGAGGTTGATGCAACTATAAAGAAAGTAAAAAGCATAATTTGGCCACTCTCAACAAGAAATGTACCACAAATTGCAAAATATGGTCAGGAAACACAAATTTAGCATGTGGGAAAAAGCCAAACATGAGCTCTACCCCTTATCCATGGCCATCACCTTGGTTCCTATGGGCACTAGATGAGCCCTCTCTATCATTAAGGAACCCATGACTGTCCCAACCCCTGGTGGGCAATGAACCGCCCAACCTTAATGGGGGTATGCATTGCTAAATATTAAACATCATGCTCTCATCCCTTGGAGCCCCCACCAGTTATGAAGAAAAATCAATAAAAGGCAAAAGGCATATGAAGAAGGGTGGAAAGAAAGGTCGGGGTAACTCATGTACAATGATTTTCTCCCTCCTACACTCATATACCCAGGTGTGGGCTTCCCTTATTATGGCTACCCTTGCACCTTGACACGTCGTTCGAATGATTCCCTTGATCCCCAATCCATTCAATTATTATATCACTTTCCACCTACCTCTTAAAGGATGTACCATGGACATGTCACCCCCTTTATAGGTTGAAACCACCTAATAGGGTCCTTGGTTAACCCCCTATTGAGCTTGCATACACTTATACATGTCAAAGCCCACTATATAAGGGCATGCCACCTGAAGTGCCCTACTAGTTCCATGACTTGTAAGCTCTTTTACTTAATTATTCTAATGATTTTTTGTATTGGAGGGAAAGGGGACGCATTGGATCTTATGCACGATTGCAAGTGGATTTCCATTTGGGGCTTGGTCTCCCTATACCGGGTCTTATCCCTCCAAAGTTCCACATTAGCACTTGTAGGGTGAGTTTTGAGATCCATGGGCCTCCACCATAGCTGAGATTACTTCATGGATCCCCAAAAGTGTTTGTTGATTGCTATTATTCCACCTTTTGTACGAGGATGATGCACCTGGTTCACCATGCCCAACCGACTCCACAGATGCCTCATACACTTGAAATATGTTCCAGGGTCCAGAGGATTGTTCCCCATTGCAAAGGTATGGCTTATGCCATCATTTCAACCCTTATAGATGGTCTATAGGAACTCCTGATCCATTTGGAGACCCATGAGGATGACCTTGTGCCCCCACAGCCACTTTGGAGCACCACAGGTTTTTGCTTGGAAAAGAAGGGGCCAACCCCTTGTCCATTATGTTGGGATTCCATTTCTACATTATGGCACCCTTTTGGGCTTTATTAGGCGTCCTCAAAGGCCCAAAAATTCACTCAGTTGATCATTCGACCCTCTTGAGAGGCTTACTCATGTATTGTTGAGCTATTTGGTGGGCTTGTCACCAAAAGTTGTTTTTTATTATGCACATTATTTTATTCTAGGGGCTAAATTAGGCCTAACTAGATAAATCAAATTCATTAGGAAGTGTATAAATAGATGATGAGTTGAATCATCCTCTCATCATCACTTGGATTGATCATTCTCTCTTAAGAGATTTTCACTATTAGTTTTGGAGGACGAAATTGGATGGACGGATGAATTTTGATGTTTGGATCTCTTCACTTTTCTCTTGGAGCTTCTATATTGGCATATGATGATGATTGGATATACTTGTCCTTACATGTAAGTGCTCTTTTAATGCTACTTTATCATTTTCTTATGTCACATGCATGTTGTTGGGGAATTTCTATATACTAGGCTCAAATTTGTTGCTTTTCTTATGTGAAATAGTGGAAATTTGTCTTTTATTAGTGTTGCATCATGTCATGGACCATGTTTGAATATGTGAATGCTCCTAGAGATATTTTGTTGAGATTTTATCTTGATAAGTCATCGCATATTTTCCATTAAATTATAAATATCTTGAAGCAATTGTCCCATGCCCTAATTGTCATGCGAAATTGTTCTAGAGACCTCCTTGACAAAGTGAAACGATCCCAAACATTAGAATCATATTGACTCCATTTCTCCCAAAGGATTAGGCACTGGTCCTCCATAGGTGATCACCATAAAACATATTTTTCTCAAACTTCTCTCTTTCTTTCTAGGTCTAGCCCACATAGGTCACCTAGGGAACAAATTATATCGCAATATAGCCATCCAAACACTTCAATTTTTGGTCCAAAACTATGTTTTAGTGTGCTATAGAGGCCCTCCAAATTTGAAGCAAATCTGACAGTGGTATCTCAAGATATTGCAAGCCTTGGCTCGAGGATCATTTTCTACCCTAGGTTTCGCTTGGCTAGTGACCTCACTTGGATCATTGCATTCTATTTGAAAAATATTTATCCATTGATCCTCTTCTCTTCCACAATTAGCTCAAGCCCCTCTTTGAGTGACCAATCCCTCTTGCTTGACCTAATCTTGGGTCCACTTGGTGTTGTGTGGTCCCACAACTTTTGGAAGGTAATTATTCAAAGACCATTTGGAAACCAAGTCTTCCCACGTGTTTTTAGGACTAGGTCCCTCCTTAAGAAGTCTCATTCCCAAATTCTAGCCCCTAAAACCCTTAGTTGGCCCTTCTTAGAGAGTATTTCATCTTGCCTCTTGGGAAAGAAAGCCATATATTGAGACTCTCTTGTGAATAGGCCTCTTTAGGAATCTTTTCCCTTTATTGACCCATTTATCTAGGTGATTCCATTAATACCAGGTTTCCTCCCATCAGTGAAAGTTCGTAAAGAGCAGAGAGCCTTAGCTGAGGTGACAGTGGGCTATCGCTCCATTGTTTCCCTTGGCCAAGTAGTTTCCCTATAGGACCCACTGCTAGGACCCCCGCTCGCGGTAACATTTTGATGTTGTTTCCGGGAACAAGAGACGTATGTCTTATTTCTCATATGACATTATTGACATATTACTTTGGTGACTCCATTGGAAGAATGAAGCCCTAGTTATTCATTGAACTTCAAAGTCAATGCTTGTAGGGTGAAGCAGGCATTTGTTAAGGCAATTTTAGTTCACCTTGGCGACTCCCATGATATCAATACATAAATATCAATGGATACTAAAAAGCTTCATGAGTGGTTTCCTCCTTTGGATATCACATGGTTTCTAGGATACCCAAATGGCATGGATTGGAATTTTATGCAAAATATGCCACAATTCGAGGGTGATCCATACACAGTAATGGACCACATAGAAAAACTTATTAAGCATGCTTCCAAAGTTAATGTGGTTCATCTAGAAAACCTCATGGAGTTATTTATTGCTCCTATTGAATACAAGCACTAAGGTTGGCTTGGATCATGTGAGCTTGAAAGCATTTCATCTTTTATCGAGTTTCTCAACAAATTCATTAAATATAAGGGACTCGAATTCCAATCCAATGAAGCTGCTTGTGAAAACCTAGAGGAAGCCCTCCGAAGGGAAGGTCTCATTAGCCAAGATGAATGAGTTGGAGATAAATTTGGGGATCTTAGCAGTGAGTAGGAAGATGAGTCCTCATTGGGTCCACATGATGAACAAGATGACTTTGAAAACACGTGTTGGGAAGGATGAGTATACGGAAAGTGAAGTTGACACTAACCTTGCCTTTCTCAAGGATATTACTCCCAACGACTCTTCTTTTGAGAACCTTAAGGAAGGTGATCCCATTAGCCCCTTGGAAAATTACATTGGAGATTATTTTCATATTGAAAAGGAGAAATGGGAAATTTTTGGTCCTCAATTTGACTATGCTCCCGTTTATGACACTAATAAGGAGGATAAGGTTGAGAGTGGTCTTCCCCTTCTCCCAGGCATTGTTTACGATGACATATCCATCGATAACCTTGGGAAGGAGAATTATCATTTTCCCTTGCATGAAATGGAGCAATTGGAGATGATTGATTCTCCTTTTTGGGAAGACCCTATCTTGGATACCAACAATGATAGGATTGATAAGTCCCTTGCTCATACCTACCTTCCTTATGATTTTGGGAGTATATTCAAATCACTTGAGCCTCTAGAGTTGGATTTTCAAGAAAAGGATCTCATTGAGACTTCATCCTCCCCTTTGCCATTTTCTATTTTTCATCATCTTAAGTGTTTGTTAAATGATTCCCTCACTCCTTGTCATATGATCTCAAGTGGTTGTGAGCCCTTCCCCATTCTGAGTATAGTGTCAAGGAAGAGCCCCTCATTGATTATACTTTACCTCCTTGGACACACCCTCAAGGATTTGATCACTCGATGACCTCCCATCTCCAATGTGACCATCACCTTGAGAAACCTATTTGTTCCACTCTCCCTCACCCTTCGGTCCCGTCTCATCATAACCTTGTGGAATCTACAAAGCACAATATTATAAACAATGATTGTGATAAATAGTTCTTGAGAGTGATCATTCATTCCAATATTGTGTACTTAGAAGGAAGGCCCAATAATTCTAGAATGACTTATTTTCTTTCTCCTAGGACTTCCTGTTACCTCGAATGGAGATCATTTTGTCCTGCCTCCTGTAGAGCTGTAACTAGGGTCTCTCACACCGCTAATTATTCCACATTAATAAGTCAATCCAGGAACGTTTTGTTATTGCAAGAAGTAGCTCAATCCGAGGCTATTTGTCCGAGTAATGCTTAGTAGTACAGGGTTGAGAAGATCAAAGGAAAACAGATGCTAAGCTGTAACTAAACTAACCCAAAAGATGGAATCACACAAAACAGTTGATCAGTCAAGGGTACGGAAGCAATAACCCATCCCTCTAGAAACTGACTAAAGAAAGGAAACTAGAGCATGGACTTATAGGTCTGGGAGCTAAGCAGCGTCTTGCTAAGGCTCACTACAGCCTTAGGCCTTCTCTCACACCAAAACAACAAAGGCAGGTAAATAAATCAGCGGAAAGTAAAATGGAACAGCAGAACGGAAATGGAACAACAGTAAATGGAATGGCAATAAAATGGAACAACAATAATCAAATGGAATAGCAATAATCAAATGGTACAACAATAATCAAATGAAACAACAATCCTTGATGATTTACGAAACAACAACCATCACCTGTATGTACATGTTCTACATTAATATAGCAATCTGAGGGTATCGAATGATACAACTATGTTTCTGAACAGAATGACGCTATTCTCAAATCCCACAAATATTGTTTCACATAAATCCAATGACAGTAACATTCATACCAGCACTCTGTTACAGAAATGGCTGAATAAAGATACAATTCGACCCTGTGTAAATCCAATTATACAGCGCAGAGTCCTTACATGGAGAAATCATTCATTCATTGATCATAACAGAGCATAGCGTATCATATAAAGAATTCATCAGATTGCTAAGTAATAAAGATAAACAAATCACCATATAATGATACAAAAGCAAGTGTCCTTCGGAGCCGGGCCCTTAGCTGCCAATGGTACACCGCCTTAGATTACTCCAGACGCAGAGACAGAATAAACACCAAGTCTTTTATATTAATCGCATCCACAAAAGTATAACAAAATCAGGTCTCAGTGAGACTCAATGATTAAAGTTTGTTCTGGAACTGTAAAATTACAAAAACAGTCGTCCTTTGCTTAATGATGTTGTGCCATTATATAAAAGAAATGACGGAGATATCTAGATAATCAGAGATAAGTAAAGCAGCGATCCCTCAGGATCAAAGATCCTGAGGGATTCGCTAATCGTTCAATCTTTCTTGCATTCGCCGAGCCGGTATCCCGCATTCTTTTCTTGGATTATTCAATTCCAATTTTGCTTGATCGTGTCCGCATCCGGTTCCCTACTGGAGGAACAACAGTTATTTTTCCTCTGCTTCCCGCTTTTGGGCGGGAACTCCTTGCTTGCACGTCTTCCTGCATAGAAAACATCAATTATTAGCACTTGAGCTTCCTTTGTCTATTTTTGCACATTTTATCAAAATCCTTTATCTTCTTTGAATTCCTTATGCAGAAAAGGTTACAATTATTATTGAAAAACCACTAGATTGCTTGTCAAAAGCATACCTTCCAGGTGCTCCACACACCCCCCTACTTACCCTGTTTCATGGCCTCATGAAAACATTGTAGTTGACATGCAAGGCGGTGAGAGAATAGGCCAGAGAAGGGATCTCGTGAGGAGGCCGACAACCGTGATGAGCAACTAGATTATCAAAGAACTGATCTATTTGATCTGCAGGCATCTCATACAAGGCCTGATATCCAGGTGCAGGGTGCCAAATGATTGGACTGCGAAATCGATACCCTAACCAGGATGGCCCTGCTTGCAGAATCCGTTCCCCATAAAGGTTCAATCGGCTGGCAGCCATCTCAAAATTCTCATATTTGAATGGTTCCCTGAGCTGGATGCTTGGACTAGAGGTCCGGTACCGAAATTTTGCAGCATCGATGGCAGGATATTTAATAGTCAGGAAATATTCCAGACCATTTCGGATCAAGTCTTCGTGCATGGGTCCTATTATCTCGATGACACCTGGGATCCTCATAAGACTCCTATGCTCTCTCCATAGCGTCACTGGGTCTCTAGGTTCAGCTCGTATCCACAAGTCTAGGCTATTTTCTTGTCTCTGAAAGGTATTATAAGCTCTGAGCCATTTTAGCTGATTAACCCCAAATGAGATGAAGGCTTGGAATTGTATATCGCCAACAAAAGGGCCAGGATTTAAATCAGTTTCCTGGTCTAGCACAAGGTTGTGCAAGTAAAACTCGCACAATAACCTTTGAACCTTAACCCCATAATGCTTGCAACAATCTATAAAATCATTAACAGTGTTGATGTGGATAGGTGCTCCTGCCCTAACGGCTTTTATTTTCAATCTCAAATATCTTTCAAGCAAAAATAAAGCATAATTTTTAGCAAGGGCCCTACAAGTCAAAACGTCATTATATAAGGAACACACAGTGTCCATCTGCTTAACAACACTATCTAATCGACGAGTTACCTTAGCAACCTTTTCTTGTTCCTTCTGCCACCCCTCAAAGGCTTGGCTTTCGGATTGACTAATACTCCGAAGTTGCTGTTGTAATTCTTCGTATTTCTCCCGGGGGATTGCTTGCTCTCTTAGTTGTTCAGCTTCTTGTTGGGCTTGCTTCATCATCCTGTGCAAGTTTCTCGTTTTTGGATCCTTTTTCCATTGAGCCGGAGAGGCCGGGAATTTTGCCTGAAACTTTTTATTGCGCTGTTTAGAGTTCAGAACCCGAATAACCCCTGAGGGCGGTGCCTCTGTTTGGATCTCCTTATTCTCTTTCTCCTTCTTGACACGAATGAAAGGCTGCTGAGGTCCCCCTGCCATTGGAACATCTTGCTGCTCTTCTCCCTTAGTTGGAATGTTAGTTTGTTCTCCAGGGTCAGATGGAACAACAGTCTGTTCCTCTATGTTATTTGGAACAGCACCCTGTTCCTCATTATCATTTGGAACAACAGACTGTTCCTCGGCAGTAGGTCTCCTAATGGGGTTTCGACCAACAAAATGGGTTCTTGTCCTAGGGGTTTTTGCTGTAGTGGCCCTCCTCCTTTTCCTTGTGGTCCTTTGTATTCTCAAATTGGCTTTCAGAATTCGAATTTGCTGCCGGAGCCTGGCTATAGTGCCCAACAGCCTCTGTTGTTTCTTTCTCAGTTTCTTAATTTCCTTTGCCTCGGTAGAGGGTTTGGCCCTTAAGCCTGCTCCTTCTTCATCTGGGATATCTTCCGGTGTCCTGGGGACAGACTATCCCTGATTGTTGTCTTCATTATCATAACTAGGCAGGTTTTCTTCTCCTACCTTTTCTGCATGTACTTCCTCGGGTAGTTCTTCCTTTACGGGACTGTCAGGGACGCCTGCTGTGATGGAGGGCTGGCCATATTCCCCCATATTGGCCAGAACTGCTGCCAATTCCTCGTCACCTACAGGGTCCTGCGACGGGCTACCCCCTGGCTGTGCTATCTCTCTTCTTGATTGCCCTGTTCGGTAACCCTTTCTTCCTCAGAGTGCTCATCTTCTTGGTTGCTCTGTTCGGTAACCATTTCTTCCTCTTCCGGCTGGCCAGTCCCGGGCCCTGATTGCTCAGCATTTCCTTCGGAGGGTTCTCCTTCTGGTTCTGGAGGTTCGTTCGCAATTTCAATTGGCTGGGCCGTTGTTCCCTGAATTCTTTCCAATCTTCCTCGTATTCGGGCCAGCCGAGCTAACTTCCTTGGTCTCTCAGGTTGGTCGGGTGTGCCAGCAGGTTCTGTGGGTTCCTCTGGTCGTTCTGGCGTATCGGACGGTTGTTTCCGTTTTGAAGCGGCATGTCTTTCTGCTGCTGACTTCTTGCGTTTCTCTAATCGTTCCGGCGTACTAGAGGACTGTTCAGGTTTTGGGGGTGGTGCAGCCGATCCTCCTTCGACTATTGCAATCAATTCCTCCCAAGTGCTTTGCTGTTGAGTGAGACTGTGGCTCACTATCAACCGAATCAGCCCATGGTGGCTAACGACTGCATCTATGTGCTGGGCCTTCTTCAGGCTTTGGGCCGCGTCATGTAGTAGCGAATTTAAAAGTGCAGGGAGATTTACAGAACATTTTCCTTTTAAAACAGCTAAAAGTTTCAGGTGACGAGGTCTTACCACGTCTTTTCTCCCTTCGCAGGTGATATAACTTTGTACTGTCTTCGCTAGCTCGGTCCAGGGTTCCCCTAGTGTTGCCGGCAGAACTCCTTTCCCTTTGACTGTCAAGCTTTGGCCTTCGTCCTGGAAAATTTCCATAGCTTTTTGTAATCTTTCCTTCTTCGGCGTCCATATGGGTCCAGCAGCTGGTAATCCTGAGACTTCTGCGATGATATCCTCTGTAACCTCTATCTGCTTTCCTCCTACTATGGAGTAATTTTCCTGCAAATTCTGCAGGAATTCCAACGCCACGGCTTCATTTGATTCTTGCAGGTGACTGAAGTAATTCAACCATCCTACGTTTTCCAGGATTTTGCAAGCAGCAGCGGAAACTGTCAGCTTGTGAGGTTCGCTTCAGACCGTCTTTCCGCCCATGATTCTACTCAGAAATGGAACAGCAACTGCTTGCGGTGTTTGCGACGCAGAGAGGATGATCGTTGCCAAGTTTTGGAAAAGATCACCGAGCATGCAACGAAAAAAAATATCGTGGATGGCAATTTCCATATAGTGGAAGCATCATACCGTTAAACCATGTCATTCCTTCGTACATTATCTCGCCCGAATGGTGTGCAGCCACGTAATCATGGAGTAATGAGATTACCTCCCCCCCGCGATCTGATAGGTTGTCCCCAGCCGTCAAAGAGAGGAGCAGCAGCCAGTCGGAGGTCCAATCATAAAGTACAACATATGAAATAATGCCATGTTTTAGAAAAACAACGAAATGCCGAAACCGAGGCAAAAAGGTAGATATAATGAGGAGCTAGGGGATGGGACGTCTGTCAAGCGTACGAAGTCTCCAGTGGTCACCGTCAGTTCCGTTGCCATGATTGGTGGTAATAAATATTCATGCGATATATACATCGGGTGTGACATATGATCTTTGCAAAGGATAAGAGACAGAAAAATTTAATATCATACCTGTTGGTGTAATTATTACGACTTCTATGCCATTAATAGAGCTCTGCTGCCAACAGGTGTTCATAACCTTGGCAGAGTTGTTTATTTCACCCTCCGGAACCATGATCCTTTGTGTATATTCTGAAGAGTGCTTTGTCAAAATGCAGGCCATTATACTGGCTTGGTGACCAGATAGCCATAATGCCATTCACAAGGTAGGCGCGAAACGTGGTCAGGTCGGCTCGCGATGAGACCCCCTGTTCCAAGGTTTGCTTGTTAATTTACCTTTGGACCATATCCCTGGTGTGGTGGCCGTTATGGGAATGCCACTTCGCTTCCATCCTTATGATCATGGTAGGCCGGCTCTTAATGAGACCCCCTATCCTGCATTTGACAGTTTTCATATTTTGTTTTTGTTTTCTTTTGCAGAGCACCTCTCTTGTTTATTTTCACATAAGGGTGGTTCCGCACTCCTTAAGAGCGGGGAATGGTGGAAGAAGTCTTATGATCCCAATAGATAGATATAAATCATTCGTTCTTACTCCTAAGTAATGATCAAGAAAGATTTTTTAGGGGAATCGTCATGATAAAGATCACCAATGACAATGGTACCGGTAAATGACAATGACAGTGAAGATGAAAAGTTCACATCCCTCCTCTTGTCCTCTTATACATACTGGCTTCATAGTGATAGCGATTTATGATGTGCTGATTTCGGTATATCGTGGTTTATGTTCACCGCATAAGTTCATTGCTGTATCTACCAGATTGAGGAGAACATGGGGGCAAAGCATCCTCCATAAGGGCAAAAACATGTCGATGGCATTCCTGAGAGAAGAATCCATTCGTAGGATACCATTTCTTTGAGAGGAACAACGGAAAATCGCAAATGCTGTTCCTTTTGAGAAAGGAACAACAAAGACACTCAAATGTTGTTCCTTTTGAAAAGGAACAGCAGAATCACACAGGTGCTGTTCCTTTTCACAAAGGAACAACAAAAACACACAAGTGCTGTTCCTTTTCGCAAAGGAACAACAAAAACACACAAGTGTTGTTCCTTTTCGCAAAGGAACAACAAAAACACACAAGTGTTGTTCCTTTTCGCAAAGGAACAGCAAAACACACAAGTGTTGTTCCTTTTCGCAAAGGAACAGCAAAAACACACAAGTGCTGTTCCTTTTCGCAAAGGAACAGCAAAAACACACAAGTGTTGTTCCTTTTCGCAAAGGAACAGAAAAAACACACAAGTGCTGTTCCTTTTCATAAAGGAACAACAAAAACACAAGTGTTGTTCCTTTTCACAAAGGGACAGCAAAAACACACAAGTGCTGTTCCTTTTCGCAAAGAAACAACAAAACACACAAGTGCTGTTCCTTTTCGCTAAGGAACAACAAAAAGCACAAGTGTTGTTCCTTTTCGCAAAGGAACAGCAAAAACACACAAGTGCTGTTCCTTTTCGCAAAGGAACAGCAAAAAGCACAAGTGCTGTTCCTTTTCACAAAGGAACAGCAAAAACACACTAGTGCTGCTCCTTTTACAAAGGAACAGCAAAAACACTTGGAATACAAAAAATGAAGAAAACATATATACAAGATGTTATGTACAAGTTATAAAAATGAATTTCTTAAATTATAGGTGAGGAAGATTTCGCTTCCTCTCCTAAAATTTCCATATCAGTATCTTGTCGTAGCTGCTGACAGAAGGATTCCCGAGTGAGTGGCTTTCGATAAAGGCGAACTCGGTGGCCATTTACTTTGAATGCATATCCAGAACCGTCAATTGTGATCAGGGTAAGAGTCCCATTGTCATGTACCTTCTAGATTTCGTATGGTCCTAACCATCGAGTCTGGAGTTTCCCCGGGAAGTCCTGAAACCGAGAGTCGTATAACAGAGCCCAGTCTCCTTCATGAAAGACTTTATTCTTGATAAGTGTGTCATGCCATTTAGCTCACTACTGTTGAATCAATGCTGTATTTTGTAATGCAGAGAGCCTGATTTCGTCTAATTCATTAATCTGTTGTAATCGATTGATTTGTGCCTCACTCAGATCTACGCCGACTTCCTGTGCAGTTCGTAGCGTTCGGATTTTGAATTCTATGGGGAAAATTGGCTGCTTTCCAAACACTAATTGGTAAGGTGAATAGCCTGTAGTACTTCTCCATGTGGTTCTGTAGGCCCACAGTGCCTCGGGAAGTCGAGTGGCCCAATCTCGCCTATGCGATGCAATGGTCTTTGTTAAAATTGATTCTATTACCTTATTACTACTCTCTACTTGCCCATTTGCCTGCGGATGGTATGGGGTAGTGATCTTATGTTGGACATGATAATTGTTAAGTGTTGCAGCTAATTTATTTCCAACAAATTGTGGTCCACCATCGGTGATTAGTTCTCTCGGAAGTCCATAACGTACAAACAAATGGAACAAGAATTGTATCACAGAGTCTTCTGTAGCCTTAGGTAATGATTCGGCCTCGACCCATTTAGTAACATAGTCTGTCGCCACCAGAATGTATGTCCTCTGATTTGATGATGGATTAATGGGCCCAACGAAGTCCAGAGCCCATCGTTCAAATGGCTCAATGACCAATTGTGGTCTCAGAGGCATTTCATCGGCTTGGCCAGGTCTTCCTGCTCGCTGGCAGCTGTCACAGGCTTGTGCAAATTTTTTCGCATCCTTGAAAATTGTAGGCCAATAGTATCCCGTCTGCAATACTTTATGTGTTGTTCTTTTTTCAGCGAAATGTCCCCCGCATGGCCCGTCATGGCAAGCTTTTAGAATGTCGAAGATTTCGTCTTCTCGAATACACCTTCTGATTTGCATGTCTGCCCCTGTATGGAACAAATGGCCTCCAATCCACGAAAACCGAGTGCTCTTCTGAACAATCTGCTTACGTTCCTGAGGGGTTAAGTGTTTTGGTAGCTTACCGACTGCAAGGTAATTGGCGACATCAGCGTACCAGGGTGTTCGAACAGCAACAGCAAACAGGTGCTCCTCAGGAAATTGATCTTCCACTGCTGCTGTTTCAATTGCTTTCGGTATTCGTGAGAGGAAATCAGCTACAGGGTTCTTGCCAGGTCGATCCTTGATTGTGATTTCGAACTCCTGCAATAAGATCAACCATCTGGTTATTCTAGCTTTCGTAACAGGTTTATTTGCCAAATATTTGATAGCAGAATGATCTGTATATAGCACAACGGGATAGCCTGTGATATAATGTCTAAATTTGTTAACAGCATGTATTATAGCCAGGAATTCCTTTTCAGTAACAGTATAATTGAGTTCGGCAGAGGATAAATTTTTGCTGATATAGTAGATAGCGTATGGTCTCTTATCCTCTTCTTGCCCTAGGACTGCACCAATTGCTGTATCGGAGGCATCAGATGAGATTTGAAATGGCAAATTCCAGTTGGGTCCTCGAAGGACTGGGGCTGTTGATACAAGCTTCTTCAATTCCTTAAAAGCCTGGTTGCATTTTTCTGTCCACAAGAAATCAACATTGCCAGTTAAAGCATATAGAGGTGCAGCAATACTTGAGTAATGTTCTATAAATCGTCTGTAATACCCAGAAAATCCAAGAAAACTGCGTACCTCTGTTTGAGTAGTGGGGGTAGGAATAAGCAAAAGAATCTGGATTTTAGCCGGGTCTACCTGGATGCCAGCTACTGAGATATAGTGCCCTAGAATGAGCCCTTCTGTCATCATCATGTAACATTTTTCGTGACTCAGACAAAGTCTGGTAGTGATACAACGTTGTAGGACTTTTTCCAGGGTATCTAGAGCTGGGTCAAAATCATCTCCGTATGGTGTAAAGTTGTCCATATACACTTCAAGTCCGTCATTTATCAGATCTGCGAAGATACTAAGGACAGCCCTTTGGAATGTAGCAGGGGCATTACATAGGCCGAAGGGAAAAACTCGATAGGCAAACGTTCCCCAAGGGCAAGTAAAGGTAGTTTTATCCTGGTCTTCAGGGGCGATTTGGATTTGGTTATATCCGCTGAAGCCATCCAGGAAAGAAAAAAATTTCTTTCCTGCCAAAGTGTCCAATACTTGATCTATAAACGGGAGAGGGAAGTGATCCTTCTGTGTGGCTTTATTTAACTCCCTGTAATCTACGCAATTCCTCCATTTTCCATTTTTCTTGGGTACCACCACCAAGGGAGAGACCCATTTACTGTCGGAGATGGGATAGATAAAATTAACATCTAAAAGTTTATGAAGTTCGTCTTTTACTACCTCTTTTAGATGGGGGTTAAGTCTTCTTTGCGGCTGACGAACAGGTCTTGCATCTTTTTCTATATAGATGTGGTGGGTGCATAATTGGGGATCGATCCCTTTCATGTCAGGGTAATCCCACGCAAATGCTCCTTGATATTTTCGTAACAGATTTACAAGCTTTGTTTCTTGGTCTGGTGTAAGGTTGGCGTTGATATTTAGGGCCTTACCGGGTTCAATTTCCACTACTTTACTATTGGCAACAACAGTCACTGGTATTGTTTGGTCATGTGCGTCTTTCAAAGGGTCTTCTTCTAGCTCACTATCAAATGCTGCCTCTATCATAAAACACTGTGTGTGAGATCTAGATTCAGTTTGACTAATGAAGTTATTGATGGCATCATCTTCTATTTGATCTTTAAAATCTAAAGCCTTCTGTACAGTCAATGGGGATCTGATATTGTTAGTAAGGTATGACACATGATACTGATTGGTTTTGATCATTGGCAGGCTTGGCTGTGCTGGAGGATATAGAACTAGATTTTTAACATCTGGTCCTTTAGTTATAGTCATGTTTCCCTGCCGGCAACCAATGTAGGCATCGGCAGTAGCAAGCCAAGGTCTTCCTAGTATTAGCGGATGTCCATCCAGTCGGGTTTTTGGATTAATTATCAGGAAATCAGTTGGATATTCCCAGGAGTCTACAGAAACCATGACATCGTATAGAGTGCCTTCTGGTCGAACTACAGATCGATCTGCCAATTCTAGAAAAGTAGAAGTAGGTTCTACTGATGTGATGCCAAGTTTTTGGCAGGTAGAGGTTGTCAAAATATTGATTGCAGCTCCTAGATCAACTGAAGCGTTAGTCAGGGTTTGGCCATAGATTTGGACAGTCACAATTGGATTTCCGGGATATTCGTATTTGATAGGTGTCTCTTTTCCCGATAATAAGTCAGATAAGGTGCCGACTACTTGGACTCTTGGGTTAGTGGTTATATTCCTCCTTGATTTTTTTATGCATAGTTCTTTTATAGTTTTTGCGTATATAGGAATATCTTGAATGGCTTGGAGGAATGGAATTTTTATGTACAAGTTTTGTAACTCTCCCAGAATGTCAAAGTCTGGATGTTGTACTGGTCGTGGTATGACTAATCGTTCCGGGAAAGGAGGAGAGTATGTATTTGCTTGTTGATGGGTCTGTTCTTTATTTACACCCTCTTGTTGTGGTGGTTGTTCTATTGGTAACTGATCTTCAATGTGAACTGTTTTGTCTCCCTCTGTTTCTATGATACGTCCAGATCGTAACTGAAGGTCATTGCACTCCCTTAGGTCAAGTCCAATTTCTGATGTTTCTATAATTTGGAGGGATTGGACTGGTCTATTATTAGGATTGGGATTGGGTTGGGCTGGGAGTTGCAGCCTTAAATTAGACTGGGGGTTTTGTTGTAAGGCTGGCAGAGTCGATTGAGGGAGTGGAATAGTTCCTGTTGACTGATATGTCGATCTTGGCCAATTTGTCTGCCAGGGTGAACTTTGTGAAGTAGGGGGAATCCATTGTGGAGGGTATGAGTTATTCTGCCAATATGGTGGGGTGTAAGGAAAATTTGGCCAGCCGAATTGGCTTGTTTGATTCATCCATGGGTTCGGAGAAGGAAACGGCTGTGATGACCAATTCGGGACTGGGGGTGTAGATTGGTTTTGCCACATACCATATTGCTGAGCATTATACTGCGGAGGCTGAAAAGAAGAAGTTGGGTCCGAAAACATACCAGATTGCCTAGGTTGCCATTGGCGACGTTGGTTAACAAAGTATGCTGGTTCTGATTCTTCTTCTGCTTCCTTGTATACTGCCTTCAATCCAGGAAGTGAGGGGCAGCTCTCAGTAAGGTGGTCTTTCGTACAGATAGCACATGTTTGAACTGTATCTAGCGGACATTCCTTGTGGCTGTGTTTTCTTCTGCATCGGGGGCAGAAAATTGCCAGATTTTGCTCTGCCTCCATTTGCTTTTGTTTAGCCTGCACAATATCAAGTTGAGTAGTTAATGTCCCCAGAATATCAGTTTTAAAATTTTCTAATAAATTCCCTAGTTCTACACGTGTTACCCCTTCTGTTGATATTTTGTTGTCTTTAACAAACCTATCATATTCTGTTGATTTTATCCTTGTGCTGCCTCTTGAACTCCTGATGCATAAATTAATGATATCAGCAAAATTCTCTTGGTAAATATCCCCTTTTCCCATGATATTCAATGTTTCAATCCACTGCTCTTTCATTCCTCTAATCAATGCAGTTTTCAACACATTATCGGGCAGAGGTAGTGATGCATAGGGGGATCTCTGTAAATTATACTGGAAGCGTTCTACGTATTCTTCTAAAGTTTCATTTGGTCTGGTCGTCATTTGGAAAATTTCATCTTTTAGCTCTCTCGACCTGCAATAATCCTGATATTTTTTGAGAAAGGATTCTTTCATTTGCTCCCAGTTGTTTATGACTCCACCCCCTAAACCCATGAACCATCTCAGAGCTACGCCTTTTAAAGTGGAGGGGAACAGCTTTAATTTCTGGGGGTCAGTGGTGTAATCGTACCCTCTACATAGCACATCGAATTCAAATAAAAATCCATCGGGGTCTTCTAATGTAAGTCCATGAAACGTCGGGATGTGTTGAAGAGGTATTGCTTTCATGGGTGTATTTGCAGCAGAATCTACTATAGGATATTGCAATGTAGAAGTTTGAGTATTTGGCTGATTCTGCGCCATTGGATCAAATATGTGCCAATATCCTTCCGGAATTTCTAGGAGGGTGTTCCTAGGTTGAGAAGGGACGGCCTTGGCAGGAACTGTTTTAATGACACTTCCCTTATCTGGGATTTCTATCTGAAGGAATGGGGTGCCTTCAATGTTAACTTTGGCCGTGCTCCCCCTATCTGGGTTGTTTAACAATTGGGTTATCCTAGAAGGAGACCTTGGTTCCTCTATTTCCCCTGTTTCCCCTTCTCCTTCACAAAGATTGCTTAAATTCCCTTCTTGCAGCCGTTCTGACACATAATCTTCAATTTCTTGGAAGTCCTGTTCGTCAGTCTGACTATGCGCCTCAGCGTAGGCTCCAGATGGTGATGCTGTAGCCTGAAGGGAGCTAGTAGGCTGCTTAGGATGATTCTTTCTGAGGCCCACTGACGGCTGAGATTCAGTCTTCTTATAGATTTCGTCTATGAAGGTTGTTCGGCCAAGGGTCACCGGTCCTTTGGCTTTTTCAGGTTTGACTGGAGGTTTGATATTCTTTTCTGGCTTTTTCTGCTTAGTCATGCACTCTAAAAACTACTAAATCCTATTCAACCAGCAATTCTGCTAAGAGAGCGGATGGTGGAGCAGGGATTTTACATGCTCCGTACGCAGGTTCTTACCTTCCGTTTTTAAAATCCAACTCCCCCCTAGCAGCTTTGCGCACTACTCTGTAAAGGGCAAATGGCTATACTCCTTCCCCGGCAACGGCGCCAAAAATGTAGAGCTGTAACTAGGGTCTCTCACACCGCTAATTATTCCACATTAATAAGTCAATCCGGGAACGTTTTGTTATTGCAAGAAGTAGCTCAATCCGAGGCTATTTGTCCGAGTAATGCTTAGTAGTACAAAGTTGAGAAGATCAAAGGAAAACAGATGCTAAGCTGTAACTAAACTAACCCAAAAGATGGAATCA
The DNA here is from genome assembly GCA_031772625.1 of Pinus tabuliformis. NCBI lineage: Eukaryota > Viridiplantae > Streptophyta > Pinopsida > Pinales > Pinaceae > Pinus > Pinus tabuliformis. Next base: position 1,341,767,345 of record CM062819.1, on the reverse strand, counting down.
CACAAAACAGTTGATCAGTCAAGGGTACGGAAGCAATAACCCATCCCTCTAGAAACTGACTAAAGAAAGGAAATTAGAGCATCGACTTATAGGTCTGGGAGCTAAGCAGCGTCTTGCTAAGGCTCACTATAGCCTTAGGCCTTCTCTCACACCAAAACAACAAAGGCAGGTAAATAAATCAGCGGAAAGTAAAATGGAACAGCAGTAAATGGAACGGCAATAAAATGGAACAGCAATAATCAAATGGAACAACAATAATCAAATGAAACAGCAATCCTTGATGATTTACGAAACAACAACCATCACCTGTATGTACATGTTCTACATTAATATAGCAATCTGAGGGTATCGAATGATACAACTATGTTTCTGAACAGAATGACGCTATTCTCAAATCCCACAAATATTGTTTCACATAAATCCAATGACAGTAACATTCATACCAGCACTCTGTTACAGAAATGGCTGAATAAAGATACAATTCGACCCTGTGTAAATCCAATTATACAGCGCAGAGTCCTTACATGGAGAAATCATTCATTCATTGATCATAACAGAGCATAGCGTATCATATAAAGAATTCATCAGATTGCTAAGTAATAAAGATAAACAAATCACCATATAATGATACAAAAGCAAGTGTCCTTCGGAGCCGGGCCCTTAGCTGCCAATGGTACACCGCCTTAGATTACTCCAGACGCAGAGACAGAATAAACACCAAGTCTTTTATATTAATCGCATCCACAAAAGTATAACAAAATCAGGTCTCAGTGAGACTCAATGATTAAAGTTTGTTCTGGAACTGTAAAATTACAAAAACAGTCGTCCTTTGCTTAATGATGTTGTGCCATTATATAAAAGAAATGACGGAGATATCTAGATAATCAGAGATAAGTAAAGCAGCGATCCCTCAGGATCAAAGATCCTGAGGGATTCGCTAATCGTTCAATCTTTCTTGCGTTCGCCGAGCCGGTATCCCGCATTCTTTTCCTGGATTATTCAATTCCGATTTTGCTTGATCGTGTCCGCATCTGGTTCCCTACTGGAGGAACAGCAGTTATTTTTCCTCTGCTTCTCGCTTTTGGGCGGGAACTCCTTGCTTGCACGTCTTCCTGCATAGAAAACATCAATTATTAGCACTTGAGCTTCCTTTGTCTATTTTTGCACATTTTATCAAAATCCTTTATCTTCTTTGAATTCCTTATGCAGAAAAGGTTACAATTATTATTGAAAAACCACTAGATTGCTTGTCAAAAGCATACCTTCCAGGTGCTCCACACCTCCCACCTGCTTCTTCCTCCATGTGACTATGTCCACATTCGATTTGGGAGTTACTACATGAGTATTCATACTAGCAGGCATATGTATATTGATGTGATGATATGTTGGTTGCACTGACTTTATGATTACACTTAGTATTAGCCTTACAATATGCATGTTGGGATAGGATGCATTGCATATTGATTTTCTCATTAGAACTAACATCATATGATATTTATCATGATAGAGTAAGTTTCATTTAGATTGAATTCACATATTTTTTATTTACAGTTGATTTTCATGGCCTAATACCAAGCATGGGTGATCATAAGACACCACAAAAACATGTTGCCCCATGTGCTTAGTATTTGTATGTGCAGGTAAGAGGTCTATGGTAACGCACCACCTATGGGTAATGTGTATCGAAGAAATTTTTTCTCCTAGATGGTCATCAACAGACAGCCAACAACCCCTTGTAGCCATCAGATAGCTCGATGTGCCATTTTCTCTACCACCTGAGTTGGTCATGTGGTCCCTCAACCACTTTTCATGAATATATGTTTGAAGGTGGGCCTTCCAACCCCAAAGATATGGCTTTTCATTAGTATAGTTGATTAGTTTTCCTTACTTGTCATGGGCACTTTGGGACATAGATTGATGGGGGGATTCGGCGAAAAGAGTGGGTTAGGCTTATATTCTTGTCTCCATTGCTCGATTCTATGGTTACCCTTGTATCCTAGTCACATGGGGTCTCCTTTATGGACAATTGGGCTTTTAGGTTGGCACTACACGAGAAATCTTGATTTTGGTTGTGTGGTCCCACCTATATCACTCCCTTTCCACACATTTTACCCCCATTCATCTATTTTCCCATCTGGGTCCACACGTATCCATTAGGTCCACATAGGGTTAACCTCCCCCTCCCCTTGTCCACACCTTGGGTTGGGCTTGGAACGATGCCCCGAAGGTTGATGCAGCTAAAATGAAAATAAAAAGCATAATTTGGTCACTCTAACAAGAAATGTACCATAAAATGTAAAAGCTGATCAAGACACAAATTTAGCACGTGGGAAAAATCCAAACATGAGCTCTACCCCTTATCCATGGCCATCACTCTGGTTCCTATGGACCCTAGATGACCCCCTTCTATCATTAAGGAACTATGATTATCCCAACCCCTGGTAGGAAATGAACCACTCCACCTTAAGGGGGGTATCCACTGCTACATATTACACAACATTCTCTCATCCCTTGGAGCCCCGAGTACTTATGAAGAAAAATCAATAAAAATGAAAAGGAATATGAAGAAGGGTGGAAAAACAAAGGTCGGGGTAACTCATGTACCATGATTTTCTCCCTCCTACACTCATATACCTAGATGTGGGCTTCCCTTATTATAGCTACCCATGCACCTTGACATGTGGTCTGGATGATTCCATTGATCCCCACTCCATTCCATTATTATATCACTTGCAACCTACCTCTTAAAGCATGTACCATGGACATGCCACCTCCTTTAGAGGTTGAAACCACCTGATAGGGTCCTTGGTTAACCCCCTATTGAGCTTGGAGGCACTTATACATGCCAAACCCACTATGGAAGGGCATGCCACCATGAAGTGCCCCACTGGTTCCAGACTTGTAAGCTCTTCTACTTAATTATTCTATTGATTTGTTGTATTGGAGGGAAAGGGTGTTGAAAAATGTAACTAGGTTTGGTCTTCATAATTGGATTTGAGTCATAATAAAATGTACATATGACAAATAATGAAAATAAATTTTATTGTTATTATTATGACTTATTAAAGCATGAGTTTCATGCTTGGGTCATCATGTTTTAGGTCAAAGTCCCCATTGAGGACTTCTAGGATTATTATAAGTCAATAGAGTCATTGTAAATTTAAAGAGACCCTTATTGGGCTTTTGAATCATGTAAAAAGAATTAGTTTTTAGTAAAAAATGAATTATGTCACCTCCACACCAAGTTGGCCTCAAGAAGATCAAGTCAGCCTCAAGAAGGGTAATTCAACCTCACTGGAAGGCTATATATAGAAGGTAATTCAAATTAATTTGCAGCAATTCACTCTCTCTCATATAGTTCGATATCTAGAAGCTGGGAAGTGCGAAGTTGGAAAAACGCTAGAAGGAGGCTGGAAAGGAGTGCAAGATTTTGGAGGAAGATAGAAATTTTGGGCCATCTGTATCTCACTTCAGAGGAGTATCTAGGGAGATCGAAGTTTTTCTTTGTCTAGTTGAAGTTGTTGTTGTTGTTGCCCCTGGGTCGAAGCTGCTTTTGAAGATTTATCATCTGTAAGAAGGATTGAGGGTTGAATTGGTGTGGAGAAAGTCTTTGTCTAGGTCAAGAGTCATGGATTATCTCGAGAAACTATTGAAGGAAGAATTGTTGATTGGGTTTTCCCCTAGATAGTGGTTTTGCCTTGGTTGTCTGCCTACATCTGTTGTCCTTGTGCTATTGTTTGGTAATTGATTAATGAACTAAAAGATAAATGAATAACATAAAGATAAAAAGAATCACAAGTAATTACCTATATAAGAAAATCTTTTTGTCTTTCTGATTTTCTAACATGGTGCCAGAGTTAAGGTGAAGAAGGAAAAATACCGTTTTGAGTATCTACTGAAAGGATTCTAAAGGATTGATCAAGGGATCATATAAGGAGCTCTTATAATCAAAGAAAATCACTATCATTAGGGGAATTTTAAGGTATACAATGGGCCTCCTAAGAAAAATGTACAACCAAAATAAACTTTATAAGAACTAATAGGATTCAATATGATGATGTCAATCATGGGGGATGATTCACCATTTTTGGAGTAAATAAAAAGTTTTAAAAATAATAAAATAATAAAACTACTTTTTCAACTCAAATTTTCAACTTATCTCCTTAAGGTTTTACTGAAATTTCGAGCAGGAGTACTCGTTGGATGCAAAATTTGATTCCTCATCCAAGTAGTACCCATGTTGCATACTTTCGATGGACCCTGCTACATGAAAAATGAGAAATACAACCCATTTTAGACCTCAAAAATCCCCTAATGCTTCAAGGACAATATCTAACGCAATAAATAGTGAGAACAAAATGGAAGGAGCATCAAACTACAAGTCATGGAAGAAGAGAATTGACCTCATTCTTGAAAAGATTAAGGTCTCAGATTTGGTCAAAGGAAAGGTGAAGAAACCTACCAAAGAATCTAGTGATGCAGACAAAGTGAAGTATAGAGAGTCATAAATATTGGCTATGACACTAATGATAGAAAGCATAAAGGAAAATATTGTCCCGTATATTTCCAATATAGACCATGCTCAAGAAATGTATGAAGCCTTATCAAAATTGTTCACTATCAAAAACATCGGTCGAGTAGCAAGTTTGAAGAATGAATTAAGGACTACAAAAATGAAAAAGGATTGTTGAGAAGTGTAACTAGCTTCTGTCTTCATAATGACATGTAATAGTGAATTTTGTAAATGATGAAAAGAAGAAAATAAAATTATTTTATGTTTGCTTCATGGCTTTCATGAGCAAGATATTTTATTTAGATGGCACCCATTGAGAGCCTTACGATTTGTCATTAAATTCGAAGATTCAATGTCATGTATGAAGAACCCTTCTTGGGGATATAACAATGTATATGAGTCTATGAAATTGTTTAGAAGCCCTCCAACGACAAGCACTAGTCATGCTATGGAAGTCGGCATCGAAACAAAAAGGAAACTCATGTCGACTCACCTTATATAAAGACACATCTATTTGAAATATAAAGTCGGCTTATATTGATGGGAAAACTGTTAATTTTTTCAGATTGTTCTATGTTGTATCAATTATTTTAGCCTAATTCCAAACTTCAATTAGCAATATTTCCAATTACAATTAGTCTTTCCATTCATCAGCACTAATTGAAGATAGAACAATATATGCAATGGCAAAGAAGACAATCCACACATCAACAAGAGACACCAGATTTGGTCAAATACCAAGGAAAAACCCCACTAGGGGGAAAACCCTTTGAGATTCTTCTTCTATTATATTTTCATAAAATGTTCAATAGAGAGTACAATGAGCCCAATACAATATGATCAACAATTCAACCCAACAACTTTAGAAACTAGTTTACAATGGCAGAATATATCAAAGACAACTTGATTCAAACTTCAGATAGCTTCAGGAAACTTCAGAGGATGGTCAACTGTATTCCAACCCCTAGACGCTCCCTTCAAGTTAGCATGTGTGTGTCTGGAGCTTCCTAGACGTTGGCTTACCCATAAAATGCGTACGTCCACAGAAAAAATTTCCCAGTTCTGTGCCAGCGTCCGGATCAAAAACCTTAATTTTATGCGAGCTTTCGATTTGAGACTTCGGACCTCTGTACGACCTTTTCCTTCGCTAATGTGCTCAACCAAATCAGATAGAAGAGAAGAACATGCTTGATGTTGTGATGTCCAAATGAGCTTTTAGGTCACTTGTATTTATAGGCTTCTAAGGGTGTCCAACAATTTCCATTTGATGTTGAAGCCGACCTATCCAAGTGTGCATGAGGGTGAAGTTGACCTGATCCAATATCCATGAGTGGGTGCACAAAATCAAAAACCAACTTTTGCTTGTCCGAACGAGGTGATATTTAGGTCGATTTTGGTCCTCTTGAAGGGAGGAACATAATGCCATCATCATCTCCATAAAATGAGTAGTCTAAAGTGGAATTTGACTGCAGTTGCATATTTTTAACACTCCCTCTCAACTAAGGATAATTCCACCTATAAAACTTGTTCAATGATCAATGTGTCATCCTGTCATCATGTGTATAAATATGCTCAACTCTATCTGCTGAAACATTCTCGAATCTAAAGAAAAAGAATCACGGGGAGAAAAAGCTACCACCCTTTGTCCATCAGACTACAACCCAAAATCTCTATCAGCGGGCTACTACCCAGAATATTTGTCAGCGTGCTACTACCTGTAAATATCTGCCATTGGGCTACTACCCAGAAATATCTGTCATCAGGCTACTACCTAGAAATGTCATCGGGCTACTACCCAAAAATCTCTATCATTAGGCTACTACCCAGAAATATGTCATCAAGCTACTACGCGAAATATCATGGGGGAGCTACAACTCAACCCATATCGAGTAATAGGTGATGTAGGGGAGCTAATACTCAACCCATCCTATTGCTCACTGATCTTCCCAACAATGACCCTTAAGAGTCATTTACTAGAACACCTGCATCATAATCCTAGCTTGGGCGAGATACCCGACTTACCAAAGGTAAGGATCTCACACCCCCTAGCCTTCTCACCTGTTGGCCAGACGGAGAGGGATAATCCCAACAAGCCCAGCTTGTGGGTATGATGCCAAATGGGGTATACTCTACAAAGACCAAGATAGGGTGAGCTACTACCCCAACCCTATGGGAAACAGATAGGGATGATACCCTGTTGTTCAGATTTCCCTCAACCCCAGGAGCCCTTTATCTCAATTCCTCACCCTGGGAGCTCAAACAAGGGGGAAGAGTATGGATCAGTGTCCTAGATTAGCGGTGCCCCTTTTTAGGAGGGGTCACACCCATCGATCCAAGCTGCTCTCTGAAGACTAAGAAATTCCCTTTCAACAAATCATTGGTGAGAATATCTACAATCTTCTCATATGGTGATATATGATGGTGTCGAACGGATCTTATCTGTACCATATCACGAATGAAGTGATATCAGATCTCTATGTGCTTGGACTTGTCATGAAACAAGAGATTCTCTTCTAGACGGATCCCATTCTTTTTGTCACAATATATCATTGTAGTTTCTAGGACCTACTCAAATAACTCTCCAAAGAGCTTCCTTAACCAAACTACTTCACAACCAACCATGCTAGTGGAAATATACTCTGCCTCAACGGTACTCAATGCTACAGACTTATATTTCCTTCTCATCCAAGATATCATGGCAGATCCAAAACTAAAACAACATCCTGGCGTACTCTTTATGTCGATAACATTTCCTGCCCAGTCAGCATCGGTGTATCCATGAAGTCGAACATCTCCAATAGAGTATCTTAGACCAAGTGTAATCGTCCCCTGCAAATATCTCAAAATGTGTTTGGCAGTGATCCAATGTGCATGGAGAGGCTCGGTCATGAATTGAATCAACGTGTTCACTGCATAGCATATGTCTAGACGAGTGTTCACAAGGAACATCAGAGCCCCAATCAACTATCTATACTCAGATGGATTCGCCAAATCGGGTCCTGTAGCTTCTCCACATAACTTCTTGAAGTTCATTTCCATCGGTGTGGGTAGGGAATTGCAAATCTTTCCAATAGCTTCACAACATATTTTCCTTGTGAAAGGAAAATCTCACCGGGCCTTTGCCACACCTCAAGGCCTAGAAAATAGTGCATGAGACCAAGGTTCTTCATCTTGAATTCAGAGGATAACTCCCTCTTACTCCCAATCATCAGAGGCTCACTACTTGTCAAGAATAGATCGTCAACACATAAAACCAAAATCAGCAGCATACCTTGGACTACCTTGAAGTAGAGGTTGGGATCTGTTATCACCCAGGTTGTTCCCAAAAGTTGTAAGAAAGGGAATACGGCTGAGGTAACCATAAACCAATCTTTTAGATACAGAATCTAACCAATCTGTATCCAGAGAGGGCTCTCTCTTTATGATTTAGCTTTTTTTGAAAAGTGTTAGGCTAGTTATGAGGTTCAAGGGTTTTGTTTTGTGTTTGGATGGTGGAATTCAATAGAACAGTGAGGCAAACTGAATAGTTCAGTCCAATGGGCATGATGGAGTCAAAGAAGGATGGATTTCTAGATTTGGTTTCTTAATAGAGGATGGTATCACAGAGCAAGGTAGTCAAACATGGAACGAATATAGGTTGGAATTAGATGGAATGGACTCAATGGATGAAGGGCAGTTAAGAATCCTTCAACATATTGAAAGAGAGAAAATGGATGATTACTGGTAAGGAGAAATTAAGAATTCCTTAGAAAATAGTCAATATGAAATAATCAGGAAGCAGGAGCAATTAAGAATTCCTTGCTTATATTAATTCTGAAAAAAAACACAGAGAACAATAAAGACTGAAGATAGAGTGCAGTTTAAGCAAATTCTGAATTAATCCTTTTCTTTACCATTCAGATTATGAAACACAGATGATATAGAAAACAAGAAAAATGTAAAACATGAGATATAGGGGACTTATTGATCCGGAGTTTGATTCAAAAATTCTGTGACAGGTCTTCTGCATCAATTCCTCATCCAATAGGCCAGACAACAGATGGTTCCAACAAATTTTTTATTCCAAAGGTTCAGTATTACAACAAAATCTAGGAATGCCCACCAACCCCAAATACTTCGTTTGGGGGGGTATTTATACAAAATATCTTTACAAAATATCTGATGGAGATAATATCTAGTGATGAACAACCCCTTTTTTTACAAAACATAGAGACAAACAGTATCGAAAACAGGGAAAGGATAAATTGATGCTGTGCTCGTTGTTCCATCTTTATCGGATGTACTGGAGGTAGGTTCTACGAGTCAGTTTATAGCTGTATTCCACTAATACTCTGTGCTGGCTACTCCGTCTTTTTCGGATGCTCTTGGACCCTGATCAGATACACTTCGACCCGCTTGAGCCTCATTTATCTCTACTTATCTTATCACAGAAAAATAGCCCGAAATCTACGTTTTACCTAAGAGAAATTTACAAAATCCCCAACATGTCTTCCCACCATTGTTGCTCTGGAAATTTATGCTTCTAAAGTTTCCTTAGAGTTTCATCAGTCTCTGTATATCTGAAAAAATTAGGCTGGAGCTGAAACAGATGTTTTACCTCATGCTCAATATAAAATAAGTTCTCTAAGTTATCATAGAGAACTTGGCCTGTGGGGAGTGCCTTTACTCCTGAAGAACTTGTCGATGAACTAACTTGATCAACAACATATTTGTTCAATATATGTACATAATCTATGTGCTTCATTAATCGATCATTATTTCCTAAAAGACTTGGTAGCTCTTTATTCTGCAAAACTGTAGACCTTTTCATGAAAGGATTAATTTCTACTTGCATACCCTGACATCTTCTTTCCAAATTCTGCATTAAAGTTCTCTTGGTTAGAACTCTTTTGATTTCCAAAATGGTGCCTGTCCTGTCTGGGATGCCGAGTTGTTCCAGTTGTTCCCTATTTCTGTTATTCAAAAAATGTATGAGCCGGTTGGCTTGATCAGACATTTGTCCTAATAAAGCTCTTGATTTTTGAATTTCTCCATGTGCTGCATTCACTAAGTCAATCTGCTCATAAATATCTTGGGTAGATGGCTAAACATTATTTTGGGATTGATTGATGTTGGTCCAAAGAATTCCTTTGATTTCTGCCAGAGGCTTATCCATAGTGAGATCCTTCTCTAATGTTCTCACTTTATTCTCTAATGCTTTAACCTCTCTTATTTTCTCTGCCACACTTATTTTGGATTTATCATAACTCTTTTCTACTTTTGCCAATTGATCTTTCACTCGTTTCAATTCCGACACTTGGAGTCTCAATTCTTCCATGGCCTTTATCAATTCTTTTGTGCTCATATTAGTACTGTTGCCTGGTGCTTGTCTTACTGATGATGTACCTGTGATTACCTCTGTTGTGATTGCTGGGATATTTGGGGCCAATGCTGATCCAATTGTTGAGGGGATTGCAGTTGTGAATGTAGGGATTACCTTAGGTAGCTGGGAGGTCGACTCTCCCTGCTTCTCTTTTAATTCTTTTTCGAGTGCCTGCTCTGTATCAGTTAATCTTTCATTGAGTTTCATGAGCAGGTCCATCATGTCTTCCTCTGATTTCTGCTCTATGATTTCTACAATCTGAGGGTGCCTTGAAGGAGGTAGCTTCAACTGTTTCCTCAGGGCAGCAATGTCCTCTTCCTTCTTCTTGATTAGTGTCTTTATGCCTTTAACATCTTTGGGGTCATGTCCCAGTTCCATGATGATCTCTTCTAAGGATTTGATTATGTTATCCTTGGCCAGAGAAGAAGCTTTCTCCCAATGCAACTGAGTTGTTGTGTTGTCTAAGGAACTTTGTAACTGGTGGGCCAACATTGCTTTGTCAGTTAGTGTGGAATAAACCATTTCCCCAGTTTGTTTGTGAAGTTCAATTTGGTCTAGTGGATGAATGTCTTTGGCTAGGACCTCCAAGTTTGTTCTGATGTAATCTACTATCGACTAGGGTTGTTGTACCTTTGGCTTAAAATAACTCATTAACATTTTTCCTTCTTTAATGTCATAGGCAGACATCAATCTTTGCTGGGTTGAGGGGGCCATTTTCAAGTATTGATTATAGATTTCAATTCTCACAGGATCATTCCTGGCCTTTATCTCTGTGAAAGTTTTCTTAATGTCTAAGGCTTGTTTGCTTTGTGGCCTGATGGACGACACCTCTGCAATGTGCTGCCTTTCTAGCTCCTGCCTATGGGAGCTAGTTGATGTTTCTATCACTGGGGAAGTCTACTGGCTGACTATCCCCTCACCTCTTAGACTGTCTGTCGTTTATTCAATAATTTCCTCTTTTGACAAAGGATTCAATCTTTGTCTCTTTGCTCCTGGTTGTTCAGTAGGTCCACTTCTAGGTGTGGGCTCTTCTCTATCTCTCTTCTTGCTTCTTTCCTCATTTAGAGGAGTTTGCAGTGCTGGAATTTTTGGTGCTCTAGTTTGGGCCGGAGGAATTTTCCCCTGATTCTATTCTTTTGACATTGATGGTTGATCTATCATTATAGGATGCTCTGTGGTATCTACCTCTTTACCCTTTGAAGTCCCTGTGACTGACGTGTTGGTTTTCTGTGCAGGCTGCTGAGAAGTTCCAGCAGAGGATGTTCCAACTCCTAATTGTTAAGGCAACTTGAAAGATATCTGTCCAAAAGAGTCCAGGTCATGGGTTTTTTCAAGATTTTTCATATCCTTTTCCATCCTTTCTTGCTCACTAATCTCTTCTATTAATGTCCCTTCTACCCATTTTTCCTGATTTGCATACTGTTCAATTTCTGGGATCCTATGATGTACATACACTGATAGCCTGTTTCTTACCCTTCTGTCACTTATGAAACTACATGGGTCATATGGCACCCACTGAAAACTCTTCTTCAATCTAAGGTGGTCTTCTAAGATCTTTTCAGCATCTTCCCACGCATCCCTAGAATGGATAACATAAGGGCCTAACTGGTTTTTGATTCTCAGCTGAGCCTTCTTCTTTACATTACAAAAGTGGGTTAAGTCTGCATTGATGATCTACCTAAAATATTCTAATGCAAATAACCTCATGGGCACATATTTAGGCAACTTGAAAGGGCAAAGTTCACACCCATACATTCTGATCTCTGTGTAATTTTGGTATAGGTACCAGTCACCTATCCTGTACTATTTAGAAAGTTGCAGAATCTTCTTCATATCACCAGTGATCCTAGGAGGAGGAGCTCCTATCAACAGAGTGGAGGCTGGATGTACAAATAAGTCAATGAATTCACTATAAGTATAAGGGGATTCACAAGTATCATGGAAGACTGAGCTCCAAAAGATCACAGACCTCCGATTTCCTTTTGAGTCTAATTTCCTGATGGGAAATGGAAAGCTGTCTGGCTGATAATGTAACAATAGATGGTATATAAAAGATCTGTATTTGAAGACTCCTCTATCCAAATTTATAAATTGATCATGGATTTTGTTGGCAATACAAGTGGCATAGTCATACTTGACAACAGGGGGCTGTCCTGGAGTAAAGATTGATAATAGAACCAGGGTGATATCATCCACATATTCACTGGACTTAAATCCCAAGATCAAGGATATCATGTCAACAATGAGTTTACCAGTTTCAGTAAAAAAGGTGCGCAGATAAGGAGGGCCTTTAGGTTGGTGCGTTGGTATCATGAACATCTGAGCAATGCGGGTTATCTCTGACTTGGGTAATTAAGATGCTTGTTCAAGTAAAAAACCCATGGAAAGACGAGCAAGGGGCTCAGTGGAATGGAAATGTATCATCTCATTGATGGATTCAACAGTTATGGAAAAATGATAGTTTGGGAAGGTGCATAGCTGCTCTATGGACAGGGTCATAGTTGGCACAACATTGGTGAATGATGTCTAGGAAAACATGGACTAAGGGAAGGAAGTACATGGGAAGGTTTGATTCCCACAATCCAAAAATATCAAAGTTGCTTAGATAACTATCCCTAATTTGGCAGAAGGCCTGAAGATGATTATAATCAGTGGTTAAGTCCTTTATTTGAAAATCTTTGTCTGCAAGAGGCAGATAATCTAAGTCTTTGTGGGGAGCATTGATGGGTGCGACGTTCAGAGCTGCGGGGGCCTCCATGTTTGGTTCTTGTGTATTCAAACTGGAATTTGGGCTTTCTGTGGAAAGGATGGACTTTAAACAGCGGTTTTGGTGTCCCTTTACGGCAGCTGCGGATTGTTTTTACTTGAATTTGGTTTTCACAGGCGGAATTTTCACCGAAGAACTGAAATTTATAGGGTTACCGGTAAGATGGATAAATACGTGGATTAAGGAGGCAAATTGAGTAACTGCAAGTCGAATGAAGGATTGCAGAGCGCGTTGCTGTGGTCTCTTTGGCTGGGTGGCGATTGAAAAGCTGGTACAATGGCTCCAGTCGTTATTTTGCATGGGAGCTTGAATAAAGAGAACTACAGTGAAAATGATATTTCGTCGTTTTTTAACAAAATTCGGGTTGGCGGGGATTTTTTAGCACTTATTAGGCAGATGACGTCAGAGAGATGGGACATCTTGTCGTTTAGCGGGGTTGGTAAGTGGTTTACCCCGCACCGCTTATGGGCTAGGGCGGTTTCTGACGGGGGGGCCGCGAGCAGCACGAGAGTGTGATGCGTTTCCACTGTATGGGAGCGAAACCGCCAGTTTCCCGAGCGTTAACTTTCAGCGATGGAGGGGGCTGCGATATAGATCTCAGCCGTCGGATATGGGGCCGTTGATCTGACGGTTGGCGGTCAATGGAGGTGAAGGGGGGTTAATGCGTGGGGGCCCAATATAATATATAATGGCTTTAATGTTTTTGGGCGCAATATCATTGGTTCAGGGTTTGGTTATAATTAACCCAGATGGTTAATTATTCCATGATTTATGCGGTGGAAAGGGTTCATAATAAGCTCCAGATGAACTATTAATCCCTGTTTAAAACAGTGAATATGGTTATATAACCGGAGGACGAGAAATATTAATAATTGGGGATTTTCATTATAAACATAATACGGGAAAGGGCAATGGGGCGGGATTTAAATAATAAAGTTAAAGTTAATATGAAAAAATGAATCGAAAAGCGCCAAGTCACAATGTTTAAAAACTTGGGCTAAAGGGGCAAAAAAGAGTTTATTTGTGATATCTGTACAAATTTCCTAAGTAAAATGGAGTTTTCACTTGGGTAATTGATATGGAATGGAGTGAGATGGATTAGTGATATTAAGCAGATCTTAATATCATTGGGGCAATTAGTAGATGATTTCAGGGAAAAACATGAGGGGAGTTAGTCATGCCTCGCTTGAGTTGCTCCAAAATATAAAATTGTCGTGGTACCTGTGATAGATGTAAGATTAACATTCTGAGAGACAAAGTCAATCACAAGTCTCATTTTGTAACACCAAAACTGCCTACCCAGCCTACTATACCTAACATTTTTTCTTCTTTTTCTTTGGGTGCACTTGGACTAACAAACCCTCTTTAATTTTCTTTTCTTTGCATGATAAGCCTATCTAAGTCTACTTTTATTTCTTTCAAGGGATCAGATTAATCAGTTGAGCTCCTTAGATTCTCTACCTATCTACTTATCTACCAAGATGAAACAGTTTGGACAGATTTTTATTCTTTATCTCTAAAACAAGAAATTCAAACATGAACTGGCCAAGATTAAGCTATTTGGCCATTCATCAATTGAGGTAAAAAGTTCAACAAGTTGTACATGATGCTTTATTTACAGAAAATGAAATAGTAGTGGCATTTGGACTTGCACACTTTCCTGGTCTTTTTATTTGGGGTTCATTTCTTTTCATTTTTTCTTTTGACCATTTATTTTCTTACCCTTTGATTTTTCTTTTAGGGTATACTCTCTTTACATTTTTTTTAAATTTTTTGACTTTTTGAAAATATGGAAAACCTTTGCAACAAGAAAAGGTATGAACATATTGCAGAGCTAATCAAGTCAATCATGAAATATGACACCTATTGGTATAGGAGCATAACACTGGCTCCACTTGGGGATGGCTTTTCCTAGTGGAAAGTCAAGGACAGCAGGTCAGATGGCCTTCTCCATAACTTTGACTGTGCTCTGAAATCTCCTTCTGCTGGTTGCTTTATTTTATATATGACAGTTACACTTATGAGGCTGAGGGCCTTCTCTTCGGGCTTCACCTTCATCAAGAGGTTGGATCAAAGTAGTGTTTCAGCATCCGACCATTAACTGGCCCTTCTTCTGTTTCTGAACCATCCAGGTTCTTCAAAAAGTAAGTATTGTTCCCCTGTGAGGCCTGGATAATAAAAGGTCCCTTCCATAGGAAGTCAAACTTCCCATGTTTTCCTTTGTCTTCTCTCCTGGAATCCCATTTTAAAACTTTTTCCCCTAGGTAAAAATCTTCTGCCTTGGTCCTCTTATCAAATATTTTCTTAAGTTTTTCTTGTACCACTTGGGATCTTTGGTATACCTCTTCTCTGGTTTGCTGCAAATGGATGGTCTAATTTATTCTTCTTTGAATGTCATTAGGCTCCACCTGAGCTTTTTGTAGTAATTTCATTACAGGGACCCTTAATGATGAAGGAAATACAACCTCTATCCCATAGACTAGTTCATAAGGACTAGTCCCAATGGATCTCTTGGTAGCTAATCTGCCTGCCCATAGTGCATTGGTAAGTTTCTTTTGCCAGTTTTTCTTGTTCTCTTCCAACACTTTCTTAATAATATTAATCAGGCTTTTATTGGAGGACTCAAATAGACCATTACCTTGAGGGTAATAGGCTGTGGAATGGCCTAAGGTGATGTGGTACTTGTTATAGGAATTTATCATTTTTTTAGATTTGAAAGCGGCAGCATTGTCAGTTATGATCTTTTCAGGACAGCCAAATCGAGACAGTATGTTGGTTTGTAAGAATTCTATAATCACTGTATCATTGGCTTGTCTGGAAGGAATGGCTTCTATCCATTTGGTGAAATAATTTGTGGCAGTGAGGATCCATTTATGTTGGCCAGAAGAGGGAGGATGGATTTCCCCAATGAAGTCCAAACCCCATTGTTGAAATGGTCTTTCAGTGGAAATTGGTCTAAGGGGTAGAGGTAAAAGTTTCCTCTTGCCTTCAAAAATTTGGCATTTGTGGCAAGCAGTGACAAACTTCTTGACATCAGCGAACAAGGTTGGCCAATAAAATCCAGCCCTTAGGATTTTGTCTGTAGTTGATTTCCAGTAAAGATGTCCACCACAGTCCCCTGCATGAAATTCTGTGAGAATTTTGTCAGCTTCATCTTTTATTAAACAGTTCAATAGAATACCTTCATGATTTTTCCAAAAAGAGCATTATCTAAAATACAAAATTTTGAAGCTTTCATTTTTAAAAACCTTTTCTTTTTTCAGGATAACCCTAGAGGAGCCTGCAGATTTAATAATACATAAGTTATATCAGCATACCAAGGTGATTCTAAGAAGGCCTGACTGTTTTGTGGAGTCGCCATCTCCTATTCGTTATCCAGCTCATTGATATCCAGGGCTTGAGAGTTTGTTTCAGTCATGAGTTTAGCTAATCCCTGTCCTTTTATAAGCTTTGTAGGTTTTATTTCAATATCATACTCCAATATTTTAGCTATCCATTTGCCTCGTTTGCCTTCAATTCCTTCCTGAGTCAGGATATCTTTGACAACAGTACTTGGTACATAAGCTATTACATGGGAGTACAATATGTAGACTCTGAAGTCTTTAATAGCTTTCACAAGTGCAAAAGCTTATTTTTCCACGATTGGGTATTTTAGCAGTGCATCTCTAAGTGCTTTACTATAAAAGGCTAGGGTTTCTCACATCCTTGATCATCTTTTTGTAATAAAACAACAACAATGGTGTGTTTTGATGCAAATGAAAATATTATGAAGTCTCTATCAAACTTTGGACTTGTAAGGACTGGTGTTCTCGTCAAAGCCATTTTAATTTCTTCAAATGCTTGTTTAGCTTGTAATGTCCATTTAACCTTGGAATCTTTTTTCAACATATTGTTCAACAATCTAATTAATTTATCCAAATTAGGTATGAATCTTCTTAAAAATTAATTTTTCCTAGGAAGCTTGAAGCTCTTTGATATTTTTAGGGTAGGGTATTTGTAGAATGGCTTCAATTCTATCAGGATCAATTTTGATGCCATCTTTGGAGATGATATGACCTAACAGTTTGCCTTCCTCTAGACCAAACAACGACTTCTTAGGATTTAAGAAAATACCATACTTTCTGCAATTTTAAAAAAACTTGTCTCAAATGATCTAAATGTTGCTGATCTGATTTAGAAAACATAGTAAGATCATCTAGATATATGACCAGAGAATCGTGAATTTCTTTTGCAAAAGCTATGTCCATCGCTCGTTGGAAGGTTGCCCCTGCATTCTTAAGTCCAAATGGCATTTTAACATATTTGAAAGTTCCCCATGGTGTTGTAAACGCAGTCTTTTCCTAGTCATCAGGATGGACTAGAATCTGGTTAAAGCCTGAGAACCCATCCAAGAGTGAAATCTTAGAGGCACCTACTACCTTTTGTAAAATGTGGTCCATCTTAGGTAAGGGGTAGTGGTCTTTCAAAGAAACCTTATTTACATTCCTTAAATCGACACACAATCTAATTTCTCCTGTTTTCTTCCTAGTGGGTACTAAATTAGACACCCACTCTGAAAACCTGATAGGAGCAATTATCCCTGCTTCATACATTCGTTTGATTTCTTTTTCAATTAAGGGGAGTAGTACAGGGTTAATTCTTCTGAGCTTTTGCTTGAATGGTTTTTTATTTTCCTTGAGGGGTATTGTATGTTGAATTACAGAGGTGTCATAAGATTTCAGATCTTCATAGCTCCAGGCAAAAACATCCTGGAATTCTTTGATCAATTCAACATATTTAAGCTTTTGATCAGGGGGTAAAGTTTTGGATAATTTTATCATTTTCGGATTTTCTTCAGTTCCTATGTTACAGTCTTCAATGTCTGCATTTAGAGGTTGCATCTTGGGTTTCTTTGGGATATCATTAAAATCAAAGAAATCTTCCAAAGGAGTTAATCCTGTGAACAAATAATTATCTTTTAAATTAATAACTTCAGATTCTCCTCCGATAATCTCATCGATGTCTACTTTTTTAAGATCTTGCAACTTTTTATTGGTAAATTTTGTTGGGTGAAGTATTTGAGTTGCACTTTCTACTGAAATGTCTATTTCAATTTTATCTATTTGATCAACCTCACTAATAGTGTCCGTCTCTATATTAGTGCTAGAAAACTCTTCTTCTAGGGTCAAGAAATTGTTAATCTGAATATCATTGTCAAACACTTGCAAGTTCTTTACATTGTCGGGTATGGCTGGCCTGTGTCTAATCTCAGCTGTAAAATGATGATTGGGTTCAAATGGTAATTTAAAAGTGTTGGCAAATGTTGCCAAGCTGTGAGCATGCAAATTATGTTTTCTTGGAATTTTGGCAAGCTGTGTTTCCAGAAATGTATTGAGGATCTCAATCGCTGTTCCTCTGTAAGATCTTAATCTGGGATCATTTGTGAGGAAATTCCCTTTTATCTGTTGAATGACTAAATCAGAGTCTCCCAAAACTGATACCCTGATTGCCCCTAAACTCTTGATCAATTTAAGTCCTAACAAGAGGGCTTCATATTCAGCCATATTATTGGTGCATCTAAAGTTTAATCTGTAAGCATGTCCTTTAGCATGATCATTTTCTAGATTGTGTACCCAAATCCCTGCTCCTGCCCCTAATTTATTAACTGAACCATCAAATTCTAAGTACCAGAGAATTTCATGTTCATAATTGGTATCAGGAATTTCAGTAATCTGCTTGATAGAAAGATATGTTTCTTTAGTTTCATCTAGTTTCTCCCGAGTGTTTGATATATCATTGTTCTCATAAATTTCTTGAATTTGAACACTAGACCTTTGGTTTATAATTTCTTCTTGTTCAAGTGCTAAAACCTTGACATCAGTTGGAGGATCAATTTCAGCATTGTAGAGAATGAAGGAGTCCATGTCAGAGTGCATGGAGTAGATGGGAAAATCTGGAGTTTCTCTTGACTACTTACCACATATTTCATTAAAGTTTCTCGGTACAATCTCTTTGGTTGACCAAATACTGAAACAGTAGCATAGGACATGTCCAACTATAAAGATCATTGGAGATTTGCACCCCAAGATCTAGAAAACAACATGCCATATTTTGGTGGAATATCAACTACCACTATGTCCATTAAAATGGTCTTGGCATGTTATTGAACTAATGATACACATAAATCTTTGATCAATCCTAGACATCTGACTGAGTCAAAAGAGAATAAGTCTTTATATGGCCTGGTAATATCTAGGTCCAACTTCTCCATTACAGATTTAGGCATTAAGTTATGAGAAGCACCAGAATCAAACATGGCATTATGAAGTATTTTATCATGTATGTTCAGACTTACATAGAAAGGAGGGACCCCTCCATCTACTGATTTTCCGTTTACCTCAAGGCCAAAAATTAATTCAGGTTGGTCATCAAAGAGATTTACTGAATCTTTGTTCACCGAAGTTTGGAGTGATCTGTTAATTTGAGCTCTGTAGACATCATGCTTAGCCAATTCTGACAATGGAATGGCTATCTTTAATTTGCCTATTTCAGTCTCAAAATTGAAAGGTTTTTCAGCTTGATTTTTTGTATTTCGGACAGTGAGATTGTCTTTTTCTGCTATATTTTCAGTGTTTTTCTCTTTTTCAAGAGTGGTATCATGGGCTGAAGTTGCTTCCAAGTCAATTTCTGGAGGTTCTTCCACATTTCCTTTGGGAGGAGTGGAAGTGGAAGGTTGTTTGTTAGGTTGTTGATTGTCTGATACATCTTCAACTATTGGATTATTTGGGTTAGGCGCTGTTCTAAGAAGGGTTTGTATAGGTGTGTTATTGATCTTAACTTTGTTAGGATGCTTGGTTTCTTTCTGTTTATTGGTCTCAGGGACATGTATTCTTCTGCTCCTTAGATTGTATTGCTTGTGAACTTCATAAATGGTTGTATCATATCCCTCCCTAAAATCAAATGATTCACCTGGTTGAGTTTGGAATTGTTTACGAGTGTGAGCTCTTTGGTTCTCTTGGGTCAAGAAAACTTGTTGTTCATCATTGAGGCCCATTAAGTTAATTTGAATGTCTTCTGTTGGTTGATCAGAAGTTGAGGCTTTAGCATAATTTTCCTGGAATGGGGGCCTAATGTTTTGGTCAGGCCCAGTTTTTCTAATATTAGGGTTCTGGTTTTTCCTGAAATTTGGATTTCTCCCAGTATTACTCAGTTGACCCTCCCAAGGGGATTTCCTCTCAATTGTTTCTACCCTATCACCAAGTCTATCCATTCCTTTAATAATAGCGTCTAATTTTTGTTCAAAGGCAGAAGGTTCTTCTTTGATAGGTATCCTCCTTTCAGCTCTGTCTCGAGCTCGTTTAGAAATCAGGTTGGCCTCAACGCTGATAGCTATACTCTACATCTCTTCTAAGTCTCAAGGAGCTCTTTCCCTAAGTTGGTATGCCATATCAGAATCGAATGCATCAAGGAATTTGATCAAGGCAAAATCTGGAGGAGGTCTGAGATTTTGAGGAATGGCATTGTAGACATTATTGAATCTGGTACAGTAATCTTGGACAGTTTCTTGGGTACCTCTCTTTAAGCCTTCATATTCTGATAAAATGTGGAGAGGATTTTTCTTCTTCTCCCATTTGTTCAAGAAGGTCTGATAAAGAGCTTGTGGGTCATTGATAGTGTTTGCAGGGAGGGCTCTAAAACATGTTCTAACATATCCAGTTAAACTTTGAACAAATACTTTCATTATGACATTATCGTCATCAATCTCATAGTTTTCAAAATAATCTGTCATTTTCTTGGTATTTTGTTGAGCTGTGTAAGTGCTAGTACCCTCAAAATAGGTGATTTTACATTGATAATCTTGAGGCATGGCCCCTGGATTTGCAGGTAATTGTAGGGGAGCATATCGGTTTGCCATGTTTGCAGATATAAGTGTGACAACTGGAAGAGCGGGGATAACAGTGGAAATGTATGCTGTAGATGGAGGAGTGGGAAGCATAGTTTGAGGTGCTGATGGGGAACTTAGAGAAGCTGCAGTAATCACAGAAAGGTTTGGTGTTTTTCCAGAGGTAAGCTCAGTTTGATTGGGGTTCTGCAAATGTTTGTCAAGGTGTGAATTAGCAGAACTTTCTTGGCTCTCCTGGCTTCTAAGGATCCTAGGAATCAGATTAGGATTTTCAAAGACAGGTGGAGGATTAGGATCTAGATTTGATCTAGTGTAACGGATCTTCTTTGGAGCTAGTTTCTAGGTGTATTTTTGGTTTTTTCTTGGAATAATTTAACAATACAACTTTGACAGTCTCTTCTAGGAATCTTTTAGATATTGGAACTTTGAACTTTCCTAAAAGACTTTTGAAAAAATGAACTGATCAAGAATTTGAAACAACTGTTCAAAACATAAACTAGACTGGAGATAGATTGAAGCAGCATTTATTTACTTCTGCAAATGCAAAGCAAAAGCAGTTTCAAAGGCTACCTGGCTAACTTCAGGCTCCATCTGTAGCTTATGAAGTAGATAGTAGTAACAAACAAATTATTCAGGTCCCCAGTATGGTCACCAATATGTTATCACTCAGGTTGTTCCCAAAAGTTGTAAGAAAGGGAATACGGCTGAGGTAACCACAGACCAATCTTTTAGATACAGAATCTACCCAATCTGTATCCAGAGAGGGCTCTCTCTTTATGATTTAGCTTTGTTTTGAAAAGTGTTAGGCTAGTTATAAGGTTCAAGGTTTTTTTTTTGTGTTTGGATGGTGGAATTCAATAGAACAGTGAGGCAAACTGAATAGTTCAGTCCATTGAGCATGATGGAGTCAAAGAAGGATGGCTTTCTGGATTTGGTTTCTTAACAGAGGATGGTATCACAGAGCAAGGTAGTCAAACATGGAATGAATATAGGTTGGAATCAGATAGAATGGACTCAATGGATGAAGGGCAGTTAGGAATCCTTCAACATATTGAAAGAGAGAAAATGGATGATTACTGGTAAGGAGCAATTAAGAATTCCTTAGCAAATAGTCAATAGGCAAGAATCAGGAAGCAGGAGCAATTAAGAATTCATTGCTTATACTAATTCTGAAGAAAACACAGAGAACAATAAAGACTGAAGACAGAGTGTAGTTTAAGCAAATTCTGAATTAATCCTTTTCTTCACCATTCAGATTATGAAACATAGATGATATAGCAAACAAGAAAACTGTAAAACATGATATATAGGGGACTTATTGATCCGCAATCTGATTCAAGAATTCTATGACAAGTCTTCTGCATCAATTCCTCATCTAGTAGGCCAGACAACAGATGGTTCCAACAGCTTTTTTATTCCAAAGGTTCAATATTACAGTGAAATCTAGGAATGCCCACCAACCCCAAATACTTCATTTGGGGGGGTATTTATACAACATATCTTTACATAATATTTTATGGAGATAATATCTAGTGATGACTAATCCCTTTTTTTTACAAAAGATAGAGAAAAACAGTCTCGAAAACAGGGAAAGGATAAACTGATGCTGTGCTGGTTGTTCCGTCTTTATCGGATGTACTGGAGGTAGGTTCTGTGAGTCGGTTTACAGCTGTCTTCCACTGATACTCTATGATGGCTACTTCGTCTTTGTCGGATGTTCTTGGACCCTGATTAGATACACTTCAACCCGCTTGAGCCTCATTTATCTTTGTTTATCTTATCACAGAAAAATAGCCCGAAATCTACGTTTTTCCAAAGAGAAATTTACAAAATCCCCAACATGTCTTCCCACCATTGTTGCTCTGGCAATTTATGCTTCTGAAGTTTTCTTAGAGTTTCATCAGTCTTTGTATATCTGAAAAAATTAGGCTAGAGTTGAAACAGATGTTTTACCTCATGCTCAATATAAAATAAGTTCTCTAAGTTATCGTAGAGAACTTGGCCTGTGGGGAGTGCCTTTACTCCTGAAGCACTTGTCGATGAACTAACTTGATCAGCAGCATATTTGTTCAATCTATGTACATAATCTATGTGCTTCATTAATCGATCATTATTTCCTAAAAGACTTGGTAGCTCTTTATCCTGCAAAACTGTAAACCTTTTTATGAAAGAATTAATTTCTACTTGCATACCCTGGCATCTTCTTTCCAAATTCTGCATTAAAGTTCTCTTGGTTAGAACTCTTTTGATTTCCAAAATTGTGCTTGTCCTGTCTGGGATGCCGAGTTGTTCCAGTTGTTCCCTGTTTCTGTTATTCAAAAAATGTATGAGCCGGTTGGCTTGATCAAACATTTGTCCTAATAAAGCTCTTGATTTTTGAATTTCTCCATGTGCTGCATTCACTAAGTTAATCTGCTCATAAATAGCTTGGATAGATGGCCAAACATTATTTAGGGATTGATTTATGTTGGTCCAAAGAATTCCTTTGATTTCTGCCAGAGGCTTATCCATAGTGAGATCCTTCTCTAATGTTCTCACTTTATTCTCTAATGCTTTAACCTCTCTTATTTTCTCTGCCACACTTATTTTGGATTTATCATAACCCTTTTCTACTTTTGCCAATTTCTCTTTCACTCGTTTCAATTTTGACACTTGGAGTCTCAATTCTTCCATGGCCTTTATCAATTCTTCTGTGCTCATATTAGTACTGCTGCCTGGTGCTTGCCCTGCTGATGATGTACCTGTGATTACCTCTGTTGTGATTGCTGGGACATTTGGGGCCAATGCTGATCCAATTATTGAGGGGACTGCAGTTGTGACTGTAGGGATTACCTCAGGTAGCTGGCAGGTCGACTCTCCCTACTTCTCTTTTAATGCTTTTTCGAGTGCCTGCTTTGTATTAGTTAATCTTTCATTGAGTTTCATGAGCAGGTCCATCATGTCTTCCTCTGATTTCCGCTCCATGATTTCTGCAGTCTGAGGGTGCCTTGAAGGAGATAGCTTCAACTATTTCCTCAGGGCAACAATGTCCTCTTCCTTCTTCTTGATTAGTGCCTTTAGCATCTTTGGGGTCATGTCCCAGTTCCATGATGATCTCTTCTAAGGATTTGATTCTGTTATCCTTGGCCAGAGAAGAAGCTTTCTCCCAATGCAACTGAGTTGTTGTGTTGTCTAAGGAACTTTGTAACTGATTGGCCAACATTGCTTTGTCAGTTAGTGTGGAATAAACCATTTCCCCAGTCTGTTTGTGAAGTTCAATTTGGTCTGGTGGATGAATGTATTTGGCTAGGACTTCCAAGTTTGTTCTGATATAATCTGCTGCCGACTGGGGTTGCTGTACCTTTGGCTTAAAATAATTCATTAATATTTTGCCTTCTTTAATGTCATAGGCAGACATCAATCTTTGTTGGGTTGAGGGGGCCATTTTCAAGTATTGATTATAGATTTCAATTCTCACGAAATCATTCCTGACCTTTATCTCTGTGAAAGTTTTCTTAATGTCTGAGGCCTGTTTGCTTTGTGGCCTAGTGGACGACACCTCTACACTGTGCTGCCTTTCTAGCTCCTGCCTATGGGAGCTAGTTGATGTTTCTATCACTGGGGAAGTCTGCTGGCTGACTACCCTCTCACCTCTTAGACTGTCTATCGTTTCTTCAATAATTTCCTCTTCTGACAGAGGATTCAGTCTTTGTCTCTTTGCTCCTGGTTGTTCAGTAGGTCCACTGATAGGTGTGGGCTCTTCTCTATCTCTCTTCTTGCTTCTTTCCTCATTTAGAGGAGTTTGCAGTGCTGGAATTTCTGGTGCTCTAGTTTGGGCTGGAGGAATTTTCCCCTGATTCTGTTCTTTTGACATTGCTGGCTGATCTGTCATTATAGGATGCTTTGTGGTATCTACCTCTTTACCCTTTGAAGTCCTTGTGACTGATGTGCTGGTTTTCTGTGCAGGCTGCTGAGAAGTTCCAGCAGAGGATGTTCCAACTCCTGATTATTGAGACAACTTGAAAGATACCTGTCCAAAAGAGTCCAGGTCAAGGGTTTTTTCAAGATTTTTCATAGCCTTTTCCATCTTTTCTTGCTCACTAATCTCTTTTATTAATGTCCCTTCTACCCATTCTTCCTGATTTGCATACTGTTCAATTTCTGGGATCCTATGATGTACATACATTGATAGCCTGTTTCTTACCCTTCTATCACTTATGAAACTACATGGGTCATATGGCACCCATTGAAAACTCTTCTTCAATCTAAGGTGGTCTTCTAAGATCTTTTCAGCATCTTCCCACGCATCCCTAGAATGGATAACATAAGGGCCTAATTGGTTTTTGATTCTCAGCTGAGCTTTCTTCTTTACATTACAAAAGTGGGTTAAGTCTGCATTGATGATCTGCCTGAAATATTCTAATGCAAATAACTTCATGGGCACATATTTAGGCAACTTAAAAGGGCAAAGTTCACACCCATACATTCTGATCTCTGTATAATTTTGGTATAGGTACTAGTCACCTATCCTGTACTGTTTAGAAAGTTGCAGAATCTTCTTCATATCACCAGTGATCCTAGGAGGAGGAGCTCCTATCAACAAAGTGGATGCTGGGTGTACAAATAAGTCAATGAATTCACTATAAGTATAAGTGGATTCACACGTATTATGGAACACTGAGCTCCAAAAGATTACAGACCTCCAATTTCCTTTTGAGTCTAATTTCTTGATGGGAAATGGAAAGCTATCTGGCTGATAATATAATAACAGATGGTATATAAAAGAAGTGTATTTTAAGACTCCTCTATCCAAATTTATAAATTGATCATGGATTTTGTTGGCAATAAAAGTGGCATAGTAATACTTGACAACAGGGGGCTGTCCTGGAGTAAAGATTGATAATAGAACTATGGTGATATCATCCACATATTCACTGGACCTAAATCCAAAGATCAAGGATATCATGTCAACAATGAGTTTACCAGTTTCAGTAAAAAAGACGCGCAGATAAGGAGGAGGGCCTTTAGGTCAGTGCGTTGGTATCATGAACATCTGAGCAATGCAGGTTATCTCTGACTTGGGTAATTGAGATGCTTGTTCAAGTAAAAAACCCATGGAAAGACGAGAAAGGGGCTCAATGGAATGGAAATGTATCATCTCATTGATGGATTCAGCAGTTATGGAAAAAAGGACAGTTTGGGAAGGTGACGTAACTGCTCTATGGATAGGGTCATAATTGGCACAACATTGGTGAATGATGTCTAGGAAAACATGGACTGAGGGAAGGAAGTACATGGGAAGGTTTGATTCCCACAGTCCAAAAATATCAGAGTTGCTTAGATAACTATCCCTAATTTGGCAGAAGGCCTGAAGATGATTATAATCAGTGGTTAAGTCCTTTATTTGAAAATCTTTGTCTGCAAGAGGTAGATAATCTAAGTCTTTGTGGGGAGCATTGATGGGTGTGACGTTCAGAGCTGCAGGGGCCTCCATGTTTGGTTCTTGTGTATTCAAACTAGAATTTGGGCTTTCTGTGGAAAGGATGGACTTTAAACAACGGTTTTGGTGTCCCTTTATGGCAGCTGCGAACTGTTTTTACTTGAATTTGGTTTTCACAGGCAGAATTTTCACTGAAGAACTAAAATTTACAGGGTTACTGGTGTTAGTGTCAGTCTTTCCAGCCTTCCTCCAGTTATCAAATATGCTCTTACAAAGTGGTCTCAGAGTGTCCACGTCAAATTTTGTCATTTCAAAGAGTTTTCAAGCAAAATTTGGTCACTAGGCATTAGGTCTAGGGTTTGCTTTCACTCCTTTCAAAATTGCCCAAATGTCAGTCTATTCCACTATTCAACTGAGTCTATCATCATTCATAGGGTTGTCATCATCATGTCAGGTTCCATTGGGTCATTTTACACCTTGTTCATGCTTCAGTTTCTTCTAGGCAAGGTCCATTTCCCTCTCCTAGGGTTTTGAAGGCAATTTCTCTTGGATGGTCAAATCATTAGAAAAACTTGTATCCAGATGTTCATACACCTTCCCCTATCCTTCATGTACCTTATTAAACACTTCCCATCCCTTAGATCCACCAAATTCCTCATTTTTGTGCAAACCCTAGTTTCTTGCTACAACTTGGCAATTTTCTAGGTTGGGCCTGTGTTTTGCCCTATTGGACCCCTTCCCCTCACTCGATTTCCGTGATTCCACTTTCCCCTGCTTCCTAACATCCCTCCCTACTCTCCAAAATTTCCCCAAGAATTTACAAGCCCCTCATCCCCTTCATTTCGCTTCATTTCCACAAAATTCCTAGTTTCACACATCGGGATAAGTTTCATTCAAAAGGTGTTTTAGAGCAATCAAAGATGAATTTTGGAAAACGGAAAGAGGTTTTTGTCCAAAACATGCCAAATAAGAAAAAAATCCTTCACTTTTTACAGAGGTGTCATGGTTTTGGAGAAATGTCAAAAATACAATCGCCTCGGGAGAATTGATGCACCTCTGAAGTGACCTTGGGAAAATCAGGTTTTCTCCTAGCTTGGTTGGCCAAATAACTTTCTTGATGAGTCAAAGGATAACTAGACAAAAATAGCTTTCCAATGAGCTATCATGAGCTCAATTTGGAGTTGAGAAAGGCATTCAAAAGTTGACTGCAACAACACTCTGCCTTGAGACAGATTCATTTGGCACATTTTGACTAGTCTTGGGAGATTTGATTTTTGATAAGGAAAATGAACTCCAAATTGAAAAATTCCAATTGTGTTGGAAAGTAGACTCAAATACCTTTCCAACGAGCTATCCTGCGCCCGATTTCGACATCGAGAAGGCCTCTAGACGCCTCCTGCAAAATGTACTATGTTGCTAAGGGTGCGCTACGCATTAGGGTGGGCGCGCTACGCGTCAGGGGCGCGCTACACATCAGGCTGCCTTTCTCAGAACAAATTTGGACGTGCACTACGCGTCAGAGGGGTGCTACGCGTTGGGCAAGGCGCGCTACGCGTTGGGTTTTTCGCCCAGTGACTTGCCAACAAGCTCTCAAATTCTCTCTTAACTCAAGAAAAATACAAGTAAGCTTCTTTTCCATGGCTAGTTTCAGTTTTCCAAGATGAATGTGAAAGAAATATGATAAAGATGCCATGAAAATTAGAAGTAAAAACCCTAAATTGCTGTGTGAAATTTAAAGACCTAGTTTGTGCTAGGGTTTCAAGGTGTTATGCTGTCCAAGGTTTTCCCATTTTGATCCTTCTTTTCCCCACATTCACCAGCATTCCCTTCAAATTTCCCATAAAATTCTATAATATCCCTCCACAAAATCCCAAACCCTACTTAATCCCAAAACCTACTTCACCCCAAAACCCTACAATATCATAATTTCCTATGCCCTTTCCCTTCCATAAATTCCTTGTTTATTTTCATTGCCCCTAATTCCCTGATATTCTCCCCTTCCTAATATTCCCTTGTTACATTTGTTTTCCCCTTGGTCACAACATTGTTTAGATCAGAAGAGCAGTTCACATTCAGTTGTATACAACAGTTTCACATATCAGCATTCATCCAAGGCAGTCGTGCAACAACAGTTATGTCATCCGGTCATTCATCCGATTATGAAGTGGAAACCCAAAGTGACTCACCCTTGGAAGGACATGCACTCATGAGGCTTCATAGAGGTGGCAGAAATATCATTACTTGTCCCGGAATTTGGTGTACAAAACGAGAATCGGAAGTTTGAAAGCAAAGGTAAAGAGAGCTTCAAGGAGGCAAAAAGTGGATGAAGGACTCTAGATATTGGATGAGGCATCCTTGGCTCATCATTGCCCTTGATGAAGAACCTACAGTCCAAATTTCAAGAAATTTGGAGAAATTTTTGACATTTTGAAATTTTTGCACTTAAAAACAGGTTTTTGCCCTCAACGCGTAGCGCACCGCGCGCTACCCTTAAGTTGGGGAGGTCCATTTCACAAAAACTCAGCATTTTTGGATTTGTCATGACAAATTACACTTACTTAGCCCCTGCCAAGACATTTCATTGCGGTTTGGGCCCTCAAAAGGTCAAAAAACAAGCAAAAGATCACCTTCTGCCACTTTTTGGACACACAGGAAGCAGTCTTGGGAGATTGTACTTTTGGAGGGGCAAATGGGCACCAAATTGAGAAATTCCACTTGGGTTGGAGAGTAGACATCCAGACCTTTCCAACAAGCCCACTTGAGCCTCATTTGGATGCCGGGAAGTGCCCCAAAAGTGGGCTCAAAGGTGCGCTACGCGTTGAGAAATGGCGCGCTACGCATCAGGGAAATTTGCCAGTTTTTCATCTACAGCTCAGGACAACGCAGCTTTTGACTAGTTTTGACTTTTCATGGGATTTTTCACCCTCTTTGATGTAACTAATGTATTTTCATGATGACATGACACTTTTTTACCTATTCTAGAAGATTCATTCATAAAATAGCAAAAAATTAATGAATGAATTGGTTTCCTAACTTATAGAGGCAAGTTGTTTTGATTGCTTAGATTGTAGTGCTCAGTTTAGAATTGGTTGAAACAACTCCTAGGATGATGAGCTCGACCCCTAGAGGCAAGGAAATGTGTTAGCTTGCCTATATTATGTACTTTCTTAGTCATTTTCATGGTTGGACTCTTGAGGGATAAGCTTAGACTGTATTACTCTTTGTATCTCTGCAATTTTGGCAAAGGAAAGACCAGGGTTTTGCAGCACTATTTGGGATTCCTGTGGTGATTTGTGTTGATGGTGTGTTTCTCTCATGTACTTGTAAGTTTGTTATGTATCATTTTCCTACTCTTCTCTTCTGCAAATTAAGTAAATGAAGTGTTAAGGTAGAATTCATGGTTTCTATGCTCTGCCTTTAAGTTTGCTTAATATCTATGTTTTCATCTGTTTAAGGAGAACTCTCGATGGTTTCTTGCTCTCCTTAGCTCCTCACCGGTCATATCTATCCATTCACTTATTTCAAAGGCATCAAAACAATCTCCTACCTTGCCCCAAAAAGACCTCTGCAAAAACTGTGTCTCATCCCCGCACCCAAAATTGCCGTGCTCAGTTTTCGGACAAAACCCTAAAAATTTGAAATCAAACTATTTTTATCAATTTACTAGCCTAAAATCAATGTTCTTTATTGGTCATCTCAACCCTTTGAAGACCTTTTGCCGAGATAGACCTGGAGAGAGCCCTCTCCTGTCCTCGTAGGGCTAGCTACGAGGCTAAGTGGTTTGATGTTGCCTTGGATTTTTCCTTCCTCGGCCTTAGGCCAAATTCAAGCGCTAACATATTGGCGACCATACTGGGGAAGAACAAATGGTTTGCTGGTTGATGTCATTTGTTTTATAAGCTACAGACGGAGCCTGAAGTTATGCCAGGTAGCCTTCGAAACGCTTTTGCTTTGCATTAGCGAAAGTAGATAAACGCTGCTTCAGTCAATCTCCGGTCTAGCTTGTAAACGTGACATCTAACTTGTTAATTGCCCCAGTACATGTATCAAGTTCAGATCTGATTGTTAATGGTGGACAACAATCAGAAACTGGCAAGGCTGAAATCATTCACCTGGCGACTCTAAATTAGTTTTAAGATCAGATCTAAAGACTCCACTGGAGGATGATCCCGACCAGCAGAAACATGAAGGGACAATATGGGCAGATCAGGTATTCAAGTTGGAATTTCATCCAAGACATTTTGTTCTTTGTCATAAATTATTTCTTCTCTTTTCCCAATAATGTCAAGAAGGCTTTGCAATGTATATTGTATTTGAGAAGATATCCTCGGCCTGCAGTTGATTCTTTCCCTTTGAAGATTGTGAATACCAAAGATTTGCATGCCTTTGAGCTTGATCAGGATCCTTTTTCTGAATTTTGTGATGATCATCTTCCAATTGATGAGTCTCAAGAGACCAAGACTAATTCTATACCTGTTGTACATACCCCTACACCTTGTAAAATTCCAGATCGGTATAAACCTCTTGTTTTACCTTCTGTCCTCCATGCTTTCCCCAAAAACTATGATCTGTACTTGCCGAGGTTTGACGGTGAACGTAAGAATGTCAACGCTGAGCAACATGTGCAGAATTTTGAGTCTTTTCTGGACCTTTTTGAAGTTGATAGCGAGGATGTGAGTATTAGGCTTTTTGCTCTTTCTTTGCAAGGCAAAGTGAAGAGTTGGTTCAAAGCCTTGCCTGATGCGAGCATCTCAGATTTCCAGCAGTTTGTCAAAGTTTTTCTCGACAGGCGGATGATCGGGCAGAGCCTTTTCTTTATTATAGAAGAGTATAACCAGCTGAAAAGACTACCAGGGGAGACAGTACAACAGTTTTCGGCCAGATTTAACCAAGTTTATTATTCGATGCCAGTTGATATAAAACCTTCTCCTAGATCTGCTCTCTTGCACTATCCGGGTGCCTTTGATCCGGAGATGGAGTTTCAGCTGAGAGAAAGGGATATTGCAACACTTCACGAGATGCAGAACAGTGCAGTAAATGTAGAGGCTCATCTGCTAATCCGAAGGGAAAGGATGAAGGAAGAAGAGATGAAAAACATAGATCCGAAAAAATCGACATCTCTAGAGGTGAAACTTGACATTTTGGTAAGTGCCGTGGAAAAGATGATGGACAAGATCAACACAAGGAATGATTATGATCTTCAAGGCTCGCTGATTGAAAATGAACAAGTTGCTGATCCAAAACATCTTCTTTCTTATCCCAGTTGTCATAGATCTGATAATGATTGTTTTGTAGATCACCTTGGAGAAGAGAGATCTGTTGATATGACATGTATGCTTGATGATGTCTTTTATACTGATGATTTGCCTCAGTTTGATCAGTATGATGATGATTATGTTCTCCAAACAAAAGCTAATCTTACAGACAAATCAACAGCTAGTTCGTGGGAGGAAGAGGTTCACTTACAACAACTCGAGTACAATGATCAAATGATGCATATCAGCTATGACATTGACGAGGAAAGTGCAGCAAAGTTTGAAGTAAGTGAAGGATCTTTGCCTTATTGTTTTGATTCGTTTCAGTTCATCAGAGATAACTACCATGCAATCAGAAATCAAATGTCAACAAGTCTTGATTTGAATCATATTGAGAGCAATGAAAACCTTGTTCAAGACTTCTCATATTCAGATTTGCAACCCCCGAAAGCCCTTGATTGTCAAGTTGCAGCTGAAGACTTGGAAGTGGACACACATGATTTAATGATTCAAGGTGACTCCGTACCATTCTGTTTTGAATCATTTCAGTTTTTGAAGGGTAGATTGCATAGTAAATCCTCAAATGAACAGCCTATAACAAATCAACAATCTCTCAGTGTTAATGTTGAGGATGAGACAGATAACAAAATTCTTGAGCAGCCTGTAGCATCAGATTTGCAGCCACCAAATGAAATTGAAGGGCAGATTACAGATGAAGTTGTGGAAGATGAAACACATGATTTGATGATGCAGGAAGATTCTATACCCTTTTGTTTCGAAGCATTTCAGTTTATAAGGCAGAATCTTCGTAAAATCTCTCAAGAAAAAGATGAACAGCTAGAAGGATGTCATACATTTTCAATGGATACATTACAACAATCTTTTCAAGTTTTTCATGATCCAATAGCTGATGTTTTGGATGGGGTTTGCAGTCAAAGTCTTTCTCCATTGACTACATGTGAGCTTGAAACATGTGCTGACATGAACTTGATCCGGTAGCCGGTTTCCTTGTCATTTTTAGCAGAGGTCTCATCACAAGGCTCAGATCAAAGTTTGCATTCATGGTATGAGGAGAAGAGAAGTAATCCATTGGATGAGCTAAGTTCCAGTGTGCTTGAATTTCAAGATCCTTATGCAGTGTTTTTGGAGGCAGATAGAGAATTCATATCATTCAACGGATCTGTTTCTAAGCTATCATGGGAGTTGCCGTTCATTAGTTCTCTCTTGTTGTTCATAAGTGAGCACTTGCACAAAATTCGAACAACAGATGGAATACTTACTTGGTTGCATTGGTTGTTTCATTTCACTTAATTAGGTGATGAATGAAACTGTTAGAGTAGGTTTTGATGAATAAGCTCCACTTTGAACATCATTTTCAGTTGGTCGAATGTGTTTAAGTATCGAGTCAGTTTTTATTTGAGTCATGAGTCCTTTGTGAGTCAATTTTCAGTCTAGTTGTTAAGTTAGTTTGTGTCGGTTTTCAGTCATGCATTTTAGTTTGAGTTTTTGACTCCATTGCCCAATGGATAAGGCGCTGGTCTGCTATCCCAAAGATCTGTCGTTCTTGGCACCTCCAAGGAGCTACCATCCCCATTGGAGCCAATGTTAGTGTCAGTCTTTCCAGCCTTCCTCCAGTGATCAAATATGCTCTTACAAAGTGGTCTCAGAGTGTCCAGGTCAAATTTTGTCATTTCAAAGAGTTTTCAAGCAAAATTTGGTCACTAGACATTAGGTCTAGGGTTTGCTTTCACTCCTTTCAAAATTGCCCAAATGTCAGTCTATTCCACTATTCATCTGAGTCTATCATCATTCATAGGGTTTTCATCATCATGTCAGGTTCCATTGGGTCATTTTACACCTTGTTCATGCTTCAGTTGCGCCTAGGCAAGGTCCATTTCCCTCTCCTAGGGTTTTGAAGGCAATTTCTCTTGGATGGTCAAATCGTTAGAAAAACTTGTATCCAGATGTTCATACACCTTCCCCTATCCTTCATGTACCTTATTAAACACTTCCCATTCCTTAGATCCACCAAATTCCTCATTTTCGCGCAAACCCTAGTTTCTTGCTACAACTTGGCAATTTTCTAGGTTGGGCCTGTGTTTTGCCCTTTTGGACCCCTTCCCCTCAGTTGATCTCCATGATTCCACTTTCCCCTGCTTCCTAACATCCCTCCCTACTCCCCAAAATTTCCCCAAGAATTTACAAGCCCCTCATCCCCTTCATTTCGCTTCATTTCCACAAAATTCCTAGTTTCACACATCGGGATAAGTTTCATTCAAAAGATGTTTCAGAGCAATCAAAGATGAATTTTGGAAAACGGAGAGAGGTTTTTGTCCACAACATGCCAAAGAATAAAAACCTCCTTCACTTTTTACACAGGTGTCATGGTTTTGGAGAAATGTCAAAAATACAATCGCCTCGGGAGAATTGATGCACCTCTGAAGTGACCTTGGGAAAATCAGGTTTTCTCCTAGCTTGGTTGGCCAAATAACTTTCTTGATGAGTCAAAGGATAACTAGACAAAATATCTTTCCAATGAGCTATCATGAGCTCAATTTGGAGTTGAGAAAGGCATTCAAAAGTTGACTGCAACAGCACTCTGCCTTGAGGCAGCCTCATTTGGCACATTTTGACTAGTCTTGGGAGATTTGATTTTTTACAGGGAAAATGAACTCCAAATTGAAAAATTCAAATTGTGTTGGAAAGTAGACTCAAATACCTTTCCAACGAGCTATTCTGCGCCCTATTTCGACACCGGAAAGGCCTCCAAACGCCTCCTTCAAAATGCACTATGTTGATGAGGGCGCGCTACGCATCAGGGTGGGCGCGCTACGCGTCAGGGGCGCGCTACGCATCAGGCTGCCTTTCTCAGAACAAATTTGGACGTGCGCTACGTGTCAGAGGGGCGCTACGCATTGGGAAAGGCGCGCTACGCGTTGGGTTTTTCGCCTAGTGACTTGCCAGCAAGCTCTCAAATTCTCTATTAACTCAAGAAAAATACAAGTAAGCTTCTTTTCCATGGCTAGTTTCAGTTTTCCAAGATGAATGTGAAAGAAATATGATAAAGATTGCATGAAAATTAGAAGTAAAAACCCTAAATTGCTGTGTGAAATTTAAAGACCTAGTTTGTGCTAGGGTTTCAAGGTGTTATGTTGTCCAAGGTTTTCCCATTTTGATCCTTCTTTTCCCCACATTCACCAGCATTCCCTTCAAATTTCCCATAAAATTCTATAATATCCCTCCACAAAATCCCAAACCCTACTTAATCCCAAAACCTACTTCACCCCAAAACCCTACAATATCATAATTTCCTATGCCCTTTCCCTTCCATAAATTCCTTGTTTATTTTCATTGCCCCTAATTCCCTGATATTCTCCCCTTCCTAATATTCCCTTGTTACATTTGTTTTCCCCTTGGTCACAGCATTGTTTAAATCAGAAGAGCAGTTCACATTCAGTTGTATACAGCAGTTTCACATATCAGCATTCATCCAAGGCAGTTGTGC
This sequence comes from Pinus tabuliformis, assembly GCA_031772625.1. NCBI lineage: Eukaryota > Viridiplantae > Streptophyta > Pinopsida > Pinales > Pinaceae > Pinus > Pinus tabuliformis. The sequence goes on along the minus strand of CM062819.1, from coordinate 1,341,732,642 downwards.
AACAACAGTTATGTCATCCGGTCATTCATCCGATTATGAAGTGGAAACCCAAAGTGACTCACCCTTGGAAGGACATGCACTCATGAGGCTTCATAGAGGTGGCAGAAATATCATTACTTGTCCCGGAACTTGGTGTACAAAACGAGAATAAGAAGTTTGAAAGCAAAGGTAAAGAGAGCTTCAAGGAGGCAAAAAGTGGATGAAGGACTCTAGATATTGGCTGAGGCATCCTTGGCTCATCATTGCCCTTGATGAAGAACCTACAGTCCAAATTTCAAGAAATTTGGAGAAATTTTTGACATTTTGAAATTTTTGCACTTAAAAACAGGTTTTTGCCCCTCAACACGTAGCGCGACGCACGCTACCCTTAAGTTGGGGAGGTCCATTTCACAAAAACTCAGCATTTTTGGATTTTTCATGACAAATTACACTTACTTAGCCCCTGCCAAGACATTTCATTGAGGTTTGGGCCCTCAAAAGGTCAAAAAACAAGCAAAAAATCACCTTCTGCCACTTTTTGGACACACAGGAAGCAGTCTTGGGAGATTGCATTTTTGGAGGGGCAAATGGGCACCAAATTGAGAAATTCCACTTGGGCTGGAGAGTAGACATCCAGAAATTTCCAACAAGCCCACTTGAGCCTCATTTGGATGCCGGGAAGTGCCCCAAAAGTGGGCTCAAAGGCGCGCTACGCGTTGAGAAATGGCGCGCTACGCATCAGGGAAATTTGCCAGTTTTTCATCTACAGCTCAGGACAACGCAGCTTTTGACTAGTTTTGACTTTTCATGGGATTTTTCACCCTCTTTGATGTAACTAATGTATTTTCATGATGACATGACACTTTTTTACCTATTCTAGAAGATTCATTCATAAAATAGCAAAAAATTAATGAATGAATTGGTTTCCTAACTTATAGAGGCAAGTTGTTTTGATTGCCTAGATTGTAGTGCTCAGTTTAGAATTGGTTGAAACAGCTCCTAGGATGATGAGCTCGACCCCTAGAGGCAAGGAAATGTGTTAGCTTGCCTATATTATGTACTTTCTTAGTCATTTTCATGGTTGGACTCTTGAGGGATAAGCTTAGACTATATTACTCTTTGTATCTCTGCAATTTTGGCAAAGGAAAGACCAGGGTTTTGCAGCACTATTTGGGATTCCTGTGGTGATTTGTGTTGATGGTGTGTTTTTCTCATGTACTTGTAAGTTTGTTATGTGTATCATTTTCCTACTCTTTAGCTTCTCTGATATTACGAGTGGTAAGTATGATGATAGAACATGAGCTTTTATTTCCCTGTATTTCACATATACGGTTCGTAATAAGGATAACTAAGCTAAGCTTTTCTTACTTATATATGATTACCCTATGTTGAAAGGTTAGAGGTTTAGCCGTTCAAAATGCAGTCGAAGGATCCTGGTCCTGCTTCGGAGTCACGAGTAGTGTGCCCCCCTTAGAAGCATTTAGCAGAGTTCATGGGTCGGGCGTAGGATCCATCCTGCCTGGAGTTTGATTATGAGGTTCGCCCTTGTTCCAAGAGAATGGCACTTAACAGGTTGATTTAGACAATCGGACAGGTAGAAACGAATAGTGTCCAGCAGAAAAAGAAGAATTGAAAATTAAGTAAATGAAGTGTTAAGGTAGAATTCATGGTTTCTATGCTCTGCCTTTAAGTTTGCTTAATATCTATGTTTTCATCTGTTTAAGGAGAACTCTCGATGGTTTCTTGCTCTCCTTAGCTCCTCACCGGTCATATCTATCCATTCACTTATTTCAAAGGCATCAAAACAATCTCCTACCTTGCCCCAAAAAGACCTCTGCAAAAATTGTGTCTCATCCCCGCACCCAAAATTGCCGTGCTCAGTTTTCCAACAAAACCCTAAAAATTTGAAATCAAACTATCTTTATCAATTTACTAGCCCAAAATCAGTGTTCTTTATTGGTCATCTCAGCCCTTTGAAAACCTTTTGCCGAGATAGACCCGGAGAGAGCCCTATCCTGTCCTCGTAGGGCTAGCTACGAGGCTAAGTGGTTTGATGTTGCCTTGGATTTTGCCTTCCTCAGCCTTAGGCCAAATTCAAGCGCTAACAACTGGTAAGATAGATAAATACCTGGATTAAGGAGGCAAATTGAGTAACTGTAGGTCGAATGAAGGATTGCAGAGCGCGTTGCCGTGGTCTCTTCGGCCGGGTGGCGGTTGAAAAGCTGGTACAGTGGCTCCAGTCGTTATTTTGCATGGGAGCTTGAACAAAGAGAACTACAGCGAAAATGATATTTTGTCGTTTTTTAACAAAATTCGGGTTGGCGGGGATTTTTTAGCACTTATTGGGCGGATGACGTCAGAGCGATGGGACATCTTGTCGTTTAGCGGGGGGTGGTAAGCAGTTTACCCCGCACCGCTTATGGGCTAGGGCGGTTTCGGACGGGGGGGGCCGTGAGCAGCGCGGGAGTGTGATGCGTGTCCACTGTACGGGAGTGAAACCGCCAGTTTCCTGGGCGTTAACTTTCAGCGATGGAGGGGGCTGCGATATAGATCTCAGCCGTCGGATATGGGGCCATTGATCTGATGGTTGGCGGTCAATGGAGGTGAAGGGGGGTTAATGTGCAGGGGCCCAATATAATATATAATGGCTTTAATGTTTTTGGGCGCAATACCATTGGTTCGGGGTTTGGTTATAATTAACCATCCATTCCATGATTTATGCAATGGAAAGGGTTCGTAATAAGCTCCAGATGAACTATTAATCCCTGTTTAAAACAGTGAATATGGTTATATAACCGGGGGACGGGAAATATTAGTAATTGGGGATTTTTATTATAAACATAATACAGGAAAGGGAAATGGGGCGGGATTTAAATAATAAAGTTAAAGTTAATATGAAAAAATGAATCGGAAAGTGCCAAGTCACAATGTTTAAAAACTTAGGCTAAAGGGGCAAAAAAGAGTTTATTTGTGATATCTGTACAAATTTCCTAAGTAAAATGGGGTTTTCACTTGGGTAATTGATATGGAATGGAGTGAGATGACTTAGTGATATTAAGTAGATTTTAGTATCATTGGGGCAGTTAGTAGATGATTTCAGGGAAAAACATGAGGGGAGTTAGTCATGCCTCGCTTGAGTTGCTCCAAAATATAAAATTGCCATGGTGCCTGTGATAGAGGTAAGATTAACATTCTGAGAGACAAAGTCAATCACAAGTCTCATTCTGCAACACCAAAACTGCCTACCTAGCCTATTGTACCTAACATTTATTCTTCTTTTTCTTTGGTTGCACTTGGACTGGCAAACCCTCTTTAATTTTCTTTTCTTTGCATGATAAGCCTATCTAAGTCTACTCTTATTTCTTCCTAGGGCTCAGATTAATTAGTTGAGCTCTTTAGCTTCTCTACCTATCTATTTATCTGCTAAGATTAAACAGTTTGGACAGATTTTTATTCTATCTCTAAAACATGAAATTCAAACATGAACTGGCCAAGATTAAGCTATTTGGCCATTCATCAATTGAGGTAAAAAGTTCAATAAGCTGTACATGATGCTTTATTTACAGAAAATGAAATCGTAGTGGCATTTGGACTTACACACTTTCCTGGTCTTTTTATTTGGGGTTCATTTCTTTTCATTTTTTCTTTTGACCATTTATTTTTTTACCCTTTGATTTTTCTTTTAGGGTATACCCTCTTTACATTTTTTTAAATTTTTTGATTTTTTGAAATATGGAAAACCTTTGCAACAAGAAAAGGTATGAACATATTGCAGAGTTAATCAAGTAAATCATGAAATATGACACCTATTGGTATAGGAGCATAACAGGATCAACATTGCTTCTTGTGAATCCCAACTTCACCAAATAACTATCTATGTAGGTGTACCATGCTCTTGGGGCTTGCTTCATTCCATACAATTCCTTCTTCAATCTACAAACATGTGTCTTTCGATCTCCTACTTCAAATCCATGTGGTTGTTCAACGTATACTTCTTCTTGTAGCATGCCATGGAGTAATGTGGTCTTTACGTCCATCTGATGAAGGGTCCATCCTTGACTTGCAGAAAGGGAAACTATCGAACGAATGGTTGTATATCGAGCCACAGGTGAAAATATATCATCATAATCTTCTCCCTCTTTCTGGGAGAATCCTTGAGCCATGAACCTTGCCTTGTATTTTTCAATTCTTCCATCAATTCCATGCTTGATCTTAAATATCCACTTCGAAATTACCATAGATTTATCCTTCGGTCTAGGCACAACAACCCATACATCATTCTTCATAATAGATTCATATTCCTCGGCCATAACATCTTTCTAAAATTGTTCTTTTACGACTTCTTCGAATGTGGAAGGTTTGACTTGAATCATAGTTTTCATGGCTACAACATATCCCTGGTACCTGCATGTCTTCTTCCTTTCTCTAAATGATCTTCAAATGGGCACATGACTATTAGCACTCTGAAGAATTTCACGGAGCCAAAGTGGTCTCTTCCTAATAGGAGGATTACTAGGAGGAGAATCTAAGGGATCCATGTGCTCCATGGGATCATCAACAATATTAGTCTCAGATTCGGGCACGGACATGCCATCCAAGATATCCATATCACCATTCTTCTCAGGAGAAGGAGGTAGAGGAAGGTCTCTTGCTTTTCCAAGAGCGACATCTTCATCGAATGTAACATCCCTGCTAATTTGAACCTTCCTTTGACTAGGAATATATATTCTAAATGCTTTAGAATTTTCACAATACCCCAAAAATGGACCTTTTCTTCCTGTAGCTTCCAATTTGTTCCTTTTTTCCTTCAACACATGGAAATATACGGGACATCCAAATATGAGGAGATGAATAATGTCGGGCTTCACACCTGCAAATACTTCTTCGGGAGTTTTGTTTTCCAAAGCTTAACGAGGCACCCTGTTTTGAACATATACGACATCATGTGAAGCTTCGGCCCAAAGAAATTTAGGCAACTTTTGATTGTGGAGCATCGGTCGAGTGGCTTGTACTATAGACTTGTTCTTCCTTTCAGCTAGACCATTTTGTTCAGGAGTATATGGCACAATTGTTTCCTTCTTGATACCTTCCATTTTGCAAAAGTCAATGAATTCATTTGACATGTATTCTCTTCCATTGTCACACCTGAATATTTTGATCTTCTTCCCTGTTTGATTTTCAACCAATGCTTTGAACTCCTTAAATGTTTCAAAGGCTTCATCCTTATGCTTCAAAAAGTATATCCATGTCTTCCTTGAAAAGTCATCAATGAATGTGATGTAGTAGAGATATCCACTAATAGAGTGCACAGGCATCAGTCCACATATGTCAGAATGAATGAGATGGAGGATGTGAGGTCTTGTTTTCACTAGAGGGGAATGGTCCCCTTGTCATTTTTCCACTAGCACATCCCAGGCATACTCCATCATGTTGTGCTTGAACCTTTGGAATCCCTAAGACCAATTTCTCCAATTTTGGAAGAGCGTCATAATGAAGATGAGCCAACCTTCAGTGCCATAATTCGCTTAGATGATTTGTATTATGAACCAATGCTAATAGTGGCCTTCCAGTGACCTTGTAGAGTCCTTCATATCTTGTTCCCAAAGTGAATGCATCTTTCATAAGTGATCCAACGGGCCAAGTAAGAACTTTTCCCTTGATGAAGGCAACCCTCATCCCTTTGTCTTCCAAAGCAGAGATTGATACCAAATTCTTCTTTAACCCAGGCATATACATTACATCATGTAGTACAATAGATTCCCCAAAATTCAAATGAAATTTGACGGATTCTATGTTAGTGTCTATGAGTCACTAGTGATCAAATGTACTCTTTCCATGTGGTTGATAGGGTCATTAGGTCAAATTGTTATATTTTCAAATAAAATTTGATACCTCTTGGTTTTCAAATGGTCATTGGTTTCTGTATAGTTCATTGCTACTCTGTCCACTTGCTCAAGGTCATCATCACTCATCATGGTCATGTCATCATTTAGGTGTCCTAGGTCATCAAAAGAGTTAGTGTGTCATCATATAAGTCATCGCCTTGGATTTCACATTGATTGTCATCATGATGTTAGTCATTAAAAGAAAAAAGAGAAGTCATGTCCATCATTTGGGTCACCATCATGGGAGTTAGCAACTTAGGGACAAAAAGAATCAAGGTACCATTTCTTTGTGAAGAAATTATGTTGTAGAACAATCAACTCATCATGTCATTTCTCAAAAGTACATGTGATGTCACACCACCACCAAAGCAAAAAATTGAGTTTCAAGCTATTAAAAGACCATCAAAGAATTCAAAAACTTCATTTCATCCTCCAAGAGCTCTTTTCCACCATTGTGCCTCATCTCAGCCACCAAAGCATCGGTTTTCATCATCAAAACAACTTGCCCATTATCGCATTGTGTTTCTGCTGTCTGCATGTTGTGATTCTAGACATTCGCTGTGTTTTTTGGTTTGAAGGTCAAAGCAAGCAAGCAACAGGTTATTTCTCATTCAAGAATTTTTCAACACTCCTAAACAAGTAAGTGAAGCATTCATCAACCCTCTCATGTAGTGATTTACTTCAAAAAATGATGAAATCCCTCTCTTAGGGTTTTATGTTGTGTTTTTAAGATTTCATGGTTTTTGCTTTCTTCTAAGGAGAAAATCCCTATGTTTTCTGCCTAAACACCCTTGTATACACTTGATAGACCCTCCCCAACCATTTCCCATACCTGTTTTCCCTATCTCACCACTTTTCCCCAAAAACCCAAGCCCACACTGTGTTTTTGTTGTGTTTCTAGGTTTTCCCTGTGTTTTCCACTTTTTCCCTTCCTCCCCTCTCCAATTCTAAGAAATTTCACTACCCATGTGTCCCTAACATCTACCCCTACCCCATAAATTTTCCCTAGAATTTTCCCTAACTCCTATCCCCTCCATTTCCCTCCCTAAACTAGCTACTCTATTTTCCCTGTTTTGCAACCCTAAACCCCTACCCTTTCCCCTATCAAACTAGGGTTTTCAGTCAAGAAAAACCAACATCATGGCCAGTGAAAAGAAGAAATACAACAAGGGGGGACGAGTCTCAAGATATGAGCCAACTCATATGCAAGAGATCAATGCTTCAAAGTTCATCAAGAGGTCATTTGAACAAGTAGGCTGCCTAGGGTTTTGTGAGAAAGTATAAGAGGTGGGCTACCATTGTGAGCTGACTAGTCTATTTGCCACTAATTTCAAGAGGAACAAGACCACCATAGCAGGGATGGACTTCCTAGTTTCAGAAGAGGTCATAGCTTCAGCAACTACTATCCTTAATGAAGGTTACACTTACTACCACTATTTCAGGCCATTCGCTGCACTTTTGGGACAATTTGACTTCAAGGCAATTTTCAAAGGGTTTGGAGTAGGTATTTGCAGTGCTTGATGACTCCATGGTGTAGTAGACATAATCAAATTTCCAACCATACCTTTTGTAGATACAAAATCATCCGAGAAGGCCTCCAAAACATTCTACAAACTTTTGTTGCACTTTTGTTGCATTTCTGCAAGATTTTCTGCATTTTTAGTGACCAATTTCAAACTTGGATTTTGAATAGATGGGAATGAATTTCACAAAACTGAGAGAGTTTTTTCTTCAAAACAACCTTATCTACAAAAACCTATCCCAGCTTTGTTAAAGTGATATGGCTGAAGAGATATCACTCCATCTTTGATCCATATTTTTATTAAAAAATGCAGAAATTTGACCCTACAGAAATGTAGCTTAAGCATGCTGCGTTTTTTCTCAGAGACTCCAAATGAAGAATGGTAAGCATGTGTAGGTGTCTCTTTACTAGTAAATTTTAGAAATCCACTTTGTGTCTCTTGTCAGCTCATGAATTCGCAGAAAAAGGTCAAAAACCATCAATTTTTCACCCTTTTGCCACTGTTTTAGGGCACACACTACGTTTCTGGAGTAGTTGTGGTAGAATGATTTTTGAGGTGTCTTAGAGATGCCTTTTTGGTGATGTGAAGCTTCAGAGGTATAAAATACATCCTAAGCTACCTATACCAACCTTCAGCTGAGCTCAAAAATCCGCCAAAGTCGTCAAAACATCTTCCCAAAGTTCATTGCACTTCTGTAATTTTCGCTACGCTTCTGTGGAAGAAGCCTGTTTTTGAGTTTTCATGGTCAAGAGTTAGCTTTGGTCGATGTAATTAGTCTTTTAATGATTTTACATGATGTAATTAAATATTATAGTGATGGTTAGAGTTAATTTCCTTGTAATCAATGCTTTCAAATTCAAACTAAGCCAGTTAGTGTAAAAAGGGAATTGGTTTCTAACATCCCTAGGTTTTTGCATGGTTGGAGAGAATCTTGTAATCAGTTCCTAGAAGGTAGGATTCGAACCTTGAGAGGGGGCATGATTGTTTTCATCTATATGTAGACTAAATTAAGTCAAAAGGGGGGTTGGATACTTGGTAATCATAGTGTGGACCTAGTGTACACCATTTTACAGTGATAATAAAGACAGTTGCAACTCTAATCTTGGGATTCCTTTGTTATGCTTATTGACAGTGTTTCTTCTTAGTTTTATTGTCAATTTGAAAGTTTATTTCTCCTTGCAACCATATGTATGCTTTCATGTGATCATCTCATTAGTTTTTATGCAGAATTCATAAGTTTTATGCTCTGTTTTGATGAGATCTTCATGTTTGTGTTCCATTTCTTTTGATGAATGAATTCATAGTCATATGCTCATTTTGATCCTTCATTTTTCAACCCTATACCACAATGACAACCCAAATATGTCACTAAACATGCTTACCTTTCCTCATTTTTATCCCTGCAATTGATCATTCGAAACGCTGACCTAGTTCCTAGATCTATGACCTTGATCCAACAAACCCCATTTCAAAACCCTAATGAGTTGAATACCTAGCCTAAAACCTTGATTTTCTCCAGTCAATCCATTGGCTGTGAGCTTGATATAGAGAGAGCCCTCTCTGATTTGGTAGGGCTAGATACCAAATCTAAAGTTGGTCTGAGGTTACCTCTTTGGATTCCTTTCTAAACATTGGGAAAACTAAGGAGCGCTAACATTTTGGCATCATTGTCGGGGAGGACGAAAGTCAATCTTCTCCAGGAAAGATTGTTCAAGGTTGCAGATCTGATTGTTGATGGTGGACAACAATCAGGCACAGTAAAGGCTGAATTATCCACCTGGTGACTCCAAGATTTCAAAACAGATTTGCAGAAGGACAAACTTCATCAAAGAAGGATGGGAAAATAGCATGTGAGAGTCAGGTACTTGAACCTGAATTCTTTGCAGGATATAATTTTTTGTTGTATCAAGTGCCTCTTATTTTTTCTTGAGTACATTAAAGAGATTTTTTCCTATCTGTTTAATTCCAATATGAACTGCAAAACAGTACATAAGCCCCCTTTGACAGTTGTATGTCATCCTATTGAAACTGCAAGTACATCTCTTGGTTGTAATAATACCCCTAAACAAGATTCAGATGACAATCATAGTCCAGCTGAGACAGTTTCCTCTCAAACAACAGTCATGTCTGCTACCTAGTATGCTCCATTAAAACTATCAACCCCTTTTCATGAGTTATCACAGAGTTATGCTCAGAGACTGCCCAAATTTGATAGTACACGTAAGATTACAACTAGGTAGCATGTCAGTAGAGTTGTTGATTTTATGGTTTTGGAGGAGGTTGATTTTATAGATTTGTGTTTCTTATAGTAGTGATGAATGTTTCAAAAATAGAGGGGAGACCTCTTAGAGTCACGACCACCATTTACCTGTCTAACACAACTTCTCCAACTCTTATCAATTGATCTCTAACATGAGAAATCCTCATTATGTAGGATTGTATGGACTCTCCTTTGTTCATCTTGGTGTCTTTGAGTTGATCTTTCAAGGTGAGGATTTCATTCAAATTGTTGATCTCAAACATGTCGGCTACCTTATCATACATTTCCTTAGACCTACTCAAGTTTCCAACATATGCAAGTAGATTACCTTGTAAACCATCAGCTATAATTTGTTTTGATTTCAACTCACCTTTCTTGTGCTTGTTCTTGGGATGCAGTAGATGCATTCTTTGGAGGCTTAGGTACCTTTCCTTGAATGTAATCCAAAACATCATTGTTATTAGCAATGATCTCCGACCTAAATTTCCATGCAACAAAATTATATGAGTCACCCAAATTCTCATCACTCTTGAAGAAGGAATTCATCTTGAATTTGACTAGATTGGTTATTTCAACTTTCCAAAGATAAGTGCTTCAAGACTTGTCTCCTTTTGTGCTTGTCCTTCACCTTACCTCTATACCATGTTAATTTTTTTTCATATTGCTTTATGTTGTATCAATTACTTTAGCCCAATTCCAAACTTCAGTTAGCAATATTTATAATTACAATTAGTCTTTCCATTCATTAACATTAATTGAAGATAGAACAATATATCCAATGACAAAGAAGACAATTAGCACATCAACAAGAGACACCAGATTTGGTCAAAGACCATGGAAAAACCCCACTAGTGGGAAAACCCTTTGAAATTCTTCTTCTATTAGATTTTCATAAAATGTTTAGCAGAGAGTACAATGATCCCAATACAATATGATCAACAATACAACCCAACAATTTCATAAACCAGTTTATAGTGTTAGAATATATCAGTGACAACTTGATTAAGACTTCAAACAGCTTTAGAAAACTGTAGAGGGTGGTCAATTGTAGTCAAACCCCTGGACGCTCCCTTCATGTTAGCATGTGTGTGTTCAGAGCTTCTTGGACGTTGTCTTGACCATAGCATGTGTACGTCCAGGGATGAAATTTCCCAGTTCTGTGCCTGTGTCCGGAGCATAAACCCTAATTTTGTGTGAGATTTGGATCTGAGACTTCGGACCTCCATACGACCTTTTCCTTTGCCAATGTGTCGAGCCAAATTAGATAGAAGAGAAGCAGATGCTTGATGTTGTGATGTCCAAATTAGTTCTAGGTCACTTGTATTTATAGGCTTCTAGGGGTGTCCAACAATGTCCATTTGATGTTGAGGTTGACCTATCCAAGTGTGCATGAGGGTGAAGCCGACCTGATCTAATATCCATGAGTGGGTGCACAAAATCAAAAACCAACTTCTACTTGTCCGAACAAGGTGATCTTTAGGTCAATTTTGGTCCTCTCAAAGAGAGGAACACAATTCCATCATCATCTCCATCAAATGAGTAGTCCAAAGTGGGATTTGACTATAGTTGCGTATTTTTAACAAAAGAAGAAAATAAAATTATTTTATGCTTGCTTCATGGTTTTCATGAGCAAGATATTTTATTTAGATGGCTCCCATTGAGAGCTTTAGGATTTTTCATTAAAGTCAAAGAGTCAATGTCATCTATGAAGAACCCTTCTTGTGGATATAACAATGTATATGAGTCTATGAAAATGTTTAGAAGCCCTCCAACGACAAGAACTAGTCCTGCTCTTGAAGTGAGCCTCAAAACAGAAAGGAAACTCATGTTGACTCACCTTATATGAAGACACATCTATTTGAAATGTAAAGTTAGCTTATATTGATGGGAAAACAACTATATATAGGTGTGAAGAAACTTCTCATTAGACACAGTTCAGAGTTCGGATTCCTCTAAGATTTTTGGATGTCAACTACAATCAACAAGTTCAAATCTCCACAGGAAGTCAAGTTCAGATGTCACTAAGATTTCGGGTGTATAAGAACAGTGAGAAGTGCAGATTATCTTTGAGTTTTAGATGTTTGTTTTAGAGTAGAAGTTTCAGTGCTCTAAATAGAGAAATGCAATTCGATGAATATTCAAGGATTTTTGTTCACCTATGTAATTCAGATCACAACAGTAGTGACAAGTAAAGGAACAACAGTTTGGATTTCAGAAGGAGAATCTCGGTGCCATAGTATTAGATTATAGGTTGGTCAAGAAACCACAATTCGGTGGTATATAGAGGCCACAGTTCGAAGGAGCTATTCTTCAGTGATGTATCACTGCGTTTCGATGCTGTTACAATGGTCATATTTTGGTGACATTACATTGACATGTTCGGGTGCCATGCCTATTATATATACAATTCGTTGAAGATATTATCTTAGTTTGAAGAAGGCCGAAGATGAAAAGGAGTCAAGAAGAATAATAGAGAACTAGTGTCTTGGTCTTGGAGTGGCTAATAGGTCAAGGGTCTTGGTCTTGGTATTCGTCAATTGGAATCTCTATAGGAAGAATTTGTGCGAGTTTTCCTCTCAAAGAGTGAGAGGCTTTGACCTTGGCTCATAGCCTACATTATGTGTCTCTTGTCTATTTATGTTCATGCATTGGTTATTGTTTGATGAAGAAGAACACTAATGATCAAAGAAGAAGAAGATCCTAATCTAAAGAAGTAAAAAAAATTCACAAGAAGTCACTAATCAAAGAGAAATCACCTAATGCTAATGCCCTAGATTTCTCAACATGGTATCAGAGCTAAGGTGTCAAAGTCAAGAAAAGGGCATGTGCTCAAAGAGAAACTCATGTATCAAGTTTCAAGAATGGCATCAAAAAAAGTTGAAGTATATCAAAGCGAAAGATCAAAACCTAGATCAAAGAAGAAGGTCTACTTCAGAAGAAGTCTTGGGATCATCAATCAAAATAATCAAGGCCAAAGCCTTATTTCTACTCAAGACAAATATATCTACAAATCAAAGCAACTAGAAGTCTACACCAGCAAAAGTGTTGGATCCTATAGTCATCATCAAAAGACCACAAAGACCCTCATCAAGTTATCTACAAAGCAAGGTAGCTCGAAGTACTTTAAAGACGAAGATCACATCATCTTGGAGAAAGTTGAAACCCTAGAAGCATTTCTGATATGCACTCATTCAATACCAAAGAATTCGAAATATATTTAAGGCAAGAAGGCATTATCATCATCTTCAAAGATATAAGGCAAGCTCCCTATCATTGCAACAAGTACCCCCTCCTTATCCTTGAAGAAGATCATCCGAGGAAGCATCAAAACATCCTCATCAATCACCATCAACAAAGGAAGCTAGATCTAAGGGTGTTGACATCATAAAAGGAGTAATCTCCTTTATTGAAGAAGGGATTTTCATTTGGAAGAAGATCATCCAAAAGGAGAACTAATACATCTTCTTCAAAGTGATCAAGTTGAATATTTCATCTTCACTTGTCAAGTAAGTATCTTTCATTCTATAATCAAATTTGGTAGAATCACTTCGGTTTTGCAAGGAGATCTATAAGCTAGTTGGGTCATCGAAATTTCTTGCAAGGAAAAGGAGGATAGACATAGTCCTCGAAGAAAGTGAAGTCATTTAGCATATCAATGAAAAGCTCTCCTCTGAATACATGGAAAGGGATTCTTATGAAAGGTCCCCTCATATAACAGCATTAGAGACCTCAAAGAGATATATATGATAAGATAGTAGAACTATTATCTGAATATGCGATAAAGGTCACATCACTCGGATTTGATCTCCACAAATTCAAGGTATCAAACGTTAAAAGGTTGTCATAAGATCTAAATTGCAAGATCTGGGATGAAATAATCTTCATACAACTAATTGATGAACATGGTAACAAATGTCTATAAGGATTAGAAGGATGTCCATTCAACAACTTGTGGTTTCTATGCAAGATAGAAGAAGACAGGTTGAGTATTTAGACATTGGTTGAAAGGAAAAGAAGAACATAGCTAAGATTCAATGCCATGAGCACAACAGGAAAAAGTTGTCACAAGCTCAAAAGGGGAAATAACAAGGAATATAAAGAAGAAGTCTATTTCACCAAGGAAGTGGAGGAAGCGAAAAGAGGAAAAGCATTAGAAGAAAGAGCTCGTGATCTCACCATAGGGAAGCATGAAGGACATCTGGAACAAAATATATGGCAATCAACTGTGAAGGTTATAGCTCTTGGGAACCTCATTGGAAACTAAAGGAAGAAGTCATTCAGGACGAGTCTCATCACACATCAAGTCACAAAGGAAACATTTGCTGGATAGGGATATGAAATATCCTCAAGATTCTCTAATGGAATCCTCATCGGAGGACTCACCAATCTAGAGCAGAGGAAAGTGTTTCATTAGGAACTCCAACATGTGGAATTCATGGGATGATGGTATGATGACATATGAAGTAGATCAAGGGATTGAAGCTCTTTTCAATCAAGAAAGTTGTTGAAAGAAGCCTAGATGGCCTAAAGGTAAATGATGTATGTATGCCTGTATTCAATATTATAAAGTCATGTTGTATGGTTGCAAGTAACATGGATCATTGCTCGATCTTGAGAAGCATGATCAAAGGAAAGGAATATCCTTCTGAAAGGTTGCCGGAAGGCATGGGTCACACAAGATGAAATCAACATGATATATCCTCATGTGGAGTATGAGATGGTTGACTACAATTGAGGAACTCTGATTGGAAGCTCATGGGAATGAAATGAAATGTGTGAAGAAAGGAAGGAAGATATCGTGAGATATGCAATCATGGTACCATGGTAAAGGCAATCAACATCCGAAAGACCAAGAAGATTTGACTAGGAAATCTCCCAGAAAGATATGAAGACTCTGGTGGAAGTCTGGAAAAGATGGAGACCCTTGACAATATATATCTTTGGGAGATATGTCAACTTGAACGCGAGATGTTGATGCACACTAGAAGATGGCATGATAAAATACCATCAAAAAGGTAATTTTGATTTAAGTGTTCATTTCTTATTTTTGAACAAATATCTGGATGGGCTTAAGCAAGACTATGAAGGGAAGAACTGTGAATGTCTTCCAAGAGGACCATATAGAAGGATGTAAGATCCTTCTGGAAAATATGGCATGAAGAAGGCAACATGACATGAAGCAAGACCATATGTAGATTGATGGATCACTTCCCAATGAAAGGAATGATGACATGACTGACTCATGAATGAAAGCGATGGATGGTTTGTGCCCTATGAAGAAGCCACAAAAGATGAAGACTCCTTGATAAATAAATTCATGACATCGAAGGAAGGAGCTCTTCAAGCAGTTGGTTGAGGAGCTATTGTAGGTCCCTAATTAAGAAGGAGCCTTAAAATAATTTTCTTACTTGGAAGAAACTTGGAAATTCCTAATCCAAGAGGGAGCTTAGGTACATTCCTTTCGTAAGAATGAGTACATTCCATTATTGGAATTGATATGTCCTCCCTAATTGAGAGGGAGAGATAGAAATATCATTCTGGTCTTCACCCGGGAAGACAGAATGGAGGATTGGGTAATCATCTAACATTCGATACTCTTTGAGGATGAGATAGGAAATCCGAGATAAGAGTAGTCGTGGACCAATATTCTTTGAGGACTGGCTATCTAAGATAAGAATAATCTAAACTAGGTCATACTCTATGAATACCCGGGTGGAGTATGTACCTTGAGAGACAATGATTATGGTGTCTATGAATCATTGGTCTCGCCAACATTGTGCTATGATCATGTGGATAGAGTTGTTAGTCAAGGCCTTTCTATGTGACAATGTTGGTTGATATGATGCTAGACAAATGAGTTACCAATCTGATTCTTCTTATGGGAAATTCTTTAGATTGAGAATGACCAAGTACCATTATGAATACCTCCCTAGTTAAGAGGGAGTGTTGAGAAGTGTAACTAGGTTCAGTCTTCATAATGACATGTAATAGTGATTTTTGTAAATGATGAAAATAAGAACATAAATTTATTCTATGCTTGCTTCATGGGTTTCATGAGCAAGAGATTTTATTTAGATGGCTCCCATTGAGAGCCTTAGGATTTGTCATTAAAGTCAAAGAGTCAATGTCATGTATGAAGAACCCTTTTTGGGGATATAACAACGTATATGAGTCTATGAAATTGTCTACAAGCCCTCCAACGAAAAGCACTAGTCCTAGTCTTGAATTTGGCCTCAAAACATAAAGGAAACTCATGTCGGCTCACCTTATATGAAGTCACATCTATTCGAAATGTAAGGTGGACTTATATTGATGGGAAAACAAATATATATAAGCATGAAGACACTTCACATTAGACACAGTTCAGAGTTCAGATTCTTCTGAGATTTTCGGATGCCAACTAGAGTCAACAAGCTCGGATCTCCACAAGAAGTCAAGTTCGGATGTCGCTAAGATTTCAGGTGTATAGGAATAGTAAGAAGTGTGAATTATCTTTGAGATTTAGATGTATGTTTTAGAGTAGAACTTTCAGTTCTCTAAATAAAGAAACATAGTTCGATGAGTATTCAAGGAGTTCTGTTCACCTATGCAATTCATATCGCAGCAGTAGTGACAAGTAAAGGAACAACAGTTCAGATTTCATAAGGAGAATCGCGGTGCCATAGTAGTATATCACAGGTTGGTTAAGAAACCACAGTTCGACGGAATATAGAGGCCACATTTCCAAGGAGATATTATTCAGTGATGTATCACTGCTTTTTCGATGCTGCTGCAGTGGTCATATTTTGGTGACATTACATTGACATGTTCCGGTGCCATGCCTAGCATATATACAGTTCGTTGAAGATTTGATCTCAGTTTGAAGAAGGTCAAAGAGGAAGAGGAGTCAAGAAGAAGAATATAGAACTAATGTCTTGGTCTTGGAGTGGCTAATAGGTCAAGGGTCGTGGTCTTGGTATTCGTCAGTTGGAATCTCTATAAGAAGAATTTGTGCACGTTTTCCTCTCAAAGAGTGAGAGGTTTTGGCTGTGGCTCATAGCCTACATTATATATCTCTTGTCTATTTATGTTCATGCACTGGTTACTGTTTGATGAGGAAGAACACTAATGATCAAGGAAGAAGAAGATCCTAATCTAAAGAAGTAAAAATCATTCACAAGTAGTCACTAATCAAAGAGAAATCACATAATGCTAATGGCCTAGATTTCTCAACAAGGATGACACTGTGGCTTCCTTCTTTGTAAGGATATATAGAATTAGTGATGAACTTCAAGCCATAGATGAAATTGTACCAGAAAAGGAGCTAGTAATCACTGCATTATTGGGATTGCCACCTACTTGGAGTTCTTTTGCTTCAGGTCTCAATAACTGGAAAGAAGTTCCTACCTTCAGACAATTATGGAATTCTTGCACCCAAGAATAAATTAGAATCTCATTAGTATCCAACAATGAAGAAGAAAAGGTTTCAAATGCATACTCCGCTTCTCACAAGAAAGGAAACTCCAAGAAGTCAAGAGGGGCAAGAAGGAAGGTCGATATGTGCAAGATAGAATGTTACCAATGTCACAAAATGGGTCACTATAGAAGTGATTATATTGACAATCTGAAGAACAAGAAAAGAAATAGAGATCAAGCCAACATCATTGAAGAAGGATCTCCAAAGAAGAATAAGCCCAAAGAAATGGATATAAGGGACTTACACTACTAAGTCCTTTGACCTAAGCCTTAGATATTTCATTGCTTGATTTCTAGTATTTGTAGGTTTAACATATTTTTGGAAGAGAATTTTTTATTTATTTTTATAAGGTTATAGGTTTCCCTCAAGCCTGGAGGGAGCCCTCACCAACCTCCAAAGATAAGTATGTTATTACCTTCATTTTTAGTTTTCCTTATCTAGTTTTGCTTTCATTAAATACTAATCATATTTCTACTCATATTTTCCTTGTTTAGGAAAACTTGTTGAAGACTCAAGCAAGGCCTCACAAGAAAAAGCATTGGATTTACAAGGTTTGTTAAGAAACAAGAGATATGTTTTGAACTACAAGTTTTTGCTTTCTTCATATTCATTCTTGATAATCTATTGCTAACATCATTGTGCCTATCTTCCTTGAATCTTTGTCTATTGAGAATGTGTCTATTTCTATCAAAACTTCTTGAGATATTGATGGGAGAAGTTTGAAAGACCCCGAAGGTTTGTGTTTACTTATGTACATTTGAAATATTGTTATTGATTGGGGTTGTGTTTGTACAGGTAAATATCTAAGAAGTTTTGATAACATATTTTACATGCTTGTTGTTATCGATCAGTTTGATCGAGAGATATTTGTTGTTACCGATCTATTTGTTTGGGATGTATTTTCTACTGATTGTAAAAATCGAATATGTTGAGGCTTTGTAAGTGAAGCATTTCCTAGGAGGATGTTAGGTTGACATTATGTGTTGATGTCTAAATCCCGAAATAGGGAGGGTGACATTGGTCATAGAGCTCTGACCTCACAGACGCACCTAGATCCCTGGGTTGGTGGTTAGCAAGTAAGCTTGATGGTACCTAGAGAGGCTAAAAGCTTTATTCCATCTTAGTCCCATTGGGATAGATTTCCCTAGTCAGGAATCTAGTCTATGGCATTGTGGTGCCTAAATTGTTCATAGACCTTAGATAGATTTCCCTGGTCAGGAATCTAGTCCATGGCATTATGGTGCCTAAACTCTTCATAGTTCACATAGTTGGAGATATTCCATGTACTTGTATATGGTAAATACCTCCTTAGTTAAGAGGGAGTGTTGAAAAATGTAACTAGGTTCGGTCTTCATAACTGCACCTGAGTCATAATATAATGTACATATGAAAAAGAATGAAAAGAAATTTTTTTATTATTATTATGACTTATTAAAGCATGGGTTTCATGCTTGGGTCATCATGTTTTAGGTCAAAGCCCCCATTGAGGACTTCTAGGATTTATTCTAAGTCAATAGAGTCATTGTACATTTAAAGAGACCCTTCTTGGGCTTTTGAATCATGTAAAAAGAATTATTTTTGAGTCAAAAATGAATTATGTCACCTCCACACCAAGTCGGCCTCAAGAAGGAAATTTTGACTTCACTGGAAGGCTATATATACAAGGCAATTCAAATTCATTTGGAGCAATTCACTCTCTCATATAGTTCGATATTGAAAAGTTGGAAGCTTGGAAGTGCAAAGTTGGGAAAGTGCTGGAAGGAGGCTCGAAAGGAGTGTGAGATTTTGGAGGAAGATAGAAGACACCAACATTGAAATTTTGGGCCATCTATATCTCACTTCTGAGGAGTATCTAGGGAGATCGAAGTTTTTCTTTGTCTAGTCAAAGTTGTTGCTGCTGCTACTATTGGGTCAAAGTTGCTACTACAAGTTGATGCTGCTAGGTCAAAGATGCTTTTAAAGAGTTATCATCTGCAAGAAGGATTGAGGGTTGACTTGGTGTGGAGGAAGTCTTTCTCTAGGTCAAGATCTTGGATTATCTCGAGAAACTATTGAAGGAAGAATTGTTGACTAGGTTTTCCCCTAGATATGGGTTTTTCCCTAGCTGGTTGCCTACATCTGTTGTCCTTGTGCTATTGTTTGGTAATTGCTTGATGAACTAAAAGATAAATCAAGAACATAAAGATAAAAAAATCACAAGTAATTATCTATATAAGAAAATCTTTCTGCCTTTCTGATTTTCTAACAAAGGGGACGCATTGGATCTTATGCAGGATTGCATGTGCACTACCATTTGAGGCTTGGTCTCCGTATACGGGGTCCTAGCCCTCCAGAGGACCACATTGGCACTCGTAGGGTGAGTGTTGAGAGTCATGGGCCTCCAGCATAGCCAAGATTACTTCATGGATCCCCAAAAATGCTCATTGATTGCTCCTATTCCACCTATTGGACAAGGATGATGCACCTGGTTCACCATGCCCAGTGAGCTCCACAAATGCACCATACACTTGGAAGAAGATCGAGGGTCCAGAGGATTATTCCCTGTTGCAGAGGCAAGGCTTATGTCATCATTGCACCCCTTACAGATGGTCTACAGGCACTTCTGATCCATTTGGAGACACATAAGGATGACCTTGTGCCCCCACACCCACTTGGGAGCACCACAGGTTTTTGCTTGGAAAACAAGGGGCCAACCCCTTGTCCACTATATTGGGAGTCCATTTCTACATTATGGCACCCTTTTGGACTTCATTATGCCTCCTCAAAGTCACAACAACTCACTCAGTTGATCACTCAACCCTCTTGAGAGGCCTACTCAAGTATTATTGAGCTATTCGTGGGCTTGTCACCAAAAGTTGTTCGTTATTATGCACATTGTTTTATTCTAGGGGCTAAATTAGGCCTAATTAGCTAAATCGAATTCATTAGAAAGTGTATAAATAGACGATGAGTTGATTCATCCTCTCACCATCACTTGGATTGATCACTCTCTTAAGAGATTTTCGCTATTCTTTTTGAAGGATGAAATTCAATGCATGGATGAATTTTGATGTTTGGATCTCTTTCTATTTGGCTTGGAGATTCTATATTGGCATATGATGATGATTGGATATAATTGTTCTCACATGTAAGTACTCTTTTAATGCTACTTTATCATTTTCTTATGTCACATGCATGTTGTTGGGGAATTTCGCTATACTAGGCTGAAATTTGTTGCTTTTCTTGTGTGAAAGAGTGGAAATTTGTCTTTTATTAGTGTTGCATCATGTCATGGGCCATGTTTGAATAAGTGAATGTTCCTAGAGATATTTTGTTGAAATTTTATCTTGATAAGTCATTGCATATTGTCCATTGAAGTATAAAGATCTTGAAGCAATTGTCCCATGCCCTAATTGCCATGCGAAATTGTTCTAGAGACCTCCTTGATGAAGTGAAACCATCCCAAACATTGGAATCATCTTGACTCCATTTCTCCCAAAGGATTAGGCACTGGTCCTCCATAGGTGATCACCCTAAAACATATTTTTCTCACCTTTCTCTCTTTCTTTCTAGGTCTAGCCTACATAGGTCACCTAGGGAATCAATTATCTCACAATCTAGCCATCCAAACACTTCGATTTTTGGTCCACAACTGCATTGTAGTTTTCTCTAGAGGCCTTCCAAATTTGAAGCAAATCCGATGGTGGGATCTCAATGTAGGTTTTAACCCTATACAACAATCACCTACTAACGGATTCTTAAAATAGAAAATATATAATGGTGAGAACATAAAACAAACACAAAGATTTTCCCTAGATCCCAAAACCAGGACTACTAGATTGATTTTTTATTATGTTCCTTTCAATGTTACAATACATATATACACATGTCGAAGCATTCATAAACCCCAATCCATTAACCTGAGATTAGAACATAATCATAGTCCCTTGACCGGATCTACAAAATACCATGGGTAGAAAATCATCGTGCCCAAAACCATGTGAAAAACCCATGCAAAAAACCATGGGTAGGTCCGCCCACCATCTTTGGGTCTGCCCCCCATCCTTGGGTCCACATACATATAGGAAAAAAGATCTCGGGCCGCTGCCCCAGACCCCATGCAAGGGGACTACCGACTCCCGACAAGAGGTGCTTCCACTCCCCCTACTACGCCCAACACAAAGAATAGGGGTGTGCAACTAGTCATGGAAAGAATATAACACACACCCAACACTCAAGATATTGCAAGCCCTAGCTCGAGGACCTTTTCTTGCCCTAGGTTTCCCTTGGCTAGTGACCTCATTTGGATCATTGCATTCTATTCCAAGAATATTTATCCATTGATCCTCTTCTCTTCCAAAATTAGGTCAAGCCCCTCGAGTGACCAATCCCTCTTGACCTAATTTTGGGTCCACTTGGTTCCGTGTGGTCCCGCAACTTTTGAAAGGTAATTCTTCAAAGACCATCTGGAGACCAAGTCTTCCCAAGGGTTTTTAGGACTAGGTCCCTCCTTAAGAAGTCTCATTCTTAAAACCTAGCCCCTAAGACCCTCTTGGCCCTTCTTAGAGAGCTTTTCATCTTGTCTCTTAGACAAGCAAGCCATATATTGAGACTCTCTTGTGAATAGGCATCTTTAGGAATCACTCTCTTCCCTTTACTGACCTATTTATCTAGGTGATTCCCTTCATATCAGGTCTCCTCCCATCGGTGAAAGTATGTAAAGAGCAGGGAGCCTTAGCTGAGGTGACATCAGGTTATCGCTCCATTGTTGCCCTTTACCTAGTAATTTCCCTATAGGACCCCTGCTAGTTTGAGCGGTAACAGGTCCTACCCCTGGTTATGTGGACTGGATTTTGGCAGTGCACAATGTTAATGTCCTATGACTCACTCTCGACCAATCGTTCTTATTATCTATATCAATCTTTAACATAGACGAGACGAGATGAAAAGATAGTACATGATGGCATAACTATGGATGGATGTTGACAAGTGGAATTACCCATTAGTTGAGAGGGAGTGTTAAAATTGGCAACTAAGGGTTTAACTCATTCATTTGTCTACACTCTTCTTGATGGCACTCTTCTTCACCTCAAAGATTGTAATTTTTCATTAACTACAAATGGCTCAACTTTAAGTCGGTTCAATTCTTCCCATCTTCAAGTCGGCTCAATTCTGGCCATCTACAAGTCGGCTCGAGGAGAATTCATGTCAGCAATTCATGTCAGCCCTAGTGAAGAGTCATGTCTCTTCAAACCCACGTCATCCACTATAAATATTGATTTATGTTCACCTTTATTTGACACCTCTCACATACAATCATCTCATCTACAAAGGAATTCGCACTTGTGGCAAATAAGAGTCTATTATGTGGCCCGTGCAGACTTGTTTGGGATTCTTCTTCCTCTGCATTGATCAACCACCTCTCACTGTGTTGACATGTGTTGATAATCTCTCTCTCGTAGTTGTCTGGACGAATTCTGGAAGGATACTTTGAGAGGCATATTTAGCGAGTTCTTGAAGGCTAAAAGACCAAATTTCTGGGCTCATCAATTACAGGTTTGGATCCTCTATTGACCCGCGTTAACCACAGGTCAACTGTTCACTCCTTGACCAAAATTGTATAGGCTTAAATTCCGTCTTCCTGAGACATTTCAGAGGTGACACTTGACTGTTTTGATTGGTTTTCGAAGCATCTTTTGGTCAACTGTTTGGATTTTGGAGGACAATTTAATAGTCAAAGGCTTGACTTTGACTTCATCATCATTGTACATTATTGGATTCTTTCTCTGCTAAACATTTGATATTTGATAATAAGAAGGATTGATTAAGGGTTTTCCCCATCTCGGGTTTTTCCCTGGCTTGAGCTAAATTCTTGTGTTCTCTTGTCTTGTCTTGTCTTCTGCATTTTATAGTTCATGTTCTATTTACAGTTATTGTCAATGCGAATTAATGGTTGATGTGATTGCTATTGGAAATTATCATTGAGCTAATAAAAGGGCATTAAGTAATTGTTATAAGCATAGAACATACCATTGTTATCTTAAATTAACAGTTGTGATTTCTTAAGCCACAAGATAGTCTCACTGGTTTGTGGACAAACTAACAAACAAAAATAGATATGATGGCCTTCTTTACATAACAATATATTATTCTATCTACTTAGGGGTTAGGAAGGTTAGGACCCGTCATAGAAAAATATTATACTTCTTGAGATAAAGTCCAAAGGCTCAAGTATGAGACCCACTACACCTCAAAGGGGGGGCATTGTCACCTCACCAACCCTCTTCTTACTTATGGATAGCTCTCTTATATCTCAAAGGGGGTTTTCCTTGGTAGATCTTAGGGATCAAATGGCCTGAACGAGCCAAGTCAAAATCCCCATAAGGCTTCTACTTGTACTTCAACTAACAAATAGAAATCTTAATTATGGTTTAGGGTGGATAGGATTGCTAGGCCTTTAGGGAAACTTGTAGATTTTAGTTCAAATGGAAAAATTCCAAAGACACACAACCTAGGAATCACCAAGATAGTAAAAAGGTAACAACATGGTTTAGATTATTTTACAAGAAAAAATGGTGATGGAGTATAGAAGATCAATGCCTTAGCATGCCAATATATTTGTGGGGGCATATGGGGTCAAGGAGCGAGACAATTGGAAGGAAATGGAGATGGATGTAGGTCCAAAGATCCATGGGAGACACACACGTCTCTTAGACCTTGAAGCTAAGCATCCTTCAATTTTCATGGATGAGATAAGGAAGAAAGCTTATCTTAGGTCATCTCAAAATAACTTGATAAGAGGTTCAAGAGGCTCGAAGTAGATTTAGGCTCAAGGACTAGTGCATACTAACTAGTGTACCCTGCAAGATTTGTCTAGCTACCTTACAATTTCAAGGATAAATAAGGGAGGGAGCTTAACTGAGGTCACCTCAAAAGAAGAGTAAAGAAGACCAAAGAGAAAAAAATATACCAACAAAACTACGTTGAATATGTTAGTGTTAGTCTATCCAGCCTTCCTCCAGTGATCAAATATGCTCTTACAAAGTGGTCTCAGAGTTTCCAAGTCAAATTTTGTCATTTCAAAGAGTTTTCAAGCAAAATTTGGTCACTAGGCATTAGGTCTAGGGTTTGCTTTCACTCCTTCTAAAGTTGTCCAAATGGCGGTCCATGTCATCATTCATCTGAGTCTATCATCATTCATAGGGTTGTCATTATCATCTCAGTGTCTAATGAGTCATTTCACACCTTATTCATGCTTCAGTTGCGCCTAGGCAAGGTCATTTCCCTCTCCTAGGGTTTTGAAGGAAATTTCTTTTGGGCGGCCAAATCATCGGCAAAACTCATATCCTGATGTTCATACACCTTCCCCTATCCTTAAAGTACCTTATCAAACACTTCCCATCCCTTAGATCCGCCAAATTCCTCATTTTTGCACAAACCCTAGTTTCTAGCTACAACCTGGCAATTTTCTAGGTTTGGCCTGTGTTTTGCCCTTTTGGACCCCTTCCCCTCACTCAATCTCTGAGATTCCACTTTCCCCTGCTTCCTAACATCCCTCCCCACTCCCAAAAATTTCCCCAAGAATTTAGAAGCCCCCTATCCCCTTCATTTCGCTTCATTTCGACAGAATTCCTTGTTTCACACATCGGGACAAGTCGCACTCAAAAGCTGTTTCAGAGAAATCAAAGATGAATTTTGCAAAACTGAGAGAGGTTTTTGTTCACAACATGCCAAAGAAGAAAAACCTCCTTCACTTTTTGCACAGGTGTCATGGTTTGAGAGAAATGTCAAGCATTCCGTTGCCTCAGGAGAATCAAAGATACCTCTGAAGTGACCTTGGGAAAATCAAGTTTTCTCCTAGCTTGGTTGGCCAAATGATTTGCTTGATGAGTAAAATGATAACTAGACACAAAGAGCTTTCCAATAAGCTATCATGAGCTCAATTTGGGGTTGAGGAAGGCATTCAAAAGTTGACTGCAACAACACTCTTCCTTGAGGCAGCCTCATTTGGCACTTTTTGACCAGTCTTGGGAGATTTGATTTTTGACAGGTCAAATCAACTCCAAATTGAAAAATTCCAGTTGGGTTGGAAATTAGACTCAAATACCTTTCCAACGAGCTATCCTGCACCCGATTCTAACACCGGGAAGGCCTCCAAAAGCCTCCTGTAAAAGCGCGCGTCGCGTTGAAGGCGCGCGACCCATCAGGACACCTTTGCCAATGCAAAAATTACACTGGCGCGACCCGTTGAGGGCGCGCGACCCGTTGGGGATTTCTCCACAGAAAATTACCAGCAAACTTGCCAAGGAGCCACAAATTGCCAAATTTTGTAAGGTAGGCCCTCAAATCATGAAAAATTGTTGCTTGTTACAGTTTAAGAAGATCATGATTATATTTGTAGAGGTCTCCATTTGCAAGTAGAAGTCTCCATTGTGCTTTGGCTTGAAGTTGTCAAATTGCTAGGGTTTTATATGCTGTTTTGAGGTATCCCTTGTCTTCCCTATTTTTCACCTCCCATTCCATATTCCCTATCATTTTTATTTAAATTTCCCTTCCACAATTGCTAAGAGCCCTAAACCCTACCCCTCTTCCTAAGAAATCAAAAAATTAAACCCTAACCCTACCTCCCATAACATCCTTGCAAATGAAATTGTATGATGATGTATATGTCATGCACAGCACCACCCTCGCCACATCATGAGGTTGTTCACGAGGAGGGAGGACCATCACAGCAGCATGACATCCCTGTCACTAGACATGTCAGCTCCTCACCTTTGGTTACCTATCAGAAAGGCCCGAGGGCCTTATTTGCAGCAGCTCGGCGAGTACTATCTCCACAGCAGGTGGAAGGGGTCTCGCCTTCATCATCAGCTCAGCGAGTGTTATCTCCACATCAGGTGGAAGGGGCCTCGCTCTCTTCAGCAGCACAGGCAGCACAGAGGGGCAAACAGCCCAGGATTGATGAGGGGCCATCAGGTATTCCAGATATAGATCTTGTTGATCTTGAGGCCAGTTCTCCTAGCCGAGAGGCAAAGGAGATCATTCAGCACCTTAGAGCTGAAAATGATGCCTTGCAGAGGAAATTAGAGGGGGCACAATGGACCATCACATCCCTCGAGTAGCGCAACAAACAGTTGGAAGATGAGCGAGCACTTGATGAGTTGTGGAGGATTCATAGTGACCGAATCTTGAACCGAAGAAGACCCGGTGACCCATTGCCCGCTGACCGAGAGTCCATACTCATCCAGGTAAATGCACACTTGGAGAGGCTGTTGGCTAAGGCCAACCAAGAGAAGAAATTGCTGAGGAACATGAAGAACCACTACTGGGCAAGGATGCATGTGTGCAAGGCAAAAATGAAAATGTTTCAAAGGCGGTTGACCGAGGCACTAAAACGGAGAAAGAGGCCAAATCCCCTCCATATCTTGGCTGAGGCTTCACTCAAGGATCAAGGAACTAAATAACCTAGCCACAGCACAAATCCCAAGAAATTTTGAGAATTTTGGGTGAATTTTGGCATTTTTTGGCAATTTGCAGGTTTTTCCCATTAACGGGTCTCACCCCCCGCGCGACCCTTCATCAGGGCAACTCCTTTTGACCAAAACTCAGCATTTCCAGATTTGTCATGCAAAGTTACATATGCTCATGGATGGACTTGAGATTTGGTGAAGTTTTGGGCCTCCAGAAAGTAAAAAAACTAGCAAAAAATGACTTTCTGCAACTTTTTTGAATTGCAGAAAGCAGTCTTGGGAGATTTGAGTTTTGACAGGGCAAATGAACTCCAAATTCAAAAATTCCAGTTGGGTTGGAAAGTAGACTCATAGACCTTTCCAACAAGCCCACTTTTGCTCAATTTGGCCACCTGCAAGTGCCCCAAACATGGCTCCAAAGGCGCGCGACCTGTCAGGCAGTTTTGTCCAGAAATGCACTGTACAGCCCAGAAAACGCAGATTTGACTTAGTTTGACTTTTTGGGATGAAATGTGATTCTCTTTGATGTAATTATTGTACTTTTTAGACACTTTTACTCTTATGTAACACTTCTAGAACATTCATTCATGAAAAGGGTAAATATTTAGTGAATGAATTGGTTTCCAAGTTTATAGAGGCAAGTTGTTTTGACTGCCTAATTTGTAGTGCTTAGTTTAGAAGTGGTTGAAACAGCTCCTAGGATAGTGAGCTCGACCCATGGAGGCAGGGAAAGAGGTTAGATCATCTATATTATGTATTTTTTTGCTCATTTTCATGGTTGGACTCTTGAGGGAGAAGCTATCATTGTAATATTTCACTGTATCTCTGTAATATTTGGCTAAGGAAGACCAGGGTTTTGCAGTCCTCTTTGGGATTCTTGTGGACTCATGTGTTTATGGTGTGTTTCTCAATGTTCTTGTAAGCTTGTTATGTGATTCATTTCCTTTCTTTTACTTCTGCATATTAAACAAATGAAGTGTTAAAGTAAGAATTCATGCTTGCCATGCTCTGCTTTTAAGTTTGTTTAATTTCAATGTTTTCTTTTGTCTAAAGAGAATTCAAAGTAATTGTTTGCTCTCTTTAGCTCCTCATCTTTCATTCCTGACCATTCACTTCAGTTAAAGGCATCAACGCTGTCTCCTACCTCGCCCCAAGGAACCCACTGCAGAAACTGTGTCCAATCCCCGCACCCAAAATTGCCATCCCCTCAATTTGCCACCAAAAAACCCCAAAAAACCAAAACCAAACTCTTGATCAGTTTACTAGCCTAATATCAGTGTTACCTTATTGGTCATCTCTTTTATTGAAGATTTTACCGAGATAGACCGGAGAGAGCCTTCTCCTGCCCCGTAGGGCTAGCTACGAGGCTAAATGGTTTGATGTTGCCTTGAGGTTTACCTTTCTCAACCTGAGGTGAAATTTCAAGTGTTTAACAGAATATTTAATAACCCTTTTCCATCAAAAGGAGAAGATTATAGAAAAAGAGGGTACTCAATATTATCATGCATGTATCAAAATTCATCAATAGTCATCCATGACAAGAATTCTATCTACATCAACAAGGCCTTCTCATCTAGATCTACCAATATCCATCAAGAAAAGTGAACCATTTTTTAAAATTGGCAACTAGGGCCAAAATCCACATTGGAGAGCTCATATGATGAAGATGATATTTTTATTGGATTCCTCTTTCGAAGAGGTGCAAGATTGATCTAAAGATCATCTTGTTTGGATGAGAAGAAGTGAGATTTTGAATTTAATTCTCACACATGTGAAAATTGTCAAGGTCGGCCAGAAGTCTAATGTAGGCTCATGATGCCCCAATAGATGTGTCTCCACCCCTCATTGAATTGTATAAATAAGAGAGACATTCTCCTCATTTGGATCATCACTCAACACATCTTTCTCTCTCCTCTCCTCATTGGTTCGTACAACAAAGGAGCAGCTCTTCTCTCTTCTCACGTTGACTTGGGTTGACCAAAAATTTCAGGCAGAAATCGCAAGACTGTTTTTGCGCTATTTGTAGGGGCATTGACCAGCATTGACCGAGGGTCAACTCATCTACTTTGACTGTAGTTTTCAGGCAATTATTATGATCTTTTGAGGCCGCATCTCTTGGCACAAAAACCAAGGCAATTGGAGCAGGTTGACCTGCATTGACTGCAAACTTTTAACCACAATGTTGACTTTGTGTTGACCGAGTTTGACCGAGATTTTCAACACTGTTTTGGGTTGATTTTGATTGACTTTGGAGGCCGAGTTGATTGGGTTTGACCGAGCTCATTTGGAGGAGATTTTCTGCTGGTTTGACTAGCATTGACTTTCTGGTTAGGGCATCCTGTTGACTGTTGTTTGGGTGGACTGTTTTGATAGTGATTGGGCAAGTAAATTTTGTATGATGTACTCTCTCTCTTCACTGAAATTTTGAAGAATACTAAGAATATTTGATCAAAGGGTTTTCCCAACATTGGGGTTTTTACCTAGCATCTGCCAAATATTGTGTCCTCTTGTCTTGGCTTGTCTTCTGCTTATTGTTTATGTTCTATTTGCATTTACTATCAATGTTAATGTAATGGCTAATCTGGAAATTGATATTGGGCTAATAAGAAAAATTGAAGTAAATTGCTCTAAAGCATATAACATAACATTGTTATCTAAAATTAACATGGTATCAGAGCGCAGGTAAAGACAAAGCCTAAGCAAGAGTGAGAAAAACAATCACTAAGATTTGTTGGACAAGGACAAGATTCAATGGCCTCCTCGTCTTACTTCAAATCTGATGACAAGCTCAATGATAAGTCTAATTATCATGCATGGAAGATGTCTCTTGACTTGACTTTGGAAGAGCATGATGCTATGGACTATGTGCAGGGAAAGATTTTTGAACCTCCTTCAAATGCATGGGCTGCCACTAAGACAAAGTACAAGAAAGGTGAGGTCAAAGCTAAGAACATCATCAGGGATTCTATTCATAAGCATTTAGTTGCTTACATCTCTAATATGGACACATCTAAGGAGATGTATGACAAGTTGGTTAACATGTTTAAAGCTAGCAATGTAAACCAAGTCCTCTTTCTCAAGAGCAAGTTGAAGGACATACAAAAGGGAAGAGGAGAAGGTATCCAATCCCACTTCATGAGGATTACCGAAATAAAAAATGATCTTCTATCCATTATAGAAGTTATTGCTAACAGGGAGCTCACTCTCATTCCCTTGGAGGTCTCCCTCATGAATGGGATGTGTTCAACACTACTATCCTCAACAATGACAATATTCTAGGTTTTCATGAATTGTTGACTAGATGTGCTCAAGAAGAGATAAGGATGATGGAGAGAGACATGCCTTCAAATAAGAATGATCCTACTACATTCTCTGCTCATTCCAAAAAGAAGAACAATGTTGGTTCAAAGAAACAAGGTCAAGGAAGACAAAGATTCAAAGATGGAAGAAAGGGAAGATGCTTCAATTGTAACAGGTTTGACCACTATGCTAGGGAGTGTCCTAAGAAAAGGGATACACCTCGGGATGATGATAACAACAACAACCGCAACAATTTCATAGGAAACAACAATCAAAGGAATGGCCAACAACAAAGGAAAGAGGAATGCTCCTGCTACTCAATATGGAAATGGTCGGCCTCCCAAGAGATCAAGAAACTACAGGTATGATGAATCTAATGTTGTAGATAACAAGCAAAAATAATTTTATCTTATATCTGCCCTCTCTATTTCCTCTCCTCTGGATACCTTAGATAATTGGTAGATTGATAGTGATGCCTCAAGGCACTTCATTGGGTATAAGGAGGCTCTTTCAAATTTGATAGAAAAGGACACAAATTTGGAAATCATTCTTGGAGACAATGCCACCTATCCTGTGAAAGGAATTGGGAATGTTACTCTTCAACTGAATCAAGATAACACCATTCATCTACAAGAAGTACTATATATACCCAATCTAAAGAAGAACTTGGTATCTATCTTGGCGATGGAGGACAAAGGATTCAAGGTGGCATTCATTGATGGAAAGGTACGTGTTTGGAAAAGAGATTTCAAACACATCTCTTCAATCCGAATTATGGCATTGAAGGTTTTCTCATCTTCATTATAAGGCTCTACCTGATGCAAGGAAGATGGTGATAGGTATGCCTAAATTTAAAGTAGAACATGAAGGTGTTTTTCAGGGTTGTGCAGAAGGAAAACATACAAGGGAACCATTCCCCTCAAGTGATGGTAAGACTACTGACATTTTGCAATTGGTTCATTCTGATCTATCTGGTACGTTTTTGTTGTAGCGACTACAACCATCCTCCAAAATTTTGCCTTAACCCGTTTTGGAGCCTCCCTTCCAACCTTTCACAGCATCTTGTCTTGCTTCGTCAAGCACACAAGCACACAAGCTTCAATGTTTTGTTTGCGGAAAGGCAGCCTGTCGATCACATCTTGATCCATTCACCTCATAGGCTGTCCACCCGAACTTGGTCCAGTTGCAGGCTGAGCAGTTTCCCCAAGAAAATTGTGCATTTCTAGAGGGCAACCAGCCTTCCCTCCAGTAATTGCGTAATCCTGTCTGGCAGCTTGCTGGGCTCCAAGATTGTGCAATTCTGGCAGTGACACTCCCAGTAGGAATTGCACAATTTTCCTCAGCAGCGCTGCTCAGCCCAAAATTTGTGCAAATCTGGGCAGCATTCAGCTACTCTGCCCAGAAATTGCGCAAATCTCCTGGGCAGTTAGACCAACTCCCAGACAGAAATGTGCATTTCTTTCAAGCAGTGGAACAACCTCTCGCATGTGCAGTTGAGTTGACTGGTTCCCTCTAAGACCGAGCAAAACAAATTTGCATGCATGGGTTGCTTCTCCCAAGGCAACATGTAAAGGCATCCCTTGGTTCAGGGATCTATGTTTAACAGTTGGAGGTTACATGCAAGGATCATTTCAGAAACCTCCCACCAAGTGTCGCTTTCCCTAGATTTGTGGCATGCGTGTCACAACCTCGATATTATCAAAACTCATCAATCGGACGTTGCAGAGCTCATTCCTCACATCAACCTTGTAGCTCTGACATCCCACATCACATCTAGGAGCAGTCGGCACATTCAACTGAGCTGTTTTGGGGTAAACCCACTTTCCATGCCTTGTGTTGCATTTCTGTCACTTTTTGTGTTTTCTCTTGTGTGAGTATTGTCTGCTTGATTTCAGTGAATGCTTGTTGTCGTTTTGATATATACTAGCTTGTCCTAGCACTTGTTCCAGTTTTCGTTGCCATCTCATTGTTGTCGCATGCATGAAACTGTTTTGCACATGTTGGTCTTTTTGCTGAATCTTTCATTCATGTTTGCATGCACTGTCAATCACTTCTTCTATCACTTAGCGTCGCCATGCATTCACTGTCACATTTGCTTTTAGTTGCCCGTCGACGAGTTTGGGCAGCCTTGGCCCGGACTCTGCCTCACTATGAGCCTCACCAAGACAACATTGCGCAATCCCGAGAGGGAAGGCTCTGTCTTCCTCTCAGGAAATGCGCATTTCTGCCCAGTGACTATGCACATTTATGCTTTGTCTTCCTCTCAGGAAATGCACATTTCTGAGGGATAGTGCCTGCTGGCCCAAAAAATTGCGCAATGCAATCACTAAGCCTGCATCCATTGCCAGCTGAGATTGCGCAATTCCAGCAGTCAACAGCTAGACTGGATTGTGCATTGCACAGTTCCAGCAATCAGCTAGTCTCTTAGCAGCCCAGACTGTGCCTTTTGCAGTCTTGGCAGTCAATCTCCCGACCTCTCGGCCGAAATTGCGCAACCTTCATGATCAGTCACAAAGGTATGTTGAAAGTCATTTCTCAAGTACATTTTGGTTTTCGACTAACAAATTGCTTGCCATGAGTGTTGCCATGTCTCCAGGTATTGCAGGTTTTCATCTGCCTCTCAGCAGTGCAGATACAATGGTTTCTAAGAGGGTAGAGTCGAAGGTGTTAGCGCTTGAAATTTCACCTCAGGCTGAGAAAGGTAAACCTCAAGGCTACATCAAACCATTTAGCCTCGTAGCTAGCCCTACGGGGCAGGAGAAGGCTCTCTCCGGTCAATCTCGGCAGATCTTCAATGGGATGAGATGACCAACAAGGTAACACTGATATTAGGCTAGTAAACTAATTAAAAAGGTTGATTTGGGGTTTTTTGGGTTTTTGGTGGCAAATTGAGGAGAGGGCAATTTTGGGTGCGGGGATTGGACACAGTTTCTGCAGGGGGTTCCTTGGGGCGAGGTAGGAGACAGCGTTGATGCCTTTAACTGAGGTGCATGGTTAGGAATGAAAGATGAGGAGCTAAAGAGAGCAAACAATCACTTTGAATTCTCTTTAGACAGAAGAAAACATTGAAATTAAACAAACTTAAAAGCAGAGCATGGCAAGCATGAATTCTTACTTTAACACTTCATTTGTTTAATGTGCAGCAGTAAAGGAAAGGAAATGATTCACATAAGCACACTTACAAGAACATTGAGAAACACACCATCAACACATGAGTCCACAAGAATCCCAAAGAGGACTGCAAAACCCTGGTCTTCCTTAGCCAAAAATTGCAGAGATACAGTGAAATAATACAATGATAGCTTCTCCCTCAAGAGTCCAACCATGAAAATGAGCAAGAAAGTACATAATATAGATGATCTAACCTCTTTCGCTGCCTCCATGGGTCGAGCTCACTATCCTAGGAGCTGTTTCAACCACTTCTAAACTAAGCACTACAATCTAGGCAGTCAAAACAACTTGCCTCTATAAACTTGGAAACCAATTCATACATTTAATTTTTACCCTTTTCATGAATGAATGTTCTAGAAGTGTTAAACAAGAGTAAAAGTGTCTTAGAGTTACAAAAATTACATCAAAGATAATCATCTTCAACCCCAAAAAGTCAAACTGAGTCAAATCTGCGTTTTCTGGGCTGTACAGTGCAATCTGGCAAAAAACTGCCTGACAGGTCGCGCCCCCCTGCCTGACGGGTCGCGCCCCTTTGGAGCTCTGTTTGAGGCACTTGCATGTGGCCAAATTGAGCAAAAGTGGGCTTGTTGGAAAGGTCTGTGAGTCTACTTTCCAACCCAACTGGAATTTTTGAATTTGGAGTTCATTTGCCCTATCAAAAACCATTTCTCCCAAGACAGCTTTCTGCAGTTCAAAAAAGTGGCAGAAAGTCAAATTTTGCATGTATTTTGACCTTCTGGAGGCCCAAAACTCCATAAAAACTCAAGTCCATCCATGGGCATATGTAACTTTGCATAAAAAATCAGGAAATGCTGAGTTTTTGTGAAAAGGAGTTGCCATGACAAAGGGTCTCACGGGGGGTGAGACCCGTTAAAGAGCCAAAACCTGTAAATTACCAAAAAATGCCAAAATTACCCAAAATTCTCAATTTTTTTTGGGATTTGAGCTGTGGCTAGGCTATTGAGTGCCATGATCCTTGAGTGAAGCCTCAGCCAAGATACAGAGGGGATTTGGCTTCTTTCTCCGTTTTAGAGCCTCGGTCAACCGCCTTTGAAACATTTTCATTTTGGCCTTGCACACATGCATCCTCGCCCAATAATGATTTTTCATATTCCTCAGCAACTTTTTCTCTTGGTTGGCC
The DNA here is from genome assembly GCA_031772625.1 of Pinus tabuliformis. Lineage (NCBI taxonomy): Eukaryota > Viridiplantae > Streptophyta > Pinopsida > Pinales > Pinaceae > Pinus > Pinus tabuliformis. Next base: position 1,341,698,478 of record CM062819.1, on the reverse strand, counting down.
TTAGCCAACAGCCTCTCCAAGTGTGCATTGACCCGGATAAGCATAGCCTCTCTCAAATCTCATAACATGACATGTGGCGGAAACATGTGACTGTAAGTGGACAAGCCTGCAAATAAGTCAAAAAGGTGGGCTCCTCTCTTACATGGTGACCACTCTTACCACCCCTATGTGGCCTCCTCTGTACCTCAATCTCGGACACTGATGCTTGGTCATCAATCTGCTCATATGTTTCGGTTTCTGACATGTTTGAGGAGCAGAGTGGACAAAATGTACTGCTGTTTCTGCCTTTAAAAGTGCTGAATTCTATGCTGTTTCAAGGGGAAAAAGACATGAGGGAAATGTTAGGGGAGGGATCTTTTAACAAGGATTTGGGAATATATAAATATAACAGGGAATTTTTAAGGAAAATGTTGCAAACCATTATGCATATAGGAGTACATATTTATAATCAGGGATATTGGAAAATCATTTGTAAAAATCACTGCATATGGGAAAAACATGTATGATAGTGAACATGGGAATATGCATACATGTATTAATAGGGGAGATAGGGAAACATATGCACAAAACATGCTGACATATTCACCAACATTTTCTTTTATTTACACATGCATATGGTGGAGAGAAATTAGGGTTTGAATTTTTGATGCTTTAGGAAAGGGGTAGGGTTTGCATTTTAGTGATTAGGGAGAGGGGAGGGTTTGTATTTCATTTATAAAATGGTATGGGAAAAAAGATATACATATAAGTGTGAGTGAAAGGGGAAGGAGGGAAACAAACACAAAGGGAAAAACACCTTGAAACAACACAAACCCTAGCACATTTTCAACATCAACATTGCAGTCATATGAAGGAGTTTCACTTGCAAAACTTTGATCATTAAACATGTTCATGACATCCACCATTCATAACCAGCAACCATTCCATGTTTAGAACACCTACCTCAAACGATTTGATAGCTTGGAGGGCGTTTGAGCGAATTTGTTTGGGGTTTGCAGCAATACAGTTCAACGGGTCGCGCACCACGCCCAACGGGTCGCGCCCCTCTGACGGGTCGCGCCCGTTGTTTTTCTGCACTGGAAACAACCCTCTGACGGGTCGCGCACCTGGCCTGACGGGTCGCGCACCAGTCTAATGCCCGAAATCGCTCTGCTTTTGCTCCTTTCTCTCAATCACTCTCTCAAACCTCTCTTGCAAGCGTTAGGATGCACAATGAGAGTGATAGGAGGGAATTTGGGTTTTTATAAGTTTCAATTTGAAAAAATTTCATTCACAAACCCACTTTCTAATGTTTTCTCTTTGACACTTTATAACACTGACTTTTTGGTTTCTTTTATCCTGAATTTGACTCATTGAGTGCTTTGACTTGATTCTTTTTGCAGGTAGATCATCTGAGGGATCTTGGGAAGGGGACCAGGGTTGCATTTTGTCCGCTGAAGACTTTTGAAATTTCATCACTTATTTACAAAAATTTGAAAAATGACCTTGGCTTTAAAAACAGAGTTTTTAAATCCAAGGTGAAGATTAGCTGTACCAGATAAGAAATCTTGAAGAAACACTTTTACAATCATCCCTCTGGCTTGCTGAACACTCATTGACCTTTCAGACACATGACCTTGTAAACATTTTTGACCAAAACCCTAGACCTAGGAAATTGACCTCAAGACAAGACGAGACAAGCTTGAAAAAGCTTAATGACTGAAATGACCTGAACCAGCAATGCCAAGAGGGGTACAACACACCAGCTCCTCCATCAGGGTTATGGCATGCCTAACGGGATGCAAAAATTGACACTGATGAGACCCCTACTTATGCAAATGCAAAGAGCTTTGATCGCTGATGGAGGGCTTCAAGACCGACACTAACAGAAAGCACCATTCAGAGCACACCTGGAGATGCAGTCGATCAAATGTCTATGAGCTTGCCTACTCACGAAGATATAAAGTTATTCGTAGACAAGAACATCAAGATATCACAACAAGCAACATCATGAACAACATCTGAAGGCAACATACCAAATGCAACGAATATAGTGAATGCAACGAATGCAAGAGGAAGGTTGTTGACAACACAGAGGTGGAACAAAGTTGCAAGATCAAGCAGAGCCACTGATGATGAAACCAATTTTGCAGACTCAGTCTATGAGGTGATGACGTAACATGAAGATCGCACAAAGACAAAGAATGGAATAAAGAAGAAGTTGCATGTGCTGAAACAACAACTCAAGGAAGAACATGAAGCTGCACAAATAGACGAATGACTTAGAGTAGGAACAGGGACAACATTGGGCACAACATGGACTCATGGATGAAACTACGCCTGTACAAGTTAAAGATCCATCGCAACAGCTGACACTGAGCAGACATGGTGAGTAGTGTTGTTGATCGCATGCAAGGGATTTAGTAGCATGCATGTCATTGTGCGCACGCGTGCAATCCAACCCATTCAACACACTCACCAAGGCGAAGACAAGAAGCAAGTCCAACTAGAGCTGAGCATGTACTTCGACAAGTTGATGCACATGACCACCAACACACACTTGAAGATCAGCACGGACACTATGCATCAATTTGTTGCCGGTTCAGCCGCACCCGAGAAGACCATGTGAATGTTGTAGACGAGTTGGATGAAGAAGCCATACCAATGCACCGTAGGCAACGAAGGCATGAGTTCGCTTCAGCAAGATGTCGCCATGGGGTGCATGCACACCATCACGAACGACCAAGCTTGGCATCATCTCACCACCTTCACTATCACAAGCATGTCAAAGAGTTCGTCTTGTCACAACGGATCGAGTGTCAGTGATGTCTTTCTTGGCTTGCTCAAGCCATGTTGTCTCATATGAGTACATGTGCATTGTAATGTTGAGTCATGTCAAGTGTCAATAGTTGGATGTAACAGTCATAGAGTAGGTGAAGAGTCATGAGGGTAGTTGAACTGTCACAAAGGGGAATGTCAAGGGTCACCCCACTCTTTGCTATAAATAGTCCCTCATAACTCATTATATAGGCTTTTGGTCAGCCAAGCTTCTGATAAGACTATCTTGGAGAAAGTTTGGACAGTATTGTAATGCGCCTTGGCTTCTCCACTGCACGGAGCTAGTACATCTCTTTGGAGGAGAAGGAGGATGTGGCTGTAACGTTCCACTGTTGGGGCTAGCAGGTTTACGTAGATGTATTGTATGATTGGGACTTACACTTCTTTATAAAATAAGAGGCAACACATTTTCATGCATATGTTGTTATTGTAGTTGGACTGTTCCGGTTGCTTAAGCAATGTATGTTGTTTAACTTACGTATTTGTGTATGAACTGCTTCGTATGCAATTATATGAATCTTGTTGTAGATGTGTTGTTGGTTTAACCATCACTTTGGATTACTGACTGATCTGCTTTCCAGCTTGTGATGCATCTTCGCTCGTGTGTTCCCTTCTCAGCCAAGTACTGCTACAGGTTGCCAAGGGGTACACTCATCTCAGCCCCCATGTGTTAGAACCTCTCATTCACCTTCCTTGACTCACTGCAACATCACACCGTTGCTACTGACAGAGTTATCTTACTTGCCTCTATGCGACATCGTGGTCAAGGCATTACCTTACGATCCACTGTTGGGACTCCTACACCAAATGGTCTGAGGTCTAATTGGGACTTCTTACAAGGGATATCATCTTACATGTTGGTAGATCTAGCACGGTCAACATTTTGGCACTAGAAGGAGGGCCAGATGACAAGCTTAGTCCTTGCATCTATTTTGAATCTCTACACATCTATCATGAATCGCTATCGACCTGCTCTTCCAGAATGTATGTTTTATGGAAACGATTCCATCATCCCAAAAAATCTCTCGGATAACTTGTCTCATAAAACGTTTGATGGTGGAGGCTACATAGCCTTGGTCAGGCACGCGATCGGCATCGTAGGCTCATGTGAAAGACATGGATTCTTTGAAGAATACATGAGCTACGCGTTGTTCATCTACATGCTTCGAGGGCACCCAATGCACTAGTGTGCTACGCTGCCCGACAAATCTATTCATTCTCTTGCTCATCTGGTTGCAAAGATGGGAAGTACCTCTCATCTAGCCAATGAGTTGGGAAATGAGGATAGGGACCATAACACTACCAATGGATGCATCGTGCACTATCGTACTCTATATGCTAGGATGTTTGATATTGATCCGGGATCAATTGAAACTGACTTCGGGTCAGTGGAGAGTGGCAAGGACTTGTGACTCACTCTCCATCATTTCTTCTTCATTATTTCTTCATGGTTCAGCAGAGCAAGGTAGAGTAGGGATGACAGAGATGGTACAGATTGACAGATGATTTGGCAGGTGGATTTCTCCCTAGTTGAGAGGGAGTGTTAAAATTGACAACTATTGCCAAACTCCGCCTTGGAGAGCCCGTATGATGGAGATGATATTTTTATTGGATTCCTCTTTTTGAGAGGTGCAAGATTGATCTAAAGATCATCTTGTTTGGATGAGAAGAAGTGAGATTGTGAATCTAATTCTCATACATGTGCAAATTGTCAAGGTCGGCCAGAAGTCTATTGTAGGGTCATGATGCCCCAAAAGATGTGTCTCCACCCCTCATTGAATTGTATAAATAAGAAAGACATTCTCCTCATTTGGATCATCACTCAACACATCTTTCTCTCTCCTCTCCTCATTGGTTCTGTTATGCCTCTGATCCTGCAAAGCGAGACCCAGACATAGAAATAGCGAAGAAAAGATACCGAGACACAAAATATGCGAAGAAAATATACCCAGAGCACAGAATAGCAAAGATTTTATTATCCAGAGAGAAATGTTCACAGGCCTCTTCGAGGGGGCAACCTCCAATAGAGCAGAGCTCGATTACAAAACAAGACACAATACTCCTCGCAGGGAGTCTCTATCCTTTATATATGACTCATACATGCAATACCACGAGCCAATATCGTGGATTTTATTAATACCACCTATCTAATACTACCGCCTATTTACCATCTAACTAATACTTCCGCCCATTTGCAACTAACTATGGTCCCGTCACTAATTGCGGGTTAACCACTTACAATTATTAATATGGGCTTTATTGACTCTTGACTATGACGTGATCCCATGGCATAACTAAGGGGGTTAGGGTGGGACCCTAACATGCCCTCCCCCTTAAGACTAGCCTTGTCCTCAAGGCTGAAGCTGCGGAAACTGCTGAAGAATAGCAGCTGGTTCCCAAGTTGCATCTTCTGGCGAGGTGTCTTTCCATTTGACTAGGACCTCCTTAATCACGCGGCCACGCAGGTGCTTGTCTCGTGTGTCTAGAACTTGTTCAGGTTGAAGCCAGATTGATCCTTCTTCATCCAATTCCGGTAGACTGGTTTGAACTCGGCAATTGTTCCCAATCACTTTCTTGAGGCACGATACATGGAAAACTGGGTGGATTTTTGCTGTAGGTGGTAAAGCCAGCTTGTAAGCCACTTCTCCAATGCGCTGAAGTACTTGATATGGTCCATAGAATTTTGGAGAGAGCTTTTGACAGCCCTTGTCTTTGAGTGATGTTTGCTTATACGGTTGCAGCTTCAAAAAGACCTGATCCCCTTCTTGAAATTGGCGCTCTGAGCGATGTTGGTCAGCCTGTTGCTTCATACGGTTCTGAGCTTGATGAAGATTCTCGCGCAAGTGGGCCAGCATGGTTGCACGGTGTTGTAAGAGTTGATCCACTGCTTGTACTTTGGAGCACCCCGTGAGATAAGAAGTAGGGGACGGCGGAAGTTGTCCATAGACTGCTTCATAGGGAGTCATTTTGGTGGTGGCATGATAGTTGGTGTTATACCACCATTCTGCTAGAGGTAACCACTGTGCCCAAAGGTGTTGTTTTTCTGAAGTGAAACACCTAAGGTAAGTTTCTAGGCATTTGTTGACGGCTTCGGTTTGACCATCTGTTTGCGGATGATATGAAGTACTGAGTTTGAGTTGAGTGCCTTGTATTCTGAAGAGCTCCTGCCAAAAATTACTGGTGAAGATTGGGTCGCGGTCGGACACAATCGAAGTGGGCATGCCATGCAATTTGAAGATTTGATCCATGAAAGTTTGAGCAACCAAGGTAGGTGTGAATGGTTGGGGTAGAGCGCAGAAATGAGCATACTTTGATAGTCGGTCCACAACCACCATGATGACGGATTTGTTCCCAGATTTTGGAAGACCTGTAATGAAATCCATGGAGACCTCCATCCAAATTGACGCCGGAATGGGCAATGGTTGTAATGTACCTGGTGTGTTGACTGTTTCCCCCTTGTGGCGTTGACAGACGTCACATTCTGCTACAAAAGTAAGGATGTCCTGTTTCATGCCAGTCCAAAAAAATGATCTTCTGGTGCGGGCGTATGTCTTCTGAAAGCCCGAATGTCCTGCAATGGGAGAGGAGTGCAATTCGGCCAAAATGCGAGTTTTGAGGGTGGATGTTGGTGAGATGACCACTCTGTCCTTGTAGCGAAGAATATCATTCTGCCATGAGTAGCCCTTGCTGGAATTAGGATCTGCCTGTAAGTGAGAGATGAGTTGAGAGAGCTCAGGATGTGAAAACCATTCCCTGCGAGCCTCTTCAATCCAGTCTGGAATGGGGAGGGATATTGCAAGCAGAGTACTTTCCTCCTCAAATTGGCGTGACAAGGCATCTGCTACCCTGTTGTCTTTCCCTTTCTTGTAAATGATCTCATAATCATAACCCAGCATTTTGGCTAACCATCTATTTTGTTGGGGGGAAGAGAGGCGTTGCTCCAAAAAATATTTAAGACTGTGATGATCTGTGCAGATTTGGAAGCGTCGCCCCAACAAGTAAGGTCGCCAGGTCTCAACTGCATGTAAGATGGCCATCATTTCCTTCTCATAGGTAGATAGGCCCAAGTTTTTCCCACTTAGTTGTTGGCTAGTGAAGGCCAATGGTCGCCCTTCCTGCATTAAGACTGCTCCAATACCTGTTCCCGAAGCATCAGATTCAATGACAAATGTTTTTGTGAAGTCCGGTAGTGCTAAGACCGGAGTGGAACACATGGCGGTTTTGAGAGCGGTAAATGCCTGTTGTGCTTCTTCGTTCCAGAAGAAGGAATTTTTCTTGAGAAGTTGTGTCAGGGGCTTCGCTATGCGGCCATAGTTGCGGACAAATTTACGATAGTAGCCTGTGAGACCCAAAAATCCTCTCAAGCTTTTCAAGGTCTTAGGTTGAGGCCATTCTTGCATTGCCTGGATCTTTTTGGGATCAACCTTGACACCTTCACGGCCCACAATGTGGCCTAAATACTCCACTTCTTCCATGCCAAACGCACACTTAGACATTTTGACAAATAGTTTATGCTGACTGAGCAGTTGCAAGAGGATATCTACATGCTTAAGATGTGCCGCCCAATTGCCACTATAGATGAGGATGTCATCGAAGAAGACCAGGACAAATTTTCTGAGATATGGTCTGAGGAGGTGATTCATAAGGCTCTGAAAAGTAGAGGGGGCATTACAGAGACCAAATGGCATGACCAAGAACTCATAATGGCCTTCATGAGTTCTGAAAGCTGTCTTGGGGATGTCAACTTCCTTCATGCGAATTTGGTGGTAGCCTGAGCGAAGATCTAATTTGGTGAAGAACTGGGCCCCATTGAGTTCGTCCAGCAAATCGTCAACCACTGGAATGGGGAATTTATCTTTGACTGTTAACTTATTGAGGGCCCTGAAGTCGGGACACATCCGCCACTCCCCATCTTTCTTGAGGACCATGACGACTGGAGATGAGTAAGGACTAATACTAGGACGAATGACACCTGCTTCCAGCAATTCCTTGATGATTTTTTCTATTTCATTCTTTTGGGTGAACGGATGTCTGTATGGCCGCACATTTGGGGGTTGGGCCCCTGGTACCAATGTGATGCTATGGTCATGTTCCCCTCGCGAGGGTGGAAGTTCATGAGGTTTGTCGAAGACCGTCCGATGTTTATTCAAAATCTGTTGCATCTCCGGATGAATTGGTGAAGACATGGTATCTACCACCTGGATGGCATTAAATTGAGCTACTACTCCATGATGGCCCTTTTTTAACAATTTTTCCATACGATGTGAGCTTATGATCGAAGGGTCTCCCGCTTGTAGCCCACGGAGAGTATGTGTGTAGTCGTTCTGCTTAAAACTCATATATAACTCCTTGAAATCCATTGTGATTGGCCCAAGAGTGCGGAGCCATTCCGCACCTAGGACAATGTCGCAACCCCCCATGTGTATTGCAAACAGGTGGGTTTTCAAGTGATAATCCCCCATTTGAATTTTGACATTGTCACAGCGACCTGCACATTTCATTGTGCCTCCATCTGCAATCTGGACTTGAAAGTTAGAAACTGCTCGGACATAACAATGTGCTGCTTCAGCGATCTTTTGGTGGATGAAATTATGGGTGCTTCCACTATCAATCAAAACTATTAGTGGCCGATGTTTAAGATAACCCCTGATTTTGAGAGTTTGAGGTGAAGAAATTCCTGCCAGTGCATGTAGCGAAATCATTGGTTCATCAGATACCATCTCCTGTTGGTTATCTTCGTCAGTCTCCTCTGGTTCCTCAAGTGGTGGATCTTCCTCGGTTTGGCTGGAGTCAGTGGCATCTATTTGAAAAAACTTGTGCTCTTTGCATTTATGACCCGGGGAATATTTTTCATCACAGTAGTAACATAGTCCTTGCTTCCTTCTTTCGGCCATTTCTGCAGGTGACACCTTTTGAATCTTGAGTGTTTGGGTCATATTGGGGGCTTGTAGGGAACGCCCTTTAGCGGGAAAGTTGGGGCGGCTGGATTGAGCTGCTAAGGATCGTTCCACTTTACGGGCTACCTGGCAAGCCTCGTTCCATGTGGGGGGGTGGTGGAGTAAAACCTGAGCTTTGATGGCTTCTTTAAGACCGCTGACAAAGCATTCCATGTAGAATTCATCTGTGAGACCCTTAGTGCGGAAAGCTAATGCTTCAAAAGCTGTAATATATTCATCCACTGAACCTGTCTGTCGGAGCTTAGTGAGACGACCCAAAAAAGAGTCTTCCTGTTCAAAGCGATTTCGAAGAGCTTTGGTAAATTGGCCCCAATTCTTAAATTGTCCATTGCAACGCTCATACCATTCCTTCCATTGCCATCGTTCACTGTCCAGGTACATGGTGCCCACCATAAGTTTAGTCCCCTCCTCTATGATATGATTCAAAAAGAAATACTGCTCCATTTGTGCTAGCCATGCGGACGTGTGAGATCCGTCAAATTTAGGCATATCCAACTTGGGAGGTCTCTGATTGGGTGGTGGATGGGTGTGCCAGAGGTGAGGAGAGTGGCTAGACTCCCCCTCATGGTATTCATGACCCTTATACGCCTCCTCGTGTGCTGGCTCCTTATCCTTCATCATGCCTTCGAAGCCTTTAAGATGCTTTTCGAGGCTTGTCACCGTAGAGTGGAGGGAGTCCAGCTTTTCTTCTAGTTTGTCTATCCGTTCACTGGCCATTGCTTGAGCACGAGTTTCTACCATACACCCGTCTGATGAAAATTTGGGACCGCCGAAAAAATTTCACTTAGAATTGAATGGTACCACCTTGCTCAGCTCGTCGTCCTGATTCTGATGGGCTAGGTCACCAATAAGCGCCTTGGAAGATCTCAGACTCTTTTTTTTTTTTTTTTGGAAAACTCCTAACGGAGTTTTACTCCTTTCTGATCAATACTGCAGTCACCAAATCCTCAAAATGTCAATGCCACCAAAAGTCCTGCGAAAATCATATGCAGGTACAGGAACCCTTCGCAACTACTCTGATCTGATGGATCTGAGATATCTGAATGGTGGAACACTGCCGCTGCTGATCTGAAATATCCGATCTGGTGGATCTAAGAGATCTGAATGGTTGAACGACTGCCGCTCCTGACTGGAATAGATGATGTGTGATCCCCCAATAGAAAAGGGAACTATGGTCTTGGGGAGTGTCAGGTGCTACAGATCGCAATATACATAAGGGTCTGACAGTAGTACTCGGCCCAATGTTTCAGGGCTCTAACTAAGGAGGATCGACCGTACCCTTAGCCGTACAACCCGACTACCCTATCGTACGGGCGAGTAATCTCTCCGAGTGCTGTTCTCGGTGTACTGTAGCAACAAGACGGCCGAAGGATTATCTATGGCGAGGTTTCAAGGGAGCTAGGGGGCTTCCTATATACCCAGAGGGTACGTGGAAGACAGTCCGTGCGCGGTTCTGTCTAATGCGCTACTACTCGAAGGGGTACCCACAGGGGTTACAAGGGAGTCCAACAGACGTGACCACCTCTTGTATTTCCTGCGTGCATGCCTCCCCAAATCCGCAGGTTTATGCGCTTAACGACAGATCCCGTGGTTTAAAGACGCCGGAACACGTCTCTAGCCTAAAAAAAATTTGCTAAAATTTGGCGATCCCACCGAGCCCTGGAAAGTGCTCTGATACCACTTGTTATGCCTCTGATCCTGCAAAGCGAGACCCAGACATAGAAATAGCAAAGAAAAGATACCGAGACACAAAATATGCGAAGAAAATATACCCAGAGCACAGAATAGCAAAGATTCTATTATCCAGAGAGAAATGTTCACAGGCCTCTTCGAGGGGGCAACCTCCAATAGAGCAGAGCTCGATTACAAAACAAGACACAATACTCCTCGCAGGGAGTCTCTATCCTTTATATATGACTCATACATGCAATACCACGAGCCAATATCGTGGATTTTATTAATACCACCTATCTAATACTACCGCCTATTTACCATCTAACTAATACTTCCGCCCATTTGCAACTAACTATGGTCCCGTCACTAATTGCGGGTTAACCACTTACAATTATTAATATGGGCTTTATTGACTCTTGACTATGACGTGATCCCATGGCATAACTAAGGGGGTTAGGGTGGGACCCTAACAGGTTCGTACAACAAAGGAGCAACTCTTCTCTCTTCTCACGTTGACTTGGGTTGACCGAAAATTTCAGGTAGAAATCGCAAGACTGTTTTTGGGCTATTTGCAGGTGCATTGATTAGCATTGACCAAGGGTCAACTCATCTACTTTCACTGCAGTTTTCAAGCAGTTATTCAGATATTTTGAGGTCGCATATCCTGACACAAAAACCGAGGCATTGGAGCAAGTTGACTTGCGTTGACCACAAAACTTTTAACCACAACGTTGACTTTGTGTTGACCGAGTTTGACCAAGATTTTCAAGACTATTTTGGATTGATTTTGATTGACTTTGGAGGCTGAGTTGACAGGGTTTGCCCAAGCTCATTTGGAAGAGATTTTCTGCTGGTTTGACTAGCGTTGACTTTCTGGTTAAGGCATCCTGTTGACTGCTGTTTCGCTGTATTTTTTTGACAGTGACTGGGCAAGTAAATTTTGTATGATGTACTCTCTCTCTGCCGAACTTTTGAAAAATACTAGGAAGATTTGATCAAAGGGTTTTCCTCACATTGGGGTTTTCCCCTAGCACCTGCCAAATATTGTGTCCTCGTGTCTTGGCTTGTCTTCTGCTTATTGTTTATGTTCTATCTGCATTTACTATCAATGTTAATGTAATGGCTAATTTGGAAATTGATATTGGACTAATAAGAAAAAATGAAGTAAATTGCACTAAAGCATAGCACATACCATTGTTATCTAAAATTAACATGGTATTAGAGCTCAGGTGAAGACAAAGCCTAAGCAAGAGTGAGAAAAACAATCACTAAGATTTGTTGGACAAGGACAAGATTCAATGGCCTCTTCATCTTACTTCAAATCTGATGATTATCTCAATGATAAGTTTGATTATCATGCATAGAAGATATTTCTTAACTTGACTTTGGAAGAGCATGATGTTATGGAATATGTGCAGGGAAAAATTGTTGAACCTCCTTCAAATGCACCGACTGGCACTAAGACAAAGTACAAGAAAGGTGAGGTCAAAGCTAAGAAGATCATCAAGGATTCTATTTACAAGAATTTAGTTGCTTACATCTCTGATCTGGGCACATCTGACGAGATGTATGACAAGTTGGTTAGCATGTTTAAAGCTAGCAATGCAAACCAAGTCCTCTTTCTCAAAAACAAGTTGAAGGACATAAAGAAGGGGAGAGGAGAAGATACCCAATCCCACTTCATGAGGATTACCGAAATAAAAAATGATCTTCTATCCATTGGAGAAGTTATAGTTGAGAGGGAGCTCACTCTCATTGCCCTTGGAGGTCTCCCTCGTGAATGGGATGTGTTCAACACTACTATCCTCAACAATGACAAGATTCGAGGTTTTGATGAGTTGTTGACTAGATGTACTCAAGAAGAGTCAAGGATGATGGAGAGAGACATGCCTTCAAATAAGAATGATCCTATTGCATTCTTGGCTCATGCTAAAAAGAAGAACAATGCTGGTTCAAAGAAACAAGTTCAAGGGAGACAGAGATTCAAAGATGGAAGAAAGGGAAGATGCTTCAATTGTAACAAGTTTGGCCAGTATGCTAGGGAGTGTCCGAATAAAAGGGATACACCTCGGGATGATGATAACAACAACCGCAACAATTTCATAGGCAACAACAATCAAAGGAAAGGCAGGTTCAACAATAAAGGAAAGAGGAATGCTCCCGCTACTCAATATGGAAATGGTCGGCCTCCCAAAAGATCAAGAAACTACAGGTATGATGAATCTAATGTTATAGATAACAAGAAAAAAGAATTTTATTTTATATCTACCCTCTCTACTGCTTCTCCTCTGGATACCTTAGATAATTGGTGGATTGATAGTGGTTCACTGGGTATAAGGGGGCTCTTTCAAATTTGATAGAAAAGCTTAAGGAGGAAGTCTATGTGGATCAACCTGTGGCGTTCGAAGTTCAAGATCAAGGGACACATGTATGCAGGTTGAAGAAAGCTCCTTGGGCTTGGTATGAGAGGATTGAAAACTATCTGATGAAGCTGAGTTTTACAAGAAGTGAACCTGATCCGAACCTTTACTTCAAGTTTGACAATGATAGACCTCTCATCTTGGTACTTTATGTGGACGATCTCTTTTTGACAGGTGTAGGCCCTCTCATTTATCAACGCGAGAGGGAGTTGGCTTCCAAATTCTGGAGATGAAGGACCTAGGATTGATGCACTACTTCCTAGGCTTGGAGGTCTGGCAAAAGCCAGGTGAGATTTTCCTTTCTCAAGGAAAATACATTGTGAAGCTACTTGAAATATTTGGGATGGTGGATTGTATGCCTGTGACTACTCTGATGAAACTCAACTTCAAGAAGCTATGCAGAAGCGCTACTGGGCCTGATTTGGGAAATCCTTCTGAGTATCGTCAACTCGTGGGGGCCTTGATGTTCTTGGTGAACTCTCGTCTAGACATATGCTTTGCAATGAATACGTTGAGTCAATTTATGGTCGAGCCTCATCACATACATTGGATTGTTGCCAAGAATCTCTTGAGATATCTCGGGGGACAATCACCTATGGACTGAGATACACTGTCGGGAATTTGAGGCTCCATGGTTATTCTGATGTTGACTGGGTTGGTAGTGTGATGGATCGTAAGATCACATCAGGATATTGTTTCTCACTAGGTTCTGCTGTGATATCCTGGATGAGCAGAAAGCATAAATCGGTTGATTTGAGCACCGCCATAGATCGCTGCAAGTATGGCCTCTTGTGAAGTTGTTTGGTTGAGGGAGCTCTTTAGTGAGTTGTTTGGGCATGTGCTGGATACCACCGTGATCAAATACGGAAACCAAAGTGGAATTCATCTTTCTGAGAATCCCGTGTTCCATGACTGCTCCAAGCATATTGATATCAGGTACCACTTTATCTGGGATATGGTACAACGGGGAGTAATAAGGCTTCATCACATTAGGATTGATGATCAGGTCATAGATATTCTTACAAAGCCCCTTGGAAAGGTAAATTCTTAACCTTCCATGAGAGACTTGGAGTCGTGGAAAGACCCTCTTATGATGGTCCTGTTTGAGTTGGATATTGAGCTATGGGAGCTCCGAGGGGCTTGGGATACTTCTTGGAGCTATGGGCAACCATAGGGTGAGTGGTTCACCTTCCCCCAGTGGTGCACTGGGTACAAGGTGAGTGATTCACCTTCCCCTATTGTGGTTCACCTTCTCCTATGGCATATGAGCAGGATGAGTGGTTCACCTTCTACATCCTACCCATGTAGTCTAGGACTCATGGGAAGTACCTCTCATCTAACCAATGAGTTGGGAAATGAGGATAGGGACCATAGCGCTACCGATGGACACATCGTGCACTATCATATTCCTTATGCTAGGATGTTTGATATTGATCCGGGATCAATTGAAACTGACTTCGGGTCAGTGGAGAGTGGAAAGGTCTTGTGACTCACTCTCGATCATTTCTTCTTCATAATTTCTTCATGGTTCAGCAGAGCAAAGCAGAGCAAGGATGACAGAGATGGTACAAATTGACAGAAGATTTGGTTGGTGGATTTCACCCTAGTTGAGAGGGAGTGTTAAAATTGGCAACTAGGGCTAAACTCCACTTTGGAGAGCTCGTATGATGGAGATTGAGCAGAAGCGATATTTTGAATTTAATTCTCACACGTGCAAATTGTCAAGGTCGGCCAAAAGTCTAATGTAGGCTCATGATGCCCCAATAGATGTGTCTCCACCCCTCATCGAATTGCACGAATAAGAGAGATATTCTCCTCATTTGGATCATCACTCAACACATCTTTCTCTCTCCTCTCCTCATTGGTTCGCACAACAAAGGAGCAACTCTTCTCTCTTCTCACGTTGACTTGGGTTGACTGAAAATTTCAAGCAGAAATCGCAGGACTATTTTTGGGCTATTTGCAGGGGCATTGATCAACGTTGACCAAGGGTCAACTCATCTACTTTCATTGTAGTTTTCAGGTAGTTATTCTAATCTTTTGAGGCTACATCTCGTGGCACAAAAACCAAGGCAATTGGAGCAAGTTGACCACATGGTTGACTCTGTGTTGACCAAGTTTGATCCAGATTTTCAGGACTGTTTTGGATTGATTTTGACTGACTTTGGAGGCCAAGTTGACTGGATTTGACCGAGCTCATTTGGAGGAGATTTTCTACTAGTTTGACTAGCGTTGACTTTTTGGTTATGGCATCATGTTGACTGTTGTTCGGCTGGACTGTTTTGACAGTGATTGGGAAGTAAATTTTGTTTGATGGACTCTCTCTATTGAACTTTTGAAGAATAATAAGAAGATTTGATCAAAGGGTTTTCCCCATATTGGGGTTTTACCCTGGCATCCGCCAAATATTGTGTCCTCTTGTGTTGGCTTGTCTTCGGCTTATTGTTTATGTTCTATCTGCATTTACTATCAATGTTAATGTGATTGCTAATCTGGAAATTGATATTACGCTAATAAGAAAAACTGAAGTAAATTTCTTTAAAGCATCGAACATACCAAAATTCCTCCCTAGCCAAAATTAAGAAAAGAGAGAAAAATTCAGAAATTTGAGACTGGCTAAGGGATTTCTCCCTGAAATCCTGCCATGAGAAAGAGAAGAAGTGCACCTCTATTTATAGAGAAGGTACTCAACTTCCCTCACATTAAAGATTAATTTTCTTGACTAAAATCCCCTCTTCTAGCCTAAGCATGGGCAAAAGGCCCTCTTCAACAATTAAATATTAAAAAATAATACAATCTAAGGGGCATTTATGCCCCGTGTACAAATATTAAGGGGCATAAGCCCATAAAAGTGACCCATCTCCAATAAAGGAGGGGAAAAGGGGATTTTAGTGCAGCATCTAGCCTCCGAAGGTTCTTCAAGATGTTTTCCTTTACAATCATATATCCCTTTGACTTTCCAGGTGGGCATTCAAACCCCACATTTCTACCAAAAACTCTTAAGAGGACTGGTTCCTTCATCAAAAGTGCCAAACACCACATCTCCCCCAAGATGCCATTCCTTACTTGTGAAGGCTTACCCACAAACAAGTAAAATATTTCTTGCAACAAGGTTTTTCCTTCCAATACCAGCTCCACACATTAAGGGTGAAGCTTTTTTTCTTCAAAAAATCAACCATAACCACAGTTTAGCAAGAAATACTCAAAGTCATGCCTTATATGTGGACATGGATCTTCAAAAGATAGTAACCACTATGGACACATAATCCTCACAACAACAACAAGAAACCCACCAATGCATCAACTCTTTTCAATTAAAATTTAGGCTATTTTAATTCAACAAAGTGGGCAACGCCAAATTTCTCCTGTACAGTTTGGCTCTAATTATCATTTCACTTTATATTCCATCAAAATGTAAATATAGGTTGGCTATAACCTTATACAAGGTCGGTCCTAACTCCTGTTCTAATGCAATAAAAGTATATATACCTGGAGCAACCTTATTCCTCCCCATTTTTAATTTCGGTCTATTAGGCTATCTAGATCACATATCTATGTTTGAAATGACGCATGATGCAACAATAGTCGCACAACTATGTTAAACCTTATTTCTCTCCATTTTAACTTTGGTCGGCTGGGCTATCTAGATCACAGGTCTGTCCAACATTAATTTCCTCATTCACTAGGTCTATTATATATACTCATCATGTATACAGCCCTGGTAATATAGAACTGAGAAATTTTGGGACCAATAATGCAATGGTTGCTACTATATTATGGATAAGGAACTTGTCATCCTTGCTTGGAATGAAGGCAGATTTTAGTCTACTTGTACACTCAAAGAAATAATATGTTACCAGGATACACCATATTTGTTAACATGAAATTTAATAGACAAGAATAATAGAAGGTAACCATTGAAGTTGTTTTCCCTCTTTTAGAAAGCTTGACAGTTGACTTCCAATTGAATTGGCTCATGTTCCATATTATCAATAACCTATAAGATCTTAAAATGCTTACAAAGGTTATCTACTTGTTCGGTTATTGGACTTTCCTCAATTCATCTAGGCTATATCCCATTAATATGTCTTCTTCCAATTTAAAAATCAGTTTATGTTATTCATCCACCTTTAGTCCCTACTCTCGATAAACGAGAAGACCATCTCTGGGTCATTCCTTTGCATATGAACATTGAATAGGAATTCCCAACAAATGGCATTAGTGTGGGAAACAACACTAACCAGATCATACAGATAGAATGAATCAGTTATTGAAACTAGAGACAATTCAATTGCCTTTACTAACAGTTATATATTATCGTTGGCTTCCAAAGAGTAATTTCCAGACTTCCACTCTGTTGTACAACAAGGCTTTCTATAGTAAATAGTGTCATATACAAGTGGATTGGAAACTTGAATCAATTCTTCAAATTCAGCAGCACTTCCAAATGTAAACAAACTGAGTCCTACACTGCCTACAATGAAATTCTATAAGGGCATTGTTACCACTCAATCTAGCATGGGTCCTAAGAGGGGATCCTATAGAGTGACTATTAGGTAAAGTGGGAACAATGGAACAATAACCCATTGTGACCTTAGTTAGAGCTCCTTGCTTTTTATGGACTTTCACCGATGGGAGGAGTCCCGGTATTATAGAAATCACTAAGAATGATGTATCAACGATGTGGAGGTAGTGATTTCAATAGCCTATTCGAGGGAGAGACTTTAATGATAGGGGTTGCTTGCTTTAGAAGCAAGATGAAAGGCTCTCCAAGAAGGGCTAAAGGGAAACTTAGACATAGGGTTGAGGAATATTTCTTGATATAATGTGCCCTAGACCTAAGAATCCTAAAGGGATTGGGTTTCGTAAGTAATCCTTGTGAAATTGGAATGATAAGGTTGCAAGACCACAAAGAAACCCTAGCGGGCCCAAACAAGGTCAAGGGTTTAGGGTAAAGCTTCAAACAAAGGATCTTGACCAAGTGAGGGAGAAGAAAAAAACCAAAGAAATTGTATTTGACTTGAGACTTTAATGCAATGATCCTTAATGAAGCCACTAACCAAACAAAAACTAGGGAAAATGGTTCTCGAGCTAAGGCTTGGCAAAACTTGAGACTCCATCATCGGAATAGCTTCAAAATTGGAGGACCTCTCAAGGACACACCAATGCATTTCTAGACCAAATTTCACCAAGTTCGGATGGCTACAATTGATTTCGAATGATGCCCTAAGAGACACTAGGGTTAGGGCTTATAAAAAGAGAGAAGGTGAAAATATTTTCGTTTTGGTGATCATCAAGGATTATACCAGTGCCTAGCCTATTGGGAGAATGGACTTAATGAGCTTTTTGATGTTTGGAATTTTTTTTACCCAATCAAGGAGTTTCCCAACAATTTCTCATAGCCCTAAAAGCAACAATTGGATTACTAGAAAAATGTATACTTCTTGATGTTGCAATTGATGGCTTATCAAGGCAATTATGAAGATCATATACCCCTAGGAACATTCATTCACTATACTAAGCATGAAACATATGAAAAACCCTCACAAAATCAAGATTTGACCAATTCACATTCCCATTAGGGCAGCAACTCTAGCTTCATGAGAAAAAATTCCATACATTATACATTGACATGAAATAGAGAAATAAATCATGAAAATGACACTTACAAGTATAGCGAATATATCCAATCATCAAGAGAGACAAAAATCGAAGCTCCAAGACCAAAGAGAAAATTTCCAAATATCAAAATGCATCAAAGATATCCAATTTGTCCTCCAATAGCTATAGAAAATTTCTCAAGAAGAGACAATGATCGAAATCCGAGTGATGATTAAATTGAATGATCATCACTTCAATATATATCCTCCCTAAAGAGTTCAATTTGCCTAATTAGGCGTAATAATGCCCCAACTAATAAAATAATCTGCAAAAATAACATGACTTGGTGACAAGCCCACCAAGATAGCTCCATAATACAACAATAAGCCTCTCATGAGGGAAAAATAGTAAATACAATAGGTCGAAGGGCCATTGAGGAGGCCCAGTGGAGTCCAATGTGTGCCAAGATGAATGAATGAGCTCTGCACATAGTGATCAAGGGGTTGGCCCCTTGATATCCAAGCAAACAACCTATGGTGTCCCTAAGTGGCTCTAAGGGCACAAAACATCCTCATGGATCTCCAAATGGATCGAACAATCTTGTATCCCATCTGTAAGGGCTAGAAATACGATGCAAGACTTGCCATTGTCTCTCGCGGTGAGACATAACTTCATCTGGGCCCTGGATCGAATGCCAAGTGTGTGGTGCAAGAGTGGATCGAACTAGAAAAGGTGGTCCAGGTGCATCATCATCGTCCAATAGGTGGAACACGAGCAAGCAATGAGTGAAGCTGAAGGATCCCATGGAGTGGAAATCTGCTCTCTGTTATGGCGGAGACCCGTGGCTCTCAACGCTCACCCTTCAAATGCCAATATGACACTCTGGAGGGCTCAAACCCCGTATAGGGAGACCAAACTCTAGATGAAGATCCACCAATAATCCTGTATAAAATCCAATGTGTCCCCTTACCTTCCAATACAACCAATCATTAGTGCAATTAAGTAAATGAGCTTACAAATCATGGAACCAGGTGGACACTTCATAATGGCATGCCCTTCCATAATGGGCTTTAGAACATGCAAGTGTCTCCAAGTTCAAGAAGAAGGTTAACCAAGGACCCTATAAGGTGGTTTCAGCCTCTATAGGGGTGACA
Source organism: Pinus tabuliformis (assembly GCA_031772625.1). Lineage (NCBI taxonomy): Eukaryota > Viridiplantae > Streptophyta > Pinopsida > Pinales > Pinaceae > Pinus > Pinus tabuliformis. Next base: position 1,341,678,855 of record CM062819.1, on the reverse strand, counting down.
TGTCCATGGTACATCCACCAAATGGCAGGTGGTATGTGATATAATGATGAAACAGAGTGGGGCATCAGGGGAAAGCTCCAGGCCACATGCCACAGTACAAGGGTAGCTATGATAGGGGAAGCCCACACTTGTGTGTATGAATGTAGGTGGGAGAAATTGTGGTACATGACTTACCCCGAACTTGGTTTTTCCACCTTCTTCATATGCCTTTTTCCCTTTATTGATTTTTCTATTATAATTGTTTAGGGCTCTAGGGGATGAGAGCATGATGTGTAAGATATAGCAGTGAATACCCTCTTTAGGTGGGGTAGTTCATCGCCCAACAGGGGTTGGTGTGGAATTTTATCTATTGCAGCTATTGGAAATTATTCTTCTAATTGAAAATTTAATTATGCAATTTATTTGCTACGACAAACAACGAATAAAACCAAAACTGTGATTTTCACCATAAAAATGTTGCGGAAAATAAAATACTAGAAATTGAGAAATTCTAGCACAAACATAAGAATTTTGACACAGTTATTTTTGGACAATTGTCCCTGGAAAAACCAAACCTGGGAAAACTAGTGCAATAGATGAAGGTTTTATTATTAATCTTCACCAACAATTTTGAGTACAATAATTTAGATGCCCAAACGACAATCTAATCTGAGGAAAATACTGGCAAAAATATCATGAGAATTTTCTCTCACCCCATAACTATTTTCTGCCTCGGACATCGCCTCCCTAGCCTCTGCATTGAGCTCCCTACATCACCCTCTGTGCAAAGCTTCCACTGGCCTTCTGCAAATTTCAGCCTTCCTTTGCCTCTTCCAGGGACTGGAAATCTTCCTCCCGGAATGTTGCTGCCCTCCTCCTCCACTTGCTACTCACCCTCTGGCTCTATCTTCTCTATTGAGATATTTCTACTGAGAAATCAAACTGCCTGGGCAACTGAGTATCTGCTTTGGTGTATTCTCCATCACCACATTGACTTCCTCTTATAATCCACTATTGGAGCATCAACGACCAAGATTAAAACATAATCAATGGCTAGGATCATTTCTAGATCAATCCATGTCAGTTTCTAGATGATTCTCACCATCTCAATTAATATTGATTAATTAACCATATTCTCTAAGTTTAAACTTAGGAAATATTTAAAAATCGGTTAATAATCTAATTGAGACACTTCTGGGTGGAATTTCCAGAAATGATTTCTGGGTTTTTGAGATCTCATGTATTCTAGCCTCTCCACAAAATTTCGTGGTTAGAACACATTTGATGCTACAAAAACTAACACTCCCTCTTAGCGAGAAATGCGTTCTAGTGCTGCTGCACACCTTACCTTTGCATCATCTCCTGTCACGTTGCTGATGTCTAGCCATACTGCCCACCAACCATTGCACAACTATGATATATGCTACATATATGTTGCTGCCAACACTGCATTTCCACTGCAACTCCCTCTCATTTGTTACTGCTGCAACTGTAACATCTGCAGCTGAAAAGCATCCAAAATAGCCTATTCCTTCTACTAAAACAGGTTCTCCACCATACCCATATGTTCTCTAAAAAAGACGAACTTAGCTCTCCCTAGAGATTACGTGAGTATATCTGCAATCTGCTCTTTTGTGGGAACATATTGTAGTTGGATTGCTCCACGTTGTACACAATCTCTGATGAAGTGACACTAAATATCGATGTGCTTCGACCTGTCATGAAACACTAGATTTTCAGAGAGCTTTATGCAACTCTAATTATCACAATAGACATCGGTCACCTCCATACTATGCCTCAACAAGATTACTAGCAACTTCTGAAGCCACACAACTTTGCACATAGTTGTGTTGGCTGCCATATACTCTACTTCTTCAAAGCTCAGTGCAACTGACTTCTGCTTCTTGCTACACCAAGAAACCATCCCTAATCCAACACTAAAGCAATACCCAGAGGTACTTTTCCTGTCCACTAAACTACCTGCCCAATCTGCATCTATGTACCCATAAAGTTTGACAACATCCCCTCGAGCATATCTCAACCCATACTCTATTGTGTCACGAATTTACTTCAGAATATGCCTTGTTGTTGCCCAATGTACCCTCTTCGACTCTACCATGAACTGACTAAGGGTATTGACTGTGAAGCAGAGATCTGGCCTAGTGTTGACCAAATACATGAGAGACACTATAAGATGTCTATACAAGGTTGGGTTGACATCATTGTCATCTGATGCATGTATCTTCATGCAGTTGGCGATCATGGGCGTACACATGGATCTGCAACCCTGCATTCTGAACCTCTTCAGAATATTTGTAGTGTATCTTCCTTGCCCCAGGAAGATCTCCCCATCGTTCTGCCACACTTCCAATCCTAGGAAATAGTGCACCACCCAAAGTCCTTCATGTCAAATTTTGCTGCCAAGTTCTTCTTGCAATCTTTTATGAGCTCTGATGATCCTATCAAACAGAGATCATCCACATACAAAACTAGAATAAGTGGCTCACCATCTACCATCAAATAGTAAAGGTTTGGATCTGCATCACTCTTGACGAATCCCATCTACTACATGTAGTTCTCAATCCTACCATACCATGCTCCACTGTCTATATACTAGACTCCCTGTGAAGTTGATCCTGCTAAGCAAGAAAATTTGTCCTCCAATCTGGAAGACAAATCTGAAGTCTCGTGAATGTTACTTCTGCCCATGGCTATGTTGAGGAATTTATAGTGTGTTATTCCTCTTTCCCACCCTGACGTTGTCTATGCTCCAGCAAACTGCTGCAAAAACCCTCTGCGTCCAGCTATAGATTTGCTCAACAAGAAAATTTGAGCTGCTCCCTCTGCCTCTAGAATCACTTTCTCTGGAAGAATTGAATTTTTCTACCCCTCTCAGAAAATTGGTCTTCCTCAAGCAATTCAGCCTCCTGGCAAAAATATTGTGCTGCCCCTTGGGAATTTCAACCTACTGCCCACACTGAGCAACGAAATTCCTTCTTCTCGCTTTTGAGCTCTCTGGCTGATTAATTGATCTCTGATACCATGAGAAATTTTATCTATTGCAACTACTGGAAATTATTCTTCTAATTGAAAATTTAATTATGCAGTTTATTTGCTACAGAAAACAACGAATAAAATCACAACTGCAATTTTCACCATAAAAATACCGCGTAAAAGAAAATAATGGAAACTGAGAAATTCTAGCACATGTAAGAATTTTAATAGTTATTTTTTGACAATTGTCCGCGGAAAAAGCCAACTTGGGAAACCTGGTGTAGCATATGAAGGTTTTATTATTAATCTTCACCAGAATCTGAGTACAATAGTTTAGATGCCCAATTGGCAATCTAATCTGAGGAAAATATTGGCAAAAATATCGTGAGAATTTTCTCACCCCACAACTATTTTCTGCCTCTGAAATTTCCTCCCTAGCCTCTGTGCTGAGCTCCCTGCATCACCCTCTGCGCAGAGCTTACGTTGGCCCTCTGCAAATTTTGGCCTTCCTTCCTTTGCCTCTTCTGGGGATTGGAAATCTTCCTCCCGGAATGTTGTTGCCCTCCTCCTCCACCTGCTACTCACCCTTTGACTCTATCTTCTCTGTTGAGTTGCTACTACGAAGAAAATCAAACTGCCTGGGCAACTAAGTATCTGCTCTAGTGTATTCTCCATCACCACATCGACTTCCTCTTATAATCCATTATTGGAGCACCAATGGTCAAGATTAAAACAAAATCGATGGCTAGGATCATTTCTAAATCGATCCGTGTGAGTTTCTAGATGATTCTCACCTTATCTCAATTAATACTGATTAATTAACCATATTCCCTAAGTTTAGACTTCAGAGATATTTAAAAATCGGTTAATAATCTAATTGAAACACTTATAGGTGGAATTTCCAGAAACGGTTTACGGGTTTTGGAGATTTCATGTATCCTTGCCTCTCCACAAAATTTTGTGGCTAGAACACATCCGATGCTACAAAAACTAACAGTTGGGACAATCATGGGTTCCTTAATGAAGTAAGGGGCCAATATGAGTGGCCCTAAGAACCAGGATGATGGCCATAGTGATAAGGGTAGAGTTCATGTTTGGCTTTTGCCCACATGCTAAATTTGTATGTCCCGACCATCTTTTGCATTTCGTGGTACATTTCTTATTGAGAGTGGCCAAATTATGAATTTTCCTTTCTTTTTAGCTGCATCAACCTCCAAGGCATTGTTCCAAGCCCAACCCAAAGTGTGGACAAGGGGAGGGGGAGGCTAACTCCTTGTGGACTCAGTGGAAAAATGTGGACCCAGATGGGAAATATGGTGAAAGGGCTTATAATGGGCGGAAGGGAGAAATGTATATAGTGCCACCCCTAAAGCTAGTAGCATATAAAGGAGATCCCACAGGACTAAGATACATGGTTAACCATCAAATTGGACAGAGGAGACAGGAGCACAAACCAAGCCCACTCTTTCCACCGAATCCCCCCACTAATCCATGCCCAAAAGTGTCCATGATAAGTAAACAAAATATCCAACTACATAATGAAAAACCATACCTTCAGGGTTGGAAGGCCCACCTTCAAACATATGATCATAACAGATGGGCAAGGGAGCACATGGATAGCTCAAGTGGCAAAGATAGTGGCACATCGAGCTATCTAGTGGTTGCAAGGCACTGCTAGCTACCAGCTGAGGACCATATAGGAGAAAATTTTCTCCTATGGGTGTCACCCATAGGTGGTGGGTAATAGGCATATCCGACCTTCAAAGCGTTATCAAAACATCCTTGATATTACCCACAATATTGTGGGTAATAGGACCCTAACACCCAATCTATAGATAATCTAAGGTATCATAGATTTATTCACACCTTTGCTATCCTTAGTATAATGAATGTGATCAAAGTCGACATAAAGAGTGATCAATCCAAGAGCTTTGTCCTTCTTCAAACATACGAGGTCATAATTGTCATCTTCTTCAATAGGAAGTGACCTTGCCCAATACATCCATAGACCTTTGCTTCAAAATAGGGTAGTGATTTGATCCACCCAAGAATGATATTTGGCCCCATTCATGAATGGAAACCAAAAGTTTGAATTCTTAGGATTAACAATGACAAGTTGAAGGCTCCTAATGGAATGAAGACTTCAAAAACTCACATTTGTAGAACCAAATGGTATAAAATCCTACGAATGAAGGCAATGGCCTTAGAAAAGGGTGAAAAATGTCAAAGAGCACCCTAGAACGATGGCATGAGCCTAGATTAAGGTTTATATCTCCAAAACCGCTATAGAAACCCTAGAAGAGGTTATCCAAGGAAACTCTAGTTCTACATTGTAACAAAGATACCACTAGCCAGCAATTTTCAAATCAACCAAAAGAATCACACCTACTTTGATACCATGTTAAGAGTTATAAGAGTCAATAAAAAATTGATGGAACCAAATCTCACCCAAATGTTCAAAAAGATTCCTCACAAGTGCACTAGATAGAGATAGTTCTAGTGTGCTAGAGAGTGCAAAAGCCAAGCAGCAGGGTTGAAAAACATAAATACAAAGTGCACCTAAGTGAAAGATGACAATCACAAGAGAGAAAGCCAGAATTAAATGCCCTTAGGCTTATGAAAATTTGTATTTTAGATCAAGAAGATAACAAGAAGCTATTTTCTAATTGAGAGCTTGAGTTTTGTTCAAGTGAGACATCGTTTCAAGACGGGGTTAAAGGCCCTCAAATCTAGGGCACACACCCTAAGGTTATCGATCCTACATATCATGTTGGACTAGGTCATCCTTAACCATAGCCTAATATACAATAAGTGAAACAAAATATGGCCTTAACCATAATTACAAGTACATCATGGGTACAAATGAATGGGCCATAGCCATATGTACATATTACACCAATAATTCCAACACAGACATCTCAGAACACGTTGAGTGGGTGGAGTGTGATGGTCATATTGCTTACCAAGGTATTCTAATTAATACCTTTTTTTTTCAATTCATAGGCATCTGAAGAAAATGTCATTTTGCTACAAATTTGTGGGTTGAGTGTCTTGGACATATTTTCTTATACGAAAAGAGACCTACAAAAATTACATTTTCTACTTTTTAAGGATCCAATTCATGTCTCAATACAATTGACATAAGCAGAGGCGAAATTGCTGGAGTGTGAGAATCAGGGAGTGGCTACCAGCAAAAGATGGTATGATGAAATCAAGATCCATGTGGCACAAACACATTGAGTAGACTCATGGGAAGTATGCCTTCACGCAAACAATAAAGGCATAACTGCTTGCACAATCAAAATTAAAGAAATTAAAATGCTTCTTCAAACAAAATTCAGCTAATCATTGGTCCACTATCCCACAAAATGATTTCAAGTAATATATGGATGCAATGCATGATATTCAAATACAGTCTCGAGATTCAAAGATTCAACCAAGGACCAAAATATATCATTTTATTGTTATGTTGTATGTCAGTTGTTTATTTATAAGCCCAGTCAAGTTACAAGTGTCACACTCACAACCTATGCATAACTTTGCATGATTGGCATCCCTTTTACATGAGCATGAGTACATACATATTCTTTGAATAATATAAAATCATTTCATCAAATTTTCTCCCAAAAAAATTCATGTCAAAATAGTTTACTAATAGCAATAACAAGTCGGAAATAAACTGCAAGAAAATTAACTTACAAAAACAGATAAAAAATCAGAACAGTATACATCTATAAGTCTTATATTTGTACATTTTCCTTCCTAAAAAGGACAACTGAACCTCATTTTATCCCATGTCATTTCTTTACATATTTTGAAGCACAGAATCGGAACTTCTACATGAAAGCTTGAAACTTAAAAATCTAAAGGTTCCCAGAACTTGCAGCAGCAACTAATGAATCATTTCAATACCAACTTCTTTTAACGGTCGCTGGTAAATGTTTATCAACATTGGTTCACACAGGTTTATATTGTTTTAACTCTTCTCTTCCTGAATTGGCATGTTAATGCTTCAGGTACAGTCAATTTTCATGGAGAAAGTCATCTGACTATGGTTGGCATGGAAGCTATTCATTACACTGTTAATGTCTCCATCCTCTTGAGTGGCCATCCTCCATTGGTGGTTCCAGAAAACCAATAAACTGAAACACAAGCAAGTGATCAGTAGATTCTTCTAATACATGTTGTCATAAAAAGGTAAATCCTATTATTATCTGAACTGAAGATAATTTCGGGTATTCCCCATTTAAAATTATCCAATTCATTCTTTCCTCTTGAGAGAGAGCAGAGCATGTTTCTTTTTGGAAGAGAATGGTGCATGAAACTAATGTATGCAGTAAACTATTATTTGTGTGACAAGATGGACACCACTGAATGCAGTATTGTCAATTCAATTTAGACATCATTCAATTCCATTAAAGGTTTGCCATATACCTTACAAACCCTAGACTTAGGATTTCTAAGGTGAAAGAGGTTTTCATATGTTCTATCTAGGATTTACAATCCCTAGATATTCTTAGAAGCAACTAAACCCTAAAACATTTCATACTTAGACTTTTAACAAATGAACATGCTATACATACCTCAAGATTACATACCTTAGACTTTTACGAATGAAAGATGAATGTTCCATTGGGCTTGTTGCTTTCCTTGGAAACTGAAGATATAATGTTAGATGATTAAAACATAAAGAGTAATAACAATACTTACTTGAATTTGATAAGGATTTCAAGTTGGTTTGCTTTCTCTTAACTGTAGTAGAAGCTTCCAGGGTGCCAAGACAATTCTTCGCAAAAATGATAGACTGCTCCTCTTCTTGAGATAGAGATACTAAGCTTGCTCTACGAGTTCTTCCTTTCTTCAATGATAGACCATGTACTGAATTCTTTCCTTACTGTCTTTGATAATAAGGTTGGTCCCTTTGCCGGACTTGTTTTTTTTCAATACAACTTTGTGAGATAGAAAAGGTTGCTACAAACCTTATCAAAGACTGATGTATAGTTCTAGTTAATGAGACTATGACCCTCTAATTAGGACTTCGACAATTGCTGAAGTAGGTCTTTCCAAAAACAGTGATTCATCTTATCCTTCTAGGTCGGCTTTATGCCATTAATAGAGCTCGGTCCTTCTATATTAAATGCACAGATTCTTGTGAATTCGGACCACTGAGATGATGACGTCTTTATCTGTCTTACAAGACTTGAATATGAGCTTCTGAAATTTGGTTTTGGACCCTTCTTGGAGTAGACTAATCTGCAATCCAATAGGACTAATTCTAGTCCACAAGAGATATCTTAAACTTTTGATTCGATCTTACACAGGACTTGGTAGTTTCAGGTCTCAGAGATGATTTTCCAGACCTTGATTTTTATGTACAGAACTTCGTTCTCCTTTTCAAAGTATTCAGCCTTGACTCTATATATGATCTGGCCTTTTAAGTTTCCAAAATACTGTTCCTCGGCTCCTCAGTCTATAAGTTCAGACCTACGGCCTAATTGCAGAGTTTTTGACTTATTAACAAACCCAAAAATGTGCTCTTTTTCAATTTGGATTTTCTTCCTAGGAACTCGGCCTTGAGGACTAATGCATGAAGTCTTATTACCTTCCAGGTTGTGATCCTCTAGCTGCCTTTTTATACCTCTGTCCTTAGCTCTGATACCATGTTGAGAAATCCTTTAAGGCAGCATAGTTATGGTTTTTATTATTTTGATTTCTCTTTCTTTGGCATTTTCTTGTGAAATTTCTTATTAGTTCTTCTTTCCAATTATTATGTTCTTATCATCAAGACAAATGCCAAACAATGAAGATCAAAAACACAAGAAAACACAAGATGTAAGAACTCAGCCAGGGAAAAACTCCTCTTCTAGGGGAAAACCCAGAAATTCTTCTTCTCTTCTTTATAATCAAATCAAATGAGACAACCAAGACCTTTTGACTAAGAACAAGACTTTCCTCCATCCACCAAGTCAGCGTCCAATGCAAAACAGTCAAACTTCAGTCAAATCTTCTCAAGTCAACACAAATTTTGGCCTCCTTGCATCATCTGATATTTCGATCTCTACCCAAGGTTCTGCAACTTTGTTCATCTGCTTCAGATCTCCTTACACGTTTAGCTGAGGAAAATTTCGGTCTTCTGTTTGATACACTTCTTTCTTCCTTGATTGAGTTGTCTCTTCATCCTTTGACCTTCGCACCCTTCATCTTCACACTTCTGAATTGCAGATCAAGTTCATGTATTGTTCCTCCAATAGGTCGAGTCCTTTGCTTATTTATAGTCTCCTTATGTGGTTGAATTGTCTTCATGGGGCCGACTTGATAGGAGAGGAGGCCGACTTGATGGTGGAGGAGTAGATGACGGTTGACCCAATTACATCAAAATAATTTCAATTCTTTGATACAAAATGCCCAATAAGGGTCTAGACCATAATGCTAAGGACATAGACTCATGACTCAACCTTAGAAGCCTTCAATGGAGGCTTTTGACCTAGAAACAAATAAACAAAGCATGAAACCCATGCCTTAAATAATTTTTCTTTTACAATAAATTTCCTTTTTCTTCTTTTGACAAATACATCATATCATGACTTAAGTACAATTATGAAGACCGATACTAACATTTCTCAACATCTTCAACAGATTAGGGCACAATTTAGCATAACCTAGAATCAATTATTCCATACGTTAGACATAGAGAAATAATTTTTCAACAACCAGGTGCACTTACACTGTAACATGTAAGATTTCCATCCATTAGACAAAAGAATAGCTCCAAGGAATATCCAAGATTAGCTCCAAATATCAAAATGTATCCAAGATATCCAATTCATCCACAAGAGGACAAGTCTGAATTCCTCTAATGAGGCTGAAATTCCAAGAGGTGAGATGATGAGAGATCATAATGACACGTTTTTAGATTTATATGAGGCATACGAATGCCTATTTGGCCTACAAGTCCCTTTAAACATAAAAAAAATGGGCTAGGTCACAAGACGACCTAGTAGCCTTTGACAAATTAAATAAACTCCACATGTGCAAATCAAAATTCGGATGCCATGCTAGCGTAGGCTTGCTTAAGGCAATAGTTGAGGGCAATAGGTGCCTTAGCAAGTGTGGAGGCCCTCTAAAATCATGTTCTACAGGTTGGCCCCTAGATCTCTGTCAAATCATCCTGTGGACCCCAGTTTTGGGTTTGGGGCACAAAATGGGTCTCTCTGTGATCAATATGCCTGACTTTGCTCCAACGTTGAGGGCACTGAAGATGGTCCTAGCCCTCCCATGTCTCAAGGTATGATATAAACCTCATATGGGCCTTGCATCAACTGCTTGACCCTATAGTACTGCTAAAACGACTGGGGGCATGCTGGTCCAGGTGCATCATCCCATAAATGATATAGGGCAAAGTGCAGGAGATCTGTGGGTGTTGAAGGTGCCCATGGATACAAATGATGCTCTATAATTGTCCAGAGTCCCATGGCTCTCAACGCATCACCTGTGGGTGTCAATATGTCCCTCTGGAGGAACTGGACCCTAGTTAAGTTGCCCAGACCTATAGATGGAACCACCTACCAATTACACACAATATCCAATGCTGCAACTTTCACCATCAGGTACATTTAATCATTATTGCATGTAAGTGAACCAAGCTTTAAAAAAATGGGCAAATTAACACTTCATACAAGGTTTCTCTTCCAAAATTGTGGCCTTAGTCACGCAGTGGTGTTACATCCCTAGGTAGGAGTGGTTAATAGACGATCTTATTAGGTATTCTCAACCCCCAAGGAGAAGTGTCATGTCCTTGGTCCACCCTTCAATCAATAGGTGTGATGTGAATAATGATGGAATGCAGAAGAAAGGACTTCATGGCCAAGTGCCATGGTCAAAGAGACTGACTATGATGGAGTACCTCATCCTGGGTGTATAGATGTGAGGAGGGAGCAATCATGGATGCATGAGTTACCTCAACCTTTGTTTTTACACCCCTCTAAATGTCTTTTGCCTTTTCTTGATTCTTATTTCTATTACTGCTCGTAGCTGAAGGAATGAGAACTTTCTCTGTATGATGTATATCAGTTATAACTCCCATAAGGATGGGGCATTTCATCACCCATTAGGTGTTGGTACATGCAAGGGTTCCTTGTCTTCTATGAGATAGGGCAACATTGGCCCTGGAGTCGGGTGATGACCTTATGAGAGAGGTAGAATGTTAGATTTTTGTAGCTCGAAAGGTGTTCTAGTCTCGAGAGGTGCCAATGATGCTAGAGACACAGAGGAGTTAATTATCTCCAAGCCCATGTAATTTTTCCTAAGTTTCGTCTAGAAAAAATATCTTAATTAAGTCAACTAGAGATTTTTTAATTATTTCCTAAGTCTAACTTAGGAAAAGTGAATAATTAATTGATATTAATTGGGATCAGATTTATTTTCCTCTAGAAGCGTGTAGATAGTTTCTAAGACGATCTTAGCCATCGATCAAATCAAGTGAACTTCTAATCTTGGCCATTCATTTGAGAATGAGAGATTATAAGGGGAGATCGATGGGAAAATTTGGAGACACCTTAAGTGGATGAATTTTCAGAGCGACACGAGGGAGGTTTCAACAACAATGATTGAGGAAAGATATTACAGAGATTCTTGCTATCAATACTTTTCGTAGGAGGCCGAGTTTTTCCAGTGAAACCATGAGCTTTAGAAACAGGCCGAATTACTTAGTAAATTCGAAGGAGGCCAAGATTATTTTCCAGAAGGCAGTGTGAATCTTCCATAGGACAAATCGAGTCTTCCAAAGGAGGTGTGAATTCACCAGAAGCTAGTGTGATTTTGCTAGAGGCAGTTTGAATTTTCCAGGAGGCAGATTGAGTTTCTAGATCATAATGCAAGTTTGTCAGAAGCCAATGCGAATTGCCAAAAGGAACCAATGCGAATTTCCAGAGGCTAGTGCGTGTTGTTGGAGGTAGTGCTGCCAAAAGGAGCCAATGTGAATTTCCAAAGGCCAGTGTGTGTTGCTAGAAGTAGCACGAATTATAGAAAAGGGAAGTCGTGGGGTTTTCCAGATTAGAAGAAGTAAAGAAATATTTTTTCATAGCTTTTCTAGTGAGAGCCAAGGAGTTGTATTTTTCAATAGCAGTTTATTTGTTGAAGATAATAATAAAATCCCTCAAGTCTAAAACTAGTTTTCCCCACACTGGGGTCTTTCCAAGGATGTTTTGTCCAAAAATATTGGTGTAAATTGTGTGATTGGTTTCTCCCATATTTTCCTACACATTCAGTTTGTGATTGTGATGTTTATGTTGTTATTAGTTACTTCCAGTAAAAGAATTAGTTTCCCGTAAATAAATGATAAAAATAATTAACTAGTTAATAGCACCTTCTTGGTAACCAAAATTTCACATGGTATTAGAGCAAATCAATGCAGATCAAAGCAGCACCGAAACGTTGAGGTTATTGGTGATTTGAGCGCGAGAGTTTTGAAGGAGGAATCAAAAGATTTATCACACAACTTTTTCATATGTATTGTTCAAGGGTATCAAATATGGCTTCAGTTGGATTAAGAGATCGGGAAAGACTTGATGGTGCATCGAGCTTTGGTGTTTGGAAGTCCATAATTTTATTATTGCTGGAGGAGCATGGACTGAGGAAATATGTTATGGAAGTTGTATCTGTATCAGCAAATCCGGCACAGTTAGCAGTTTACCGAAAAGAGGATGCCAAAGCTAGGTGTAATATTTAACACAGGGTTAAAGATCACATCATATCCCATATTGCAAAATTGGATACAGCCAAGAAGATGTGGGATGCCATCTTGACAATTTTCCTGAATGCCACCTGTTGACCACTACGTGTCAATGACCCATAGCAGTACACCCCCTTTTTTCGCAAAAGGGATAGCGCCTAATTGATGTATCCGTGCCGTTCAACCATCATCATCAGTTTCACTTCCAAGATGTTATAATGTAAATCCATTCTGCATGTATAATGTAAATAATCTCAGCAGATCAGTGTCGTGTATGTAATTGCCTAGGTAAACTTACTTTTCTGGTGATGATCTACATTATGGGAGGTTTTTTGTCTCACCGATCCATTCTCGGATGGTCGGCAGAGTTTTTCTTCAGCTTTACCCCAAAGCCGGAATGGATTTTGTCACTGGGATCTTAGGCGAGTCCTAGTGTTCTAGATCGAGTCTATGTAAAAGTGATTTGGAAATAATCCTGACTATTTGGTTAGGTTATTTTATTACAAATTGCTTGGTATGCTGGATTATATTTGTGTCGCAGAAATGGATAGTTTGTGAGGGTCTATTTCAAATGGGTTTTACCCCTTGTGATGTAAAAGATTATGAAAATCATGATGTAAAGTGTCGAGGGTTGGAAAAAATAATTTATCCCCTCATAGGGTAATTAATTAAATTTTCTGGCCAAAAATTAATTAAAATCCTAAGTTAGAAATTTAATTAATTCTAGATCCTAAGTAAATTTAAATTCTCTGAAGGCAAAATTCGTTGGTTCTTAAAAATCAAAATTTAAGAGGTCCACAGATTAAGGTAAATTAATTATTTTGATAAATTTTAAGCCTTTGATCCCTGAGGGTAAGTCAAAGTCAAAATTTTGAGGAAAATAATTCAAAAATTTAATTTTTGAACTAATTAAAATGCATTTAATTGAAAAACTTGAATTTCTTCAAGAATTTAAAATTTCGACGGATGAGATTAAAAGAAATTTTGATCCTCATCAACGGTCGAAGATTGCTTTGACGAGGATCACTCGAACTAGCCATTGGAGGATTTATCTTTAAATAGGAAGTCATTTGTCAGTTTCATCATCTGACCTTTGAGTCGTGTGCTAAAGCGAAAATCTCTCGTGTAATATTTTTTTCTGAATAATAAAAGAAGACTTTGGGGCTAATTTTCGTTGGTGTTACTCTTCATGGAAATACTGTAAGATGTATCATTTTTTCATGTGTAAATTTTTTCTGGCCATTCATAATAGCTTCTAAAGAGTGATTTCAGTTCAGGTATCTTGCTCAGTCGCTGGGGTTTAAGTGATAATTTAAATTTTAAATGTAATAGCAGGTATATCTATTTATCTGAATTTTATTATCATTTTCTCGCTCTATTTTGATGGTTGGATTGAGTTTTGCAGGAAAATCTTGATTTTTAGATCATCGGGCATTCGGGGAAGTTTTCAGTTGGACCAGCCAACTCCCGATCCGTGTTTTTTGAAGAGCCCAACTTAATTTGATCCCGGGCTTATCATAAGATTTTTACTAGTGATGCATGAAGGGTTTTGAGCTCAGCACCTCCTTTAAACTTCAATTTTTTTATTTTTTTTAACGTGCGAAATTGATGAATCTCGCTGTTGAGAGCCTTAGATTGTCAGATCTGGGAGCAGAGTTGGACTCACACTCCTCAGATCTGTCATTCCTGTGCATAAATATGTAAATTATTTTTGGTTTTCTGACTTGGGTTTTTCTAGGTCATTGTATATATCGTTTGGGTGTTTCTTGTTATCTTGGAGCTAAAGATCTGAGAAAAAAATTCGTGTAGAGTCTAGATCTAGGCCCTGGAGGGTAAGATCTGGATCTCTGGGGTTTTTATTTGCATAATTTTGTAGGGAGATTATTCAAAAAAATTTGCAGTCCAGGGTTTTTTTTTTAAATCTGGAGAAATTTTATAAGGGTTCCAAATTTTTTAGATCTGGATATTTTCTTGAGGGTTTCAGGGTTAAATCTGAAGCAGGTGGATTCAACATTTAAAATTAAGATATCTGAAAATTTTTCTTTGGTTCTTTGGCTACCTCTCTGCTGCCTAAGTTTTTGGTTTCTCTGTTGCCTAAGGTTTTTCCTAAAAGAAAATTTCGATTTGTTTTTACTGTCTACACCTTGGGGTTTTCTGGAAAATTTCGAAATTTTTTTTATTGTCTGAGTTTTGGTTAATTTTTTTTTTAAGATTTGGAAAATCTTGGGTTTCTTCCTGTGTTTTTTCCTCTGTCTATCCTGCCAACAGTGACCTCTAAACCCTCCTCTCCGTCTGCATATTACCTACAAAACTCTCAAATCCGCGGCTTGGCATATTTTTTCTCCCTTCGTGTAGCTGCCTCGTCCCTTTCTCTCCAGCGCTGGCCATCGCTCAACCTTCATTCACTGCTGTCCGTCCATCCTCCTCACTGCTCCCTCAACCTACAACCTCTTCGCGCATTCTCCTCGCTGCTCCTTGCCCTCCCATCGACCTGCAATAATCCTTGCGGCTTTCCTCATCATACTCCGCACCCATCATAGCAAGCTTCGATCTCCTCACCCGCAGCTCCTCTACTTATCCATTCCCTGTCGTTGAGCTGCTCATTCCTGCAAGTCTGCCCATCGAACTCCTCATCGCTCCAAAACCTGCACTGTAAACACAACATCACACATACATTTGAATTTTTCTTTAATTAAGTTTCATTTGTTTTTATCTTTTCATGGTTAGAGTTTAGGATAGATTTTTTTTTCTTTAAAAAACTTTAGATTCATTTATTTGTTTTAATTTGATTGTTCTTTTGATTGATTTTCGATTTGTTTTATTTTAATTGTTTTGCTTTTTGCATTTTATTTTTTTTATCTTTTGATTTCATTTTGTTTTTATTTATGAATTTCTTTTTTATCTTGATTTGTGATTTCCCCTTTTGATTTGATTTTTTATTTTTATTTATTTATTTTCATTAAAAAATCTAAAAAATCTAAAAATTTTAAGAAATTTTAAAACATCTAAAAATTAAAAATAAAAAATAAAAATAAAAACTGGTGACTCAAAAATAAAAGAGGGATTTGTGCTTTCACGCTTAATATTTTAATGTGGCCTATGGCCCGTTAAAATTTTAATTTTTAACCCTTTAATTCATTTTAATTCAGTCACATTAAAAGATTTTGATTTCTTCATTCAACTAATTTCCTAAGGAATAATTAAAATTCTAATTTAAAGTTCCTTAGCATTATTTGGTGATTAAATGCAATTATCATGATTTCTCTATTGTCAAGTGCAATAAACGTTTTAGATCATATTGACTGTTGGAGAAAGTTAATTAATTCTAGATCTGGGCCATTAATTGAAAATTATTTTAAATCTAGAATCTCTTGCATATTGCAATTTTGGGCATTTGCATTAATTGTTCATGATCATCACTTTGCTACATTTATAATTTTGCTCTGGATAACTTGTTTTATTTAGTCTATGGTTAATTTAAATACTAAAGGCACTGGTCTGTAGTTATTTACATCTTGTGATTGTGTCTTATTTTAATCTGTCTATCTCAATTGACCGAGACTCGCTTTAGATTCATCAAGTTGTCCATCATTAAAATCTCCTAGAGCTTGTGTTTCATAGGCTATCCTCTTCCATTTACCTTAGGGATTACCCCCCTTGACTTGTCTAGGAGAGAGTCTAAATGGAGTGACTAAGGATTAAGAGTGACAGCCCTTACTCTGAGCGTTGTCGTGCTGCCTAGACACTTTGTGCAATAACACTACCATAAACAGGAAGTTGATCCTTAGAGACAAGCTAATAAATGTTGATTTTAGGGCTAGGTAGTCCTCTATTGTAGATAACTGCATTTTTTAAACATTTCCAACAATTTACAGATTACATTCACCCCATATCATCATAAGCAATTATATAGAGAGAATATTAACATCAACAATGCAGCGAAACAATTAAGGAACATTAAAACAAAAGCATACACAATAGAGACACTAGTATTTAGGTCAAAGACCATGGAAAAACCCCACAAGGGGGAAAACCCAAAAATCAATTCTTCTTCTTCTTAGGTATTCATCAAATGTTCAACTGAGATACAAAGTACAATAATAATGAGACACAAGTCTTTCAACATCAAACACTTTAGGCCATCTAAGGCCAAACCTCGATCATACAAGATCGTCATAAGATGGCAGCAGACAAGACTATCAAGGAGGAAACCATAAGACCTCTGATAGGGCTGCCTCCATATCACTGTGAGAAGCATATATCTTTGTCTCAAGTAGAATACAAGCTACTGGCATATGAGCATGTGTCACTGATATGTATCACAGTCATTTCACAGTCAAGTGATACTGTCATTACAATTACAAGGATACTGCCATACATCATTGTTATAAGGACACAACCATTCATCACTATCATATGGATACTGCCATATATCAATAAGGAAAGGAACATTGTCATATATCACTAAGGAAAGCAACTCTGCCATGCATCACTGAAGATAATAACACTGTCATACATCATTGAAGATAATAACATCACCATACATCACTGATAGAAAAGGGCACATAACCCTTGTTATAGCGCTGCCCATGAAGGTTGCGATGATTTCCTAACAGACCTTATAAAGGCTTCATAAGCATCATAATTGATTGTCCTTCATTAGGGACTAAACTAAGGATTCTTCTAACCAACCCTCCAAATTGTATACTAGCAGCCATACAAGTCTGTCCAAACTAGACCTTCTACACTTAGTATTCACCAAAATAAAAGAGGTAACCACATACCTTGTGGGGCATCCAACCTGTTGCCCTAAATCTTCACGGTTATGAGCATAATACAGAGGTATTTTGTCCTTTCTTTTAGGGCTCCTATACCTTCCCTAATTCGACCTGATCAGACCTTCAACAAACCATGAAAATCCTCCTTTCAAGCCTGCGTTGTCCCTTCAAAATATATGGCCTTGTCCCAACACCTCACAGCCTTATTCTAGGTCACGTTTGGTGAATTTTTCACTGAGATACCTCAGCCCTGGTTAGGGATCCTATATAAAAGTTCATCAACCCTACAATTCGGCTTCAAAACTCCTCAATAGTTGTGCTATAGATCTAGGATCATGTGGCCTTGATCCTGCTCCTTTCTAGGCCTCTCAACCCTCCCAAAGCATACTTTCGTCCCACTATAAAACTCAAAACCAACCTGCGGCATGTGCATAGAGAATAACCACTGCCCTTATGCCTAGAACTCCTCCTTACTAGCTTGGCTAGCCTCCTTCCTTATTTGGCCAATCAAATCATAAGCAAAGGACACCTAAACCATCCTCTTTCCTCTTCAGCTAGGGCTCTCAAGCCTGTGGCTACCTCAGAAGACACTAATCTGGATTTAAATAGGAACGCAACAAATTACTGAGATAACCATAAACATAGAGATGCAGTGGAAATAATACTTCATTTCATTAATGTAAAACACTGAAATATGCTTACAAACAGAAATGGAAATACACCAGCTAGGGCGATGATAGCTTATCTCTGAGAAGAGATTGGCAGCTACATGCCTCTGAACTGTGTTACAATGAGGCTCAAAGTCCTATTTATTGTTGAGAAACAATGGAAAACCCTAAACATCCAAAAACCTAACCCTAGAAGATGAAACGCCAAACTGTGGGCCCCGTTTCGGTAAATTGGTACATCAATTTCCCGGGGTTGTAACTTTGGCATACGATCTATGTTTGATGTGCACAATATCTCGTTAGAAAGATCTATCTGAGAAATCCAACTTTGGGAAGAGCAACATCGGTCGATGGACCCATGTTACTCCCAGTTTTCCCAAAAAAATGTTGTTTAGGGCCTCAAAATGGTTCCGGAAGTTCAGGACCCAAAAAACTGCTAAAAATAGTAAACTGTGCTACAATTAAGGAAACTGAAAAGCTGAAAGAAACAATGGTGGGGGTCCAAGTGGACTTGGCAGGTGGCCACCAATATCCACCTAGATCATTCCTCCCCCCTTAGGAAGCAATGGTTCCCATTGCGTTGAGTTCCTCCATGAGATGAGGAAACTTCTGTTGAACTTGGTCCTGGTGAAGGAGTTGGCCTGCTTTGACAACTTGATACAGTTGGATATTCTGCCGGTGAGTGTGCTTGATCTATGTGTCCATGATCCGATCAATTGCAGCTTGTTCCATGCAATCTGGATTTAACTCTCTGGGTGTGAGCTGTTCTGCAATGTCGGATGTGTCTAGTAATGGTGGAAAGTATGGCCGAAGGCAGTCCACATTAAACACTGGGTGCAGGCCAAGGAATGGGGGAATGCTGAGCTCAAATGCATTGTCTCCCACAGCCTTGGTAATGGTGTAAGGACCATGTCGGAGTGGTCTGAGCTTCTGATGGGCTCTTGTAAGGCGTTCTTTCTGCAGATGTAACCAAACTCTGTCGCCCATCTGAAACTTGTGTGGTACCCCTATGGGTGAGGAGAAGTTGTTCCTGTGTTCTTTCATGATTGTATCCCTCTGCTGCTGCTGCTGCGTGGAGGAACCCTTCGCGGGGGTCATGGATGTGGCAACGATCTTCCCCTTACTTTGGGAGCGAACCAAACAGAAAATGAATTTCCTAGTCTGGGAGACGATCTTGCTGCATTTCTTAGCAGAGATCAAAGAGGTGGCGGTAGGTGGGGCTACCTCCGGTATCCTGTATAATGAATTACCCAAAGTAATAATGATAGCGTGAGGCCTTGACTCATACATAGCATGTCGCCTCCACAAGTATGGCTGGCCAAATAGTACATCACAAACATCCAGAGGTGCAACATCACACAATACCTCATCTGTGAAGGGCTTGATGTTGTAGGGAAGGCGGCATTGCTGGTGAACTCAGAGATCTCGTCCTTGGTGAAGCCACCCGATACTGTATAGCTGCAGGTGTGGTGTAGTCGGTAGGCCCAACCACTTCACGATCTTTGCTGAAATAAGGTTCTTTTGGCTGCCATTGTCGACAATGAATTGCAGCGGTGAACCCTTCACCCACATCTGTGAGTGGAAAAGATGCTCCCCCTCCTCTGGATCTTTGGGCTCATTCTTTTGGATCTTGGCGGTGGAAGTGACGCTGGGCTCCACATCAATGATCTGCTTTCCTTTGCCATTCCCCTTGTTGGGTTCTGACGCAGGGTCGGAACATGCATCTGATTCGGATGCCTTCAGCTTGGCCACCAACGATTGCTTGGTCTGGCACTCACTTGTGTTATGAGTGGGGCTCTTATGGAACTCACACCACTTTCCTATGTCCTTCTTTGACTTCGTGGTGTTGTTCTTTTCTTGCAGCTTCGACGGGGTGTCTTGGGTCACCCCGCCTTGGCTTTGTCCTTTGGTCTTCGGATTCGTAGATCCAAAGTCTCGCTTCTTCTGTTTAAACTTCTGCTCGATTTTGACAGTGTATCGGTACACCATGCCGAGCGAGGAGATGTTCAGGAACTACATCTCTTCCTGGATGTGTCTGTGTAGGCAACCGCGGTATTTGAGTACCAGATGCAGCTCAAAATCTTTGATACCCAACTGTGTGCGAAGGGTATGAAAAATGTTGGTGAACTCCAACACATCTTGGTCCCTTCCCTGCCGCACCGTGGTCCACTTTATGTATTTGTCCTCGTAGCTTTGGACAAGGTAGTACTGCCTTGATGGCATCCCGGAATGAATCCCAAGTGGGTGCGGCTGAGAACAGTGAGCCTGTACTTTCATCTTTCTGCTCGCAGTAGGTTTCCCACCAGTCCTTGACTTGGGGGGCTGCTTTGCGAAGAGCGAAAATAATCTTTTCTCGACTAGAAAAATCATGAACAGAAAAATAACCCTCTAGCAGATTTAACCATTTATCTATGGCATCTACGTCTATTTGACCCTCGAAGATGGGGATTTCAAAATTAACTTGTACCTTAAACAGTGTGGCGTTTCCAGAGTAGCTGTTGGAAGCCGATGCGTCGCCTCTGGGTAGCCGCTGAAGGATTTGTGCAAAGCTGTCCATCATCGCGTTCCTTTGTCGCGCGAGGGCTTCTTCGAGCAAGATTTTGATAGGATCTCCTGCCCCTTTGTCTTTCTTCTCATCCGCCATGGGAGGCCGTCGGGATTTACGAGGCTGGTATTGCAAAGGTTCGACCAATTCAAGCCCTAACTCCTTATATCTCGACCTCGTTGGGGACATGCAGAGAAAAACAAAGAAAAAGCAGACTGCTCTGATACCACTGACCCAGATTTAAACACGAATGCAACAAATTATAGAGATAACCATAAACATAGAGATGCAGTGGAAATAATACTTCATTTCATTAATGTAAAAAACTGAAATATGCTTACAAACAGAAATGGAAATACACCAGCTAGGGCGATGGTAGCTTATCTCTGAGACGAGATGTGGCGGCTACATGCCTCTGAACTGTGTTACAATGAGGCTCAAAGTCCTATTTATTGTTGAGAAACAACGGAAAACCCTAAACGTCCAAAAACCTAACCCTAGAAGATGAAACGCCAAACTGTGGGCACCGTTTGGGTAAATTGGTACATAAATTTCCCGGGGTCGTAACTTTGGCATACGATCTCCGTTTGACGCGCACAATATTTTGTTAGCAAGATCTATCTGAGAACTCCAACTTTGGGAAGAGCAACATCGATCCATGGACCCATGTTGTTCCCAGTTTTCCCAAAAAACGTTGTTTAGGGCCTCAAAACGGTTGCGGAAGTTCAGGACCCGAAAAACTGCTAAAAATAGTAAATTGTGCTACAATTAAGGAAACTGAAAAGCTGAAAGAAACAATGGTGAGGGTCCAAGTGGACTTGGTGGGTGGCCACCAATATCCACCTGGATCATTCCTCCCCCCTTAGGAAGCAATGGTCCCCATTGCGTTGAGTTCCTCCATGAGATGAGGAAACTTCTGCTGAACTTGGTCCCTAGTGAGCCACTTGCCCTGGTGAAGGAGTTGGCCTGCTTTGACAACTCGATACAGTTGGATATTCTACTGGTGAGTGTGCTTGATCTGTGTGTCCATGATCCGATCAGTTGCAGCTTGTTCCATGCAATCTGGATTTAACTCTATGGGTGTGAGCTGTTCTGTAATGTCGGATGTGCCTAGTAATGGTGGAAAGTATGGCCGAAGGCGGTCCACATTAAACACTAGGTGCAGGCCAAGGAATGGGGGAATGCTAAGCTCAAATGCATTGTCTCCCACAGCCTTGGTAATGGTGTAAGGACCATGTCGGAGTGGTCTGAGCTTCTGATGGGCTCTTGTAAGGCGTTCTTTCTGCAAATGTAACCTTACTCTATCGCCCATCTGAAACTTGTGTGGTACCCCTGTGGGTGAGGAGAAGTTTTTCATGCGTTCTTTCATGACCGTATCCCTCTGCTGCTGCTGCTGCGTGGAGGAACCCTTCGCGGGGGTCATGGATGTGGCAACGATCTTCCCCTTACTTTGGGAGCGAACCAAACAGAAAATAAAATTTCCTAGTCTGGGAGACGATCTTGCTGCATTTCTTAGCAGAGATCAAAGAGGTGGCGGTAGGTGGGGCTACCTCCGGTACCCTGTATAATGAATTACCCAAAGTAATAATGATAGCGTGAGGCCTTGACTCATACATAGCATGTCGCCTCCACAAGTATGGCTGGCCAAATAGTACATCACAAACATCGAGAGGTGCAACATCACACAATACCTCATCTGTGAAGGGCTTGATGTTGTAGGGAAGGCGGCATTGCTAGTGAACTCAGAGATCTCGTCCTTGGTGAAGCCACCCGATACTGTATAGCTGCAGGTGTGGTGTAGTCGGTAGGCCCAACCGCTTCACGATCTTTGCTGAAATAAGGTTCTTTTGGCTGCCATTGTCAACAATGAATTGTAGCGGCGAACCCTTCACCCACATCTGTGAGTGGAAAAGACACTCCCCCTCCTCTGGATCTTCGGGCTCATTCTTCTGGATCTTGGCGGTGGCAACAGTGACGCTAGGCTCCGCATCAATGATCTGCTTTCCTTTGCCATTCCCCTTGTCGGGTTCTGACTCAGGGTCGAAACATGCATCTGATTTGGATGCCTTCAACTCGACCACCAGTGATTGCTTGGTCCGGCATTCACTTGTGTTATGAGTGAGGCTCTTATAGAACTCACACCACTTTCCTGTGTCCTTCTTTGACTTCGTGGTATTGTTCTTTTCTTGCGGCTTCGACGGGCTGCCTTGGGTCACCCCTCCTTGGCTTTGTCCTTTGGTCTTCGGAGTCGCAGATCCAAAGTCTCGCTTCTTCTGTTTAAACTTCTGCTCGATCTTGACATCATATCGGTACACCATGCCAAGCGAGGAGATGTTCAGGAACTCCATCTCTTCCTGGATGTATTTGTGTAGGTAGCCGCGGTATTTAAGTACCGGATGCAGCTCAGAATCTTTGATACCCACTGTGTGCGAAGGGTGTGAAAAACGCTCGTGAAGTCTGGCACATCTTGGTCCCTTCTTTGCCGCAGCATTGTCCACTTTATGTATTTGTCCTCATAGCTTTTGATAGGGTAGTATTGCTCCTTGATGGCATCCCGGAATGAATCCCAAGTGGGTGTGGCTGAGAACAGGGAGCCTGTACTTTCATCATTCTGCTCGTAATAGGTTTCCCACCAGTCTTTGACGTGGGGGGTTACTTTGAGAAGAGCGAAAATAATCTTTTCCTGACTGGAAAAATCATGAACAGAAAAATACCCCTCTAGTAGATTTAACCATTTATCTACGGCATCTGCGTCTATTTGACCCTCGAAGATGGGGATTTCAAAATTAACTTGTACCTTAAAGGGTGTGGTGTTTCCAGAGTAGCTGTTGGAAGCCGATGCGTCGCCTCTGGGTAGCTGCTGAAGGATCTGCGCAAAGCTGTCCATCATCACGTTCCTTTGTCGCTCGAGGGCTTCTTCGAGCAAGATTTTGATAGGATCTCCTGCCACCTCATCTTTCTTCTCATCTGCCATGGGAGGCCGTCGGGATTTGCGAGGTTGGTCTTGCAAAGGTTCGACCAGTTCAAGCCCTAACTCCTTATATCCTGACCTCGTTGGGGACATGCAAATAAAAATAGAGAAAAAGCAGACCGCTCTGATACCACTGATCTGGATTTAAACAGGAATGCAACAAATTACAAAGATAAGCATAAACACAGTGATGCAGCAGAAATAATACTTCATTTCATTAATGTAAAATACTGAAATATGCTTACAAACAGAAATGGAAATACAACAGCTAGGGCGATGGTAGCTTATCTCTGAGAAGAGATGTGGCGGCTACATGCCTCTGAACTATGTTACAAAGAGGCTCAAAGTCCTATTTATTGTTGAGAAATAATGGAAAACCCTAACCATCCAAAAACCTAACCCTTGAAGATGAAACGCCAAACTGTGGGCCCTGTTTGGGTAAATTGGTACATCAACTTCTCGAGGTCGTAACTTTGGCATACGATCTCCGTTTGACGTGCACAATATCTCGTTAGAAAGATCTATCCGAGAACTCCAACTTTGGGAAGAGCAACATCGGTCCTTGGACCCATGTTGCTCCCAATTTTCCCAAAAAACGTCGTTTAGGGCCTCAAAACAGCTCTGGAAGTTCAGGACCCGAAAGACTGCTAAAAATAGTAAATTGTGCTACAATTAAGGACACTGAAAAGCTGAAAGAAACAATGGTGGGGGTCCAAGTGGACTTGGCGGGTGGCCACCAATATCCACCTGGATCAGACACTCTGCAAAGATTGTGTTGCACTTGTGTTCCATGTTGATAAATCTAGGGCGGCAAGTGTAGGTGATTTCTCTTCCTTGTGATAATTGCTTGTGAATTCCTTTTACTTATCTTGATTAGGTTTTTCTTTAGCTTGATTAATACTATGTTTACTTCATCAAACAACTACCAAAAACATAAAGAACAATGAGACAAAGGACACAAGATATAGGCGATCAGCCAGGGCCAAAACCTCTCCAAACTTGAGAGGAAAACCCACATAATTCTTCTTCTTATAGAATCTTCAATTTGACGAATTCCAAGACCTAGACCCTTGACCAACAACTCCTCCAAGACCAAGTCAATTCTTGCTTCAAGTCAATGTCAACTTCTTGATATTGTTGCAATCTCTCCTTTGTTCTTGACCCACGGCACTACAACCCTAGTCTGAGATTTTCGGCCTTCCTTCTTGCAATTCTCGACTTCTTGTAGTTGACTGCACTTTTCCCACGTGTGACAAAGTTAGGGCAACTTTAGCCCTCCTTCTCCTTCACTTGGCTTGAGCACCTTCCTTGTGACTTCAGCCTTCAAGATAGATTATTTCCTTTCCTTATTTTGGCTTCCTTAAGATGACTGTAATTTGAATTTGCTGCAGTCAGATAGACTCTAATCTCCTTGCACGTGTGAACAGAAAGTGACCCAAAACAGACCCAAAACTTTTCGTTCTTTTCTCTCCTCTTCTTCGCTTATCAAGAGACTTCCTATTCACACTTTTTTCCTCGATTTGCTTGCTTCATGAATGGTGTCCTGAGAGAGGCCGAATTCTCCTATATATAGGCTTCTCTCCCATGCTTTGAGGCCGACTTGACTTCATCTCTACGCCGACATGATCTTTTGATAGGTCTACTTGATTGTAGCATATTGACAAGGTCTTGGAGCATCCCTTGACTTGACTTTGACTCAAATATTTTTTTCTTACAATATGTAACATGCCCAAATGGGTCTTTCATACATGACAATGAATTACTTGACTTTATGAAAAACCTAAGAGCTCATAATGGGAGCTTGACCTAATAATAAATTTCCCTTGAGCATGAAACCCATGCTTCAAGATCAACAATAATAAATTTATTTTTCTCATTTCATAAAATCATGATTACATATGTCATTATGAATGTTGAACCTAGTTACATATTTCAACACTCCCTCTTAACTAGGGAGGTATTCATAATCCATACAAGGTACTTGGACATTCTCAATCTGAATAATTCTCATAAGAAGAGTTGGATTGGTAACCCATTTGTTTAGCATCATATCATCTAGCATTGTCACATAGCAAGGCCTTGACTAACAACTCTATCTCTCCACAAGATCAGAGCACAATGTTGGCGAGACCAATGATTAATAAACACCATCATCATTGTCTCTCTCGAAACATACCCCACCCGGTTTCTCTCAGAGTATGTTCCACCAGAACTATTCTTATCTTGGATTCCCAATCCTCAAAGAATATCGGTCTTCTACGACTACTCTTATCTTGGATGCCCTACCACATCCTCAAAGAGTATTGGATTCCAAATGCTTACCCAATCCTCCATTCTTTCTTCCCAAGTGAAGAGAAGAATGATGTGCCTATCTCTCCCTCTTTACCAGGGAGGATATACCCATTCCTATGAAGGAATGTACCCAAGCTCCCTCTCAATCAGGGACTTGTCCATGCTCCCTCTTAACCAGGGACTTACTTCCAACTCTCTAGGTGTAGATTTATGGGACAATCAGCTGCTTGTAGGGCTCCCTCTTTTGATGTCATGAATTTCATCTCCTTTGTTATAGAGCCTTCATCTTTGGGACTTCTTCGTAGGGCACAAACCATCCATCACTTTTATTTATGAATCATGTCAGTCATGTCATCCTTTCTTTCATCGAAAAGTGATCCACTAGTCCATATCTGGCCTTCCTTCATACCTTGCTATCTTCTTCACATCATGCTTCTTTCAAGATCTTTTATCCTACCACATGAGTATTAGTTGTAGATGACATCTACAACTCTTCCTTCGGTAGCCCTGCATTAGCCCATCTAGATATTGTTCAAAAATCAGAAATGAACATCAAATAAAAAATTACCTTTTGTGATGGCCCTTCATCATGACATCTGCTTGTTGCAACATCAACATCCTGCATTCATATTGACACATCTCCAAGATATTCATTTGTCAAGGGTCTTTTTTTTTTTTTTCAGACTTTTCCAAGGTCTTCATATCTTTCCCATGGAGATATCATAGTCAATTCTTCTAGTTTTAGGATGTTGATTGCCTTCTCCATAGTTGCATTTTTCATGATCTCTTCCTTTCTCTTTATTCACATATTACTTCCCAGGAACTCCCAATCATAGTTCCTTCATTTTTTCAACCACCTCATATTCCATATGAGGACATATTATGTTGATTTCATCTAGTTAATATGTGATCCATGCCTTTATGCATCCTTTTTAATGAAAGAGATCCTTTTCCCTTGATCATGCTCATGCATTCTTACTATCTGCAACTATATAATGACATGACTTGGCTTTTTGAACATATGCATACATACCTCTTTTCTTCCTTGGTCATCTAGACTTCCTTTAGCAGCTTCTTGTCCTTGATTGAGAGTGCTTCAATCATCTTTGACCTATTGCATTCCTTTGTCATCACACCATCATTCTTCTAAACAATGAATCCCGTCCCAAGTGGAATTCTTAGTGAGGCATCTTTCAAGAGATGAACCTTCTAATGAAGATTCCAGCAGAGGATCCTGATTATCCTCATCTTGCAGATGCTTCTTCCCAATGATGTATGATGAGTTCCATACTAGATGACTTACTTCTACCCATAAGTGCTACTTATGCTTCTAATGAGGTTACCAAGAGCTACTTCCTTCTAATGATGACTATCATAGAATCCTACTTCAACTATCTTTCAAGCTTCTTATGATGATGTCTTGAGCTCTTGCTTCAGTCGTATGCTCCTATGATGCCATCTCCTAAAATGATGCATCCTATCATGCTTCTAATGATTCCTACCATGATAGCCATATTTTACAAGAACTGAAAAGAACTAGGTGGAGAAGACTTATCTCAATCATAGTAGAGATCTTTTAGTTCGTCCTTCGTGGATTTTTCTTTTTAGCTTCTTCGACTTCTTCAGTGATATGGGCTTCTTCCCTTCCTCTTTTGTTGTTGTCCTTCTTAATCTTAGGACAATCTCTCTTGTAGTGCCCATATTCTTGACATCCATAGCATTGAACCTTTGCCATATTCTTCTTCCTTTTTTGAGGACCAAACTTTCCCAAACTTTCCTTTTCTTTTCACCATGGCAGCATATGCTTGAGTTTGCTCATTTGATCCTACATCAGTTTTTTCCTTCCGCTTGGTTTCTTTGATTTTGCATAGTGACCATAGATCATTGAATGGAGTAGCTTCCTTATTTCCATAAATGCTTGATGTAAAGTTACCCCATTCCTCTGGTAGTGCATTGAGTACTATAGTAGTCATTTCCTTGTCATACATTATCTCTCCCAACTCTTGTAGTTGTCCCTTATTTTAGACGTCGGCATAAAGTATGAGGCTATTCCTTCATCTTTTGATATCTTCATCTTGTAGAGTTCTTGTCTTAATGAGACCACTTCTCCTGCAGTGCTTACGGAGAACAATTCTACAAGTTTGTCATATATTTATTTTGATGTTTCTAATTTTGATACATAGGGAATGAGGGGATCCTTGATGGATTCTATGAGAATCCTTTGAGCCCTTACTTCCCCTTTCATGTACTTTGCAAGAGCTTGAGCTTCTTCCTTCGAAGGTTTTGTGATTGAGCCCTTAACATGTTCCACAACTTCATTTTCTATGAGGATCAAATCAATCCTCTTCTTCCATGCAAGAAAGTTTGAAGACCCAACCAACTTGTTGCTCTCCTTGCAAAAAGAAATTTTTATAGATTCAGATGTGGACATAAAGATACTTACTTGTGAAGATACTCCTTGGTGACAATATCTTCAATCTGCTGCCTTCTCAGATTTGATGATGATATGTTTTTAGAAGATTTCTTCTTGGAGAAGATGTCTTCCTTCAAAAGTGATTCTTGACCCCAAAGAGAGGGAGATCACCTTGAATCCTTAGATGATGATGACAATACCTTCCTTATTGCTTTCCTTGATGTGGAGGCTTCAAGATGCTTCAATTTGTAGTCCTTCCTTTCTTGAGTAGAGATAGGGTCTTTGAGGTCTCCTTCTTTGAAGTGATGATAGAGCGAGGATCCCAAGAATGCTTTAAGTGTAGACTTATTCTTTGGTCGATCTAGGGTTTTGACACTTCCTTCAAGATAATGATGAAATCCTTGTCCTAGAAATGCCTTGAAGAGGAGAGGATCTTCTTGATGCTTTGAAGCCCTTGATATTCTTCTAGAACTTCGGTCCTTGAATGCTTGAGTGTCCTTTATTGAGCTGCCCTTCCTTGAATTGTTACCTTAGCTCTGATACCATGTTGATTAATTTAGGGCAACAAGTGTAGGTGATTTCTCTTCCTTGTGATAATTGCTTGTGAATGTTTTTTACTTATCTTGATTAGGTTCTCCTTTAGCTTGATTAATATTGTGCTTACTTCATCAAACAACTACCAAAAGCATAAAGAACAATGGGACAAAGGACACAAGATATAGGCGATCAGCCAAGGCCAAAACCTCTCCAAACATGAGAGTAAAACCCACAAAATTATTCTTCTTATAGAAACTTCAATTTGACGAATAACAAGACCTAGACCCTTGACCAACAACCCCTCCAAGACCAAGTCAATCATTGCTTCAAGTCAAAGTCAACTTCTTCTTGATATTGCTACAATCTCTACTTTGTTCTTGATCCTCGACATTGCAACCGTAGTCTGAGATTTTCAGCCTTCCTTCCTGCAATTCTCGGCTTCCTGCAGTTGACTACACTTTTCCCATGTGTGACAAAGTTAGGGCAACTTTAGCACTGCTTCTCCTTTGCTTGGCTTCAGCTACATTCCTTGTGACTTCGGCCTTCAAGATAGATTCTTTCCTTGTCTTATTTTGGCTTCCTTGAGATGACTGTAATTTGGATTTGCTACAGTGAGATACACTGTAATATCCTCGCACGTGTGAACTGAAAGTGACCCAAAACTTTTCATTATTTTCTCTCCTCTTCTTTGCTTATCAAGAGACTTCCTATTTGTACTTTTGTCCTTGATTTGCTTGCTTGATGAATGGTGTCTTGAGAGAGGTCGAGTTCTCCTATATATAGGCTTCTCTCCCATGCTTTGAGGCTGACTTGACTTCATCTCTAGGCCGACATGATCTTTTGATAGGTCGACTTGATTGTAGCATATTGACAAGGTCTTGGAGGGTCCCTTGACTTGACTTTGACTCAAATAATTTTTTCTTACAATATGTAATATGCCCAAATGGGTCTTTCATACATGACAATGACTTACTTGACTTTATGACAAACCTAAGAGCTCGCAATGCAAGCTTGACCTAAAAATAAATTTCCCTTGAGCATGAAACCCATGCTTCAAGATCAACAATAATAAATTTATTTTTCTCATTTCATAAAGTCATGATTACATATGTCATTATGAAGACTGAACCTAGTTACATATTTCAACATTCTAATGAGCCACAAGATGATCTAATTTATAGACATTTGATTGGGTGAAAGGGTGCCAACCATTGTTTTAAAAAACGACCGGCTTGGAACCGACTCGACCGAGTTGGTCCGAGCCAGGCCTGAGATTTGCAACTTGGCCAATGAACTAGTTCGGCTGGCCGGGTTAATACCGAGCCGGCCGAGTTGTTACACAACTCGGCTGAGTCTGTATCAACCCAGCCGGGTTACGTACAACTGCCTGTGGACTTAAAAAAACGGCTTTTTAAATTTTTTTTCACCCTCAGATCGTTTCTGTGCTTCTTGCCTGGTATCCCTACTCTCATTTGATTTGCATTCATTATCTTTTCCATGACAAATTGGACCCTTTCACCTTCTGTCCCGCATGGCTATGCTGCGGCGCTGCCATGTTTTTTAATTTCAGATTTCTTGTGCTTTATTTATTAACCTATCAAGCAGAGGAGATAGGCTTCTAGATTCAGATGGAAAATAAGTCCAAGTGCACTCCAGTCGGAAGAGGGACAATTAACTTTCAGAGGGAGTCAGGCAAGAGTATTCATGTTACAGATGTGTTACACGTACCAGGTTTAGGAATGAACCCAATTTCAATTTATGTTCTTCAAGATAAGGGATATGATGTCTACTTTCGAGGATAGAAGGTGTACTTAGAACACCAGAATTGGAATTCAGCAATTCAGATTGCAGTTAGAAGCAACAAGTTATACAGGTTGGACACTCCAAAGGCACTGGTTAGCAGCAACAGTAACAGAGATATGGGAGAATTATGACATAAGAGGATGGGACATATCCATCATGGAGCACTTAAGTTGTTCAGGGGGACCATGACAAGAGTTCCAAAAGTAAGCACCGAACATGATGACATGTGCAGAGGGTGCATGCTTGGGAAGTTTGTGAAGGAAGCATTTCCAAGAAGTGACAATAGAGCCATGGGTGTACTAGACCTGACACATTCTGCTATTTGTGGCCCATTGTCCACAAAGTCTCTTAGATGTTACGAATATTTTGTTACATTTATTGATGACTTCTCCAGGAAGACCTGGATTTACTTCTTGAAGACTCGGGACGAAGTCTTCGGTCGTGTCCAAGTGTTTAAGGCTCTTGTGGAGAATTCGATAGGAAGGAAGATAAAGGTTCTTCGGACAGACAATGGAGGCGAGTACATTGAGAAACCATTCAAGGAGTTTTGTGTGAAGGAGAGCATTAAGAGAGAATGGGTAGCTCTATATAACCCGCAACATAATGGAGTTGTAGAGAGAAAGAACAGGATAACAGTTGGAGCAGTGGAGCAACGAGGGCAATGTTATATGACCAGGACAAGGTGTTGGGAAAAATGAAAACCGAGGAGGCATTTACAAGGAAGAAGCTAGATGTCGGACATTACAGGAATTTTAGTGGTATCGCTTATTGTCACGTTCCATATGAGAAATGCACCTAGTTAGACTCAACTGTAGAGAGGGTAGAGCGAAGCGGAAGCGCGGAGCGCGGAAGCGTCATTTTCCAAAAATCTAGGAAGCGAAGCGTCCGCGGAAGCGTCTGCTATATATATATATTTTTTTATATTTTTTTGCATTTATACTCAAAACTCGGATGTTGACATGGTAAAACTCGGATGTTGACATGGTAAAACTCAGGTCACAGTTATATTACTGTCTGCCATGCCATACATATTGTCTGCTATGTCATACATACTATTTACCATGTCATACATGCCAAGGTTGTCTGTCATGTCATATATATATATATATTGTCTGCCATGTCTTCTATACGAATCACAATTAATGACATGCCTACTATAAGGGTGTACATATACTCGCATCATTACATAGCAATTGTTATAGCAACTTTAGATCATGTACAGTGCTACAAGATACTCACATACATACTCCAGCATACTTCACATCATATACAGTCATACCTTGGGAGATGGCTTGGATTATATACATACCACTTGCATCACATACATACTATGTTGTACATGCTATACACGATATATACTCTTTGCAATTTGAGCACTCCATATGACATACCTTTGTCACAGGATCATATAAACTGTGTAACGCATGGATCAAGCAATTGTAGCATTTGTCACCTCAGAACAAATCAGATCTTACAGCAGCATACTCACTGTAACATCTGGCAACTTCGAAGTATACTTTTTAACAGCCCTGGTATCTGACTTGGATCATTTTGAATGAGAAGGCACGAATTACAGATATCAGTCTCCGATCTTCTCGGACCACAGGCAAGCAAGGTTCTCTGAATAATTTGGATAAGGGGCATACCTTAGAGCCTCTGAACTTTGTTCTTCGGATCTAATGAGTAGTATAGGATTCGAACTTAGATAAGGTTTTAGAAGAGATGGAGAATGAAGGTTGTCTTCATTTATTTACCCTTCGATTTCCTTGATACCTTGCCATAGAGCTCACAGGTAGTTCATGAAATGCTATAGGAGGTTCACATAGAGAATAGGCTAGTATCATGTCACAGGGCGTTAAAAAAAACCAGGAAGCGCATTAAAATTTTGGAATCGCGCTTCGGAAAAAATGGAATCGCGCTTCCTAGGGCGCTTCCGGAACGCTTCCGTACGGGACGCGATTCCGGCCTAGGATCCGGGGGGGGCGCTTCCTGCAACACTGATCCAAGGCATACAAGATATACATTCCAGGTAGCAGGAAGATTATTGTGAGACGGGACATAAATTTCTAGGAGGAGAAAGCATTCATGAGATCTCGCAGGTTGCCAGTAATTAATCAGAGTCAGCCAGCAGAAGCTCCAAGGAATGAATAGGGACCTCAGGTTCAAGGCACTAGTTGTTGAAGTTTCTAAGTCTATCAGCTAGAAACCCACCATACACTTTACTGATTTATTCCTACCTACTTGTTTCGTTACTTAACAAGTTATTTACAATGTAAATACTGAAAATAAACACTAGTGCATGCTTACAGATCATCAACTGAAGGAAACAAAAACAAGCACACAAAATGACATCGTTATTTTTGGATCAATGTTCCCGGAAAAACCGAATGCAGGAAAACTGGTGCAGCTATCTGAGGGTTTTCTTATTAAGCAATTTCAGAGTACAATCTGCGTGCCAAATCTGGCTTACCCAACAGAGAATTTCCTTAGTAGTAGTACCTCTCAGTCTAAGACAAATGTCCCGGCAGAAACCCCGGATAAACCTTCTGGCAGCTCCTCAGCTCCAATCTGCCCCGGAAACCCTAGCGTCTACCTTTTTGGACTGCGGCAGCCTCTCTCTGCCTAGCACTGGCCCTGCTTCACCCTGAATGGGCCTGTGTCAGCCTTCTGGCCCTCTGCGTCAGCAACGCTAGTCTCTCTGAAGCATTGCGCAACTCATGGCTGCCTTTGCGTGGCCTTGCATGAGTCCTGGCTGCTACTATGTCACTCTCTCTGGCTCCTGTGCTAATCTCCCGGCACTATCTCTGCCTCTCTGTCTCTCTGTACTCAATTCCCCTCAGCTGCAACTCCGATCACTGATTCTATCTCTCTTAGCAAACCCCACTCTAGAGAATAGAATGATTGATCATTTGGTGTACTCTCCAAGTGACCCTCAAGCCCCCTCTTATACTTTTCTCGTTGACATATCAATGGCCGAGATTAAGTCCCTAATCAATGGCTAAGATTAGATCTAGCTTGATCCATGTCTTTTGGACCATTCTAACACAGTTTTATATTAATCCACATTAATATTTTAATTTCCCTAAGTTTAGACTTAGGGACTCCATTAAAAATATTAATTATAATAATATCTCCTGAACTGTTTAGAATCTGCCCAAACCCTTTCTGGGTATTGGAGATCTCATGTGCCCCAATGCTACCACAAATCAACACTCCCTCTTAGCGAGGACTGTGCTTTAGCAATACTCTTCACTGAGTATTACTCTAATCATCCGGCATCGGTCCCTGTGCTGATGCTAGGC
The DNA here is from genome assembly GCA_031772625.1 of Pinus tabuliformis. Classification (NCBI taxonomy): domain Eukaryota; kingdom Viridiplantae; phylum Streptophyta; class Pinopsida; order Pinales; family Pinaceae; genus Pinus; species Pinus tabuliformis. Next base: position 1,341,644,843 of record CM062819.1, on the reverse strand, counting down.
CTGTTGCCCACCATCTTCTGCACTGCTGTATCCTATACTGCTGCCCATGGTTCTGCCACTACCATTGTTGCATCTATACGACATCTCCCTTTGCATCCATGCTGTTGTTGGTCCTTTCTCCCAACACTGCATCCGCACTGCAACTCTCATCATGCTGCCCACTGTTGCACTGCAACTCAGTTACTGAGAAGTAAGTAACTGATCTCCAAACTCTGATCTTTCTGTTGGGCTAGAGACCCTCCTGATGTTGAAGCTCCCTCTGCCGCTGACAAGTGCTCCCTCTCTGACCTCTGTGCTGCTGCAACAACTCCCTGCATCTCGCACCGTTGCACCCCTCTCTGTGCCATCCTACACTAGTGCAACACTCTCGTGCCTCTCGCACTGTTGCAGCCTGCTAGCCTTGCGCTGTCCTGGGAATCCTGCACTGTAGCTCTCTCTGTCGCTTCATCCACATCCATCTCTACCCACATCAGCCAGTCCTGCTACTCCTCTTCGAGGCTCCCGTAGCAAGGTCTAATCCAAGAGGCTGGGTACCTCGAGGATCCTGCCCCTCATCGCTTGTAGTCTGCTTGACTACAGCTCGATGTCTCCCCACTTCCGCTCAAGTGGTGCGTGTGCACTCATGGCACAGTCATCGTCTGTCTCCACTTCCTTCTCTGCCCTTGCTGGCACTGCCTTAGTCTCGGAAGACTCTCCCTTACTCTTCTTCCTTGGACACTGGGTCACATAATGACCCAACTCCCCACAGTGGAAGCACTTGATCTTGGAGAGATCCTTCTTCTTCTGCTTTTCTTGCTTTCCCTCAGATGCTAGGGCAACATCTTCCTCCTCTTCCTTTTTGACTCTGATCCCCTTACTGCTGCTTCCCGCCTTTGACTGTCGTCTGATCTCTTCTTGGCGAAGAGCCGCCCACATCTCATCCCAAGGTGGAAGTGTCCCTCTGCCTAGTATACTCTGGACAAATACCTCCCAGTCTTCTGAGACTGCATTCAGGGCTGTCCTCACCATCAATTCCTGATCTGACGTGGCTTCTATGGTAGTCAATTGATCTTGGATCTCATTCAGTCCTCCGAGGAAGGTGTCAATTGGTTCTCCCTTCTTCATCTAATATGACCTCAACTGATTTTCTAGTAACATTCTTCTCTGCACAGAAGTATGCTAGTACAATTTCTTTAGGGCCTCCCACATCTCATTTGCCGTTTCCTTCTCGACAATGTGTGGTACTACATGGTCCTTGACCTCATCAAGGATGATGCTCTTGGCCCTCGCCATTGCCTCCTCGTACTTGTCGTTCTCAGCTAGGTTGACTAGGATAGCTATCGTCTTCAAGGCAAAGTGCTTGACACGATTTCTGTCAAGTACGGATAAGATTCTAGCCTTCCAGACTGTGAAGTTTGACGCTCCGTCCAACCTGTCCTGGTCTCTTACTCCGTGTAGTGCCATGATGCTCTTCTACTTCCCTCCTGGAAGTTCTCGATGTGACTCCCTCTGAGTCTTAATTTCCCTCCTGGAAATCCTTCTACCGATGTCGAGATGCCCCCTACTCTGATCATTTGTGCAACCGCACCACTGATCTGGATTTCTCAGCTAGAAACCCTCGGTAGCAACTCCCTCCTCTTGGCCTTGCCCTGTCAGGTACTGTTCTGACTACAGTACCTCACCAGCTCCACTCTGCAACGTTCCCACAACCTTCTAAACCCCAGCAACCTGAAGGTGAGAGCTCCTAGGCTCTGCGCAATCCCGGCACCAGCAACCCGGCCTCCTCAGCCAACTGTGTCAGCCCTCCTAGCTTCTGCGTGGCTCTACGTGAGTCTCCCTTTGCCTCCCTTAGCCTCTGTGCTGCCTCTTCCTGGCTCACCCTTGATGACGTAGGCACTGCATCACCCTTCCCTTGTTGCTACTCTGCTAGAAACAACTTCTGTCACTCGGGACAACTGTTTTCTGTTGCTATTGCTCCGCTCGGCTGATGTCCTCAGTTTTCTGTGATCTGCAACCACGCTTTGATACCATGTTGAAGTTTCTAAGTCTACCAGTTAGAAACCCTCCATGCACTTTACTGATTTATTCCTACCTACTTGTTCCGTTACTTAACAAGTTATTTACAATGTAAATACTGAAAATAAACACTAGTGCATGCTCAACATATTACAGATCATCAATTGAAGGAAACAAAAACAAGCACACAAAATGACACCGTTATTTTTGGACCAATGTCCCTGGAAAAACCCAATGCGGGAAAACCGGTGCAGCTATCTGAGGGTTTTCTTATTAAGCAATTTCAGAGTACAATCTGGGTGCCAAATCTGGCTTACCCAACAAAGAATTTCCTTGGCAGTAGTACCTCTCAGTCTCAGACAAATGTCCCGGCTGACACCATGGATAAAACTTATGGAAGCTCCTCAACTCCAATCTGCCCCAGAAACCCCAGCATCTGCCTTTCTAGACTGCGTCAGCCTCTCTCTGCCCAGCGCTAGCCCCACGTCACCCTGAATGGGCCTGTGTCAACCTTAGGATGCCTTGCGTCAGCCTTCTGGCCCTCTGCTTCAGCCTCAGGAGGCCCTGCGTCAACCTTTTGGCCCTCTGCATCAGCAACGCTGGCCTCTCTGAAGCACTGCGCAGCTCCTGGTTGCCTCTACATGGCCCTGCGTGAGTCCTGGCTACTATTGCGTCACTCTCTCTGGCTCCTGCGCTGATCCCCCGACACTATCTCTGCCTCTGTCTCTCTGTACTCACCGCCGCTTAGTTGCAACTCCGATCACTGATTCTATCTCTCTTAGCAAACCTCGCTCTAGCGAATAGAATGACTGATCATCTGGTGTACTCTCCAAGTGACCCTCAAGCCCTCTCTTATCATTTTCTTGTTGACATATCAACGACCGAGAATAAGTCCCTAATCAACGGCTAAGATTAGATCTGGCTTGATCCATGTCTTTTGGACCATTCTAACACAATTTTATATTAATCCACATTAATATTTTAATTTCCCTAAGTTTAGACTTAGGGACTCCATTAAAAATATTAATTATTTTAATATCTCCTGAACTGTTTATAATCTGCCCAAACCCTTCCTGGGTATTGGAGATCTCATGTGCCCCAACCTCTCCACCAAATTTAGTGGCTAGAGCACATTTAATGCTACCACAAATCAACACTAGTACGAGTACAGTGACTAGTACATATGCAAGAACAGGTGCAGAGGAGAGTTCACAACAAGTGGACCAGCAACAGCAGGATGAGGAGCAAGAATCTCCACCCGACATAAGTGGGAGAACTTGAGAAGGAATCATGAGGTGCTTTAGACGTTGAGAAATGCGCAGGAGTATGTGGGAGCTCCTAGATCGAGCACGAGGGGCAAGAGATCGTCTGAGAGATATTCAGGATATAAGGCATTGATGAATGAACTCATTGACAGTGAGCCTTTTAGCTATCAGGAGCCTGAACAGCATCAGGCGTGGCAGGATGCCATGGTGGAGGACTACAACTCCTTCATGTAGAATGATGTTTGGGAGGTGGTGCCTAGACCATTGGGCAGGGCAGTGGTTGGTTTCCATTACATCTACAAGATCAAGCACACTGCAGATGCCAGTGTAGAAAAGCACAAGGCAAGGTTCGTGGCCAAGGGGTTCACTCAAAAGGAGGGAATAGATTATCAGGATACTTTCGCTCCAGTGTTTAGCCATACTTCCATCAAGGTCGTGATCTCAGTTGCAGCACAGAAGGGATGGAAGATCCATCAAATGGATGTCAAGACATCTTTTCTGAATGAGTGATAGAAGAGGAGATGTACATCGAATAGCAGGAGGGATATGAGATGCATGGGAGGCATACCCGTGTATACAAATTGAAGAGACCTCTATACTGACTCAAGCAAGCTCCTAGAGCAATGTATGGTTGTATTGACAGTTACTTATAGTAGATGGGCTTCGTGAAGAGTGAGGCAAACTCAAACCTCTACTATTTGATGGTAGGAGGTGAGCCTCTCATTCTCGTGTTATATGTGGATGATCTGTTTCTGACTGGGTCACCAGGGCTCATAGAGGATTGCAAGAGGGACTTGGCAGCAGAGTTCGAGATGAAGGATTTGGGGTTGATGCATTATTTTCTAGATCTAGAGGTATGGCAGATAGATGGGGAGATCTTCCTTGGTCAAAGGAGATATGCTATGGAGATCTTGAAGAAATTCAAGACGTTGGACTGTAGACCCATGTCTACATCCATGATTACCAATTGGAAGAAGATTGATGCATCTAAGCAAGAAGCATTGGACCCCACCTTGTATAGACAACTTATTGGCTCTCTCATGTATCTGGTCAACACAAGGCCAGACATTTGCTTCGCAATCAACACTCTCAGCCAACTCATGGAGGAACCAAAGAGGGTGCTTTAGACAACAGTGAAGCATGTGCTGCGGTTTCTACGAGGTATATTCGAGTGTGGGTTGAGGTATACTTGAGGTGATGGTGTCAGGTTGATGGGATAGACAGATGTAAACTAGGCAGGTAGTGCAGTGGAATAGGAAAACACCTCAGGGTGTTACTTCAACATTGGATCAGGGATTGTCTCTTGGTACAACAAGAAGCAAAAATCAGTTGCATTAAGTTTTGCAGAAGAAAAATCCATGCCAGCGAGCATGGCTACATGTGAGGTTATATGGCTTGGGAAGCTGCTAGTGGCACTATTTGCTCATAGCATGGAGATGACTAGTATATATTGTAATAATCAGAGTTGCTTGAGCGATCTAAGAATCTAGTGTTCCATGATAGGTCGAAGCACATCGACATCAAATATCATTTCACCAGAGACTGTGTACAAAGTGGATCAGTTTGACTACAGTACGCTCTCACAAATCAACAAGTTGAAAATACTCTGACGAAGGCCTTGGGTAGGGCAAAGTTTGTTTTCTTTAGAGTTAAATTGGATATAGTGGAGAACACCTTCCTCGCTAAGAGGGAGTGTTAGTTTTTTATATCTCAAACAGGTGTTCTAGTCTCGAGAGGTGTCATTGAGGCTAGAGACACAGAGGAGTTAATTATCTCCAAGCCCATGTAATTTTTCCTAAGTTTATATCTTAATTAAGTAAATTAGTGAATTTTTAATTATTTCATGTCTTAGGAAAAGTGAATAATCTATTGATATTAATTGGGATAAGATCAATTTTCCTCTAAAAGCTTGTGATAGCTTTCAAGATGATCTTAGCCATTGATTAGATGAAGTGAACTTCTAATCTTAGCCATTCATTTGTGAATGAGTGAAGCGACAAAACTTAGAGTTGTTGTGCTTTAAATGTAAATACACAATGTATTGTAGTAATATTTTTATTAATAAGATGAATGTACAAGAGTGATTGAATGTTACAATGAAGGCCTACTTATATACTTAGGTAAGTGCCCTTTCATGACTAGACGTCTTTTTAGACATGCCTTTCCATTTCAACTAATGACTATTTTAAAATATAACTACGATTATTTATTATTTATTTGCATTTATTTAATTTTATCTAAATTATATTCATAACATTGCCTCTTCAAGGAGCTTTGTCCTCAAAGCTTAATCGTCGAAAAAAAATTCTTCACGTACCCACGTCATTTCTGCATGTATTTTTGTCGGTAGTACCATCTTGAAATCGAGTTTATCTGTTTTCCATTTAGTTTTTTTTTGGTTGTCTTGTATGTACTCTCTATTATATATATATTTTTATAAATTTTACTTTTTTAATTTATATATATTCATATTTATTTAACTTAAGTAGCTTTATAAAAAAGTTATTATAAATAATTTTGTAATTTCAATAAAGTCACTTATAATAGATTTATAAAGTTAATTCAATTATGAAATTTACTTTGTTTAGTTGTATTTAGATATATTTCTATTTTGTTTTCGGATGGTCACCGTACATGTCCGTACGGTCGTGTCTCCTACAGTGGAATTTTCCATCCTGTATGCACAACGTTTTTCCAAATCGGTGGAATTTACCATTGTGTCCACACATCGCTTCAATAGAGTGCTCGATAGATTGCTCGCTATTCATTATTTGTTCCCTTATCCTGTGTCATTGATAAAAACCCATCCAAAAAAATAATGGTGACTAGCGGATGAATAGGAAGATGTCAGAGTTTCTCCCTCAGCTCCCGTAATTGAGTACGAATCTCAATGGAATCGAAGAGCTCCTGGAGATTTTGATGTTAACCCTGTCTCTATTGGAATAATTTTTAATACGACTATTTACAGTGTTTTGAACAGCATCACTCACTCTGGGTTGCACAAAATCATTCGTGAGAGCCCGCAAGGAGTCCCATACTAAGGGTTTGCCGTGAAGATGGGGAACGGAAACCCGCCGGAGTTCTTTCAATTCACTTACAACATAAATCAGAATTCCTCCAATCTCCTTGCCATATATTGCCTCAAATGCCTGCTTGAAGGTATTTCTAATAAAAACGTTATTTTGAAGTTGCCCTCTTTCTACAATATAACTGAAACGATGCACGTCCCAATCAATCTCAAAATAATTTGGACCCTTGAAAAAACTGTGTTGAGGACGTGAAAGAACTGGTTTTTCATTGTAAGCATGAATAAGCTTCTTTTCAGCAGCACACAGATGAAGATCTTTCGGATTCACCACTCGTCTTATGAGTTTCAACCTTTCTCTAAAATGCACCAGAGAATCTAGAGCAAAGCCTTTTACTTTCTCAACTTTATCATCAATAAATTGTCGGTTGTTATCTTGGAAATGAGTAATGCTCTGTTTAGCACAACCTTCAGATAGCTTAAAATACAGTAGAACACTCATCCCTGAAATTGTTGCTCGATATAATGGCATTTGAATATTTACAATCAATAGAGGTGGCAATCCATCATTTGAGTCAAGGGTAGGAAGTTCCACATATTGAGCAATATGATCTATTTTTTTTGGACATACAAAAACATCTACACCAAATGGGTAAAATGCAACATGATTTGGTACAAAATCCTTTTTCTTGTCCCTAAAATAACTCTCACTGCGAAGCTTGAATGTAGAAGGTTCAATAAAAGACCAACATACTGGCATTGCTTTTTCAGCTGGACAATATGGTACCTGAGACCCTGTTATAGGTCTGTCTAGAAACTTTGTTGAAGAAAAGAAATTAGCGTTCTCATGTCCATATGTCGATTTGTGCTTGAAAGATAACATGAGCAATGATGTCTTCTTTCTAAGGGATGGTGGACCAGGGCTTAATGGTCTTTTCTTTTTAGTGAAGCTGGCATTCAGAATCATCAATAAGATTTGTTCAAATGCTCCCCACAATGGTCAAGTACCCCTTCTTCCTCACATTCTGAATCATTTGTTTCTTCTGTCAAGGCATTGGAGTTGCTTTGAGGGGCTTCTGACACCTTGGTTTTCCCATTTCTGTTTTCATTTGATGAAACAGGGACTTCACTGGTATTTCCTATTTCATCAACATTTTTTTGCCCATGAAATCCATTTGCTTCACAACCAACATTATTGCCTTGATTAGAGGATGAAGTAACAAACATATCGTTTTCTGGAATTTCATCTATATCACCTTTAGGAGTTCCTAATTCAACATATTCAACATCTTTTTCTTGGTTAGAACATTCTTTATTGTTAGTCTCTTTCAAGTCAATGTCCTCTTCCACTGTAGGTGTTGAATCTGGTGTTTTGAAAGCCTTTAATGATTCTGCAAATGAACTTTTTTTTGTTGTATTTGTTGTAATGCTTCTCCAATTTCATTTAACAGTTTAGATTTATGATATTCACTTAATTCCGTGATTTCAGGACCTAAACTTAATGGCAAATTGTGTAGTGGATAACATCTAGAGGATCAGATGGCTCTGATACCACTACAGCGAAAAAACAGTTATTGTGCTTTAAATGTAAATACACAATGTATTGTAGTAATATTTTTATTAATAAGATGAATGTACAAGAGTGATTGAATGTCACAATGACGGCCCGCTTATATACCTAGGCAGGTGCCCCTTCATGACTGAACATATCTTTTTAGACATGCCTTTCCATTTTAACTAATTACAATTTTAAAATATAACTACGGTTATTTATTATTTATTTACATTTATTTACTTTTATCTAAATTATATACATAGCAATGAGAGATTATAAAGGGAGATCGATGGGCAGCTTTGGAGACACATTGAGCGGGTGAATTTTCGGAGAGACATCGGAGATTCTTGCTATCATTTTTTTTGCAAAAGGTAGAGTTTTTCCAATGAGGTCGTGAGCTTCAGGAGGAACCCAAATTACTCAATAAATTTGCAGGAGGACAAGATTATTTTCTAGAAGGAAGTGAAAATCTTTCATAGGTCAGATCAAGTTTTCTAGAGGAGGTGCAAATTCACCAAAAGCCAATGCAAGTTTGTCGAGGGCTATTTGAATTTTCCAAGAGGCAAATTGAGTTTCCAAAGGGTAATGCGAGTTTGCTAGAAATAGTGTGTGAATTGTCGGAGGCGTGTGATTGTTGCTAGAGGCAGTGTGAATTGCAGAAAAGGGAAGCTGTGGGGTTTTCCAAATTATCAGAAATAATGAAATATTTTGTCAGAGCTTTGCTAATGAGAGGCAAGTAGTTGTATTTCTCAATAGCAGTTTATTTGCTGAAGACAATAATAAAAGCCCTCATATCTGAAAACTAGTTTTCCCAGATTGGGGTTTTTCTAGGGACATTTTGTCCAAAAATACTAGTATAAATTGTGATTGGTTTCTCGCATAGTTTCCTACATTTTCAGCTTGTAATTGGTGTTGTTTATGTTGTTATTCATTACTTCCCAGAAAAGAATTAATTTGTCGTAAATAAGTGACAAGAAATAATTAATCAGTTAATAGCATCTTCTGGGTAACCAGAATTTCACATAGAGCTCATGCTTCTCTTTTTTCCCATGTGCTAATTTGTAAGTTCCAACCATCTTTTGCATTTTGATTTTTCTTTTGTTTTCCTTGTGGCCATCATATGCTCTTTCTGTTTCTTTTAGCTGCATCAACCTACCAAGGTACATTTCCAGGCCCACCCAAGTATGAGGATGCGTGGGTGCCAAATCCCAATGAACTAGTGGTCAGTTGAACCTTGTTGACCACCCATGTGCCAACTACCCCAAGATGCAAAGTACATGTCAACAGACGAAATTTCTTTCAAAGTCATCATCATCATGCAACTTCCAGATTGTCATTGTAATCCCAAATTCCGCAGCCCTGCGGACCTGTTACTACTCAAACTAGTAGGTGTCCTAGGAGGGGATCCCAAAGAGAAACTATTAGGTCAAGGGGAAACAATGGAGCGATAGCCCACTGTCACCTCAGCTAAGGCTCCCTTCTCTTTATGGACTTTCACCGATGGGAGGAGTCCCGGTACGAGAGGAATCACAAGAAAGGATGGATCAATGATAAGATATGGTGATTCTTAAAGCCTATTCACAAGAGAGAGTCAATTAAATAACTTGCTCGATAAGCAAGGCGATAGGCTCTCTAAGAAGGGCTAAGAGGACACTTAAGGCTAGGGTTTGAGAATATGTCTTGTCAAGGAGGTTCCTAGACCTAGAGATCTTTATGAAAACTTGGTTTCTATGTGGTCTTTGCGGAATTGGAGTTGTAAAGTTACAGGACCAAGTGGGCTTGTACTGCTCAAACTAGTACGGGTCCTAGGAGCGGATCCTAAAAGGGCAACTACTAGGTCAAGGGCAATGATGGAGCAATAGCCCACTATAACCTCAGTTAAGGCTCCCTGCACTTTACAGACTTTCACCAATGGGAGGAGACCCAGTATAAAGGGAATCAATGAAGAGATAAGGAGTGATTTCTAAGGCCTATTCACAAAAGAGACTCAATTGTATGGTTTGCTTGCTCTAAAAGCAAGGTGTAAGGCTCTCTAAAAGGGCCAAGGGGATTTCAAGCAATGTGAAAAAGTCGAAGTCGGGATTAAATTGGCAAGGGTCCAAAAGTTGAAAAAGTCGTTAAAGTGGGAGTTTTTTGAAAAAGTCAGCAAAATAAAAAAAAAATACAAAAATATCCATTTTTTAAAAATCTCAACTTTTTCAATAAAATCCTTTTTTCAAACAAACAAAAAAAATCGTTAAAGAAACTACCTCATTCACGATTTTTTGGAAGAAGTCCCGATTTAATCCCGAATTTTTCGATTTAATTTTGAATTTTTCAACTGGGAAAAAATCGGCCAACCAAAAAAATCACGTTTTGGGGAGTTAATCCTGATTTTTTCCCAACTTTTTCCACATTGATTTCAAGGGCTAGGGTTTGCAAATAAGACTTGTAAAGGAGGTACCTAGTCCTAGAAACCCTTGTGAAAACTTGGTTTCCAAATGGTATTTGTGAAATTATCTTCAGTAAGTTGTGGGACCACACAGGACCAAGTGGACCCAAAATTAAGCCAAGGGGTGGAGTTGATCAATCAAGGGTGTGCTTGACCTAATTGAAGGGGAGAAGGGGATCAAAGGGGAAATTTTCACTAATTTTGATGCAATGATCCCAATGAGGTCACTAGCCAAGGGAAACCAAGGGCAAGAATCAATCTCAGAGCTAGGGCTTGGAATATCTCAAGATCCCACTATCAGAATTGCTTCAAATTTGGAGGGCCTCTAGAAGACACAACAACACAGTAGAGGGCAAGAGATCGAACTTTTTGGATGGGTGAATCATGAGAAAATTGATGCCCTAGGTCACCTATGGAGGCTAGGCCTAGAAAGAAAGAGAGAAAGGTGAGAAAAATATGCTTTTGAGTGATCACCAATGGAGGATCAGTGCCTAATCCTTTGGGAGAGATGGAGTCAAGGAGATTCCAATGCTTGGAATGGATTCACTTAGTCAAGGAGGCCTCTAGAACAATTTCGCATGGCATTAGGGCATGAGAACAATTGCTTCAAGGTCTTTACACTTCGATTTGCAATATATGATGACTTATCAAGATAAAATTTTGACAAAATATCTCTAGGAATATTCACTCATTCATACATGGCCCATGACATGATGCAACGCTATAAAAGATCAAATTTCCACAATTTTGCATAAGAAGAGTAGTAAATTTCAGCCTAGTATAGCGAAAATCCCAACAACATGCATGTGACATAAGAAAATAACAAGAATAGCATTAAAAGAGTACTTACATGTAAGAAAGAGTATATCCAATCATCATTATACGCCAATAGTGAAGCTCCAAGACAAAAATGAAAGAGATCCAAATATCAAAATTCATCCATTCATCCAAAACTCGTCCTCCAAAGGAATAGCGAAAATCTCTTAAGAGAGAACAACCCAATCCAAGTGATGATGATCAAAATGATTCATCTCACTTCTATTTATACACTCTCTATGAATTCGATTTAGCTAAATTGGCCTAACTTAGCCCCTAGAATAAAATAATGTGCATAATAACAAAACTTTTTGGTGACAAGCCCACCAAATAGCTCAATAATGTAAAGGTAAGCCTCTCAAGAGGGTCGAATGATCAACAAAGTGAATCGTTGGGCCTTTGAGGAGGCATGATGAAGTCCAAGGGGTACCATGATGTAGAAATGGACTCCAAACATAGTGGACAACGGGTTGGCCCCTTATTTTCCAAGTAAGAACCCATGGTGTTCCCAAGCAAGTGCATGGGCACAAAGACATCCTCATGGGTCTCCAAATGGATCAAATATGCCTGTAGACCATCTGTAATGACTAGAGTAATGACATAAGCCCTCCTTCTACTATGGGAGGCATCTGGTAACATCTGCCAAGTGTATGGTGCAACTGTGGAGCCAGTTGGGCATGGTGGACTAGGTGCATCATCCTCATCCAAAAGGTGGAACAGAAGCAATCAATGAACGTTTTCGGGGATCCATGAAGTAATATCTGCTATGGTGGAGGCCCATGGCTCTCAACGCTCACCCTACAAGTGCCAATGTAGCCCTCTGGAAGGCTAAGGGCCCATATAGGGAGACCAAGCCCCAAATGGAGACCCACCTGCAATCCTGCATAAGATCCAATGCGTCCCTTGCCCTCCAATACAACCAGTGATTAGAATAATCAAGTAATGAAGCTTACATGTCATGGGATCAATGGGGCACTTCATGGTGGCATGCCCTTCCATAGTGCACTTTAGCATGTACAAGTGTCTCCAAACTCAATAGGGGGTTAACCAAAGACCCTATTAGGTGGTTTCAGCCTTTAAAGGGGGTGGCATGGCCATGGTACATCCCTCAAGTGGTAGGTGGAAAATGATACAATAATGAAATGGAGTGGGGATTAGGGGAATCATCCAGACCACATGTCAAGGTGCAAGGGTAGCTATAAAAGGGAAGCCCACACTTGAGTATATTGTGTGTAGGAGGGAGCAAATCATGGTACATGAGAAACCTCGGCCTTTGTTTTTCCACCCTTATTCATATGCCTTATGTCTTTGATTATTTTTTCTTCATAACTGCTCAGGGCTCCAAGGGATGCAGAGCATGATGTGTAATATGTAGCAGTGGATACCCCTTTGAGGTGGGGTAGTTAACCGCCCACCAGGGGTTGGGACAATCATAGGTTCCTCAATGATGGAGGGGGCACATCAAGGGCCCCTAGGATCCAGGGTGATGACCAAGGATAAACAGTAAAGCTTATGATTGGCTTTTGCCCACGTGCTAAATTGTGTATGTTCCGACCATCTTTTACATTTTGCAGTACATTTCCTGTTGAGAGTAGCCAAATTATGCTTTTTATTTTCTTTTTAACTACATCAACCTCTGGGGCATCATTCTAGGCCCGACCCAAGGTGTGGACAGGGGAGGGGGATGCTAACCCTATGTGGATCTAGCGGACACATGTGGACCCGAATGGGAAAAGAGATGAATGGAGAGAAAATGAGCGGAAGAAGAGTAATGTAGATGGTGTTAGGAAGCGGGACCACGCAACCAAAATCGGGATTTCCCATGTAGTGCTTGTTACCACTCAAACTAGTATAGGACCTAAGAGAGATCCCTAAAGGGCAAATGCTAGGCCAAGGGCAACAAATGAAGACTTAGCCCACTGTCACCTCAGTTAAGGCTCCCTTCTATTTACGGACTTTCACCGATGGGAGGAGACTCGATACGTATGGAGTCACTAATGAATGATAAGTCAATGGATATGAGTGACCCAAATAGGCCTTTTCCCAAAATTTTTTGAAGGATGGAGCTTTCTTGCTTTGTAAGCAAGGTACTATGTATTCTAGGGATAGGAAGAGAGGATTTGAGGGTTAGGTTTATGGGATAAGACTTGTGAAGGAGTTCTCCAATCCCTAAAATCCTTGTTAGAATTGGTATCCCAGATGGTTCTTGAAGAATGATCTTTCAAAGGAGCGAGACCACACGGGGCCAAGTGGACCCGGTCTAGGGTATGAGGAAAGTATGTAGCAACCAATGATATTCTTACCCTAGACAAGGTGAGGGAAAGGATCAAAGAAATAATTTCACTTGAAGATGCTATTTTTGACCCTATGAGGTACTAGCCTTGGGGATGGCAGGGCAAGGTTTGATCTTAGAGCTAGGGCTTGGCTTTTCTCCCAACTCCACTGTCGGAATGGCTTCAAAATTGGAGGAGAGTTTGAGGAAAGGCCAGCGCAGGAGACCCTAGGAGATCAAATTTTTTTGATGGCTAGCTTGTCGGGAAATTGATGCCCTAGGTACCCCAACTTGGCTAGACTTGGAAGGAGGTGAAATAATATGAGTTTTAGTGACCACCCTTGGTAGATCAATGCCTTAATCTTTGGGAGAATGGAGTCTATGATGAATATGAGTAGGATTTCTTGGTTCCCAGTCAAGGAGGCCTCAAGATCACTTCGCTAGCCTTCTAGGTCAAGAAGAAGCAACCTTGCAGCTTTTATACTTCGATGTGCAAAAGGAATGGCTTATCAAGGTCAAATTCTTTGATAGAATTACCCCTAGGAGATTTCGTTCATATTACATGGCCTATACATTGAGAGATGCTATAATAGAGACAAATTCCACAATTTTAAGCAGTAAATGCATGCAGCAATTAGCCCTAGAACAACGAAAATCCCAATCCAACGTATATGACAAAAGTAAACAAGAATAACATTAAAAAGCATGTACTTACATGTAACAGAGTATATCCAACCATTCACAATTGACAATAGAGAAGCTCCAAGAGAAGATAGACTAATATCCACACATCAAAACTCATCCATAAAGCTCCAATTCATCCTCTAGAAAATTGTGAAAATCTCAAGAGAGATAAGAGATCCAAACCAAAGTGATGATGAGAAAATGAGCTCATCTCACTTGTTTATACACAACTTAGAAGTTTGAATTAGCCTCCTTGGCCTACATAAGCCCCAAAAACAAAATAATGTTCTAATAATTCGACTTTTGGTGACAAGCCCACCAAATTAGCTCATAAATGAAAAAGTAAGCCTCCCAAGAGGCCAAATAATAATCTATTCATGTCGTAGGGCCATCTAAGAGGCCTAATGAGGTCCATGGGTGCCACAATGAAGAATAGGACCCTCAAAAGCATTGGCCCCTTGTAATAACTTGTGGTGCTCCAAATGACATGTGGAGGCACACAAGTGTCCTCATGGGTCTCCAAACAAATTGAAGATGCTTGTAGATCGCCTGCAAGGGCTAGGATGATGGTGTAGGTGATGCCACATCATCGTGCAAGTCCTAGATCATCTGCCAAGTGTATGGTGTAGATCTGGGGCCAGTTGGGCATGATGGATCAATGCATCCACCTCGTCAAATAAGTGAACCACGAGCAATCTCTGAATGGATGTGGGGATCCATGGAGTGCAATCTGTTGTTGTGGAGGCCCATGGCTCTCAACGCTCACCCTACATGTGCTAATGTAGCCCTCTGGAGGATTAGGACCCTGTATAGGGAGACCAAACCCAAGATGGAAACCATTTGCAATCCTGCATAAGATCCAATGTGTCCCCTAGCCTTCTAGTACAACAAGTCATTAGAGAAATCGAGTAAATGATCTTACCTAATCATGGACCATAGGTGGGGACTTCATAATGGCATGCCCTTCCATAATGGGCTTCGGATGTGCCAATGTCTCCTAAACTCCAAATGGGGTTAACCAATAATCCTATTAGGTGGTTTCTACTTCTAAAGGGGATAATATAGTCAAGGTACATCCTTCAAAAGGTGGTGGCATGTGATAGATAGGTGAATGAAGTAGGGAATGAGAAGGGGTAGCCCTGAGTCACACGCTGGGGTACAAGGGTAGCTAATAAGAGGGAAGACCACACTTGGGTTTATAGTGTGTAGGAGGGAGAAATCGTGGTACATGAGGTGCCCGACCTTGATTTTTCCACTCTTATTTATATGCCTTTTTCCTTTTTATGATTTTCTTTGATTAACTGCTCGAAGCTCAAGGTGTTAAAGCGATGATGTATAAGATGTAGCAGTGAATTCCCCCTTTTAAGGTGGGGTGGTTCATCGCCCACCAAGGGTTGGGACAATCATGGGTTCCTATATGATGAAGAAGGTTCATAGAACCTGTAGGAACCAGGGTGATGGCCATGATGATGGGGTAGAGCTCATGTATTGGCTTTTGCCCACATGCTAAATGTATTTGTCTCGACCATCTTTTGCATTTTGTGGTACATTTTCTTGTTGAATGTGGCCATATATGATTTTATCTTTCTTTTCAGTTGCATCAACCTTTGGGCTTCATTCCAGGCCATGACCCAAGGTGTGGGCAAGGGGAAGGGGCAAGCTAACCCTATGTGGACCCAATGGAGGAATGTGGACCCAGGCAGGAGAAATGATGAATGGGGTAGTAATGAATGGAAAGAGGTAATATAAGCAGATAAGGGAGCAGGACCACGCAACCAAAATCAGGGTTTCTCGTGAAATACCATCCCTGGAACCAAATGGTCAGTAAAAGAGATCCCACGGGACTAGAATCCAAGGTTAATTCCTAAGAGGGGTTGGACAAAAGCACAAACCTAGCCCATTATTTCCACCGAATCCTCCCATTAATCCATGCCTGAAAGTGTCCATGATAAGCAAACTACAATACTCAATTTCCAAATGACAAGGCATATATTTAGATTCGGGAGGCCCACCTTCAAACATATGATCATGGCAGATGGGCGAGGGACCACATAGCTGGCTCAGGTGGGGGAGAAATGACACAATAATCTAGCTGGTGGTTGCAAGGGGCTGTTGGCTGCCGGCCGAGGACCATCTTGGAGAAAAAAAAATCTCCTAGGGATATTACCCATAAAATGGTGGGTAACAGTGCCAACCCTAAAGCTGATGGCCAATAAAGGAGATCCCATGGGACTAGGATACAAGGGTAACCATGAAATTGGGTACTGGAGACAAGAATACAAACCTAACCCAGTCTTTTCGCCGAATCCCTCCACCAATTCATGCCCAAAAGTGCTCATGACAAGGAAAACTACTCAACTATACCAATGAAAAGTCATACATTTAGGGTCGGATGGCCCACCTTCAAACATATATTCATAACAAGTGGGCGAGGGTCCACATGGTTGGCTCAGATGGCGGAGAAAATGGCACATCAAGTTATATGGGGGCTGCAAGGGGATGTTGGTTGCCAGCTAAGGACCATCTAGGAGAAAAGTTTTCTCCCATATACACTACCCACAGGTGCTGGGTGACAAGGCCCAAAATTAGGTTAAGGGTATGGAGTTGAACAACCAAGTATGTGCTTGGCCTATATAGGGAAGGGAGGAGGATCAAAAAAAGAATATTCTTTTGATAATTTAACGTTATGATCCCAATGAGGTCAATAGCCAATGAGAAACCAAGGGCAAGAATTGGTCTTCAAGCTAGGGCTTGAAATATCCCAAAATCCCACCATTAGAGTTTCGTGAAATTTGGAGGGCTTCTAGAGGACACACCAACGCAGTTGTGGGCAAAAGATCAAATTCTTTTGATGGCTAAATCGTGAGAAAAGTGATGCCCTGTGAAAATTCCTAAATCGGAATTCCTACTGCAACAACTGATGATATTTCTCCTACTTGTTAAATTCCTTTAAACAAATTACTTGTAGTTAACTACGACAAATATCGAAATACGTACACTGTAGCCTTCACTTAATTAAATATAATGTGGAAACAAGAAACTGAACAAGAAAGAAAATATAACACAATAACATCGTTATTTTTGGACAAATGTCTTCGGAAAAACCCAATGCTGGAAAACCGATGCAGCAGATCTGAGGGTTTTATTATTATTCTTTAGCAAAAATTTCATGTACAAGATACAAACAACAGAATAGAAGAGGATTCTTTGCGAGAAATTTTACAAACACTTCTCGACGAGTTTTTGGTCGAGGAGAGGACCTGCTGCCCCCTTTGCATCTCACTACGTCTGCCCCTGCGTGAGAACTGTGCAGTCCCAGTGTCACACTGTCTCTGCGTTGTCCCTCCTCTGCATCACAGCCTCTGCGTTGTCCTCCCTTTGCTCTGTGTCTTCTGCTCCTGACCTTCAAACTGATGTTGATACCCTCTCTCTCTCCTTCTCACCTGCAACTCTCCCTCTGATTCGATTTTCTCTTGCCGAACTTCGACCAGTGAGAAAATCAATCTTACTCGGGTAACTGAGTATCTGCCTCTGGTGTGTTTTCCAAATGCCCCTCGATGTCCTTCTTATAATCTTCCAGTTGAGAACCAACAACCCATATTAGATTCTAATCAATGGCTCAAATCATTTAGACTCCATATTTGTCTTCTTTAGAAGTTACACCCACAGTTTAGATTATACCCATTAATTATTTTAATTTCCTAAGTTTAGACTTAGGGTCCCATTAAAAATAATTAATTGTTTTAATAAAACTGTCTCCGGTGGAATTTCCCAAAACACTTTATGGGTTCTTTGGAACACATGTGCCCAAGCCTCCCTACAAAATTTGAGACTTAGAGCACATCTGATGCTACCAAAATCAACACTCCCCCTTAGCGAGGAATGTGCTCTAGCAACGCGACCCAACGAAGCATCCCTGTTCTGTAACATCTCCCTTTGCACTGTTGATGTTTGACATCACTGCCCACCAACTACTGCGCAATGTTGCATATGTACTGTTGTTGACCCTGCCATTGCCAACACTGCATCTATACTGCAACTCACTCTCATTCCCATCCACTGTAATTGAGAAATTACCT